>OY728161.1:1718101770-1720501770 GCA_963277665.1 Viscum album
TAATAAATGAATATAAATAATAAATAACCAGTAAAAAATGATAGATAATAAATAAATTAAAGTATATTATAAATAATAAATAATAATTAATAATTAATAATTAATAAATGAAACACATGAAAAAGTATGAAAAGACGTGATAAGAGATGAAAAATCATGAAAACGCATGAAAACATATGGAGAAGCATGAAGAATGAGGCATTAGAAAGAATGAGAATGCATGAAAACTCATGACAACTCTGGAAAACCCCTTAAGAATTCAACACAATCATCATAATAACCCACAAAAACCCATTGATAAAGATAACAAGTCATGGAAACCCAAATAAACAGTAATAAATGGAGCAATCGTTAAAACCCGTTAAAACGGTTATAAAGTGAAAAAAACATTGGACTCACATTAACATAGATAATTTATGATCCGAGAGTCCGTTCCAGATCCGCGACTAGTCAAATCAAAGATCCTAAAACGATCTTTGAGCTGATAGGTGAAAGAGACTGAATGGACCGACGGATCGAAAGTTACGACTGTTTAAAAAAAGGTGACGGGGAACAGGTCCTAGAACCGAGGCATCGAAAAACATAACAAACCTGATACCCACTAAAAAGGCCATAACTTATGATCCAGAAGTCCATGTGGGCGTCGCGACCAGTCAAACCGAATCTTATGGAACGACCTATGATCTGGAAGGCGGAGGAGTCTGAACTGACACGCGGATCGAAAGTTAGGTCCATTTGAAGACAAGTTCGACGGGACACCGGTGACGGAAACGGGGTTTCGAAGGCATTCAGAGGGGTTTTTGGGGTCGAAAAACATGACATAAGATTTCTTGTATTGGTTTAGTGCGTAGTTCTCTTCACTGGCTTCGATTTGATATGTGGTAGAGCCCAAACGGACACCCGAAGCGAAAGTTATGGCCGTTTGAAGTTGGAGAACTTTTTTCAACTTTCTTACAACTCTCATATCTTCCGCACCTTAGACCGTCTCATGGTTTTGATTATACGTGCTTTTATATCTCTTCATGAGCTTCGATTTGACTGGTCATGGCGCTCCAACGGACTCCCGGATCAAAAGTTATGGTCGTTTTAGTGATTTCGCAGTTTCTCATGTTTTTTTTTATTTTTTTCATTTCATTTCGTGGTGGTTTTACCCAAACCACCGCTATTTCACGGCAGTTTTTTAAAAAACCTCCGCTAATCCTCGAAAAAATTAAAAAAAATTTACACATTTCGCGGCGGTTTTAAAAACCGCCACGAAATACCGGCCCGAAAGCTATTTCGCGGCGGTTTTTAAAACCGCCGCGAAACGCCTATTTTCTTGTAGTGTTCTAAGGATTGAAAACTAATTTGACTAGTTTTTAGGTGAATGATTTTTCTTGATGATTCATCTTAAGTCCAGCTACCACCAGTAGAGGGTTCGTGCTGCTGATATTCCAAAGATGGAATTATATTTACTCTATAGAAATTGTGAGTTCCTTGTGAGTCCCTTTGGTGTGATGAATGCCTCTATTGTGTTTATCGATATGATATATCAAACCTCCATGTTGTACATGGGCTAGTTTGTGGATGTCTTCATCGATGAGATAATCATATACTCTATATCAGTTGAGGAGCAGGAAGAGAACTTCTGGATGGTTCAATATTTTTTAAAAGAGCACCATCTTTGTGAAAAAATCTCAATGATCCAGTCCTATATTCACGAGGTTAACATTCTAGGGAAAATAATTTCATACCATCATTTATATATGGACCCTATGAATATCGACGCAGATATTTCTTGGGAGCTAACCATGATAATTTCATAGGTGAGGATATTCATTTTTTAAGGGTACTATAGGAGGTTTGTGTTACACATCCCCAAAATCACAGCCCCTTTGACAACCTTGATGTGGAATGGCAAGGCATTACACTATACTGAGCTATGTGAGAGGGACTTCAAAGAGTTGGGTTTGAGGTTGTAGAGTTCTCCTATATTGACACTATTATTGGAATGTGTGGAGTTTATAGGCTCAGTAGATGGGATCGATTGTGTGTAGATGAAGTGATAAGAAGTTATCACATACGGGTCAAGGAATTTGAGACCCCATTGGAAAAACTATGTGAATAATGACCTAGGTCAAGAAGTAGTAAACTTTCTCCTAAGGATGTGGAGGCACTACCTTCTATGGGAGCTCTTTTTGGTTTACTAAGTCCATCAGAGTCTCTATTACATCTTCACTCAGAGAGACTTGAATAAGAGAGAGAATAAATAGTTAGAGTTTATGTAGGACTATCTCATTGTGATAGTCTATAATATAGGGTTGGGAAACGTAGTATAACATCCCCTTAGTGGAATTTATTAGTTTCACTTGGTGCAGGAGGCTATGGAGGAGTTGGACTCCATGTAGCTGACCCTGGTGGAGTAGGAGAGTATAGAATTTCTACAATCAATGGTTTTGAACCTATGCTTTTGATCATGTGAGAGAGTCCCAGTAGGGAGACATCTATTATGAGGTCTCATGTGACCATATTTCCATGGGGGGTTCACCAGATGGATATTTTAAATGATGGAATCATGTCATCATTTTTCATAGACGGTTGGTGGTTCCAGTCACAATGCCATAGGAGGTGATGTGAGAGTCCCACCCATTGTCCCTAGATGGAAATACCAGAGTAGGGAAGATGTACCAATAACATATGTGGTAGTTTTGGTGATCCATAGTGATATGGAGCATATATGAGTTCATATCTCAGTGCCTCACCTGCTAGTATGTGATGGTTGGGCACCATGTTCTGTAAGGTATGATGATGCCCCATGAAATCCCGGAGTGTAAGTGGGATAACATATCCATTGACATAGTCACAGGGCTTTTGTGGACAAAAATTTGTCATGATTCTATCTAGGCTATAGTTGATCAACTCACAAAGTTGGCACACATCCTTGCTATCGGGGATAAATGTTTTGGGGATAGTTTGGGGAATTTTTATGTACAATATATCATTCACCTTTATGGGTTTACATTAATGAATATCCTTGAAGGTGATTCATGGTTTACATAATAGTTGTTTAGAGTCATATAGGTGGAATTCAGGACCTATATGAGGATGAGTACACAATTTCACCCCCAGGCTGATAGGAATATCGAGTGGAATATTATTGTGCTTAAGTATATACTAAGGTCATGCATTTTAGACTTCTTCTATAGTTAGTAGGACCACTTTACCTTTTTGGAATTTTCATACAACAATATTGACCACTCTACCATCAACATAGAACCTTTTGAGGTGATGTATGAGATACCCTGAAGGTCACCCTTATAATGGAATGATATAATAAAGACATATATTTTGGGCCTAGAGTTGATGAAGGTGACGACGTAGAAGGTCAAGGTTATCCTTGAGTATATGAGGATAAACCAAAGCAGGTAGAAATATTATAGAGATCACTATTGTAGGACCTTGGAGTTCAAGCAGGGATATAAAATTTTCTTTATTTTCTCCCCATTGTGAAGATTGTGGAGGTTCGACCAGGGAGGAAATCAATCCTTGAGGTTCTGCAGGTCATTCGAGATCATGAAATATTTTGGAGAGGTTTCTTACCACCTTAAATTTCCCCCACAACTGGAGTAGGTGCACGATGCCTTCCATGTGTTGTAGCTAAGGATATATGTACATGACCCTATACACATCATAGAATTGGTAGATATAGATATAGAAGATGGATCCCCCATTGCAGACCATATAGTGGTGATCGAGGATCAATAAGGGAGCACCCTGCATGGGTGCACCATCCCATTGGTTCATGTGCTTTGGTTGCACGAAAAGGTATATGATTGTTCTTGGGAGTGGGAGAGCCAGATGCAGGATTAGTATCTTTATTATTTTTTATTTTTTTTCAAGTATTAAAATATATATGGAGGGAATGATATAGGGACCTAGTTTTTTTTAAATTATTTCTACAAATATTTTAGAGCCATGCGCTGATACGGTGTGTGATTTCGAGACCCGTTGTGCCCAGAATTAATTTTTTAAAAATATTTTATATATTTTATATTAAACACGTGCACTTTATTTAAGAAAATTAAAACAAATCTAAAATAGAATATATAATCTTAAATATAATACAATGGTTGATTCTATAAAATTTTATTAACCCTAGGCATGTACTAAAATAGGTCATTGCAGGGGAATTCAGATATCTCGCCCGTTCACAGTACAATTAGTGGATTAATTAATTAATATTATTTAATAAATTAATTACTTTCACTTAAATGTTTTTCAAAAAAATATCACCATGTATAATCATCCAGTGTTTTCCTTATAAGCCCTATGAGGATTATAGAGTTTCTTACATTCCTTCAGTTAGCGAATCACCTCAAACAATGATGAAACATTGGATTGAAGAAGATTAGGATGTAATAAATATAGTTATTTCCTTGAATAATTGGATATTAGATTATTCCATAATTAATGATCCAATACCCATATACAACTCATCAATTTATTGTTTACACCCCTTTCGATTAAATTTTTTGAGGAGATCAATACCATATATTGATATGTGCCAATTTTTTATCCTTGGCATGTACCTATAAACCGATTAAATTGGTTATGGATTTGTTATCTTACCTCATATATCCCCATTCATGCTTTTTGGCTAAAAATACATGTCATTTATGTTTAAACCTTCCGTTTCTTCCCTACCTCCCTCTATTTATTCATGCTCTTCACTAGTAGGACCCTATTGTCTCGGTATGACATTGTCCGGAATTAAAGAACCCTATTGGACCCCCATAATCATTCTAAATCAATATATAAGTGACGGATTGAAGAGAAAATGTTAGATCTATGATCGTTGTAGGTATTGGAAGATTGTTTCAATGATTAGAGAACAAATTTGAGTGATGGAAGGTGTGGATAAGTGCAAAATGCATAGTGGAACTCCCATGGGTTGATGGGATCTGATTTATGGACACTAGATGGTTGTAAACAATGAATGTTTCTAGATCCACCAATCATGTATAAAATGAGGAGATATTTATGGACAAAAGGCTGGAATCAATGTTTGGACCTTATATTTTATCAACATTGAAACCCTAGACTACATGTTGCTATAATGATGAATGTGCGATGAGTAGCCCCATGGATCTAGAAACTAGGGATTTGGGAAATTATAAGGTTTGGATGATGTGATTCCCTCCTACCTTTTGTGACCCTTTTCCTTGGGTGAAAAAACTATGTGTCATAACACATGGGGGGACACCATGTGAGAGTATACAACTAGGAAAATGGTTATGTACCAAAGTACACCGAAAACATGGTAATGTACATGGACACCGGGTAAAGTACACATACATGAGGTGGATACACATGCATGACTAAGCACATGGGTGGGACCCTGAGTAACATGGGAATTCGGTGTATATACCCCCCCCAAACTATTTACTCTTACATGGTTGGTGATCCATGTACCTCCATGGACATGTCAAATCGATGGAACAGGACCACACACCATGTGGGTACCATAACACACTGTGTACCCCTTGGATCCTTTTTAGGATACTTCAATATCCTGTGTCTTCTTCATTTGAACTCTTATTTTGGACCAAGATTAAACTACCAAGGGTTTTTTCACATAGAATTTGATGGTGACCATGGATGTCACTATTGAGATACAATGTGAAATGTTCTAGTTATAACACTTGTTTAGGAGATGCTCGATGATGGTAGTAATCTACCAGAAGATAACCAGTGATACTAGAGTGGAACCCCCCATCTGTATGGGTGTGGGTCCTCTAAAACTAACATTAGGGATGAAACCCCTTCTCATATAAAGCATGAGTCCTCGATGACTGGATTGTAACCCCCTTGTCGCATCAGGGAATAGGTCTTCCACCATTATAGTGGAACCCCATATCATCTTGGGCATGGGTCCTCTATCTTCTGCGTAAAACCCCCTATAAAATAGGGCATATGTCCTTGATGACTAGATTGTAACCCCATATCACACTAGGGTAGGGTTTCTTGGCCTTTATAGTGGATCCCCCCCCCCCCCATAATCTTGGGTTCAGGTCCTCTGCCTACTGAGTGGAACCCCTTTCCGATAGGGCGTGATTCCTCATGACAGTATAGTGGAACCACCCATCCTCATGAGAATGGGTCCCTTGTAAAAAATTATAGAATGGAACCCCCCATAAGCTTGGTCATGGGTCCTCTACCATCTAAGTTGAACCCCCTATCATATTTAGAATGGATCTTCAATGATAGAAGCAGAAACCCCTCTTAGACCAGATAAGGGGACCTCAGTCTATGGATTGTAAACCTCCCCCTATCAGCTTAGGAGTGTGTCCTCAACCTACCAAGTGGAACTCCCCTATCAGATAGGGAATACATCTTGGTTAAAATAGATTGGACCCCCCCCCCATAATTATGGCTATGGGTCCTCTATGGATACTAGCAGAGTGTAACCCCCCATACGCACTGGGGAGCTAATCCTATACTTCGATTTTTTGATCACGTGACTTTTTGGAATTATAACAAGGTTTGGTTTGACATTCACAGTTACATATGGGAAGACATATGTGGTGATGGAAATCATTTATGGACTTTTGGAAATGTTTTTGACTATTTTTCTTTGGATGATTTAGGAGATTGAGATCCCCTTTCTCTTTGATTTGGGATAATTTCACATAGCATATATATATATATACATCTTTATACATACCTTTTTATTGGGTTAGTCTATTTCTATGAGATGTGAAGATGTGTGGGGTGTTCCAAGTGCATTCATTGTTTATATTATCATGGTTGGATGAGTATACTCTCCTTTAATGGGAGGAAAAGACTCGACAAGTAGTTCATCTAGGCCACATGTTGATCCCCTTATGTTTGGACGAGGTTACTCTCTCTAGGATTAGGTTGAGTTGTTCTCTTTCACTAGATCCTATATACTCTTCTACTATCTTTATAATCATGTTCTATCTTTTACTACTCCCTAATAAGATTTTTAGGCATCCTACTGGGTATGTATATACTCACCCATGCAAAGGATTTTCCTTCACATGTTATATCTTATGTAGATAATGGATAGGTTGGTGATGACTTCATAGAAGCTTAGGGATACCTTATACATTGGACCACGTACAGTTGTCACAGTTTGTGGTTTTGGAGTTATGATCTCATAGCATTTTATGTTTCTAGTTTTATCAGGTTGATACATATTTCTAGTTGGGTATGCATTTTCCCCCTTTACATTTCAATTTACTCCATCGTACTTTTGTACACCCTAGAGATTCTGAAAGAAATGATTACATTCTAGCTGTTGAACTTATTATTATTTTTATGCACTTCTTCATTGAGATAGTTGGATGTGTTCATGCATGTACTTTAGAAAATTCCTCTCATTAAGGATATACCTTTAGGTTCTTTTCACCACCCCTTTCCCTATAGAGGCGGGCATGGGGCTGCCACGGGATGATTCCCTTATTGGGTCGTGTCATGAAACCAATACTAATCCCAAGAGTGTTGACTCTATGGATAGTGTAACCACATCACAATTATGTAGAAAATCAACCAGTTTCGGTGGAGCACCTATTGTTTTTCCTTTGGGGGTGTACTGGCCCCAACTATAATATAAGGACCAGTGCCACATCAGGGTTGAGGGAGTACTAACCCAATACTTGAATAGAGGACATTCAGATCATGAATAGAATACATATACCTTAAATAAATTAGGGGTAATTAAATCTATAATATACACAAGGTACACATTCCATATCTTTAGAAAGTTAGTAGTAGAGTTACCAACCTCTTGGCCATTACGAATTTCATGCCCAAACTTTTTAATAACCACTAAGGTGATAATCTCTTAAAACATCCCGTAATAAATAAAAAAGGGTATTATTTTTTAATTTTGATTCTATCATCCTGGTATATGATGAAAAATAATAAAAAATGGTTTATTCATTTATCCAGTTCTGAAACCCTAGTGAGATGATATGAAAAATACAAAATTAATACAATAAATGACATGCACTATGATAGATACAATTTTTATTCCCCATATTATAGTAAAACATATGTTGTCACTGTATTTTCAGGTAATCATAGCATAAATGTAAATCTATCCTAGTAAAATAGAATTTCTTAACAAAAAATCACTCAATTATTTAATTCAAAGCTTGTGATGTGTTCCTTCAACCAACATCCTCGGTTTCCATTCTATAAACGCAGGACATGAAATTTGGTCTCTATGTAACTACTAAGAACCATTTCATGTGGTCTTATACTACACTTTGTATTCATTGGGATACATACTGGGTGGAGCCCAAGGGATTCCATAGTCATGCACTCTGGCCTATTTCAGTCCTTTAATCATGCATGGTGTACTATTCCAACTATACACTAGGTATATCAAATGGGGTGGTTATGTGTATACTATCAAGCCACCACTAGTTTATAATTAGAAAATATTTGTTGAAAGAAATCTAAAAGGATTATTATAAGGAGAAAAAAATATGGAACATTGTAATCGAACTATCTAAATCCTACTACGACATAGTGTTTTGTAAACCAAGAAAATATGAAAAATCCAACCAGATAATTTTCATTGTAAATGAATGATTGATTATGTTTTTTGGATTAAATTTCATAAATGAACTTTTCTATGTCATAAGGAAAAAATAACATGTAGTGATGTGGCAAGTTATGTAAAAATATCATTTTTCAGTGTATGTTCTGAGTCTGGAGAGTTGACTTAGTTTTTGAAGAATGATATTCATAATTCTTCACAGGATTATCAAGGAAGAGTGAAGAATTTTATATAGGGACAGATGATTTCTTTCTCTTCCATTTATAGAAACATATTATCATATAAAGAAAAAAAAATATTGTATACTGGTAATCGATTCGAGATAACTATTCATATTATAGGAAATTACAAAAGATTTGTTTTATGGGAAAATTAAATGTGATACTCATGTTAGTAGAGATAGATAATATTTTTATTGATAGAGGTATAATATCTTGTATCTGGTTAATGGAGGTTAATGTTATTCACAAGAGAAAGCAATGAATTCTTATTAATTGAGAAATTAATGATATATCATTCTTATGATATATTTATAATGTGAGGGATATTGAGTCTACTTTATATTATTAAACCTTTTTGTGTATTTGTATTGAGTTTTTTTGCACTGGAACATCCCCATGATCAGGATTCCTTAATGTATCCCTATGATATTAATAAAAGTAAAAACACTTTTTCATCATTGGGCTTTATCGCATCAATATTTTTCTTTAGTGAGATATAGTTGATTTTTGGATATCTATGAAACATGATTATAAGAAATGGTATTTTTAGAAATAAATAACTAGTTCCCCCTTCTTAAATTTAGTAACAAGTTACAATGTATTATATTCAAATGGATTAATGTTAAAAATATATATGTCTTCAAACCTGTGATGCTTTCCCTGATTTAAAAGTTGCTCAATCTTATAGAATTCATCATTTTTTCCAAATAATAAATTAATTTTGGACACTATAGCGGATCCGAAAAGATATTTTCCATCATAATAATCCTTATTATGCTTCTCATACACATCATTTTCTTATTTTGATGTAGAAACAAATATCACATTTTTTTTATAATATCTCTATTATGTAGGTATATTCTTCATGATGTTGAACATTTATTACGTTATAATACTAGTCGATTAAGTATTTACATTTTAATTTTCATTAATATACTGATATAAGGGATATGCTAGTGTCATTTTATGTCATTACGATCTTCAATTATAAATTAAGACTTCTAAGTATTATGGTTAAAAAAGATATTAGAAATGCGTTTTTTATACTTTTATCCTACATTAATTATATTTCCCACTATTATATTTATTAGTTATCCAAGATAGATTTTTAACAATAAATTAACCTAAATAAGCTTGTATCTTCATTCATGACTATTTAGGTAATAATTAATACCAAATGTAAAGAGTGAAACTAATGGGTATTTAGGAATATATGACCTTATATTCATCAATATTAATGTTTCATCCTAAATCATTCCTCTAGGAACATAAATTATAGATTTACCTGGACAACTATAACCTAAATTCTATAATTGAATAATTGATATCTCATAAACCTTTACTTTAGCTTAAATCTACCAATTTCTATAAAAATCCTAAATTTTTATTGAGTTTTTCTATTTAATTTTTATTACTCAATTTATATTGTATGTATATTATTATAAATAAAAAGTGAGTTGGTGGAAGTCACAAAAAGTAAGGGATAAAATTAGGTGTACAATATGTTTTATGTGAAAATTTGGATTCCATCAGAACCTTGAATTATGTTTAAAGAAGTTGGTTGGACTAGTAAAATAAAATGTCTTATATTTTTATTCCACCAATGTTTTAGTGATGGCACACAATAAGTTTATTGGAACATTAAATTTTTGGTGAAGTGTTATTTGGATTTCAATGGTGTCACGGGAATAGAGCGGCGCTCTCCTCTCGGGAGAGCCCTAGGTTTTGGGGACGATGGTTTTAGCACGGATGGTGGGATTAGAGTGGACGGCGGGCTCACGGGGAGGGTCTTTGGGGCGAGGGTTCTAGGCGGGCGGACTGCAGGGGCGTCGGGCGACGGCGATGCTTGCGTTGCGGCTTGGCGCGGTGGGCAGCTTGTGCGGCTTCGTCGGCCTCGGATGTGAATTCGGTCGTAGTTCGCTTCTTCAGCGTGGCAGCGTGGTTTGGCTCCGGTGGACAGAGGCTCGCTTTAGCCTTGGAATTCAACCGGTGGCGAGGGTTTCCCAACCCTCTGCCGTCATCGGTCTGTGTTCTCCCCTGATCTAGCCGAGGTACCGCCCTGAATCTTTCAGTTGTGATGTTTCCAGTCTTCGCATGCCTTCGACGACCTTCACTGTTTTTTGTGATGTTACAGACTCTTTCAATGGCTTCGGTGCCAGATCTAAAGGTGGGGCTCTCCCAGTGTTCGTCTGGTCGTTTCGCAGTTGCCTATCCCTGCCCTGGCCTTTCGATTCCGCATTGTCTTTCCAAGTTGGATTTGCTGCGGTGATCTGGTTTGAGTGCTTTCTTCAGGTTTGTTTTCCGTTTCCGTGATGGTTCATATGAATTTTTCTGTGATAGGTTGAGTGATATGATGCTGGTTGGATGAGTTGTGATTGGTCTTTTTGGCTTCATTGTTGTTCGTCTTTGATTACAGTTGTGGTTGTTGGGGTTGGGGGGTGGGGCTTGGAGACGATCTTCGAGGGAATTGCCTGCTTGTTCCTCTTCTCTTGATTCATGACTCTGCCACTCTCTTCGAGGCGGACCCGAGTGGTGGTCTACATGGTGATTTGGGATGTGAGGGCGAGCGATTACAGGCGTCTTGTGGTGGCTCCATCTTTGTTGGGTCCTAGTGATATTCTACGTCGGCTTCGAAGGATTCCTATGAGGTTGACCATGGCTTGTGGATGAAAATGGTTGGACTTGTGATGCTTGGATCTTTTTAGATAAATGTTGGGGTTGGTTTCCTAGAATTAGGTTATGAAGATTCATCCGAACTCGACCTCAAGGAACATGCCTCAAAGGAGGACTCTGAGCGGGCAGTTCACGTATGCAGGCTTCACAGAATTGGATGTTAGAGAGGGTATGGCGTCAGCCATCGAATCGGGCCTGTGATTTGACCTAGGACACTTGCTAGTCGTACAGTCATGCGATAGTGGAGAGCCATATCATGTTTTAAATTCTGGGGAGAGGCAGCTCCAAGTTATCTGTCTGGGTTTTATTTTCTTGATATTTGGGTCGTGTGATGTTTTAGTCCATGATGTCTGTTTGGGTTCCCCTTCTACCCTAAAAAGGGGGTCTTGCTATAATAAAAAATCTAAGGCCATCGGGCCATTGGAGGACTAATTGAATGGTATCCCAAGATGAAGTATTTATTTTGGATGATTTTAGATATATTGATAGATATTTTTTATAAATTTCTTATTTATTATCTTTTAAGAAAGGATGCATGTATATACATATGACTAATTTATTTTCCTCTTGATTTCATTTATTGCTTCTCTAAATCCAACTTCTCGTATGATGAAAAAATATTAATCTATCCAATAATTTTTGGATTAAAATCTATACAAAAACATGAGTTGAGTGACTCTTAGACTCTTATTTTGTTTATTTTCTAATTAATCTTTCTACATGTCTATGGGCATGAAACACTAGAAACATACATAAAATGGAATCTTAAATGATTCATAATTGAAATTTGGGGATCACATACAATGGGAAAGAATAGTCTGCTAAAGCTATAGTGATTATCTAGTGGGTAGGTGACATAGTAAAATAGGGTAACATTCTTATTAGGAAATGATACAAAATGAGGTACCCATATATCTAAAAATGTGTAAATATAATTGACATACTAAATAAGATTTTTTAGGGTATTTTTCCACGGATATATAGGGTTAAGAATGATTTTTTTCATGTAATCACTACACTAACCATAACATAATTATGAAATTATTTTTTAAATGGGTTGAATTAAAATTCATCAATGTGTGAATACATGGTACTTTTGTTATATGATGAAAAATCGTTCAATTTGATTTCTTATATAATTTTTTTATTATTATTCCTTATTTGGTATATATGTTTTATTCATTGAATTTATATATCATGTAAATTACAATAGGGGGATATATAATTATTATGACCTAACCACTATATACATATGTTTTACACCATTCTTTTTTCATTACATATTATAACTCAAAAAATAAATTACACACTTTGAACTGAAATGTTATTGTTTTTGATATTATCAATATGAACATATTATTTAATTGTACAAAATATAGGTAAATGGTATAACATATTTGATATCAAATTGATCAATTTTTTTTTTACCATTGATGGTTCTGAATATATTGGATGAGCTTTTTGAACCTAGGTCCAAGTTACCTTTTTTTTAATTCAATGGATCATTCATAATGTATTTGTTATGAATGGAATGATAAATTAAAAACAATTTTTATCAGGGAAAAAATATTTTACTGGAATTAAGAGAGAGGGTCATTTCATGTTAATTTATATTTAATTATATAATTTTGAAGAAATATTACCTCGGTCATTAGATATTTCTGCATTGATGATACTTATTTTTCTAACCCGGTCATTTTATAATCATTACACATTGGGGACCCAATGTAGATCCCCTTTTGCAGTAATCCATGTTAACTCCTTTATCTTTGAATAACATTGATAGACCACATGTTCATATTGTGACCTATTGATAGTATTGTGTCGTTCACGTTGATTTCTTTTTGTACCTTCATTCTTGATGGAATACCTCTTTTTTTTCTTAGTCTTGAGAGTATAAGAGAATGTGGGAGATCTTGAGAGGAAATTTTTGTGCACAATGACTAACCTCTCTCTGATAGACATAAGAGTCTATTTATAGTGTTAGGGTTAGAGTTTAATATTTGATTAATTACATAAATACGTGTAATAATATCTTAAGCCCAAATAATCCTCATTGCATATAATAAAATAATATTATTTTTTTATTGTATGGTGTGTTCTAATTCACCCAATGATAAATATTTATTTTAAAATCTAGTAAGCAAATATTCATCACTAAACAAAATCTTTTCTACTCTTCCACCAAAAAAATTATTGAATTCTTGAGTAAATATTTAAATAAATATTATTTTTTCAATAAATAAATATATATTCTACTACTAGTTGGATGAATAAATATTTATTTATTATTCACATAAATTAATAATTAATTATCATTACGGCGTTAAAAACAAAAGTTAAATAAAAATTATATAATCATGTAATTAAAAAATTACACCTCAAATATTTATTTATTCAATATTTTCAATAATATTTATAAATCATGAATAAATATTACTCCTTGGACCATAGATTACATTTTTTCCCTTTTTAAAAAACAAACAATATTTAACTAAGATCAAAGGAAAAATGTTGTGTGTGACCCTCGAGGAATCTTCCTTAGTGGGATCATGGATACTTCCGTAAAGTCTATTGTTACTGTATAGAAATGGGTCGAGGAACCCAAAGAGGAATAACTTATGGAACAGTGGAAAACAAAATTTGAATACCTACTATGTACTACAATCCCTTTTTCATAATATCTTATCATGTTGTATTCACACTCATTTCAACAATGTATATAGTTGATACATATTTCATGGACAATATGAAATGATCTCATAATTCCACCATGGAAATATAATTTAATGCGATAATTACATTTTAATCAAAATGTTGATACAAAGGAATTTATAAATATGGATGGGAAAAAACCTTCCCTGATGAATTAATTAATATCATATCATTCGTGACCCACCCAGCTTACCCAACTTTGTTGTGATCATATGTTTCCCACATTTTATTCCAATACATTAACTTGTATTTGTCATAGAATTAATTAATATTAATCTTAATGTCTAAGGATCATTACACATTTTCATAGATAAGAATATCCAATTACACATAAACATATATATTTCATATCAGTGGTTCTTTTATCATAATCACTCATTATGGAGATTAACAAGTGAGAATATCATGAGATAAGGTATCGTTTTCTTACAAGTGCATACACCTCATAGTCAATATACCATGTGTTCCATCATAGAATGTTATTTGATTGTAGAACAAGGTTTATGAATTTAATCATGTAATTTCTAGGTTCTCATCATAGAGAGGATCTATTTTCCCCTTTTAATGAAATAGAAATTCTAGTACATTATTACAATAAATCGACATGGAATATAGAATTTTATGTAATAATGTATTTAATTAATATTCACCCCTTTGAATAAATATGAAATATAAAGTAAAAATAGTTTATTCTAGGAAACCATCTCCAAAATAATTCAACTTTCATTAGAGACAAATGAAAACAACTTTTAGTCTATTATCACCCACATTATGTTCATGTTTTTTCTTAGCTTGGGATTTAATTAAGTGGTATTCCACATTTCCTTCTATGGATTCACTATTCACAGTGAAATAAACTCTCAATGAAAAATACCTCAAGATATGATATTTCTAAATTATGTGCTTCATCCACCAATTTGACCATTTCTCTTGTTCAAGAGTGATCGCTATAGTATTATCATATTGGAGTGTGTTAGGGTCTTTACTACAATGCAATATGTCATTATTTATGATAATTTCATAATTCCAAAATAATTAATTATCTAACTTAAAATTGGTGATGTATTTAGACTGTACTATAGAGTCAGTATTAATGGATTTTATTATGCTCTTCCAGCTCACAACACCATGATTGAGGACAGTCTGGACTGTCATCCATTGGTGTTAACCAATGTAATCTTCTAATCCAACATAAGGTGTAAGGGGAAATTATCCTTATAGATAATGTGACATACATTATTGAACCAAATGATGAATTTCATGGAATCCTTACCATCCTATATCATCCCTCATGTTTTTATGGACACATTTTCTTTGAAATATGAATTTCATGTGAAACTGTAAATTATCTCCCCTTGTATTATTCCATTGTGAATTTCTTATATATATCTTGTCAATTTATCCACTTTGGCTCAATCTAAGTAGCCTCTATGATGTATCGTAAAGTATATTGATCCTAAGAATATATGTTTTTTTATAAATCCTTCATGTAGAATAAATTATATAGCCACGCCTCAATGGATAGTTACACTAGTATTTCATTTCATATATGTAGAAAGTCTTAAAAATAAACTATTATGAAATTAGTTACACTCCTACTAAACCTCGTATAGGCACAAGGCTCGCATTAAATCTTTATAAAATCTAAAGTCATTATTTCTTAAAAAAATCATATTTTCCCTGACCTAGATGCCTATTTTATTACATAACTTGATATTTGAAACTTTTATAATATTTTGGAATCCATTGGAGTCAAAAGCACTATAGGTTATGTCATATCGACATTATTTTGAAGGTTATAATTAAGGAATTATTTTCACATACGTCTACCAAATATCATATTCATGGTAATCTACATTGTAATGTATAATTTTATTTGATTATATCACAGAAAATAATAAAAAATATTCCATTATAGTCAATGCCTTTCCTCTCTTTAAACCCATTTTCAACTGGTTGGGACATATATGTACATATTTCTCCATCCATGACTTATTTCATATTAAATAATCATTTTAAACCAATGGTCTCTACATTAATCGGAGGATATTCCAATTCTCAAACTTGGTTTTGGTACATGGAATCCATTTCATAATTCATAGATTCTTTACATTCAGAATCTTATGTTGCACTTACTACTTCCTTATAGGTTAAAGGATAATTATTATCAAATAATAATTAGTATCCATATCTATTTTCTAGAAAACCATATAATTTTGGTTCTCTAACCATAATTTTAATCCTATATAGTAATTATTTCATTGGGAATTCTTTTCATAATGGGATTTATATAATATTTTCATATTCAAAATCTTATGTATCTTGAGCATGTAATTCATCAAAGTCTATAACTCCCCCACATTAACTTTTAGATATGAGATCCTTTTCAAGGAATGTGGGACATATATTATCCAAAAAATCAATATATGAAATATTCTATAGGTAATATCATATAGTTTCAATAGGTTAACTAATAAAGATAGGCATAGTACCTCAGGGTGCAAGTTTGTTTCCATAAATGTCCTTAACAAACACTTCACAACCACACACTCATACATTTGATAATGAGGGATTATTTTTACACTAAATTTCATATTGAATACAATTTTTTGCTTGAGTTCGAAAAGGGTTTAGTATGTGGGTCATTATCTATAACCCATATCTCCTAAAGGATTATGGAGGACTCTCACAACTCCTCATTTATGTAACTCCTTAGTTTTTAGGAGCCATTATTACTATTATGATTATTATGATTATTATTATTTTAACAATCATTAATAATTTATCTCTATTAATTCATAGTGATTGAAACATGAATTAAAAATTTCCAATACAAGATATGAACCAAACTAAATACACATTAATCATTTATAATAGGGAAATTACAGAAAAGAACAAAATAATAATAATTACTACATGCCATGGATCATTACTCTACATGGACTGAGTGCATCCATGAAAAATGCATAAATCCATAGGGAACAACAGATATAAAAGAATTAAATCAACATGAATAAGAAATCTCCTGGATAATCATCAACATTTAGGGTCCCCAATAGTCAAACAAATACTATAATGAATAATATCACCAAGATAGGGTAACGATGTTTAAAAAATATATAATTTAAAATAATAATTAATCTCTCTGAAGTGAGAGTGGAATGGAAAATCGATTTAGTATGTATGTATATATATATATATTTATATTAACAAAATATGATCATTGCAACTATGGTCATTATAAATATGATCATTATAATTATCTTTCTTGGAGATATGGTCATTAATTATATATCTGATAGGTATACTAATGTTGTGTATTATTAAGTGGTAAATGTAAAATAATATATCTCACAATGAAAATAAAATATGATATTAAATTATTATGATATATATGTATTTAAATGTATACTTTTCTATTATGTATAAATATAAATATTATTATTAAATATGAGATAATGAATATATATAATTAAAATAAAAAATTTAATATCAATGGAGTAATATACTTCAATTTTAAAATATAAATAATTAAAATTTAAGGGTATTTGTTAATGTGTATTTATTATAAGTGATATTTATTTTCAAAGATATTTTTTGTTAATTATTATATATTTTATCCTAATATAATAAATTTAAAAAATTTGAAATATTATTACATATAAAAAAATATATTAACATCTTTTAAATATGAAATTGATATGAAATAATATTAAGAAAATTTAATATTTAAAAACATCATATTCAGTAAAAAGTGTTTTGTCATTAATTATATATTAAAAACTAAATTTATAGATCATTATATATTGTTTTTTAAAATTAAAAACATTTCTTATTTAATAATTTCAAAATTTTCTAAAGATAAATTTTTTATATTTTTCTAAAATAATTGATTTTTATGTAATAATTGAATCATACTGATTTTACTGATTCTTTCACTTTTATGAAATTATTATACAATAATAAAATGATTTTTTTAAAACATTTTAAAAATACATAATTTATTTTATATATTTATATTAATTACTTTAAAATAGTATATATAAAACTCACACATAAAATTTTAAAAAATGTAGGTAATGCTTTTATGAAAACAATTTTTATCTATATTTTTTCAAAATAGATTAGAAGGGGAATTTGGTTTTGGACCAATATTAATGTTGATTAAATATTCATTGAGTAATTAAAATAATATTTATTTCTACATATTATATATCATTGATAATTTTATTCTAAACTTAAATCTTATGATTAAAATACACTTTCTTCTAAAAATGGGGTTTTGTGCGATACATGTGATATTTTTAAAAGTAATTTTATTACATATATAAAATTTATTTGAAACATTTTATACCTAATTTATAATTATTATGTTCCAATTATCTAATATGTATCATTTTATTAATATTCATTAAAACTAAATTACTTAGGAAAATATTACATACCTAAATAAGAATAAAAAAAGGTAAGTGTGAAAATCTAAGTGTAAAATAATTAACAAACATATTAAAGAAAATTTGGAAAAGTATGGTTGATGATTTCATGACCTTAACCCTTCCCACACTCTATTATTTTACACTTTCTTTTCACATTACTTGTAAACCATGTGCTCTATTTTTATTAGTGTTATATGTGCCAAAAATTCATTTCTCTTCATTTATAAAAGGAACCACCACACCTACACCTCTCCAAACATTCATAGCCCCTTATTCTAAATATAAACCTCTAAACTAGTCTATCCTCATCCTTCTACACATGTCCTATAATCTTTTATCATTCCCAAATACCAAGATAAGTTTCTATAATCTTGTGAGAAAAGGAGAACATCCAAAACAAGATGTAGTATTATACAACCCCTCTTAATTCTTTTTTACTTCTACTGCCCAAAACTTATACTATCCATGATAGTACTGTACCAACATTGTTATTAATATTCTGTTATGTTCTTATTATAATTGATCATAAATTTTTTACATTTCTCTAAAATCATTGAGAAAAATAAAAACATCGCCATGCATGTCTGTGGATAACCGCCTCCAGGAACAACATGTTAAATTTTCTATCACCAACATTAATGGAAGGTTGAAAATTATTATTTAATAATTTAATATGATATTTATAAGATCATAATAAATATTATATTATATTTTATATTATTTTCATCCATTTATTCTTTAAAAAACAATAGTGTCTTATGTGTGTACGTGCAGACTACCACCTCCATGTGACGATGTTTCTATTAAATTTTCCATGTCGACTGACGTGGGTTGAATAAAACATGAATTTGATTTATAAAAAGTTTATTTAGTACACCATTACCATTATATAATGTAAATTTCATACATTATATAAGTGATATTAACAATTAATAGTTATAGTAAACTCTACCTCAAAAAAGGAAATAACAAAGTACCTTTTCAAATTTGAGTCAATTTAGGGGAAAATTATTTACCTGTGAAAATTATTTTATAATATAATAATAATGGAAATAATAATAATAATAATTATGGGGAATATGATACTATTTTACCACAATTTAGTCCTGGTAAAAATACCATGAAATCTTCTTTGAAATTGATCAAATAACCTCAAGTAATAAAAATAGGTGTAAAGGATATAATAAATTTGTGACACATATTGATAAATAGAACTTATAAAAATAAAAATACGTTGATAGGATTCTTAATATATTTTTTTGAAAAACTTAATTTGATTATTTATGAAGTTTATTGAATGTGCAGAGCACATTTAGATGCGAGGTAAGTGTTTCTACCACAATCACCATTCATTAAAGAGATCATTGATATTAGGCACCAATATTCATTTTTATCAGGTAACTACTTCCTAGTCGATTTTTAAAATCATAAATAATTTTTGAACATATAAATTTTACTTGAATTCATTCATATCCTTACCATGAGATACAATTTATGTCTTCCCTAAAATAAAAGGGTCTTTCATAACTCATTTTTCATTCTTGAGTTATATTGTTCGACTTGGGTTCCACCTTTAATTTCATATGTTATACCATATATATATATATATATATTTGCAGGTAAATTTTGATTCAAACTATTCTTTATGGATTAGTTTTAATCCCTATATAAAATGTAACTATGTTAATAATAATCTGGATACTCTTAAACAACGGTTTCCCCTATTTGTCTACATATTCTATTTCCACCAATGTTCCCCAGTTTAATTGGAATAATAATTATGTGTCATATAATTTTTAATTCATATTTAACTTCCATTATTTTTAAAATATTGTGTTATTAACTTTTTATGATGTAGGATTTCAACTAAGGATTTTTGAAGCATAACGAGGGTTCATATGTACCACCATCTTGAATTTGCAGTTACACATTATCTTTATTTTTCTAAATTTTATTAAATATTCTTATAATTTACCTATTTGATTATTATATAAATTTCTTGTATATATACATAGTAAAGTATAATTTTAATTATTGTATTTATATAAGTTTTTAGTTCCCTTTGTTATTCCTAATTTTATGTAAACCCAATTTGTGGGAACTTTCCTATTTCTTGAATCATGTTGCACATCTCTATCATAAAATGTTTTAAAATAATGAATTAATTATATAAAATATAATTAATTTAAGTAAAACTCTCTTCTTTATAATTTTAATAGAATATAGTAATATCATTCTTTCTTTAAATAAATTATTTCTTATTTCATAAAGATTCACCCAAGTGGTATATTTCTACTCATTATTATCCAAGATCCTTCCCATAAAATCACTATATTTGGACATAATGATAATAAAATATGTTTAATATGAAAATAAAAATATCCAAATGATTTTATTTTTTCTTATATTGGAAATCCATATGATTTATCCTTCAATTATTCCTTGAATCATAATTTTGAAACCCACTTCTTTCTTATGGGTTTAGTCATGCTTATGATTTATATATGATTTATATTCTTTATATGGCATGAGTATGCATGATTTTATTTGATTTGATGAGTTTTAATGAATTTATATTTCCCTCCATTGAATTAGGTGAGGCTTTATATCTCATTATATTCCCTGTAAAGTATTAAGGAGTGAACCTAATCTACAATGGATCTTCTTCTACTTAATAGTAATAGTATTGGGAGTGGCCTATAAGATATAACATTTTTTCATTAGGTATGAAGCCTTTAATTTTCAGTTTGATCTTTTTTCCTTACACGTGGTATGAAATGATTAAGGAAAGGTTCAGACATAGATGGAGATTTTTTGGGGCCCAGAGATTCGGTGTTCTAAGATGTAGCATGTTGAACACTATTGACATATAGTTAGAAGTAACCATGTTACATAACTAATTGGACCATAAATATTGAAAGAAATATTTGACAAAAAATGTGAGGGATACTTCATGAAAATGAGAAAAACTATATACATTTAGTAGAGATTAAATACATGGTTAGCTCATGGCTTCTCTAACTATTTTCCTCACCATGCAATGAGGTGGGGGGGGGTCTCCCTTGGATAGTGTTGGAACACGAATTGGCCAGTCATGTGGGAAAACTATGAGCCTCTTTAAAGATTTATGAATTTACCATTTTTACCTCATTATTTATTAAAAATAAAATCACTCTTTCTTTCTACAATCTCCAGTATCCCCTCATATCACATTGGAACTCCTCCTCAGCTTCAATCCAAGCTTTGAAGCCTCTCCTCTACTAGACTCTGATAATAATATTGTTTACCTCATTGGTTTCCTTTCAGTATGTGCTTAAATCCTTTGTCTTCTTATCTTGTATTACCCCTCCATATTCTATGTTATTTTGGTGCAAGATAATACACCCTATTTTCATGTTATCCTTCTATTTATCAATTATATCTAGCTCCAACACGAATCTAGGGACAATAATGGAAGAATATTCCTCTACCGTGATATGGTAGGTGGAATATTTCATTTATCTAAATGTATTTCCCATTTATACATGTCTCTATTTTTTCAAACAACCATTTATCCCATGATTTACATCTAACATTAAGTTTCCATAAATTGGTTTCTTTATTTGACACCAAAATTCTCAAATAGACCATAGTTATGATTAAAATCCAATGACATCAACATGATCCATCATTTGGTTATCCCTCTAAATGAATACTTGTACTTTTTAATTGATACTATGCAAATAAACCTGATGTTTTTAGGGATATGGAAAGCATGTTATCTAGACTTGATAATTAGATCTATGCATTGGTCTTATAGTTTCAATAATATTTGATTTTCTAAAATGAGTAATTTATTCCTTATTCCAAATACTATTAAATACCTTAAATGAATACATCTGACAATATATATTTCTTTTCCTAGAACACAACAAATTTTTGTTTACCTTATAATTCAACTAATACTCTTACTTTCCATAAATTGTAAAATTTATAACTTCATTATCCCAAATTCTATAATCACCAGTCAGCATAACAAAATTATCTACTCTAGTATTGATCACAAAGGTCTTCATTATATCTATATAGTATTATTAATTATTACCATCAAGGACTGGTGGTCTAGTTAGATTGAGATTATCTATAGATCTGATATTTAGTCATACCATATTTTAATAATAGATATAAACAAAATACTTTCCCCAGTACATGGGAGTGTGATAAATGTTTATAAACTAAAATTTTATAAAAAAACAATACTAACATGAAATAATAGTGAAATAAAATAATTAGTAAGTATTTTATTAGTGGAATACTCCCCTAATACCAAATATAATTATCAATAAAATTGATACATGGTTCTGAAACAAATTGAAAGATCGAAATGTATATGAAGATGAAAAACTACAAGAGGGGGTGAATTTTATGTTTTAAAAAATCATTTTTAACATTAAATAACACATTTTTACTATGTTAAACTAAACATATTCACAATAACTTTTTAGTGTTCAAATGATAATATGAATTTACCTAGGGGATGATGATAGGCATATCTTAATCGGGTATATTTTGATATGCAAGTACACATGTCATAATGAGATTATATCTTTACATCATATAGAATCACACTTAATAAGTAGTTGTAATAGTAATCACAATATAACTGTATTCATAGATGAAAATAATTTATCAGAGAATTTACAAAAGCATCATAATCACAATGGTTACGATAAATCATAGTGTGAAAAAATAATGATTTTATATTAAAGCATATAGAATCATATTCAGAATAAGACAAATGAACCGTAATAAAGACTATTATGAAAATCAAAATTACAAATAGAAATATGAATATAAAAGTGTAACATTCTATTAAATGTATCAAAAATGAAGACTTTTAATAAAACTAGTAATATAATTGAATATAAAAAGGTTGGGGTCGAAGCCTAAATTTATTATTTAAAGCAAAGACCTCTTTATACTGGGTAGAGGGTGACCCATTACATAGCCTGAAGGCCCAAAGCCAAGTGGCCTAAATACAAGGCTTGAGAGCCCATTTTTTGGCCCAAAGGACCCCTCGGTGAACAGTACTGCTACAACACCCATGCAGCTCCAGTACCTGCTACAGTACAGCTGCCGCTACAGTTCCTGCTATAGTCCTTCCACTGCTACAATTTCACCGCTACTACACGTCCACGGTTGCTACAGTACTACTACAATTCCCCTGCTATAGTACTGCTACAGTACCTAGGAAATTCGCCCCTACCCGGATTTGATCCTGGGTCTTTTGGATTCCAAGCAGGAGCATGTACCACTAGGGTACTGGATCGTTGGAAATACAATTGAATATAATTTATTTAAAACGAAGATAAGGGTATCCAGTAACCTTGGATAAAGGTTAATTGTTTTATAATTACAAGAAAGTTTGTCTTTATCTTACCAGAGAAATCCATCGATACAATGATTGGATTTACTGTATACATATCCTCAATATCCCTTAATAAGATGATTGGCTCCGTCTTTCAATCCCTACAAGACCTTGATCAATAAGGTGATCATCTCCTCAGTCTTCATATCCTCAAAATACCTCGATAGTAATCACAACAATCAGACACATAAAGTAATGAAAAAAACATACTCGAGAATAATACAAGTAAAATGAACATGATGTTCACTCCAGTACAAGTTATATCCCTCACACATTAGAAAACTTAGTAGAATGTATCAACATGTGTGCTTCTCCACTTTTTTCAAAATCTTCAAATGACTTGGTATTTATAAGAAATCCTCCAACATACTTATTGATCCTTAAACAGTGATATTTTCTCTAATATTTTCATAAGATATTGGACACCTAGCACTCAAAATGTCAAATTATAACTGAATACATGACAACGTTTCTCTTTACACATATTGTTACAGAATGGAAAAAAAAATCATTTTGATTTACATCATTTATATTGTCAAATATATTCCATAATGATAGAATATGTTTTTCCATATTCTGAAATTAACTGTTATTCAATCTAATGGATTTACTTATAGTATTTAATTATTATTATTTTTATGAGTATGATTCCAATGATACTGATTCAGATACTAAATCTGATATAAACATTTTTCAATATGAATACTAGACAGAAAGTCATTCAAATGATTTTATAAGGTGAACCAAATCAATATTGGATCAATTCTAATTATGATAATTGTAATGAATAAAGTATGATTATATTCATGAATATATTAAAACTAATTCTATGTATGGTAAAATATATTTGTTTTATTCAAAATAATTAAAATACATTGGATATAAAATAATTATTTAACTAAGTATTTAAGAAAGATTTTGTTATTTCTCTAACGACACAAGATTGATGCACAAGAAAATTAAATTTCTTTTGTGGAATACTTAAAACATTACACAAATATACAAAGAAATACCGTATTAGATTAGTTCCTTTGAAAACATGGAAATTAATCTTCTAAATTGGTGAAAGAACTACAACATCTCCCATAAATATCTTCCCCTAGTGTTTTTCTACCTAAATCCTAGATTTATATCTTAGGGAAAAGAAAACATAAAAGGGTGATAACAAATTATCAGTAAGGGTAAAAATTGAGAACATAAAACAATCTATAATTATAAGAATGTAAAAACATGAACATAAATTTTAAATATCAAAAATCACGAGTCATGAAATAAATCTTGGAAGTACGTAAGACATAAATTATAAAGGAACATTTACCATGATAAAATAACATTGGAATAAAACCTAGAATTGTGGAAAAAATAAGCACATAATATGATTTCCATATTATACATGTAATTTATACCAAGACTATCATAGTGGAAAATGTCCATTACTGAACTGGGTTTACATTCCATTCCAGCCATGTATTATTAAACTAGATTTACTTGTCGTTTTCACCCTGTATTGCTGAACCAGATTCACTTTTCATTCCAGTTATGTCTATATCAGGAGATATACATATTTAACCAATTCATTGGAGGGAGATAATGGTACTATACATCTCATAATTAAATAATTCTTACATGTTCCAAAAAAAATAAATCATTCATCATACCATAACCCATGAAATAAAATGGGTTTCTTAAATATCATTGCATCAATACATAATTCATATAAAATAAATAGAATTCATAAACATAATTACATCATAAGCACAATCAAAAAAAATTATAATAGGGGTATAAAGATAACCATATGTCATCTTACATGGATAATAATTTTGATAAAACACTTGAGCTAAATTCTTGTGGAATGTATCTCTTCTTCTTAAAAAAAACGGTTTCTTTTCTCAAAATGTTAGGGAATTTTAATAGAAACTAATTTAGTTGAAAATAAACATGAAATTTTGTATAGGAAGCTTCATGTAAATAAGGAATTATGAATACATAAAAATCTTCTCATACAGTATATGTTAAAAAAATACATTCTTCTCGCACTCATGCTGGAAAAGATAAAAATTACCTCGTATGGAAAAAGAATGAAGGTTTCCTTCCATAAAATTTAATACAAATTAAATAATGGGTAAAATTGAATTTTAAAAATAATAGAAGAATTGAAATAATATTATATAATTATGATACATTTATGTGGATGTTAAATATACCCCAGTAAATACATACATATAAACTATCTCATAAAATAATGAGATTGTGAAATTATTTCTTACCTTGTACTTTCCGTTAGTCTATGGTGTGTTAATATCCTATATAATGGGTTTAAAAATATTATTAACTTGTTACAGAACCATAATGATATTTATGATATCATTCATGATTCACTTATGACTTTATATTACTCGTTTATTTATCAATTCCATGTTAAAAGAACGTTTTTTTGTAATAATTGTATTATTTATCATACATGTTTTGACTTTTTATTTTTTATCTTATTACTTATATCATGATTTACATACATAAAAAATTTAAAACAGAATTTTTATATCATAAATATTTTGTATATAAATATATATAATAGATAGATGAATGAAATGGAATACATCGTTCATGGAGACAGTATGTCATACATACGCATGAACAATGTATTCATTTACAAATTGAATTGAATGGACAAAAGAAAATAATATATATATATATATACACATAAATCAAGTAGAATTATTATGTAATATGTTTCATGCTTATTTATTACATTTACTTTATAATAATTCTAGAATGATTAACGTGGAGAAAGAATCTCATCGCGTCATGTAGACGGTTGGCCGTACATACGCACGAGTAACTATATCATTCACTTAATGGTTAAATGGTATGAAATTGAATAATATATTAATTATAAATAAAAATTACCATTTTATATTCATTATTTTCATCCATTATACTCATCATTATACCCATACAAATAAAGTATTGTTGAATAACAAATTACACCATGACGTGGAGACGATAACCTGTATGTATACACACATGGGGATATTATTATTTGTACGATGGATAAAAGAGGTAAAAGGTTGTCCCATAACTATAATAACATCTCAAAATGGGAAACACCCCAAGCTTCCATGGTACATTTCCCTTTTAATAATGCAATACCTTGCATCATACGCAACTTCGAGATTCTAACACACCACAACCAATCAAACTAGCCATTATGCATAGTAATACCCAATTTTTGAAATTTTATAAATTTTATTTTTCAAAATGTACTTAATTTTTGAATCCAGAATATCAAAATTAGCTTAGGTTGAATTTTTGGTATTTTTCTGAAAACTTTCAATTATTGATGAATAGTGAAAAACACTGCGTTATTGGTTAAAACCAACTTTTTATTTAAATAATTATTTATTTTATTTAAATTGATTTTAGGAAAAAATAGATACATAATACCTATATAAGTTAAATGTAATTAATTGGAGTAATTCTATAATAAGTTTAGATATATAAAAATTTTATTGAACTTTTTACTGTCTTTTAACCACCTCCTAGGAGAATTTGCAAATTTTCATAAAACTTAATTTTACTGCTTCTATGAGTTGAATTTCAAAAATTCAAGAGACACAGTTAATATCAGTAAGTAAAATGTGGTTCAATAAGATGAGAATATTTTATTTGGTGAATATTAACTTTTGACTTTTATTTACCATGGCTAAAAGTAAATAGGGTAATTAAGGGTAAAAATGATATCATAATTACCCTAACACATGTCCTAATTCTATTGGATAAGTTTAATTCGACAAAAAAAAACCTTAGGAATAAAATATAATCCTTTTTAGTCCACTTGGATTAGATTAGGACATTCATTATTATTTTATTTAAAGAAGAGTTAAAAGAGTTAAATTCAATGTTTAATAACTAAAATATTTTTAATATAGGGTAACACATAATATAAATTTGACTATAAATATTCATTATAAAGATAAAAATATTTCCTAAATAATGGTATTTTATTTATAATTTTTAGACATTAAATAATTTAATTTATTTATTACACAATGATGATGTAGTAATTACCTTATTATTAAAATATTAAAATAAATGATATTATAAATATCCAAATAAATGAAAATTGAGACTTATGATGAATTCCACTAATTTTATAGGTTAATATGACATGTTAGGGTTGGTTAAATAAATTTTATTCTAAGTGATAAAGTTTTTATGGCTTTCAAAAAAATCAAATACTAAATAGTGTCAAAATTGACATAATTGAGTTTTTAAAACAAATACTATATTATTAATTGATATAATATTCCTAAAAATATAAGGTTCATCCAAAGGAAATAGATAAGGTTATATATATATATATATTAATAATTAACCACATGGGGTTTTCTTGTCTTATTATAGTATGTTAATTAACCATATAATATAAAAATACAAAGAGACATGGTAAATGTCAAACTATTTAACTAATAGTTAAATCTAAAATATAAGGTCAATATGATGACCTAAACCTTTATAAAACACATTGGTTGAGAGGTTTTTGTCCCATCCCCACCTTATCCTCGAAATAATTCATTTTTGAGCCATTAGAAACCGAAAATTATTTTATTATAAAATAATATTTCAAGCTTTTCCTAAAGTGACCCTCACCTCTCTTATAAAAGGGAACTTCCCCTTCTTTTGATTTCACAACTCCAAATCCATTTGGCTCAGCCAAACCCTTCCCAAATATACTCCAAAATTTACTCACTTAAACCTAGAGGCCTTACTTTGATCAGAAATCCAACCTAAGGAGCCCTTTTGATCAACTCAAAATGAAACACCCGAAGCAGAGGTAATAATTTCACCACCCTCTTTCAAGTTATTTTCTTCTTCCACATCCTCTTTATTTGTTGTTTCCATACCAAAATAATAACTCTAGTATCTTTTATATAATTTTATTTTATTATAAAAATGGTACAACTATATTCATTATTCTATCCATCATATGAATAACAAAGTCATCATACTTACATACGTACGACTTACCGTCTCCACATCATGGTGTAGTTTGTTATTCAAACACTTCTTTATTTGGATGGGTATAATAATGATTATAAAAGATGTAAATAATAAATATAACATGTTAATTCTTCTGTATATATGATATAACATCCAATTACATATGATTTCACCATCAATATAATGATATTGTCGCTCGTGCGTACGTACGGATTACCGTCTCCACGAATGCGATGAGATTCATTTCCCCATCGTAATCATTCAAGAATAATTTTCATTTTATGATTAAAAATAATGTTTATGTACATAATATAATTTTTTATACAAATCAAATACATCCTATCCATAACAAATATGTCTTACGTAACCAAGCATATAAAGGAAAATGAATCAGTTAACACCCGAAATGATGATACTACTGAAATATTATTAACAAAGCAATATTAGAGGATCATATATGATATCATATTTAAGTATATAGTTATTGTATTATTTAATAACAATGTTTTAACTATTATACAGGAGGTTAACATACCATAGACTAAGGAAAAGTACAAGGTAAGGTTTAATTTCTCAATCTCTTTATTATCTGAGTTTGTTTTTACGTAAGTATCTACTATGACCTCTTTATCATCCACATCCATGTTTTCATAAAAATATATTTTAAAACATTTTTACTATTTACTAGACTATGGTTTAAAGTTATTTATACCCTTATTTTACCTTATATGTTTTGAAAGGAATCTTTCCTTCATTTTCCAAAAAAGGTACTTCATGACCTTTTCGACAAAATTAAGGCAAGAATGTTTTTTTAACTTATACGATGGGTGCGGCTATTTTCCACCATTATAACATCATCAAAGCTTAACTTACAAGCTTATAAGAATATTTTCAAAATAAATTTTTTCTTTTATAATTATGTGACTCTTAAATGGTTTCAAAATAGAAAGATCTATTTCTTTCAAATAGTTTTCATTCCATCTATGTCAATATCCTTTGATGTATTTTAAACTTGTTTGAAGTTGATTTATTATGATATAAATCTTCTATATTGTATTGAAGGTTTTATTATATGTTTGACTATGGATGTGTTATTTTTATACCATTCATGGTTTATGGTTAAATCATTGATATTTCATATGCTAGTTTTAATAAGAATATTTATGTTATGTTTCAACCTTTTCATATGAGGAATGTATTAGACTTAGTATGTGATGAGTGGAGAATTCTATAGCTCCTCGGTGCATCAATAGGTCTTATGAGACAATTAGTCGTGGAATTGGCTGAGGAATTTCCCAATTTGATATATGGTTTTGGATGAAGCCTTAATAATTTTTAGACGTCTTGGCCGAGGCCTTGACAAAATGTTTCAGAATGTATGACATTAAACATTCCATCATTATGAAAATAATAATGATGGTTATTGTGGTTATTAGTCTAGTAGAATAACCATGACTATGTTTTATTATGGAATTATTTACTCAGCTCATATTCCTTCCATAAAGTGTTCATGTTTATTATTTGTAAAGGCATGTGTTTTGAATTATTCATCATTTATAATGTTTATGTTATCTTCCGCTGTATTGCTTACCCTTACTGAGCATTTGAGCTCACCCATTTCTTATGTTTCATTTTCTTATTATACGAAGAAGTTAGTTATGAGTGAATTGTAGGCATAATCTAGGAGGCTTGGTTGTTTCTAATGGAATAAATTAGTGTTGTATTTATTTTCAAGTTGTAATTTTGAACTTATGTATGTATCTTTTTCCAGTAATACTAAACTGATCGGTCTTTTAGGACATGATTCCTTATATCATGCCAATGTTATGTAATAAAGCACCAACTCTGGGTAATTGGGGTTAGGGTGTAAATGTTGGTATCATAGGAAGTTTAGTACAATCCATGGAAACTAGATTTAGAAAATCTCTGATTAGAGAACATTACCCTAAGATAGACTTTGAGGATTAGTATATAATAACTTCTTAGAATTTTGGTACTGTAGAGATTTTGTGAGTTTTCCAAGCAATACATCCCTATTTGGATATGAGCAGGTAGAGGTGGCTTTGGCACAGATGTACGTAGGGGTAAAACCTAGAAACACCGCTTTGAGCTAGACTCGAACGGGAACTGGTGCACGACAAAGCGCCTTGATGCACTCTTGGTTACAACACTCATGTGGTATATGCTTAGGATAATTCTCATTTTATTTAAAAACCATTATGAAGGACTTATGAGTATATACCTCCTCAAAGAAAACATTTTTATGATTATGGATTATATCCATAAACTGTTCAATTTATCTTAAGTGTTTTACAAGTTCGGAATTATGTATTACGGTTCATAAACTAATCTACTGTATGCCATTGTTTAGAAATTACGCCTAGTGTAAGTAATGAAAACCATATCAATGCACGTAATCCATGAAGGGATTTCACTCCTACTCAAGATAATTATAGTGGAGCTGGTGATGTAACTGGTGCTGATCAGCTTATCACCATACTGGGACAACTCACACAGGTTATGAATAATAACCTTACCCATATGGAGCACCCTGATCCACAATGTGGAGGATAAATGTTATATTTCTTAAGGAGGAAAAAAGAACCAACATTCAATGGGTTTACAAATACATTTTTATCTGAACAATGGATAAGTTCCTTAGAGAACATATTTCATGCTTTGGGGAGTAGCGAAAGGGAAAAAGTTGTCATGACAGTTTATTGCCTCACTAGAGATACAGATCAATGGTGGTCATTAATTCAAAACACAAATTAGGATGAAGAATTATCAAGTATGGAATAGAGGGAGTTTAAATAATTTTCTTAGAAAAATACTTTCCTCGTTACCATCGACCGGATATGGAAAGACAATTTCTGAGTCTGAGACAAAATGAGGATGAGGATGTCGCAAAGTATGAAGCTATATTTTCAAGGTTAGCAAGGCATGCTGCAAATTATATACGTAACCCAAGAAGTAAGATTGATCATTTCATTGATGAGTTAAAACCATTTCTACATTGAGTATTAGTCTCATAATCCTTCTCATTATATGAAGATATTGTCTTATGTGCTATCAAGACAGAAAATGAATTCTCTAAGTCTTACGATTTTAAAGAAAATCAAGAGAAGAAGATATCTGTTGAATACTATGGGAAAGGAAATGTAAAGACCCATAAAATTCAAGGAACATTTTTTCTTAATTTTCTTTGGTATTTTACAAGAACGCAATTTCTAACGGCACTTGATTCCGAGGCCCGGTGTGCCCGGAATTTCTATCCGAAGTTTAGCTCGGGTACGTTCAATGAACGAACGAGCAGGAATTTCTAACTTTTGAACCGGTGCTCAGAATTGAATTCCGAGGGTACCGCTGGAACCGTAGCGCCGGTAATTGCTTAGGAACGCCATTTCCGGAGTTGCGTTTACATGAGAGAAGTTGTTAATTTATGTGGAAGGTAAAATAAAAATTATGCAACAATTTTTATTTTCTCTAAGTGGATTTAAGCTTTGGGTGGAAGTTGGGTAACTACCTAACTTCCCATGGGAGGTTATGAGGGTGGTGGGGCCCACACGAACCCCCACCCCTTTACATTCCTTAACTCCCTCAACTCACAATTAAATTTGATAACTTAAGTTTTAATAACATAGGATATTAATGAAGTAAGTTTAATGTGAGTGTTTGAATTTCAAACCTTATGTTGAGTTAATAAAATAAGGGACTTATTTTATTTTTGTTGGAGTCTTGTTGCCTTGGGATATTTGGGAGAAAATCTAAGGGAGTCTTGAGTTTCTTCATCCTCTTCGTTGAAGAACACGAAGAACGCGAAGAACGCGAAGAACACCGGATTCCTCGGAGGTCGACGTCTCCTTCCACGACGTCTCCTTTTGCGATGCCTCTTCCCGCGACGGATATTCCGCGACGAATCCTCGTTCGAAGAACCTCCGTTCAAGATACGCTCAAGTAGGGGTTTTTTTTTTGTGAATACTACCTTGTCGTTCTTCGTGAAAATACGACCAATTGCTATCGATTAACGAGAGGGGGTCGGACCGCACAAACACGACCGACCCTCCTCCATTATTGATGTTGTTTCTAATATGGTTGGAACGGGAATGGCGCAGTGTCGTCGCACCACGCGGGATCGTGCGACAAGTAATGCACGGCGCTATCACACCGCACTGTGAAATTGATCCAAGTCACGGCGCCGTCGCGCCGCGCCGGAGAACCGCAAAAGCACCGCGGCCGGAGCGGGGCCGCGGTGGAGCATGGGAATCGACGACCGGAAGCGGGCCGCCGGTGTCGGAGCAGGGAGGGGACCGACCATTGCTAGTCCCGTGGTGGTAGAAACCGGCCAGCCGGGGCGGGCCGGCCGGACAAGGGAAAGCCGGGGGTTCAAACCCCCGGCTGGCCAGCTGAGCAGCCCCCATTAAGGGGGCTCACGATTACGAACTAGGGGGGCAGACGCCCCCCTCCTCAACGGCTTGGCCGTTTGGCCGAGCACCTGGCCAGCGCGCCCAGTGTGCCGGCCAGGCCGGGCCGCGCCAGCCGGGGCGGACCTGGACCTGGTTTAGGTTGACCCGGTTCGGACCGACCCTGGGGGTATCGGGCCGGGTCGGACCGGGCCCGAACCCATCAATACTGAATCTCTTCCAGTCGGATGCCCATAACTTATGCTACGGGCCTCCGATCGACGCACCGTCTGTTGCGATGCGATCCTTGGATCGAGATGGTCATTTTGGTATATCGCACTCAAGGTTTCGTAATACTCTGGGTTTGGCCGAGTTGGTTCGTACATGAAACCAACCGGGCCCTCGGAGCAGAAACGCTCATATCTTGAGCTCCGGACGTCCGATTGACGTACCGTCGACTTTGATAGATTCCTCTAGGTGAGAAGGATCTTTTGGCTTACTCCACCCGAGGTTTGGACGTAGGTGGAGTATGGTTGAGTTGGTTTTCCCTTAAAAACCAACCGGGTCTCTAGGACGAAAAAGCCAATAACTCTCAGACCGGGCGTCCGATTGACGCGCCGTCTGCGACGTTGAGTTCCTGTTGACGATACGGAACTTTTGGATACATCAACTCTAGACTATGTGTCAGTTGATGTATCAGCCTCTCGACTCGTGGAGCGGACCCTCCTGAACAAGCTTGCTATGTGCGGGAACCCTAGAGCTGGCTGCGTTGCGACTGTGACGACGACGACGACTGTACATAGATCCTCAGTGGATTCGACGATGACGACTACAGCACTCAGCGATCCTACGTGGATCAGTGCTACCGATCTTGTGTGGGTCTGATCCTGTGTGGGTCAGCGCTCAGCAGTTCTCTCTGAGCCAGCGCCTACAGATCATGTGTGGGTCCGATCCTATGTGGGTCTTTGCGGGGGTTAGTTACCTATCGATCCTGTGTGGGTCATTGCGGGGGTTAGTTACCTATCGATCCTGTGTGGGTCATTGTGGGGGTTAGTTACCTATCGATCCTGTGTGGGTATTTGCGGGGGTTAGTACCTATCGATCCTTTGTGAGTCTAACAGCTTAGATGAATCAGTGGATATATCTGATCATCACTATCGTCATACGAAGAAGTATACCTGTGTGAGATGAATCCTGTTTTGCTTTCCTATGTTGATTGTGTTGTGCTATCCTGTGTGGATTTACGTTTTTCTTTCCTCTGTGGACTGGGTTGTACTTGGGCTCGGATGCTGGAGCGAACGAGAATTGATGACTTAGGTATATGTATGGGCATATACCTAAGCAGTTTCGGATGTTACTTCGTGATTGTATCTTTCTTTTGTGGATTATCCTTTGTTGAATCTGGGAGACCTTCGGGGGTCTTAGGGTCCCTACTGAGTAGATTATACCCACCCCTACACGGGATATGCCCGCACTACGTTGTGTTGGTTATAGATGACTGACAACGCTGATCGTGGTTGAGGCTTAAGGAGATGGACGGTACCTGGAGATGGACCATTGGGCAGGACGTACTCGGAGCGGTCGGCTGGACCCGAGGAGCAGTGGATGCTATCTGTACCCACCCTTCAGGTGGGGTTTCCAGTGGATAGCTCAATGTTGCGGATTTACTTTTCAGTTGCTGTTTTCCCTTCCAGTTGTACTTTACTTTCTGTTTGGGTTTGTATACTGGCCCACTTACTTTTCCGCACTTACTATTGTACTCAATTTTTACTTAGTGTTTACTTATACTACTTTCTTGCTCTGTGGTGTTTGTTTACTTTACAAAGGTAATTGCTTCCCTTTTTATCGGGAATTAGGGCTTGGTGCTAGTCGCCAGCCCCTGGCCTATGGAAGGCGGGCTTGGGGTAGTCACGGCACGGGCCCCGAGGACGGGTCATGACAAATTGGTATCAGAGGAATTCAGTTCTACCGTAGAAATTTGGACTCTGATCTTTTTCTATGTGAAGCAATAATGTTACGCGTATTGGGTGTGGTTATCAGTCCAGGGAGTCTAGTGTTGGTGCGGAGGCCGACGTATCCGTACACCAGGACCCTGACTTCTGATTTCTGACTTAATGCATGAAAACATTGATTGCATGTGTGTTTCAAGTTTTCTTTGTGATTACTTTATGTCAGCTCACCAGGTATACTGTTTGATCGTGGCGCACCTGTTTCTTCTCAGGATGGCCCCACGACGGCAGCCAGCTAGGGTTCCGAGAGTTGTGCATGACGACAACCCACCGAGCGACGAGGCCTCGGTGCAGGGCCCTTTGATAGCTGAGGCACCGACGGTACCTCTACCCGCCGATCCACCGATGCTACCAGCCCTAGCCGCTGACGATGCACGTCGCCTTAGTGCACTGCATGAGTTCCAGCGCCAGCGACCGCCCAGGTTCCATGGGGAGATGGACCCCCAGGCAGCTGAGGACTAGCTGGAGGCAGTGGTATGAGTTTTTCGGTTAGTGAGGACACCGGTAGACCTCAGGGTGATCCTCGCAGCGAGCCTACTGCACGCGACAGCGGGCCGATGGTGGAGCTTGATGCTCCAGGTGCACGATGAGGCATCTCTTCTCTGGACGGACTTTGAGAGCCTCTTCCGCTCAGAGTTCGTCCCAGCCACCCTCCGTGCGGTGCACATCTAGGAGCTTCTTTAGCTGCAGTAGGACAGCTTGACAGTTGCCCAGTACTCGTCGAGATTTACCGATCTCTCGCGCTACTCGACCGACATGGTACGGGACCCATTCTTCCGGGCCCGGACCTTTGAGCAGGGATTGAGGAAGGAGATCAGGGCATCGCTAATCTCCCTCAGCATTCCGACTCAGGCATGAGTACTGGAGTGATCCCTTTTGATCGAGAGCTTTCTTGCTGAGCCTTCTTCATCAGCGAGACCTACTGCGGGGTGACACATAGCAGATTCTTCTACAGCAGGCAGTTGATAGATGACTCATGGGTCCAGGCAGACCAGAACCTCAGGAAGATGACCTCAGGACACTGGCTCAGTAGTGTGGGGCACACAGCGCATAGCTATTCTTTCGAGAGGTAGGCAGTGCTACTCATGCGGTGGGCAGGGCCACATGGATCGTGATTGCCCGACCCGCCGTGCCGAGGAGCAACAGACGGTTGAGGGACCACCCAGGCAGAGGCAGAGGGTCGACTGTGGAGGACGAGGCAGAGGAGCTGGCCGAGTAGCAGGTGGTGGACGACGCTTTGAGGCTCTACCACCACCACCACTAGAAGGTCCACCCCGACCACAGGGAGCTGGCGGGCAGAGACAGGCACAGCTCCAGACAGCGGAGGCTTATGACCATGGCGTGCCCGAGATGATTCGAGGTACTATATGTGTCTATTCCACCCTTTCTTCAGTTCTTATAGACACAAGAGTGAGTCATTCTTTCATAGATGCTTCCCTTGTTTGGAGCTTGGAGATTCCGACAGAGCTGTTGGCTCGATCCTTACGGCTAGAGACTCCTACGGGAACAGACTCGACGATTACGCACTGGTGCCGACAGAGTGAGCTTACTCTAGGAGGCGAGAGCTTCGACTGGGATCTTCTTGTAGCAGCGTCAAGGCCTTACGACGTCATCTTGGGCATGGATTGGTTATCTACAGTCCATGATCATATTGACTGTATTAGGCGCAAGGTGCGATGTGTACGCACCGACGGGAGAAGGTTCACCTTCACCGGCGAGAAGGGAGCCTTCATAGCACAGGATGGACTCTCGCAGAGGAGAGGACAGCCCATCACTCATCAGTTGGCTAGCCTCATCCTAGGAGCATTTGACGTGCGGAGTCCTGGTTTTCCTGCAGTGGTGGATCAGTATGCGGACGTTTTCCCTGATGACGTTCTAGGACTACCTCCTCACAGAGAGGTAGAATTTTATATTGACCTATACCCCAGGATAGCCCCGATATCGACTCCAGCGTATCGGATGGCCCCCGCTGAGCTTCGAGAGCTACGAGTATAGTTGGAGGACTTACAGGGAAAGGGTTTCATCCGACCCAGTGTTTCACCCTGGGCTTCCCCGATATTGTTCTCCAAGAAGGCGGACGGGATCTTGCGACTGTGTGTCGACTATCGTCACCTGAACTAGGTGACAGTGAGGAACAAGTATCCACTACCAAGGATTGATGACCTCTTCGATCAGCTCAAGGGAGCACGGTGGTTCTCAAATATAGACCTCAGGTCAGTCTATCATCAGCTCAGAGTTCGGGACGAGGACGTGCAGAAGACGACCTTCAGGTGTCGGTATGGCCACTATAAGTTCTTGGTTATGCCATTCGGCGTAACCAATTCTCCAGCAGTGTTCATGGCCCTCATGAACAGGATCTTTCAGGCATACCTCAATCGATTTGTCGTGGTCTTCATCGACGACATTTTGATTTACTCGACCACTGAGGAGGAGCACGCCTACCACTTGCAGGTTGTGATAGACACACTCTGAGAGAACCAGCTTTATGGTAAGCTCTCGAAGTGCCAATTCTGGATACGTGAGGTCCACTTCTTGGGACACGTCATCTCTGAGGCGGGAGTTGCAGTGGATCCTGCAAAGATCGAGGCAGTGCTAGCTTGGGAGCCACCCAGGAGAGTGACAGAGGTACGAAGTTTCTTGGGACTAGATGGATACTATCAGAGATTTTTTCCAGACTTCTCCAGAGTTGCAGCACCACTCTCATCTCTTACGAAGAAGGGGAAACCCTTTGTGTGGTCAGACAGATGTCAGCAGAGCCTCCAGGAGATGAGACAGAGATTGAACAGCGCCCCTATCTTGAGGTTTCCTGAGGAGGGAGTTGGGTACGTAGTCTACTGCGATGCATCAGGGACCAGACTCAGATGTGTCCTGATGCAAGAGCGGGTAGTGATCGCCTATAGATCACACCAGTTGAGGACGCATGAGCAAAACTACGCTACCCATGACCTAGAGTTAGCAACAATGGTCTTAGCTCTGAAGACATGGTGACACTACCTGATGGGCGAGCGTTTTACAGTCTTTTCTGACCATCAGTGTCTCAGGTACATCTTCTCTCAGAAGGACCTGAACCTAAGACAGTGGCGATGGCTCGAGTTCCTCCAGGACTATGACTTTGAGATAGTCTATACTCCTGGGAAGGGGAACGTAGTAGCCGATGCTCTCAGCAGGAGGACGGGCATTCAACTACTTGAGGAGGCGACATAGCAGCTAGCCGATTTGCGGATATCCTTCATGGATAGAGATGGAGCAACCTTCCTTTAGTCTCTCACAGTCACCCCTCCACTACTGCAGCGGGTCAGAGAGGCACAGTGTGGGGACACTGACTGTGAGATGCGGCGTGCACAGATATCCTCAGGACAGACACCTGATGGTTTCTCCTTTGGAGCAGAGCACGACGCCCTTTTCAGAGGACGTACCTTGGTACCGGTTTCATTACGGGAGGAGGTGCTGAGAGAGTTTCACACTTCTACCTTGGAGGTACACCCCGGAGTGGCGAAGATGTACCAGGACCTCAGACGACAGCACTGGTGGCCAGACATGAAGAAGGCTGTGGCGGAGTTCGTTTCTCGATGCCTCACCTGCCAGTAGGTGAAGGCAGAGCACCGGGTACCAGCAGGCTTGGTACAGCCCTTGGAGGTCCCAGAGTGGAAGTGGGATAGGATATCTATGGACTTCGTGACTGGACTTCCACGCACTTCCAGAGGTCACGACTCCATTTGGGTGATTGTCGACCGACTCACCAAGTCGGCACACTTATTACCCATTAGAGAGCAGGGCTCAGTGGAGAGCTTGGGACGTCTCTACGTTCAGGAGATTGTGCGGATTCATGGTGTTCCATCATCTATCGTCTCTGATCGAGATGATCGCTTTACTTCCCGACTTTGGAAGGGGTTTCAGGAGGCGTTCGGGACGCAGCTACGTCTGAGCACAACCTTTCACCCTCATACGGATGGTCAGACGGAGAGGACCATTCAGACTCTCGAGGATATGCTCCGCGCATGTGTCCTCGACTTTGGTCGCAGCTGGGAGGACCACCTACCCTTGGTGGAGTTCGCGTACAACAACAACTACCACTCCACCATCGAGATGGTACCATACGAGGCGTTGTACGACCGACCTTGTAGATATCCTTTGTGCTGGACAGACCCTGGGGAGTCAGCACTTGTGGGACCAGAGATGGTCCAGACCATGACAGAGAAGGTCCAGGTCATCCAGGAGTGGATGAGGATAGCTCAGAGCCGGCAGAAGTCTTATGCTGACAGGAGGCGGAGGCCACTAGAGTTTGAGGATGGCGACCACGTCTTCTTGAGTGTCTCACCTCGACATGGATTACGGAGATTTGGACGAGGCAGAAAGTTGTCTCCATGCTTCATCGGACCATTCCAGGTCCTCAGCAGGATTGGCGAGGTGGCTTATCTCCTGGCTCTACCACCTCAGTTGCACCGAGTGCACGACGTCTTCCACGTATCTTAGTTGAGGAGATACGTGCACGACCCATCGCATATCATTGACCATGGGGAGTTAGACGTTGATGATGGGGCGACTTTTACGGAGATCCCAGTGGAGATCGAGGATCGACAGGAGCGGGTCTTACGTGGATAGTCGATTCCTCTAGTGCGCATCAGATGGCAGCACGAGAATCTCCAGGAGAGCACTTGGGAGCAGGAGGCTCAGATGCATGGTCAGTACCCACATTTGTTTCCCTAGTTTATGATGTAACTTTACGGGGACGTAAAGCCCTGAGGTGGGAGTAACGTAAAGACCCGTAAAATCCAAGGAATTTTTTTTCTTAATTTTCTTTGGGATTTTACAAGAACGCAATTTCTAATGGCACTTGATTCCGAGGCCCGGTGTGCCCGGAATTTCTATCTGAAGTTTAGCTCGGGTACGTTCAGTGAACGAACGAGCGGGAATTTATAACTTTTGAACCGGTGCTCGGAATCGAATTCTGAGGGCACCGATGGAACCATAGCGCCGGTAATTGCTTAGGAACTCCATTTCTGGAGTTGCGTTTACATGATACAAGTTGTTAATTTATGTGGAAGGTAAAATAAAAATTATGCAACAATTTTTATTTTCTCTAAGTGGATTTAAGCTTTGGGTGGAAGTTGGGTAACTACCCAACTTCCCATGGGAGGTTATGAGGGTGGTTGGGACCACACGAACCCCACCCCTTCACATTCCTTAACTCCCTCAACTCACAATTAAATTTGATAACTTAAGTTTTAATAAATTATGATATTAATGAAGTGAGTTTAATATGAGTGTTTGAATTTCAAACCTTATGTTGAGTTAATAAAATAAGTAAGGGACTTATTTTATTTTTGTTGGAGTCTTGTTTCCTTGGGAGCTTTGGGAGAAAAGCTAAGGGAGTCTTGAGTTTCTTCATCCTCTTCATCGAAGAACACGAAGAACGCGAAGAATGTGAAGAACGCCAGATTCCTCGGAGGTCGACGTCTCCTTCCGCGGCGTCTCCTTCCACGACGCCTCTTCCCGCGACAGATATTCCGTGACGAATCCTCATTCGACGAACCTCCGTTCAAGCTACGCTCAAGTAGGGGTTTATTTATTTATTTTGTTTGTGAATACTACCTTGTCGTTCTTCGTGAAAATATGACCAATTGCTATCAATTAACGAGAGGGGGCCGGACCGCACAAACACGGCCGACCCTCCTCCATTATTGATGTTGTTTCTAATGTGGTTGGAACGGGAATGGCGCGGTGTCGTCGCACCGCGCGGGATCGTGCGACAAGTAATGCGCGGCGCCGTCGCATCGCCTCGGAGAACCACAAAAGCACCGCGGCCGGAGCGGGGCTGCGGCGGAGGGGTGCGACGCCGTCGTGCTGCACTGGATGAATGAAGGCCGCGGCCGATACCGGGCTGCGGCGGAGCATGGGAACCGGCGGCCAGAAGCGGGCCGCCGGTGTCGGAGCAGGGAGGGGACCGACCGTCACCGGTCCCGTGGTGGCAGAAACTGGCCGGCCAGGGCGGGCCGACCGGACAAGGGAAAGCTGGGGGTTCAAACCCCCGACCGACCAGCTGAGCGGCCCCCATTAAGGGGGGCCGCGGTTACAAACCTGGGGGGCAGACGCCCCCATCCTCAACGGCTCAGCCGTTTGGCCGAGCGCCTGGCCAGCGCGCCGCGCCCAGGCTGGGCCGGGCCGGGCCGCACCCAGGCCTGGCCAGGCCGTGCCCAAGCGGGCCGGACCCGGACCCAGTTCAGTCCGACCCTGGGGGTATTGGGCCGGGTCGGACCGGGCCCAAACCCCTCAATACCAAATCTCTTCCGGTCGGACGCCCATAACTTGTGCTACGAGCCTCCGATCGACGCATCGTCAGTTGAGATGAGATACTTGGATCGAGACGGCCGTTTCGGTATATTGAACTCAAGGTTTCGGAATACTTTGGGTTCGACCGAGTTGGTTTGTACACGAAACCAACCAGGCCCTCGGAGCAGAAACGCTCATATCTTGAGCTCCGGACGTCCGATTGACGTATCGTCGACTTTGATAGATTCCTCTAGGTGAGATGGATCTTTTGGATTACTCCACCCGAGGTTTGGACACAGGTGGAGTACGTTTGGGTTGGTTTTGCCTTAAAAACCAACCGGGCCCCTGGGACGAAAAAGCCAATAACTCTCAGACCGGGCGTCCGATTGACGCGCCGTCTGCGACGTTGAGTTCCTGTTGACGATACGGAACTTTTGGATACATCAACTCTGGACTATGTGTCAGTGGATGTATCAGCCTCTCGACTCGTGGAGCGGACCCTCCCGAACGATCTTACTGTGTGAGGGAACCCTAGAGCTGGCTGCGTTGCGACTGTGACGACGACGACTGTACAGAGATCCTCAGTGGATTCGACGACGACGACTACAACACTCAGGGATCCTACGTGGATCAGTGCTACCGATCCTGTGTGGGTCCGATCCTGTGTGGGTCAACGCTCAGTGGTTCTGTGTGAGCCAGCGCCTACAGATCCTGTGTGGGTCCGATCCTGTGTGGGTCTTTGCGGGGGTTAGTTACCTATCGATCCTGTGTGGGTCATTGCGGGGGTTAGTTACCTATCAATCATGTGTGGGTAATTGTGGGGGTTAGTTACCTATCTATACTGTGTGGGTCTTTGCGGGGGTTAGTACCTATCGATCCTTTGTGGGTCCGACGACTTAGATGAATCAGTGGATATATCTGATCATCACTATCGTCATACGAAGAAGTATACCTGTGTGAGCTGAATCCTGTTTTGATTTCCTATGTGGATTGTGTTGTGCTATCTTGTGTGGATTTACGTTTTGCTTTTCTGTGTGGACTAGGTTGTACTTGGGCTTGGATGCTGGAGCCGAATGAGAATTGATGACTTAGGTATATGTATGGGCATATACCTAAGCAGTGTCGGATGTTACTTCGTGATTGTATCTTTCCTTTGTGGATTATCCTTTGTGGAATCTGGGATACCTTCAGGGGTCTCAGGGTCCCTACTGAGTAGCTTATACTCACCCCTGCATGGGCTATAACCACACTATGTTGTGTTGGTTGCAGACGACGGACAGCGCTGATCGTGGTTGAGGCTTACGGAGCTGGACGGTACCTAGAGGTGGACCACTGGGCGGGACGTACTCGGAGCGGTCAGCTGGACCCGAGGAGCAGTGGAGGCTATCTGTACCCACCCTTCAGGTGGGGTTTCCAGTGGATAGCTCGACGTTGCGCCTTTACTTTTCAGTTGCTGTTTTCCCTTCCAGTTGTACTTTACTTTCAGTTTGGGTTTGTATACTGGCCCACTTACTTTTCTGCACTTAATGTTGTACTCAATTTTTACTTAGTGTTTACTTCTACTGCTTGCTTTATCTGTGGTGTTTGTTTACTTTACAAAGGCAATGCCTTCCCTTTTTACCAGGAATTACACCTTGGTGCTAGTCGCCAACCCCTGGCCAATGGAAGGCGGGCCTGGGGTAGTCATGGCATGGGCACTGAGGATGGGTCGTGATAGGAAATAAGTAAATAGGGAAGAAGGGAAGAGTTTAATTTCCACCATGTGATAATTATGGAAGGAAGAACCCTGGTAATTGTCTAAAAGGAAAAAGAGTATGCTACAAATGTGGAAAAAAATGACATCATACTAGTGATTGTAAGGAGAATAAATAATCTACCAATGTTCAATGATACAATTATAGGGAGATGGGAAATTGTGAAAATGAATGACCTAATCATCAGGGAAACTTACCTAAAAAAAGGCTAAGGGATCAAGGCCAAGCTTATGCGATCACTACAGCTGAGGTTGAATCTCCTAAAGACATAGTGGAAGGTAATTTAATGGTTTTCTCAAGTTTAGCCAATGATTTATTTGATTCTGGATCATTTCATTATTTCATATATTCCTAGTTTTCTAAGAAAATTAGATATTTCCAATTTTATTTAACAAGGGATTTGTCAGTCAAAAATCTTAAGGGAAGTATCATTGAAACAAAGTTTTGTGAATTAGTTCCAAATAGGGCATATAAATGTTCTTTATCTACTGATCTCATTGTCATACCCATGATTTAATTTGATATAATCCTTGGTGTGGATTGGATTTTGGACTATGATTTGAAAATTTATTTTAAGAAGAAGGAGGTTACAATTCTCGATGATGATAAGGAGTACCTTATCTTTAGAACAGAAATGTCACCACCTGATTCTTATCTAGATCCACCCCCATTAGCTCAACTAAATTCAATTATTGGGGAGGAAGAGAATGAAATAACTATGGGTGAGGAAATGAATGTTCAAATATAGGATGTACCTATTGTGTAAGAATATGTTGATGTGTTTCCAGATGATTTACCTGAACATCCTTTAAAATGAGAAATTGAGCTTTCCATTGATTTAATTCCTGGTTCAAGGCCCATATAGAAGACCCCTTATAGGATGACCATTGTGGAATTAGTGGAACTAATGAAACAACTAGGGGAATTGAGTAATAAAGGATTTATTCACCCAAGTGTTTCTCTATGGGGATCCCCTGATCTTTTTGTTAAGAAGAAAGATGGATCTATGAGATTGTGCATTGACTACAGGGAGATAAATGCTATAATAATAAATAACAAGAATAACCTACCTCACAATGACGATTTATTTGATCAACTTCATTGAGCTCAATATTTTTCAAATATTTACCTTCGATCTAGATATCACCGGTTTGTGTGAAGAAGGAAGACATTTTGAAAACAACATTTCGAACCAGGTACAGGTATTACGAGTTTACAATAATGCCTTTTGAATTAACTAATGCACCATATATCTTCATGGATCTAATAAATAGAGTTTTAAAGGAATATCTTGATGAATTTTTAGTGGTATTTATTGATGATATCTTGGTATACTCCAAAATCCATGAAGACCATGAAAATCACTTGCGCATTATTTTAAAGACTCTTAGAAGAAATGAATTATATGAGAAGTTTAACAAGTGTGAATTCTTGCTTCAAGAGATTTGTTTTCTTGGCCATATTGTCTCTAAGGATGGAATCTATGTTGATCCTTCAAAGACCAAGGAAATCCAAGAATGGCCAGCATAGATGAGTATAAATGAGGTACGCAGTTTTATTGGTTTTGCAGGTTATTATCGACGTTTAATCCAGAATTTTTCCCGGTTGGCTAAACCATTAACCAAGATCATATGTAAAGGGGTTAAATTTGTTTGGACAAAAGAGTGTAAATAATGTTTTGAAGAACTGAAGTGAAGATTAGTTAATGCTCCTATATGGACTCTACCATTAGGGAATGATGGGTTTGTTATTTATAATGATGATTCAAATAAAGGGCTTGGTTGCGTCCTTATGAAAAATGATAGAGTTACTGCCTATGCATCATGAAAACTAAAAATTAATGAGAAAAACTATCCCACTCATGATCTTGAGTTAGAAGCTGTAATCTTCGCTCTGAATATATAGAGACAATACCTCTATGGTGAAAAATGTGACATTTATACTGATCACAAAAGTTTGAAGTATATTTTCTCATAGAAAGAACTCAACATGAGGCAAAGATGATGGATTGAACTACTCAAGTATTATGATTTCACTATACACTACCACCCTAGGAAGGAAAATAAGGTGGAATATGCTTTGAGTATAAAGGACCGTGGAGTTTTAAACAAGATGAGATTTGAAATGGATCATATTTTCATAGATCTAGTAAATATGGATATGGGAATAACCATGGAATGTGAAACATCAATACTTTTTCAAATGGTTTCCAAACCATCTTTACTAGAAAGGATAAAGAGTTCTCAGACTGATGATGAGGAGTTTCAAAAGAAGATTAAAGCTATAAATGATGGGAGATTGAGTGACTTCGTATATGAAGATGGAATTTTGAAATTTGGGAAGAGACTTTGTGTTATCGATATACCTGATCTAAAAAGGGAATTATTGGATGATGCTCATAGATCCAATTTCTCTAAACACCTTGGGAGCACCAAGATGTATAGAGATTTGAAGGAACATTTTTGGTGGGACAACATGAAAAGAGAGATTGCTTATTTTGTGTCAAGATGTATGGTTTTCCAACAAGTGAAATATGGAAGACAACATCCTAGAGGATTCATGCAATCTCTTCCCATACTTGAGTGGAAATGGGATGATATTACGATGGAATTTTTCATGGGGCTACCAAAGACTCTTAGAAGGAATGATGCAATATGGGTCATTATTGATCATCTTACCAAGTCAGCACATTTTCTTGCTATAAGGGAAGATTTACCACTTGAAATTTTAGCAAGACTGCATATTAATGAATTTGTAAGACTTCATGGAGTACCCCTATCGATTGTTTCTAATCATGATCTCCATTTTACATCAAGATTATAGAAAAGTATTTAGAAAGACCTGGATACTAAACTTCGTTTGAGCACTGCCTACCACCCTCAAACTGATGGACAATCAGAACGGACTATTCAAACCTTAGAAGACATGTTGATATCTTTCTAAATTTACTTTCAAGTTATGTGGGATCAATATTTACCTCTGGTAGAATTTTCCTATAACAATAACTTCCATTCAAGTATTTAGATGGCACCATATGAAGTGTTATATGGAAAGAGATGTCACACACAAACTTGTTGAAATGATGTTGGTGAAAGAAAACTCATAGGACAGAACTTGTTTTGGAAATAATGGAAAAAGTGAAGATTATCCAAAACCACATAAAAGCAGCTCAAAGTAGGTAGAAGAGATATGTCGATAACTAAAGGAATGATTTGGAATTTCAGGTAGGAGATCATGTTTTCTTGAAGGTATCTCCATGGAAGGGAGTTATACGATTCGGTAAAAAGGATAAATTAAGTCCCAGGTACATCGAACCTTTTGAAATTCTAGAATGAATTGGGGTTGTAGCTTATCGTTTGGAAATGCCACCAAGTCTCTCCAAAGTTCACGATGTGTTCCATGTATCACTGTTGAGAAAATACATGCCTGACCCAACGCATGTACTCACCTATGACGAAATTGAACTAGAACCCGATTTGTCTTATTGTGAAGATCCTGTCAAGATTCTTGACACCAGAGAACAAGTGTTGAGAAACCAAATGACTCATCAGGTAAAAGTTCTATGGAGAAACCATAAGATGGAAGAGGCAATGTGGGAACCAGAGAAACTTATGATGAAGAACCACCCAAATCTTTTTGTGCGGTAGTATTATAGAAATTTCGAGGACGAAATTATTTGAAGGAGGTAAGAATGTAACACCCCAAGCTTCCACAATACGTTTCCCTTTGAATAATACAATAGCTTTCATCGTATGCAACTTCGAGATTCTAACACACTGCGGCCAATCAAACTAGCCGTTATGAATAGAAATACCCACTTTTTGAAATTTTATAAATTTTATTTTTCAAAATGGACTTCATTTTTGAATTTGGAATATCGAAATTAGCTTATGGTGAATTTTTGGTATTTTTCTGAAAACTTTCAATTTTTTGATGAATAGTGAAAAACACTGTGTTATTGGTTAAAACTGACCTTTTGTTTAAATAATTATTTATTTTATTTAAATTTATTTTAGGTCAAAATAGATACATAGTACCTATATAAGTTCAATTTAATTCATTGGTGTCATTTTATAATAAGTTTAGTTATATAAAAATTTTATTGAACTGTTTACCGTCTTTTACCCACCTCCTAGGAGCATTTCCAAATTTGCATAAAACTTAATTTAACCAATTCTGTGAGTTTAATTTCAAAAATTTTAGAGAGACGGTTAATATCAGTAAGTAAAATGTGGTTTAATAAGATGAAAATAATTTTTTGGTGAATAATAACTTTTGACTTTTATTTACCACGATTAAAAGTAAATAGGTAATTAAGGGTAAAAATGATATCATAATTACCCTAACAAATGTCCTAATTCTATTGGATTAGTGTAATTAGACCAAAAACAACTTTAAGAATAAAATATGATCCCATTTGGTCCACTTTGATTAGATTAGGACATTTATTATTATTTTATTTAAAGAAGAGTTAAAAGAGTTAAATTCAAAGTTTAATAACTAAACCATTTTTAATATAGGAAAAAACACAGTATAAATTAGACTATAAATATTAATTAGAATTATAATAATATTTCCTACATAATGAATTTTTATTTATAATTTTTAGACATTAAATAATTTAATTAATTTATGACCCAATGATGATGCAGTAATTACCTTAATAATGAAATATTAAAATAATTGATATTATAAATATCCAAATAAATGTAAATTGAGACTTATATTTAATTAAAATAATTTTTTAGGTTAATATGACATGTTAGGGTTGGTTAAATAAATTTTATTTGAAGTGATAAAATTTTTATGGCTTTCAAAAAAATAAAAGACTAAATAGTGTCAAAACTGATATAATTGAGTTTTGAAAACAAATACTATATTATTAATTGATATAATATTCCTAAAAATATAAGGTTCTGAAAAAGGACTTAGATAAGATTATATATATTAATAATTAACCACATGCTATTTTCTTGTCTTGTTATAGTAAGTTTATTAACCATATAATATAAAAATACAAAAAGACATGGTAAATGTCAAACTATTTAACTAAGAGTTAAATCTAAAAGATAAGGTTAATACAATGACCTAAACATGTCTAAAACCTATTGGTATATATTTTATCGACCCATATCCACCTTAGCCTCTAAATAATTCATTTTGGAGCCATTATAAGTATAAAATTATTTTATTATAAAATAATATTTCATGCTTTTCCTGAAGTGACCCTCACCTCTCTTATAAAAGGGAACTTCCCCTTCTCTTAATTTCACACCTCCAAAGCCATTTTAATCAGCCAAACCTGACCCAAATATCCCCCCAAATTACCTCAAATCAACCTATAGGCATTAATTTGATCATAAAGCCAACCTATGGAGCCCTTTTTATTTACTCAAAAGGAAACACCCGAAGTAGAGGTAATAATTTCACCACCCTCTTTCAAGTTCTTTTCTTCTTCCAATTCCTATTTCTTTGTTGTTTCCATACCAAAATAATAACTCCAGTACCTTATATATACTTTGATGTTATTATAAAAATGGTATAACTATATTCATTATTCTGTCTATCATATGAATAACAAAGTCACCATATGTGCGTACGTACGGCTTACCGTCTCCACGCCGTGGTGTAGTTTGTTTTTCAAACACATCATTATTTGGATGGGTATAATAATGAGTATAACTGATGTAAATAATAAATATAAAATTTTAGTGATTCTTTATATATGATATACCATCCAATTATAAATTATTTCACCATTAATATAATGATATTGTCGCTCGTGCGTACGTACGGATTACCGTCTCCACGAACACGATGAGATTCATTTCCCCATCGTAATCATTTATGAATAATTTTCATTTTATGATTAAAAATAATTTTTATGAACATAATATCATTCTATATATGAATAAAATATATCTTATCCATAAAAAAACATGTCTTACGTAACCAAGCATATAAAGGAAAATGAATCAGTTAACACCCGAAACGATGATACTACTGAAATATTATTCACAATACAATATTAGAGGATCATATATGATATCATATTTATTTATATAGTTCTTGTATAGTTTAATGACAATGTTTTAACTATTATAAAGGAGTTTAAAATACCATCGACTAAGGAAAAGTACAAGGTAAGGGTTAATTTCACAATCTCTTTATTATTCGAGGTTATTTTTATGTAAGTACCTACTAGGACCTCTTTATCATCCACATCCATGTTTTCTTAAAAATATATTTCAAATTTTTTTACTATTTACTAGAATATGGGTTAAATTCATTCATACCCTTATTTTAACTTATATGTTTTTAAAGGAATCTTTTCTTCGTTTTCCAAACAAGGTACTTTATGACCTTTTCGACAAAATTAAGGTAAGAATGTTTTTTTAAATTATACGGTGGGTGCGGCTATTTTCCTCTATTATAACATCATCAAAGCTTCCCTTACAAGATTATAAGAATATTTTCAAAATAAATGTTTTCTTTTATAATTATGTGACTCTTAAATGGTTACAAAATATAAAGAGGTATTTCTTTCAAATAGTTTTCATTTCATCTATGTCAACATCCTTTGATGGATTTTAAACTTGTTTGATGTTGATTTATTATGATACAAATATTCTATATTGTATTGAAGGTTTTGTGATATGTTTTATTGTGGATGTGTTATTTTTATACTATTCATTGTTTATTGTTAATGTTTTGACATTTAGTATGCTAGTTTTAATACGAATGTTTATGTTATGTTTTAGCCTTTTCATATGAGGAATGTATTAGACTTAGTATGTGACACATGGATCCCGCTATAGCTCCTCGGTGCATCCGTAGATCTCATGAGACAATTAGATGTGGAATTGGCCAAGGCCTTTCCCAATTTGATATATGGTTTTGGCTGAGGCCTTAATCATTTTAGACGTCATGGCCGAGGCCTTAAAAAATGTTTCAGAATGTTCGGAATTATACATTCCCTCATTATTAAAATAATAATGATTATTCATGTGGTTATTCTACTAGTAGAATACCCATGATTATGTTTTATTATGGCATTATTTACTCATCTCATATTCCTTCCATAAAGTGTTCATGTTTATTATTTGTAAAGGCATGTGTTTTGAATTATTCATCATGCCTAATGTTTAGGTTATCTTTCACTGTATTGCTTACCCTTAATAAGAATTTGAGCTCACCCCTTTCTAATGTTTCATTTTCCCAGGATATGAAGAAGTTAGTTATGAGTGAATTACAGGCATAATCTAGGAGGCTTGGATGTTTCTAATGGAATAAATTAGTGTTGTATTTATTTTCAAGTTGTAATGTTGAACTTATGTATGTATCTTGTTTCCAATAATACTAAACGAATCAGTCTTTTGGGAAATGATTCCTTGTATCATTCCAATGTTATGTAATAAAGCACCGACTTTGGGTAACTGGGGTTGGGGCATTACAACATGTATAAGATATAGGATTTATTACTTTAGTATGAAAACAACATAATAATAAGAAGTATAAGAATAAATTAATTTTGAACGAAGTGATAAAATAAATATCTATTTTTATAGTATCTTTTTTATTTGCACAAAAGGTCTCCATAGGATAGATTTCTGACCAAAACGTGCCATATAAAATGAATTTATGTAATTTTTGAGGGGAAATGGGCAGGTGATTTCCAAGTAAAAGAATAAGGATATAACTTTAAAACATTAAATAATCTTAAATTAAATGAATAATTCACATTAAAGATCATTTCAGGTTTAGAGTTTTAGAGAATTAGGCCATAACTGTTACATATCAACATGAAAATTACATGTAGAAACTACTACTCATTATCCTTTTTTTCATAAAATAAAAACTCTTAAAAAATATGTCTAGTTATAAGCTTTAGACAACATGACTTTTCCTTGATCCCATCCCTGACCCTATTCATCTTCAAGTCCTCTGGAAAACATTTAAAAAAAAACATGGGATGGGCATAAAAAGCTCAATAAGGGTTATTAAATAAGGAAAGGAAAAATTAACCCACCAATAAATACAAATCAATGAAACCATACTTTTCAATCATAACATACCTCATGAAATCATATGATTTATGAATAACACACAAAAATCATAAATCATAAAGGTAACTTGTGGCATCCATATATTACTTACATTGTAGCTATCACAACTACGTAGGGAGTTATGTTGGAATAACCATCACAGTATATTCCCTAAATCTCTTAGGAGAAACATTAATGTTTGCCTCCATCATGTTACCCAGTGCATTGGAGAGCTATATCAGGATCACCCGCCCTAGGTTTATCAGAGAACCACACGTATTCATAAACAATGTCAAAGAACCATAACATAGTCATAACAAAAAAAACAAACATAAATAAAATATAAAATTTCCACATTGCTATCAAAATATATTATTTCAAGATATTGACATAATCAATTCTTTATTAAACCATTTTCAAAAAACCATTTTAAACAGTTAATAAAGAGATTTTTGAATCAAAGTGTTCCATACCACTTTGAAACTTTTAAATAAATTATCATTTGAAAACATTAATGTCCACATAAATAAATCCAAATGACCATTTTGAAAACATGGACACTAATGAGAAATATTTAGAAGAATAAATCTTTAAAACTTTTTAAACGACATTTTAGTTAAAGAGTTTTTAAAAAAACGAGAGTTGATTGAATACATATAATTGAGAAATAACATTTAATCAGAAATTTATAATATCATGAGAATAAAGGGATCCAAGATACAATATTCCAAAGTACAGTATATACACCATATAAGAGTGAATTGGTGCATAACAACAATGAGGTCTCAATGGAATGTAAATTGAGAAGAAATCCCTTATAAAAATGTATTCTTAGATTAAGGATAAATCAATTACATAATAATGTGTGAAAAATATAAATACACTAAATATGATTTTATATTCATTGAAAATAAATCAGAGAACATTCACACATATTTTTGTAAAAAAAACTCCAATGACTTGGATGTTTAACTCAATGAATGGAAATTGAGTTAAAATTACTCTTATCAAGTTCATTTCGATGATTTGAGAATTTATCAATGGAGTTGTTATGTATATAAAAAGTATATCCACATAAATGGGAGTGGAAATTACAACTTAAATAAACATTTATTCTACACATAATCATATCATGACATAATTTAGAATTAGAAGATTAACCCAAGGAATGGAAATTGGGGTAAAAAGTTCCCTTACCAATTTCGTAACTTATGAAACATACACCACATGAAATAAGGATCATAAAATGAAGATGTAAATAACCATAAATTAAATTATATTACACCCATAATAAAATCATGGGCAGTTCATACACTACACAAAAGAAAAATAATGGCAAATTTACCATGAATCTCACGGGAATAAAGTGAGATGAAAACCCTTTACCACGTCGTAATCAATTGAGTCGTATGACCAAAAGTTAATAACCACCAAATGAATTACAAAATACCATGATTATAAATATAATCATGATAATATATTTCAAATTGAAGTACACAATACACCACATGCAAGAAATAAGTGATGAACAATGGAAATCTCACGAAATTTAAAGTGAGATAAGAAACCCCTTACCTCGTGTCTGAATTGACTTGTTTGTTCCTTGTTCTCCCTGAATAATAAACATATGTAAATTTAAAATTTATTAAGAACCTTTTTAAATATTATTAATTCTTTTATATCACTTATTACCTTGCTATAACAATTAGTTAATTTTTTGAGTTCATATCGGACATTTTGTCGATGTTTGGAACTTGTGTTAGAAATGAAATTGTTATAATTATAAAATTTCCTTGTGGTAAAAATTAAACTATCTATAGAATAATATTAATGGTTTAGATATCATATATTTTATATATATCCAGTATATATATGTATTTATAATAGTATATAACATTTGGAGAAAATAAATTAAATGCACCGTTCATGGAGACAGTAAGTTGTATGTACACATGAACGCTACTTTCATTTCTATTTAATATTTAATAGAATAAAAACATAATGATAAATAGGTATATTATAATTCAAGTATAATATCATATATAATTTCATTAACTACATCCTTTATAGGTTCCACATATGGCATGAACGATTCATATAACTTTGAGGGGGCGGTAGTCCGCTCTTCCTCAAATGAAATTATCGTATTTACCCACTATAGAAACCATAAAGGTATTCTATAAATGAAAAATACAGAATCATAGAAACAATATAAATATAATATATATCACATATAAATACAGTTCCATCTTAATGGCCACCATAAGAGGTGGTATGAGAAGATTGAACAATCATCGTTTTGTGAGGCAGTAGTTCGCCATCCATAGAAACAATATGTTCTTTACCCATTAGATGGAGGTGTGTGTATGTGTAGTTAAAATAAATTTCATAACAACAACCTAGTATATTGAGGATACTGTTGTTGTTATAAAATAAAGGAATAAATAGAGTTTATGGTGTTGGAGAAGTAAAATAAAACAAAATAACTTAATAGAAGACATTACCTTTAAATCGGGTATCTTCCTTTGGTTTTAACCAAAAGGTTTACTTGAATTGCCTTCTGCATAGGGGAAGGTTTCTGGGAGGAGGATAGGGATGTAGGGAGATTAATTGTGTAGAGTTTTTATGAACCAATGGGCTTGAGAAGTGTGATTAATGGGTTAGAAGTGAGTACTTTTTATAAGGGGGAGGAGGGGCTCTTTCAGAAATCTTGAAAATATTATTTTATTATATTATGATTTTCGGTTTATAAGGGTCCTAAACTCATTAAAGTAGAATATAAGATGACTCATTTTCTAAATAAAATCATCCAATAATAACTGGACAGGTTTTGGATATTATTTTAATATTTATAATCTAATTTATTTAAATCATTCATCAATGAGGTAAATACTGCATCATCATTATGTCATAAATAATTTTATTTATTTGATGTCTAAAAATTATAAAACAAAATACCATAATGTTTGAATTTTTTTTAGACATCCAATGAATATTTATAGTCCAAGAGATAACTTATATAAACTTATGTATAAAATGATTTACTAAAAGATATATGTTTAAGTCATTTTTGTCTTTACTTTAAATTAATTAATATAAAGTGTCATTATCACTCCCAAGTGGCTCCATAGGGTCCCAAAATCGACCCAAGGATTCCCATGGTCGGACATGTATCAACCAATAAGATTTAAACAAATTTTACGGTAATTTAATATTATTATAATAATATTTTTTTACCCTTATTTACCAGATTTACCCTTTGACCATGATAAATAAATTTTTTACTCAAGTAAATATTCATATTGTATAAAAATAAAAGTTATCTATTAAACAATTTTGACCTCATGATTATAAATATGGAATACATTTTTACAAATTCAAAACACAGAAGTGGCAGAAATTAATTTAAAATTTATTCTTGCTGTCAAAACAAAAAGTGTGTTTTTAAGAAATAATAACCATAAAAAGATTGACACTTATTTATGTCCAATTTCAAAGTGAAATTATTTCCAATAACCAAAATTAGATTAAATAGTAAAAAAAATATAATTACAATTTAAAACCAATTAAAAATATCATCAAACCTTATAAATAAATTAGGTTAAAAGGTAGTTTTGAATTTAAATACAACATTTTTCACTATTCATTAAAAAAAAGAATTTTATTAGAAAAAAACCAAAAATTTACCCAAAGTAAATTTTGAAGTCCCGATTCTAAAGAAAAGTTTTATTTTGTTAAATAGAACATATAAAAGATACCAAAACTAGATTTAATAGGGCATGCCATCAAAAGGTGGTAAATCGACCTTTTAATGAATATTTGATTATTCGTGCTTAAAATTATATTCATTCACATTTTAAGCCTCTAACTTTTATAGGATAAATGTAAAAACATTTAACAAACATATATAATCACATTTTAGTTAGTTATATTTGTTCCTACCAATACAAAAACTATATGTTAACTACCATTTAAAATAATAATGTTATTATATTATTTTTCTGTATAACTCAACGCTGTGTGCAACATAAGATTACAAAGAAAAATGTTGTTTCATATTGGGTACACCATAGAACCTAGAATCCCATTTAAAGTAAAATTAATATTTAATTCACAAATATTAATAAATATGAAAATGTACATTCATTATTTTCCTGGGATGTTACATCCTTCCCCCCTTTTGGGAAATGCATCCTCACAATTTTAAAATTGGGCTTGGAAACTTCATTGAAAGTCCCACATCAGAAAAAGAGTCAATAAAAACATCACTATAAAATAAAGGAAGAGTAGTAAAAAGGTCACCTGGGACAAAAAATACTAGGATTCCATGAAAACATGGATATGGAAGAGAAACTAACTCTTATATATTAATATATATTGATAGAGAACTTGATCATGGAAAGTTAACCACCACAATACCATAAATTTGAGGTTGGGTAAAAGTCTGATGATAAAAGAGAGATTATAACATTTTTTCTTCAATATAATTTTAATATAGTTGATGATTTTTATTAATAACTAAACTAAGATCTTATGGAAATATACTTACATGTCATGTAGATTGTCATCCTTTAATAAAATTCTAGCACAAACTCATCTTTTCTCCAAATAGTAAAGATTCAAGATGACTTGGTCACACCTAAAGTGCTAGAATAAAATTCTAGAGAATCACATAATAAATAAAATATTAACTATATATTTCTCCTATCTTTAGACATAAACCAAAAACAAAATTACTTAGTACAAGATCAGATAATCCCTAAAAGGATAATCCTTTATAGAAAGAAATACTACTCTTAATCTCCAATATTCAACAAAAATAACCCAAAGTTTAAGAAAGACCACTAAATATACAATTGTCCTTAAAATTATTCAAAATAATCCAAAATAAGATTGAAACCCAAAACTCGGAAGGATTTAATCACATAGTCTTCTACAATAAATCTTAACATTTATCTCCAAAAACATCAACTACTCTTAATGTCTCATACTAAAGTGTAATTAACCTAAACACATATTCTTTATGATAGATTAATCATTTCCATAAATAAACCAAATCACCTTATGTCCACAATAAAAACATATATTTTTCCAAAATAATATTTCAACAATTACTCCACAAATTAAATCCCATAGTATTTTATTTTCCTTAAGCATATAGTTTTCCCAAAAGAGAGAATGTCTTACAAAATAACCTTTATTACTTAATCACCAAATCATTTTCCTATATTAAGGATATCCATTTGATAAAACATAAGTTCTCAAAATCAACTTATTCTTGATCCATAATATCATTTAACTTAAAATAACAAGTCATACTAACTAGGGACTTTACGTAGTCCAGTGGTAGGTAATAAATCCCAATCACACTTTGGTTGTGGGTTCGATTCCTGCTTTTTTTTCCGATGTGACAGGTTGTCACACGGTCTACATGTTTTCCTTTTTCAAAAACTATACAATTTCATAAAATTCCAAAAAAAGAGAGAAATTAATCAAAAATAACCATAACATATTTTATCCTCAAAGGTTATCTAATACCTTTCATTTTATACCCCAAAATGTAATAACCATTTATCACCTCTAAAATAACTATGAATCTTTCTAATATTCTAACCATTATGGTTATGTAACTTATGCTTAAATAACACCCTAACCTCTAATGTTATCTAAACCGACCTCTGATACCAACTATAAGGACCCAGCCTTAAAACATAACATAATCTTGAATTAAATGAAGAATTCACATTGAAAATATTTTTAGGTTTTGAGTTTCAGATAATTAGTCAATAACTATTACATATCAACTTGAAAATTACATATATACACTACTACTCAATATCCATTTTTTCATAAAATAAAAACTCTTAAAAATTAACATGTCTAGTTCCAAGTTTTAGATAACACGACTTTTCCTTAAGCCCATCCTTGACCCTATTAATATTTAAGTCCTATGGAAAAAATTTCAAAAAAACAAGGGATGAGCATAAAAATCTCAGTAAGGGTTATAAAATACGGAAAGGAAACATTAACCCATCAATAAATACAAATCAATGAAACCATACTTTTCAATCATAACATACCTCATGAAATCATTAAATTTATGAATAACACATAGAAATAATAAATCACAATGGTAACTTGTGGCATCCATATCATACTAACATTATAGTTATCACAGCTACATAGGGAGTTACGTTAAAATACCCATCATAGTATATTCCCTAAATCACTTAGGAGAAACATTAACGTTTACCTCTGTCACGTTACCCAATGCATTGGAGAGATATCTTGGTCTCACCTGCCCTATTTTTATCATGGAACCACCCGTATTCATAAACAATGATGAAGAACCATAATGTATTCATAACACATAAAACAAACATAAAACAAAGTTAACATTTCCACATTTCTATCACAATATATTATTTCAAGATATTGACATAATCAATTCTTTATTAAACCATTTTCAAAAAACCATTTAAAACATTTAATAATGATATTTTTGAATCAAAGTGTCACATACCACTTTGAAACTTTTAAATGAATTGTTATTTGAAAAAATTAATGTCCATATAAATAAATCCTAAAAACCATTTTGAAAACATGGATATTAATGAGAAATATTTAGAAGGATAAATCTTTAAAACATTCTAACTGATATTTTAGTTAAAGGGTTTTTAACAAAATGAGAGACTCTTGAATAAAAATAATTGAGGAATATAATTTAATCAAAAATTTATATATCACGAGAATAAAGGGATTCATGATACAATATTCTAAAGGATGGTATATACACCACATAACAATGAATTTGTGCATAACCACAATGATGTCTCAATAGAATGTAAATTGAGACTAAATCCATTATAAAAACTATATCCTTAGATAAAGGATAAATAAATTACATAATAATGTGGGATAAATATAAATATACTCAATATGATTGGATATTCAGTGTAAATAAATTAGAGAACATTTACATATATTTTTATAAAAACAACACCCATGAATTGGATGTTTAACTCAATGAATGGAAATTGAGTTAAAAGTACTCTTATCAAGTTCATATCGATGACATAAGAATTTATAAACGGAGTGATTATGGGTATCAAAAGTATATACACACAAAGGGGAGTGGAAATTACAACTTAAATAAATAGTTATTCCACACATAATCCTAGCATGACATAATTAAGAATTATAAGATTAACCCAAGGAATGAAAATTGGGTTTAAAAGTTCCCTTACCAATTTGGTAACTTACGAAACATACCCCAAATAAAATAAGGATCATAAAATGAAGATGTAAATACCAATAAATTAAATTATATTACACAAAGAATACAATAATTAGCTGTACATACACCACACAAAAGTAAAATATTGGCAAATATAGCATGAATCTCATGGGAATAAAAAGTGGGATGAAAACCCTTTACCACGTTGTAATCAATCGAGTCGTATGACCAAAAGTTAATAACCACCAAATGAATCACAAAATACCATGAATATAAATAAAATCATGATAATATATATCAAATAGAAGTACACAATACACCACATGAAATAAATAAGTGGCAAACAATGGAAATCTCACAGAATTAAAAGTGAGATAAGAAACCCCTTACATCGTGTCCGAATTGACTTTTTTGGTCCATGTTATTCCTGAATAATAAAATTAAGTTAATTTAAAATTTCTTAAGAACCATTTTCAAGATTATTATTCCTTTTATATCACTTATTACCTTGTTAGAGCAATTAGTTAATTATTTGAGTTCATATCGGACATTTTGTCAATGTTCGGAACTTGAGTTAAAAATGAACTCGATATAATTATAAATTGTCATTATGGTAAAAACTATATTATCCATGGAATTATATTCATGATTTAGATATCATATATATCATATATATCAATTATATATATGTATTTATAATAGTACTTATCATTTGGAGATAAGAAATGAAATGCACCGTTCATGGAGACGGTAAGCCGTACATACGCATGAACACTACTTTAATTTCTATTTCATATTTAATGGAATAAAAAAATAATGATAAATAGTTATATTATAATTCCATTATAATATAATATATAATTTCATTAACTCCATCCTTTATAAATTCCACATTTGGCATGAACAAGTCATATCACTTTGAGGGGGCAGTAGTCCGCACTTCCACAAATGAAATTATCGTATTTACCCACTATGGAAACCATAATGTTATTCTAAAAATTAAAAATACATAAGAATAAAAATAATATAAAAATAATATATACCACATATAAATACAGTTCCATCTTAATTTCCACCATAAGAGGTGGTAGGAGAATATTGAACAATCATTGTTTCGTGAGCCAGTAGTTCGTCGTCCCCAGAAACAATATGTTCTTTACCCATTATATGGAGGTGTGTGTAATTGTAGTTATAATAATTCTAATAAAAACAACATATTATATTTAGGATACTATTTTTGTTATAAAATAATGTAATAAAAAGAGTTTATGGTGTTGGAGAAGTAAAATAAAACAAAATAACTTAAGAGAAAATGTTACCTCTAAATTGGGTGTGTCCCATCGGTTTGAATCAAAAAGTTTTCATGAATTTCCTTCTACCCAAGAGAAGGCTTCTAAGAGAAGTAGAGGGATGTAGGGAGCTTAATTGGATAGATTTTGGATGAGACAAGGGGCTTGAGAAGTGTGAGGAATGGGTTATAAGTGATGTCTTTTTATAAGGGGGGGAGGGGCTCTTTTGGAAAGTTTAAAAATATTATTTTATTATATAATGATTTTCGGTTTCTAATGATCAAAAACTCATTAAAGTCAATGATAATATGACTAATTTTCTAAATAAAATCATCCAATAAGAATTGGATAGGTTTTGGATATTATTTTAATCGTTATAATCTTATTTATTTAAATCATTCATTAATGTGGTAAATACTTTATCATTACTGTGTAATGAATAATTTTATTTATTTGATGTCCAAAAATTTTAAAAAATACCATTACGTATGAAATATTTTTATCTTTTAAATTAATATTTTTATTCCAAGAGATAGCTTATATAACCCCATGTAATAATTGATTTACTAAATGATATATGTTTAAGTCAATTTTTTCTTTACTTTAAATTAATTAATATAATGTGTCATTAACAATCCCAAGTGGCTCTATGAGGTCGCAAAATAGACCCAAGGAGGCCCATGGTCAGAAAAGTATCAACCAATAGGATTAGGACACATGTTAGGGTAATTTAATATTATTTTAATAATATTTTGTTACCCTTATTTACCAGATTTACCCTATAACAATGGTATATAAATTTTTTACTGAAGTAAATATTCATATTGTATAAAAATAAAAGTTACCTATTAAAGTATTTGGAACTTCTAATTACAAATATGGAATCCATTTTAAAAAATTCAAAAGAAAGAAGTGGCAGAAATTAATTTAAAATTAATTCCCGCTATCAAAATAAAAAGCATGTTTTTATGAAATAATAACTATCAAAAGATTGACACTTATTTATGTCCAATTTCAAAGTTAAATTACATCCAATCACCAAAATTGGATTAAATAGTGAAAACATAATATAATTACACTTTAAAACTAATTAAAAAGATAATCTAACCTTATAAATAAATTATATTAAAAGGGAGTTTGGAATTAAAATATAGCATTTTTCATTATTCATTAAAAAATGGATTTGATCAGAAAAATACAAAAAATTTACCCAAAGTAAATCTTGATGTATCAATTCTATAGAAGAATTTTAATTTTTCAAATAGAACATATAAAAGTGAAACAAACTATATTTAAAGAGGGTTCTCCATCAAAAGGTGGTAAATAGACCTTTTAATGAATATTAGAGTATTTATGCTTAAAATTAGATTCATTCATATTTTAAGCCTCTAAATTTTATTGGATAAATAAAAAAAATTTAACAAACATATATAATCATATTTTAGTTAGTTCTATTCATTACCGCCAATACAATGGCTCTGTGTTAACTACCATTTAAAATAATTATAATATTATATTATTTTTCAGTATAACTCAATGTTGTGTACAACATAAGATATCAAAGAAACCAGTTGTTGCATATCGGGTACACCATCGAAAATATCATCCCCTTTAAAGTAAAATTAATATTTAATTCACAAATATTAATAAATATGAAAATGTTACATCCTTTATTTACCTGGGATGTTACCAAAAGGGATTTAGAGGTGTCATTAAAAGGTAAAGAGAAGTTCTCTTTTATAAGAGAGGTGAGTGGCACTTTAGTAATGTCATTAAATATTGATTTATTATAAATTAATTTCCTTTTTATAATGGTCCTAAACTCATTTTTGTAGAATATAATATTATTATGGGTCAAAATCCTCTCAAAAAATGGTTTTAGAAAAATTTAGATCATTAAATTGATATTATCTTTTAACTTTAACCCTTAGTTAAAAGCATTTACTCTTACTCTGTTTTTTAGTATTTTCATAATATATGGTTACTATAGTTACTATAAAATTCCAAGATAACCAAAAGTGGATCATTAATTACATATTTAACATTATATAAGTTCTTTGGCTAAATATTATATTTTTAGCACTATTATATCATTTAATAAAATCGTATTTGTTTTAAAAACTTATTTATGTAAATTTTGAGACTATTTAGTAATTGTGTTTTTTAAAGTAATAATAACTTGATTAATTCGACAAATATTCATTAAATCATACCTCACATGTAAATAGAATCCAAAATATTAATTTATGGCATCAAAAAGTTTAAATTACATTTATTTTAATATTTATAATATAATTTATTTGAATATTTCACTAATAAGGTAATCACTGCATCATCATTATTTCATAAATAAATTTATTTATTCAATGTATAAAAATTATAAATAAATTACAATGATTTAGGATATATATTTTTATTTCTAATTTCTCTTTAAAGTATAATATATCATTTATATAAACCAAAATAAAACTGTTTTAGTAAAACGAAACATGTTTATGTTATATTTACCTTTAATTTAATTATTATAACATATCATTTTCACACCCAAGTGGTTCTCAAATTCTGAAATTTAGGCCTAAGTGTTTTTTGGGTCACCCATCAATCATCAAATATGATTAGGAAATGTGTTAGGGTAGTTTTATACTATTATAATATTGTTTTTTACCCTTATTTACCAGATTTACCCTTTAACCATGGTAAATAAAAATAATTACTGAAGTTACTATTAATAATGTCTAGAAATAAAAGGGACCTATTAACATAATTTGGACCTTATTATTCCATATATGGAATCAATTTTTCTAAATTCAAATCACATAAAAGAAATAATTTAATTTAAAAAAATTCTCATAGTCAAAAAGAGAAAGTAGGTTTTTAAGAAGTAAAAACTATCAAAATATTGACATGTGTTTATATCCAATTTAAATGTGAAATTACATCCAATGACCAAAATTGAATTAAATGATAAAAACATAATAAAATTAAACTTAAAACCCAATTAAAAAGATAATATAACTATATAAATTAATTAGATGAAAAGATAGTTTTGAATTTAAATGCAGTATTTTCACAATTCATTAAAATATGGATTTCATCAGAAAAAACCAAAATTTCAACCAAGGTAAATTTTTATGTACTTTGTATAAATAATAAGTTTATTATGTCAAATATAACTTATAAAATTTCCCAATACTATATTTAAAAAGGGTTCACCATCAAATGGTGGTAAAACTATATTTTGTTTGAAAAATACATCTTTTATTTAAAAAATTGAATTTGTTATTATATCATATCTAAAAAATATAATATGAATTTAAAAACTTTCATTAAATATAATAAATATATGTATCACTAATAATATCCATAAAGTGTGATTTTATTATTTTATAGACTCACTTATTTCCATTTAAATATTTTTTATAGAATTTTATACTATTCATAACCGGTATTATAATGACTAGGTTATAATATTTAGTTTTCACTTATACTTGGTCTTGATTTAAATGAATTATATCAAAATAAATTTAAATTGCATATATAAAAAGACAATAATAGTGTTGTATATATTGTAAGCTAGTATGGTGTTGTGTATATCACAAGTTAATCATGGTGTAACGTACAACACAAGAGATCAAAGAAATTAAAAGAATCTATCTCATAAAATCTCGAGGTGTTACAATTTCCAAAACAAAAGGAATTTAAATTTCCAATAGATACTCTTGAATCAACAATTATATTGAAAAATTAATTTTTTTTATGAATTTATTAAATTTAATGTTCATTTAGATTTATTTTGAAAGAAATTTTAATGGATATTTTTTGGAATTTTGGTCTTTGGACCAAGATTTTCATTGAAAAATTAATCTCCCAAATTTGATTGAAAAGAATTGAACTATATGATTTTTATAAATTGGTTAAATATATTAAATTTTTTAAATGACCAAGAACTCCCTTTTAATTATTTTACATTTAATTTGGAATGATTTATCTTGGGTTATTTGAAATAATTGATTTATTCACATGGAAAGAGATTGTCAACGCATGTTTTGAAATGTATTAAAACCATTTAAAATTGTATTACCTATATTAAATGATTTTGGGATTCTTTTAAATAAACGATCATTTTAATGTCCCATTTTGAATTATTATGATTATTTTAAAAGGAAACGGGCGTGGTTACCCTTTTTGAATGTGGAAATTAATTAATAGTATTTGAATTGAACTAATGATTCTTGATGGCCCAATTGGAACATTATGATGACCCTATCATGTAATAATATATTATTGTAACTTACTTGATTGTTTTACTTCCCCATTTAGGGTGATTCAAATGGGATTATTGACTTTGAGGTAATTTGGGGGTGAGGGTGAGATGTTATATTAGGGTTAATTCCAGTGTTTGATAAGGGCCCCTGTTTCATCCAAATAACCTTATTATATGAGTAACATATTTTGACAGGTTAGGAGAACCTATATAGTTATATAGTATTACCTATATATATGATTCAATTACAGACTCACACCCATCTACTAGATCCATAATTAATTTCAAGGGTTTAGGCTATGTACATGTGGCCAAGAAAGTAGGCATGTGTGGAACTAGTTCTCTTGAGACATGTAAGACTATTTGTAAGCCCAAAAATTGTTAATGTTGTAATTTGATTAGATATTCTTAGGTGGAATCACTATCATACCTAGGTTATACCCATGATATCCAGATATAGATACTTGTCATATAACATCTTCCATTTTCACCACATGGAACCTGAGTTTCCTTTCATGATTGATATACTTATTATTATAATACACCATGACTCTACTGTTTTGTATCATATTTGACTTTTGAAATCATGTGAATATTTTCTTATATTCTATTGGTTATATGTCTCTATCTTGAAAATACGTTTTCAATGAATTTTAAGAAAATATTTAGTTTTTAAATGGTTAAATGGAATGTTTTATAGGCTTGGTTTTATAAATGATTTTTAAATGTTAAAAAACACTTTTTTTTAACTAATCCTCATAGCATTTTCTTTTTAATCCTATATTTTCATATTTGAATTGTCTTATTATGTAATTTCCTATTATATTTGGTGGAATCCTACTATCCTCTTTAGATCACACCCTTATTATACCTTTTGGTGTTTTTAACCCTTATGATATTATAGAAGGTGTTCATGATTTCTTTTTTTCCTTTGTGGGGTTTTCTTGGGACACAAATGGTGGATGGCATGGGGCATGGTGGGTAGTCATGGACCACTAGGAGGCAAGTTTTGGTTTTTTGGTTCTGATTTCACTTTTCATAGTGTCTATTTGTACTTTGATATATATGAGTAGATTTTTATATCATGTTATGTTTCCGTATTTTACATTTCTATTGTAATATTTTGTGGGAGAAATTGTTCCCAACAATTATTTATAGATTCCAAGGTTATTATCTCCAGAATTTGGGGATCTGGAACACACTTCATCTTAGTGGTGATTCGGGAAATATATCAATTTAGATGGTATTCCAAGTTGGTTCATCAAAAATGATATCATAGATGGTATTTACTTAAATATGATTAATTTAATTTGAGATCCCTATGTTATTTGTGGTGAGTCATTTTAGAAAGGATAATACAAATTTGTTGGGACTTAAGAGGTAGTTTGTGAGTTTGTTCTTAATCACTACCTCCTTATTATATGACTTCAATTACTAGGGTTGTTGGTAATTGAGCCCATATTTTTATTTTTTTGGTATTTATATGATAAATTAGGTTTAGATTCCTAGTGAGAGTATCTTAGTTTTGGGTATTTCATTATGATTTTTGGAACTATAATAGAAGGATGACGACAATCACACCGGGTTTTCACAGTCTGGTAATCTATGAGGAATCAATGTGACTAATTTAGAATTCCACTCATGAATAGTTGTGAGGTTGGTGTGTGGTTCACCAGCCCATAAAATCAAGCCTTTAAAATTTCTTACTTGATTATATACATGAAACCATATACACTTTCATTAAAGCGACTTCACTTATGTGGGATTGTTTATGTGGGTTATGGATGTGGTTTGTTTCATGATATTGTGTGTTTATTTAATCATTAATCCCTTTTTAATGATAGAGATCCCTTGTAAAAACCAAATAGTTTCCTAAAAAATTTTTTTGTATGTTCTTTGAGATATTTTTTCAATTACAAGAAAGTGAGTCTTTTGATTTTTTTTTTGGAAAAATTATTTTCAAAGACTCTTATGTGATGTGAAAAAACATTATTTTAGGAATTTTTTTTTTCTAGTAATATATTTAAATTGAAATTGTTTTAATGATTGAAAAATAGGGTTAATGATTTAGAAACCATGGAATAATTTACCTATCCCATTAAATGATTTTTTTTAAAAATTGTGATGAATTTATAGCATGATTTATATTTTTGAGAGGAAATAACAATGTTTTATAAATGGAGAAACCTAATGTGTTATAAAATCAATAATTCTTGGAAAAATGGTTTCTGACTTTTTTTAAATGATTTTGTTCCCTATTAGAGTGTTATTTGATACTTGAGTTGATATGCTTGGATTTTATGTTGTTAAAAAATGCCTCCCAATAATTCCCTCAATAAAGATATAATGGTGATCCAATGGTCCAATCCTTAGGGTAGTACTCCATGTTTTCTATAAGGGTAATATCTTATTAATGACTCTAACTAGACTCTATTAAATGTTGTGGATCCGAAGACCTTCAAGAAATTAAACACCATCCTTGTATTCTTGGACTATCTCCCACCTTCTTATAAATTGAAACATGGTTCTCTTAAGGTAGAAACATGTATTAGAGAAGTTGATGGGTTTTTTGATTATCTCAAGACTCCCTATACTCTGATGGTTAATTCTATCAACTGATTTTTGAGGGACCTATCAAATAATGGAGGGAAGTTGTGATTACCTATTATCATCATGAGTGGATATTTTGGGAATTATTCAAGACATCATTAATTCTATTACAGAATCCCGAGGAAGTGATGAAGGATAATTTTTATGAGTTCATGTGTGTTGGCTTATATGAGCTATTGGTTGATAATTATTCCTTGAAATTACCATTTCATTACTCATTAATAGGTATTGTTTTTAATTATTTCAACAGGGCTATTTTTTTAGAAATGGTATTCCCCCATACCAATTAATCATCACTCATATGGATGGGCTAATAACTTATTGGAGGATTCCCAATAAGGATTTATGATTGGAAGTGAAGCTACCATGACAACATGAATATCTAATAGACTCATTCATGGTTGAGGAAGGATAGAATATTTAGGAAAAGAATAGGACTACCACGTGTTTTCATTGTGGATAACCTGGTCATTATATGAAGTTTTATTAAAAATATCTAATGGTTTGTGGAAGGTTTTGGTCGTTTGGGTCCCCTCAAAGGTTCTGTAAGCCGTTAGACCAAAAAGGGATGTTTCAGTTGAGAATATATGCTCCAAACTATGGGGTCATAGATTCTTCCTGACAATAGGGTTCCATCCATAGGTCATGGAGTTAATCATTTCATATAGTGGAGAATATTCTAGGTGTTGTAGTTCAGCTATCAAATGTGGTTGATGTTGATCCAGCATGTTGTTTCTGATGTGGGAGTGGAAACTAATTGGGTTTTTCTTCTTGTGGCATGTATGTTTTTGTAAACCTTTTGTTGGATTTTTTGATGATTTCTTATGGAAAATGGTTATTAAATTTTTTGGATTGATAATTTAATAATGGTTTCCATTTATTGTGATCTTGATGGTTGTTTCATAGTTTCCTCCTATTTTGACTTAATGGATAGAGTTGAATTTTGATATATTGGATGATCTCCCCTCTGAGAGTGTGCTGCCCTTTTATAAACTAACCAGGATGTTTGAGATCTTTCACGTTGGACTTGTATAGAAATTGGTAATAAACATAAGTAAATCGTATGATGTGGATTTTTTATAGTTTAGGCACCTAGTGAAACTGAAATTTGGTTTGATGATCCCATCGAGGTATGATGCTCAATTTTAAAAAAATCCTATGTTACAGTTGAAAATATACCCATGGTATATATCCTTATGAGTTCTCCACCTTACTTATGGATTTTTGATCTAATATGTTTATCTTTAGTGAGTGGTTTAAGTCTCTTCTTTTGGTTTAAGGGATATTTTTTCTTATGTTACACCATTTTGGTGAATCATTAAATGGAGGGGAGACCTATGTTTGGCCTCTAGTATTTATCTAATTGGGATATGTGTTATGATATTGGTGTGTTGATCTCGTAGTTTTTTGTGAGTGTTTATCCTTTGGGTGGGTTTCCCTTCTGAACTGCCGACCTTTCACCTCACAAGACGAGTGAGGGAGTTCTTATTGTGTCATCTTGTTCTATATTTTTAACTAGAATATTTCTAGGGATAGTAAGTCACATGATGGGTATATTGTGACATAAAATTGACTGGTTTTATGTGTTTTGACCCATTTATTTGAGTACCCAATGATTAGATCTAATTGGTTTTTATTTATGGGTTTTTTTTCTAGACTTTTTGAGAGTTTGTGGGCCTATGAATGGGTTTTCACGATTTGAGAATGGATTGAAAAAGTGTAGAACCTAGACAGAAGTGGGTCACATGATTTTCACGTGGTTAAACTAAGTGTGTATCCAAAGTGTGAAACACATCCATTGCCTCTATTTTGGAAACATGGTTAGGTGCATAGTTAGTACTAATTGTGTGACATAAGCTAGGAAACCATACGAATGGTAATTAAAGCCCTGAAAATATAAATTAAATTATTGAAACCCACATAATTTATGATAACCCTCCACTATAACCTTAATTGATATGGTGGATTTTGTGATCCATGAAGAGTAATTTTATCTCTCATAAACCCCATCTCATTGGGGATAAAATCATCAATCATAGAGTTTATCCTATTCTAATGAGTTCTTGTCTTCTTGATCTTTGATATCTCTTCATATCATGATTACTTACACCTAGAGGTTATTTCGGCCTTGAATTTTGTTTAATATTGGTTTATTTATGTGGAAGTTTGGATCTAGGATCTCTTATGTCTTCACTAGAGATCTCCTTTCTAAGATCTTGTGATTTTTATTGAAGGAGACACATCACAGATTTATTTCGGTTTGATTCCTTATATCCCAAGTAGGTGTTTCTATGATTTTATTTTGTTTTTCAATTCATTGTTGATTGATAAATTCATAAATTTGTTCTTATTAATTTATAAACTGTATTCAATGTATCTTATCGTTGATATTCCTCATAAAATCTCTTTTGAAAATATTCACATTGAATAGAACATAGTGCGATTTAAATGGACATGATCTTGATCTCTCAAAAAATTTTATGAATATTTTAAACTCCATGTTTGTTTTTATTTATTTTCAAGGAACATTTAAAGGATATATTCATGAAATTGAGGGATTTGGCTTGTTTTTTTATAAAATGATCCTCCTTGATTTTAATTAGATGAATTGAACTATTTGATGTTTCTTAAATAGTTTAAAATCATTGAATTTATTAAATGTACATGAACCCCCTTTTAATGATTTTACCTTTTTCTAAATGAGTTATATTGGGTTATTTAATAAAAATAATTGCATCAGATGAAAAAAGGGTGTAAATCCATGTTTTTAAATGTATTGAAATTTTTTTAAATTGTAATACATATTTTAAATGTTTTTTTGGAAGCTTTAAAATAAGTAATTATTTTAAAGGCCCATTTGGCATTATTATGATTATTTTTTAATGTAATTGGGTATGGTTAACCTTTTTTAAAGTTGAAATTATTTAAAATTATTTGAATTGAATTGATGATTATTGATGGATTGGTTGGAACTTTATGATTATCCTCTCTTGAAATAATCCCTTAACATAGCTTATTTGATTATTGTATATCCCACTATTGGGTGTTGAAGTAGGGGTTGTTGAATTTGAGAGAGTTTTGGGGTGAGTATGAGATGTGATATTAAGAAATGTTACCATGTTTGATAAGGATCCATGTGTGGTCCCTGTAATATTATTACGTCACTCACTTCTTATGAATAATCATGGAAACCTGTATAGTTAGATTTAATGACATATAAATATTCCACACTAGTGGACTCACACCATATTAGAGGATTCATAGATAATGTGAAGGGTTCAGACTATGGAAATTTAGCAAGGAAAGAGGGTGTGCATGGAACTGGTTCGCATGACACCCATGAGATTAGATATAAGCCCTATAACTGGTCATGATGTAATTTGATTAACTATTCTGAGGTAGACCCACTATCATACCTAGGTTGTAACCATGAAATCTATATATTGAGAATAATTATATTAAATATTTAATTGACACTAATTAGCACCTGAGTTTCATTATATTATTTATATACTTATTCATATCATGCACATGGACTATATTATTTTGACTCTTATTCATATTTTGAAATCAGGTGCATCTTCTAATATTCTCTTGATTGTAATACTCAATATTTTGAAATGGTTTCCAACAATTTTCCATAAAATTTTCCATTTTGCAATGGTGAATTAAAATGTTTAACAAGCTTGGTTTGATAAATGATTTTTAAATGTTAAATACCCAATTTTTAAACTTATCTCCATAATATTTTATTTGTACTTTACTTTATGAATATTTGAATTGGTGTATGAATTAATTACATATAATATTTGGTTGAATCCTAATGGGTTGTTTATCTCATACCCTTCATGTATATTTTGGTGTTTTTAGCCCTTTGTGATCTTAGACTAGGTGTTTGTTCTTTCATTATGCTTTTTGGTTCATGATTAGATGGCCAAGGGAGGGTGACATTAGACATGGTGGGTGGTCGTGGACCACTAAGAGGAGGATATTTATTGTTATGTTCCATTTTCATTTTTCTTACTGTCTCTTTTTACATTGATATGTATGTATAAATTTATATATCTAACTATGTTTCCATATTGTTCTCAATTATTGTAATATTTTGAGAGTGACATCGTTCTCTATGGATATTTATTGATGCCTAGGATCTTCTCACCATCCTTTAAATATTAGAAATGCTCTTTCGGTTAGGGGTGAATCAACTTGTATATCAGTTTAGATAGTATTCCAGGTTGTTTCATCACACTATAAAGCTTGGGAGGTGTGAGGAGAAGGGATGATGAGGAGTTGTATTTTTAGGTGGAGGAGAGGGGTATTTTGATTATCTTATTCATTTTTTTATTATTACAGCTCAATAAAATCAATTATCTTATTCCTATGACTAAATAGATTAATGTTTTGGGGAGATTTTGATCCAATAGTTTCTTACATTAGCCATACATCAGTCATGACTCAAACATTCATGTAGTTTTCAAATACTGTAAATTATTGTATTTCACTAGTCCCCAAAAATTTAACTATTTTTTAAAGTTACAAAAAAATATCCCTAACCATTTTTTGATTCGTAGATTTTAAAAATGGACTATATTTCATGAATCTAGCTTTCTAAATATGATAAATTTAATTTTTAAATTAAACAATCATTTGTTCAAAAAATGCATGTTTTTATATTATAATTAGTTTTTTGTCACATTTAAAAATTTATTAAGGTATCAAAAAATTATTTTATAATTATAATAAAATTAAATATTAATTAATGAATCAAATTTAATAAAGTATATTTTTATTTAAATAATAAAATTAATTCTAAAATTGTAAATAAAAATTTACATTTCACAAAATACCAAAAACTAATTTATCAATTTTAAAAAATTTATTTACTTATTCCATGTTATAAATGTATAATACTTTCATTTATAAGATACATAAATTTTATTTCTAATTTCATAGGTTTAGATTCTATTCTAATTGAATAATTACTTTCCCAAATGGTAACTATACTATCCCAACATTCTAGTTCATATTCCAACAATAAAATTTCTAAAGGTCAAAATGGTATACTACATCCTGTAAACACAACCTATTCCATTCAGAAATCTCTTATATTTTCTACAAAGGTTATATATAAATACATTTTTTAAATGAGTTTTGTGTCTTCTCACCCCTCCTCATTTTCTTGATTTGAGGTAGAATTGTTACTTGGCCTTAGGTGATATCTCCAAGATGCCAAAGGATGGAAATAAATGACAATGGCATCATAATCAGAAGGGGAATTATTTTCCCTTTGAAAATAAAACAACCAAAACCATCATACAATATCCTAAAAACCTCTTAATGATGCATAAAGTAGTTTTAATACAACTCAAAATTATACAAAAGGGAAACAACACCAAACTATACCATAACCCATATTAGAGTACATTACTCTAAACAAAACCCACAAACTCAAACACTCTAAAGACATAAATCCATGGATCCCAGCATTCTCTAATATCCAACACCACAAAAAATTCCCAAGGTATCATGCGACATCACTAAAGAAATGAGTTACCTTGATTTTATCTATGTCTCTATAAATAACATCAACAAAATGAACCAATGAGAAAAAGTATGTGGTGAGTAATGAAACTCAGTAGGTTTTCCCCAAAAGGATTCCCTACTCACGATAATAGTATAAAACATGTTTGCACAATTATATAAAAAATTTATTTAAAACACCTTCAATCATTGTTAATAGTGTCTATCCAAGACAGTCATTTCATCAACAAATATATTTCAAGAAAAAAACCAAAAAATACCTATAAACCATATCAAAAATCATTTGAGAATAACCCATTCCAATACACCCATCCCCACATTCAAACCTAGGTGATAGTTCTATAATCTTTATCATTTTCTCTTTTATTTATCAAGTATTTAATAGGTAACCATATACTTGCGACCCAATGGAATATTCCTCTTCCACAAGGTCATGTCAATGAAAATGAACACATGTCAACCAATTATACCAAAAACATTCAAAAACAATTGTGCCAAACCATTTCAATAAGGAAACATTTTTATTGAAAACCATTCCAAGAAACCTTTTTCAAGAATAAAACGAAACAAAAAATTTTAAAATCATCATTTTAAACCATGAAACTACAAACTTGGCATAACAAGCAATTTTTAACCAAAAACATAACTAAAGAGGGGTTCTACCAAGAATTTAACATATATTTTAAAATCAATTTAAAAAAAATTAAAAAAATTGATACCAAGCCATCAATTTTGAATTATTGGAGTTAGAGTTAAGAAACCTACCTAGGAAACTATAGTGGAAACAAATAACAACACAATTCATTTAACAAAACTAGGATGGAACTCCAAAAACCCACCTTATATCTTATTATTGAACATCAACAACACTGATTCTATTCATTATTAGGATCAAATATCATATATATATCCCCAAAAGACTTTATGTATGAATTTAATACTGGGAAGATGATGAATTTATGGAAAAAAAATGAAGAACAGAGACTTACCAAGGAAATCAGGCTTCAACTCACCTAGAAATAACAACGGATCGCTCCCATGTCAAGTGGAATGGTCTCCATAGAAATTAAGAAGAGGGGAGTTTTTATTGAAATTAACTTAGTGGAATAATTATCTAATTAGGAGTTAACAAAAATCAGATCCAAAATAATTTCATACAATTTTTTCATGCACTTTTAGGGGCCATAGTTAAGAAAACAGTGTGTTTTCCATGAATATGCCTCTATCCCAAAAATCACAGTTCATCCTAAGTGGCCAAAAAGTTTGAAAATAATGTTCACCTAACCATGAACCTACATAGGGCCCTCTTCTTCTCTTTACACAGTTTTCCTTAGGTGTTTTACAATTTTTACTAACCACTCTTAAATCACGAACCACTGGAAATTCCCCAAAATATTCCAAAAGTACTCTAAAATCTCCTGAACATCACCCCAACACATTACATAATTAAAATAAATAAATAAAAGGTTCTTACTTAAAATAGTGTGTGCCACATTCTCTACACTATTAGTATTTCCATCTACAAAAAGTAGAAAACTACCATTTCACAAAAAGAGATCGGGAGATTGCTTGAACATTTATTTTTCATGTTCCCAAGTTTATTTTTGAATACAACCATGTTGCCAAAAAATCCACACTAGGATGCTGATTTTTCTATGCAAGCCCTTATCTTGACTACCCAAAATTTATAATGAAAAATGTACCATTGTAGCATCCAACTCTATGTCATTGTGATTCCATCGAATCACGTGTTCTAGATAAAGATGATGCTTTTTGAACTGAGATACATGAAACAAATTGTGTATTGAACTGAAACATGGTTTCAAAAGATGACTGATATGACACCTCTCCAACTCATTCATGTATCTCAAAAGTGAAGATGTATCAAGGAGATAACTTGTCTTGCTTCCCAAAACAATGATCCCATGCCTTGGAGAGATTCTAAATAACACATGATCACCCACATATAATGATAAATACCATCAAAGATGATGTGTATATGATTTTTAGAATAATATGATCCGTCCCCATCCTTTCACTGATTAATAAAATCTTTTTATTTGTGTCTTGGACAAGGCTCATCCCAACCAGTGAAGTCTCACCTATTTCCACCCAACAAAGTGGAGAATGACAATTATATCCATAAAATGCATTAAAATAATCCATCTATATTGAGACAGATAACTATTGTTATATAATAACTCCACTAATGGTACATGATCTTCCCATGAGCAACCAATATCCATTACCTTATCCCAAAACATATATTGAAACATTTTTATTTTATTTTAAGATTTTCTGTCCCTCTAAGGATGATACTCTGCACTCATAGTCAACTGATTCATAATGGATTATTATAAGAATTTACCTAAATAAGTTTTAAAACTTGAATATTAATCAAATACAATCAAGGTAGGTATTCCATTTGTCTTTAACACTTCTTTGACGTATTTGTTTTTTGAAAATTCCCCCATTGTATGAGATTTAAGAATAGGAATCAAGTGATACAACTTTGTGATATGATCCACTAACACCTATATGACATCATTTTTCGGAACCATACTTATTAGACCTATCAAAAATTCTATCGCTATATGATCCCACATAAAAACAAGAGTAGTTAAAGACTACAACATATCCACTGGTAACTATTTCATTGCCTTAACATGCTGACAGGTGAGTCATATGGAAACAAAATTAGTCAACATCCTTTTCTATCCAAACCTAAAATAATTATACTTCCAACACCTTATGAATCTTATTTATTCTAGGATTAACATACCATCTTTAATGGTGGAAATCATGATAATTTTGAACCTAAAAAGCGAAAGGTATGACCATCTAATCTCTGAGAAACAACACTAAACACCTATCTAGCTTCCATCCCTCAATGATATCCCTACATAGATTCCTGACCTCATTACAACACAATATGAATCAAATGTTTTTCCTCTTTAACCATATTTACCAAATCTGGAATAAAAGGAATTGGAATGAAAATTATTTCACTAGATTGGTCTTCACAATCCCAGTTCATGTCAGATATCACTGAAATGGAATTCCACTGATCTAATGACTCTTTTTCAAATTAATCATATGAATTTATACTTAATGGATTTTATATTAAATTTTATTTAAATGGTTTATAAATCAAGTCAGTGCCAAAAAATTTTAGATAATCAATCCATATTCTATGTCATAGATTCAAATAATTTTGTGAGAAAAAAATTCTTCATGATCTTATGATATGTGAAAACTATAAATTTATCACCAAATAGGTAATTACTACATATTTATAAAGCATGGATTACAACATCTAACTCTAAACCATTTTTTGGTAGTTCTTATAATTCAACCATAACAGTCTAGATCAATAAGAGACAACACGATCTCCTTGCATGAGAACAAATCCCAACCCATATTCAGAAGTATCACAATACACTACGTACCCTTATCATGATTCTAGAAGTATCATTATTGGTGATGATGTAAATAAAATATTATTTTATTTAAATCACTTATGACATTTATCAATCCATTTAAATGGATCATTTTTTTAGTTGAATGTTTTCATAAGTGAAGATAGTCATGAAAAATCCTGAAAATCCATCAATAATATCCAGCCAAACCATAGAAACTGTGTATCTCAAAGATATTATTTGGATGTTTATAGGAGATATCAGCCTCTATTTTTTATATATCCATATAACCACCCATTATAGAGTCAATATGTCCAAGGAAACATTCCTCTTATATTCCAAAATATCATTATTATAATTTTTCATACATATGATGATCCTACAAAATAACCAACATTGTCTCTAAGTGATGCTCATGCTAAATTTTTTTCCATGAATACACAAATATATTCCACAAACACCATGAAAAATGAATCAAGATATCTTGGGAATATATAATTTATCAATTCCATAAATATTTTTGGTTCATTCCCAGGATGAAAAAGAATAACCACATATTCATAATTAGAATATCTTTTTCTGAAAGATATCATTGGAATATCCTCCTTCTTAACCAACATTTTGTGATAACCTGATAAGAAGTCTATTTTAGAGTACCAATGTGATCCTATAAATTGATTGAAAATATAATCAAATCATGGAATTTTTTGGGAAAAAATCCCTCCAGGTGACATTGAACAATTTTTTTGTGTTTGTTGAAAAAGCTGGTTTGTTTGTTGACAAAGAGGGTTTACATGGTGAGTTATCGAGTTCCAGAGATATTTTTGACAACCTATGTTGGAAAAGAACAATGAAAAATGAATGGAAGATCTAGGTACGCTACAAAAAGAACATATCTAAGGTGGCATTGTTTTCTAGTGTTTTCCAAATTTTTGGGCCTCAAAATCAGAAAATGGAGATACATATTTTTGGAAAAGGAAGTTGTACGCAATATTGATGATGGTATAGAAAATTTCTCTCAAGGAATGTTTTGGGAGAATAATGTCAAAAAATGTCAAAGTCTTGATGTGAACAAAAGATTGGGAAATGTGTGCCAAAGATGAGGTTGCGCGAAAGAAACCTATGTGCCCAATGCGACCTCAAATTGAGGTTTGCACGCTTGAAGAGGATCATGCAAGTCAAAAGTAAAATCTTCTACATAGGGGTGGGTGAAGCCTATAAATAAGAGGGGACCCCCCTCATTATATATTGATAAACACTTAGAGAAAATCTAAGCTCTTGATCATATAAGAATTTTAATCAAAGGGATTTGTGTGAAAGATTTTGGGTTGCACGCAAGCTACGAAAGTTGTGCATAAGATTTGAGTTGCATGAAAGATTGAATTTGTGTGCAAGGGGTGTTTCACGCAAAAAGTGGAATATTTAATTCAAGGAAATAATGTTTTTCACATGGAATGGTAAGGGTTGCGCAAAATATTTGAGGTTTCCCAGTAAAACTGCGGTAAAGTTTCATTCAGCAGTGGATGAAAGTAGAACTTCAACAGAGCATCTATCAAAAGTTAAAGATGCATATTTCATTAGAGATAATTAAGAGAACTAAAGGTCTATAAAATGTGGGTAAATATTCTAAATAAGTTGTGAGAACACTTCAGTTGAGAGAGTAGTGAGCTTTCATATTTATATTGGTTGTAAACCATGAGGGATAGTGAGTCCACTTCGAACTTATAAACTGCAGTGCGCTTATAGTATATTTGGTACATTGGCACATTGCCAGTGTATGATCCTTGGATATAGAATAGTGAGGGTGAACTAATTAAAATTTTTATGTCTTGTTCATGCTTTAATTTTTGTTCATACTCTACCCTGGGAAGAAGAGAGAAGAGAGTTTTGTACAACGATGAAACAATATCAAAGGGGCAGTTGTTTTAATTTAGAATAACCTGATTCACACCCAGGGAATATTTCCTAGTGGACCTAACAAAATTTGATAACAATTAATAATCATAGCATGGATAAGTTTATGATAATCCATAAAGAGTTGGAGATTTCCCTCGGCATTTTTTGACAAACCAGAATTGTGTTGTGCATGGAGACTTGCAAGGCCGAATGAACCCTATTCCATGTATCAATTTTAAATATAAATTCAATTCCCTTAATTTTTTTAGTGTTATCCTATAATAATTATGGAAAATATGAATTTTCCCTTGTAATAGTCCAATCATAAGCTCTAATTCAATTTTTGGTATAAATCCTCAGAAAATTTCTAGGAAACCATCTGGAAACTGATCAATAATGGCTAGAAAACCACTATTATCAATGTCATACATTGATGTCTAGTTCAATGATTACAACTGGTATGAGATATGTTCCTACTTCTGCTTCCACCAAGCATGTTTCTCCTTCCTTTAAATTCCTTTCTCTTATAAAGAGATGCTCGACTCCATGCACATTAGTAAGACTAACTATTCAGGTATAACATTCGATGTGAGACTTTAACATTGGAAACTAATCCTTACCCATGATTATATCATAAAAATCTATATAAACCATAGTGAAATATAAATATAATTATTCTCCATAAATAGTTTTACAAAATTATTTTCACATAAAGTCTTGACATTATCTTTGACCAAGAGGAGGATGATGTTTCAAAAAATATGGCATCATCTCAAATTGAAAAACTATAAGATAAACATCAGAAGATGAAATAAATGAATTGTATTCCCTTGTGTCAACCAAATATTTCAAATGCATATATATCAAAATAATTTAACCTCTCACTATTGATGGTCCAGATTGATCATCCAAAATAACTTTCTTAGCTCCATATAACTTTTTACTCACTTCACTTTGTTCTGTATTTCCTTCTTGACATTTACCATTCTAAGAAGTAATAATATTCTTGGAATCCCCATGTCTAACTTGGTTCTATGGATGAGAGTTATTTTTCTACACTTTTCGCATCGTATCATACAATGTCTATGAAACATGATTTGTATATCTAACTACCAACATTAGAGCACTATGATAATAATGTTGAATACAACCCATCTATTTTTAATTGGTGAATTCACTAGGTGGTGTCATATAATCTATCTTTATTGGTCAAATGAACCATATTAGAAATTTCCATATTTACTCTTAGGGTTTAGATGAAGATTTAGAGATCCAGTTTTCTGATTCTAAGTTATCCCACTAACTTCTAAATATGTGTCTGTAACACCCCAATATTTTGTAATTGTTTTTAAAATTAATTTAGTCTGTTCTATATTTTAAATTTCAAAAAACACTAAATTTATCTTGTGTTATATGAAAAAACCATATTATTATTTCATTGTATGAAAAACCAACTCAAGGTTACTCTACATGAAACACTTTCATAAGAATTCGGTACACAAAACATTATAAGTTTCTTATGTTACACACAAGGTTGAGTTGTTTTCATAGCTTATGTCACACACAAGACTGAGTTTTACTAAACTACAATATACTATTAATATTGTCATTAAAAAGATATCATAGTTACTATAATTCTTTTAGAATGGAAATTAAAAATATGACTAACTAAATTAAGAAAATATAATTTAAAAATGTATATAAAATTAATCCACTGGTCATCAATTAACTATAAATGAAATTTAGAAATATTGAAAATTAAAGAAATTATACTTCAAAGAAAACTATTTTTCTATATACAAAAACCATTTTATCTCGATAAATTAAATAAACCACTACTGGTTAATATTTAAAATAAAATTTATATATTACACATTCAATCAATTTTTTTGACAGTTATCCAATATATTTAGTAGGAATATGACAAAAATAAATCCAATTTTTTGAATAAAAATGCGTATTTTTTCAAAATGAAAATTTCACAACCCTTTAATGGAGAAACCATTTTAAATATAATTTTTAAAACTTTTATGATTTTTATATGAAAAAATAAATTTATTATTTTTTATATGGATATAAAAATTTACTTTGGATGATTTTTTTATATTTTTCTGATAAGTTTCATGCTTTGATGAATACTAAAAAATAATGAATTTTAATTAAAAGCAAATTTTTCATTGAAATAATTTGTTGTTTTAAATTATATATTTTATTGAATTAAAAATATGATTAGATCAAATATTTATCATTTAATACAATATATGTTATTTTAATCAATTTAACATTGAATATGGATATAAAAACACTTCAATATTTTGAATATTTTCCTTTTAAAAACATGGTTTCTCATTATATAAATGAGATTAATTTCAAATTATATTTAGAAAATTATTTGTTTTGAATTATGAAAAATGGATTCCATATTTGGAAACATATGTTATATATTTATTAAATTGTTCCCATTTATTTTTCGACAATATGAATCGAATCTTTGGTAAATTTATTTCCAAGGATAAGGGAAAATTTGGTAATTTAAGTTAAACATAAAGTGAAAAATACATTAAAATTTCCATAAAACTTGCTCAATATTTATTAAGTGATTTTAATTCAACCGTAAACACATAATTATTTAATTAGAATAATTTAATGGACACATTTAAATGAAAATGACATGGATATTATTTAAATGGAAGTGAGTGACCAAATGTCACACATTTAATTTTAAAAAGTATAAAATTTTAAATATGGGGTTAAATATAATATATGCACTAATATATTTATTAATATGAAATATAAAATGTTTAAATAAATCATATAATATTTTTTAATTTTTAGTGATGAAATAATTATAATAAATAATTAGAAAAATAGTGATACAATATTTATTCAATTTATGAAACTATCATTTAAAAGACATTAGAAATATTAAAAAATATATAATTTATCTTAATTATGGTGATCTAATAATTTTATAGTTCAATATGAAATTATATGGATGTATTCAATGAATTTTTTTGAAGATATATTATTATATATTTTTTTGTTAAAGTTAATGTAATTAACAGTGTAAAAATTTACACTTAAGATGTTTTATGAAAATAATATTTAATTAATTTTTTTAAAAATCATAAAAAATCTAAATAAGGACATATGTAATGATATATGGTATAAAATATCTTAAATTTTACATTTATGTTCAAATTGAATATTTATAATTAAAAAATAAATCATTTTAATATTGATTTTTTAACCATAATTAAAATTAAAATGGATTCAATAAGGTTTAATCAAAATGGTATGGTTTTAAAAAAAATAAAAGATTATCTAAAATATATTAGTTGATGATATTATAACCTTATCACATCTTATTAATGATTCAATAGACATTTTTTTGGTATTTTTTTTAAATATAATTTATTATAAATTACTATATTGAGAAATTCCAAAGGTGCTCCAGCACTCTCTTAAAAAGGGAACATATTATTTTTTTATTCACACTTCAGAACCTATTGTTTTTGACCCCTATCCAAATATCATCCAAACACTCCTCCATTAATCCTATAATAATTACATTGGGTAGGAATTAAACTAAATAAGTCCTTTTATTCAAATCAAAATGGGTCACCCAATGAAGATGAGGTCTTTACAATTTCGATGACAGTCAAGACAAAAGGTAAGGGTTTTTTGTCTCTTTTTATTTCTACAGGATACATGCCTTATACACTATATATTTATTCATGTTTTGTGTACACTACCAATGAATTTATTTTATGAATATTATTCTAAATATTATATTATTTTTATATCCATATAATTTTTCTTCTTTCACGGGGCATACAATTTTACTATTTATAAAGTGGCAAAGAATTATATCACAATATCATCATTTTTACAAATTATTTAATTTTAAATATACAGTGGAGAATATTTATCTCCCACATCCATATTTTCATAAAATGTTTTCAAAAATGTTTTTACTATTATCCTATGAATATTTAAAGGAATTTTTACCTATGTTTGACTTTTTATGACATAGATTTGAAAAATATTTTCGACATTTTCTAAACAAGGATCATAATGATTTTTTCATAAAAAATAAGGAAGGAATTTCCTTTAACTCATACGGTATGAGAGGTTCATCCTTCCCTAATTACGTCAATATGATTTAATGCTTCCTTTACATTCTTACAATGTTATTTGGAAATAAAAATGTATTCCTTTATAATTATGAAACTCTTAAAAAATGATTTCATAAGGGAAATGATATTTTCCTCAAGAATTAATTCAAGTGATCATTCAAAAATCATATTTTTATCTATGATGTGTTCTATTGATGTTACATTTGCTTTACTAGGGATATAACCCTAATATACCATTCTTATTGTTTGTCTGAATGGTTTTTGTTTATAAAGGATTTTTTTATGGAACCTATTTCTTTTCCATAACAAATTTTATGATGATATTTTTATGAAACCAATTTATTTATATGGGTTCTGATGTGATGAATGATTTATGGTCTTATGAAACACATATGTATTTATTTCATTAAGTGATGGGCGGGACCTATATCCCCCTATAATTTATTAGGTAATGATAAATTTTCAATTAGTTATAAGTTTACATAGGAGGCCATCATATGCCCGTAATATGATGGTATATGTTATATCGTCCTATATTTGCAACATGATGGGGTACATGAGTTTATCTTAATCCGAAAATAATAGAGTACATAAGAGGTATCCTAAACCCAGAACTAGAAGGTACATAGGAGTTCATCCCAGGCCCTATGTAGGCACACCAATGATTATCTCAATAATAACACACTATGAATGTATTGGTAGGTATCATTGATTTAAGATATTATATTCTTATGTCTATGCCACAAATTCCATGTCATATTCTATTATTTTACTCTTATGGATTTATTTTTTTGATTATCTTATTATTAATGTCTTATGAACTTCAAATAATTATTCCATGACTCATGTATAAAATATTTTATATTAAGGGAATGATCTTAAAATTTTATGTTCATGTTTTATACCCTTAAACTCATATTATGATTACATATATTCCATGTTTAACCTTATTGAGCATCTGAGCTAAAATTTTCTTATGTTTTCGTTCCTCAAGTTATAAATAATGGTTTTAAGTAGGAGTACTAAAGGGGAAGATAATTATGGTATATGTTAAAGTTCTTTCACCACATTAAAATAACGTGTCCCATGTTTCCAAAGGCACTAAACTATTAAGATCCTTTGGTGTGTATTTTTTTTAATGTAGTGTATATTCATATTAAAATTTGTAATATCCATGTTTGAGAATCGTAGTTCATTATAGATGGTATCAAAGAAAAGTTTGAGTTAAGAATTGGAAAATAGGATGAGAAAACTATATTATGATCCCTAATGATATGTCTATTTATAGGATATAATCCTAGAGTTTTCATAAAAATCCTTAATAACATAGTACTAAACCAATGATTTCATTGATTGAAGATAATTTACCTTGATTATGAGGTTTTACAAGTATGATTACTGTTTCCCACCCTTATTATTTCTTGGTTTTTGTTAATTGTTAAACTTGGAGGAGCCGTGTTAATGACGAGTTTAATGGGAAATGCAATGATGGTCCTCCTAATAAACCAAATGTAATCGGAGTTGGAACAAAAAAATCTTATCACTATACTCACACAAGCTATAAATTATTATGGTATTCTAAATGAGACACGGAGTGAATAACATTCCATTGAATACTTTATGAGGAAACATCTACCTTATTTCATTGGGTATTCTGATACAATATTTCTAAATAATGGATTAGTACCATTGAAAATATATTTTCTATCCTTTAGTGTTTTGAACATGAAAAAGTTATTTTTTCTATTTATTATTTTGATGATGAAACTAATCGGTGGTGGAATCCTGTTAAGAACATGCGGGAATAATAATAAATTGAATCTATAGAATGATAAGAGTTTACATCGATATTTTTAGTAAGTAATTCCATCGAATTATATATCAAAAATATCGAGAAGGAATTAATTAAGATTAAGAAAAATCATGATGAATCTATTGGTACCTATGAAGCTAATTTTGTAAGGAATGGTATGCCCATGGGTTAATCATTAAACCTGAAATAAAAATTGGTCAATTTTTTGGTGTCCACAAAAACAATTCACCAAAAGGACTTTCCTATAAGAGACTTTAGTATCTATGAATAAGTTGTTCGATGTGAACAAAAGGTAGAAAATGAGATTAGATATTCTAAATATTGCTCTAGTTTAGATAAGAAAAGGAAGACCAAGTCTCATGAATAAATAAATGATGAAAATAAATTTTTGGTATCAGTATGCCAAAAATTTGGGAAGAATCAATGAGGTGAATGCCTAAAAGGGAAAATAGGGTGTTACAAGTGTGAAAAGGAAGGTCATCTAGTGGATGAGTGCCTATGTGATGGGAATAAGGCAGCTAATGTTGGGAATAATAAGAAAACCTCAAAAACTCCCCCTACCAAAATTTATTATTACAATTTAAATGTGTTTGGTAATTATTCTAACATGTTACCTTTTCCGAGGACTAATGTGGATGATAAGATACAAAAACTTCTGAGGAAAAAGGAAAACAAAAAATATAATGCCATCGTAATAGATGAAGTGAACCCTGATAAATAATGAATACTTATCCTTATCTCCTTGGTTGGGAATTAATTTTATTATTTTGTATGAATGAACCCTAAAAAATCATATTTTTCATATGTTAGAGAAATTTCAAGTGATTATCTACCTGGATTATGGAATAATTAAATCAAAAATTTTATTACTTAAAGGATTCACACAATATTCCTATAGAAGAATTTTTTTTATGAAAAGATATTATATAAGAATGAATAATCTTATGTGTATTCTATATGGTTTTAAATAATTCATGGAGAATTTATTCACATGTCTGGTATTTAACAAACAAGAGCTACTTTATGATATACATGGGTTCAATGTTAAGATGTTTTTTAGAAATTTAGTGACCATATTTCTAATGTTTTGGACTTTCATCTTTTAGAAGGGCTATAAGGTTAACCATTTATGTAACGACATATGTTAAACTACAAATGAGGTTTTATAGATTAAAGTATTATCCCTCCCTATGATGATTTATGAATATTGTGTATCTTTTATTCACCTTATTGTTGTGATAAAGATAGATGGAATGAATAATCAGTATATTTATGGGTATCATAATCATATAATGTTTCAGGAATGAAAAATTATCCTTTATTTCATGAAATAATATATGTTTTTAAAATTTATTAAGGAATAAAAAAGGGTTATGTTGTCTTGAAATCATTTAATTTTATATTTTCAGAAAAACTCTTCACATTTTGGAAAAAGGATCTTAAAATAAAATTTTGTCATGTTATCATCATTATTGATGATATCAATGACATTTTTCCAGCTTCTTTGGGTTATGAATTTTTTAATGTTAAATTCATATTAACTATGTTCTATGTGAATCTCCAATAGAACTTGATATTTATAATTCTATTAGGTGTCAATGTTTTCACTTTCCACCTATGTTATTTTATGTAGAAATCTAGTTATGAGTTACTTGGGATAAATATAATGTTTCTAACATTAATTTTTAAAAGGAAGTTATAGTATTCATTTTTACGATGTCAGTTTCTATGAAAAGAATAATAAAGTATTAAACCTTTGATACACCAGAAGAATTTTGAAGGAGAAAATAATTTTTGGGGGTATAATATAACATATTGATATTTTGTGAAATATTTATTTTGAATAAATTTATTCTTTTTGATATTTCTCATTTCACACAATAATGAATATAACTTGTATGATATAAAATCACAAAGTTGTTCATTATTTATATACAACATCATTACGATGTTTCACTACAAGAAACACTTAGAATAGACTTTGGTACACACAAAACTATGTTTTTATTTTTTTACACAAAATGACAAGTTATTTTTATATCTTGAGTTACATGAAAGACCGGGTTGTACCAAACTACAATATATTATTGTTATTATTGTTATTAAAATATTATTATAGTTTTCACCTTTCCATTGTGATGGAAATTATAAATAATATTAAATATATCAGGAAAAAAGTATTTAAAAAATTATATAAAGTTAATCCTTTGGTCATCAATTATTTATAAATGAATTTAAGAACTATTTAAAAATAAAGTAATTCATTTTTAGGAAAACAATTGTTCTATGTAAAATAACCATTTTATCCCAATATATTAAAAAAAACACTATTGGTGAATGTTTTTAATAAAAAATATATATTACATATTCAATAAAACATTCATTACACTCATACAATATATTTGATAGGCATAAGATAAGAATAAATCCTTTTTTATGAATAAAAAGATATATTTTTTCAAAACTAAAATTTTATAGCCTCTTAATAGTGAACCCACTTTAAATGTAATTTTTGAAAATTTTATAACCTTAATATGAAAAAAATTATCTTATTATATGAAATAATAATTTCCAAATTTACTTAAGTTGAATTTTTGGTATTTTTCAGATAAATTTTAGGTTTTGATTAATATTAAAAAAAACAAAATTTCCATTCAAAACTACCTTTTTAAGGAAAAATTTTAATTTTTTAATTAATATATTTGATTTTTTTTAAGTATAATTAGAACAAATAATTATCATTTAACCCAATTTAGGTTATTGGATTAAATTTCACATTGAATTTGGATATTGAAATAATTCAATCTTTTCGATATCTTCACTTTAAAAAATCATTTTCTAGTTCCTTCAACTGAATTAATTTTAAATTATTTTTATAAAATTAAGTTTTATTAATTATTAATAGTGGATTCCATATTTTTTATCATAATTAAATTTTTTTTAAAATTTTACCATTTTATTTTTCCCCAATATGATAAGTAACTTTGGTAATTTTTATTACCATTGTAAAGGAAAAATTGGTTAATTTATGTTGAAAATAATGTGATAATGACTATAAAATGAAACTAAACTTGATAAATATTTATTGGATGAAGTTAATTAGACAATTAATTCATAATTATTAAAATTTAATAATTTAATGCACACATTTTAAATAAAATAACTTGGATATTATTTAAATCAAATAGAGTAGAAAAATTCCACATTCAAACATTTAATAAGAATATTATTTTTAATACATGTATAAAATAAAGATATTTTCTCCCATATATATTATTCTAAAATATATAATGTTTATATACATTATATGAATTTAGTTTTAATTTTTATTTAATATATAGTTATCATAAATAATTACAAAATGACGATGGATGGATTATTCAAATAATGAAATAATCAATTAAAGGGTTTTAGAAATATTAAAACAAATTTAATTTTACTTAATTATCATGATCCATGAATTTTCAAGGTCAATATATCGTTTTATTGATGTATTAAATGTATTTTTTTGAAGTTACATTGTTGTATTTATTTTCCTAAATTCAAATAATGAATAGTGTTTAAATTGACACTTATGATATTTTATGAAACTAATATTTTATTAAATTATATAGAAATCATAAAAATATTCAATATCTATAAAGGGGATGATATATGGTCTAAAATATCATAAAATGGTCATTTATGTTCCAATTGAAAGTTTATATGTAAAAATTAAATCCTATTAACATTGAAAATTTTGTTACCATAGTAAAAATTAAAATAGAAAAACTAAGGATTAATCAAAATGATAAAGTTTAAAACAAAACCAAAACAATTATAAAATATATTGGTTGATGAGATTAAAACCATATCATATATTAAATTTGAATCAATATACATTTGTAGGAATTTGGAATTATATTTAACATATTATAATTTTATCATTTGAAAAATTCCAAAGGTGCCTCTCCCCTCCCATATAAAAGGGTACCTATTCATCTATTTTATTGACTCTTATAAACCTATTTGGTTAAGCCAAAACCTATCCAAATATCCTCCCAAATTATCTACCTTTATTCTAGAAGGCTTACCTTCAGCAAGAATCCAACCAAATAAGTCTTATTGTTCAAATCAGAAGGAGAAACCCAAATAAGAGGAGGCCTTCATGAGTACAAAGAGAGTCAAGAAAAGAGGTAAGGGAATTTTGTATCACTTTAAATTATATGGGACACATTCCTTATACACTAATTTTTTTTGTTGTGTATAATTCCCATGAATATTTTTAAGAGTATTATTCTAAATATTATTCTATTTTCATATCCATATAATTTTCATTTTTCCATGGGTCATACAATTCTACTAATTATAAAGTGGTAATGGTTTTTTTCAAAATCTCATCATTATTCTGGATTTTTTCATTTTAAATATCTATTGGTAAATTTTTATCTTTCACGTCAATGTTTTTGAAAAATGTTATCAAATTGGTTTTTACTATTCCTTTATGAATATTTATCTTATTTTTTTATTTTCTTAACTTTTTATAAAAAGGTTGGGAAAGAATATTTTTTTACATTTTCCTAACAATTATATTTATGAATTTTTCGTAAAAAAATAATAAATGAATGTTTTCATTAACCTACATGGCATGAGTGTATTTTTTTACCATCATGTTACATAAATTTTTAGAGGTTTCATTTAGAGTCTTATAAGGAAATTTTTTAAAAAATTTCTTTCTATATAATTGTGTGGCTCTTAAAAATCATAAGGTAAAGAATATTTTCCTCAATAATTATTTCAATGTATTTTTGAAGAATCATATTTAAATATATGATAAAATTTATTTATTTAACTTATGCATTACTAGGGATATTAAATAAGGATAATATTATTATTATTTATTTTAATTGTTTATATTTGTTATGGTATGAAATTTTTCGAACATATTTATTTTCCATGAGTTAAATTATTATGAAGTGTTTATGGGACCCATTTTTTTATATGGGTTTTGAAGTGATTAATGATTTATGGTTATGTGGATCTTATATGTCTAGTTTTTATTAAGTGATGTGTGAGACCTATATCCCCCTCTAATGCATTGGGTAATGATAAATGATCTATTATCTCAAAGGGTACAAGATAGGTTATCCTAATCTCAAAATAATAGGGTACATAGGAGGTAATTATAAGCCCTCAACAAGAGGGTACATTGGAGGTCATATGAACACTGTAATAAGAGGGTTTACAGAGTGTCATACTAATCCTGAAACTAGAAGGTACACAAGAGTTCATCCCAAGCCTGAGGTAGGTACACATGTGATTTTTCCATTCCTAGCATACTATGAATTTATTTATTGGTATCATTGACATAAGATATTCTATGCTCATGTGTATACCATAGAATCCATGTCTTCTTCGATTGTTATACTCTCATGGATCATTTTTTTATTATCCTGTGATTCATTTCTTATGAATTTCCATTAATTATGCATTGAATCAAGTAATTGATCTTTTATATGCATGGATTGATATATAAATGTTATGTTCATGTTTTAATACCCTTATGTTAATGTAATTCTTATGTATATTCTAAGTTTACCATTACTAGGCATCTAATCTCACCATTTTTTATGTTACCATTCCATATTTTATAAATAATGGTTTTAATTAGGAGTACTAAAGGGGAATATATTTATGGGAGATGTTGAAGATCTTTGACAAAATTAGAAGAATATTTTCATTGTTTACAAAGGTACTAAACTATTACAATCCTAAAGAATTTTTTTATTGAAATATAATGAATATTCTTAAAAAAAGTTTTAATATTCATATTTGAAAGGTTTGGGTCATTATAGTGTCCCTCATCTGCTCATTCCTAGCATTAGAATTCCAAAAATTTCCCATAAGTGCCATCATGCTTCCTTTACCCATAGTTCCTAAAATTTCCCTTTCTTCCACCATCGCTCAATTTACCATATGTATATAATTTTTTATATAGATCATGAAAATTTTGGTGTGAATTTATTAACAAAGTCCGAATCAAAAATTGGTTCCTTCCAGGATTTACTAGCTTCAAATTCAGATGATAATTGACTAAATTCAAAAATTTAAATGCATACTATTTCACCGAGAAATTCACCAGCTTAATTCTAATAAATTATAAAATTCTAGAAATCCTAAATGTGTGAGGATAAAATTATTTGATGAAAAATTTCTCAAAATCATCCCATGCAATGCCTTGGTCTAATTTATCCTAAACTGCTAAATCCTAGGATTTTCATGTATAATATTCCAATATATAAATCACCAATAAGAATTTCGAATTATCTGGTGTTCCTAGAAAGTTCAAGATTCAACTCATCTAATTCAGCAACACCTCTTCCTTTTATGGTTCTAAATCACCCTAAAAAATAGATGGGTTCTTCACTGGTGCTGAATAGAATGATCCACTTTCTATAGTTCATCCCTTTGATTCCCCTTTTCCACATCATCAAATTCCTATGAAATACCTTAAACAAGATATTGGTGCACTTATGGATTAGCATCAACCACATTCTCAGCAGCTTATTCTGGTTGGTTTATATGATTCATATCAGATTCCATTTTCTAAAAAAAAGATATTCCATAAGTCTCACTCTCTAGCATCTGAAGGCATATAAATTAAAATTTACCATTTCAAAGCTATGCCAACAAGGTTTTACAAAATTAAAAAATTTTTATATTCAAACCATATTTCAAAATATCACCATTCATTTTAAAATCCACTCATTTTCAAAATACACATATCATGCCTTTTCAAAATATCAAATTTGAATAAAATTTCAACACTTTTACGAAATCAACATTTTTGTACCACATCATAAATTATTACACAGAATGAAATATGGACTCTTAGAGGGAATTCATTTCCACCATGAATTTCATGCTCCTATCTATTGATAAACCCATGAAAATGAGGAAACAACTCATATAATAGTCTCAAAAAACTAATTTACCCAACTCTCTATTAAATTTATGATCATTATAAATACATTTCTCATGAATTTTATGCTATACATTTGATGTTCTGAAAATTATACTCCTTTCAACCATCACAAACCAAGTACTAATCAAAAATGGTTTTCAATTATTGGATATAAACCATCGATACCCAATGATCAAAAAAACTGATACCGCTTATAACATCTTTCCCCTTCTCATAATCCAATGTCGAGGTGGAATTTATACTTATCCTTAGGTGAAAACTTCAATATGTTAAAGGTTGAAAATAAATTCCAAGGCCTTCGTTATCAGATAAGGGATGATTTTCATATTGAAAAAAATTACTACCAACATACCACATCTAGACAACCTCAGAATGATTCATGGAACAAGTGAAATAAAACTCAAAGTGATACAAAAAGGTAATAATACCACACTATAACATAACCCATATTAGAGTACAATGCGGAAAACAAAACCAACAAACTCAAAGACTCCAAATACCTAAATCCACATCTCCCATCATAATCTAAGATCTAAATCCACAAACAATACATAAGAAATCATGCAACATCACTAAATAAATGAGATGCCTTTCTTTTACATGCGTCTTGATAAAAAACATCTACTATAGAACCAAAGTGACAAAGTAGGGAGTGAGTAATGATTCTCTGTTGGTTTAACCAAATGACATCCCCATTACCACCAAAAAAATTTAACATGTTACCATATTTATACAATACAATTTATATAAAACACTTTAATACATTTTTAGTAGTTTTTATCAATGCAAATCATTTTCTCAAAAAAAATTATTTTATAGAAAATAACCAAACATGTCATTAAAACCATTTCACAAGCCTATTTGGAATAACTAAATCCATTATGCACATCCATACATCAACACATGCATGACCAAGTGACAGTTCTATACTCATAATCATTTTCTCTTTGATCAATAAATTTTTCACAAGGTAACCATATACTAGTGCCCCAATGGAACATGACCCATTCACATGGCCATGTAAATGAAAATTAACACATGCAAACCAATTATTACAAAAACCCACCAAAACAATTATGCCAACCTATTTCGATAAAATAATTTTTTTTATTAAAACGCTTTCCAAAGAAACATTTTCATGTGTCATAACAATTTAACATTTATAAAATCATCATTTTAACCCATGAAAAGAGCACTTTTGATAACATGAAATTTCCACAAAAACCATATTTAAATAGGGTTTCTACCAATCATTGCACATCAATTTCACAATTAATTTCAAAACATTCAAACAATGCCTTCATTTTTTAATAGGAGGAGTTGAGAGTGAATCCACATACCTTGGAAACTGTGGTAGAAATGAATAATGGCACAATTTCTTCAACAAAACAGGGTTAAAACTCTAAAAAACTTCCTTAGCTTCAATTCCATAACATCATCATAGAGTAATATCATCATTATTAGAATTAATTATCATATATGTATCCAAAATTGACAATATATTTTAATCCAAGATAGGGATGATGAATAAACTTAGGGAAAAATGAAGAATAAAGACTTACCAAGGAAATTAGGCTACAAAAAAAAAGAAACCCCAATGGGTGACTCTTAGATTAAGATGAATGGTATACACTACCATTGGGAAGAGAGTAATTAGTGTCTAGGTCAATGTGAGAGAAAACAACACAATTCGGGGTAAAAACTTATCAGATCTACAATTCTTAGATCTAATTTTTTTCAGGAATGATTAGGGTGAATAGTTTAGAAAGTCGTGTGCTAACCATGAAAATGCCTCAATACTAAAAAACATGGTTAATACTAGGGGGACACACTGTTTGGATAAAAATTATTTCCACCTAGATCCCATTGCCTCACTTTTTATTATTTTCTATTAGATATGAACGGTTTGTACTAACAATGATCAAATAGTGAACATCTGAATAAGCCAAAAAAAACATTCCAAATATCCTCTAAACTATCCCAAAAATCACCCAAATGCTTTAAAAAATTAAAATATAAAAATAAAGGGGAACTTAATTAAAACATTGGGGTTCTATACATATTTAATTATTAACATTATGTTTTATTTCTAAAGGTTTGTTCATGATTGTAGTTATTCTAGTGGATCTAGCAGATCTAAATTTTACAATTATAATTATCCTATTTTCTATTTATTACCCCTATAATATTTGTAATTATTATTGGTTGGTTTTTTGACTAAATTATGATTATTAATTTATGATAATAGTGTTTTTAATGGGTTATGTATGTGATGTATGTTCATTATACAACATGACCTAATTATTATAAGGAAAATTTGATTGATAAAATTATGGCTTGTTGCATTCTTCCTCCTGATAAAACTTTTCAGTCAATTTTTTTTCCACATACTAGGGTGAAAAAAGGTGAGGGTACTTCTCCTTTGTTTCTTCCTCTAGTTCTCATGTATCATTTTCATTTTTATGGTTCCTCAATAGTAATCTGACAATGTGAGTTGTCATGTAATGATAAAATTTATATCCATAGTCCAAGATCTATGTTGGGTTCTTTCCATAAGAGAGATTATTCTCTAGTTTTACCACCTATGTATTAAGTATATGTGATGGATTTGACATTTACTTCCTTAAGAGGAATATTTGGAATACATCATATACTCAAGACATGGTTTGTGGATGTGCTAGTCAATATCCCACAACTCTGACATGGTCAAGAATTTCAAAGGGGATGGTGTAACCTTGACAAAGCTTTACATTATTCCCAACTTTCATGAAAATATTCCATTTAGATATGTAGAGGAATACCATGTCTCCAACCTCAAACTATAAGTCCCATAAAAAATTATCTACATAGCTCTTATGTGGAATTTGGGTTTCTCAGATATGATGCTGAATGGTTTTCACCTTTTCTACCATTTGTTGGACCATTTCATGTCCCATCATCTTATGTAATCAGATTCATCACTACTTGTAGGTCTTTAACATCTATTACTATAAATGAATTTATATGGGACCATTTTTATTCTTGATTATAAACAATTGTTTTAAGAGAACTCGATCAGAGGTAGATGTTGGTCACATCATCCTCTGAAGTCTATATAACATGATCTCAATAAGTCTTACAATGTCTAAATAGTCAGCTCATACTAGTTATCAGTTTGAGGATGATAAGTTGTACTTATGTTTATCTCATTATTTGGATAATTTTGAATAATCTTCCAGAACATGGAGGTAAATATTGGATATCGATCAAATAAAATCAATAATGTTACTCCATGTAGCCTCACAACTTCTCTAATGAATATTTGTGGAATATGATCACGTGAAATTTCCTCTCAAATTGTGATAAGGTGTGTTGTCCTTCTATGACTATATGTAAAAATCCATAAAGATTTATTTCATCTAGATGTCTTAATAGGTCTAGTGACAATTTACATGGTGATGTTTTTCCATTTCCATATTTGTATGGCTAATGGTATCATCATATCATTATACTTTCTTATTTTAACCTTCGATTCCTAACATACTAGACACATTGATGTATATTCTATGATATCCTTCATCATATTGTCCCACCAGTAGTGTTATCAAAGATATCAATACAAATTTTTTCTCCCTCAGTGGATGGAGAAGGTAGAGCTATGTGCATCATTAAAATTCTCCCTATTTATCTCAATATATGATTGTACACATAATCATGAATTAAATCTTATGACTCCTTAATCATTAATTTTAAACTCACATGATTTATAATTTTTGATATCATCCACCTTCTACTAAATTTTCACATCATCTCATTGAGAATCCATTATCATGTTTACTGGGTGTTGTTGTAAAATCATCTGTTAAAGGAATGATTATGTAACTTCCATTACGGTTAACATTCCAATATCTATGAAATCTAAGACTGTTGTATCCTTATCAATTCTCATCATTGATAAAGTTACAGGATCCTTTCTACTTTGAAAATATTCCACTTTATTCACATTACTAAGATGGTAGTGGATTGATTAGTCATAATCCATGATGAGATATAACCATATTTACTAGAAAACATTAAGCTCCTTATGTCTGAATTTATATTTTTGGATCCTATGATTTGTATATATATCTCAATTATCAACATAGATATAATTCCCCTATATTTTAAAAGCAAAGATAACAACTTCCAAAATCTATATCGGGCATGGGATAGTTTTTATCATGAACTTTCAGATTCATTGAGGTATAGGCTATAACTTTATCATTTTTCATCAGTAACCAACCTAATACATTCTTTGAATCAATGTTGTATACTAAAAATAATTCCCCATTTATAGGTCATGTAGGTATTACTACAGTGATAAGCCTATTTTTAAACTCTTCCAAGAGGTCTTCCTATTAACTATTCTAGATAAACACCACTACCTTCCATGTTATCATTGTTAATGGGTATGAAAACCATGAGAAGTTACTCATAAATTAATGGTAATACCCATCTAGAAAAATGAAACTATGGATATCCATTTGAGACACTGGTATATGACACTCCTCAATTTCCTTTATCATAGAAGGGTCTACAAATATTCATTTTCTGTTGATAACATGCACCATGAATGACACTTCCAACATCAAAAAGTCACATTTACTATAAATTTTATATATTTTCTCCCTCAATAATGTGTTAATCATATTTTTTTAATGCTCTTAATTTTCCTCCTCTCACTTAGATTATATAAGAATATCATCTATAAAGAATACTACAGTTTTATTGAGGTATTCTCTAAAGAAATTATTCATTATGTCCATGAGAATTTCTAGAGAATTTCTCATCCCAAAGGGAATCACTATGAATTCATAGTTTCGATACCTTGTTTAAAAGTAAGACATGAGAATATCTTACTTCCTCTCCATTAATCGATGATATCCCAACCAAAGTTCCACCTTATATAATTACTTGTCCCATCATAGCTGATTGAACAATAAATATATCCATCATAGGGGATACTTTTTATTTATCATTATTTTGTTAAGTTCACAATAATCAATGTAAAAACTCATTGATCTATCCATCTTATTGATAAATAGGACCAGGGCACACCAAGGTGAAACATGTATTGATTCTATTATAAATTATTCATCAGTTATTATAGCTCAATAGTGGAAATCCTGTAAGGAGTCTTTTTTATATGCAGAGATACATGTATAAGATCTATTGATAACTTAACCTCTCGGTTAGGAGGAAGACCAAAAAATTCTTTAGAGGAACACATCAGTTAGTCCCTCACAACGATAATTTCTTTGAGCATGATCCTCTCCTATGTATCAATCATTAGAATAAGATATTATTTCTCATAAGGTAACAATATTATAATTTGAGATGATGATTCAAAAGGGTTTTCACTCACCTTATTGCATGTTTAACGAATTAGAGGATTCCTTGAGATATGAAGAGTGACATCCCCTTCTTGACTATTTATGTGGGGTTTATGTAATGATATCCAATTCATTCTAAAAATTACCTGAAAATCCACTAATGTAAGTAAGATGAGATTTTATAATAGGTTCATTCTATAAACATTGCAAAGGGAGAAATTATATAATATAGATACAATAATTTCCTGATTCTCTATTCTCGTAGGGGACTCAACCATCATATTTTGAGGGGGTGTTTTAATTGTTATACAATCCTACAAAGATATGAAAGAATGAGTAGAACCAAAATAAAATAGTATGTTTACTATTCTCAAATAAATATCAATAGTACTTATCAACATATCATTGTTAGGATCCACCTCAGTAGTAGTGATAGAATATTCCCTTCATTTCTACCTTACTGGATTTTATTATTGATTGCCTCTAAAAACCCTTGGATTAAGGCATTATATCTCATAATTCCCTTGTTTTTTTTTGTATTTAAAGTGACTAACAATATTTATAGAATTCATTTGAACCTTGTTTCCCCCTTCATCTACATTTTGTTTCTTCATTTCAATTCAAAATTGATTATCTTTGTTCCCCTATTTTCTATACTTAAAGTAGCTTCATGTTACCATTAGGTAGTTTTTAGAATACTTCTCTAACAAATTTGAAAAGTGGGATTCTGGGTTTTCATTCATCCATAATATTATATTATGGGACCTCATGAAGAGAATTTCATATTACGTTTCTTGTCTCCAGTCCCACGAGACCATTGAGAATCATTGATCTCCATATCAACATTAAGGGAACTATGAACAATATCTTCATAATTGTAAATGTATTGAATTTCTAAGGATTTTCATAGACTTTGTTTCAAACCACTAAATAATGTGCCCACCCTATATTTAGTGATAATGACAAGGACAAATTCATAACATGAATGACTTATGATGTTTTCCTCATATACTCTAATTGACTTATCTTCCTTTTTATTTTTAATAATGAACACCCTATCCCTCTTAGGGAAGAATGTTTTTAGAAAATATTTATTGTAAAATTGTTTCTTGAATGCATACCATTACATGGAATTCAATTCATCTTTTGGATTTTTGATTCTTTATCAGTTTCCACAATTGATGAGCTTCCTCATCAAAAAAATAGACTACTAGCATACCTTTGTATTCCTATGAACATTGGAGGATAGATAATATCCTATCAACATATTTAATATTATTTTCTTTGATGAGGGAATCTAAAGATCCACTAATGACAATAGGAAATTTTTGTATAAAGGATTAAACAACAACTTGATCTTTCTTAGGAGGAGGGAGTTCCACACAATTCAGTATATTATTCATAATTTGAGCTAGTTGTGCTAGTTTGTTCATGAAGTATTTAGCTCCTATTGGCATCAGATTTGGAATTTCACTAGGGAAATCATAAAATTTTATATCACATTGATTGTTATAATGATTTATTCTATTTCCTTCCATTAACTACGAAATAAAATTTACAATTACAGGGGATTGAATAATGAGAAAATATGTACATAAAAAGGAAAATTTGAACATAGAAGGTTAAACTTGTAGATGAAAATATTATCCAACCTTGTGATTCCCTAAGATTCAATCTAGGTTACCCATGGGGATAGAATTATCCCTATGGTTCATAATATGTTTTCTAGTTATAATCCCCATGAATAACTATATTGTGCTATGATACCAACTATAGTGGTCTAGAATTATTTATAGTAGACTATAATTGATACCTATTAGGGTACACCATCGATAGCTGCACCTCCTGGGTGGGACACACCACCTTGTCAAGTGTCCTCCCTTTACCCAAGAAGCCACTGGCTAGAGAGCCACGCTTCATAAAACACTCACACATGAGAGTTCCCATGGATCAGATTCCTTTTTTTCCTCTGATACAAACAATAGAGATCCTATACATTTACACATATTATTACATGACATTAAGAATAATTAACCATAAAATAAAAACTGAGGATAATAATGTCTAGTTTCTTTTAAAGATTTGTTATATAAAATTGAAAACAATGAAATAGAATAAAACATATTTATATTTATCTTTTTTAATGTGATCATAACATCCTATAATACCCTACATATATATAGGATAAATTTGGGAATAAAAATAAAAAAGGGATGATCTAAAACCCCCTGTAAGGGAACAAACATAGGAATAAAGCATAATACATGAGTTAGAAAGAAAAACATGAAGACACAAAAAGGCTTGGAGAATGAATAGATATATGGAAGAAAAACATATAGAACCCGAGATCATGTGATCATGTGATCATGGAAATATAAGAATGTGGTATAAACATATAACCAGACCAAAACATCAGTCTAGAATAATATTCAACACTATATCACAGGGTGGACAAAGTCCCATGATAGGTTATGTTAACTGCTTAATCTTATAAATTATGCCTCATGAGAGTCAATATTGGCCAAATAATTAGAGATATATCTTGGTTGAATAATCATAATATGTTCATAAATATTTGTTCCATATAAAAAATAAAATATAAGGAATAAAAATAGGGTTACCAATGGAATAAAATGGGAATCGTAATCCTTTTTTAAGGAACAACCAAAGAAAGTAACATAATGGTTCCCATAAGATAATGGATTTAAACCATAATTATACATTCATATAGAAAAATAGACATAGATCATGAAAAATTATGTCCAAATTAAGTGAAAAATTTTAAAAACATTGTTTTTGAATATTTATAAATGAGCTACATTAGTGGAATTTAAGGGAAAATATTGAAGAGTATTTAAAGATGAAAAGGAATTATTTTTTTATAAAACTTGAAATTAACTATGAATAATTTTAATGATAAAATTAGAGATTTTTGAAAATTAATGGTGGATTAGAACTGTCTTTGGAGTGTAGATGATAATTTTTATGAAATGGGGATGTTTTATTTATTTGGGCTTACTTATCGGGAGGAATTGAGAAGGGTTATTTTAAAAGCATATATTTACGCATAAAAGAGGATAAATTGATTTAGATACATAAGTATGAAAAATATATGTAGAATTTAAAATTATTATAATATAATAATGAACAAAAAAATTGGTGAAAAGATAGAGAAGGCATAACCCAAAGGTAAATTCAGTGGTTCAGAGAGATCCCTTACCTTCTGTTTAAATGTGTTTGGTAGATGTAATTAATGTCTTGGATAATGAAATTAGATTCATTATTAATTTAATCTAGTACCCATTAATTAGATATTTTATTTATTAGAATTTTAAAATGTTCATTTATGACCATTTTTATGATTTATAATATTTAATTTTTTTGTTCCCAGAGCATTTGATTCATGGTATTATGGCTGGTTCCCTTGAGTATAATTATTAGAGTTATTTTAAAACAGATGAAAAACTACATATGTGGAATGAAATGATGTTTATATAATTCTATAATTTTTAAATGGTATAATATATCATTTTTTCTAATATGAGGATTATTAATTTGGTACAATGTTAATTATAACCATTTAGTTTATTTGAGTGGTTTTTTTCTATCATCACAATCTTATTTTGTTTTATTATTTAGTATTATTTACAAATATATTATCTCTAGAATGAGAAAAAAGATATAATATAAATTTTACAATCTAGTTTAACCATTATAATGGTTTTATGAAAATCCTAGAAGGTGGTAATGGAAAATGAAAAAAATTTATCCATGAAGGTGGTGAATTGACACATCACAGATGATGTTTTCATTTCTAAGATAAAATGGGAAGAGAAGGGATTTGATTATGGATAGTCTATTAATCTAGTAATATTATAGTATATATAGGATATTGGGGTTTTCACTCTATTTTGGATATGGGAGATGAGGATAATGTTTAATAAAGAAATAATTTAAAAGAGAAAGAAAGAGGATTTTACCTCACTAATATTTTCTCTTTGAGAACCTCATTAAGGGACTTGATATATGTCTTTTTTGATACTAGAAGATCCTGGATGTGGGGTTGAGGATTGGGAACATAATTTATCATAATTTAGACAATATAAATGTATTAGGTGGTGTGAGGAGAAGGGTGGTGAGGGGTAGTATTTATTGGGAGAGGAGAGTGGTGTTTTGATTATTTTAATTATTTGTTTATTATTTTGGATCAAGACTATAAATAGTGTTGATTACTATGACTAAAAATAGTAATTTTTTAGGAGAGATTGAACCAATGAGTTAATACAATATTCATACATCATTTATCAGTAAAACATTCATGTATTTTTTGAATACCGTAAATTATCGTATTTCACTATTCAACAAAAGTTCAAATATTATAAAAAAACCCAAAAAAACACTATTTTTTTCAATTTTTAGATTTAAAAAATGGACTAAATTTTATGAAAAATAATTTTTTAAATATTATAATTATTAATTTTAATTAAAATCATTAGTTATTAAAAAAATATTGATTTTAACATTATTACAGATTTTAGGAAACATTGAAAAATTATTTTTGGTCTCATAAAATTATAATATAATTATAATGCAACAAATGATAAATTTATGAATCAGTTTTATGAAATTAAATTTTATTTTAAATAATGATATTAATTATAAAATTTAAACAAACATTCACATTTCACAAAATAGCAACACTTAACTCATTATTTCTAGAACATTTATTAACTTATTACATGATATAAATATATCATATCTTCATTTATAAGATACCTAAATTGTATTTATACTTTCATAGGTGAGGATACTATTTTAATAACTATATTACTATTCCAAATGGTCACATTACTATTCCAATGGTCATGTTACTATTCTAATGGTCGGATTTCTAATAGTCATAAGTGTTTACTATTTCTTATAAATACAACATATACCACTTATAAGTGACATATATTTTCCCTTAAGATTATGTATACTTTCATAAATTCAATGAATATTTTATTCTTAATATTATATTTTATTTCTAGATCCTTTTTCATTAGTTATTTCATTCTTGTTGATCGAGCATATCCAAATTTTCCTATTCTTATTATATCATTTTCTATTTATTCTCCTGATATAATATTTTGAAATATTATTGGTTTATTTTTTGACTACAATATCACAATTAATTTATGAGAATAAGTTTTTATTGGGTTATCTATGTGATGTATGTGCGTTATAGTACATGAAATAATTATAAGTAGGGAAATTTCATTGATAGAATTTTTCTTCTTTATATGTTCTGTGGATGATCTTCATTGAAACCTAGTTGGATCTATAAAAATGTGTGACAAATTATGGGAGGAAAAAGTGCTCTCAATTATATGATTCATGAAAAAATTGTGTGGAATGAAAATAAAAAAATTAAAAGTGTAAATGATCAATAATAAATAATGAATAATAAATTGAACATGATTGATATGATACCACTTGATGATTTTAGACACAGTAGAAGCACATATTAGACATATCGCCAACAATTTTTTTTAATTCAATGAATCACATGATAAGTACATGATCACAGTATCATTATCAATAATTTTTTTAAATAAAATTGAAAAAAACAAGAAACATGATAGAAGATATTTAAAAATTATTTTATGATTAAATAAATACAAAAGAAAAAATTACCCTAAATGAGATCTTCCTTCATTAATAATGATGATCATTTTAACTCAATTGGTTTATGCTCCATGAATAGTGAGTAATCAAAGAAGATACCTTCTAGTAGTGATACACATGTCCTCATTTGATCAAAAAATAACACTGATTAGATATCGGGTGGTAGCATTACTGATTCATCATCTTGAATTATTCACATTGATCACTTCACATTACTTTAAGCATGAAGGAATATCTCTTAATTTAATTATTCTTGAGAGGCAGGGTAGAGAAATGAGATATTTGGTTAAAATTGGGGTAAAAATTATTAACCTTTCTTTGATTAACATAGTTTTATATTTTTAGACTTATAGTAATAGTTTAACATTTAATTAATTACACAGATTCTATTAATAAAACATTAAACAAAAAAGTGACATCATTCCATGTAATAAAAGAATAATATTATTTTATTTTATGGAATGCGTAAACTCACCCCTAAAAAATATTTGTTTTAAAATATGTTAAATAAATATTCATCATTGAAAAAATGGTCTCGTCATCCACCAAAAAATTATTGAATTTTAAAATAAATTTAATTCCTTCAATAAATAAATAAATTTTTTATGCATAGTATTTTGAATAAATATTTATTTATTATTCATGTAACTAAATAAATTATTTATTTAACAATTATTTTATTATATATTATGGTGCGTACAACAAGAGATAAATAAATATTATATATTAACATAATTGAACAATTACCTTGAGAATAAATATTTATATAATATTTATGATCATTTAATAACTCATTATTAAATATTACATAACATATTGAAGAATAATATATTCCCAATTTTTAAATATAATAAATATTTAATTAGGATCAAAGGAAATAATTTGTGTGTGTACCTTTAGAACTCACTATTTATTACATTTGGTGGTCTTTCCTAAATTCCATGATTACTTTCTATCAATGGGTGAAGGAACACGTAAGGAAAAAAGATATTACACAATAATGAAATGAAATATGAACGCTCGCTATGTAATATAATATATTTTCATGATATCTCACCATGTTGGTTTCACACCCATGTCCTCGCTTATATGCTTGATACTACATTCTTTTGAAATCTTAATGGACTCATTAATACACCATATCCATGAAATTTCATATGATTGTTATATATAAATCTAAGGGAAGAGATGTCAATATCCATAAAGATGGAAGGTAACAAAATTTCCCTACATATTCAAAAATAACATATAATTAGTAATGTACCTAGTAATCCCAAATTAAAAAACAATCATATATACTCATTATTTACATCAATAAATCAAATTCCATGTGTAATGTAATTCATTAATAAAAATATTAAAGTCTAAGGATCATTATAAACACTCAGGGTTATGAATTTCAAATGACACGTAAACATGTAGATTTTCAATAAAAGGTTTAATTCTCATAATCTATCATGTTAGAGATTTCCAAGTGTGAACATCATGAGTTGATGTATTATTTTCTTATGAGTAATCATTCCTAACAGAAATCATGTTTTTATTCCCATCATAGATGGTTATCCGTTCAGAGAAAGAGGTTTAAGAATATCATTTGGGTATTTCATGGTTCTCCCTATAGTGGTGAACTATTATACCATACTCAAGGAAGAAAATGATTTATGAAATATTTACATTAATTTCATGTTGAATAATAAAAAATAAAAAATAAAATATTTAATTAATATTTAACTATTTGAATAAATTTTCAATAGGATGTAAAGTTAGTTTCTTCTAGGACACCAACTCCAACAATTATAATGAAAATAATTAATGATTTGAGGAAAAAAGTGACCATATTGGTGTTAAAATTAATCATCAAATTATAACCAAAAGAATTATAAAAATAGAACATTTCATGAATTATAAAAAAATACTATTGAATAACATAATAATGTGACCCTTACATAAGTATATAAAGACACGACATATGTTAGGATCTCTGTCAAGACTCTCATGACAAAATGAAAAAAACTAACTATGTAATGTCATAGTATAACATCATATTAACATGATATGTAAATATTTAACAAAAAAATTAAGGGGTATGTAATATTGGGATCACCCATCACATTAAGAAGTGAATATACAAATGGATTTCACATTAACCATAAAAAAATCATAATTTTATCATATCATAATTAACCTATAGAAAATCAAAAAGACCACATATTAATTATTCACAAAACATTAAATAAATCATGAAGATAATTTAATTGGATGATTATAGGATTTTATATCCCTACTCAAACATAATAGATATGAAATGAGTATAATATAATAGGATATTTACATAGATGAACAACCATTTATAGAATTATATGAAATCATAAAAGTAAATAAACATATATATTTGTTTCATTTTACTATTTTTCATTAAAAATAAAAAAAATTTAAAAAATGTAGGGGGAAAGAAGTTTAATTATTTTTAAAACATCATGGAATACGAAAAAATAGATATAATCATTATTACTAAAAGATAATAAGGAAGTTGTAGAAGGTGACCATTAAAGAAATGTAAAGGAAGAGAGAATAAGACTATCCTCTAACATTTGTAAGTAAAATTCAATAGATAAACACCATAATGAAATAAAATAGACACCATATGTAATCAGTGAACTAGATGTGATGATATAAAATAGATACATGAGACAATATATAGAATAAACATATAGAATAGAGACACTATAACTGAGAATCAATATAATGAATTTATTTTCTTTACTCTTGACATTCAAAATTGTTTTCTAACACCCTATATAAGTATTCCTAGAATTCTTAATAATCTATTTTATAAATTTATTTTTATTTTTAACCTATTATATTGATCAATTATATTTATTATTACATATATATTATTTAATCATAGTTTGTTTTGATCATCAAATGTTAGTAATTTTGAATGTTTAACACTTATTTTAGTTTATATATTTTAACCGTTTCCATATGTTAATAATTTAATCATATTATGAAAATAAAATGTACTATAATAGTACTGTTATAATTATTTTTAAAGTCTGTTGTTCATTTTATGAATGGTATTGGTACTATTCTCATGTTTTTGAATTTATAACACGTCTATTTTAGGATGCCATTCTAGTAACAATGAGTTACTTTATAAAAAAAAATACATTGAGTGTTTTTGTTAAAAAAAATAAAAATGATTTATCTTTTTAACCAATATCATATATTATAATTTATTATGTTTTTTACTCTTACATGATGAAAATTGTTAAAATTCTAAAAAATTGTCTACATAGGTGGTTGAACAGCCCCAAATAATAATGTATTATAGAAAATGAAAGAGTAAAACTATGATGTTGAATTATTGTATTATAATTTTTTAAAATTATAATAATTATGATATTAAATTATGTCATTTTTAATAATATTTAAAAATAGATAGTATAATAAGATAATTCAATAATATAGTGGAACTCATTACTTACTTTGATAAAAACCTCTTCTCATAATAAATTTTTTCAAAATGATATATTGAGGTAACCTTATCTTGATATATATATTATAAATATGATAGAAGAATTTATAGAAGGAATTTTTTTTCGATATTCTAGTTTAAAATTAAGAATTTGAATAGTTTTGAAGGATTATAAGACTAATCCTTTTATCAATGAGCTTGGGTTCCATATTTGAAAATATATTTTCCTTAATTGTTAAGAAATGTTGTTTTGAGTTGTAAAGTGAACCATAAATTGAAAAAAATCATGTTTGAGATTATCACAATTATTAATACATATTTTTATTTTTCACAAGTTTATAAATTATTTTTGTCATATATGGAATATATTTTTTTTACTATTTAACATTGAAAATCAAAATATACTTCGGTAAATTATACATATCCCCAAATATGAAATTTAACCAGTTACATAATTTTGATATCATGATATATAATAAAAAATGAATTTTGAAAATTTTAATATCAAAATTATTTAAATTTTCATTTTAAATAAAAATACATAATACATTAGAAATCTATTTTTCTAAAGGAAAATTAATTTAGTTTGGTTAATATATTTTTTTTATTCCATATTAATTTTTATAAATTGAAAAAATATCCATTATAAAAATTTACATATACCTAATATCTCAATTTAATCCGAACAATCATATATATAGCCAACATACATATAAAAACATATTACCATTTTTGTTCATACATATAACCTTAAGTACATATCTAAATATTTTTCACTATAACGCATTTTTTCTTTATCAAAATTTCTTCCATATTTCTTCTTTATATTAATTTGATTATTATACTAGGTAGTATAATTTTAATGGGAGACCACGGGGATTAAGACTTCATGATTTTGGACTTCTTCTTTCTTAATATTTCATTCCAAATTAAATTTTTATAATAATGTTCAATACTGGTTTCTTGTAATGTCAGAGTTCAATTCGTTTTTTATTTTAATATTATACATTAATGAAATAAATAATTGTTTTTATCACTTATTTATTACATTTGAGGTAAAATTTTTCACATTTGGATATAAAATTTACACTAACATTTGGGGTGTTATATTCTACCCTCCTTAAAAATCCCCATAATTTCATTTTAAGTGAGAATATATGAGGGTAATTTTATCTCTATGTATATTTATACTCCCATACTAAATCCATTGATTTTTTATTTCAAAAGAGAACATTTAATAAGTGAGTTTTCTATACTATAATACATAATATAAATTATTTATGACATCTACTAATTTTATGGTATAAGAAATCCAAATTGTGGTTGTTTAATCTATAAGTTTAGTAAATATAATGGATTTGGTATATATTTCATCTAAACTGTAACATTGTATACATAATGTAAAATTGATTGGATTAGTGTAATAATTATAAAATAGTTATAGTCCACATATGATCATGAATAACGAATAGACCAATGCATCTTAGTGTTAACTTTCCATTCTTCCAAAATCTCATAAATCTCTTCCCTAGTGACATCTGAAGGAATATTTTCTCCCTATCCTCAATCTCTAATTCCCATCAATGATTATTAGCATATATTTCTTCACACCTTTTTGTTTCTTAAAAATTCCAATACATGATTTGAATCTTCTCAGTAGTTTCTTTAGAGACATATGATTCTAAAATATTACACTCTCTATATTCATCACTTCATGTCAAAGTACTCCATATCTTCCCAAACAACGCCTCATATAGTTCTATATTAATTATTGAATTAAAAATATTATTATATAGGAACCTATCTAGTGGAATTTATTGATCCCATACTCATTTGAAATCTATCAAGTGTGACCTAAAATTTTATTCCATAGTTTCAATAGTCATTTTAGATTCACCATATATTTAAGGATGATAATAAATACCAAAAATCGACTATTTATTCAATTATTATTAAATTATCCTCTAGAAAATTGATGTTAAACTTGTATTTTGGTCAGATATAATTGAATAAAGAAATACATGAATACTGAAAACTTCTAATATATATATTGTTTCATGTTGATAAGGTAATAAATCTACTAAAAAAGTAATGTAGTGTAGAATATTTATACGGAAATAAACCACAACCCAAGGAATTAATTTTTTAATAGGTATTGAGAGTACCTATGATGAAATGTAAGTTTATTTTCTCCTATTTATATAAATATATGGTAATTATTGAATCATACATATTTCCTTATAACATTTTCCAATAACCTAGTGGTTAAACAAACATCATGGTGTATGCTCAGAAATTTCCTATTTCATTTTGTCCCACAAAATATGATCTGCAAGATATATACTCACCTTTTTTCTTTCCATATGAATAGATAATGATGAGTTATGTGCATCATCCAATTTTTTTTTTCTTTATTTACGATATATATTAAATTAATATGAATGTTACAAATCATAAAAATATAATTTATTTAGGGTGTAACTATATAATATTTCCCACATTATTCTATAACTCCAATTCATTAATTGTTTTCTCCATGACCTGTACTTATATATATAGTTGAGTTACCCCTTTAAAATGGTAGGGTTTTATATATTTCATTATTATTTCCATGAACATTATTTTCTTGTAAAATAATATTGGATATCATTCAATATTTTTCAATGATAGAGAATAATAAAAATTTCATCAAAAATAATCAAGAACCTTTATTTCACTCAATTGATGTAATATATTAAAAAATATTAATCCTTGATCTACTCTAATCACCACCATTGTAGCATGTTATATTATTGTAATGTGATTTTATACATTAATATTTTATGATATGTACATAAATTAAACATATCACTATATATATAATTCTTCTAAATCATCTATAAAAATATAACCATTTTATTATTTAAACCATGTGTTTTGTTATTTCTCTCATAGTTAATTAATTAACATATGACATAAGATACCAACTTATCATTTTTTATATGAAATCACTTGAATCCCTTATTTAATGAGTCATTAAATATCACAAACCCGTCTCTATTATAGGGTAGTGTAAATATATTTATAATAACCAAAATATTTTTAATATTCTTAAATATTCATTAATATTATTTTATCTGAAAAACTAGAATCCGGTCTAAATTAATATGGTAAGTGTAATTGAAAATTGTGATACATTTCTTGAAAAAACATTGATAATGTTCATTAAATTTAAGAAAATGATATATCTAAATTATATTAGTTAGTCAATACTAATTTTTGTTCACCTATTTCTTAGATGGATCTATACATATACCCTCACATATTTCTATATGACCAATGAAGGGTGATTTTTGTAGACAAAATCCAATTTTAATTAGGAATATAGTTTATACTTTTAAAATTTCTTCAACACAATCCTAAAATGTTATTCACATTCATCATTTTTATTTGAATATATATTAATATAATCTATAAATTCTATAAAAAACTATGATTTAATCACTAATGAGTCTATTCATCATATCCATGAATATATCTGGTGCATTCATAAATTTAAAAGGTATCATTTTGAATTCATAGTGCCCATAACTTCTTAAAAAGGATTTATTATATATATATTCCCCTTTTCACCCATATCTGATGATATCCATATAAAATATCCTCCTTTCTATGTATTTATGCCCATAATGAGATAAAAACAAGTCATAAATTTTGGGTGATATATAATTTTTATTTATCATGGTCTTGTTACGTTCACACAAATCTATAAAAAGATTCATTGATCACTCTATATTCTTAACAAAGAGGAATGGGTCACCCCATGGGGAAGAACTTGGTCATATGAAACCCTTTTCCAAACACTATTCTAATAAATTATTCAATTCATGAAACTCAATTGAATGAATTCTTGAATGATTCATTGACATGGACTGTGATAGCCTTTGCCCAGGAGACTAAACCCCTACAACCAATGTGGGACCACCAAAAGTACTTAGGAATATCATACAATTGATAGAGGATTAAAACTAAAACTTAAGGATAAAAATAATCACAATAGAATTATATTACCTCAAATAAATAAATAAAATGCATACTATATAAATGGGAAAATTTATTTAAAAACTAAAACCAACATTAAAAACAACATTTAATGAAAATTAAAATAAAAAAAGGTTTCCAATTGTGAAATTAAAATCCATAACCCTAGTGTGAAATGATATTATGACCCATAACTCACATACAATATGAATTTTACAAATCCTCCCCCAACACATGGCTGAGAACAACTATGTTCAACATAGACATAGCTCCAACGATCCATCACCCAATAAAATTTGAGTCTTTAACTTACTGATAACATATAAAAAACAACTACAAGAACACCTTGATTTGAAAGTGGGGTTAATTATAGATAAATAATAATATTTCCCAATATAACTCTCAAGAAATTCAAGGAACACTTATTCCCAAAAATATAATCAATTCCATTGAAAATATGTTAGAATATTTAATGGAAAAATATTTTATCACAATTCCTGATAATCAAAAAACATATAAAAATTAATATCACTTGTTATATTAACAGAAAAGTAAATCCTTATAGTTTAATTTTTTTAATCTAATAAATAACAAATAAAATCTTATGATACCTAAATAATAAATAGGGATAAAAAAATTCTACCTATTATCTTTAAAAACACAAGCTGTGTATTATCACCTGCTCAGGTGGTTCCAAAATATCATGGACTATCCCATACATATAAAAAATGTAAGTAACTTTCCATACATCCAAGATAAATAGACCTCATATCCTTTATTGAAACTTCTTGATGATTTTTCAAACTCAATATATTCAATTTTACAAACAACTTTACTTCCAAAAATAAATTTACCCAAAAAATACATAAAACCACATTATTAATCTTAACCAATTAATATTATAAAAATATATATTTGAAAAAAACCTCCAACCCAAAAACTATTTGTTTCAATTGAAATTATATTTCAAACAATCTCTTTTTCTTAAATTCAAAAAACAAAAAAACCCCATGGTTTATCTAATTTAGAATGCACCTGATATAAAATTAATTCAAATAATTATTTTATAATTACTTATCTTAGTAATAAGTCTAGTATAATAACAATAAAGGAATAATGATTCATAATCCCACAGAAAAGGGAAACGAGAAACCTATTCTATAATATGATCATACAATGATCTAGAAACCCTAGATTTAGTGTTAGTAGTCACAGTATAATCCTTCAAAACTAAGCAAAAAGGATATGAAATCATAATTTCTCCATTCAGGATTGAAGAAAACTATCAAAATTCCATGATCCAATTTAATGGGACGAATATTCCTTATGAAAAAGGAATAAATAATGAAATAAAAAACTATATTAAATAATAAACAACATTATAAGGATCAATCCTTAGATATAATGTCAATCAGATAGATTGTAGAGATAATAATATCATTTGATTATATTTAATCTTTAATTTTACTCCTAGTATAACCCTAAGATCATCTCTAATTGAATATAGGGTTTTAATGATTCTTACAAGAGGCTAATTATATTTTTAAAAGAGTAATCATGTAATGTGCACCAGACTAAGATTTCATCCATGATCTTGCACCGACTATGCATGCACCTCTTCCCATAACCCAATGACTACATTTCCACCCTACCCAGTCACTCATGATTGTGTATTAATCATACAATCATCACCACATCCCCAAATTCTCAACCTAGTTAAGTTTCCTAGTCCCCAAGACTGTGAACCTCAATGACGTAGTGTTCACTACACCACAAAGAATTCAAATATGATTTAAAAAATCACCCAAATTTTAAAAAACATACCTATGAAACCTAATATGTCATAAATATTTTTTTTATCAACAACTCAATGTTTATTAATACCTTCAAAACACATAATTCATTTTTTTCGTATGGTCATCTATTTCTTACAACTCCTCTTAGACGGGACCATATTTCAACAACACTACAACTACTATTACACACACACTATTCATAAATCTATATTACAAATTATTATATAAATATTTATTACATAACATAAAAATAAATTCTAGAATAATTTTTTTATTTTATCTTTAGAAACATAGACACATAAAATATTGGTTTTTAACTGAACCATAACATCTCTTATTTTGTTCTTTATATCTATAACCCTTATTATACATATCATACATAATACCTTTCATTATAACATTACAGAAATAAACAAAATAATTGTTTAAATTATATGATCTGTAATGGTTAAAAAGGGAGATATCAACATAACATGAGCATATAGTTATGAGAACATGAGGATAACTTTTGAGAACCATACACTACACATCATATATCATACTATTGAGTCATGGCACTAATAATGTTCATAAGACATAAATCATAAAGGAATGAAAAAACACAATCCATCTAATCTTAACATTTTCATAATAAATGGATTTTTGGTATGCACACATGCTTATTACATTTTGAACACGTATAAATATAAGCAGGAAAAATCGATATGTTAAGGACATGAAATAAGGCCCTGACATAAACATTTAGACATAAAAACTAGGTCTACACATAATATTTTGGATATTAATTCTAGGTAAAATATTAAAATTATGGACAGGATAATTGAGAATATTATTAGTCTTGTTGACATGAAAATGGGTCCACATATAAAATTTTAAAAATGATATTTGTTTAAAGTTAAACATATTTAATCATTCATTATCGATCTTTACCCAATGAATTAGGGGATATATAATTCCACGAACATACATAAATTAATGAAGTCATAAATTTTTGTGCCACTAGATCATAAAATATTCCTCAAAACATAACCCATATAATGGGAATGGGTATCATCAACATTCCATCATAGAATTACCTTTAGAAAAAAATGGGTTTCACTGGCATAACATATTGAAAAGAAATGATCTCTATAATAATTCTTTCATCATAATAATAAAACATCTAAAGAAAGGATAAAATTGGAATAATTTTATTATATGAATAGTAAATCATAATAAATATTCAAGGTTTTTGTTATTAATAAATATAAATACTATAAAAATTTCATTAAAACATTCTTGGGAAAATTATCATTTCCATTTTCAAATCACTTAAATTAAATTTAAAAACATTTCCAAATATTAAAAAAACTAATTTGAATATAAAATTGAAATATTATAGAGATATTTAAATCATTTAGTGGTCATAATGTTTGGAAACAACATTCATTCACCACATGTATAAAAAAATATTCCTTTCACGTCTTCTATGAAGCATTCCTCACTCGAAAATAAACAAAAAATTACTTTTAATTTTTTAAAACAAAAAAATGTATAAAAATTAATTTAAACAATCATTCGAGTATATCAAAAACATTATTTTTATCATTTTTATAAATCATCGACATGGAAGAGAATTTATATTCAACCAAAGAGATAAACAAGTTTCATTTTCCTTCAACACATTTATTTGCAATCCTATGTACAAAAAGAGTGGAAAATAAAAGGAAAATATGTATTATAAATAAATAACCAGAGGAGAATAAAATACATGTGTATATTGGGAGTTATTTGATCGTATTTCATCATTATAAGAATAACCATAAATAGTTCCAATAAAAATTAGTTTTTAACTTAAAACCCTTACCATTTGGGTAACATTGGAGTCATAATTACCATGTGTTTGAATGGCCTAAAAGCCTTCAATTTTTATTGTTTTTTTGATAATACCCCTTTAATGGGATGAGGGGGAACCCTAACAAGGCCCATATTCTTATTAAAACATTTCATGACCCAATAGAATTAGATGAATTCATCCCAAACAGACTAATTGAAACTGCCCCTCCCCATAAAATGTTTTAATGTTAGCTCTCCACCTTCGTAATGCTAGTCGGTTAGATGTCTTGTGCAGAGATGCACAAGCCTAGTACCAATTCCAATTCCATACCCCCTCATTATTTACAATTATGGTTTTATTTATTCTGGTAAATTTTCCCTCTCTTGAATCCTCATCTAGAGCCCTGTTCCTTGATGTATGTCTAGTTGTATCTGTGTTACATGTGTCCTGAAGGCCTTGAGGTGTCCCAAAAGCCTTATTGACCCGAATAAAGAAAGTTTTATGGATATATAAATACCAATAACATTCATAAGAATAAAAATAAAATACTTTCATCATTATAATATAAACCACATAGAATAAAAAATGGTGAATATTTCATTTAGCTCATAGAAAAAAAATGTGAGATGAAAATATCTTTCCTTAACTCTCTATTTTCTTCGTACACATTTGAACCTCCTCTTATTCGAAGAACCCCGTTAGGATTATCCATAAATCCTTCATTGGAGGGTTTAATAATAAATATAATTCCTCTAAGATGTATGTAAGGAATTAAGGAATTTATTTTGGAATGCATTAGATGAACTTAAAGGGTCTTTATGTGGGGAGAGGAGAGGAAAGGTGATGTCCTTTTATAAGTGGGTGAGGGAAACTATGTTGAGATTTCTAAAATGATAAAGTAATTATCACAAAAAATGCTTCCAAATGTCCAGATATTTTATGGTGAGTAAATATAAGGTTTTAATATGGCTATCCAATCATATTATTACATGGTAAATTGGTGAACATACCATTATATTTTTGTTTAACCCCTGATAAATGCATTTTATCATTAAGCACTATAATTAATTTTTTATTGCTTTCACTATTCACATTGAACAAAAATTAAGATGGACTTATAAAATAATATAAATTATTGTAGTTCAAAATATGTAATCAATTTTACTGAATAATATTTATAAAATTTCAAAAATTTATGATAAATATAAGCCCAAAAATAAGAAAAATAAGCGGTTTTCCCAATAATTTTTTTGATTAAGTGTAAAAATTTTTTAATAAAAAAATTATCGTATAATTTACTATAATTAAATTGATTGAATTAATAATAATATGTTTGAAAAAATTTATATTTTAAATAAATTTAAAACAAAATATAACTTTTTAAAATCTATAAACACAAAATATATTTTCAATAAAAATATATATTTTATCACTATTCATAAAAAATAAAGCTTATCAGAACATTATTATAAATTCACTCTAATAAAATTTTTACATTTTTATTTTAAAAATGAACTTAATTTTTATAAATAAATTTTATGAAAATGGAAAATAATTATTGTTAATATTTTTTATATAAAACAATAAAAATTATTTTTGAGGAAAAATGTGTTTCTGAAGCATATAAAGTCATTAATAAAAATTAAGTACTTATATATCAAAATATTTTATTAATATAAAACCAAAATTTTTAATTTTCATAATTTTTTTATTCCTATTAATGACTCCAATTATAATGGGTAATTTATAATAGACATGTTTAAATAATAATGTTGATAATATATTGGAGTTCATTAAAACATGGTGTTTCATGTAACACTTAGCTATCGAAGAAATAATATATATCTGAAATAATAAATATTTTAAAAAAATTGTGAATTACATTATACCCCCTAAAAATAATTTTACCCTTAAAATTATGTTTCATTGATGAAAAAAACTAATGATGCTTCCCCATCATCATATCTACAGGTTTCGATGTAGCTTCCTCAAATTGGTGAATTCACCACAATTTGTTTACTATGCCAATTGTAATTTTTATCACGTTCTATCTAGATTTTAGATTTCTACTAGTCATTCATCATAGGATATATTATGCCCCAGTGGTGTAACCTCTCATTTTTTTAAATCAGATCAATCACGTATGTGCTTCCTTGGGAGAGATACATAGAAAACAACATGAATAAGAGAGAGATTCGATGAAAGTTCCATGTGATAATATACTATCCCTACATGATAAATAATAATAAATGAGACAATATAAATATATCTTACCATTCCTTTCTTTACAAATTTGACAATACTTTTCTGTGGATAAATTCATAAATACACCTCCTCACCAACATCAAATTATATATCACCTCAATGATTATCAGCATAACTTCTGTATCAACATTCTGGTTCACTTTTATGTTGTTGAATGGCTATAACCTTATTTTTCATTTCTTATGATATCTAAAGAACCAATAGATTTATTTCTCAAACATTATCCATGTACGTTGGAGTTCATCAATTCTTTCCTCAGATGGATTCACAATGAGCCACATTAATGATCATGTGAAATATATTGTCATAATAAAACTCAATTAGAGAAATTTTATGATACCAAGAACCTTTGAAATCCATATAAAAAGATATTATAATAAATTATATATGTTTAATAGTTCTCTCAGACTGAACATCGATCTGTGGATGATGCACATTGACAAAACATGATTATGTATCAAGAGCTTGCTAAATACTTTGCCATAAGATCAAGCTAAACCACAGATCATGAATAGATAGAATATATTATTGTACTACCTGAAACATTAACTCTTACTTAATGTTTATCCCTATAAAATTATCCAATGGTAAGTCCTATCTAATAATAATTATGTTTTATAAAATAAAAATTAGATCAATTATTAACAAAATAGAATTATATTCTTTTGAAATTTTGGGGAGTCTGATGACAATGTACATTTTTATGTTTTATCATTTCTATTTTTTTATGGGTAATAGTCATAGAATGATCATATAATTTTTTCTCATAGATAGAATTTTCTTTCATACTAAGCACCTAAAAGAAAACTCCAAAATATCTGTCTTCATAACATCCAAACATAAATACACTTTCAAATATCTATACATCTTTGTACTTTAATGATAAATATAGAATAAATGAACTATGACTCTCCTTTTAAATCTAGTTTTTCCAATATATTATGGATGGAACACATGTATGATTTATGAACATTATCATTCCATCACAATCATGATTAAACTTATGAATATTTTTCTTACATTCACCTATTACACTTCATCTTCCTTATACACCTCATTTATCTTCTCTTGAATATATGGTTGAACAATCATTTGAAAAAGATAAAATTTATCCCCATAAAAAAACATTTCTAGATCAATCCTATTAAAATATTTAAATATTTTATCTTTTGTGATATTCATTATAGATAAGCATACATAATCCTTCAAACTCAAAGCATCGACTACCATTTTCACTTTCTCATGGTGGTAATTTATGGAGAATTTATAATCATTAATATATTCCAACTACCTTCCCTAGTTAATATTTAAATCATTTTGAGTGGATATATACATTAATATTTAATAATTAGTATATATATAACATCTTTCTTCATAATGATTATACCTCCATGTCATTAATGAAATGAATATTGTAGCTATATCCAGATCATGAGTTGGTTAATTTTTCTCAGAAACCATCAATTTTTTTAAGGCATAAGCGATCACCAAGTCCTTCTATATGAGAACACATCCTACTACCTTCATTAAAGAATCACTATATATTATAATCCCTTCTCTAATAAAAGGTAATGTATGAAGAGGTACATTGATTAATATTATCTTTAGTTCCTAGAAATCCTACTCACATTCATCTATCCAAATTACCCTAGATCCATTCCGAGTTATATTAGTGAGTTGATTTGATAATCATGATAAATTCACCAAAAACCCTTAACAATAACCTACTAAACCAATAAAACGTTATATTACAATCATAGTGGTTGGTTTAGACCAATGTAAAAAAACATTATTCTTCAATGGATCCAAAGATATACCCTCTCACAAGATTATATTTCTAAAAAATGAATCTTTTTGTAGAAAATATTCAATCTTTATAAATTTTACAAACATTTTCTACATCCTTAGAGTCTTCATTACAATTTCAAGGTGATTTTAATTTCATTCCATTCACATTTAATATATATGAATATCTTCTACAAATACTACATCAAATAGATAAAGGTAATATATAAATACTCTTTTAATTAAATCCACTAAAAAAGTAGTGGAATTAGTAAGATCAAATAGAATCTCTATATATTCATATTATCAATACATTGAATGGAATGTTTTCTTTGGTATATCATACATCTAAACCCTAAATTAAAGATATGCAGAATGAAGATCAATGTTGGAAAAGTATTTATATCTTTATAATTGATAAAAAGAGACATTAGTATGAAACATTGGATAATTATTCTTGATTATGGTAATTTATAGTTCCTGATAATCAATGTTTAGTCACAATGATCCATATATATTCTTAACAAAAAGTCTTGGTTAACCCCAAGGTGACACACTTGATAAATAAATCCCTTTTTATGATTCTCCTATTGTTGCTTCATAAATTCCTAAAACTCTATCTGGTCATTTCTATATGGATTCATTAAAATAGGTGTAGCATCATGTAGTTGTTCTTTTGAGAACTATTCAGAGGATGACTATATAACTATTTTGGAAATACATCAACAAACTCATTCACGATAGATGTATCATCAATGTTTATTTTATACCCAATCATCCAAGATAAATAAAACACATTTGAATTGGAATCATAATCCATATAATGAATATAATTTATATTGTAAGTTTATAGTTATCGTCACACTAATATATAATCATAGGTCTGTTTAGAATATCCCATTCGACTTCCCTTCCTTAGAAATTGATGTGGGATGTATGTAAAGAAAGTAAATCCATGACTAAGATAACATAAAATTATACTAGTTGAAGGATAATGATATTTTAGGGATTAATATTCACATAAACTTCATCTTGAGAAAAATCCTAGACTTGAGAGGCAATCATCACACCATTAAGGGTTTTCACTGAAAATTAAACAACTAATTGTTGATGATATGAGTTAAAATACCTTATGAATATTCATGATATACCAAAAATCATATAACTATGATCAAATGGAATAATTCAATATTTTATCATAAATATAACCACTTAAATATTATTATTCTATTTTTAATCCATTACTAAAACCAAAGTGATTACCATGATCACTAAGAAACTTTAATTACAATGATCAATCATGAAAAATAATTTATAGTTTTTCTAAATCATGACACATTAATTTAAATCTATGAAAAATTATGTTTACTCTATTCCATTTATGATCATCATTTAATCAAATACTTTATGATGATTTATAATGAGTTTTTAAATTTCCAAAACATATCCCCCAGAATTTTCAAACCAGACATTTAGAAAAGTTTCTTTTCGTTCACCAGGTACTAATTTAGTAAATGTAAAATGGACCCTTTTAATGGTATTAACCCTAGGTATAGATGTTAGAGAGACACATAGACAAGTATTATCCATAAAGGGATGCATTTTTTTGGAAACCACACACTCTCTCTCATTTATCAAATTTTCAAGAAATTTTCCTATATTTAGGCTTATCCTAATGGTTACTACAAAAGGTTTCTCATCCAAGTTCCCATATATTTACTAAAACTTTATCTAATATAGAATATATTGAACCAAACATTACATAAATATATATTACTTATTATTATATGAAAATTCATTACATATTATAATTATTCACACCATAATCATGTAATACTAGTATCTTAGGAAACATGGGCACATAAACAACATGTTCATAAGTGAACTACTTCATCACCTTCTAAGGACTTCACAGCTATTAAAATTATAAGAAATATCATAAATAATACATTTCTTAATAACTTGGGGAAATGTAATATGAGTATGGGTGAGAATCGATTATAAATAAGGGTAAAGAAGTGATATATCAACATAACTTGATAATATGGGTATGAGAACATGTGGATAACCATTAAAACAATACCCAAAACATAATATATCAGAAACATGAGTAGTTGAAATAATCATGGTAGATAATAGGACAAAAATCACTAAGGAATCAAAAAACATATGACATAAGTGTATATCATTGCGGTAAGACATAGAATTTTGGCACAAACATAAGTTTATAACACTGTAAAACCTTATAGATTGAAAAAAGTTCACTAATTAAGATAAGGAAATGAAATAAGTCCCTCACATAAAATTTTGTACATATAAACTAGGTACATTAGTAATCTTAGTGACATGAATTATTGGTCTATACATAAATATATGGACATTAAAACTAGATACAAACATAATCATATCATCATGAGAAACAAGTCCTCATATAAAATTGTGAACATGAAATCATTTTCACTCATAACATATTTACTCATGAGTTATCCATCATTACCCAATATATTTAAAGGATATAAAATTTTGGGACTACCAATTATATAATTTAAATCATATATATTTGTGCTAAAATATCATAAAACATTTATCATAACATAACCCATTAAAAATAAATGTGTTTCATTAATATTTTATCATAATATAACCTATGAAAAATATGTATGTTTCATAATCATAACTCATGGAAAAGAAATGGTCTCCATAAAAATATTTCCATCATAATCATAATACATCCTAATAATGGATAAGGATATTATCATTAGATCATGTACCTAAAAAATTATAAGTAACATCCAAGGCTGTTGTCATTAATAAATACAAATTTCTTAAAATATCATTAAAACATTCTTGAGAAAATATATATTTTATTTTGAAATCACTTATTTAAAACCAAAAAACATTCCCAAATATTCAATAAAAAAAGTTTTTTAAAATAAAATTTGAATCATGCAGTGGAATCCTTAAATCATTGAGTGGTCAAGATGGTGGCAAACACCATTCATGTAGTACACATTAAAAAAAATTTTATTATCACATCTTTAGTAAAAAGTAATTCATTCGAAAAAAAATCATATTTAAACCATTTCATAAATATTATAATAAGAATAAAATTTACATTAAGAAATAATTTTATAATATTAAAAATACTTTTTAAAATATTTTAAGAAAACATTGACATAGAAGAGAATAGAATTTTGACTGAAGAGAGAAATTAATTTAATTTTACTTAATCATATTCTTTTGGAAACATGAGTTCATAAAGTGGGGAAAATTAAAGGGAAACATGTATTTTCAATAAATAACCTGTTTTTAATAAAAATCATGAGTTGGTGAGAGGTATACCTAATTTATCTTCTTCTAAAAAATAATCATAAAGAATAATGATAAAAAAATAGATTATAATAAAAACCTTTACCCCTTCAGTAACATTTTAGTCATAAGACCCATTGGAGAAAGAACATTAAAAGTATATTAAAATCATGTTAACTTTTATAAGAATCATACTAAAATACATACATTGGTAGTATATCACTACTAAAAAATGGGGCTTCAAAAGTGATAAAATTGGCCATTGTTAGTGAAAAAAAGAGCTAACTATAGGAGCATGATTGAAATCCATTAGATTTTATCAGCACCAGATAAGTTGTAATAAAGAACCCCTTTATCATCACTAAAAAAATATATGATAAAAGACACCCTTTATAATTTATTTTAGTTAGAACTAATTAAGGCGCCATTTATCAACACTACTAAAAGAGATAATAAAGAGGGTTCTTTATTATCACTACTAAAAGTGATGATTAAGGGACCCTTTATCAAAACATTGTTTAGTGATGAGAAATGTTTTCTTTTTTAGTTCTCTTAGCTGGACAAATAATGGGGAATATTCCAATGTGATGATACATTTACTGAACACTATAGTAGTAGAAACAACAACCAAATGGGATGCAAATATAGAATGTAAATAAAATAAAATTTATAACACAAATAACAGAAAAATACTATTATGAAAATTTCCCACATTGGTTTGTACAATTACCTAAGTAAGTATAAATTATCACATACATTAAAAGACATAAATATTACTATCTCTTTGGTCCCCAACCACCGGTCATGATATTTATAAACAGACCTCCCCATCTCGGGAAAATAATGCAGATGTATAAAAAAATAACACATATATTAGTAATACTAAACAGAAACAAATTAAATAAAAAGTTTCAATTTTAAATTAAACCTTGAGTCATACTTGGAAATCCATGTATTATATTAATTTTTGATTTATTATTACGCTTCATACCATTTCTTGTTCATCTTCAAGCATTATCTCTATGAAAATTAACAAAATATGTATTAAATAAAAATGATATGGAAATTAGTTAAGTAATAGAATATAAAATATTGAGATAAAAATATGACATTGTTTTCTTGGTTTTGGTGATGTGATGCATGTTTTAAACTAAAATTCTCCCAATATATTCAAAACACGAACTTAATGTCATAACGACCACATTACTTAATAGATTGACATGGGGTAAATTTATATATGTAAAAAATGACTCATGGATTGTTGTCCTAAATTATCAAAAAAAATATTGATGTGTTTTCTCAGTTTTGAGTATGTGACATATTCTTTTACTAAAATTTCTTTTTTAAATAGAATCACACACTTTGAGTCATACCAGTCACATCCTATGTCTGTTTGATGTGAGGGAGATTCCTACACATCAAAAAATGACTTCTGAATCATTATCCTAAATTATCAAGAAAATTTGAATTTGTTATCACTGTTTTTAGTGAGTGAAAAAAATTATGAAATAAAATTTCAATTTTAAATTGACAATTAACACTTTATGTCATGCCAGGAACATTGTTTATTAGACTGAGTTTCGGATAATTCTGTAATGACCTAGTTTTTATTAGAAATATTTGTGTCCTGAATAAATTTGTGTTGTATTATATTATATTATATTATACACATAAAATATGTGGATAAACCAAAAAAACATTAATTCCTTAATAAAAATTCTTACATTGGATAGAAACAAAACCAATTCAAATTCAAAAATTAAAAATATAATAAAAATATAAAATATAAAAGATAAAATGGGAAAATATAGATCTCCCTAATCTACTAGAATCCTGGACCCCACTGTAAACACTTTATAAAAGAAAAAAATATTAGTAAAATATAAACATCATTAAAAATTGAAATATAAAACCATAAGAGGAATTGAGAAGAATATTGATTAAAGTAATGAATATATATATATATATATATGTATATATGAGATAATGTGATCATTGGGATAATAATGTGACTATTGGAATAGTAATATAACCATTGGGAATATTAATTTTACCTAAAAACAATGAATTATTATATAAATAATATTTATCCTAATTAATTTAATTAAATATAATTATTATAATTCCTAGAAAATATTATTATTTAAAAACCCAAATAAAATAAAAGAACATTTTTAATAAACTATATTTTTATGTATTTCATAAAAATCATATTTTTTTTATTAAAAATTAAAATTACCTATGATATAAATTTATTTTGATAAAATTAATATCATTTTTAAACTCATCGAGTCAAATTAATTCAAGGGTGATTTTTTGTAATTTTATGAAATACTTCAATATTTGGATGAATAATATAAATAAAGTTTTTTTCCCATAAACATCGTATCTTAAATTATATCATTCATGATTTAATAAGAAATAATCCTTTCTAGAACATTTGGATCAGCCATTATATATTTTATTTCATATAAAATTCATTAAAATAAAATAATCATAATTTCAAAACCTAAAAAAGATAATTCCAAAACCGAAAGTCAAAAGTGATTCCATAAAATAACAATTTCTTTTTGTTTCAACATACCATTTTAATAAACCAATAGATTCAAATTATAAAGGGTATTTAAATTCATAAACCCATTATATAATAATTATATGTCATTTTATTGTAAAAAACAAATTATTACATTTTTTACTTATGATATAATATTTTATTCAATATTTTATTCTAAAAATACCCCTCTCCCTCCCCTTGTAAAACCAATCATACCCCACTTGAAAAGATTCAAAAATCATCTTTATAAAGCCCCTTATAACACCTTAGGATATTCTAGAGTAAACCAATTCAAATCATCATGGTTTTTTACTGATATAAAAGAGAATCTTCATAGAGGATTAAGTATGTTTCAATCAAATCTTATTATTTTTTATTTCTTCTTTTTCTTCTATTTATTTTTTCAATAATCATTTCACAAAAAATCCATAATATTAATTAGGTAGTAACTTAAAATTTTATTAATTATTTTCACCTACTGTAATTATCTTATTTACTATATATATATATATATATATGAATTTAAAAATTCTTATTCCCACTCTTTCGGTAGTGTGCCATCAAAGGTCTATTAACCACTTATGAAGTCATTTCTAAGTGAATGATTATAACCACTCTAACAGATAGATATTTTGAAATATAAATAATATATAAATTTATAATTATATGTTTTATAGGATTTTGGATTCAGTTATACTAATGTTCAAATTAAATTTGAAAATATAGAAAAATAGAGGTAAAATGGGAAATTTTAAATTAAAACATGATATGAAAATTACTACCCCTAAAAAAATAATTAATATAATAAAATAACTATAATTGATAAATAGTGGTATAAATTAAAATAAACCACTTTTGCATCAAAATTTTAATATTTCTTTGTTAATTATTTAAGAGGCGCAAAAGTGAAAAAATAAAGATGTAGTAATGTTAAGTGGATTCTTGAATCCAACTCATTTTCTTTGGGTTATCCCTCTATCAACAAATTTTTTTTGGAATAATTCTATAATGTTCCATAAATATCATATCCTCATTCATACATTTTTTTCATAGATATACATGTTTCATAATTTATTTTATGTCAAATACAAATATTTTCCAATAAAAAACCTCTTTATTAAAATCTTATTTGACTCCTCTTGATCTATTTATTCTTCAATAAAAAATGATGGATCTTTTAAAAAAATCTATATTCATTTGAGAAACACATTTTTATTCCAAAAATCATAATTCATGAAGTCCTTATGAAATATATTCCATTCCAAGGGTTAATTCATAACTATTACAGTAATATGTTATATACTCCATTCATGATTATTTAAATATAATGATGTGATGGGTTGGAAAAAAATTATACATCACTCCCATTCATTGGGAAATATGATATATCTAATGATATAATGAGTAATATGCGTTAAGATGATTATATATATGTTCACAATAGTGATGTTATGATTATTCACATATGTTATGAGTGAACATGATGTTATCCTTTGTCACTACTATGTATTGTATTTGACCACACTGACATTATATTGCATTTTTATGAATTTCCACATTCCATGATTTTATCACATGTTTCACTCAAGATATTAATGAAAATCCTATGTTTATGATATGATGATGACTATGCTAACCCAATTTATCTGTATTCATGTCCCTTATTCATCCTCTTAATGAGATTTTGGATTAATTTTTTTTTATGTATACCCTCTGGTGATTACATGTTCTAAGGAAAACATGATCTCTTAAGGATAAAGAAGATGGATTTATATAAACTTTTATGTTATTTTATGTTCATGTTTTGTATGAGCCTAATATTCAAAATAGACTAAAACTTTTCATCCATGATTTGTATCTCAATTATGTTGTTTATATTAAAAGTGATTTAATAGTTATTTATTGAAATGTGGGGACACTATAGTTGGTATCATAACACATTTTAGTTAATTTTGGAATTCAGATTAGAGAATGTTAGTGACCAACCATACGATAAGACAATTTATATGTACATGTGCAATATTATTTTTCTTAGAAAATGGTTAAACATAAGGATCCAATAAAATATGACATCAGTGTTAATTACTTAAAATAATAAATTATTCATGATTTTTTGACTCATGTTTGAACATTTTTTATTTTTAAAAATGGTGGGAAATCAAGAGAAACTATGACAAAAACCCGTGTGAGGGACAATGCAATGATTGCTCGGACGACATCACTAATTCCATAGGAGGTGAAGTTCAAGAATTTATAGAAATACTTACCCAGTTGTCACAGCCTTTGAATAATAACCTAAACTGTATGGAACAACTATCTTCAACCAAGGAGTATCAAATTTCCATTGAATCTTTTATGCAGAAAAAAGCATAAACATTTAGTTGATCTTCTGATCCACATGTCATAGAATTGTGGGTTTACTCAATCGAGATGATCCTTTCTATTATACTATATTATAATAAGTATTAGGTGACCCTTTACACTTATCATTTAGATAATGAAGCTGATCAATGTTGGGTATTAATAAATAATGAAAATCTAATGTATTAAATATAATATTTGGAGTGGGAAGTCATTAGGAAAATAATTCTTAACAAGTATTTCCCTATAGATATTAAAACAAATATTGATGGATAATTTGTATAGATAAATCATAGGTAAAGATAATTTACCATTTACAATGAACAATTCTTCACAAGGTGTGAAAAATGAACCTCAAGTTTTGTTATCAACAATGATAGAAAAATATATTGATTATTTAGTGGATTAAAACCACAACTTTTAAATGATATAGATATTTGAGACATTGGGAGTTACGATGAAGTGGTTTGATGTGATATTAATGTTGATGTGAAGGTAGGAGAATATCCCCATCATTAAGAAGATAATAATAGATGAATGGAGTTTAAATCTGGTTCATCAAATTAAAAATAAGGAAAGAGGATCCAATTCACCAAATATCCAAAATATGGAATGAAACAACATTGGAATAGGGTGGGAAAATGAATCATGTGTGGGAGACAAGTCCACCAAGCTCATGAATGTTAATGAGAAATAAATATTTCTGATAACATGATGGAGAAAAGGAAACCCCATCTGGATATAGCACCCATGGTTCAACTCTACAACTATAGGGAGTAGGGTGATTATGCAAGATAGTGAACTAACCCATGGGTCCTTAAGGGTAGTCAAAATCAACAATAACTAAAACCAAAAGAGTAAGGGAATTATTATTCCATCAATACAGCTTAAGTGGTGCACTAATATGAAGTCTTACAAGGTACACATCATATTCACTTAATAATAGTAATTGTTTTATATGATTCTGGTTCTACACATTCCTTTGTATCCCAAAACATTTCTAGATATATTGAATAGAATCCATGATATAGTGAAGTAGAGATACATGTAAAAACACATAGGAGTGTAGTTTTTGCAACCCATGTGTTAGAATCTTCTCTTATAATCCTATGTGGGAATATGATTCTATAAAATTTCATAATACTTCCATTTGGGGAATTCAATGATATAGTGGTAATGGAATAGATCTAATTATATATAGAACACATGACATGTTGGAAAAAAGATAAATCATTTTATATTATGAACCATCAAATAATCTGATACAAATTAAAGGAAGATAATTAATCTCCTTTGGAAAACCAATCAACAATGTGGGTGTTGAAAAATTTTGATGAGGAAAACCTTTCCCAAATGGTTGAGTCAAAGGAAGGTATCAACCTTTAGGAAATGCCAATTTTTGGGAATGTACTAATTTATTTCTTGAAGAGTTTCCCAAATTTCCATTAGATCATTCGGAAAAGTTAACAATAAAAATTATACATGGTCTAATACTATCTCAAAGTTCCCCTATAGGATGACCTTGATCAAATTAGAATATTTAATGAAGCAGTTTTAAGAGACTTTTGAAAAGGTTTAATATTACCTGGAGAATCACCATGGGGTGCATTGGTTCACTTTGTAATGATAAATTATGGGTAAATGTGGCTATGTTTCTATAACTGAGAACAAAATAAGATCACAATAAATAACAATTATCCTCTTCCAAGGATTGATGACTTGTTTGATCAACTAATAGTTTCTATATACTTCTCCAAGGATCTTTATTCAAGATATCATCCAAATATGGTAAATAATGAATATATTAAGAATACTTCTATCTATAAAAGGTATGGGTACTATGAGTTCATAGTTATTCCCTCCATACTTAATAATTCCTATAAAATCTTCATGGATTTTATAAATAGATTTTTTAGAGACTATCTCAAAAAACCATGGTAGTTTTTATCAATGACACCCTCATTTACTCCAGGATCCATGAGAATCATGAAGAGTGTCTAAGGAGAAACTGTTATAAAAGGTTATAAAGTATGAATTTTGAGTGTTTCAAGTGGTATTTTTGGGTCCATTGATCCCAAGTGATGTAATTTCTATGGACCCTTCAAAAACTAAGATAATTGGGGAATGGCCTAGTCCCACTAGTGTCATGTAAATCCATAGTTTTCAGGGATTATCTAGGAACTACCGACATTTTGTGAGGAATTTATCATTATTTAATAGTCCTCTAACTATATTAATATGGAATAGGGTAAATTATGTCATGATAAATGAATGTAAGGAATGTTTTAAGGATATTAAGAAGAGTCCAGTAATTGCACCAATACTCAAACTACCAACAAGTGGAAGGGTTTTCTTATATAGATTTGGCTCTATAAGAATGTATTGGGTTTTGTACTCATGTGTAATAATAAGGTTACATCTTATACCCTAAAAACGTTTATGTTCCATGAGATGGACTACCCGACACATGATATGGAATTAGCAGTTTCAATAATTTCTTTGAAGATTTAGAGGCACTACCTCTATGGGGAAATGTGTGGTATATATACTGACTAGAAGTATATAAATTATATATTAACCTAAAAGGAGATAATCGTGAGTTAATATAGATGGTTAGAGCTAATAAAGGATTTTGATTTTTATACTCATCACCATCTAGGAATAGAAAATAAGTTAGATTATGGTCTTATTAGAAGAGAACCTACTACTCTATCCATGATACAGATTGAGAATGACCCTATATTCTTGGATATAGAAAGGTTGTATTTGTAAATAATAATTCTAAAGAATACATCCTACATTTCCCAAATTATTTGAAAATCTTATTTCTATTTGAATATTAAGGAGGCACAGAGGGATGATCTGGAGTTTCAAAGGAGAAATTAGTAAAGGAAGGGAGTCTACATGGGTTCTACATCGATGATGATGGTGTGATTCATTTTGGAATATGAGTTTATGTTCCTACATCACCTGATATAAAAATAGATCTATTGGATAATGCATATAGCTCATATTTCTCTATCAATCATAGAAGTTCCATGATGTTACTTGATATTTGAGAGCACTTCTGGTATGATAACAATATAATGGTGATTACTAAGTATATCTCATAGTGTTTTGTATGTCAGCAAGTGAAAACATGGTTATAGAGGTCTATAAGGATGATGAAACCATTTCCTATACCTGCATGAAAATGAGGTAATGTCACTATGTATTATGTCACCGGTCTCCTGAAGACATCCAAAGGAAGCAATGTGATATGGGTTTTGGTGGATCCACACACCAAGACAACACACTTTATCACAATTTTGGAATATTTAGAACATAAAAAACATTCCATTATATATGTGAAATAAGTGGTGAGGTTTTATGTGTTTACTCATTAGATAATATATTAATGTGATACAGGATTCACATAAAAATTCCACAAAAGTATTTAGCATGATTTGAGTACTAAATTGAATTTCACCATGTCCTATCACCCCCAAACTGATAGACAATCTAAAAGGACTATTAATACATTCGAGAAAATTCATAGATCATTCTCAATGGAATTAAATGGTGGATGAGATAAATATATCCCATTTCTTGAGTTCTCAAATAAAAATAACTCCCACTTGAGTATTATAATAGCCTCATATGAAGCTATGTATGTAATGCTATGTATGTGAAGGGATGTAGAACACCATCTTTTTTTTTATGAAGTTGGAGAACACAAGGTACTTGTACTTATTCTTATACAAGATATGATAGAAAAGGGTCAATCCATCCAAGAACATATAAATGATACTTATATTTTGAAAAAGAGTAATGATGAAAACCTTAAAAGGAATTCAGTGTTCGATGCATGAGAAAAAGGTTTCCTTTAAATATTACCATGGAAGAGAGTGATGTTATTTTGAAGGAAAGGTAAGATTAGCCCAAGGTACATTGTCCAATTTGAGATCCGTGTTCTTATAGGAGTAGTGGCCTAATGACTTTCACTTCCATAGATTTTGGGTGATGTTCATGACATGTTCCACATATCACTCATGAGGATGTACATACCTAATCTCTCACAAGTACCAAATCCTTAGGTGGTACATTTTGGGAATGACATCTCATATGAAGAATAGTCAATGAAGATCTTAGACTAAAGAGACAAAGTTCAATGAAATAAGACCACACATCATGTAAAAATGTGGTGGTGAAACCATAATTATGAAGTGGTGACATGAGAACCCGAGGAAACAATGAAAAAAGTTATCCCCATATATTCTCAATTTAGAATTTTATTTGAAATTTCAGGGAAGAAATTTCTATTGTGGGACGGAATGTAACAAGCCTGTGTTTATTAGTAATATTTGTTTTTTGGATAAATGTTTGTTGTATTATATTATATGATATTATAAAAATAAAAAATATAAAGAAACCAAAAAACATTATTTCATTACTAAATACTATTAAATTAATCTGAAATCAAACCAATTATAATTAAAAACATTAAAACTCAATAAAAATATATAATAGAAAAGATAAAGGGGGAAAATATTGATGACCCCAATCTACCTGAATCATCACCCCCACTACCAACACTATTACAATGAAATAAAATATTAGTAAACCAACACGCATCATAAAAATTGAAATATAGAACCTTCAGATGAGTTTATTTGACTATTTATTTAATGGATAATGTGGTATATATAGGAGGAAACATGGCCATTGGAATAGTAATGTCATCGTTTGAATATAACCTTAATCATTTGAAATAGTAACCTAAATGTTAAAGTCAATACATTATCTATAAATTATAAATTAGGAATTAAATAATATTTATCATGACTAATTTAAGTAAATAAAAATATTATAATTTTTTGAAAAAAATATCATGATTCAAAAACTCAAATAATATATAAGCACATTTTTAAAAAATTGTATTTTAATGTATTTCATAAAATTCATCTTTATTACACTAAAAATCAATATTTCATTTTATATAAATTTATTTAGATATAATTAATATCATTTTGTAAATCATCATGTTGAAATTTCCCAAGAGTGATGTTTTTGGTAATTTTATAAAATACTTCAATTTGCAGGTGAATGGTAAGAATATAAATTTTCCAAAAAATGGTGTATCTTAAATTAAATCATTCACGATTTAATAATGATATAATACTTTATATAACTTTTAGTTCTACAAAGATATATTTTAGTTAATAAATGATTCATTAAAATACATTAAAAATAATTTCCAAATCTATAAAAAATTCCAAAACATAAAGTAAAAAAGTGATTCCTTAAAATAACAATTTCTATTTTTCTCCCATTTCTTTTTAATGAACTAATGAATTATAATTATAAATGGTACTTAAATTAATAAACCCATTATATTATATTTATATATGATTTAAATTTTAAAAATACAGTGTTACATGATTTACCTTTGATATAATATTCTATTCAATATTTTATTCTAAAAATACTCATCTTCACAAGTATAAATAACCCGTCTCCCTCACAATGGAAACCCACTCATACCCACATAAAAATACTAACATATGAAAAAAAATCCTTATAATTCCCCTTAGAATAAATTTTGTTTATATACATTAAACCAACCCAAAACATCAAGTTTTTTGTGGCATACATGAGAAGCTACACCGAGGAGTAAGAAAGTTTCGAACAACTCTTCTTCTTTTTATTTCTTCTTCTTCTTATCTTTATTTTTTAGACCACCCCATTCAAAAAAAACCATATGTGATTAGATAGGAATTATTTTAAAATTATATTAATTATTTTTACTTATTTTAATTTTTCTATTTATTATATATCAAAATTTCAAAATTCCATTTTCCGTGCATTCAGTAATGTCCCATTAAAGGCTTATAAACAATATATAGATACATTTCCAAATCAATTATTATATCCACATTCATGGATAGATATTTATAAATATATTTAATATATGACAATTTAATTATATGTTTTATAATATTCTAGAATGAATTATACTAATGTATAGATTACATTTTAAAAAATATCTTATTCGAGGAAAATGGGAAATGTTTAAGTAAAACATGATATTAAAATGACAACCCTATAACCATGGAAATTAAAAAAATATAGTACAATTATTATAGTTGATAAATAGTGTTAAAAATTAAAATAAATCACTTATGGATCAATTTTTTAATAAATATAATTTTATTATTGAGGATGTGCAAGAGTTATAAACTAATGTATGAGTAAAGGTAAGGGGATCGTTAGAACCGACTCATTTTTTTTGGTTTATTCATATTTCACAACATCCTTTGAATGAATACTCCTATAATGTTACATAAATATAATTTCATTATTTTACAATTTTTTAGGTATATACATGTTTCCTACATGATTTTATGATAAATACGAATATTTTTCAAAAGAATAACTTCTTTAAAAACCACATATTTGACTCCTCTTGAGTTGTTTCTTCTTTTCTCTAGAATTATGATTCATATAAAAAAAATATTCATTTCTAATTAAATATGGAAACCCCATGTTTATTCTTGAAATACTAATAGTTGAAATCTTTATGAAACCCATTTCTTTCTAAGGGTAAACTCACGACTATGATTACAATGTGTTCTATTTGGCATGCATGATTATGTAAGTATTATGATGTGATGGTTGGGGAAGAAATTATATTACCCTCTAATGAATTTGGAAATGTGATTCATTTCATGATATAATATATAATATTCATGAACATGATGCTAGATTCATTCACAATGACGACGTTATGACTATGCACATATATTATTCATGAACATGATGTAGGCTTTATATGCATCTATGTGTGGTATTTGACCACTATAACCAGATGTTTCATTTTTTAGAATTTTCACATTCCATTCCATTATCACTTGTTTCCCTCATGATATTAATGATTATCCTATGATTATGATATGATGATTATTATTATCACCCATGTTATATTGATTCATGTCCCTTATTCATCCCATTACATGGATTTTAGCTCCTAAGTTCAATTGAGGTATATCCTCAAGTGAATACATGTACTAAGAATAATGTGAGATTTTAAGGATAAAGATGAAGTATTTAAATAAATTTTCATGATATATTATGTTCATTTCATTTATGGTATTAATTTTACCTAGACAAAAAATATTTTACTCTTAGATTTGTATCTCTATTATGTTGTTTATATTAAAAATAAAGTAATAGTTATATAATGAAATGTAGGGTCACTATAGATTATTACATGTCACAAATGGCTTATGGATCATTTTCCAAATATATCAATACAATAAGAATGTGTTTTCTCAGTTTCAAGTATGTAATATTTATTTTTTAATAAAATTAATGTCAATTATAAATAAAATGACACTATTGTAGTCATACCAGTCACATAGTTCATTGGATATAGGTCAGTATAAATCATACACATCACAAATGAGTTATGAATCATTTTACTAAAGTATATAAATAATTAGAATGTTTTTTTAGTTTTGAGTATGTCGCATGTATTTTTTACTAAAATTTCATTTTAATATAGAAACACACACTTTGAGTAATATAGGATACATCTTATGTTGTTTTGACATGAGAATAATTCAAACAAATAAAAAAATTAATTATGAATCATTATAATAAACTATAAAGATAATTTGAGAATGTTTTCTTAGTTTTCAGTGAGTGGTATAGTTTTTGAACTAAAATATAAATTTTGAACTAATAAGAGACACTTTGAGTCATACTTGTTACAAAGTGCATTGAATTTAAGTGGGGATGATTCTTAAACATCAAAAATAACTTACGGATAATTTTAATAATGTATCCAAACAATCTTAATGCCTTTTCATTTTTGAGAATGTAACCTATCTTTGTTTTAAATTAATTTCAATTTTAAATAAAAAGATATGATTGGAGTCATATATCTCACAATGTGAATAATATTATGGTGCATCTAATTTATTTTCATAAAAATGAATAATGGATCATTTTAGTCAAATATTAAAAAGAATATGAACGTGTTTTCTCGATTTTGATAATGTCACCTATCTTTTTAATAAAATTAATGTCAATTTAAAATAAAAAGAAACACATGGTTTCATAATGAACAAATTGTACGTCAGATTGTGGTTTGGTTGAATCCTACATGTCAAAAATGTCTTATGGATAATTTTCCTTCATTATCAAAATATTTCAAATTAATTTTATTGGATTTTAGTATGTCACTTGTCTTTTTTACTAAAAATTCATTTTAAACTAGAAACTTTTACTTTGATTCATACAAGTCACATTGTGTATCGATTTGAAATGAGACTAATTCCTAAGAATCAATAATATCTAGTGAATTTATTTCTAAAATTATCAAGAAAATAAAAGATTTTTTTTAATTTTTAGTGATTGGAACACTTATTTAACAAAAGTGTAAACTTTAAACTCATAATAGACACTTGGTGCCATACCAGGAACACCATGCATCATATTTAGTTTCAACTAACTCATAAATATCACAAATGAATTATGAATCATTTTTCTAAATTATAAAAAAAATGAAAATGTGTTTTCTCAGTTTTTAGTATTTCACTTTTATTTTTTCAACTATTACTAAAATTTTTAAATAAAAAGATACACATGAAGTAAAACTGGTAACACTGTTCATTGGATTGGGGTGAGACTAATTTCTACAGATCACAAATGAAGTTTTGATCATTTTCCTAAATTAAAAAAAAATCATAATGTTTTTTCATTTTTTTATGTCACATTTTGTTTTTTACAAAAAATAATGTCACTTTTAAATAGAAAAATACATTGATTCATACTGGTAACACCATTCAATGGATTGAGGTGTGGAAAATTACTAATCATAAAAATGACTTATGGATAATTCCCCAAATGTATCAAAACAATGTAAATGTTTTTATTGGTTTTAAATATGTAACTCATTTTCTTACTTAAATTGAAGTCAATTTTAAATAAAAATACACACTTGGGGTCATACTGGTCACAATATGTGTCAAATTGAAATGTGGTTGATTCTAACAAAAAATTAACTTATTTATCAATTTACAAATGTATAAAAACAATCTAATCATTTTTCATGGGTTTGAGTATGTCACATTTTATTTACTAAAGTGTCTTTTTAAACTACAATCACTAATTATATATCATACTATTCACATAGTGTGTCAGTTTTACATGACACTAATTCATAAACATCACAAATGGATTACAAATAATTTTTCTAATTTATTGAGACAATCCAATCACGTTTTATTAATTTCTAATGAGTGGCGCACTTTTTGTACTGAAATGTCAATTTTAATCTGACAACAATCACTTTGAAGGATATTGGGCACACCATGCATCAGATTGAGGTGGAACTGATTCCAATATCTCATAAATGACATTGGGATCATTTTTTAAAGTATCAAAATAATATGAATGTGTTTTATATGTTTTCACCATGTCACTTTTTTTTAACTAAAATTAACTTCAATTTTAAATAATAAGATACAGTTGGATTCATTCCAGTAACACCATGCATCGGATTGAGGTGTGGCTAATTATTACAAATAAAACAGACTTAGGTATTTTTTATAACGTATCAAAACAATCCAAACGTTTTTTCATAGTTTTTTTCATGTCACCTATCTTTTTTATTAAAATTAATGTAAATTTTTAATAGAAATCCAAACATTGTGTCATACCAATCTCATAATGTGCATGATTGAGGTCTAGAGGATTCATATATATCATATATGGATTACACATCATTGTCTGAATGTATCCAAACCATATGAATTTGGTTTATCATTATTTAATATGTGATGTGTGTTTTGAAATTAAATGTAAATTATTTACTAAAACTATACTACTATATTCATACCAAGCACAATGTGTATTTAAATTATGTGCGGCTAATTGAGTATGTGATGTATAATTTTCCTTACATTATTTGTACTAAGATAGAGAAGAATGAAATGTTCAATTTGGATGGAATAGGAAACCCCATGAAACCTGAAATGCCTTATACAAAAGAACGTGTTTTCTATTTTCAGGATTCCTGTAGATAGTTACAGGGAAAATATTACTTCCCAAAATATTTGTTAAAAAAGTTTATAATTATTATATAAAATTGAAATAGAAATTAACTTAAAAATTATAAAAAAATGGTGAAAATTTTATCTGAATAAGTAGAAGGAATTTAGCTTTTCAGGATGTCTATATACATTCTTGACCCATTTCCCTATTGTCATTATCATAGTTGCAGCCTTGATGTCTAATCTCTCATGATCATGACCAGCCTAGAACAAAACACACCAAATCAAGAAAACGAATCCACCTATATAAGAAAACAATTATGATATTAATATAATAATAAATAAATAAACTAAACATAAATATGAAACAATACATTAATAAAATGGAAAATATAAACTGAATCCAAAACATTTTAATAATACCAGTCACATCATGTGTCATATTGATATTAAGTCAATTCCTATATCTAAAAAATTAATTATGTATCATTTTTCAAATTTCACAAACAATTCGAGCTCATTTTCTCAGTTTTGGCTATTTTGACACACATTTTAAATAAAATGGAATATTCATATTTAAAACACATACCATAGGTTATATAAAAAACACAGTGTCTCAGATTGATGTTAAGTCAATTACAACATTTGAAAAATTAATTATGGATCACTATACTATGTTTTGAAAACAATCCGAGTGCATTTTCTCAGTTTTCACTATTTTAGGTATGTTTTCAACTGAAATTAAACATTTATATTAAAAAAATGTTTGTTTTTCATAATGACCATATTGTGTGTTAGATTGACGTGATTTCAATTAATACATGTCAAAAATGACTTATGGGTTAGTTCACTAATGTTGGAAGACAATCCAACATTTTTTTCTTGGTTTTGAGCATGTGACGTGTGTTTTGAACTAATGTGTAAATGTAAAACAAAAAATAAGTATCAGATAAAAAAGATTAAAAAATTAGATAAAAAATATATAAATTTATGATAAATATAAATAAATATGTACTGGGAAGTAAACTCATCATGACACGTGTATACATTCTTACACTATGTATTCTTCAAAATAATTTCTAAACAAATTGATTTACTTTACTATACGTATCCGTGATAAATAGATGAAAAATAATTTATTAGAATTCAGATACCAAATTCTTCATTCCTAGAACATATTTCTATGGTCATATCCCATACTAGATCATAAACATAGTAGGTAATCACCTAAATTTCATATCAAAAATAATTTTAACACCATGTATGCTACCCAGTCATGTCTACAAAAAATATATTCCTTTTTGGAGTAAGAAGGGTGTCAAAAATGTAGGTTGTAATGATAACATATATACAAACAGATTATTAAGAAATATTTATAAAGAAATTGTAATTATGTTTGAAAGTTACCTATTCATGAAATCTGTTCTTTTCATGGTTTATGGTCTCTCATAAAATTTCAACTCTAATATCCATAATAGATCCCATTATATTTCTTTATAAAATATATAAAAATTGAGAAAAATATGTAAATTGTGTTGAAATATGTTTTGATACTTAAATATTTCTATATATACCACATTATATTTCAATTTGGTGTAATCCAAAGGCTTTTTATGTTCTGTCACCAACTTGATTACCTGATTTAGCCTATAATTAGCATTCATCCTATCATAATTTTATTTTGATAAAACACAAACTAAAACAAATATTTTTATGTTTATCTACAAAATATTTATTTTAGTGTATTAAAATTCACAATACATATCATGTGTGGTAGGTTTTTTGGATATCCATTCATTGGATCCAAAAAATAAATATCCAGGGTATCGAGATTTAGTTAATCATCATCCAATGATTCAAAAAAACAAAAAAAGTAATAAAAAATAGAAATATATTTTATGTGATTATATTGTATAGTTTAACCCCACTTTTTATGGATAAAATAGTGTCTCTCGTCTTTTATATTTTTTCCCAGATGCATCGTTTAACACATTTTCTTTCATATCAATTTCTTTATTCTATAAGGAACGTTGATGTATAAAAAAGATATAGGGATTAATGAATCCAAATCATTCTTCTCATGGTTTTACCTTTATATATAAGTAATATAAAGTCATGTATAAAATACGAATGGTTATTAACTTCAATGAACATATTATGTCATTTTTTTGACAGATGTGTTATGAAAATATACCTTATATATATATTCATAAATAATACTCCTATCTATTCAACCATGAGAATAAAATTTATACTTTTGAGAACTACTTTGACTATAAGGAACATTCCATATAATTCTTCTTCATATTGAATTTAATAAATTTATCCATATTTAAATGTGGTCTCTTCATGAATTTGTAATGATAATAGATGTTTTTTTTGAACTGGTGGGAGAAGGTACTCCTAGAAGGTCCTTTTGATTTCCTTATCGATTCACTAGATTATCTTGATCTTAATTTCCATTTTCTCATCATATTATCTATCTATAATACCATACCTCACTTTAAAACTTTTTTCATCAACTATTAAATTTTTTCATATGATTTTTTTAATGAAACACCTCATGTATCTTGATAAGAGTATATGGCCATGATAAAAAAGTTCCAACAGAATAATTTACTGTCATAATATCCAGATCATCATGTGAAACAAGAAACTCAGTGGTCAGATAATGCGCTACCTCAAACCCCATTCCCATGTGATCTTTTGGGATTTCATTATTGTGTAGATTGTATAATGAGATATTGTATATGGTAACCCTCACAACAAGGTGGTGTATGGGTGTTGATATATAGATTTCACATCCAAATTTAACCTATATAATTTAAGTAATATAATGTTTTTGGAATTTTTTCAATTCACATTTAGGATAATGGGAAATGAAAAAATTTATTACAAGAGGTAAGGTATGTATTTTATGGGAATGACTGACCTCAAATATTCAAGGGTTATTTGGGTTTTCATGTGTATAACATTATTCCTTCACCTGTTCTCTTGGATTCTTTCTCATATATTGGTCTTGCAAACTAGAATGGACAATAATATCTTTGAAACCATATACATGCTCTAAAAATCCTCTCATCATCTTATGTGTAACTTCTTGTGGTTTTTTCATCACGAAATCTATTCAATAAGACTCTCTAAACCCTATACCTTTAACATGAATAAATTTTTCTAGCTGCTTCAAGGTAATTTGAAGTAGATTTTCTTACTATATGGTCATTGGCAATTCTTTTTCTAAGCCATATGAAAAACTAATACACATAAGTAGATATTTTTATGAAATATAGTTATAAATATTAATGAATTACTATTATGTCATACTAACACATGTTTCCATTACTAATTTTGTGTTTTACTAAACTATTTTTCCCTCTTTATTTATGGAATCCTACTTCCATAACAGCTAAATTGGGATTGAAGTGGAATCTGATTTTGATTCATCCATCTGCATATAAAAAGAGAAACATATATTGATTAATATATTATAAAACATTTATCATTAAGTTAAAATACATTCCAATTCCTTCTCAAGTGATGTGTACTCATCCATTATTTGAGATAGTGGTACATTATTTTTGATGGACATTCCTTATTTTTAGAACTAATTTTTATTGTTTAACAATTTAACAATTCTTAGTCAAGATAGATAAAATAAATAACTTCATATAATACAATATCAACCACAGTGCACATGAAATGACTTATCATCAAAATTACTTATGAATGAATTCCACGCTTTTTACTTTATGAAGTCTGTATAACTAGTAGGTGGGTGGGGATTTAATTTCCCCTTAGAATCCCAATGATGTAACTTGGCAATAAGATTCATGAGTACACTATGGGATTTTTTATTGGACATTAAGACATATTTCATGCAGAAATCGTCTAAAATAAATGAACTCTATAATGAATAATGAAATTTAAATGAATATTTCATTGTATGATTTTTTTAAAAATAGACAATATATATTATAACATTACCATTATATCATCCTATAGGATTTCCATCATTATAGGCCAGATGTGGTGCCATGAATCTATATCATTTGACACATTAATCCTTTCAGTTAACACACTATAACTAATGTACATAGACTTATTGGTGTCAAAATGTTGGATGTGTTGATTCCATCGAACCTCAGATTTTATACGCCTATGTCTTTCCTTAATAATGTTTTTTCAACACTATGATATTGTATCATTATATTTTTCTTAAACACGTTGTTGATCCCCTTATAATTATGCTATTTTATAATAAAAAAACTATTCTTCCCTATGATTTGTAATATCAACATATACAAAAGACATTATATTCACGAGTAGTCAAATATTTAATAAATATTATTTTAATAAATTCGATAAACGATAATATTATGGGTCAAATATAAATATGTTAAAATAATACTTTAACCTTCTTGGAGAACTCTATATCATTTTTTATATGTGGAAGAGATTTTGCTCTTCTATCAAGAAACAAATATTAATTTTGTGGTCTTATATAACAAAAAATATATTATTTATATTGGGGACACCATGAACGTATTGTGATATCCCAATGAAAAGGTCATCCACAATTGAATTTTCATCTTACCCTATATTTTTTTTAGTAACCAGTAATATAAGGACACTACCTTATTAATTAAAAATATTGGGTTTATTCAATAATATTACCTTATTTTAAATTGAGGATATTTTTCAGATTATAGTTTTAGATAATTTGGACCTAAATATTAAATAACAACTCATATATTATAATTTATACACTTCTACTTATGATCAATTTTTTTTCTCAAAATAAAACAATAGAAAATAAAAAATAAATTTTTTTTCTTGATTAAAATCTTCATAAAATTAATATTGACCTTCTATATTCTATTAAACATCCTTATACAATGTTAAAAACTTTTTAAAACATGGTATGGACATAAAAAACACATTAAGGGACCTAAAATAAGGAAATAAACTGTTAGTCCAATAATACATTAAACCAGGAAATTTTTTTCATAAAGATATACTTTTAACCTATGAAACCTATGCACTTTACCTTACCTTATAAAATAATAAGAATATTATAAAACAAAATTTTAACACAAATAATAAAGGTATCATGTTCTATGAATTATATTTCACCCTTATAGGATATTTAATGGATACATAGGGAGTAACCTTCATGGTTACATTTTGAATACCCAATGTAGTATATTCCTTTAATCTGTTAGAAGAAGCCCAACCGATTAACTCAGTCTCATTACCCAATGCATACGATAACTATAATGGGCTAAACTGCCCATAGTTTATCATGGAACTATAAAATTTCATAAATTTTTTCCATGAACCATAACATAATCATTACAAATAAAAAATCATAAATGAAAAATAACATTTCTACTTAGAAATCATTTCTACCAAGTCATGAAATCCAAAATAAAAATTATTTATTTGAAAATAAATGTATAAAATTGTACAATAATAATAAAAACATTAAAGAGAAATGAAATAAATTAATTAAATTCATGATGTATATTTTAAGAAAACATCCCTTTTGACTTTTGTAAAAATAGTTGAAATAGTAACATTAAAATTGGTTTTTAGAAGAAAATCTCTTACCTTTAGTCTGACATGTCATGTACAATCTTTATCTTCCTAAATATTAAACTTAAGTTATTTATTTACATTATAAATAACATTTTTATAGTCTATTATTCATTTTTATATCACTTATTATCATGTTATAACAATTATGTAATTATTTACGTTCATATAAAATGTTTTGTCGATATTCGGTACATGAGCCCAAATTCACTTGGGTATGATTTCATTCGTCAAAGTGGTTATTTTTCCATATTATCCAGAATAATATTAATGAAATAATTTCAACTTTTATACATCAATTAAACTATTAAATAAAAACATTTTTTTAGGGTTATAAAAAATGAATAATGTTATAATCATGGAGACGGTAGGTCGTACATACACATGACTAACATTCCAATTTTTTATTGATCGTTATGGAAAGAAGTTAATAATTATTTTATCTTATAGAATGATAATTATATCATAAATATGATATTAATAATTTAAATATACAGATATATTTCATCCATGTAATGTGGTGATGAAAAATGAATCACATCACTTCGTGGAGGTGATAGTTCACATGCACACACGAACGACGTTATCATTTTTACATACATGGAAGGGTAATAAAATAATTGATATATTATTAATTAATAATAATAAAATTTTCATTAATATAATATATAAAAATTAATTCCATCATTATAACCATTCTTGAGATATGGTTATGGGAATAAAAATTATATCGGTTCGTAGAGGCGATAGTTCAAATATACACATGAACGACTGATTAATTTCCATTTTGATGGAAGTGGATATAAATTTAGGTAATGATACTAATGGAATTAAATCTTAAAATATTTATTATACTATAGTTATTATTTCATCATAGTGTAATAATATTTTATGGAAGTGAAATTAAATAAAACCAAAACAATTAATTGAAAACAACACTTCTTCTTCAAGCGGTCTCCTTTAATTAACAACTTATCACATAAAATTAGATTTTTATATGTTATATAAGGGGTATATAATGTGGTTATGTATTCTAGTATGGTATTTTGTAAGATTGTTTCCAAAAAAATAGGTTTCTAAGTTTAAGGAAAAGAGAAGAATGGGTTCACCTATATATGAGAGGGGAGGGGAACTCTTAGAATTCATGAAATTATTAAATTAATATAAATTAATTTTCTAATACAAATGATCCCAAAATAATTTATTTATAATAAATTATTATTTTAGGTCTAATTACCTTCATTTTAAAAAAATTATATAATTTTTTACAATTGTTTAATAATTATCATTTTGTTTTAACACTTATTAATTCTTACTATGAAATCATGTAATTTTCACATTTATGGTCAATATTATTACTATAAAATGAAAAAATACCACTAAATGATTCGTTTATATAATTTTATGACTTATCATGGTCAGTTTTAATAATTCTTTTTATAAATTTTATAACATTTAATATATTATTTAATATTTTGAAATAATATTACTATAAATTTGGACACCATTCATTTCATGATTTTTTAAAAAAATATCATAATAATAATAAAAATTATAAAAAATAAACTTAACTCATAACTAAAATTTATAATTAATCTAGAAAATTATTTTATGAAATTTATAATCTAAAATTTTATTTATTTTATAATTTATAATATTATTTATTTGATTATTTCATTAATTAATAAATTACTGCATCATCATTGTGACACCATTTAATTTAATTATATATTTAATAGAAATAATAAATAAATTACCATGATGTAGGTAAACCTTTTTTAAGAACTATTTATAATAGAAGTGATACCTTGTATAACCCCATATTAAAAATACATAACTTGTTAAAAACAATGATGTGAAAAATGTGTCTTCTCTTTATGTATAATATTATAATTGTATTCCTAAATAAATGGATTCGAAAGGATATAAATATAACCACAATAATATTTTGTATGAAACTCACTCATCTAATGAAATTAGGACATGTGTTCAGGTGATTTTATAACAGTTATAATATTATTTTGACCCTTAATTACCTGACTTACCCTTAATCGTGGTAATAAAAATATTACTAAAGTTACTATTCATTATATCCAAAAATAAAAGGGAATTATTTATATAAATTGTACCACATGATTCCAAATATGTAATCTATTTTCAAAATTAAAATAACAAAATTGGCAGAATTTATTTGAAAGTTAATCCCATTGACGGAGCGAGAAAATGAGTTATTGAAAAATATATTCAAAAATTCACATCATTTTTATATCCAATATCAATGTGAAATTTATTACAATGACCTAAATTAGATTAAATGATAAATAAATGATATAATTATACTTTAAAATGATTGAAAAATATTATTTAAAACTATAAATTAATTTATTGAAAAATTAGTTTTCAATTAAAATGCACTATTTTCCCACTATTCATGAAAATATTAATCTTATAATAAAAATTAAAAAAATAAACCAATGTAAATTTAGTTTTAATATTTAAAATAATATGTTTATTTTTCAAATAAAATATATAAAAGTTTAAAAATGTATTTTTAGAAAAAGTGTGCCATCAAAAGATGGAAAAATTCCATTTTTAGAAAAATACTCATTTGGTTACTAAATATTAATTTGTTCTTATATCATGACTAGAAAACATATAATATGAATTTTGAACATTATATTTATTTTATATTCCATTACTATAATCCAAAAATAGTGATTTAATTATTTTATAAACACAATTATTTTCATTTAAATATTTTTTAATTAAGGCCCATCCTTTATATTCTATTGGGTTTATATCCATTTTTAATTAATTTAATATCCAATGAATCATTACATAAACATGTTTAAAAAATATATTAATTATTTAGTTAATACTTTTCATTCCATATATTTTAATGGATATGTTATAATGGTAAAATTTAAATAATAATATTTATTTTTTCTCATAAACTCAATGTGAAGTATCATGTTTTCTATAGTGTTTCCTTTTTAAAAACCCAAGATATTGAATTATCCCCATCCACCCTTTAATAAATTTTTTCATTTTAATTTTAACTCTTGATTGAAAACTGGGGGTTTATGTTTTCAAAATTTCTTTTTCTAAATCTGAGATTAGAACAAAGTAAAATAAAACATCCATTTAAGAGAACAAAATGGATGTATGATTTTCACCTAGTATAAAATAAATACTATGGATCCATTTAGGAAAACATGGAAATGGAATAAAAAACTAACATTCAATTTTTAATAGAGATTGATATAAAACATGATCAAGAGGAAGTTAAAGATCACAAAACTATAAGTTTGTGATTTGTTAAAAGGTTATTTATTTCTTAGTAATAAAAGTAAAGTGATAAAGCTTTTGTTTTAAGATCTTATTACTAGAGTTGAGGAATTATTTTACTACCTTTGTTGTTAACATAAGTAAATACACTTATTTGACAAATAGAGTTTCACCCATTAATAAAATTCCACCCAAAAATCAACCTTTTCTCAAAATGATGAGTATTCACTATGAATTTTCCATGCCTGAAGAACTATATTTTACTTCTAGAGAATCAAATAATACAAAAAATATTAACTTAATATTTATCAAATCGTGAAAAATTTACCCAAAAACCAAAATGGTTAGGATAATATAAAACCTTTATAGAAAAGAAATATACCTTTATATTAAAAAATAAAATAATCTCAAAAATTAAACTATACTACCCAAAGTTCAATATACACCATTCAAAAAATAAATATCCTTAAAATTTTCAAAAATATTATAACTAAGATTAAAACCCAAAAATCAGACGGATTTAACCACATAGTCTTCCAACCCAAATTATTTCATTTATCTCTAAATAATATCAATCACTCTTAAAATCTAAAAAATTAATTATCCTAGTAATATTCAAGATATGATATCAATTTTTATAAATAAAATAAATCACCATATATCCGAAATTAAATAACAGATTCTTAAAAATCATAATTCAACCTTTACTTCTCAAAAAAATGTCATATTATTATAGTTACATTGATCATATATGGTTCCCAAAATGGATAGCATCTTCTGAAATTACATTAATCACTTAATCACCGAACTTTTTTCCAATATTATGGTCATCTATATGATAAAACATATGTTTAAAAAATAAACTTATTCTTATTCCATATAATCATTTAATTAAAAAAAGTCATATTAACCTCGGTCTTCATGTAGTCCAGTTGTAGTGGATGTAGTCTTGTCACCCTTCTATTTTCTATTCAATTATTTTGGCCATTCTTAACGTTACAAGTTGTCACCCATATTATGGGTTGTCCCTTTTTATAAAACTATATATTCAAAAAATGTGATAAAATCTCAAAAATAAAAATAACATGTTTTAAACTCAATGGTTATATTATACCTTTCATTTTTCTTCCCAAAATGTTATAAGATAAAATTACCTAAAAAATAAAGATCATATAAACCATAAATGTTATCCCTAAAATTATAATTATGTACATAAATGAAAATATAATTCTTCCTCAAATAAAATTTTCTTTTAAAAAACTTAGAGGTTACATATGACAAAGATTTTAATAAAATCATCCAAATTACACCCTTCATCGAAATAGTAATAATACTTTTAAAACTTTTGTTCACCATAAAAATTACCATAACTCTTGAATCTTATATATGTAGGAATCTTATTCATTCATAATTATTTATGATCCATTAAGCTGTTTTTCATCTTATTCCTTAATACTTCTTTCCTACAAAAAAAACATGAATCATGTCCGAAGATTAAATAATCTAAAAACATGAGTAAAAAATAATCAATACCTTTAATATGTCATTTTTAGTTTCCTCATATTAAATTATAATATAATTAGGTATTTATAAACCTATATATGTATGGTCCTTCTCATACATTTCTTGAATCATATTTCTTGGAAATATATTTTCATAATGACCATACTTCCCACACTTAAAACATTAAATTTGATAACTTAGGAAAAAGTACTTTACCTTTCATGGAGTAAAATAAACACTTGATTTTTACATGGAAGTTTATTTCTTTATGACCCTCATTTACACATATAAAACATATTCCTATCCTATTAACACATTTTCAATGGTGTTTATTTTCACATACATGACAAATATGTCATTGATTATACTTACCTTTATTATCATTGTTACCTAAACTTCCAAAGAGATTCATTTCTGTCATATATGATTCATTAGTAAATTAATCAAGGTTTAAGTAGTTATCATTACCCTTTAAATTTTGTTTTTAATAACCAAAATATTTTTCATCGTATCTCCCATTTTATTTAGATACTTATTTGGAGAACCACCACATTTTTCATCAAATTCATTGTTACTTTAGTGATTTATAGATCCATTAATTTACTAGAACTAAAAATTTTATTGTAAGTATATTAATAAAATCATCATATACCATCTCATAAAGAATATAAACACTTAGATATCTTTATTCATGTTATATTAAAAATCATTCAATTTATATAAAATAAAAATGAATCTTCTTATCATTCTAACCAATGTGGTTATATAAAATTTTAAATTATGATTAAATAACACCTTAACCTCTAAATGCATCTAAACCGGCAACTAATAATTAATAAAAGGTCCCCACATTAATCATGACATAATCTTGGGGTTTTGTCAAGAATATTAATTTCATTCAAATTGATGATTTTTTTATGTTTTGGTTTTGAGATAATTAGGTCATAAATATTACATAACAACTTAAATATTATAATTTAGACATTTCTACTCACTATCTATTTTTTCACAAAATATATATTTTTTAAATTATAACATGAATTATTTTCCTTAATAAAAATATTCATTACAATCATATTGACATCCTTTTTTATCTTACACATACTTACACACTTTGAAAAACATTTTAAAAAAAGGATTGAGAAAAAAAATTTCAGTAAGGGACATAAAAGAAGGAAATAAACTGTTAGTCCATGAATACTTTAATCCCATGAAAAAATTTTCACCAAGCTATAATTGACACCCTAAAAACATAATCTCTTTAACTTACCTCATGAAAGAATAAGATTCCTATAAAGCACCATAAAAAATAAATCATAAAGGTAACTTGTGGCATCAATTCCATTTTACTCTTATATTATCTTTCACAGCGACATAGGGAGTAACCTTTATGGTTATATTTGGAATATACACCGAATTATATTACCTTACTATCTTGGGAGAAACCCTATCGGTTAACTCTATATCATTACCCAAAGAATTATATATCTATCGCGGTCTCACATGACTTCAGTTTACCATATAAATAACATTATTAAAAAAATAATCCAATAAAACATAAATAATCATAACACATAAAACAATAAGAAAGGAAAAATAATATTTCCACTTTGAATTGTTTTTTACAAATTCATAAACTAGAAAAAGAAAACGATTTATTTGAAAATAATATTTTAAACTTGTAATGTACTCATAAAAAAATCAAATGAGACTTAAAAGTGATAAATCATGTTCATAAAGTATATTTATAAAAACATTCCATTTTAATATTGTAAAAATGGTTCAAAGAGTAACTTTAAAATTGGTTTTTTAAAGTAAGTCCCTTACCTTGAGTATAAACTCTCAAAAAAATAATTATTTTCATGAATAATAAACATAGGATAATTATTTATTTCCATGAGAGAAATTTTTAAGGTTTATTATTACTTTTTATATAAATTATTTTGATATTATAATTATTACATAATTATTTATGTTTATTTTGGGTGTTTTTTCGATATTCTTTACATGTTTCCAAAATGATGTTGGTATGGTGTCAATAGTCAATGTGGTCACTAGTACACCAGCTCTAGAATAATATTCATGAAATAATAATCACTCTTATAAATCAATTATACATTTAAATCAAACCATTTATTTATTGGTATGAAAAAATAACAACATTATAATCATGGAGAGGGTGGGCCGAATGTACACATAAGTAATGTTCCTGTTATTAATTGTCTAGTATGGAAAGACGATAATTATTATTTTTTCATTATAAAATAATAATAAATATAAATAATATAATATTAATCATTTAAATATAATTATATATATTAATCATGTTACTTAGAGATGAAAAAATGAATCACATCATGTCATGGAAGTGATAGTTCACATGTACGCACAAATGATGTTATCATTTTTATGTGCATGGAAAGGTAAGAAAATAATTGATATTGAGAGATGGTGATGGAAAACAAATTATATCAGTTCTTGGAGGTGATAGTTCACACAAATGTACGAACGACTAATTATTTTACCATTTGATAGAAGGGGAGATGAATTTATGTGATGTCATTAACAGAATAAATTATCAGTATATTTATGATACTATAGTTATTATTTTATAATTATGGAATAATATTTTATAGAAGTGAAAAAATAAATAAAACAAAAGCACATAATTTAAAACGGCACCTCTTCTTCAGATAGTCTCCTTTGATTAACACCTTAAAACCTCTTAAGAGGGAGATATATCTAAACTAATGGATCTATAATGTGAATAGGGATTATATAATGGTATTTGGGTAGATCATTGAAAATGTAAATAGGTTTTTAAGTGTGAAGAAAAGATAATAGTGGGTGCTCCTTTAAAGGAGAGTTTAGGGGAACTCTTGGAATTCTTAACCATATTAAAATAATATAAATTAATTTTTGAATATAAATTGTCTCAAAGTGATTTATTTAAAATATATGATGATTTAGGGTCTAATTAACTTCATACTGTAAAAAAATATATCTTTTAACTATTTTTTAATCCTTATATTTTTTGGAATTTATTAATTCTTACAGTGATATCAAATAATTTACATTTGGGGGTTAATCTTATTATTCTAAAATGATTAAATTCAAATAAAAGAGTAATTGATGAAATTTTACGACTTATAATAATAATTTGGATTTTTTTTTAAAATTATATATAATTTAAAAAAATATTGTATATTATAAAATTCCATTAGTGTCAAATTTGACATTATTCATTTATTGATTTTTTTTAATTTCATAAAAAATTATGGCATTGAAACAACTCTCTTAAATCACCACTAACATTTCAAAGTAATATGTAAATTTTTTTATGCATTTATAACCTCAAATTATATTTAATTTAATATTTATAATATCGTTTATTTGATTCTATCGTTAATTAAGTGATTAATGCATCTTGATTGTGTCACTATTTAATTTAATTATTTATCCAAAATATTATAAATAAATTATCTTGATGTATGAAAACATTTTTTATCTCTAAATACTTTTTATTGTCAAACATATATCCTATATAACCACAAATTAAAAAAATTACTTGTTAAAAACAAGGATGTGACAAAATTTGTATTGTCTTTGAATATAAAATTATAAATGTCCTACTCAAACCTATGTGGCTTCTAAAAGATATAAATCTTAAATTATGATTTATTTGGTTAAAAAAACTCATCCAATGAAATTATTACATGTTTTAGGGTGATGTAATATTATTTATAATATTATTTTTACATTTTAGTATCTGATTTACCCATAACCTAGGTAATAAGAAGAGTAATAAAGTTACAATTCATAATGTCAAAAAATAAAACGTATATATTTATATAATTTAAAAATTAGGATTTCAAATATTGAAGACATATTTCCAAATTCCAAACACAAAATTGGAATAAATTATTTGAAAATTAATCACATTTATGGAATGAGAAAACTAGTTTTTAATGTAAAAACGTTCAAAAGTTCACCCCGTTTTTATATAAAATATCAATGTGAAATTGATTAAAATGACCAAAATTATATTAAATGATAAAAATTAAACTAATTATATTTAAAAAAAATTAAAAAAAAATACACTGTAAATAAATTTAAGAAAAATATATTTTTCAATTAAAATTTATTGTCTTTCACCATTCATCAAAAAATTAATAGTATAAAAAAATACCAAAAATTTTAAAAAAGTAAATTTTGATGTCCCAATTTCATATAAAATGATTATTTTGTGAAATATAATTTATAAAAGTTTAATAATTTATATTTAAAACAACTTCTCCATAAAAGGTGGCACATCTTCCTTTTTAGAAAAATACTCATTTTTTCCCATAAATTTGAATTTGTTCTTATATCATGTCTAGAAAAAAATAAGATGAATTTCAAATAATATATTGAATTTATATTTCATTGAAATAACCCAAAAATTGTGACTTGATTATTTTATAAACACAATTTTTAACATTTATAAATCTTTTCATAAAAACATATCCTTTATATTATATATTTTTTATTTACATTTCTAATTAATTTTATAACCAATGAATCATTTTATAAACATGTATAAACCCTATTTTAATTATTTATTTAATAATTTTCATTCTTGACATTCGAATGGATATTTTATAATTGTAACATTTAAATAATAATATTTACTTGTTCGCTTAAGCTCAATGTTGTGTATCGTATTCACTATAGTGTTTCCTTTTAAAAAACATTGGATGTTACAAGTAAAGAAACCATATAATTATTTATTTCTATAACTATGACATAAAATGAATTCACTAATTATGATTCTATTATGAATGGATCATTATTTTTCCCTTCTATATAAAAATCCACCTTCAATTAGATCATTTCAATACCTTTCACTACACTCATTTTTTTAACGCATTTACAATAGAAAATTAGCACTATAAAAGTTTTATAATCCAACTCATATATCTTTTTGATAATGCTGAAATATGAGATATTCACATAAATTGTATTTCAATCTATGGATTCAGGTATCTGCATTTTTTCATTTACAAGTGTAACTCTATTGTTTTTCATCGTACTATAGTCATTATGTTATTTTTTATAGAATGTATAACCATTTATTTGAAACCCAGTGTATGATATAAGATGTGTAGTTTGTCCTCTAGTTAACCATAATAGAAATTTTTCAATTCTATTCATATATTAAAATAAATCCCTATTTATCTGATATTGTAACTATCCTATAAACATTTTATTTTGTGTATTTGTTATCCGACCTTCAGAACTTAATGGATTAAAAATATCTAGGAATTTCTTTGTGGTATTTAATTTATGAATCAACATGTTCAAAATTATGTATGATGTGATTTTGTGCTTTATACCACTCTATGATTGTAATTGTAAAAACACCTCTTCAAAAAATATATTCTTCCATAAGTAATGTTCTACAATGAGAATTTGGTTGATCAACGCTATCAACATTTGACAGGTAATCGGTACATAAGTCAACAAATTCTTCAAAAATATATCATTCTACAATAAAACCTTCTGGAAAATATTAATTCCTAAAATAATATTCAAAATATTCATATACCATTCAATGGGGTTAATCCATCTATATTGGATTCGAAAAAATAATTAAGCCTCACTAACCAAGGGATCCATCATGTGGACCACTATATAAAATAATAATGGGGAAAATATATCTATTTCATATAAAATGAATGCAGCCTCCTTATTCATGATTGGAAAATTCACCGATTCTATAAATTTATAACATATGGAATTGAAAAATCAGCATAGTCTAGTTAACTTAGGTCATATATTTTTTAGGAAGAATGAAATTTAAAGAAATTTGAATTAAATCTTACATCTAAACATGGAATTCGTGTGGTTTTATTCCTGATAACTTCAAATTATTCATAAATATTATATTCCTTATATTTAATGGATACCCCTTTGGAATATTTAGACCATTAAGTAAAATGAAAATTTGAAAATTTTTCAATCAAGATAATTTGTGAGCTATGAGAAGAAGAAAAGTATACCTTTTTCCCTTCACTGGTGCCAACTCTTCCCATATCCCCATGTAAATCATGTCCAACCTAGCCTTGATTCCATATTTTGTCTTTTTAGAAACATATATTAACATACTAATGAATTATCGAAATTACTGTTTTCTATATGCATAATGTAAATAACATGTTTGGTGTACAATAAATTCCAATACATTAATTTAAATAAAATTGATCTCTTTTTTCGACATGATTTCATATGTTTCTCAGAAATGGTTTATATAAAATAGTGTCAATATGATTTACTTAATCAAACAATTTATCACCTGTTAGTGGATATGGTCTTGTGGATAGTTTAATATTCTCATCAGATGATTTCATCCAAGATCTGTATTTATATCATCAAGGCCAAAATTTCAAAAATTATAAAAATAAATCCTTTGAGGAATGTTTCATATGAACTAAGTGTGTGTATTCCTCATAAATGGGACACCCCAACATTCCATTAATTTTTTACAATGTTAAATATCAATAAGTAGTATTGTCATTTTTATATCATAAAACATGGACCTTAATGTGAATTCATCACTTTTATGAGAATCTTAAAATATTAAAAAAGTACCCCACATCAATTTTATATCATCGATCAATAGACAAAAATAAAAATCAATATCATTACCGGGTTTCATTGGTATTCTTATAGGCAGATACAACATAATGTTTTTTCACTTCTGTCATATCTATGGTGGAAAGTTATAATTTACCAACACAGCGGTCCAAGTACAATGTGTACAACTCTTCACACCAAATTCATGTATTTAATCTGTAGATAATTCAAGAAAATATTCTCTCAGCTTGTTTCCACATTATGGGTACTCATAATCAATTCTATTCTACTGAGGAGAATCTGTAGGATAGAATAGGTTCTCATCTTTAATTCTTGTATCTGCATTACATATCAATTTTCTCATAGTTTCCTATCATCCATATACTCTTATAAATCATGGAATGATAGGAATGAACATTACATATTTCAAAAGAAATTATTCATTTTTCTTATATCGATATTCACTACACTATGGGCATTTTATGATTTATTTATATTCCTTCTAAAATAATATTCAATTATTTGTAAAATCAGGTATTTTTCTGAGATAATTCCCATTGAACATATATTTTATTTAACATTATCTTTTTGATAAGGAAGTTCATTTTCATCTGGTATCTTATCACTCAAGAGACTAAGAAGTTCTATAAAGATGGTTTTACTCCATCCACATCTAGATTTAAAATTATATAACATCAGTATAGTTGAAAATGATTTAAATTTAATAAAACTGGAATACAATTGTCTCTTATCACAACTATTTATCTTCAAAAACAATATTGGAAAATCATGAAGGTCATATTAAAATTCTATTATCATTTATTTCATGTGATCTCCTTCATCATTTACAATATTATTCATATAAAATTATCCATAAACCATAGTATCATCCCAATCAGTGCGCACATTTAGTTTTTCTCATGTTTATTCCAAAATTTATAACTCTTATCTATTCTGTGGAAAATAAAATGTTCTTTCAACTCTTAAAGAGTAATTTTTCAAGAATAAAAACAATTTAAATATAGGAAAAGTATTTGGTAAGGGTCATATAAATTCCCTTTTTCTAACTTCATGAACTATTTAACCATATCTTTATAAACTATTATCATATGATTAGTGTGTTTATTTTTGATTCATATTAATATTGTTAGGTTTATAAAATAATCAATTTGTAAAAAAAAATTAATACACATTTGATATTCATTATGAAAGGTGAAAGTTATTTATAATTATAATAAGGAGAACCTAATATGATCACTAGTACCTAGTATGGGAGGGCTATATGTTTGAGTAGTTCAAACAATATAGGTTCATGTCTAGAAGGGATGGGGATGTGTTTCAAACAACACAGTACACTAATAAATATTCGGGAGATGAATCTGATGTGGTTGACAGATTTATCCTTAAATCTAAATGTTTATAAGTTGGGAGTTGGCGAAGCACAGGAAAACAACTCTTAATTTTTTTTCTTCGAAATGATGAATAGTTTAATAGGCACACAATGGTTTGACAGATGATCTAATCATTCAATACATGCTCACATTTATCTTACTCTTTAATACCCCTTTAACCATTCTTGATGGGTTGAGATACATTACCCACAGATTTTGATTATACATGAACAACTATCCCTTTAATATTAAAATTATTTCCCTAAGACTACAATATGCTCTCATGGTGGAAAATGGATGCATGATTTCATAGTACTACTTATTAAAAACACTATGGAAAGGAACCTTATTTTAATAAAGGGAATAAAAAACATGTTATTATGAATGATTCATGATATATGTCTCTATATGATGCATAAATTGTATCTTTATAACACCCTATGGGGATGACCCCGTAAGGGGTGTTGCTTGCAGTAGGGTTTCCTATCGCTGCCTCTTCAGTTTCGGAATGATTTTGGCTGTGCTCTTCTTCCACAGCGGTGCTTCTCGGTGGGATTGGGTGTCTGGTGGCCTCATTCCACTTCTTCTTTTGGTGTCAGTCTGCATCGGGCATCAAATTCATTCTGCTGCGGATCTGGTCTTTGCAATTGGCTTGAGGAGTCAGTGATCTTCGTGTCACCTCAGATTCTTCTATGGCGATTCATCTCCATGGCGATGCTGGCCACCCCTCGTTTTGGTCTTGGTCGACTTCAGGTGGTGAAATTTCTCTGCGTTGGTTTTGAATTTCTGCAGTTGACTTTAGGGATCGGTGCTCCGCTCGTCGGACTCGGTGCTCTCAATAATGGCTTCAGCACCCAGTTGTCGGTAGTGGATGTTGGATTATTTCTGCAGAGGATATGGTTGGATTTGTGTGTCGGATCATCTCTGGCATACTGCGCTGGCACTGTTCAGGGTCGGCTTGGCTGTGGTGGTATGCGGAGGCGACGACTTGGATGCCGTCGGCTGTGGAGGGTCTCTGACTTTGATCTGATGCTGCCATCCCCATGCGTTGAATTCAGATCTGTTTTTTGTCCAGATTTGGTGTGGATTTGTGTTGCTACCCCTTATTCATTGCTGATGGAACACTGTGTGGGTGGTCCGCTGTAGTCTCTATGTGCGATCTTGTGGGTGGCAACGAGTGATGTGTTTCTGGGTTGGTACATGAATTGTTGGTGATCGTCTTCTTCTTTTCTGAATTTCTTCTCAGTGAGGATATTGTTATGGGGTTTATTTGGTTTTCATGGTGTTTCTATGCGGCTGGCGATCTCTAGATCAAGGGTGTAATCTTCGTGGCCTGCGTTATGAGGTTTGAAGAGTCATTTCAACTTTTCTCTTTCAAGGAATTGCTTCAGATGAAGTTCAGAGTAGCAGTTTCTCCTGGTTTTTGCTTTCATATTTTGATGTTTGAGAGGGTATGGATTTTCCATCGGTTCCGTGCCCATGTAGTCATGCACGAGACTGCTTTCCATGAAGTGCTATGTAGGAGGAAACTGATCTATGTTTATGATGCTGGGTGGAGCTATTCTGTGGAAGTGAATGCGTTGTTTGCTCAAAAATTTCGTATCGCGGTGCATTATTTGTCTTAAGTCATTGAGGTCTTGTATGGTTTCTCACTTTTTCCTCAAAAGTGACTGAATAATAAAAAAAGTAATTTTCAGTCAGTCAGTATAACACCCTATGATTTATTTTTTAAAATTTTATTAAATAAATAATTTTTTGGTTAAATGTTTAACACAAAACCCATTTTTCTAATCATTTCCAAATTCCATATTGAAAACAACAACTTTGGAAAACAATTTCTAAGAGACAAAAACCTTTTAAATCAACATATATTAATTTAAAATAAAAAATTTCATCTCATACCCACTATAAAAATTCTAAACTTTCTTATTTTAATTTTAAAAACCCCACTTGAAATCAATTTTTTTAAAATTCCACATGAAAATTGCTTTTTTTTTTCAAAACACCTACTGGGATACGAAATCCTTTTCTATAAAACCATTATAATTAAATAAAAAAATATTAAAATCATATTCAAACAATAACAAAAATAAATTAATTATTTAAAATATTTTCTATGTAATGTAGAACACATTGAACTGTTGAAAACATTACTAGCTCACTTTGAAATCACTTTATGAGATTAAAAACACCGAATCCATTTTATTTCATTTTATGGGAAAACCTATTTTTCATTTCAAAACCCACTTTAAAATTTTACACCATGATTAATTTTTAAAAAATGAAATTTAAAATATGTATGAGCATAAAAACATTCAGTAGGACACCACCCATTTTAATGAAAATTATGATTAGTAAACATTCCATAAAGATTTTACAGTGATGGAAAGAATAAAACGTTTTTCATAATACATGAGTAAATTAAAAAATTAAATTCTAGCATCATGGTAACTGATTTATCATGTAATTTGGGTCAAGGATCAAGTATTATCACACTCTTAGGGATCATGGCTACTTGGTGTGCACATTTTCATAGGTTTATAAGCCTATGGGGTAGGATTAGACTACTACAAGTGTCTCCCTTACCAACCAATGTTTAGTTAGAGTTGTAATTATAGATTTCATTATTTTATAGATATAAATTTTTATAACTTGACTATCCTAAACTACCCATATATATACCAGGGTTAACATAGGATTCACTCAAAATTAAATCAAGGGGATATTCATTTATGAAAACCTAGTTTCATCAAATATCACACAAGAGTCCACAAATAAAAGAATTCACATTATAGGAAATTTATTCAAGACTAAAAATCAAGAAGGGTTTATAAATATTCAGGACATTGAAAACTATTTTCCAAATGATCACGAGGGGTTTGACGAAACTCATATGTGAATATCAAAATTAGGTTTGATTTGAATTTATGTGATTATGAGTTGAATCAGAGGTGATCTAAAATACAAGTGTATAAAACGATGGTGGATTTTGTTTTTTTGGAAAGGAACCAAACATTATGTTAAACTATGTTTCAAGTATTTACGTTTTTATGAAGTTTAGAATATCAGGGGAATATTTGGGGTTTTTACGAATTGTGACCGAGAGATGAGACAACACTTAGATTTGTGCAACTAAGCATTTTTTTTGAAAAATTTATCTATAGGAGGACAGAATAATGTTTTTCATGATATTGGATATGAAAAGGTGGAAACCACATTACATGTGTTGTTCAAAAAATATATTTATTCATATTTTATTATGTAAAATCTATGAAAAATGGTTGCTTATTTTAAAATTATTTATTCTATGAAATTTGAGTCAGTACTTGTGTTCTTTAATTATGTACATTATTTTATTTATATAAGTTCTTTATTAGAAATTCTGTAAGCTCAAAATAATTTCATGATAAATAGAGGAATGTATCTATAAAATGTTTGGGTTTGGTTACCTCACATTATTTTGATAAAGTAACTAGAATATTCACATGTCTTAGACCATTAGTCAATAAAGTAAATTATTATTTCGTTCATATTTATGTTTTGATATCTATAATTATTATAGTAAAGAAGAAATTAGTTGTATATAATTACTTAAAATAATATAAATATACTTTGTTAAGTATTATCTTTTATACCATTTCATGTATTACAAATAAACTCATTTTCTTTCTCTATAACCAAAATGAATTATAAGACAATGGATAATTCTTAAAAATGATTTAGCAGTTAAATTAGTGATGAGATAATGGATGGGTTGATTATGTTGGAAAGAACACTTTGTTATGATAAATTATTAAGTATCATCAACTTTTTTTGATTTTTGAAACAAAATTAAATACTTTTGAGTACTAAAAAACCTTTTCCCACAAAATAACCCAGTTCAACTATATCTAGGCACAAGATATAATAGATTTTTCACTCATCCAAGCTATCGATTTGTTACCTAGAATTCCCTTGACCAAGAAACCAAGTGAGTTGGTGAGAAAGTAATGGAAATACAAACATATGGTGACAAAAGAAATATTGTACACATCACCTCCATAAATCATGATTATAACAAATCATTTCACATCATACATACATTATAAACTGATAAAAATACCATAATAGACACCACAAATACAATGGGAGTTAAATGAGGGTATGATGATCTATAAACCCATTTTCAAGTGCCAAAGTCTATTAAAAAAATCTAACTCAAGGTGCCAATTTATTTTCCTTTCATTTGAAATTCAAAAATTTCATTACATTGGAAGTATATAGAAATTAACGCTTTTATACTTAAATGAATTCTCTAAAACTTTTTTCATCCATTAAAACAAATAATATGGAAAAAGTATATCATTTGTTAAATAACATTGTATTTAAATGCCTCGTAAGTATATGATCAAACACTTTGCATGATAAAACATTAAATTCAAAATACCTCATCCAAAATCCATGGAAAACACCTTATGAAAATATAGGAATTTCACCAAAATATTCTCAAAATCCATTACAAACATTACATGTATGCATACATTTAGTAATACTGGGTTTAAAAAAGACTTGGGAATTCCATGATTTTTTAAATATATGATTAGAAGAGAAACAAATACCTCAAGAAATCATAATGGAGGGAGGAGACAGCAAAATCATAAGAAAAAATAAGTGTACTTACATTGGAAAACACATGAAAATTGAGGTTGGATACACCTATATCAATGTAAGAGGATGTGGAAGCCTTCTTAGGGATCCAAGGAGGTTTGGCAGAGCATAAGGGAGAATAGAGGATATGAGGCAAGAAATAACACCAATAATACAAACCACGGAACCTAAACAAGGAATAAATAAGAGAGGAGGAGAGAAAATGAAATACCATGGATTCAAGGCTTGATTCATCTAAGAAAAAGTCAACGAGGAGTGCCTGCAGCAATGGAAATTAATGAAATCTTGATAATCATGATTGAAATTAGTATGGTAAGTGTTTTTTAAATAGATCAAGGTGGGTTTTATTATCTCTTATAAAAAATCACCGATAAAGATCTTTTATCATTGCTAAGTTAATTAGCACTGATAAAAGATATATTTATCAGGGATTATTTAGTTCTGATAATGATATAACTTTAATAGTGCTAAAAATTACATATAAAATCCATCTTTATCAATGTTAAACTCTTAGTACTAATAAAGATACCTTTTATCATACATTTTTTAATGTTGAAATAAGGTATATCTTTATCAGTGCTAAAGAAGTCTTGATAAAATCTATCTTTATTTGTGATGATTAGGGATTTATAATTATAATTATAAATAAACATATTTGTTAATATATTTATAAATATTTTTATATGATTATAAATATATTTACATAATTATATATAATTATATAATTATATATTTGTATATATTAAATATAATTATTATTTAAATATATTTATTATAATTTCATAATTAATTAATTATAAAATTATTTATTTATGACTGTAAAAATATTTAAAAAAATTATATTTAATTATATATATTTATATATATATAATTTTATAAATAGGGTAAATATACATTTAAAACCATATTTATAATTATTTCTTGTAATTATAAATACAATTATTTCATTATATATATTAGTATAATTATAAATATTTAATAAATATAGTATAAATATAAATATAATATAAATATATATATTTTTAAATATAATTATTATAATTTTATAATTACTTAAATATATAATTAATTATTTATTATTATTTAAATTCATTAAAAAAATAATTTTTATATATTTATATCACAATATATATTTATATAAGCATATAATTATATATATATATTTAATAAAAATATATATAAATATAGTAAATATAGCCATTTTTAAATTAATTCAATATAATGTTATAGTTACTTAAATATATATATAAATATTTATTTATAATTTAATAAATAATTTTTTAAAAAATAATATTTATTTATTTATAATAAAAAATATATAAATTTTTAAATATCATAAATATATATTTATAAATTTTATATTCAGAAAAATTTATTTAAAAATATATTTTTAAAATTATTAACGAATATATAATCTTAAATGCAAGCATGTTAAAGATGAGTGAAACAAAATAATTAAAAATGAGTACACATTTAAAAATTTGAAAATGGATATGTTTTGTTAATTAAATATAAATTATTAAAAAAAATTGGATGCATACTGATATAAATATGAATACATATTGAAAATACAAAAACATAGTAAACAAATTTATATAAATAAATTTTGGAGAATTATTAAATTTAGAAAAATATATATTAAAAAAGAATAAATAACACATAACTGAAATAATATTAAAAATAAATAAATAATATTTACCAATTAATGCATAACATTTTAAATGTAATATGTTACTAAATGAAATTCAAAATTGAAATAAAAATTATAATAAATTACATAAATATTAGGTGTATGTGTTTATATATAAGATTTCATTAAATACATAATTATTTGTGTGTGTGTGTTGTATATAAAAATTTATTAATTACATATATGCATGTTTGAAATCAATGTAACATGTTTGACATGTGATAAATATAAATATTAAATTATATTTAATTAATTTCCATTACTCAGTATAATTAGAGTTTATTTTTAATTATTATTAATTTTTAATTATAAATCATTCTTCACTAAATATTGACTTACTTAATGTTAGAATAAATATTTGATATTGTATACACCATTTTTTAGAAAATGTTTTATATATTGATATATATGTATATAAATATATTTCTATTTTAAATTTAGTAATGAATAATTATGCATAAAAACCATTAAAATGAATAAGACATTAATATGTTTGTAATTATTAAATTTTATTCAATTTCAATATGTTTATTTAATATATATTATTCATTACTATTTATAGTTTACATATATATATATATATTAAACTTATTAATTTTTATTAATAATTTTTTCATTAATAATTTTTTTAATAATATTGTAATTTATTCAATTTTTATATTATTTTAATTGTTATAAATTAATCATTTTTAATTTTATTAGTCTAATTATTAAAATTTATTCATTTTATATATATATATTTAATATATACATTTTCTCAATATCTATAATATATATATATATATATATTAAATTTATTCGTCTTCATCAATAATTATTTAAATATTAAATTATTATTATTTTTCTTAATTTAATCTTTTTTATTATTTCTTTTTTATTCAATTTATATATCCATTTTTAATATATACTTTTTATTAATATTTATAATATATATATTAAATTTATTTATTTTTATCAATATTTTAATAATTAATAAATTCAATCATTTATTTTATTTACTCATTTTTAAATTTTATTTGCTTAATGATTTAATTTAATATATATATATACTATTTATTAATAATTATAATATATTTATATATATTAAATTTATCAATAGTTATTTAATTATTTTTTTAATATTTTTAAATTTATTCATTTTTTTATTATTTCTGATTTTTCTTATTTTTAATACTTTTATTTTTTATTAGATTGTATAAGAAATAGGTAATAGACCGGGTTAAGACCTTTGGGACGTGAATATGAAGGTGGGAGAAGCTAGGGTGATGTATAGGGTGGGCTAAGGCCCACGTGGGCCCGTGATAAGCCCATATAAGTGTGTATAGTGTAAGCAGAAGCTCATTCCTGTAGTAGGATTCTAATCCATGTATGTGGAAGTATGATTTTTAAAGGGGCACCCTCTTGTGTTCTACTTTGATGTGGGACTCATCTGGCGATTTGGACCTTTATCAGCGCTAACAATAAAACTCTAATAATGTGTACCTGTTATCAAAACTAGAAATAAATTGTTGAAAAAATTACCTTTTACCAGTACTAAAATAAATCAACGGTAAAGGTAATTCATTATCAACACTAAAAAATACTGAAAAGGATACCTTTTTTCATCTCCCTTTTTATCGTAGATAAAAGTTACCCTTTTTCTATGCTCTTTTTAGCGATGATAAAGGGAACCTTCATCAATGCTTTTTTCTAGTGTCGATAAAGCACAATAATGTTAAATGCATGTTTGTTAGTATTGTATACACCACATAGAATGAATAAGTGGTGAATATGAAATGTGTCTCATTGAATTAAAAGTGAGAGAAAATCTTATACCTTAATTCTGAAATTTCATTATACGTGTTTAAATATCATCTTCTTTGAAGAAACTCTTTAGGATTGTACATAAATCCTTCCTAAAAGGGTTTAATAATCAAATTAATTCCTCTAATAAATAGGGAGGGAAGTAAGTTATTTATTTGGGCTGTTCTTGATAGTTCCAAAAGGGTGTCTAAGTGTGTAGAGGAGAGGAGAGGATATGTCCTTTTATATGTTAAGGAGGGAAACTCCTTGAAAATTTCCTAAAAGAATGTAAAATGATATATTAATTCCTAAAGAATCTTTTAAATGGTAAAATATTCGAAGGTACGATAATATAGGGGTGAAATATGTACATATAACTAGATTTGGACACATTTAATTGGAAATAATACCCTTTTATTTTGGTTCACCCATGGTGAACCCGATTTAACTTTAAATGTGGTAATTGATTTTTTACTATTTTCAATATTCATTTTCAAAAAAATTATTCTTAACATATTAAATAATATTTATTATTCATATTCTTATTATTAAATCAATTTTAATAATTTCACTTCACAACATTAATATAATTTAATTTAAAATTAAACTCATTGGTGAGGTGAAAAAGGTGTTTTCTAAAGAAAATGTTTATTTAAGTATAAAATTTTTTATTTCAAAAACCAAAATTGAATTTATTCCAATGTCATAAATTTTATTATTTATAATTTTATTAAATTAATTGTACTTTTAAAAAAATTTCGAACAAAATGATATATTGTAAAATCTTCAAATTGAAAAGTAGTTTTCAATAAAAATCTTTATTTTTTTGATTTTTATCAAGAAATAAATATTTTATGAATAGTTTCAAAAACAGACTCTAAAATAATTTTGAAATGATGATTTCGAAATTTAAGTTCATTTTTAGAAGTAAATTTTCTAATATTATTGAAAAGTAAATTTATTTCTTTTTCATAAAAATGAATAAAAATCATTTTTGAGAAAAGAGTGTATTTTTTAAAGCATATAGAGTATTTACTAAAATTTTAGTACTTATATATCAATGTATTTTTGTTATCTAGAACCATTATAATTAATTTTTAAAATGTGGTTATTTCAATTCATACCTCTATGTTTAATGGCATGGTTATAATGATCATGTTTAAATAATAATATTAATAGAATGTTGTGGTTTGTTAAAACTAGTTGTTGTGTATTACACAAGTTATCGATGTAATTAAATTTATTTAAAACCAAATCATATAAAATTAAATGGGTGTTACTCATACATAATTAATACTCTATCCTCTCAGGATATTATCCTATCTATTATAAATATTCACCAGCTTTTTACCATAGGTCGAATCTGGTTCCAAATCTATAACATCATGAAAAAGAATGTTAGACTGATTCAGTTGGAATTTCATCAATTGAGAGACATGGAACACATTATTCACTATATTTAACATTTATGGATTTATTCTGTAGTAATACATATAAAATTAATTCAAAAATATCATATCTACCCATATATTGAGTTTAAAACTTCCCTTTCTTACCGAGTTCTCCATGTCTCAGCATTGAATACACGTGCAAGAAGACTCAATCCCCAACTAAAAACTCAAATTTCAATCCATGATGGTAAAAATATAAAATACATAAAATCATAGATATCAATAAATGGTACCATATTAATTACACTCGATCCATTATCTTATTTACCAACCATGGTTTTTAAAGTTATTTCACTTCTATTTCTATATATCATAATTATAGTTAATAAATTCTTTCAAACAATACATTTAATGGATCCATCCAAATTAATAATTGATAATTTTTTTGTATATAGAAACTATTAATACCACATAATCTACTCATGATCTCCCAAAATCCAATAAATAATCTTGAATCAAGTCCTCCAAATTCTATATGGTTTGTTCCATATCGTCTTCCATATAATTATGATATGATGTACTTGTCATCAATTAAATACCTTTCAACTTTTTTATCCCTCTCAAAAATATCAAATTAAATTGAGGATACCAATATTATAAGATATATTAATGAACTCTATGAATACTAACCACTACATCTAGATAAAAATAACCCAAGTCCCTAACTGAGAACATCTCTTAAACAGATAGAAGCAGATTCACATAATGAGTAAATCCAAAATCATCCATATCACATCACATTTTCTTGGTGTATTTAGGAATCCATTCATAAAATACACTATTATAGATTCCAACATCCACATTTCAATTGTTTAAGGATTTTGAATCCCTATAATTCATTAATTCTAAAATTTTATCCTTTCACAAGTCAACCATTGAGAGAGATAATCAATTGTTTCTATACTCATACCTATCCAATAGAACTGATATATGATATCATGATCATATTTTTCACACTTAAATGGGTTCCTTAGTAAAATATATAAAATTTATCTATGAAATTATTTTTACGGCTCAATGAAACCACCAATATATTATATAAATACAGCAACACGTCTATCTTTGGTGACCACCTTTCCATAACCCCTCTACAATTTAAGGAATTAATAAACTTTTTCTAGTTTGAATTTGTTTATTTCCAAACATTTTATTATTCTATAAGTATATAATAATCTTTAAACAATGGTAATATCATTTCACTTTTCTCTTCATGATATTCCAAATATAAACATTCAACCAATCCAATTATCTTTGATTACTACTTTGACTCATTTTCCCACTTGAGCTTTATATATTAAGGAACATGCCACAATGTTACCCTAACCTAGTGTATATAATAAATCCAAATAAATATTATAAAGGTACTCATACTATCTCTATTACCTCAAAATTAACTCTCACTAACTGAAGATGTACCTCAGACTCTTATGATCGAAATATGCCACAAACGATTTAGATTAAAAGTAATGTCTCCATATATTTAAGGTATAAACTATCATTGATAAATATAAATCATTCATGGGATTGTTCTTCTCATTTCTCCTAACTACCTCAATATTTATGCAACCATGTTTTTTTTATATGCACACACCCTATTATATCTCTACATATATCATAATACATAGAGAACCTATCAATAAACTTTAGAATGATCAACACTAGTGCATATATCACCTTCTTCTTTATCTCATAAAAATATACATATCACTTTTATTTCTACTAAAACATGATTCATTTACAATTAAATTTCTTCATCAATTATTTTATCTTTAAAATGTTAAGAATAAAGCCTTGGAAGTATCCTATCAATCTTATGGAAATATAAGTCTCAAAGACATTCTTGGGAAGATCCTAATACATCACCATATCAAATTTATATGGATCCACTGAGACTCCCTTCACAAAGATCACATTCCCCAAGTATATAACATCCAATATAAAAAATTTACATCTTAAGTGTTTTAAAAATATATTCTTCTATCACAATATATACATCAATATCTTTAAAAGATTTATATGATCTCGTTATGGTTTAAAATAAACCAAAATGTGACCATGACGAACAAGAGATTGTATTCAGTAAAAATATGATTCAATAACATTAAAATAGTATTGTAATTAGAATCTCAAAAATAATTACAAAAAAAAAATAATGCCCATACCTACTTTTTAACAACATATTTGTTATTTTTACCTACTTTACCCTCAATAAGTGATATCGTAACCACAAATAAATCATCAAAAACAACTTATCTACATTATACTAATAAAAAAATCATCAATTATAGGTATATATTATTTATTATTCATCATTACCTGATTCTATATTTGGTATTAAATTCACAATCTCAAGCTACTATTAGACTTCTTAGAAAATAAAAACAACACTATGATTGGTGAAATTATTTTCTTCATCAATCCCTTTCCCAATAAATCCTACTACTAAATATTTATCCCCTTGATTTTATGTCACCATGAAATATAATAGTAATGATAACAGACTCATCCCAAGAAAAAATGTATAGATAACTCCACATCTCAATCTTTTAGAATCCCATAAAATTATTTCAAAAACACATTAATGAAATTATTCAACACTACAAAAACAGAAATAAATCCCTTGATAACACTAATCTATGAACGAACCCAAATAGATGACATATTAAATCCTAATGTTTTTAAATAAGTGGATTGAACTTACTATATTTATTTTCCCACTTCCCTTGGAAAGTTATATCTACCATATTGGGTGTTGTAAATAAGTCATTACACTCATTGTAATCGACATTGAATTTGGTCTTATCTATCAAATCAATCTTAAATATTACATCATATATGTATATACATTTAATGAATAAGTCCCATAATATATCGATGTTTCTAACCATAATTATAAAACATGGGAATAAAATCCCAATTCTAACCATTTAATTAAATTTATTCTCAATATTCAAGGAAAAATGATATTAACTCCCTATAACACTAGTATAAATAGGACTTATACCAACAGTTTTGGCCAAACCGTTGTTAAAGGTCACTAGTTTTGACCTATACCAATGGTTTGGACAAAACTATTTTTATAGGTAACTTATATGGACCAATACCAATGGTTTTGGCCAAACCATTGGTATAGGTCACTAATTTGGACCTATACCAATGGTTTGACCAAAACCATCGGTATATGTCACTTCTATGGACCTATACCAATGGTTTTGGCCAAAACTGTTGGTATAAGTCCAATATAGTGATCATATACCAACGGTTTTGGCTAAACCATTGGTATAGGGTGGACCTATAACAACAATTTTTCCAAAAGAGTTGGTATAGATCAAAAAATAAAACAACATATACCAATGGTTGTCAAAACCGTTGGTATTAGTACATACATTCTTTTATGGAATATTTTGTTAAATAACATTAAATAAATTAAAATTTAAAATATAAATGCATATATATATATATATATATATGAAATTATGTTCACAAAAGTCAAGTTAGGTTAGTGGTTAGGTTTTTAGATTAAAAATGGGAGGTGCTGGGATCAAAACCTAGCTAGGTTGTTTTTTGAATTACCTATTCCAATGGTTTTATGAAACTATTGGTATAGGTTTTTATATGACCTATAAAGACTATTTTTCAAACTTTTTGTATAAGTATATACCAACTTTTTTCCATAACCATTGGTATAGACCAATCCCCATTCCAAACAAGCCAGCGACCCTCCAAACCGTTGGTATTGGCTATACCAACAGTTTGGAGACCTATACCAAGAGTTCCAAACCATTGGTATAGGGTATTTTTCTATTATTGTAAAAAATAAGTTATACTACTACCCATGAAGACATGAATGAATGATATTTAATAATATAAAAAATATTATATATTTTAGTATAAGAAATAAAAATAGTACCTATAACAATCATGTTTATTGCCTCAAACTTATCTAACACATGCTCTATAGCAAAAATGTTTTCCCTAAACCTTAAAGGGGTTACCACCATTAATTAGATACAACTCATATATATATATATATATATATATATATATATATCATTTTTTAGATTCCTTTCAACCATATGTGACCCTACATATTGATGGATCATCCAATTATAGACCAAAAAGAGAGAAATTTTCACAACTAATTAAGATTACCTAGTCTCCCATATTAATGGAATTTCCCAAAAAATGTTATGATTATCTCATAATAGGATTACCATGTTGTAAATGGGTAGCATCCAAGATAAATCCTCCCTTGAGAAGAATCCAAACCCACCAAAATTCATTAATCTACCTCTATACTAATGATAACCCCACATTATTTTATTCACTCTTAAAAATGATTACATCCCTCAGACTGAAGAAAAATGTATTCACACCATTCACATCTATCATCCAAAACACACTCTTGGATACAGTGTTCACAATTTCTATATCAATAAATAAATAAGATTAACCATTGACTAATTATTAATTTGAATAATCATATCAAACCATTTTTCCTTGAGACTATTATAGGTGATTAACTCGAGATTAGGGTGAATCAAATCTTCCATGTGAGTAGTATGCTACAGAACTATCTAGTTCCCCTAAAATAGCACCAAGAACCCTCATGCATTATAGAGATCTATTGTTCCTAGATAAAACTACCCACTAAAGATTTTATATATTAAAACCCATGATATATCCTCATATAGATTAAATTTTAAATCCATATACCACCAATTAAAACTTTCTCCCTCTAAAATATACGTAGAAAACATCACCTTCAATATCTTCAAGGTTTACAAAAATAATAATATACAATTTATCCTCTCTAAGAAATTACCATCTTATTGTACTCAATAATTTTCTTTAATGAAAGGAAAATTATACATGTATAATTCCCAAGAATGATCCATTTATTTTGGTCACACATGATTTTACCTCCTTTCGAGTGACTAGATCACATAAATTAGTATATTCAAGAGCATAATAATACTATCTTAATACCAATCAATTTCCTCACTCACCATCCTGACTAGAACATTTCTATAATATTAATCATATAAAATAACTCTTTATAGATATATCTCTATAACACTACAATCCAAAAAGATAAATCACACATGAAACTGTGAAAATGTTCTCTAATATTATACTATAAAACCCAAAACATGAGATATAAATCAAATATTCAAGTTAATATATTCACCCTATAGTGATTCCTTAATGTTTTTTGTTCAAAAGTATAATATAAATAATATAAAAGAAATTATTTTAAAATAATAACACTTTATAAAGACCTTTTAAAATCACTTTTAGAAAAACCATCACGTAAGAAAAACAATTCTAAAAATTCGACGCATGTGTATAATAGCCTTAGAAAAACCATTCATGATGACTAAATTATTGGAGTTCCTCCTTAAATATTTTTAAACATTTTTTTATAATTAAATATTCCCCACTATATTCTAGATATATTTTATTTCTCATTTTTAATTTTATTATAATTTTGGACATGGTTTTATCTTTTTTTAGTTACCCGTACATTCAGTTTTTAGTCAAGAAAATCATCCTCAAATTTTTGTAATAAATCATATAAACCATGATCGATTTTTTATAAAGGTAATTGCCGATAATAAATAAAAACCAAATTGAATATGAAGATTTTTGTTTTTCATTTATCCTTATAAAAATGACTTACTCGATATCATTTAAAATTATGGTTTATAATTTTCCCTTACATTATTTTACTTCATGGTGAACTGATCCATTACTTTCCAAGAACATTATCGCCGCCCATGATAGGTTGGGTGCATTATAATTATAGAAATTGGAAGAAATAATATTTTTATATTAGAGGGTATGAATAGAATTCATGATACATTAAAACCAAAAATATTCCTTATAGTAAATCACATGTATAACTAATGGTTATTACCTAAAGAATAAAGGTACATTTTGTAGAATGGGTTTTTTGAAATTGAGATAACTTATCTATAATAGTACTCAATTTATGCCATGTAGAGAGTGTATAAAGAGGTTTATAATTCATCTAATAATGATTATTTAAACTTTTAGTGAGGTGGAGGATTCAATATGAACTAAATCCACAACATATAGAAATTGAGATTTATGATTACATGATATTAGAAAATACAAAACTTGATATGTATTAAGTGAAATGTATTACATAGACATTATAATTCATGAAAAATCATTAGATAATATTTAGTAATGAATATTGTTGAAGTTATAATATACATAATGAAATACATGATATAACTTTATCATATTTTATGATAGCCCCACACATATCTTATAATTTGAAACTCCATTTAATTATGGTTTTCATATTTAAACTTAATGATATTTTTTATGGTTTTTATATTTTTTCTTACCAATTTTTAAATTGATCATAATTAATATTGATGTTTTTTATATGTTTTCTGAAATCATTAATGTATAAATGGGCCAGATATTTAATCGGATGGTTTTAATGATGCATTTATATATGAATAACATATTTAGGATATTAAAACGAGATCTATTTCCTCAGAGAATACAATAATTATATGTAAAATATTTAAATGATGGTAAGAATCATATTTCCAAGATTATAGTATTTTAATAATTGATTATTGTGAAGGTGATTTATAAATCACCCACATGATGAGGATTATATTGATCTTGGTGAGGAATTAGTTATTACAATTCATTAATAATTATGGAATATTAAAATAGACACTATGTTATAGAGATATCATATTCAAGATATATAAGTGTTTCTATATTGGAAATAAAATTGTTTCACACACTAATGTTATGAATTGGTTAATATATACTGGATCACCTTGAGCCAAATGTTCTATTACCTTGTTAAAGGTTGGAAGTTACTTTAATATACACTAACATCCTTTTTATATTTCACTTGTTTAATAATTATTATATTTTAAGGTATTTTTATCTTTTTTTTGAAATGTTTTTATCTTGTTATAACACAACACATAATTATACCTCTACTAAAAAAAATTTCTTGGTTATATTAAGCTAAACAAATGGAAAGATCACAAATGTCATTCCTTTTCCATAGAAAAATTAAACTGTTTAGGTTATATCTCCATGAATGTAAAGGTTATGAGTTTATAAATTCTTTGTTCTGGTGAAAGGTGGGCTGATAATATGTTTTCTACTCCCTTTAAATATGATTTTTAGTCTATATACCCACACATATACATGATTTGTTGGATTTTTAAATAGAATACGTGGGATCATTTTGATCTAAACTATAATGATAACATGTTTTTTATCTTATTTATTTTTATGTCTTGTAATATTCACTCACTATAATGTTGGGTTTATTAAATTATTTTAACTTATCCACTAAATTCTATTATGATTTTTAATTTAATCGAATTATATTATGTTTTATAATTCACACCTTGTAATTTCCATATACCATCTAGGAATGTATAATTTGTATTCTTACTTAACCTTTATATATTTGTTTTTCTCTATTTGATTGTATTATTATATATTTTTATACTGATAAACATTTCTCTATGTTGTCAAAATAAATTGGAATATCATTTTTGATATAGATGTTTTAAATTAAAATGATGGTAATATTCTTTAGAAATAAACTTTCTTACATAGTAATGATTATAGACTATAGAAAGAGTGGAATCTATACTTAAGAAATGAGAATTGAACACTGGAATATCATATTAAGACCATAAAAATTACACGAGTGTCACCTATATTCTATAACTATTAATGATGATATAATGTTTGTTTTTAATAATAAGGTAGTGAATATTTTATATAATGTAATTAATAGGAATATTTTTAATTATTTCTTATTATGTGAAACTTATAATGATATCTAGACAGCTTTTCTGGTTACACATTATGTCATAGACAAACTGAAGGGAGCGAATGTTTACATGTTCAGAGATAAATATCATGATTTAAAGATATGAAAAAATTAAACCATCAACCAAACATTCGAATGATTCAAAATAATATGGAGTGGGATGAGTGTATATGGTGAGTTATAAGACAATATACTCATAATTTAATGAGTACATAGATACCTACCAAATAAAAGAAATGTCTAGAAGGATGTCATTAATGAAATAAAAAAATTAAAGAACAAAATATTTGGGTGATTATTGGATCACTTTTGTAGTATGAGATTGAAAAAAACAATGAAAATAATGATGGTAATAAAATGAAATATATTTCATTGAAAACAGTTATTATCTAATATATCTCATTTATTGAATCAGGTTCATAAACTTATAGAAAAAAGAGGCTAATTAAGGATGTGAAAATATTTTAAATGAATATTAATAAGTATCAATAAATTATTAAAAAGAAAAAATATAGGAATAAAAGAAATGTAGTTTTACTTAAAACTTAAATAACATTAATCTGACATGTTATTAGTGTTGGAAGAAAGAAAATATAATAATTGATTGTATGAGAATAAAAAATAATGTGAAGGATAATATGTTTAAGAATAAATAGAAGAATTTTATGGTATCCTGGAGATATTCTGAAATTTTAGATTCATGTTACAAATATAAAAGTGTAATGGAAATGGTTAGCCATTTTTATAGGGATAAATATGGTAATATATCATCTAAACCTTCTCAGTCATTTTATTCATGTGATTTTTCGTGAATCTATAAGGAATGATGGGAATGTATTTTTAATGTATAATATGAATTATATTTCTAATACTAAATCATATTTTGATTTTAATGTTGATACTGTAAGATTAAACCTGTTGTAAAACAACATTAAAATAAAATTTATGAGTTTCAAGATAATATTCACATATTTTGAGATGTATACATGATTTTAGTGAAGGATTAAAAAAATAAAAGATATTAATAATATTAATTCTAAAATTTATAAAGTAAAAGAAGAAAATATGAATTAAAAGAAGATGAATTTTTTTAAACACTAATGATAATTCTAGTGGATTTTTTAGATTTGTATGATACTCATAAAAAAATGGTATGTTGAAATATAGTGAAATTGTTTTTGAAGGATGCATTGTTTAAATAATCTATTTTATGTAATATTTGAAATAAATTTATGAGATTGAAAAATATGATAAGAACCAAGAAAAATATGAGTTATCTCTATTTTGTTGGGACACTACCTCATATATAAACAAACATATCAATAAAAGGTTAAAACCTCATAATTTAATCTGTTAAATGTTTTAAATGCGTTGCATTTGGATGTTATAAATCAGTTTATTCATTATAAAATGTCAAATTAATTGGTCATAAAATTTCATTTCTATCTAAATATATTTTCCATATTAAAAGGACTAAAAATTTTGTAAAATAGGTTACTAAATGTTCTTTCCTAAATCTAGTTGGACCTAATTTGATCTTATTACCCAAGTAGTTTCGTTTTTTTCATCCAACATGCATAAATTTTAAAAAAATTATTATATGTTATTTTAGTATACATGAAATTATGTGTTTTTAATTATATCAAAAGAGAATTATATGGTTGTTATATATTATGGTTAATTGGAAAATGATTACAATGTTTGATAATTTTATTTTTTAAATATACTTTTTTATTCATTGTATATAATTTTTTAATTATTTTAGTATGACTAATAATTTTTATGGATCTAGGTTGATATTGTTTATATTTTTATAGATTGTTATAACATTTTTAAGATACAATGATTTAAATATAAGTTCAATAGAAACACATTCACTATTTTTAATATTTTTGTAGAGGTGTAGAATAATTAAGGGGTTAATTAATGTCTTTATCATTTACCCCTTTAAAATATTGTTATGGATTAATGGAGGGTTCTATTATTTTTTAGTTTTCTTAATTACTTTTCATTACATTATAATTTTAATATATTTATATATTTTTATATAATAACCACGTTTAATTATTTTATGTTCTTGATTTATTCTTTGTATTTATTTCTTTTTAAGAACATAGAAATTTTAATTCATTATTTTTATTTTATGAGCATGTTAGTTTCCCATTTTTATTTTATTGAAAGATCTATAATTTTTTTTTGATTCATACATTCTATTTTAATATTATATTTATTTGAAGCATTCCAAAATTTATTATTCTTTTTAATTATATCTTTATTTATTATCTTTGTATATTTAAAAAGGAGTGAGATTTTTCATTTCTTTATAGTTATTTTTGTTGTGGGATTGTAGTTATAAAAAGGGGGAAATTATTATAGTGAATCCTTACCAGTTATTAATTGTATATTAATATTTGGAAAATTTTCACTCTTTTCTTTAGATGTTATATATATTGTTTTTATTTGATTTTATATTTTGTATATTATTTTTTATTTTAAATTTGTGTTTTCATGATTATTACGATCTATTTTTAGTTAATTAATTCATCTTTTCATCTTATAATTTACCCTGAATAACCCTAAAAATGTTTTTTTGTATTTTTTTAATAGAATTGTATACACTTATGAAGTATGTTTCTTATGGTATATGACTCATAGAGTTTCACATTGACCCTTATGAAAATTAATTATGTGTTTTCTTTTACCCTTACTATTTTTCATTTACACTTATGTTATTTTACCCTGATATAAACTGATGTTTTACATGAAGTGTTGTTTATTATATCATATGAAAGGCAGTTTGAATTATGATTCTACATATCAGAATATAATATATTTTTAGATCTGATGCTACAAACTGAATTCAAGATGCATGAAAAATTATAGAGACCCCTTGAAGGATATCATATGCAGAATTAAATTAGATCATTTTAAGAATAAATTTATTCTTTATCGAATAGGTTTTTTGATATTTTAATAACTTTTCTACAATATTAATCACTTTAACTAATACTATTTATTATGGTTTATTATATTTATTTTACTATTTTTTACATTACTTATAAATATCGATGATTTTTTATACCGTGTTTTAGAAATGTTTGGTTCAAGAATGAGCTAGATATGTGGTTATATATATTTTTACAAAAAATCTTAATATATATATATATATATCATATTTATAATATGAACTTGAAAAATACATTATTATAGAACACATGAATTAAAATTGGGGTTTTTAAATGTTGGTAACAATCATACTATGATGTTTATATTATTTTAAATATTTCATATTATAATATTATTTAGGACACACCCACATGATGTGGATCATGGAGAGAAGAAATTCGTTATTTCTATTCATATATTAATATGTTTGAAGCAGGAAAAGTGAAATATTGATAATTAATATTCAAGATGCAAGAATGCTTCTATGATGGAGAGATGAATTGTTTCATCTTCTAATATTATAAATTAGTAATGTTGTGTGAAATATCATATATAAAAATATTATAATCTAGCGATAGATGATTGAAGTTTATTTTCTCTACAAAATTATCTTATTTTATGTCTTTAACTAGTTTATACTCTTAAATATTTCTTTGTGTCATTAACTTCTGTTTTGTAATGTTCTTATCAAGTTGTAACACAATTCACACATGTTCATGCCTATATTAATATGTGTTATCTTAGTAACACCAACCTCATCAAAATGTAAGAGAACTTAGTTTATTCATTTTACCTGTAAAATGTATGTGTTTATGTTATTTCTCCTTATGTGTAAAATGAAATAATTTGTTTGTGCCTTGATCCAGTGAAATCAGTATTGTAATACGGTTTTCACTCCCTTCAAAATAGATTTTATAGTGGATACACATACAATAAAATGAGTTAGAGAGTGTGTGATGATTATATATAAGATCAATTTTATCTACGATACAATAAACCATTGTATTCTATATTATTTACTTTTACTAATAACACCCGTCACTCACAGAAATATTGGATGTGTTGAATTTTATTAGCTTTTCTAGCTTATTTTTTTACTATTATTATATTAATTTTTAAAATAATTCCCCCTTTATATATTATTTATCTACTAAATAGGAACCTATATAAACCATTCTTCTCATACCAAACTACCATGGTTGTAGATGCCTAAAGTGAATAACTGACCAAGACCCTATAAAGGACCATTTTGATCAAATGTTCTACTCAAACATCTTAGTAACTCAAGTATCAATATTGTGATATTTTTAATTCATTTTTTGGTACAACTCAAGTTCTAAACATGGTAGTCACCAATACTAACAAATTCCCAATAAAATACCTTTTAAACCATGATTTAATGAATTTTTTTGATGACCTTGATCCAGGATCCCAATTCTTGAGACCTGAGTTGGGATCTATATAAGGCCCTTTGTTCGTTACAACATTACTAGAGACTATATAATAGTACCAAGGGATAAACACAATCATTAAGAAATTATTTTTCCTCATATAATTAACTAACTATAAGAGACATAAATATGATGTTTCATTTAAAATTCAAAAATAATATTTTTAAACACAATTCATAGAAAAACAAATAATACTGTGACATAAAAAAATACTTCACTGTAGCATGAGTCAACGAACTAGAAATTAATATATATCAAATTTTAATGGTTGATATCCTCTGAAAATTCATGATCAAACACTAAAACATCCACAATTTTCACAAATCCTAATATCCACTACCTAATAACATCAAATCATTTCCCTTGCCTACATGATGACATAAGACTTCTACACATACACTAATATGTGTGGGTAAGAATGAGTATATATTCCTATTAGGATTTAAATAAATAACTCTCATATAATTCCATATAGACATATTCCAAACCATTTAACCAATTCCATTGAAAATTAAAAGAATGTATAAAAAATAGTTTATCACATTTCCAAATAAATAATATACCGTATTAAAATAAAATGACCAATTATTTTCCAATCATGGTAGGATAGTTAGTTCTATCCCAATATAAATCTATTAAATAACTGGTATAATATAAGTAGATATGACAATAAATAATTATATAATATGAATTATTTCCTATGATCATTACATATACCCACTGTGGATCATCATCCACCCAAGTGGTTCCCGAATTTCATGGTCTTTCCTATCCATATCTCACCAAATCATGAAGGTTACCAATTATACAAAGTACCAAACCCTTCAATATATACTTTTCACTTATTATACATGGTTTATAGTCAACATGTAAAATTTTCTTAAATATTTTTATTTCCTAAGAATATTTTACCCAAATAAACCCTCAAACCCCAATATTAAACAAACCCAAATAAAGATACTAAAAAATGAACTTCATAAGAACCTTTAATACCTAAAACCCATGGAATACATTAAAATATAATTTAAAACCAACTCCCATAGTTTAATTTTAATAACCACACATGCCTCCAGTTATTATAATAAAAACACTAATTATCAAATAAATCCATGAAATTAAATATTAATTACAAAAAAAGAATTATGGACTCAAGTAATGATCACATAAAAATCCTGAAACCATAGTATTAAATCCCATAATCGTGGTCCAATACTCCAAACCATAGAAAAAGATATGAAAACATGATTCATCAATTCCTGATTAATGTTGAAAGTCTAAAGACCAATATCTAACTCAAAGAGGTTGATCTACCTTTGGGAAAAGAAATAGATGATGGAAGAAAAAAGTAGATTAGATAACACATGATATCATAAATATAAAACCTTAGATATAATGTTCTTTTGATTAACACTTGAGATAGTTATTTAATTTCATTATAATAAACCCTCTATTTTGATCCCAAGGAACCCTAGGGTTAAGAAAAGTTGAATTAATGAGTTTAGTAGGGTCTATAAGAGGATGATTAGTTTTTAATAAGACAAAAATCATAATAAATTTTTTTTCTACATGTTTAGAAAGCAAAGTCATCTAGGACCATGGACCAAATATTTCATGTTGGCCACTTAGAAGTTCTCAGGATGAGGAGCTACATGACCTCAGACATTCCCCCTCCTATATGCCAAAGGCTACCAACTAGAAATGTGGCCCTAATCCATAAAATAAAGAGGATATGACCTTAAATAATTGTTAATTAAAATATATGAAATAAAAAAGGTCTAAACATTCATTAGAATACATGTTAACCAATAATTATCCACCATAACAAATGATGCAGTCATACAAAAAACATAACTAACCACCCACTATGGAGATCACATATAAAAAATAAATAAAACAATAAAATACAAAAGGGTTGTAATACCATACTCAGGTGTTAATAACCCTTTTTCAATTCCTATAGAGTTACTCCAGCTAGATCTACTACACAACTCATGCCCCAACTTAAAAGAAAAACATAAGATGTACATGTTTACTGGGGTATCCATGCAGTTTATGATTGTATAACTCTGTATAGTCCCACCAAGATCAAATAATATACAAATTCATATAAAATTTTATAAAAAGGGAGAAAAGTATAAATAAACATTCTTGTTGGGTCATCATGTGCTATCGATACCACTATAACCCTATATGAGTTCCACATGCACATCTAGGCATAATGTGATAACCAGGACACCACAAAACTAGACCAAACCAACTTTATCCCCATATAGAAATCATGTCATCACCTCATGACATGTATCCTATAACTCATCCCATATTTAGAGACTCAATTAATCATGTGTTAACCAAGACACCATAATATCTGACCAATAATGCTTTGGAACCATGTCGAAATGTTATCATCACCTAATTACACGTGTTCCATATCCTATCCCATATTAAATGAATCAAGTACGAGAATCAATAAAATATCAAGAACTAACTAATGGGGTAGGGTAAGGTCCCACATCTATGTCCTAGACTCTCTATCGCACTAAAGTTTATATTTCTAAAACCTTCTCACTCAAGGTGAGTCCTTCCATGTCCTAATCATGACCTTATATCTCAAGGCATGGTCTGACATCCAAATCAAAAATCACATCACACATATAATATTCCTTCTCACTCAGGATGTTTTTAAACCACACCCAACAACCTCTTAATCATGAATGAGTCACAATATAATCCCCTACCTCCCCTATTGTGGGTCTGACAAGCATAGGTTGCCATATTTTCTCTCACTAAGGGAAGTCCCTATCAGTATCCTCTCACTCAATGAAATGAAACACATCATAACCACTATGTTCTCACACATGGTGTGGTCCATATCACACACATCATGTAAACTATCTCACTCATAGTATTCCTTCATGTGAAATCTCACTCATGGAGGGACCAAGTCACAAGATCCCTCATCATGTAGTTTTTATGTAATTGTATACACGTATAATACATGTATGTTATAATAAAAAGGTCCTAAAACTCATCAAACATGCCCAGTATGTCATCATTATTGATATTTTTACTCTTGTACAAACTCTAGTTCTCTATCAATTGGAACCAAATCACATCTGTCACACCTTTTTGTCCTCAAATCTTGCAATATCTATCTAATCCTAACCATAATAGGAGAGGTCCAATCCTTTATCAAAATATTCCCTTAGAATCACAATTCCATGTCGTTAAGAATTTCCCACAACCTATACCTTGGTATCAATGCACATATCATAAGGTATGTCTCTCAACAAGTAACTTAGAGAAAACACCAAAATATCACACATGTCTTGTTCTATAGGAATTATCTTCCACTTTTCACAACCTAAGACACTTCTCTAATCCCAAGAGGTATTTTATCACTACACAAGAGACATATGACCATTTATCCCGTATCCACATGAACCAAATCCTCTCATTTATACACACCGTCCATTGGTAACACACCTAGGCTACCTAAGTCACATATCATACATGAAGACCTAAAAATTGCTCTATTCAATGTATTTGACACCTTATCCCCATAGAGAACTAGTCATTGGGTAATCCCTATTTACTGATTAAGAGAACCAGGGCTATCCTTTATTTTTTAACAAGTACACCCTCAGTCCTTAACCACCTTACCTAAACCACTAAAATTATACAGGCTTTAATTCTTATAAATAAACACATAAATAATTTTGTTTCATAGGTTCCACCTACCACGATACTATAATTAACCCATTTCCATGTTTGTACACCCCCTTAGATAAGTCCATCTAGGACTAATCAAATCTAATACCTCCACCTAATCTCTAATATCACTTCATATAATATAAACAATTAACTATAATCTATTATTATTAATTTTATAATTTAATCCCAAGATGTATAACATCAAAAAACCCATCACTTATTGATGTGTCAATGAACCCTCTCCAAACCCATTGTGTTAATCCTTCTATGGGTATTCTCCCATAATGAAAAATGAAATTTCAAAAAACCATTATTATTTTACAATGATCCAGTGATATATTTGTATGATCAATATTTTAAATCATTTAAAAATCACCATCCATCAACAAAAAATAAAAACTAAAGTGTAAAAAAGAATAACCTATCTCAAATAACCATAAAAAACATACATAAAACCATCCTAAAACATGAATAATGGATGGGTGGAGGGGTGCATGATAGAAAATAGAAAATTTCCTCATCTAATAATTCATTGATCTAAAAATGAACAGGGTCCAACAATGAAATTTTGGTTCTATCCCTATTAAAAAATAAAGTTGGTATAACACACTGAGACTGTACAACTTGATCTATTTCCAAAAAATACACTTAATACACATGTTTTAATGTGAACTATGACAACCCATACATAATCAACCCATAATTACGAGATTAAAAATAAGGGTTACATTTTACTACATTTTAGGAACTTTTTGGTTTATTGTTTTATAGAATTTGGAAAAATATGTCATAATAAATTTGACACTACCACATAGTTTACAATTTTTCCATAAAATAATTTCTCAAGTTTAATCCCTTAATTCATTTTAGACACCTTTTATTCTTTTAATATGAGTCACCATAATAGAAATATTAACCATTTATAGATCTGAATCATCCTTGTATCCTATAGAGAACATTAGAAAATGTGGGATGAGAAAAAAATATATCATTCATCACTATACAAATATAGGAGACTTTGTTGTGAAGTTAAAAACATAAAAATCCAGAATAAAGTCTGTCTTTTTATATATTAATATATCAGATTAAATAATCATTTAATTAATACTAAAATAAAATCCAATGAACATAGATTTCAAAAAACATTTTATAAGAAAGAATAATTTCAAAATAATAGTCATGAGGGTTACTTGGGAAAATATGATAACTTATGAAAAAATTCCTTCAAAAAACTAACCATTAACCTTTAGAATATAATAAACCTTATATTAATCATGATCTAATTTTCATAAATTATTAAATAAAAATATTTCTTTTAAAAGCTATATAAATAATTGAAAACCCATGTAGGTATCTTGGGAAATTATCCTTATAAAAGAAATTATAACAAACCTAAAAAATTAACAATCATATTAGTTAATTCTAAAAGAAAATAATTGGAGTAACTTATATTTAGTTCACAATGTAACATTACCCAGTGCATTAGAGATTTATATTTGGCTCAATCATCATTATACCTATATCTATCTCACCTATAATCATATAAAATTTCCACAATACATATCATAAGAAAAAAACATATGAAATATTTCTTATTCCTCAGTTACTCATAGTAATTTCATTTTAACCCATATGAAATAGTAAATTAAGTTGTCTCATAGAATGAGATTAAATATCCATATATTTTAGAAATATTATTGAAATTATGAAATAATAGGAAAATGATATATTCTTTTTTTAAAATAAACCATCTATATGATGATAAATAATGAATAATTTTTATTAAAGTTAAAATATCTATTCATACATTATATGTTAAACAACCATTCATTTCATCAATTCATTGAGAAGTAAAAAATAACCTCTTTATAAAAAATTAAAAAGTTTTATTTTAAATATTATATTGAAATTATAAAAAGTAGTTAAAATTTTAATTAAAAAATATTCGAAATAAAAATAATATAATTATGGAAAAATTTAAAGGAATATTGATATATAATAAATTGAGTTTCAAACATTTAAAAAAACACTGTAAATAAAAATCCATTACCAATTTGGTAACTTTTGTATCAAAATGAAATTTTATAATATAACATGAAAAATATTTTAAAGTCACTTGAAACTTATAGAATTGATAATAAAATACATCAAAATAGATTTTAATACACTATATAAATGTAATTTTTTTGTGAAATGGAATTTGTCTCAAAGAATGGAAATTGAGATGAGAAATACCCTACCACGTGTTATAAAAAAATGTCCTTATATTAAATTCCTAAATAATTAAATATTATTAATTATATAATTTCTTCCAAAAAATTAATGTTATTTATTTTTATATTATTATTTTTATTTTATTTATTTTCATTTTTTCTTTAGTTACTATGTCGATAAGTTTACATCAATCTTTTCATGGTCATTTTATTTATAATTTCAAAAATAACTTTAGTGCATTGATAGTGTTTAAAGAGGCCATGGTAAAATAATATATAGAGTCTAAAAAATATTATAATTGTAATTTTATGAATTCAATATACTTTTAAAATAATCTATGTAATGTGGCCCGGAAAGAAAAAGCACATCGTTTTATAGAGACGTTAGTCCATACGTATGCATGAAAAACATTATACTTTCTTCTAATGGATTAAAAAGAAATTATTTTTATAAAGTATTAACTTTATCGAATCATAATATTATAAAGATCATATTTATTTTTCAAATACATCCTTATTTTTATCCATTTTATGTGGAAATTTAATAAAAATTTCATGACATCATTGAGGTGGTAGTCAACACATATGCACGAGAGATATTATCATTTTCTTACCGAAAAAATGGTAAAAGGGTATAATGTAAAATTTCATTCTAGAATATTAATTATTTTATAAATATCTAATATACTCATTAATTATATCATTATAAAAAACAATCTGAGGTGGTGATGAAAAATGAAACACATCACTTTGTGGAGGTGGTAGTTCACACGTACGCACAAGGAATGTTTATATTTCCCATATGATGGAAAGGATATAAGAAAATTTTGTTCCATAATAATCATAAAATTTAAATATAGTTAATATACTGATGTAATTGTTTTAGGATGGTTACAATAGCTTTTGATATAGGGGAATAAATAAACTTGAAATAATTATGTTAAGACTTATACCTCTTCCTTGGGTATCTTCCTTTGGATTAAACCTTAAGCATTCTATGATTAGTATTTTGGTGAGATGAGTACATCGAGGATGTGTATGGTATATTTTTCATGTTATTTGGGTATCTATTCCTCTATATATATTTCTAAATGTTTTTAGAGAAGTGAGGAGAAGAGGACCCCTTATTTGAGAAGAGTGCAACTCTTTTTAATATTAAGGACATTAAAAAAATATAGTCATTTCATATAAGGGTGACAACAAGAAATCCTTATTTTGAATATAAAATATTTAATGGACTAAATACACTGAAAAAAATATTTAAATACATTTTTTATATATTTGAATATGTATCTTTCATTTTAACACCATCATTAACCCATACCAAGTTAAAAATCATTTTGCATGGTAACTATTTAGCATGACTAAAAATGAAATTAAACTCATTATAAAATTTTAAAATGATTATTAAATGTCCCATATATGTTTTTATTTTGAGGTATTTTTTCACTTTTATACTACCCTTTTTCCTTAGATTTATTTTGGTTTTTGGAGAAAAAAAGAACATTTTAGGTGGATAGACCTGACGACATGGTTGGCACATGGTTAGTAGTAACCATGTAGGATAACCATGATTCATGTCCCAAGTAGAGAGTGAAACCCACACGGTCACCACATGGTTTGAAAAACTTTGTGGATTAACTTTCTGTCTTATCCATGTCATTAAAAATTTAGAACTTTCCTTTTTTTCTTTCCTAGATTTAACCCCAAATCCAACCTTAATCTTTACCATTAAGGATTTTTCATCCCTATAAGCCTCCATTCCTCCTATTACTTCATTGGACCTCCATTGTTTAGTTTTATTCGGTGGGAGACCTTTAGGTTTATTAAATAAAGTGAGTTTCTCCCATGTTTTCTCCGTCCAGTTAAGGGTTTTCTTTCCTTTTTCTTGGGGTTCTTATCCAGTGAGTTGGGTGCCAATTTTTTGGTTAAATTTTGTTTATTAGGGTTTATTATTGATTTTATAAGTTCAATCTTGTATTATTAAGGTGTGGTTGGGATGTGTTTGATGTTTGATACTAGATTATATAAGTTTCTACACCCAAGGCGTGTGATTGTGTTCTTAACTATTGTTGATGAATTGATTATTCTTACTTGAATATTTTGGATTGTTCTATGATTATTATGTGTAGTGAAAAATTGGTTTTTAAATTATTTAATATGTATTTGTTCTAAAGTTGTTTTTTTATATGGAATTGGGTGTTAATTTGGTGTAAATAATTGTTGTGCTTCTTATTAGTGTTTTATAAATTATGTTAATGATTTATTAAGTTATGTGATTGATGTAAATAATGTTTGAAAAAGGTTTTGGTGTTTGTATGATTTTAAAAGGGAATTTGGGTGTGCTGGTGATGACAATTTTTTTTGTATTCCATTGTTTTGATTGGATAATGTGAAAGTGGAGTGTTTTATGAAATGCATAACTTGATTGAGCACAATGGGGATCCTAGGGGACTAGGTAGGAAGACTATGACTAGTTTTCTAGTGATTAAAAAGTGGATTTATCCTAGATTCACTTAGTAGGATTGGCGATGACAACACTAAATAGATAATTATGATAATTGGATACCATAATAATCTGGGATGTTTCTCCTCTATGGTGGCTCATGAATGAGGATGTGAATGGTTGTGGTTTCTATACCACTTATCACCAAGATACAATTTATTAGGTCCCCACTCTTAGAAAGTTCCTATAGAAAATGTCCCATGACTTGGTTCTCAATGGTGATATCTCACTTTCCATTGGCATATAGTATATTTTGTTTATATTTCAAATTAAATCATGGGTTTCTTTAAAAAAAAGTCCATAATTTTTTCTCAAAATTTTCTTTTATAAACCATACATGTTTATTTATCATATAATTTTTATATAATGGAATATTTTATTGGGTGGAATTATATTGTGCCTTTAATCACACCCTACTTACACCCTTTGGTTTAAGTAGACTTGGCTATGTTTGAAAAATGTAACTGAAAGGCACTTGGAGAAGGTGGTTCAGGTTTCTTGAGGTCTTCCTTGGTGTGGTGTTATTGAATATGTATATAGGGTGATGTTCCTCATATCACGTGGTGGTTTTTTGATAGTTCTTGTTTCTTTTTTGATTGTATCCCTTTTAGTTGTTGGGTAAATGTTGAATCTTAATTCTAGAAAATGTTTAATTCATTTTTTTGTTTTGTATTTTGGTTTTTTTGTTTTTATTTTTTTATAATATTAGGTAAATAATTACAATGTTTAAATCATGATACTCGGGCACTTGTTTCCAGCCTGTGGTGATTGGTAACACCTTAAGGCTATGCCATGAACAGAGTCAGGAACCAGTTCGGTTGAAAACCTGGAATTATTTTTTATGAAATGGTATCAAATCTAGTAATAGTACTTTAGGTCATGTTATTTGTGGTGATTTGGGATATACTAGATCTAGGACTATTGGGGCTTGAAATTGTTGTTGCGAGTAGGGTGTGTGACTAGCACACATCATGAAATTCATCAAGTCACCATGGGATGTTGGGATATTTTTTTGACTTCTTTTCTAGGTGGGACGTGTAGGCTACAGACTGTATGTGAAAATTAGGTGGGGGTGAAGTTTTTTTTTCATTACATTATCATGATGAGTTTGGTTTTTTTTGTATTTTTTGTGATTGATGAAAATTTTAAGATGTACTTTATTAATGATCTTCCTTGTGACTATTTTTTTTGTGAGAATATGCCTCCATAGAGAATTCCCTTACAACATCTAGAAGAATCTAGAGAGAGTTCCCCCTCAATTCCTTATCAGATACTGGTGGAGGATATAGTTGGGGATGTTTAGGCCTTGGGATAGGGAGCGGGTCCTGGTCCAAATCTAGTCAGAGAAACCAAACTAAGTCTTATAAAGGAAAAGTATCGAAAGTTTCTCAGGAACAATCCTCCATCTATTCATGGAAATACTGATCCTCATAAAACAGAGGATTGTCTTGAGAATATTGAGAGGATGTATGAATTTCATGACACTCCTATAGAACTGAGGGTGAAATGTGCCTCGTTCATGCTATAGGGTCCCAGTCGGAGGTGCTGGAACTCATTAGTTCAAACTGGGAAGACCAGGAAGATTAGTTGGAAGGATTTCATGATCATCTTCATTGAGTAGTATTTTCCTAATGTCTTGTATTATTCTAGATCCAGGGACATAATGTATATTTCCCATGGAGATATTCCAGTGATGGAGTATTCCAATATCTTTACTGAGCTAGTGTGGTATGAACATGAGCATTTTTCAAATGAGCAAGTGAAATCTCATAGGATCAAGATAGGACTACATCTATAGATATATTCACAGGTATTTCTATTCAACCTAATGACCTATGATATATTTTTTATCATTCATGTGAGGTTGAGATTGATGAAAATGAAAAGTCAGGGTTCCCTGGATTAGTTTCATCTGCGGGTAGTGGTACCACATCTACAAAAAAAGAAGCATGAAATGTATGGGAAGTAGGGATATGTTAGTTCTGGCCATCCTTCCAAATATTCTTTGTTTGTGTCTTTTGATGTAGGGTATGTTGTGTTCCAATAGTTTCAGAATATATGGAACAAAAAACTAACATGCACATACCCTCCCAAATCATGTCATATATGTGGAGAAATTGGCCACTTATATCGATTCTATAAGGCTACACATTCTTATCGGAGTGGAGTATGATCTATGGATTATAAGGGGAGTCAGCCCAGTCGAAACCATCACGGATGATGGGATCTTGTTTCAGTGGTTAGGTTAGAAGCACCAGATCTTCTTCTAGTTAGTGTCATTTTAGGGTAGAGTCACAGGCCAATGGTCGTTTTTAGACTCAGGCAGGGACCAAGAATTATCACATAGTGGATTAAGCACCAGTGGGACCGGTTGCAGGACCCTCGATAGTTTGAGGTACCATTATAATTACATCTTCTATAGAATTGGTTTTTTATATTGGTTCTTCCATTTCATTTATCATTATATTCCTTGTGAACCTATTGAATTTTACAATTGATATTATGTCTTTTTGCGATGGAGTTTGAAACTCCATTGGGTAAGAAGGAGCAGGGTCTCAAATGCCCATCTTATGCACTCTTCATGTCGGGGTTCTCGCAGGAATGGGATTTCCTATTCATGGATATATACCATTTATATGTAATCCATGGTAGGTATTGTATGGTTCAATTCCATGCAAACATTAAATTTTATATGTGGCGGGTGAGTTTCATGGAACAAGATGGGAGTTCTTAGGTTTTTTAGAGAATGGGATCATCATTCGGGTCGGATTGGACCTCCACTGTCAGATTTGAGAATTATTTTCTATCATTTATCCTCACTCGTGCTGGAAAAAAATGGTGGTGATCCTAAGAGTGTATTGCCTCATGTAGTGGATGAGTTCTAAGAGGTATTCCTAGATTACTTTTCAGGTTTACCCCTGATGTGGGATGTTGATATTTCAATTGATTTTGTGTTGGGGACACGACCTATATCTCTTACCTCATATTGTATAGAACCCACCGAGATGAGGTAATTAATGATACATCTATATTTTTAGTAATCAAAAGGGTTAATTTTCCCAAGCATCTCTCCATGGGATGACCCATTCTTGTTTACGATAAAGGTCGAAGGATCTCTCTGGTTGTGAATCGATTACTAGAAGCTTAGTAAGGTAACCAACAAGAACTAGTATCCTTTTCCTAGAATTTATGACCTGTTTGATCATCTAAAAGGTGAGAAGTAGTTCTACAAGATAGAATTGTGTTTGGGTTACCCCCAAGTAAGGGTGAGAGAGATTATGTCCCACAAATGGGTTTCCGGAGCATGGATGACCACTTCAAGTACTTGTTCATGCCTTCAATGTTGATGAATCCCCCGACAGTTTTCATGGCTATAATGAATAGGGTGTTCCACTGGTATCCTGAAAACTTCATTTTGGTATTTTTGGATGAAATCTTGGGTTATTATAGATCCTAGGATGAGCATGAGCATCATTTTTAGATCATTCTAAGGACATTAGGGGATCATCATCTCTATGGAATGTTTTCAAGGTTCACTTTCTAGATCAGGGAAGTGAAGTTTATGGGCCATGTCATTTTGGATCAGGTATTTCTATGGAACCCATGATGATCATTGTAGTTATGTAGTAAGAGAAATTGAAAAACATGTTCGATATTAGAGGATTCCTTTTCCTAGCTGGTTATTACAGGAATTTTTTCTAGTATTTTTCTCTCCTTGATTTTTCCATGAAATCAATCACTCGGAAAGGGGTGATGTTTGAATGGAACTCATATTTTCGGGCTTCCTTTGAGCAACTAAAGAGGTGGTCGACTACCACACCAATTTTGATCATTCTAGAGTTATGAAAGGACTATGTTTTTAATGTGATGATTTAGGTATGGGCCTTAGGTGTGTTATTATAAAAGATGATCATGTGGTGTCATATGTCTTTTGACAATTCTGACCACTTGAGAATAACTACCGAAACCACAACTTGGAGTTAGAAATAGTGATCGATGACTTAAATATGTGGCATCATTTTATTTCTAACAGGGAACCCCATTTCACCTCCTGATTTTGGTAAGGCCTTTAAAAGTCTTTGGGGTCGCAGATCAAGATGAGTATAGAATACCATCCTCAAATGAATGTTCAAATAGAGTGGGAGAATTAAATTCTAGATAAAATGCTTCATGAATGTCTTTTGGATTTTTTGGGACCATGGGATATCCATTTGGGATTGGTTTAGTTTTCATATAATAAAAGATAAAAATCCTCTATATAATGGCTCTTTTTTAGGTTCTCTATGGTCGGCCATGTTTATATCCTTGGTGTTGGGAGGAGGTAGGTGAGACCTCACTATTGGGACTGATAGTGGTGCAAGAGACGTCTGATAAAGGAATGATGATCAATAAATAGTTATTAAATTCTTAGAGTCATCACGAATATTATTTTTGATCAAAGGCGCTGAGGTCTTGAGTTTTTCATTGGTGATTCTTGAGAGTGGAACCTCATTTGGATCATCATTGTTCAGGAAAGAATATAATTCTATCACCGAGAAATATATGACCTTTTGAAATCACTAGGATGATTGGAAAAAGGTAATAAAAGTTTTATTTTACATCTTAGTTAACATCAATTTGTGATGTGTTTCATGTATCCAAATTAAATAAGTATAATTTGGATATGTCACATATGTTGAATTTGGAATAACAGAAGATAAATCCATATTTATCTGTGTGTGAATGACCATTACGGATAATAGATTCCTAAGAAATGAAGCTTCATGGGATGTATATTCCATTGGTATGTGTTCTTTGGAAACATGGTAATGTTTTGCATGCCACTTTGGAGAAGAAGTCATGGGTTGAGAAAGAATACCTATTCTTATTCTCTACTCAAGCTTCAAGTTGACTTTTTTGTGGATGAAATGTTTTCATGGTGGGAATAATTTTCACATATATGTTTTTATTTTGAGGTATTTTTCATTAATTTTATATCTAAATTTTTCCCACAGATTTATATTTGGTTTTTGGAGTAGTATGGAAAAATTGGGTGGACAAACCCAACACATAGTTGGTAGAAACCATGCACCATGCCCAGGTAACTGTACCGCCAAATGGGGTTTTTAGAAAGAGGATTATCACAAAGTTATAGAATGGTTTTTAAACCATGAGAGCTAATCATACAACATGTTCTGGGTAGAGGGTGTAAACCGCATGGACATCGCATAGTTTAGAAAATTGTGTGGAAAAACCATGCGGCCTATCTAGGTCACTAAAAATGTGGATTTTATCTTTTTCGGCCTCTAGAATTTAACCCCAAACATTACCATATTCTTCCAAACTCATAATTTTCAGACCTATAATTTTTTATTCCTATCTATTGATTCGTTGTACCTATATTTTAGAGGTATATTTTGTGGGAGAACATAAGTTTTCTTCAATTAAGTGAGTTTCTCCCTTGTTTTCTCCCTCCAATCAAGGGGTTTTTACTTTTTCTTGGAATTAATATTCTCCAGTGAGTTGGGTGATAATTTTCAGGATAGATATGGGTTATTAGAGTTTATTCTTGATATTATATGTTCAATCTTTCATTATTAATGTGTGGTTGGGGTGCGGTTGGAGCTTCACATCAGATTCAAAAAGTTTATATACCTAAGGTTGGTGATTCTTTGCTTAAACATTATTTGATGAATTGATTATTCTTGCTTGGATACTTTGGAGTGTTATATGATTATTATTTGTGGTGTAAAATTTGTTTTTTTGAAACTATTTAATATGATTTTGGTTTAAAATTGGGTTTTCTATATGTAATTGGGTTTAGTTTTGGTGTAAATCATTGTTATTCTTCATGGAAATGTTTTATAAATTTTTTAAAGTATTTCTTAAGTTATTCAAGTGGTGTGAATGATGTTTGAAAAAGGTTTTTCTATGTTTTTGGTTTTAAAATTGAATTTGGGTGAGAAAATGAGGACATTTTGTTTGTGTTTTGTATTTTTTAACATAGAAAATTTGAAAGTGGTGTGTTATGTGAAATGTGGACCTTTATTGAGAACAAAGGGGGTCCTAGGTGGCTAAGTGGGCAGACTAGGACTATTATTCTAGTGATTTATAAGTTTCTTAGAACCATATACACTAAGTGTGATTGAATATGACAACACTAAATAAATAATTATGATGATTGCAGACCACTAGAATCTTAGATGTTTCTCCTCTATAGTGGATCATGCACGAGGATGTGGATGGTTTTGGTTTTTATACTACTTTTCACTGATATATGTGGTATCTAGGTTCCCACTCTTAGCTAGTGTCAATAGGAATCTCCCATGACATGGTGCTCTATGGTGATATCTCACTTACCATCGGCATACAATATATATTTTTGGTTATTTAAAAATCATGAAGGTTTTTCTTTAAAATTGTTTTGCATAAAAATATATCTATAATTTCCTTCATAAAATAGACAAGTTAATTTATCTTATAATGATTCTAGCATGGAATCTTTTATTGAAAACCATCCTACTAGGCCTTTGATCACACCCTACTTACACCCTTGGGTGTACGTATATTTGGTTATGTTTGAAAAAGGTAAGGGAAAGGAACTTGGAGATGGTGGTTCTAATTTCTAAAGGTTTTCCTTGGTGTGGTGTTGTTGGAGGTGACTTGAGGGTGATGTAACTCTTTTCATGTGGTTGTTTTTGTATAGTTCTTGATACCTTTTTGGTTTTAGCCCTTTTGGTGTTTGGGTAAACTTTGTAACTCAAATCTAGAAAATGGTTAATGAATTATTTTTTGGGATTTTTGGTTTTATTTTACATAAAATTTTAATTTTTTTTTAAATTTTGGTTAAATAAATCTCATTTGGAAACAATGATACCTGGGAAATTATTTCCAACTAGGGGGGGCGGGGTCGGGAATGCCCTTCGGGCCATGTCATAGACTAGGTCGACCGTTGTTTTGGATGACAACCCAACATGGTTAATGAAATTAAATATAAGTATTACATTTTATAATATTGAATTTCATTATTTGTTATAAATTAGTTCTAATATAAGAACACAGAATGCATAAACATCATTTTTAGAAAAAAATTATTATTATGTGTACAAAGAAAGTAATAATTATTTTGGTTAAAGAGTCATAAGTATTGGTGATTAAAATTAATCAATTTGTTATTATTGAAAAAAAATATTGTTATTTAACATTATAAGAAATTTAAAATTGAATTTAACCTTCCAACGACACTATTGAATGAAAAGATCCAAAAATAGTTTTAAAACAAAATAAAATGTATATTAAATAATAAAAAATATAGCATGTAAAATAACGATTCACTCAAAAATAATTCATTAGAGTATTTTTAAAAATGGTATTTTCACTATTAACTCAAAAATAATTCATTTTTGAAAAATCCCAAAAAAACTAGAGAAAATTAAATATTCTAATTCTAAAAATTAATTTAGTTTTTACAATTATAATTTCTAATTTTTGTATAAAATAATTCTAATAGGTGCAAAAAAATTGTTTAAAACCAATTACTTGAAAAATAAAATCTTTTCTCATCATAAAATGAAATTAATTTTATTATATGACTAGTAACAATAATTCGAATATAATTAATTTTTTTGATTGAATATATTAACAAAACATTTTTTCATTAAAATTCATCAATACTTATTAATTTAATTTATTATGATATAGATACATTGCACACATACTGATAGTTTTATAAAAAATCCCTCTTTAACATTAAAAGATTTTATCTCCATTTAAAAAAAATTGATAATCAATATATGAATGATATTTCATTAGTTTTTATATATATAATAAATTAATGAATTCAATAAACTAAATAAAAAAAATTCAATTAAATTAAACATATATATTATAAAGAAACCCTTCTTCTATAGAAAAATGGCCTTTAAAACATTAAATATTCTCAAACATATGTTATTTATTTCATATCATTAAAAAACGAGTACATATTACATAATAATTATTCATTAAATTTATATTAAGAAAAATTTTATACATTTATTTTATAATTTTATTACTCATATTCATATCCACCAATAAAAAAGCAATATTATAACAGTCATACATAAAAAAATTGCAATTCATTTATGATCGATGAGCCATGTGGTACATGTTAACGTACATAGTATTAATTTAATGAAATATAATATAAAATATTGGCAGTTAGCATTAGATATCCCTAGTGAGTTTTTATAGGTTTTATGTTGAAATCCCCCAACCTAGTATCCAGCTATGGCATGAAGCAGGGCCCTATAACACAACCCACCTTAGAGGAAGTCCGAGGACCTATCACTCGATCACCCTCCTTGGAGAAGCCCATAGAGTTATGGCATGGGGATTCCATAAAGACCATTTTTAGTAATAATTTATTGGTTTTTTTCATCCAACTACTGTATGGAAAATTAGTTGACCTCACAAACTCATCCTCCTCTAAGGCTTTTCACATCAATGTTCCACTGTAAGGCATCCGCCAATGGGTTCTCTCCACAGTGTAGCCATCGAGTGTGGTGTGGTCCCCTCTTTATAGTAATGACCATGAAATATGTTTCTAATATATATAATTATTATTTATTCTTTAAATTTTTTTATAAATCATGTAACCCATGCCACTTTATAATGCCCATATCTATGGCATTCTCCATGTATGCATCAGAAATTTTAGCTAAGGGTCATCCCATCCCTTTTATAAGGCTCACATAAGCACCCAAACCATAAAAAGGCCTTTATTCAAATCTAAAAAAATATCCATGATGTTTTTTAACTCTTAGATTACTTATTTGTGTTTGAATTTATTAAACCACCCCTTACATCAAGACCAAACTTATGAATTCCACTGAATTCCACCAATTTGTAGTGATGTGTCTCATTAAACCTCTTCCCCAAAACCGGTAACTGCATGGTCACCCATGTCCATTTAGTGACCATGTAGTATCCACATAAAACCCTATGTTAAAATTTGTTAAAATGGCTCATCTTGAATATTTAGTGACAAAATATATTTTCACAATAAATTATGAAACATAGTTAGAGTATTTAAATTAACATGGCCCATATTCTGTGTAATTAAAATTGTATTGAGAAGTTATAAAGGTAATTGTTTAGTTTTAAGTTTAAATACTACATTTTCAACAACATTTCCAAACCTTAATAACCTAAAAACATGTGATTCCACCTTTACCTTCACCTAACTTAACCCTATGAATAAATGTCCCTAATTTCCACCTATAAAAATAGTTCTCCACATCCATTCAAAATCAATTATATGATTTGGCCTTCTCTTTAATTTCATCACAATATTACTATTTTAAGGTCTTATTTTATATTATGTTTCTTCTAGGCCCAAATAGGATACCTAGATCTTTCAGTCTAATACAACCTATTACAAGAAGGACCAATTCCACTATATTATATATTTAGTTAATCTTTATCATTTTCCAATACCTTCTCATATCAAATATTTTTAAATCTCATTATAAACACTATTTATTTTCTATTAAATTTATTTTTAATCCATGAAAATTATATTACAATTATATAATGGTAAAATAATACCCATTCTTTAGTATAGCATGATCATGTTTGGGTCCTTTCAACCACATTCATGAAAGATGCTATACTATCTTCACCATTTCCAATATTAATGGATATCAATAAATTCATACCAATAATATATATATTATTAAAGTGTATATTATTTCATTATGATTATTTTAGATGTGTTATAGAAAATTCAATGGTCATTATAATGTAACTCATTATTATAAATAAATTACCTGAAATTTTTTGTTCAAGCATTATGTTCTTACAAATAGTACCCATATATCAATCAAATTAAAATGGTAATTTATAAATTATAAAAATAATATGATTCAACTATCATTACTAATCTATATATGATGACATTTTTATCAATGAATTTGGATCGATATCTGTATTATGAATCCTATATGAAATGATAAAAAATAATGGCATGAGTTGATGGAAATAATCCCTATGTAATAAATCAAGATAATTAAAAATTTAAAAAAAATTAATATATATGAATAATATTCAAAAATTATTTATTAAAATGTTTATATTTATTATTTATTAGGTAATGAACTTTTGTAAATGTCAGGACTAATTGTAATGGTATCTCATCTCAATTTACTTTCATTGAGATGTATTCTAAGTTTTCCACCTATATTGTTGTATGTTTTTTATGTATTCACCCATTGATTTATATTATTATAAATTATATTTAATTAATGGAATATAAAAATCCATCAATTATTCCCACTTTTAATGGATTTCAAGTGAATGTATACTAATATCATAAGTGTTTCTTTTCTAACATCTCTTTAAAATTGAGATTTTCATTACCTACCTTTACATTAGGGGAAAGTTTATATTCTTGGTCTAAAAACCCCATTCATCTTAGTCTTCTTTGGTTGATTTTGGGTTTCTCATTTCTTCTTACTATTTGGCCACCCATTACTTTTTAATTTCCATATAATGACACTTTTAAGTTGAACCATCTTTAAATCTTCTTTTAGTTCAACAATATTTTTCTTCAATGTCTATGATTTTAATTATTATTTATTAATTTACTTATCTATTCTTATATGTTTTCTTATGGTCATTTTTTTGTTGACTTTGAATTTATTTAAAAAATATCATAAGCAAAAAATTTCTAATTTTTTCCACATTTTCACTTCTCCCTCCATTTTAATCATATTTATTTTTAATTATTACTTTCCATGTTTTCATGACATAAAATTAATTTCTATTTACCACTCAATTATTTTTAAGATAATTTCTTTATAAATTATTTTAAAAAAAAATCGTAAAAATTTAAATGATAATTCTTCTTATTTTCTAATATATTTTTATATGCACCAATAAATTATTGTTCCTCGATTACAATATACATTAATATTTAATTTTGTTATTTTGAGACAATTTTTAAGAGAAACTTCCACTTTATCCTTATAGATGATTCATTTGTATTCTCTATTGACTAATATTGTGAAACATGTGTATTAATAAAGGTTTAATTATGTTATAATGAAATTATGAATGTTTAAAATTTCATGTGGCAAAAATTAATATGGTTTTTCATTTTTCAATGTCTAGGTATAGAATTATATATCCTTATAAAATATTGGGTAAATATTTATATCTATTAAACTGATAAGTGGGATATCATAGAGTTATACTAATATATTATGTTTATGGGAATGGGAAGTGAACCCAATTAATTCGGTTAAGAGACTCTCCCAACTATGTTATGACAGTCATGTACCTAAAAAATGGTTTTATATGATTATTTTTGAACCACACTGCTATGTTATTCTGCATCCCAATTTTATACAACATGGTTCATGATTATTTATTTAGGTTCCCACATTCATACACATCTTGTAGAGACCATAATATTGACGTACATGGACATTACATTACTTTTTCAGAATACTTAATATATAACAAAAATAGACACACAAGGACTGTAATAGTTTAGTGTCTTTGGAAACTTGGAACGTAATCTTCTAATCGTGGTCAAAGATCTTCAAAATCTCCCATAAAGATCTTCCACTTTTTGTTTCCTGACCTAAAACCATTCTTTTGATCCTGGGGGAAAATAAAACATAAAAAGGGTGAGCTCAAATGCTCAGTAAGGGTAATAATGGATAAAATAAAACATACCATATACATTGGAACTTAAAAACATGAACAGAATGTTTAAACATTAAAATCTTGACCAACGACATAAAACATGGAAGTACATAAGGCATAGATCATAATGGAACATAAACCATGATAAAATAGCATGGGAATAAAACATGTAATTTTGGCATCCATTAAGCACATGTAATGATTTCCATAGTAGCCAAGGCATTGCTGCCAAGACCATCTTAGTGGACAAAGTCCCATTCTGAATCGAGTTAACTCCTCGTTTCAGTCCTATAACACTGAACCGGATTAACTTACCGTTCCAGCCATGTCTATCTCATGAGATATAAAATCTTTACCCAATGCATTGGATGGAGATATAGGTCCCACCCATCTCATAATGAAATCATTCTTACTTGTGCCACAAAATAAACTTAAAACATTCATCATAACCCAAATAATAAAATTGGTTTCATAAACATCATCCCATCATTTCATAATCCATATAAAAGTAATGGATATCATTTCATAATAATAAAAGTGAAACCATGTAAATCATAGATACATGATACTTGAAACATACACATATGAAATAATGTCATCTAAGATGAAAAATGGTGTTGATAAAACACTTGAAATGAATTCTCGAGGAAAATATCCTTTCTTTTTCAAAATCAATCTCTTTTCACAAAATTTCATGCAATTTTAAAAGAAAAGGATTTTGTTTAAAGTATTCATGAAATCTTTTGGAGGAATCTTCATGAAATTAAGGCTTTATAAAATCGTAAAAATCCGTTCGTTTCGTATAAGTAAAAAAAAACATTCTTCTCGTACTTTTTCCGGAAAAGTCAAAAAAGTACCTCGTAACGTAAACAAAAGAAATATTCCTTACATACCATGTAGTAAAATTCAAAAATGGGTAAAAAGGACTTTAAACATACATGAAAACACTTTTATAAAACATGGACATGGATGATATAAATAACCTCAATAAATACTTTACGAATAAGCAATCTCGGATAAAAATGAGATTTGTGAAATTATCCCTTACCTTATGTCCGATATGCTTTGTATGTATCCGAACCTCCTGTATAATGATAAATAATGTCATTGACTTATTAAATAATCATATTCATTATTATGATATCATATATGGTTCACTTATGACTTTATATTACCCGTTCTCTTGTAAATTCCATGTTAAAGAGTGTTTTGGGTAAAATCGTTTCATTTGTCGTCCGTGTTTTGACTTGTAATTATTCATATGATTACTTAGATCACGATTACATAATTCCAGAATATAAAAAATGATTTATATATATTCAGAATATACATATATATAATATATCGATAAATGGAAAGAAATACACCGTTCATGGAGACGGTAGGCCGTACGTACGCATGAACGCTATTTTCGTTTCCTTATTGAGTTGAATGGAATTAATTAGATGACATACATATATAGATAAATCCAGTAGCTTTATAATGTCATATATTTCATTATTATTTCTTATATATTCTTTATAATCATTCTTAAATGGTTAACATGGAGAATGAATCTCATCGCGTTGTGGAGACGGTAGTCCGTACGTACGCACGAGCGATGATATCGTTTCCATAATTATTGAATTGAATTGGAGTGGATGATAAAATATATCAGAATCAGTATTATGTTATAATAACTATGTTTATTTATTATTTACACCATTATACCCATCCATTTAAGGTGTTGGTGGAAAAACAGATTACACCATGGCGTGGAGACGGTATTCCGTACGTACGCACGCGCGGTGATTTTGTTTTCCGTAGGATGGATAGAAAATGAAATGGGGTTGTTTCATATTTATAATAACAAATCAGTATATTATTTATACTGATGTTATTACTTTATAATGAAACAACTAAAGAAGAAGAAGTTGAAGAAGAAAGAAGCTTGAAAGAATCCGGAGAAGAAATTACCTCTTCTTCGATACGCCTCTTTGAAACCTCCTCTTAGGGCACTATGATTGGTCTTTAAAGTAGACCAGAACCTCTAGGATGTTTATAGGGAAGTGGAGAAGATAATATTTCAGGTGTTGGACGAGCTTGAAGGCTCAAATTGGTGTGAGGAGGAGAGGGAGGAGGTGCCCTTTTATAAGGGAGGAGAGGGGCACCTTTGGAATTCTTAAAAATATTAATTTATAATAAATTTAACCCCACTTAAATACCTCCAAAAATGACTCATATTAGAATATTATACGAGATAGGGTTGTAATATCATCAACCAATAAAATTTAGACATGTTTGGAACTTATTTTAAACCTTATCATTTTGATTTATCCTTATTTAATCTATTTAAGTTTATTTGTGGTAATAAAATTCTAAATTTTAAATTATAACAAATAATTACTTATTTGTTGTTAATTTTCCATAATTGTTTACTTTATAACATTATAGACCATGTAAATTTATTTTTATAATTTTTAAATATTTTTGTGATTTTTAAAAAATTTTATAATATGTTATTTTTATAAAATAACAATAGTGTCAATTCTGACACTATTCATTTATTTGAATTTAAATAAAATATATACAGAAGATATGTTCGAAATAAAAGCTTTAATAGATTCATAAAAGGTCATATGTATCTATAAAATTAGTTGATCACATTAAATAGTTCATATAATATTTATGTTTTTATTTTTAAAACCATTTATTTGGTTTATCTCTTAATAAAATAATTACTACAACATTTTTGTATAATTATTTAATATACTGATTTGTTGCATAAAAATTTAAAATAAAATCCTATGATTAAGATAAATCTATTACCTTTCATAATAATACTTTTACTCGAATTTATAATATTAAAATAACAATATTTAAATTGTTATATTTATTAAATTATTAAGGTGACAACTTTGGAATCATTTAAAATAAAATAATATAAGTGTCATAATAACTTTTATAAGGATCCCAAAGGTTATATATTAGGTCATTGGATGATTAAGGTGTATATATACACTACCAATAATTTTTTTCAGGTTTTTGGGCCTTTTAATGGGTATTATTATTTCAATAAAAACTATATTACTTATTTTCCACTTAATAAAAAATTTCTGTATCATTAATGTATCACCATTAATGACAATTATTTAATCCCTAAAAATTCTAAATAAATTATCATGATGTATATAATGTTATTAGCTTTCTGAATACTATTCATGTTTGAAGTTTTATGATGTTTATCACTAAATTAAAATTATTATACTTATAAGATTTAAGAGATTGACATGTTGTCACTTTCTTTGGTTTTAATAATAATTAAATTATTTTCATGGTCAAAAGTCCATAAAATGAATCTAATACGACCCTTAGTTGATATGGGTTTTCGTTTAGCCATCCAATAGAATTTTGGCATGTGTTAGGGTAATTTTATAATATTATATTTACTCTTAATTACCTGATTTACCTTTAACTATGGTAAATAAAATTTACCGTAGTTACTATTCATAATTCCCAAAAATAAAAAGTATCCTATTAACATAATTTGGACCCAATGATTCAAAATATGGAATCAATTTTTTCAAATTCAATACATAGAAGTTTCAGAAATTAAATTAAAATTAATCCCGTCGTCGAATGAAAATGTGTTTTTGTTTAAAACATTACAAAAGATTGAATTGATTTAACCTAAGAATTCAATGTAAAATCAATGATACTGACATAAGTTATATTAAATGGTAAAAATATATTATATTTATACTTTAAAACCATTCAATATTATAATTTAACCATATAAATTATTACGATGAAAAAAGTTGTTTTTCCTTAAAATATAGCGTGTTTTTACTCTTCATCAAAATATGAAAGTTACCAGAATAATACGAAAAATTTATCCAAAGTAAATTTTTATTTATTGATTCCAAATAATAATTTTATTTTGTCAAATGGAACTTATAAACATTTCAAAAACTAGATTTAAAGTGGGTGCGCCATCAAAAGGCGGCAAAACTGTATTTTTTTGAAAAATACTTATTTTACCTGAAACATTTATTTTGTTCTTATAACATGTTCTAGAAAATGTGTAAGATGAATAATAATGTTATAAAGTTAAAAAGTTAGTTAATACTATTCATAACGGCTAGTTCATAATAATATTATAATAATATATCATTGTTTAGTAACACCCGGTATTGCGTACAACACACGCTATCGAGGAAGGTCGCGATTGCGTGTAATGCAAGCCAAGTCAGGGTTGCATGTTGTACAAGAATCCTTCGTTGTTTCATATAACAGAATCCAACCATATTTCATTTATACATTGAATATATATATATATATATACTCAATGTTGCGTAGAATAACTATTATCAAAATTGTGTGTAACATGATCCAAGAATAGTGTTGCGTATACTGCAACCTAATACGGTGTTGCGTATAGCGCAAGGTAATCTTGGTGTAGCATACAACACAAGACATTAATGAAATTAAAAGAATATTTTTCATAAAATCTCAGGGTGTTACATTCTACCTCCCTTAAAATGAATTAAACCCTCGAAATTTTTCGGGTTTATAAATGGTTTACTACTCGAAAGTTTGTTTAATAGAAACCCACATCGTAAAAAGGAATACCAAAACATGGATTTTAAAAACTAAAGTATGAAATGTAATGGTTACCCAAATTAACTCATCATGGGCTTTCCACGTAGGATAACATAGGTGAAAATATGGATATGGAAGAAAAATATAACCATCAAGTTCTGATGGAGAGTGGTAGAGAACATGGCTATGAAAAAGCCAACAATCACAAAGCTATTGATTTGTGATGATCTAAGGTACCATCTGATTAATTGGATATAAGGTAACTAGGACAACATTTTTGGTTTTCAAGATCATTTCCCTAAAGTTGATGAATTAAAATAAATACTTACATGATTTTGGTACAATTTCACTGTTGTTCGTGCTTTGAAAAATTTCCACTTCATCTCTTAAAGAAATGAAGTTGAATTTGTTATTCATGAAGTGTTAATAGATCATGTGATAGAATGATGGGTCATTCCATCTGTTTCAAACAAAAGGTTAGAAAAAGTTATCAAATATACATAAGTCCATCTATGGTGAGGTTAATCGTATACGATTCCAAAAATGAACTTATACTTCATATATCATACCGCATAATAAAATAAAACTAGTTTCTACAAACCAGGGACTTCCTGTAGGCCTGTGGTAGGTGATAAAGGCTAGTCGCACTTCAGTTGTGGGTTCGATTCACATAGCTTTGTCCGACGCGATGGGCTATCGCCCGTCCTGCAGGTTGTCCTTTTTCTAAAGCTATATTACTATAACATCCCATCAATAATATCGAAAAAAGTTCTATCCTAACTTATGTCCAACATAATCCATTCCAATCTTTAGTCTTATCTAAAATACTTCGATCCAAGCTCATAGTATAAAGAAAATGATTACTTGAAATGTCACATAACAATCACATGAATGCCATCATTTATCCCCCATATATCATAAGATATATCTTGTTGGTCAAATTACAAACATGTGAATAACTTAATCATGTATTCTCTTGAAAAATGAATACCCATTTAACCTTAGTGAAAACATGAATGCTTTCAAAAGTTAACTCTTTCCACATACCAAAATCCTCAAAATTATATATACTCAAACCATGATATCACTTAGTCCTTATATCAATCATGAGCTCATGAATACAATCAAACATCTCATTATCTTCTTATTCCTTCATTATGCGCATATCATCTACTTTACAAAAATATCTGAATAACATTCCATGGTTACTGGTACCATTCAACATATACTTTCAAATACTTTTAGGAAAAACAATAGTTTAACAATCCTTAGATGATTCTTTATTCCATAGTACCATTAATTATACAACACAACTCTCGATAAACATACAATCATTCCAATAACTTCTAAAACAACCGACTGAGCTTCAACAATTCTTTTAGCTCATATATCATTTGTAGTCTCCTCATCATCATCCACATAAATACTACCCATATGACCATGCTAATTCTCTTCATGAGATTTTCCATTAGGGCATTGGTTTGCATAATGCCCGTACATTCCACATTTAAAACATCTAATCATTGTTGATGTTTAGCAATACCATTATCCTTGTCCATGGTGTTAACTGAACCTTTTCCTTTTCACTTACTAGCTTTGTGTCCTTTTCCACACCCAAAGCATCTTCCAATTCCTTTGAAACAATCTCCCTGATACCTCTTTCCACATGATTTACATGAGGGAAATTGAACTTTCTTTCCTCTATGATCATCATGAAACTCCATCTTTCTCTTCTTATCTGAGTCGGGAAACTTACCAAAGTTGAGATTATTGATCATATTATGAGATTGCTGATTAGGCATAATAATGATGTTTGGACTTCCAGATCCCGTTTCATTTGGTTTCTCATGAAGAAGATTATTCCATTATCCGTCATATCCTCCATTATCATGAATCTTCCTGTTTCCAGCCATTTTCTAAAACCCAAAAAGAATAGTGTGAGAGGTAAAAATCATGCTAGGGAAAACAACATAGTAAGGGGGAGCACCCTCAATATCTAACATCTTAGGTTAAATTCTTAGATTGTTACCGTAGTTCTAGGACTATATCCTATACATATTCTTATCCTTAAGTACATCCCTAGACATACCTTAGAAACATCTCTAAGGGTCTCACTAACGTTTTCGCATCCTAGTTTCCAAAGGTTAACTAAACCTTTACTTTTATACCAACTGTAGATACCCTAAGCTTGACGTACATGGACATTACATTACTTTTGAGGAATACTTAATACATAATAAAAACAGACACACAAGGACCGTAATAGTTTAGTGTCTTTGGAAACTTGGAATGTAATCTTCTAATCGTGGTGTAATATCTTCAACATATCCCATAAAGATCTTCCACTTTTAGTTTCATGACCTAAAACCTTTCTTTTGATCCTGGGGGAAAATAAAACATAAAAAGGGTGAGCTCAAATGCTCAGTAAGGGTAAGCATGGATAAAATAAAACATACCATATACATTGGAACTTAAAAACATGAACACAATGTTTAAACATTAAAATCTTGACCAACGACATAAAACATGGAAGTACATAAGGAATAGATCATAATGGAACATAAACCATGATAAAATAGCATGAGAATAAAACATGTAATTGTGGAATCCATTAAGCACATGTAATGATTTCCATAGTAGCCAAGGCATTGCTGCCAAGACCATCTTAGTGGACAAAGTCCCTTTCTGAATCGAGTTCACTCCTCGTTTCAGTCCTGTAACACTGAACCGGATTAACTTACCATTCCAGCCATGTCTATCTCATGAGATATAAAATCTTTACCCAATGCATTGGAGGGAGATTTAGGTCCCACCCATCTCATAATGAAATCATTCTTACTTGTTCCACAAAATAAACTTAAAACATTCATCATAACCCAAAGAATAAAATGGGTTTCATAAACATCATCCCATCATTTCATAATTCATATAAAAGTAATGGATATCATTTAATAATAATAAAAGTAAAACCATGTAAATCATAGAGACATGATACTTGAAACATACACATATGAAATAATGTCATCTAAGATGAAAAATGGTCTTGATAAAACACTTGAAATGAATTCTTGAGGAAAATATCCTTTCTTCTTCAAAATCATTCTCTTTTCACAAAATGTCATGAAATTTTAAAATAAAAGGATTTTTTTTAAAGTAGTCACGAAATCTTTTGGAGGAAGCTTCATGAAAGTAAGGCTTTATAAAACCGTAAAAATCCGTTCGTGCCGTATAAGTAAAAAAAACATTCTTCTCGTACTATTGCCGGAAAAGTAAAAAAAGTACCTCGTAACGTGAACAAAAGAAATATTCCTTACATACCATGTAGTAAAATTAAAAAATGGGTAAAAAAGACTTTAAACATACATGAAAACACTTTTATAAAACATGGACATGGATGATATAAATAACCCCAGTAAATACTTTACGAATAAGCAATCTCGGATAAAAATGAGATTTGCGAAATTATCCCTTACCTTATGTCCGATATGATTCGTATGTATCCAAACCTCCTGTATAATGATTTAAATAATGTCATTGACTTATTATATAATCATATTCATTGTTATGATATCATATATGGTTCACTTATGACTTTATATTACCCGTTCTTTTGTAAATTCCATGTTAAAGAGTGTTTTGGGTAAAATCGTTTCATTTGTCGTCCGTGTTTTGACTTGTAATTATTCATATGATTACTTAGATCATGATTAAATAATTCCAGAATATAAAACATGATTTATATATATTCATAATATACATATATATAATAGATCGATAAATGGAAAGAAATACACCGTTCATGGAGACGGTAGGCCGTACGTACGCATGAACGCTGTTTTCGTTTCCTTATTGAGTTGAATGGAATTAAGTAGATGGAATAAATATATTCATAAATACAGTAGCATTATAATGTCATATATTTCATTATTATTGCTTATATATACTTTATAATCATTCTTAAATGGTTAACATGGAGAATGAATCTCATCGCGTCGTGGAGACGGTAGTCCGTACGTACGCACGAGCGATGATATCATTTTCATAATTATTGAATTGAATTGGAGTGGATGATAAAATATATCAGAATCAGTATGATGTTATAATAACTATGTTTAGTTATTATTTACACCATTATACCCATCCATGTAAGGTGTTGGTGGAAAAACAGATTACACCACGGCGTGGAGACGATATTCCGTACGTACGCACGCGCGGTGATTTTGTTTTCCGTAGGATGGATAGAAGGTGAAATGGGGTTGTTTCATATTTATAATAACAAATAAGTATATTAGTGATACTTATGTTATTACTTTATAATGAAACAACTAAAGAAGAAGAAGTTGAAGAAGAAAGAAACTTGAACGAATCGGGAGAAGAAATTACCTCTTCTTCGATACGCCTCTTTGAAACCTCCTCTTAGGGCACTATGATTGGTCTTTAAAGTAGACCAGAACCTATAGGATGTTTCTAGGTAAGTGGAGAAGATAATTTGGAATGGGTTGGCCGAGCTGGAAGGCTCAAATTGGTGTGAGGAGCAGAGGTAGGAGGTTCCCTTTTATAAGGGAGGAGAGGGGCACCTTTGGAATTCTTAAAAATATTAATTTATAATAAATTTAACCCCACTTAAAAACCTCCAAAAATGACTCATATTAGAAGATTAGATGAGATATGGTTTTAATCTAATAAACCAATCAAATTTAGACATGTTTGGATCTTATTTTAAACCTTATCATTTTGATTTATCCTTATTTAATCTATTTAAGTTTATTTGTGGTAATAAAATTCTAAATTTTAAATTATAACAAATAATTACTTATTTGTTGTTAATTTTCCATAATTGTTTACTTTATAACATTATAGACCATATAAATTTAAATTTATAATTTTTAAATATTTTTGTGATTTTTAAACAATTTTATAATATGTTATTTTTATAAAATAACAATAGTGTCAATTTTGACACTATTAATTTATTTGAATTTAAATAAAATATATACAGAAGATATGTTCGAACTAAAAGCCTTAATATATTAATAAAATGTCATATGTATCTATAAAATTAGTGGATCACATTAAATAATTCATATAATATTTATTTTATTATTTTTAAAACCATTTATTTGGTTTATCTCTTAATAAAATAATTACTACAACATTTTTGTATAATTATTTAATATACTGATTTTTGCATAAAAATTTAAAATAAAATCATATGATGAAGATAAATATATTAACTTTCACAATAATACTTTTACTTGAATTTATCATCTAAATATCACAATATTTAAATTGTTAATTTTATTAAATTATGAAGGTGACAACTTTGGCATCATTTGAAATAAAATAATATAAGTGTCATAATCACATTTATAAGGATCCCAACGATTATATATTAGGTCATTGGATGATTAAGGTGTATATATACACTAAAAATAAGTTTTGGTCAGGTTTTTGGGCCTTTTAATGGGTATAATTATTTCAATAAAAACTATATTACTTATTTTCCACTTAATAAATAATTTCTGTATCATTAATGTATCACCATTAATGACAATTATTTAATCCCTAAAAATTCTAAATAAATTATCATTATGTAGATAATTTTATTATCTTTCTGGAGACTATTCATGTTCGAAGTTTTATTATGTTTGTCACTAAATTAAAATTATTATACTTATACGATTTAAGAGATTGACATGTTGTCACTTTCTTTGGTTTTAATAATAATTAAATTATTTTCATGGTCAAAAGTCCATAAAATGAATCTAATCCGACCCTTAGTTGATATGGGTTTACTTTTAGCCATCCAATAGAATTTTGGAATGTGTTAGGGTAATTTTATAATATTATATTTACCCTTAATTACTCGATTTACCTTTAACTATGGTAAATAAAATTTACCGCAGTTACTATTCATAATTTCCAAAAATAAAAAGTAGCCTATTAACATAATTTGGACCCACAGATTCCAAATATGGAATACATTTTTTCAAATTCAATACACATAATTTGCAAAAATTAAATTAAAATTAATCCCGTTGTCAAATGAAAACAGGTTTTTGTTTAAAACATTAAAAAAGATTGAATAGATTTAACCTACGAATTCGATGTAAAATCAATGCTAATGACATAAATTATATTAAATGGTAAAAATATATTCTATTTATACTTTAAAAACATTCAATATTATAATTTAACCATATAAATTATTACGATGAAAAAAGTTGTTTTTCATTAAAATATAGCGTGTTTTTACTATTCATCAAAATATGAAAGTTACCAGAATAATACGAAAAATTTATCCAAAGTAAATTTTTATTTCTTGATTCCAAAGAATAATTTTATTTTGTCAAATGGAACTTATAAACATTTCAAAAACTATATTTAAAGTGGGTGCGCCATCAAAAGGCGGCAAAACTGTATTTTTTTTGAAAAATACTTATTTTACCCGAAACATTTATTTTGTTCATATAACATGTTCTAGAAAATGTGTAAGATGAATAATAATGTTATAAAATTAGAAATTTAGTTAATACTATTCATAACGTCTAGTTCATAATAATATTATAATAATATATCGTTGTTTAGTAACACCCGGTATTGCGTACAACACACGCTATCGAGGAAGGTCACGATTGCGTGTAATGCAAGCCAAGTCAGGGTTGCGTGTTGTGCAAGAATCCTTCGTTGTTTCGTATAACAGAATCCAACCATATTTCATTTATACATTGAATATATATATATATATATATACTCAATGTTGCATAGAATAACTATTATCAAAATTGTGTGTAACATGATCCAAGAATAGTGTTGCGTATACTGCAAGCTAATACGGTGTTGCGTATAGCGCAAGGTAATCTTGGTGTAGCATACAACACAAGACATTAATGAAATTAAAATAATATTTTTCATAAAATCTCGGGGTGTTACACATCCTTTCATATTTCATACTAAAATAGTTATTTCAAGTTTAATTATTTTAAATCCAAGTGTTATTAGATATTATTTCCTTATGTTATGTTCTTGAACCATGATTATGTCCTCAACCCCAAATGTTTATCTTATGAATAGTTAATATATTCGATTAATATCTATTATCTTTACCCCTTATTTATCATCTGATCTTACCACTTCTTATGGTTCCATTCCTTAGGTTATAAAGAATTTATAACATATAATATGATTGTAAATGTGTCTTGAATAGTGTAGATATTGGAAAATGTTCATAGTGTTGTAATACAAGTCTTTAATGTATATAATCTCTAAAATAAATAAACTTATAGGTTTGGGTAAGATTTATTATAATATATAACATTCATATATTGAAATTAAGGTTGTAAAATTTAGAATCACATAAGATTAATTTTCATTTTCATACACTGTGTACATTGGGAAATATTACCTAATACCAAAAAACTATTTTGGTTTTAGTAAATTATAAGAACTAGAATCAAACAATGATAGGTATGATTATTATTCATTCATGATATTTATTATTGGATTATAGTTTTAGAAACTACTTTAAAAATATAGTTTTTTAACAAAATCATTAGTCGACCACCCCAATGACTAGATATTGAATTGTAAATTAAAAATATTATTGCAGAAATGATTATATCCTAGATATACATGTGTTCTCAGATTGAGGTCTGTGGGAATTTTATTCCTTAAAATCAATTTAATCTCCATTTTTTGATTTTTAAGAGATTTTTGGAATGGATTATTTCTCTCCACATAGAACACATGTCAATTTATGAGATAAAGAAAATAATATTTCATATCCTTAATGAACCTACGATCATATATTATTGACACGATTATTATGAACCACAATCTTGAATTACCTACCTTATAAAGTATATAATAATAATTCCAAATGTGTATTTGCCTCAAAACGGTATGGAGAAACTCAACATTGAGTATATAATTTTTTTTAATAAAATCAAAAAAAAATCCAAAACAATTTCATGGTATTCCCCAAGATCTTAAGGTTAAGGTTCTTATTCAACTCATACATTATATAATACCAATATTAAAAACTCCTTATATAATGGCCCCTTCATAGTTGGATGAATTGGTGTAGGAACACCAAAATAAACATGGTAAGGGTTTTATATATCCACGTACTTAACCCTAGGGTTCACTAGTCCTATTTTATAAAAATATGTATGGATCAATGTATCACTATATATATTATCAAGAAAATAATAAGATCATGATCAAGAAAAAGTATTATTTCCCATTCTTGAAAACATCTTCCATCCAATAAAAATGGCTTAATATTTACTAAAGATGGGAATTCGATTTGGATATCATTAATTACGGGTGAAAATATGGGATATTCTTATAACATCCTTTCATATAATATATAGACATAATTAATTCATAGGGATTCATCTGAACATATAAATTCCATTGATACCTTCATCTATTTTGTGAGTAGTGTATTGAGAGATTCCCTCAACAAATATTGGGTGGTATTTATAGATGATACTCTCATATATTCTTAATGTAAGAAATATAATAAATAATATTTTAGGATTGTAATGAATATATTCAGAAAGGAAAACTGTGTATTAAATTTATAAAGTGTGAATTCTATATAAATAATGTATCATTCATAGTCTATATAATCACAAGTGATGATAAATATATGGTTCATTCAAAGACATATTTGAATTTTTAATGGCCAATAAAAAACATTATGAAAGGGATCTATTATTTTCTTGGATTAGTTGGAAACTATCGATTCATTATGAGAAATTTCTAATGATTTTCATTGTCACTAAGCTATATAACTCATAAGGGAGTCATGTTTCTATAAAAATGTGAATATAATAATAATTTGAAGGGGATTAATAGAATTATAGTCACTTAACTTGGTCTCACACTACCTCCACATGGGAAAGGATTTATGATATAAAATAATTCTTTATAGAAGGCATTGAGATGATTTATTATGAAAAATTACATTAATATTTCTTATACCCTACATCAATTGATGTTCCATGAGAATAATTATCTGATTCATGATATATAGAGAGTATCATTAATAATTCCATGTATCATAATCAATAAATAATTACAATATTCACAACAAGGGTTGTAATTTCTTACTATTACTGGATATTTTTAGTTTATATTATTATAGAAATAAGTAAAATATTATATATTAAAGTTCACACATTCAAAAATACTAAATATTTTCCAAAACAATAATGTCATTAATTTTACACCTATGTTAAATTCAATAAACTTTCTCTTCAGTTAAGGTGATTATTCACACAGGAAATCATTACCTTGCTAAAATTTATACTCACCCTTAAGTCCTATGAAAAAAATTAAAAACATGGGATGGGGAAAAAATTCTCACCAAGGGATATATAAATAAATAATCTCATTATTCCAATGAAAAAAATGAATTAAAATGAATATGTACAACTATTTTCAATAAATCATTGAGCACATAAATAAAATATTTCCACATGTAATCAGTAAAATATTTCTCAAATAAAAAATTTTAGAGCCTATTGTAATTCATATAAAACCAATGAAGGTATCTTGACGCATGTGGGAATTCATGAATTTTTTTTTGATAAAAAACCATTCTCCTTAAAATGGTCATCAAATTTCCATACCTCTTCAAATTAAATGATTTTCATAAAACCCCTCATTCTAAGAACAATCTTGGAATCCAATATAATCATATTCCTAATTCATGTTCATTCGTGTTTAACTTGTGTTAGAATAACTGAATTCTTGTTAATTCCAAAGGAGTAACCTACTTAGTTATCTCTATCATTTTTACCTTTGAAGACTAAGTAATTACACAATGCATTGGAGAGCTATATTAGTCTCACCCATCATCATGATCTATATCGAGTTCACAAATCATTATATATAAGGATAATGTACCATATAATGAATGAAAAATTTATATGATTTCACATATTCATTATAAAACGATTAAAAACTTATTAAGACCAATAATAATACAAATTTACATTTTTTTTCTTAAGAACATGGATAAATAACCTTTCTTTTTTAAAATAATAAAAAATAAAAAATTCATAGAAGAGATATAAAAATGTATAATTTTAAAAAACAAATTAAATTTTATAAGAATCTTACAAATGAATAAAAACTATCATGGTGGGAAAAACTCATCAAGCCTTATATATTGAGAAATAATTTTTTTATGCTTTGTTAATGAAATTAAAAACAAATCAAACTAAAAACATTGAAATGATTCCTTTTTAAAACCTTTGTATAGAAAGTTATATAAATTAAAAAATGTATTTTGGAAACTATAGAAATATATAATTTTCATATATAGATATTACATCTTATTAGATAAATATTCAATAAAAATCATAATGATCCATGATAGTATAGTATAGGTATAATATCTTTATAAATATAGATAAATAAAAAATAGGTTCATAAGTTAACTACATTATCTCCCACTAATTTATTCATAAATAGAACCCTTATTGAGAATAAAATACTCAATACCTTTCTTCGTAAATGGGGAAGGGAAGCATAAGAAAGAGTGATCTCAGATTCTCAGTAAGGGTAAACAAGGGAGATATCAATTATTATATAAGGATAAAATTTTTATATGGTTATAAGAGAATAATATTAACATTTGAAACAAATAACCTACATAAAAAAGATTATAATCATGGGACATGGAAATAATCATGGTAGTTTATAAGACATGAATCTTAAAATAATCGAAGAACATTATCCATGAGGGTATAACATTTGCATAAGACAAATAATTTTGGAATACAATTAATTATAGTAAATAATTTCCTTAGTTTTCAAGGATTACTACTAAAACTATTATAGTTGGTTGCGATCACTTACCAAACCATCATAGTTATTGTGGTTCACTATGAATACTATCAGAGTGAATAGAGTCCCTTATTAATTTGGGATCACTCCTCATTCTAGCCCCCTTTATCTAATGGGATATCCATAATTACCCAATGCATTAGAGGGATATATAATTTTGTACCCATCCACCACATATCGTAAATGATATATATTTTTCCAACAATTTCATATAAAATTATTCATATCAAAACCCATGAAAATAAATGGGTTTCATAAAAATTTTATAAGGATGTAACCCATGAAACCTAAAAAGGTTTTACAATCATTTAATCAATTCATCATAGCATAACCCATAGAAAATGGATGATATTAATGATAATATTTCCATCATAACCATAATACATCCAAAGAAAAAATAAGTATGGTATCATTGTATAATATCCCAAATATATATTAGGAAACATCGAAGTATTTCATCTTAGATTGAAAATTATTTTAAAAGACCACTTGGAACATTTCTTGGGAAAATTTAATTTCCACATTGAAATAAATTATTTAAAATATAAAAAATTCCCAAATATTAAAGAAAACCATATCTTTGAAAATAAAATTTCCAATTTTTAAATGAATATCTAGTTAATTCTGTGTTAAAAGATATTGAAAAATTCATATCTTATATTTTATAAAATGGATTCCTTTCACAATTTCGGTAAAATGTCAAAAATACCCCATTTGGAAAATGAAAATAAGATTATGTTTTAAAAATTCTATAAAAACATAATAATATATATAAAAATTAATTTAGAAATCATTTTATAATGGTAAAAAAATTCTTGAAAACATTTTTATAAAATATATACATATAAGAGAAAGGATTTTTGATTGAAGAGGGAAATAAATTTGATTTTTAATTAATAAATTTCATTCAGTATATTGAGTACATTAATAGAAGAAACTAATATGAAAACATTTTAATATTCCATATATATCTATAGTATAATAAAATACATGTTATGATTGATATTTATATCTTTAAATTACATTATTCAAGTCATATTCATAAAAAATCCCCATAAAAAGTGACTGTAACATAAACCTCTTACCACTTTTTAATTTTTAAATCATAATCCCCATGAAGTAATGAACATTAATTGATACATAAAAGCCCATAATATTAAAAATAATAATCATAAATTTCCTTTAGTTGAAGTATATACCCCCACATAAAAGAATAAAGTGGTGAATATTGCATGTGTCTCGTAAAACAAATTAGTGAAAAATACTTTACCTCTAGTGTGAATTCTAATGTCAATGTTTCAAAATACTATAAAATAAATATATATTTAATTTAAGTCTATTTTATAACTATAATATTATATATCATACCATTTATTAATTACTTATAATCATTTATCACCCATTTACTAATAATTCTTTATTAAAATCATAGTTCTTGGTGATAGATGCTTCATTTCTCATGTATGTTTTAGTTCATTAGTTTTTTTTCATGTAATTTGATCATGGTTTCATAATCTCTATAATGATACTAAATATATATAAATAATATTTATTTATCATTTAAAAATTTATATTCATAAATAAAATTACATATAGAAAAATGAATTACACTATTCACGGAGAAGGTAGGTCGTACATACACAAGATAACTATTTCTATTTTTTTGATAGATCAAACCAATGAAAGGTAAATAATATTAAAAATTTAATTATTTATTTTTATATAATATATATTTATTTTGTTTATCACTATTACCATCTATTCCAAAATAAAGTGAAAAACGTATCACATCATTTTGTGGAGGAGGTATTTCATACATAAGCACAAGAAACTTTTTCAATTTTCAACAGATATGAAGCTAAGAAGTTAGATGTGATTTTATAATTATTGAAGTTTAATAATTTCATAAAAATAATATATATATATATATATATAATTTAAATACATAATTTTATATTATTGTGAGAGGTGGTGATGGAAAACGGATGTCATTGTTTCACGAGTAGGTACCCCTTTGTTCAAACGATACATGGTTTTGTTTCCCATTTGATGGAAGAGGATTAAGATAAAGGTTATTACATTAAAAAAATACCATCTAAGTATATGAAATATAATTTTGTGATTATTTCAGAATAGGTGAATAATATTTGAATTCTTTGGAAGAAGAAATTAAACAAAGACACTCAGTTAATAATGATACCACTTTATCTGACATCCTCTATATATTTGAACCAAAATCATTCAAAGGAGGGTTTACTAAACAAACATAGGACTCTAGGATGTGGTAAGAGATGTAATTAAGGTTTTTTAAATTATTTTTCCATTCAAAATAATCCTAAAGTGTGTTCTGTAGATGATAAGAAGTTTTCTTTTATAAGTGGGGTAGATTCCAAAGAAATGTTTTCTTAACTACAAATTATTATTTACCAAAAATCAAAATTAAATTAATTAAAATTACGAAAATTACCTTAATAATATTATTATTTAACTACTTTTTCATTTAAATCATTATAAATAAAATTTTATCTTTTCAAATTCATCATATAAAAATCTAGTTATCAATAAAATTTAGTATTTTCACTATTCATCAAAAAAGTTATCATTTTAGAACATTATAAAAAAAATCACTCTAAGATTATTTCTGAAAATCTGGTTTAAAAATTAAGGTCATTTCTTGAAATAAATTTTCTAAAATTTCTGAAAAATAATTTTAAAATAAGTATCCAAAATGCAATGAAGCATCTTTTTTGAAAAATGTAGTTTATAAGCATATAATGGTGTTTATTATTATCATATCCATGGAAGAAATTGATGAATTATAAAATATTTTATTTAGGATTTAATATATAAATTTTATTAAAATAATTAACCTATAGTTGTCAATTTAATTTATTAATATAAAAACACATTTCATTCATAAAAAATAGTTTTTATGAAAAATGTCTCCTTCATTTTCAATTGGGTTTTATTTTATTTTATAATTAATTGATTACCAAAGAATTCATATTATACATATGTAAATATTCAATTTTAATAATTTATTTACTCCTATTAATACTCTATAATTAAATTCCAATGTAATAACTATCACATTAAATAACAATATATATAAAATATATTGCGGTTACTTTAAATACTATGTTGTTTTTAAAGTAGGCTATTAAATAAATTAAATTTACCTAAAAAATATTTAATAAAATCTCAAGGTGTTACATCTTACCCCCTTAAAAACATTTCTCCCTCAAAATTATATATCTCTTATAAAAACTGAGTATAATTTGGCCATATCATATCCTCATGTTCTCATGTTTCATCCTCAAGTTGGTGGCGTCACCAAAAAACTATAACCAAGTTAGTGGTATTGTTTCAAAGAACCTTCTGTCTATGATTTAGAATCTCCACTATATGTTCCTCAATGGGTAGATCATTCTCTAGTGGTATTGTATTATCCCATCCCAGGTTCCACATACCATTAAAACAAGAATATCGGTAATTTGGATGATGTTAGTGGCTATCAACTAGAAGAGATCGTCTAATATATATAACATGGAGATAATAAACCCTCCTTTCAAATTAGAAAAAAGGAAAATAATAATAATAATTAATTGATATAATAAATAACTCTAGATTACCCGTATCACAAGATGAAAAAAAGTAATACAATATCCAAACAAAAATAGTAGATATGTGATGCCAAGTACTTGTCAAGTGTCAAATGAAAAAAAAAAATAAGGAAAAACTGACACTCCCAAGAAACTCATGATATAATTTATGTTTACATCTTCCATAATTCATCCCAAATCACCCATATAAAATATGAATCATTCCCATATCATATCCTTCAGACATGTAGTCTATTCGAGTACTGATCATAAATGCCATGTAGGGTGTGAGTACTACTTAGTATCCCACCATAAACAGTGTCAAAAACATTGTCCATTAAATAATTGTGCATGCAGCTCTTTTACAAATAAAATAAAATGTATAAAGTTAAAAAATATGACATTTTAGTTTTCTTTAATTAACAACATATTTTTGTGGGTTCACAAAGACACCTAACCCATAAATACCTTCTTCAGACCATGCTAGAGTCTGAACTACTCCTAAGGGATATCACATATCACAAAGAAATTCATGATTCATTATGACATGGTTAATAATTATCCATTTATTTTAAATTCATAACACAAACATTTGGAACCATAGTCCAATACCAATATCATGGGCATAAAACATCATGTATATCACCTTGTATGTTTTTGGAGCATCAGTCACTATCCCAAACTCATTGGTAGTCAGAACATCATTCTCTTTCCCATACAATAACACTCACATGAATTCATTTGGGTCTAGAATGTAATTACTAGCACCCTGTGGATATTTGTGGAATCATTCCATGACCTACACCCCATTTTTAATTCAATAAAATATATCACATTTAACAATTTTAATCAATATTAACCCCTTATCAACATGTTTCATCATGTTATTTTATTTAAATTAACAAAAAAACATGGTTCTATACTTTAAATCTCAAGGAATAATATGAAAATTTCACCATTAAACCCATTGAAAACTACAATCAAATAATAAATTGACCATTCAAGGTTAAGAACAACATTAATTTAATACCATTATCAACCAATTAAATATTCCATCAATTAACTAATTACAAAATCCCATTAACACATCAATTTCATGGTCAAAATTCATCCAACTTTATTTTCCCCAAGTTTATCCCAATTCATGATCACATGGAAATTCAATTTAATAAATTCAAACTGTGATTTTGTTGAACAATAATGATAATTTATATTTTATAATTACATGTATGTATTTAAGTCACGACTATGGGATTTTCAATTTATACCAGCAACTATAAGATCATTGATGGATGACCCTCAATGGAAATCCCCAAATTTAAGTGGAACATTCAATTTCACAAAAACTAATGAGACCTATATCCAAAAACCTATATCAAAGATAAAAAAGTTTAGATCCATGAAGAACTTGACCTAAACCAACACCAATGGTGGAACTCATCCTTTAAAAATATAGTAGAAAAATTGGAGAGTTGGAGGAAACCAATTGGGGTTATAATCTTTCATTAAGTGAGGTGAAGATTTTCAATCTCATCATTGATTCATTAATAAGGGAGTTAGTAATAATGTAGACTCCTCTGATAGGATTCGAGAAATATTGGAATGAGTTTTGGTGTAAGTAGGGGAAATTAGAGGTTAATACCTAGGGGTTGGTATTTTTTTTACAGTTTTTTGGGGGATTAAAATACTACATGCATGGTTTCTTGTATGGGGTGCACAATTTTCCCTAATAATTCTCCAAACAATGTGCCTACTCTTAGTGGCCACACAATTACTACCAATAGGTCACATGGTTTTCAAAACCATGTGCCGACTATGAAATCCCCCTTTCTATGGGGTTGCATGGATTTTTGGAGAATGGTGCACAGTTTGGGAAAACCATGCACCAACCATGAAATATTGAAAACCCCTCCAAAAATATCAATGTTCACAAAAAAAATCCCAAAATTAATCTAGAAAATAAGATATACAAAAAAAGGTAAAATAGTACCTAAAATGAGCTTCATAAATCTCTAGAAATTTTTGGTTTTATAAAATCTCCCCACCTTATAATAGCTTTTCCTTGAGCAATACACCCAAGAATATCTAAATTCAAAGGTGAAAAGATCAGTCCACTGAGTCCAGATATCCACTTAACTCTCCCATGTTTCCACCTAAACATACCAATGATTCCAAAATAAATGAATTATTATCATGTCCTTTCACCGCATCACTTTCTCAATACAATCCACAACACATATCAGATGCTACTCAAAGGATGCATCATCCTCAATATAAATATCATCAATATCCATCACTTCAAAAGGATGCAGTGATACCGCCAAATTTTTGACACATAAAAGGCATTGTGAACATAATTATATAATTATGGAAGTTCCAGTAAGTAAGACACAAGCCTTATTCTATCCACAACCTTAAAATGTCCAACTAACCTAAGGGAAACAATCCATACCTTTGAATCATATGGTGAGAAAATCATGGTGACACCAAAAGGAAAACATGATTTCCTAATGTAAAATTTAGGGGTTTTCAATTTATATTAGCATACAATTTCTATCTATATTGAGCTGTTACCATATGCTTCTTAATTAGATGAACCTACCCCAACATCTCATGTATGAGACTCGGTCCCAACAACTCTGACATTCCTCTCTCCATCCAACATAGAGCTGATCTCTATGCCCTACCATATAGATACTCATTAGGTAGAATATTAATATTTTCATAACAACTATTATTATAGGTGTACTCCACATGTTGTAGATTCTTCTCTTGAGACACATAAAATTATAGAACACACAATCATAGAATATCCTCAATCACATGAATACTACGCTTCGTATGACCATCTATTTGTGGGTGTAATTTCATACTTAGAAAAAAAATTCCAATCCCATTCTATAATACCTCCTATAAGTGAAAAGTAAAGTGAGATTCATGGTATCAAAACTATAATCTATGTAACCCAGTGCAGATATTTTTTCTCCCAAATATACAAATCTCATAACTGGTCCACTGAGAACATCTCATTTATAGGAAATAAATGAACTAATTAAGATTACCCAGCTAGTATTAAAGTATCACTAACAGGGAGTGAATCAGTAATTTATTTTTATTTTATGTTTTATTACTTATGAAACAACTGTCATGTCCTATACAAGATTTTTTTCCCTACTGAATAAAATAAAACACACAATCACATGAAAAAAATAATTTACAACATTCACTACTCAATATGAGTAACTAGTCCTTTGTATGGTTTATAAAGAATATAATACACACAATCTACTATTAAAAAATAATTTTTTGTGGAATACTATGAGTAGGATATTCCGATACACTATTGTAGTACTATGTTCAATACAGTAGTGTGTGTTCTTCAAGTAGCACAAAATGATGTAATATAATTTTTGCAAAAAGCATGTTACGATGCTTCTTTATCAAAATTCACAACTATAATAATTTGAATAAAATATTAATTTTCATATCTTGAACATGGTAAAAACTTCCTAGACATCATAATGATACTCAGTCTAATACCTCAATCTGATTTCCATGTCTGATTGCTCACAATAAAAATCCAACTTTTCTATGAACTATTAGATTATGAAAATTACTTTCATAAACTATTTTAGTCCCTTTGGTATTTTCCTTGTTCTCAATAAAAAATTTCATTTATTTTTTATGGAATTAATTACACCGCGTGGCGTGATTTCTTCACAGACAACCCTCTTCATCTTTGGATTACCCATGCTTCACAGATTCTTGATTATTCTGCGGACCACCCCTACTTCACGGATTCTTAATTCTTCCATGGATATCCTATTCTAAAAGGTCCCTTTTCCATTGAGAGCTACATATCCCCACATAATCCTTCCACAGAGAACATCCTCCTTTATGGAAACATTAATCTGCAAACACATATCCTTCATATAATTCTCCCTATCAAACTTTTTCAGTCTTACCTAAATTATTTAAAAAATGATGATCTATTATAATAAAATTCTCTCCAATTAATGATCTCATTAGGAGTCCTTGTATAGTAAAATAAGATCCATAAAAATAGAAAAACCGAATTACCCAAAATTTTGACATAGTACAACCATTTCACCGAACTATTTTGTGGTCTTCATACCACCTTTCTCCTTTATAGTGGCTGATTTAATCCGAAAATGAAAGTCCTTTGTGATAGACAAAATCAACACCTAATTCATCACATGAAAAATCTCCCATGAACTACATGCCTCCTGAGAACTGTGAGCCTCCTGAAAACTATTTTCCCAGCACAGTCTGCATAGCGCACTTCATGGTCCACATAACGCGCTTCATGGTCCGCATAGCATGCTTCATGGTCTGCATAGTGCTGTTATGAAAAATATCACACTATGTTGATTTTATTTCACCATTACACATACATACTTTGTGGTATGTGAAATATTCATTGTAATCCATGAACATCATTATATGGGCTCCTTTTCACAAAAACTTATTTTTTAATAAAAAACTCCAAATTTTAGGGCCCAAAATTTTGGTAAACATTGGTACACTATTCACCATAAAATGTTCTTCACCAACACTAACCATACTGATTTTTGGTCATATGGATTCTTCAAAAAACACATATTGATACATATTTAAAGCATTATCCATATTATACCAAAATTCACATCATTCCAAAATCACTCAATTGTTTTCATCACGAACCTTATCTGTCATGATATATAGTCCTTGATCAGTCTTTTTTATCATCATCAAATTTTACAATGAAATTGTTGTAACTTCCCTATCATTGAGAAACATCTTTATTTATTAATTAAATAAACTATCTTATAATTTTGATTCAAATTCCATAAATACGATGTTCAATCCGATTATCCACATTTAAAAAGTGAGGTGATTTCTTTTCATAACACACTTCCTTGAAAAAAAATTGAATACAATAATATTTTTTATTAGCTTGGTCCTAAAAATATCCCCTTATTTTTTTTCAAAAACTATTTATAAATCACTAAAATTTATAACCTCAAGAAATGGATTACTCGTCAAAAATTATATGCATACATGATGTAACTCTTTTTAGGAAACAAGAATTATTGACAACAAAAAACCATGTGTTCCAAAATTAGTGAATAATGAAAAACATACTTATCTTTCTTCCCCATCTTTCTTACATATATTTTTTTCCTTAGATTTTCTCTACTTATTCAACATCAATTGAATAATAATATGTTGTTTTCTATAGCCACTCTAACAAATAATTTTAATAGTTCACACACATACATGTTGGATTCAAAACATTCCCACAACTCCCCATTTATGAATGCTGTAAAGACCCGTAAATTCCAAGGAAATTTTTTTTCTTAATTTTCATTGGAATTTTACAAGAGCGCAGTTTCTGACGGCGCCTGATTCCGAGGCCCGGTGTGCCCGGAATCAATTGCCAAAGTTTGGCTCGGGTACGTTCAGTGAACGAACGAGCGGGTTTTTCTAACTTTTGAACCGGTGCTCGGAATCATATTCTGAGGGCACCGATGGAATCACAGCGCCAGTATTTGCTTAGAAACGCCTCTTCCGGAGTTGCGTTTTCCCGGGTGTGGTTTTTAATTTTCAGGCTTAAAGTTAAGAAATAAAATAATTTTACAACAACTTTATTTTATTTCACCTAAGCCACTTGGAAGCCACTTGAAGCCACTTAAAAGCGGCTTAAACTGAGTTGAACCGGATAGGGTACTATCCAGAAATATCTTACCCTCTTGGTAGGATATTTGTGAGGTGGTGCCCGCACGAGCCCCGCTGTTTCTTTCCGCTAAGTAACGCTCCCGTGAAAACCCGTCTTTATGAAAGTCAACTGACGCGTTTTCTTAAATTCTTAACAGACCATTTAATTGGGCGGTTTATTTCGTAAATTAAATGAGCTATTTCTTTCGTTGAATTAATTCTACGAATTAATGGTTCGTTTCTTATCTTTTGAAATTCAAATGTTTAGTTGTGTAAATAAAATAAGGCTTAAGCTTATTTTATTTTGGGTTGAAACTTGTGGCGTGGAGAGGATTTGGAGGAAAGCGTTCTTCTTCAGCGAAGAATGCGAAGAACGCGAAGAACGCCAAACCTGCGGTGATCGATGACGCGAAGCCTTGTACCGCGACGCCAACGGATCTCCCTTCGCGACGCTTCTTCTGCGACGATCCAACCCCGCGACAGCCTTCGATCGACAACAACCAAGGTAGGGGGTTGCGCTTCTTTTTATTTTCTTTTTGGAATTCAACAACAACATGGATTTAATTATTATTAATTAAATCCCTATGTTCTTGGTCCTCGGAGATCGTCGACGCGACGCCCTTCCGCGGTGTGACGATCACCTCCTTCCGCGACGGTCAATTCCGCGACGACCTCGCATCCGACAGCGACGGCGAGGTAGGGATTTATTTTGGGACTTACCCCCCTTTTACTTTTTATATTCCCGTAATTGTTTCTTTAAAAAGTTAAAGAACTGGATTTGTGAACAATTTTAAAATTATTAAAATTTGTGTTTCCCTTCAAATAAGGAACCCGTTTTTATGAAACAATTTTATTTCATTAAAAATTGTTTCGGATATGCGTTCATGTGTTAAACTTTAATTTCTCCCGTTGTTTATATCTAACGCGGAGGGAGCGGGCCAAACGAACACGGCCCGACAACCCTCCACCGTTCTTCGTTCTTGTGCGGATTTGACGGGCAACGACGGAACGTGCCGCAACGGATGTTTGATGATCCCGCAGTAAAGAACAGAACTCGGGAGGAACAACGGCGCAGACGGGAAGGAAAACGGGCCACCGGAGCGACTCCGGCGGCCCGCGGAAGCCGGTGGCGGCGCGGGTCACCGGCACGGCGGCGCCGGTGGCCGGAGGCGGCGGCACCCCGCGGGTTCCGCGGGGTTGTCCCACGACACCCCGCGGGTGTCCAGCGCGACACCCCGCGGGTGCCGCGGGGTTGTCAGGCGGTACCCCGCGGGTGCTGCGGGTGTCCAGCGCGACACCCCGCGGGTGTCCAGGGTGACACCCCGCGGGTTCCGCGGGGTTGTCACGCGGCACCCCGCGGGTGTCCAGGGTGGCACCCCGCGGGTGTCGCGGGGTTGTCACGCGGCACGTCCGGCTGTCTGGCCGACACCCCGAGGGTGCCGCGGGGGTGTCACGCGTGGCGGCGGCTTTCCCCCGCGTCGGCCGCTCGGCCGAGCCGAGCCGGACCGGCCCTAGCCGGGCCGGGCCGGGCCAACCGGGTCGGACCCGACCCGGTTCGGGCCAACCAGGGGGGGTCGGGCCGGGTCGGCCCGGGCCCGGACCCCCCGTCTTCGGACGAATTTCGTTCAAACGCCCGTAACTTGAGGTACGGGCCTCCAAACGACTCGCCGTCAGCGGCAACACAATCCTTGGAGCGAGTCGGACGTTTCGGTTTATCGCACTCAAAGTTTCGGAATACTTTGGGTTCGGCTGGGTTGGTTCCTACACGAAACCAACCGGGCCCTCGGAGCGGAAACACTCATATCTTGAGCTACGGACGTCCGATTGACGCGCCGTCTGTTGCGTTGAGTTCCTGTTGACGATACGGAACTTTTGGAATCCTTCGCCCGAGTTTTGGATACAGTTGGTAGTGGCCGGGTTGGATCGCACCCGAAATCCAACCGGGCCCCTGGAACGGAAAAGCTGATAACTTTCAGACAGGACGCCCGTTTGATGAACCGTCAGCGGCGTTGACGATCACGTTGAGAAACGTTCCCTATGAGTATACCCTATGAGAGCTCATGGTACAGTTGAGATACGGCTGGGTTTGGTTCGCTCACGAAACCAACTGGGCCCCTAGGACGAAAAGGCTAATAACTCACAGACCGGGCGTCCGATCGACGCGCCGTCTGTTGCGTTGAGACCCCTATGATGAGGTGGTCCTTTGAGATACTTCTTCATGGGACCTTGAGATACTTGGAGTATCAACTTGCAGCTTGTGGAGCGGACCCTCCCAGAGATGAGCATGCGGAGTACGGAGACCGTGTAGCCGACTGAGACCTGACGACTGCTTGACCGACTCGACTTGGAGTGAGTCGACTAGCCCAGTGGACGGAGCACTACTTTGTTTGGGTGAAGACCCATGGCGGACGGAGCACTACCTGTGTGATAGTGAAGACCCGCGGTACTCGTCCGGAGAGTACCTCTGCAGGCTACTAGGGGGTGTGCACTACTGTGTTTGGGTGACATACCTCGGCGGGAAGCACTACTGTGTTTGGGTGGCTAGCCCGCGGTACTCGACAGGAGGAGTACCTCAGCAGTCTTAGGTTAGTGAGCAGTACCTCGGAGTCGTGACATGACCACTGTACACTATAGAGATGGAGCTCTTCAGTAGTTACGGTTTCGATAATGGAAATCCTGGTTTGAGCTGAGACTTTTGACCTTTGTGTTTCCTCATGATTGAGATGGGTTACTTGATAACTTAGGTATATGTATGGGCATATACCTGGGTAGTGGTTATCCGTTGATCTCATGATCCTTGTGTTTCCTCATGATTGAGATGGGTTACTTGATAACTTAGGTATATGTATGGGAATATACCTAAGTAGAGTTTATCTGTTGAGATCTTCTTGTGGTTATCCTTGTTGGATTTAGTGAGACCTTGAGGGTCTCGGGGTCCCTACTGAGTATCGTTATACTCACCCCTGCACGGGCTATGCCCGCACCTCGTTGTGTTGGTTGCAGACGATAGGCAGTGCTGACGGAGGCCGAGTGTTCGAGGACTGGACGGTACCCGGAGGTGGACTACACGACAAGTCAGTGTCCAGAGGTGGACTTCACGGCGATACGACACTCGGAGGAGGTTGACGGACGAGAGCACTGTGGAGGCTATCTGTACCTACCCTTCAGGTAGGATTCGTGGTGGACGATCCAGGAGCTGCGCCATCTGTACCTACCCTTCAGGTAGGATCCGAGGAGGACGACCCATGAGCCGCTTCCTTCCCTCTAGTTGTTGTCTTTTTCTGTTGTACTTTGTTCAGTTGTAGTTGTATTTTCTTTTGGGTTTGTATTCTGGCCCATTTACTTTTCAGCACTTCTTTTTGTACTTAGTGTTTTACTTCCGCTTGTACTCTGTGGTGTTTTGTTACTTTTATAAAGGCAATACCTTCCCAGTTATCGGGATTTACGCCTTTGGTGCTAGTCACCAGCCCCTGGCCTATGGAAGGCGGACTTGGGGTAGTCATGGCACGGGCCCTGAGGACGGGTCATGACAAATTGGTATCAAAGGTGGTCGGTTCTACCGCAGACTCTGATCTTTCTTTCTGTGAAGCAATAGTGTTAATGGTACCGAGTGTGGTTTTCAGTTCAGGGAGTCCAGTGTTGGTGCGGGCGGCCGACGTATCCATACACCAGGACCCTGGAAACTGATTTCCCACTTTGTGCACAAAAACACTGATTGCGTGTGTGTTTTCAAAGGTTCCCCCCCTTAAAATAGCTCAAACTAGGTCAGCTCACCAGGTATAATCATTTGACCGTGTTACGTTGTTTCTTTCAGTATGCCTTTTCTCGGATGACCAACTAGAGCCCAGAGGGATGTGCGTGCTGACAGCCTGTCGAGTGACGAGGCTTCGGTACAGGGCCCTCTTGCAGTTGAGGCACCAGCGAAGGCGCCAGCAGTACTACCATAAGTTGGGCCACCGATGCCACCAGCCCCAGCAGCAGGCGATGCCCGCTACTTGAGCGCACTGCCTAAGTTCCAGCGCCAAAGGCCACCCAGGTTCGGGGGAGAGACGGACCCGCAGGCGGCTGAGGATTGGCTGGAGACTGTGGTGGGAGTCTTCAGGCTAGTGGGGACTCCATCGGACTTCATGGTGACCTTTGCTGCCAGCCTTCTTCAGGAAGCAGCAGGCAGGTGGTGGAACCACTTGTTCCAGTTTTACGATGGGATGGCTTTCACATGGGAAGACTTCAAGACCTTCTTCAGGGTGGAGTTTGTGCCAGTAGCTCTACACCCCGAGCGTGTTCAGGAGCTGCTGCCTTTTCCGCGTGTTTTTCGATCAGAAGCCGAGTCATCTGTGGGCAGTAGACAGATGATGCAGAGGTCCAGGAGGACCAGACCAGCAGTTGGGCGATCTCGGGTTTTAGGACCAGTGGTGCGGGGCACCCGGGGTGGGGTCAGAGCCAGGCGTGCTAGAAGCAGACTGTGTTACTCGTGCAGTGGAAAGGGGCACCTGGAACGTGACTGTCCGACTCCTCGTACAGTTGATCCATAGGCTTTTGAGGAGCCACCGAGGCAGAGCCAGCGACGAATTCTTGAGCAACAGTAGAGTAGTGGACAAGGCAGTAGAGCTCCTGGAGCAGGTGGACAAGAGCGGAACTAGTGGATACGTCTCTTGTACTTCTAGTTCCATGTTGATGTTGTTTTTGTGTCTTTGTACCATGAGCTGCAATAAAATAAATACACTTATCTTGTGATGTTTGCTTTCCTGTCCTCTTTTGTGATGTTACTAAGTGGTCCTAGTTAAGACTGTTGACTTGACCCTCACTTTCAAAATTCCTACTGGAGAAGACCCAGTGACCTCACACTGATGCCGACAGTGTGACTCGACCCTTGGAGGCGAGAGTGACAGTTGGATCTCTTAGTAGTTGCGTCGAGGCCTTACGACGTCATCCATGGCATGAATGCATCATTTATGTCAGGATTGACTGTATTTGGCAACGAATGTGGTTCATCCAGGGGATGAGACCAGATTTCTCTTATCGGCAAAGAAGAAATCATAGCATCTCTTGTGAGGCTAAAGGAGGTGCAGTTCATCCAGGAGCGGATGAAGACTGCACAGTGCAGTAAGAAACAAGGAACCGGTGCCAGTATTAGAGACTCGGGCGTGATAAATGTTTCAAGAAGTGGTAGCTTTAAATAGAGACGAGTCTGCGAAGCGGCAGACGTGGAGGCAAAGCTAGGAGAGCAGCATGAGGTGGTGTACATCTTAACATGCTACAACCACCCGCCTTAGTTATTCCCGCCAGGATTAGGGAGTTGGAGGGAGGAGGAAGAGTGCGGCTACATGCGGTCAAGGAGTGTGACCCAATGGCTCTAGAAATGATTCGAGGTACAGTCTATGTCCACTACTAGCTGCTGTAGTAACAGACGTCGATATGAATCATTCCTCGCTTCCACAAATCTTGTTCCAGACCTAGAGTTTCCGGTAAGCCGTGGACTTGACCCTCACGCCTGGAGATACCTTGGGAGGAGACTCGATAATCACACTTACGCCGACGGTGTGGTCAAACCCTCGAGGCGAGAGTTCTGGTTGGAATCTCTTGGTGGCAGCGTCGAGGCCTTACGACGTTAGTTTGAGTATGGAATGGGCAATAACTGTTTATACTCAAATTGACGGTTTTAGGAAAACGTTGGGATGAGTTTTCCTTGGTCGGCGGAAAAGGAAACCCCAGGCAGTGTAGGGTAACTCTTGCACAGGAGGGTGCGACCGATCACTCTTGAGTCGGTCAACCTTACCCTCATAGCAGCAGTCGTTTTGAGTTTCAGTTCTAACAGAAATGGAGACCTCTGGAGTTCGAGGATGACGACCACGTCTTCTTACGGGTCTCACCTCGATGAGGTTTACAGAGATGTGGCCTAGAAGGCAAGTTATCTCCGAGGTTCAACGGACCTTTCTAGGTCCTCAGCTGGGTAGGCGAGGTGGTTTACCGCTTGGCCCATCAACTTTAGTTGCACTAGGTGCATGACGTTTTCCACGTATCCCAACTGAGGAGATACGTGCTCGACCCCTTCGCATATTATCGACCATGAGGAGCTAGACGGTGGCGATGAGTGTCTTATACGGAGGTTCCTGTGGGGATCGAGGATCGACAGGAGCGGATCCTAGGAGGATGTTCGATTCCTCTTCTGCACTTTCTTTGGCAGCGCGGGAACCTCCAGGTGAGCACATGGGAGCGAAAGGCTCAGATGCGTGCTCAGTACAGCTTTGTTTCCCTAAGTTCGTGGTGAAGCTTTACGGGGACGTAAATCCCTGTGGTGGGAGTAATGTAAAGACCCGTAAATTCTAAGGAAATTTTTTTTTTCTTAATTTTCTTTGGAATTTTACAAGAACGCAGTTTCTGAAGGCGCCTGATTCCGAGGCCCGGTGTGCCCAGAATCAATTTATGAAGTTTGGCTCGGGTACGTTCAGTGAACGGACGAGCGGGTTTTTCTAACTTTTGAACCGGTGCTCGGAATCGAATTCTGAGGGCACCGATAGAATCGCAGCACCAGTATTTGCTTAAAAACGCCTCTTCCGGAGTTGCGTTTGCTCAGGTGTGGTTTTTAATTTTCGGGCTTAAAGTTATGAAATAAAATAATTTTATGACAACTTTATTTTATTTCACTTAAGCCACTTAGAAGCCACTTGAAGCCACTTAAAAGCGACTTAAACTGAGTTGAACCGGATAGGGTACTATCCAGAAATATCTTACCCTCTTGGTAGGATATTTGTGAGGTGGTGCCCGCACGAGCCCCGCTGTTTCTTTCCGCTAAGTAATGCACCCGTGAAAACCCGTCTTTATGAAAGTCAACTGACGCGTTTTCTTAAATTCTTAACAGACCATTTAATTGGGCGGTTTATTTCGTAAATTAAATGAGCTGTTTCTTTCGTTGAATTAATTCTACGAATTAATGGTTCGTTTCTTATCTTTTGAAATTCAAATGTTTAGTTGTGTAAATAAAATAAGGCTTAAGCTTATTTTATTTTGGGTTGAAACTTGTGGCGTGGAGAGGATTTGGAGGAAAGCGTTCTTCTTCGGCGAAGAACGCGAAGAACGCCAAACCTGCGGAGATCGACGACGCGAAGCCTTGTACCGCGACGCCAACGGATCACCCTTCGCGACGCTTCTTCCGCGACGATCCAACCCCGCGACAGCCTTCGATCGACAACAACCAAGGTAGGGGGTTGCGCTTATTTTTATTTTCTTTTTGGATTTCAACAACAACATGGATTTAATTATTATTAATTAAATCCGTATGTTCTTGGTCCTCAGAGATCGTCGACGCGACGCCCTTCCGCGGTGTGACGATCACCTCCTTCCACGACGGTCAATTCCGCGACGACCTCGCATCCGACAGCGACGGCAAGGTATGGATTTATTTTGGGAATTACCCCCCTTTTCCTTTTTATATTCCCGTAATTGTTTCTTTAAAAAGTAAAAGAACTGGATTTGTGAACAATTTTAAAATTATTAGAATTGTTGTTTCCGTTCAAATAAGGAACCCGTTTTTATGAAACAATTTTATTTCATTAAAAATTGTTTCGGATATGCGTTCATGTGTTGAACTTTAATTTCTCCTGTTGTTTATATCTAACGCGGAGGGAGCGGGCCAAACGAACACGGCCTGACAACCCTCCGCCGTTCTTCGTTCTTGTGCGGATTTGACGGGCAATGACGGAACGTGCCGCAACAGATGTTTGATGATCCCGCAGTAAAGAACGGAACCCGGGAGGAACAACGGCGCAGACGGGAAGGAAAACGGGCCAGCGGACCGACTCCGGCGGCCCGCAGAAGCCGGTGGCGGCGCCGACGGCCGGAGGCGGCGGCACCCCGCGGGTGTCCAGCGCGACACCCCGCGGGTGCCGCGGGGTTGTCAAGCGGGACCCCGCAGGTGTCCAGGGCGACACCCCGTGGGTGCCGCGGGGTTGTCACGCGGCACCCCGCGGGTGTCCAGGGCGGCACCCCGCGGGTGTCACGGGGTTGTCACGCGGCACGTCCGGCTGTCTGGCCGACACCCCGCGGGTGCCGCGGGGGTGTCACGCGTGGCAGCGGCTTTCCCCCGCGTCGGCCGCTCGGCCAAGCCGAGCCGGACCGGCCCTGGCCGGGCTGGGCCGGGCCAACCGGGTCGGACCCGACCCGGTTCGGGCCAACCAGGGGGGGGGGGGGGTCGGGCCGGGTCGGCCCGGGCCCGGACCCCCCGTCTTCGGACGACTTTTGTTCAAACGCCCGTAACTTGAGCTACGAGCCTCCAAACGACTCGTCGTCAGCGGAAACGCAATCTTTGGAGCGAGTCGGACATTTCAGTTTATCGCACTCAATGTTTCGGAATACTTTGGGTTCGGCCGGGTTGGTTCGTACACGAAACCAACCGGGCCCTCGGAGCGGAAACACTCATATCTTGAGCTACGGACGTCCGATTGACGCGCCGTCTGTTGCGTTGAGTTCCTGTTGACGATACGGAACTTTTGGCATCCTTCACCCGAGTTTTAGATACAGTTGGTAGTGGCCGGGTTGGATCGCACCCGAAATCCAACCGGGCCCCTAGAACGGAAAAGCTGACAACTTTCAGACATGACGTCCGTTTGACGAACCGTCAGCGGCGTTGCCGATCACGTTGGGAAACAGTCCCTATGAGTATACCCTATGAGAGCTCAGGGTACAGTTGAGATACGGATGGGTTTGGTTCGCTCACGAAACCAACCGGGCCCCTGGGACGAAAAGGCTAATAACTCACAGACCGGGCGTCTGATCGACGCGCCGTCTGTTGCGTTGAGACCCCTGTGATGAGGTGGTCCTTTGAGATACTTCTTCGTGGGACCTTTAGATACTTGGAGTATCGACTTGCAGCTCGTGGAGCGGACCCTCCCAGAGACGAGCGTGCGGAGTACGGAGACCGTGTAGCCGACTGAGACCTGACGACTGCTTGACCGACTCGACTTGGAGTGAGTTGACTAGCCCAGTGGACGGAGCACTACTTTGTTTGGGTGCAGACCCATGGCGGATGGAGCACTACCTCTGTGATAGTGCAGACCCGCGGTACTCGTCCGGAGAGTACCTCTGCAGGCTACTAGGGGGTGTGCACTACTGTGTTTGGGTGACATACCTCGGCGGGAAGCACTACTGTGTTTGGGTGGCTAGCCCGCGGTACTCGACAGGAGGAGTACCTCAGCAGTCTTAGGTTAGTGAGCAGTACCTCGGAGTCGTGACAGGACCACTGTACACTCTAGAGACGGAGCTCTTCAGTAGTTACGGTTTCGATAATGAAAATCCTGGTTTGAGCTGAGACTTTTGACCTTTGTGTTTCCTCATGATTGAGATGAGTTACTTGATAACTTAGGTATATGTATGGGAATATACATGGGTAGTGGTTATCCGTTGATCTCATGATCCTTGTGTTTCCTCATGATTGAGATGGGTTACTTGATAACTTAGGTATATGTATGGGCATATACCTAAGTAGAGTTTATCTGTTGAGATCTTCTTGTGGTTATCCTTGTTGGATTTAGTGAGACCTTGAGGGTCTCGGGGTCCCTACTGAGTATCGTTATACTCACCCCTGCACGGGCTATGCCCGCACCTCGTTGTGTTGGTTGCAGACGACAGGCAGTGCTGACAGAGGCCGAGTGTTCGAGGACTGGACGGTACCCGGAGGTGGACTACACGACAAGTCAGTGTCCGGAGGTGGACTTCACGGCGATACGACACTCAGAGGAGGTTGACGGATGAGAGCACTGCGGAGGCTATCTGTACCTACCCTTCAGGTAGGATTTGTGGTGGACGATCCAGGAGCTGCGCCATCTGTACCTACCCTTCAGGTATGATCCGAGTAGGACGACCCAGGAGCCGCTTCCGTCCCTCTAGCTGTTGTCTTTTTCTGTTGTACTTTGTTCAGTTGTAGTTGTATTTTCTTTTGGGTTTGTATTCTGGCCCATTTACTTTTCAGCACTTCTTTTTGTACTTAGTGTTTTACTTCCGCTTGTACTCTGTGGTGTTTTTTTACTTTTATAAAGGCAATGCCTTCCCAGTTATCAGGATTTACGCCTTTGGTGCTAGTCGCCAGCCCCTGGCCTATGGAAGGCGGGCTTGGGGTAGTCACGGCACGGGCCCCGAGGACGTGTCGTGACAAATGCTTCCATAAGGATAGATTTATAAAACATTTCTACCCTTTGATATCACAATCCAAATGTATGATGTGAGAGGTTACATATAAAAATACCTCAACCTTGATTAGAAAAATGTTGGATTCCCATGTTCAAACTCAATTTAAAAAATGGTTCATTTGGTAAAGGTTTTTTGAATATGTATGCAACTTGTTATGATATAGCAATATAATCCATTATCAATTAATTATTCTCCAAATTATCTTTTATAAAATGAAGTTTGATAAAAATATGTTTTGAATGAAAATGTTCTACTAGATTCCTTTTAATATTTATTTCACTTTGATTATCACATCCCAAGACCAAGGGTCATTTTACTTAAACAAGTAATCCATGCAACTCATTTTTTATCAACTTAAGTTGTGTAGTAGCTTGATTGGAAATAACAAACTCATACTCATTTGTTATAAGATTTACTAAATTTTATACAAATTTATTTTTAATAACATAACATTTTACTAAAAAAACTCCACCAGATTTGGATCTTTTATTATCACCATTTCCTAACCAATCATTATCAGAATACCCAAACAAGTCAATACATTCTGAGCTATCATGCCTGATTCAGAAATTTTTTATGCCTTTGATTTATCTGTTATTTATTTTTCCATTAAGTAAATGTGATTTGTTAGGATCATACTAAAATATTACACATAAGGTAACTACATAAATAATATCGGCCCTTGAAGATTAAAAATATAAAAAACATTTAATCAGCTTTTGAAACACTTTCTGATCAACATATCTTCCTTCTTCATTAGTAGGAAACCTAGTTCCTACTAAAATTGGTGTGGAATCAAATTTAAAATTTTCTATTCTGATATTTTCAAGATTTTCCTTAACATATTTTTCTTAATAATGAAAAAAAACTTCTTCCTCTCTATGATTTTTAACCTATGAAATTATTTCATTTCTCCGAAATTGGACATCTCATGCGTCATTTTCACCTCTTCAGTAAATCAATCCAATATTTTTTTCATCATTCCTAGAAAAGATAATGTCATCAACATAAACAATTATGATGAGGAAAAACTCCCAACGCTTCTCGATCTATTAATTTCTATAAAATATTCCGTTCATAAAATTCATCATTCTCAAGAAAGTATCAAATTTGGAATACCTTGATTTAAGAGATTCTTTTACCCCACACAAGGCTTTATTCAGATTACACAAATTACTTTCATCTTTTTCAACAAAAAATCCACATAGTTATTCAATGAAATCTTACTCATTAATATTACCATTTAAAAATGCTAATTTCACATCTATTTGAGAAAATTTTTAGATTCATTTTGCAGCAATGTCATGAAAGATTCTGATATCTTATAAGCGTTTCACCACAGAAAAAGATTCATTAAAAATAACACATTAAATTTTTGAGAAACAGTTGATCAATAATATTTCCTTATTTCTTATCACATTGTGTTCTTCATTCAGCTGATTTTGGAAAAAAAATTTGTACCAATAATATTTTTGTTATCTGGCTTGGGTATGAGTTCTCATATATCATTCTTTTCTATCTGATCAAGTAAATCATTCATAGAATAAACCAATTATGGATGTTCAAGAGATTAATTCACATAATTTGGCTCGATTTTTTAGTACAATGATGTGTGTGTAAAAACTTTTGATGTTCCACTTTCCCTAAACTTCTGATTTTGATCACCAATAAAATTTTGAGCCTCCATATTTTTCCTCATCTTGGGATGAGTTATTTGATTTTTATACCCATCACATGAAATTTCTATGTCTGATTATTTTTCTTGAGTTGGATTACTACTATTTTCATCATTATTAGAATTGTTAACAAAACCTTACATATGCTACTCAACTTCTTTATTAGTATATGTTTTTTTCTTAGTCAGTAGTTTTAAAAAAATAACATCTAAAAAATAAAAAATTAGTACTATTAAAATTTTAAAACATATGTATCCTCTTCTTTTTGGATCATAACAAATAAAAATTCCATGTTCACCTCTATATTAAAGCATTCCAAGGTTTCCACATTTCTTCTTTATAACACATGGACTCCCAAAAACTCTTAAGTGTTTCAAACATGTAGTTTTATCATAAAACATTTCATATAGAGTCAAACCAAATCATGGCATGTAGAGACATTAGTTTTGGATATACACAATAGTACTCAAAGTTTTCCTTTAATAGTAATGAAAACATCCATGTTCAAGTAACAAATTTCTCCCCATTTCAACCAAACTTATATTATTTTTTAGAAACCTCATTTTTTAAGGTGTGTATGGTGAACTAAAATCTTTCCAAATTCTATGATTCATAGGATAATTTTTAAATTATTCATTATTATATTCACCACCATTTTCTATTCTCAACTTCGACACTGAATACTCACATCCCTTCTCATCTTTCCTCAAAAAACTTTTAAACATTTTCATAGAATCTGACTTATTTATCATATATATAGCACTAGTAATGTGAGTAAATTCATCTTTGAATGTGAATAAGTACATATCTAAATTGGTTTATTGTTTTATCATTAGACCATTGATATCATAATGAATATATTCTAGGGTTTTTTTTGAAAAAATATCAACTTTCTTATGTACTGAGTTTGTATTTTACTTTCTGACAAATAATTTAACACTAATATCTTATTCTTGACTAGTCATGAATTCCAAAGACAATATCTAACATTGATAGCTTTCACACATTTATTTAACAGATGTATGATATCCTTTTATACCATAATTGGTTTTCTTATTTCATACCCATGTAATAAGAGGTTTTTATTTCACCATGTTGGAACATATTTATTTTTTTACATTAACCACTGGTAGATATTTGTTTATCTTCCTAAATTTTCAAAACATACCAATATTTTCTGCTGATAATTTTTTTACCCTCATTATAGTGTTTTGAAACACTGAGCATTTTGTGTTTCAATGCATCAACATATAAATCTTTCTGGGATTTCATCTTTTTCATTCCCAATGATGGTTTCTCTAACACCTTTTATTCTCAGAGATTCATCATTACAAAATGTCACCATTCCTTTTATGAATCCTTTTACATTCTTCAACAAATTTATGTTTCATATAATATAAGAAGAATAACCATTATCAAGAATACAAGTTCTTCCTCCTTTCATTTACTTCAAAGTGGTTTCAACAACACAAGTTTTTTCTTCTCTTTTTTTTCATCACTTATGGATTCTAGGAATTGTGAAGAAATATATGTTATGCTGGTAACAAAACAATAAATGCCTTATAAATAAGTCTAGTTTTTTCCACATATTTTACATAAAGTTTCTAGGGGTTGGGACCTTTTCTCAACTTTCACACCTACCTTCTCTGGTTTCTTTTGAAATTATTTGTTAGTATTTTTATTTTTAGAGGATTTCATCCCCCTAAAACCTTGCCATAAATAACCTATGAATTTGTAGTAATGTTTTTTCTTGAACCAACACATATTTTACATAGTTCTGAATCCACCACAATACCAAAATTATCTATAGAAAAATTATTTTCCACTGAAAATGTTAGATTGACTGGTGTTGTGTGTATGTTTCTAAGAAATCTTATTGATAAAACATTTTTGATCACCGACCATTCATTTTTAAACTGAAATATTATTTTTCAAATTAGTTTTCTTTTTATCCATATCAGAACTTATAGTAATAGAAACTTTTTCAAACAATGAATGTTTAGAAATTTTAGGCTCAGTGATTTTCGAAACTTCTGAATTATGAACTTTGTTAATATTTTTATCATATATAAATTTCATTTATTTATTCGTTTAGGATAAATTATATATTTATTATCATCCTTTGAAGGTATCATTTTATGACCCTTCTTGGTCTCTTCATTATGAGAACATTCACTAAATTTGGAGACAAATTTTTTAAATCTTATATCCCTCATTTCATCATTAGAAGTTTTTTTTTATAAAAGTTCAATCTCTTTTTATTTTTACTTAATCTTTACTTATAGATTTTCATTTTGATTATTTTCTTCCTTAATATATTTTTTCAAATAATCTATCTCTTTTATCATCCTTAATTATTCCACCGAAATATCTTAATGATTAATTTTTGTAGAGTTTTCATTTTTCATTTTCCTAATTTTTTTTCATGTCTTCCCTTATTTTTAAAAAACTTCTTAAATTCATATTTTAAGATGAAATTATAAGGATTTTATTCTACTTTAACTTTATAACTACTACTTCTGAACTCTTCATTATTAACTATTGCAATAAAATTATTCTCTCTAGCATTTAGAAATGATTTTTCAGTTTCTTGTTAACTTTCTTATTCATAATCATCTTTAGATAAGAAACATCTTATTTTTTATTTAGAGAATTTTTTATCTTACCCTCTTGAAAAATATTTATCCTTACCACCATGTTTCTTCCACAACCTTGTTTGTCTTATTTCTTCATCATCTCTATTATCTTCTTTCTTTATTTGAGTACAATTTGCCATAAAATTCCTAATAGATCCACATTAAAAATACTTCAAGGGATGTTTACCTTTATATTTACCTACAAATCTTCTCACATTTTTTGAAAATAAGGATAAGATATCATCTAGATTTTTCCATACCTCATTTTTGAGTTAGAATCAAAATCACCATCTTCCCCCAAAAAAATCTTATACATTTCTTTCTTAGCATCATTGAAAGAAATTTCTATGTCAGATTTATTTTTCTCTCTTTATAATCTTGTCCCTTATTATTTAATTTGTGATTAGAGTGCTGTGAAAATAATTAAGGAATAATGTTTTAGGATATCTATCTTCCAATTAAGAAACATTAACATCAATATTTTTTAGAATAATTCTATGATATTTTCAATAATTGTAGAATCCTCAAAATTTTCACTAATACATATGATACTGCTTACAATTTTACTTACCCTGGTAAATAATTCCCCAACATATTCACATTCACCAATTTTCAAATTTTTATACTCAAGCCCCTAGATTTTTAGTTTTTATTTCTTCACATTTTAATTTCGTTTAGTAAATTCTTTTCAGCTTATTGTAGATACATTTAGCTATAGAAACACATTTCACTCTTAAAAACACAATTTCAGAATGATATCAGAGAAAATCATTTTTAACTCTACCATTATTCCCAAAATTCTTCTAATTATCTAATGTAAGAGGAAAAATGTCACCAATAAGGAGAAATCCATCTATTATAGATTTAAGAACATCATACCCAAGAGGCATAAGATAAGGAATCATTATATATTTTTAGATATAATAGTTATTTCCATAGAAGATTGGAATCCAATTACATTTCACACAATTCAAATTCTCCATCATAACATCTCTTAAAAAAATCAGTAAATAAAAAATAAAGGGAAGCTAACTTTGAAAAAAATTGAGATTATTTAGCTAAGATTCAAGTATCCTAGAGAGGGTGAGGGGGTGAATCAATGATTTCATTTTCTTTTATGTTTCCTTACTTCTAAAAAACATTCTCCTACTATTAATATTTATTTTCTTTCTAAAAACAAATCAGACACATAACCATAAGGATATAATAATTTACAAGGTTCACTACTCAACAAGAGTTGATAGTCCTTAGTATGGTTCATAAATAAACCAATACCACAAAACCCACTAGAAAAAATCATTTTTTATTATGTAAAATGAGTAGGATATTCCTTTACACTCATGTAGCACTATGTTCAATACTTTAGTGCATGTTTTTCATGGAACATGAAGTAATGTAATACAATTTTTGAAACAAACATGTTATTGTTCTTCTTGATAAACCTTCAAAAATGTAATAATTTTAAAAGAAATCATCACTTTATTACCTAGATTTTGGTGATAAATTCATGGAATTTATAATGATACTCATTATAATACCTCAATCAAATTTCTATATCAGATTTCTCACAATATAAATCCATTATTTATTGATATTTTTAGTTTTCAAAAAATTCATTTATAAGCTAATTTATTCCCTTTTTGAAATATCCTTGTACTCATCATGAACTGTCACGTATCCTTTATTGGATCCCTTTCATTGTGTGTCATAAGTGCTTCACGGACGACCTTCTTTCTTCCATAGAACACCCACGACTCACGATGCCTGATTCTTCCTTAGACCACCCTTACTTCACGGAAGCCTTATTCTTCCATGGATCGACCCTGCTTCATAGAAATCTAATTGTTCCACATACAACCTATACTACATGTTATATTTTCCTTTTCAAGATATGGATCCATGAAAACACCTTTCTTGGAAAGATTCCTCCATCAAAAAAATCATTCCTCCATGAAAAACTATCCTTCATGAAATTCTCCTTTGAAAATTCTTTCGGATTTACCTAAACTCTTCTAGAAGTGATGATATCTTCTAATAAAATTCTCCCAAGATAACGATATAATTATAAGTATTTATATAAGAAAATAAGAAAGGTTAAATCCTCTAATCTGAATTACACAAAACTTCAATGTTTTATAACCTTTACCGCGAACAGATATGTGGTCTGCCACTACTGGAATTAAAGGTATTTGTGAAGGGCTATTTACGACGGGATCTCGTCGCAAATAGGCTTTAGCGATGAGGCCCCATCCCAAATAGCATGTTATAGAAAACGGCGTCGCAAATAAGCCTTCGATTATATACATTATATATAAATAAACCTTTTACGATGGGGAAGTTCCCCGTCGCAAATACTACACATAATCAAAACAATATTTAATATAATTATCATTAATGAAAAAATTATATTATTATTATTAAAATAATAAAAAAATAAAAAATATTATTATTAGTAAAATAAATAAACATTAAATAATATATTACTAAAAAAATATATTTAATTAAATTATGATTAATAAAAAAATTAATATTAATATTATTAAAATAATAAAAAAATAATTTTTTTTAAAATACTCAATATTTAAAAAAAATATAAAAAATAATAAAATATTATTATTATTAGTAAAATAAACAAATATTAAAAATGTAATACATATAATAAATAATAAAATATTAAAATTAAAAAATAAATAAATTATGCAATATTTGTACCAATATAAAAGACCGGAACTGTAAATAGTTCATATTACAACAAATCTTGAACTCAATTGTTTTTAACATTAAAAAAATCACTTGGGTGCCGTCTTCTAGAGGAGGTGGAGGAGCTGTAAGAGATGGTGGAGGAAACTCTATCCCTAAACTACGAGTCAGACAACGCATGTACTCCATCTGTTCGTGATGCTGCTGTTGCTGCTGCCATCGATGCATCTCTTCCTCGTGCTACTGCTATTGCTACTATTGTTGACGTATCTCTTCATGATGTTTCAGCAAAATCTCTTTTAGCTCAGTCTGAGTTCGCAATTTCTACTGATATTGTGAGGCAGAAGATGATGCCTCTCCATAAACTCCTCTCGAGCTGGACGTTGACATCACAACTGTACCATAATAAGTACCATGAGTCAAATGAGAGCTGTTACAAACTACTCGGCCTTTCTCAAAGCCATAATGAGTCACCAAAATCCATGCCGCCTCATCAAAATGGTGGGAAATAGTCTACTCAGTCGTCTCGTCCTGACTCTCAGCCTGTGTCTGAGAGGTCACAGCCTTATATGACTCATTCAATTCCAATTTGAAATTAAAATTGTGAGAATATTATATGCAGTTAATTGAAAAATTGAAAAAAATAATACTAAACACAATCTGATGCTGGCGATCTCCTCTAATCTCTCTAGTGGCTGGATCACTATATATCCTCCGATAAACGTCGAACTCCATAATATCAGGATGCTCGACTGCCTACAGAAATATAAAATAAATTGTTTATATTTAAAATTATAGAAAATATTTAAAAAATATACTTACCATATGCTCTCTATAAGTACTGAATGTATGACTACCAGCTCGATGTGCCACCTCCTATCTCCCCCGGTTCTGCCGTCCCACTGAAGATCTCCACTGAAATCCACCACCCAACCAGTGTAAACATAATCCATCCCAAACATGAGATTAAATGTACTATGGTTGATGGACTCTACACAACTCATCAAATTATGTAACTCCTACTTTCTTAGTGGCTATTCTTATCAAATTGTGCAAAAACTGACAGAAACTGTCACACATAGACACCTGCCATGCTGCATGGATAGCGTCATGCATGCTATCATCGATGGGATAACATAAACCCTACAAATAATTTATAATATCATGTTATTAATAAAATAAATATCAAAATAAATATTATTTATTTATGTACCAGCCAATGATTGAACATGTCACGCCGCACATCAATGAGAATTTGTTCCCATGTGATCCATGGCTGAGAAAAATAATTGCGCAAGATAGCGATCCACTGTCCAGTAGCTACATGCACAAAACTATGAAAAATTAATATATAATCAAACAATTAGTATATATATAAATAAATTAATGAAATATAACTAAAATATATAGGTTACCATACCTCTATGTGCGTGGATCGAAGCCAAGACGTGGATGTCGCTCCGGGATAGGGTCAGGAATCATCAGTCGTGCAAGACTGCACCCCCTCAACGCACCCCCTGAACTGTCAATAGGCTGAGGGTCAGATGGTCCACAATCCCCCTCATCCAAAGGTAGCTTAGCCTCCTGAAACTCTTGAAATAGATTAGGATCGATCTAAAACACAAAATTATTATTGTTAGAAGATAGTTGAAAATAATTATTATATATAGATATATATTAGTTATGATTATAACTAACATTTAAGTGTGTCAATGTCCATATTCATCCTCATATACATAGGGATCCTTATTCAAAATCCATTGAGGTAAATTGTACAGAGTTATAAAGATAGGCCAACATGAATACTAACTACCATAAGAACCAAACATATAGAAACTACCAGTATAAAGACCCAATCACACGTTTCGGGCTTCTAAAGGAAAAGACAGATGCAGACAGTCAAAATGTTTCCAAGAATCACCATCAGATGGATGATTCAAGCTTTTATCAGTTGAAATCTTGGTTTTGTGCCCTGACATCACTAACGCTATGTTCTAAGACATAAATAAATGCTAAAATTTGGGTGTAAGGGGGAAATATCTCAACTGTTTTATTGGAATCGATCCAGATTTCCTTGGTTCAACTTCTTTATTTCTCGATTGTCCACATGTGGGACAACTATCCAATGAATCATTTTCACCAGAATATAAGATGAAATCATTTGGACATTCATGAATCTTTTGATAACTAAGGCCCAGATTATGAACCAACCTCTTGCTCTCATTGTAATATGTAGGAAACAATTTTCCTTTCCGTAACAGTGTTTTAACCAAAGAAAATAACTGATCAAAATAGTTGTTTGACATTGGATTATCTGATTTAATAGCCATACATTTTTCAACCGCTTCTATTTTTATTATCTTGCAACCCGGATATAATGTATCATTTACAGACCTCAACAACTCATAAAATTCGAATGGTGCCAACTCAGGAGTTAAATCAATATCATCTTGAGTTTCAGTTTGTTGAATAGAGGGACCTACAACATCATGTACTAAATTTGGAAACTATGATGGATCCAGAATAAATTTTTTAGCATCTTCTCTGGAACTGCGTTCACCCTGTTGATACAAAAAAACATAATCTGGTTGAAAACCAAACTGAAAGAGATGTCCCCCAACATTTTCAAATGTGTCAAACGTCCTCAGAGAACATTTTTTACAAGTACACTTTATTGTGCCTTCTAAAAATATTCTAGTTTTGATGATGCAAATTATAAGAAATCTTTAACAACCACAATATATACATGATTTAAACTAGAACTGTTTGGATTTCTACACTAATTTATCCAAGCGTGACCATCTAATAATGATTACTGCCGAGAACCTTTTTCCATATTTTTCTACAAAATATAAAATCATTACTATTTTTGAATAATTTGAAATTATAAAAAATATATCTGAAAAAAAAAACAAAAATAATTACAACTACTTCTTAATAATTACCATTAGTTATGGGTGACACAATTTCCAGTGGATTGACGACTACACTTTTGTCTGATGGCCCATTTACTTGCAAATTTCTCACACAGAAATCACAATGAAAAATCTGCTTGGAGTTATGCATATTCATTCTCGTATGCACGAGAATGAATATGCCTACCTATGAGCAGATTATTCATTCTGATTTCTGTGTGAGAAAGTTGAAAGTAAACGCGCCATCAGAAAAAAGATCCCCCTTTTCGTCAATGAATCATCTACTTGAAACTGTCACTGCCTGAACACATTATGAAAAATCTGGTCCTACGAATGCATATTCAAACTCATGCATACGAGATTCGATATGCATACATAGAAGCATAATTTTCATAATGTTTTGAGTTAGTGAAAGTTGAAAGGAGAAGAGTCATCGAGAAAATGGAGTGTCGTCAATCCGCTATAAATTGTGCCAAGTTATTACAAGTTATTACAATTCATTACAATTGATTTTCTTCTTAATTATTCCTATTTATTACTAATTATTACAATTTATTACTAATTGTTACTAATTATTACTAATTGTTACTAATTGTTACTAATTGTAACTATTTATTACTAATAATTACTATTTATTACTAATTGTTACTATTTATTACTAATTGTTACTAGTAACAATACAATTTATTCCTATTTATTCCTATTTATTTCTAATTATTCCTAATTATTCCTAATTATTCATATTTATTCCTAATTTTTCTTAATTATTCCTATTTATTCTTAATTATTCATATTTATTACTATTTATAACTAATTATTACAAATTATTACTAATTATTACAAATTATTACAAATTATTACTAATTATTACTAATTATTCCTAATTATTACTATTTATTACTAATTGTTACTAGTAACAATACAATTTTTTACAATTTGTTCCAAATTATTTCTAATTATTCATATTTATTCCTATTTATTCTTAATTATTCTTAATTATTCCTAATTATTTCTAATTATTACAATTTATTCTTATTTATTCCTAATTATTTCTATTTATTCCTAATTATTCCTATTTATTACTAATTATTACTAATTATTACTAATTATTACTAATTATTACTATTTATTAACATTTATTACTATTCATTCCTATTGATTTCTATTTATTACTATTTATTACTATTTATTAATATTTATTACTAATTATTACTAGTTATTACTAATTATTACTAATTATTACTAATTATTACTAATTATTACTAATTATTACTAATTATTACTAATTATTACTAATTATTACTAATTATTCCTAATTATTCCTAATTATTCCTAATTATTACTAATTATAACTAATTATTTCAAATTATTACTAATTATTACTATTTATTACGAATTATTACTGTTTATTACTAATTATTAGTATTTATTAGTATTTATTACTATTTATTAGTATTTATTACTAGTTATTACTAGTTATTACTAGTTATTACTACTTATTACTACTCATTACTAATTATTACAAATAATTACTACTTATTAGTACTCATTACTACCTATTACTACTTATTACTACTTATTACTATTTATTACTATTTATTACTATTTATTACTATTTATTACTATTTATTACTATTTATTACTATTTATTACTATTTATTACTAATTATTACTAATTATTACAAATTATTAGTAATTATTTGTAACACCCCAAGCTTCTAGGGTACGCTTCTCTTTGAATAATACAATAGCGTGTGTTGTATGCAATTCGAGTTCTAACATATCACAACCAATCAAACAAGCCGTTATGAATAGTAATACCTTCTTTTTGAAATTTTATACATTTTATCTTTCAAAATGGACTTCATTTTTGGATTTGGAATATCAAAATTAGCTTATGGTGAATTTTTGGTACTTTTCTAATAACTTTCATATTTTGATGAATAATGAAAATTACTAAATTTTAATTAAAAACAACTTTTTTTATCATAATAATTAACAGTGATAATTTATGAATTTGAGTGATTTTAAAGTATAATTATAATATATTTTTACCATTTAATCCAATGTTGGTCATTGGACATAATTTCACATTTAAACCGGACATAAGCAAGTGCCAATCTTTTGATAGTTATTATTTCTTAAAAACACATTTTTTGTTTTGAAAATGGGAAATAATTTTAAATTAATTTCTACCACTTCTGTGTTTTGAATTTATAAAAATGGATTCCATATTTATAATCAGGAGTTCCAAATTGTGTAAATAGGTATTTTTATTTTTAGACATTTTGAATAATTACTTCGGTAAATATTTTATTTACCATGGTTAAAGGGTAAATCCGATAAATAAGGGTAAAAAAAATATTATAATAATATTAACTTATCCTAAAACGTGTTCTAACCCTATTGGTTGATACATGTCTAACCATGGGAATCTTTGGGTCGATTTTGGGACCCCATGGAGCCACTTGTAATTGATAATGACACTTTATATTAATTAAGTTAAAGTAAATACAAAAATGACATAAGCATATATCTTTTAGCAAAATATTTTTTACATAGGGTTATATATGTTATATTTTCGACTATAAATATTCATTATAAATCTAAAAGGATTTCCAACATAATGGTATTTTATTTATAATTTTTAGACATTGAATAATTAAATTTATTAATGACATAATAATGAAGCAGTATTTTCCTTATTAATAAAAGAATCAAATAATTGGTATTATAAAAGTTAAAATTAATATAATTTAAAAGTTTTGATGACATCCACAAAGTTTATTGGTTAATATGACATATTAGGATTACTTAAATGAATTTGGTTCGAATTAATAAAGTTGTTAAGACTAACAAAAATCAATAATTAAATAGTGTCAAAATAGATATAAAAGAGTTTTAAAAAAAACATTATATTATTAATTGATATTCTCTTCCTAAAAATCTAAGGTTCGGAGAAATGACTTATATAATTATAGGATTATCATTAATGGATCACTTGGGGGTCTCTTGAAAGTATATAGTAAGTTTATTAACTATATAATATAAAAATAAAAAGAGACATGGTAAATGTCAAACTATTTAACTAAGAGTTAAATCAAAAAGATAAAGTTAATATAGTGACCCAAACTAGTCTAAAACCTATTGGTTGTGTGGTTTTCAACCTATCCCCACCTTAACCTTTAAATAATTTACTTTGGAGATATTAAAAATTGAACATGAATTTATTATAAGATAACATTTCTAGCTTTTCGAAAGGTTCCCCTCACCACTCTTATAAAAGGGCACTCCCCCTTCTCTCTAATTCACATATTAAAAGCCTTTTGGCTCGGCCAAACCCTGCCCAAATATTCTCTCAACTTCCCTCAATTCAACCTAGAGGCCTTAGTTTGATCAGAAAGCCAATCTAAGGATCCCTTTTGATCAAATCAAAAGGAAGAACCTGAAGAAGAGGTAATGATTTCACCACCCTCTTTCAAGTTCCTTTCTTCTCCCACTTCTTCTTTCTTTGTTATTTCCATTCTAAAATAATAACTCTAGTATCTTCTATATACTATGATGTTATTATAAATATGGTACAACCATATTCAGTATTCTATCCATCCTTCGTATGACATGTCACCATACGTGCGTACGTACAATTTACGGTCTCCACGCCGTGGTGTAATTGTTATTCAAAACATTATTATTTGGATGGGTATGATAATGATATGTAATTGAAGTAAATAATAAATAAAACATTATAATTATTCTGTATATATTATATACCGTCCAATTATATACGATTTTAATACCAAAAGAATGATATTGTCGCTCGTGCGTATGTACGGACTACCGTCTCCAAGAACGCGATGAGATTCATTCCCCATCGTATCCATTCAAGACTAATTATCATTTGATGATTAAAAATAATTTTTATGGACTTGATATCATTCTGGATATGAATAAGATACAACCTGTCCATAACAAACATGACTTATGTAGCAAAACTTATAAAATAAAACAAGTAAGTTAACAACCAGAACGACGATAATAATAAGATATTATTAACAAAGAAATATTAAAAGATCATATATGATATCATATTAATGTATATGATTCTTTTATAATTTAATAACAATTATTTCACCATTATACAGGAGGTTAACCAACCCTCGACCAAGGAAAAGTACAAGGTAAGTTTTAATTTCACATTCTCTTTATTATCTGAGGTTGTTTTTACGTAAGTATCTACTAGGTCCTCTTTATCATCCACATCCACGTTTCTTAAAAATATATTCCAAAACATTTTAACTATTTACTAGAATATGGGTTAAAGTCATTTATACCATTTTTTGACTTTTTATAAAATGGTTTGAAAGGAATCTTTCCATCATTTTCCAAACAAGGTCCTTTTTAACCTTTTCGACAAAATTAAGGTAAGAATGTCTTTTTTTAACTTATATAGCGGGTGCATCTATTTTCTGCCATTATAAAACCATCAAAGATTCCCTTAAAATCTTATAAGAATATTTTCAAATTAAATGTTTTAATTTATAATTATGTGACTTTTAAATGATTAAAAAAAGAGATATTTCTCTCAAATAGTTTTGATTTCATCTATGTCAACATCCTTTGATAGATTTTAGGATTATTTGAAGTTGATTTATTATGATACAAAACATCCATATTGTATTGAAGTTATTGTGATACGTTTGACTGTGGATGTGTTATTTTTATACCATTCATGGTTTATGGATAAATTATTGACATTTCATATGCTAGTTTTAATACGAATGTTTATTTTATGTTTAAACCTGTTCATATGAGGAATGAATTGGACTTTGTAAGTGATGGGTGGAGCCCACTATAGCTCCTCGATGCATCGGCTGGTCTCACGAGACAAAATAGTGTCTTGGAACAAGGCCTTTAAAAAATCTTATTTGTAGTCTTGGAACAAGGCCTTGACTATGTGGTTATGATAGTCTGGCATTATGCACTCCATCGTTATAAAAGTGGTTATTGATATTGCATGTGATTATTCGACTAGTATAATATCCATGTGAACAAGTAAATGGAATTATTTCATTTTATTTTTTCCATATTATGCCGAAGTTCATGTTTAAAAGGCTCTTGTCTTAGTTATGCATTGCCTTAAATGTTTATGTTTATTTATGAAAGTTTCCGCTATATTGATATCCTTACTAAGAATATGAGCTCACCCCTTTCTATATTTTATTTTTCCCAGGATGTGAAGAAGTATTTTATGACTGACCTGTTGGGATAGTCTTAGGGGATATGAGTGTGGACTACGGAGACTATGTTATTGTAGTTTTCATTTTATGATGTAATGTAAGACTTATGAATGTATCTAGTGATTTCAAGGCTACTAAACTAATCGGTATTTCGAGACTTGATCTTTTGTGATCATGCCAATATTATGTAATAATGCGCCGACTCTGGGTAACTGGGGTTGGGGTGTTACAGTTGGTATCAGAGGAAGTTTAGTACAAACCATGGAAGCTATATTTAGATAAACTCTAATTAGAGCACATAGACCTAAGTTAGAATTTGAGGATTAGTATAGAAGAATTTACCATAATTTTGGTATTGTAGAGATTTTGTGAGTTTTCTGAGAAATACATCCCTGTATGGATAAGAGCAGGTAGAGGCGGCTCTGGAACATATGTACCTAGGGGTAAAACCTGAAAACAGCACTTTGAGCTAGACTCGAACGGGAACTGGTGCATGGTAACGGGCCTTGCTGCACTCTTGGTTACGACACTCCTGGGGGATATGCTTAGGATAATTATCATTTTCTTTACAAACCAATATGAAGGGTTTATGAGTATATACTTCCTTAAAGAAAACATTTTTATGATTATGGATTATATCCATAAACTGTTCAATTCATGTTAAGTGTTTTACAAGTTTGGATTTATGTATTGCGATTCATAAACTAATCTAGTGTATGCCATTGTTTAGAAATGGCGCCTAGTGGAAGAAATGGAAACCGTATCAATGCACACAATCCATACCGGGATTTCTGTAACACCCCAGGTAAATAAAGAGTATGACATTTTCACATTTATCCATATTTGTGAATAAAATATTAATATAACTTTAAAGGGGACGCTATGCTCGATGGCGTACCCAACATGCAACAACGAGTTTCTTGGGAATCTTACGTTGCACTCTAATAATAAAATAATATTATTTTAAAAGGTAGTTAACGCCTAGTTGTTGTGATGGCGGGAATGAATAGAACTAACTACAAAATTATTATATATGTTTGTCAAATATTTTTACTTTTTACAATAAATGTTAGAGGATTAAAAATGTGAATGAATCCAATTTTAAGCGTAAACATTCTAATATTCTTTAAAAGGTCGATTAACCGTCTTTTGATGAAGAACCTCTTTTAAATCCACTTTTGACAATTTTATGTGTTATATTTGACAAAATAAAATTCCTCTTTAGAATCGGGACATAAAAATTTACTTTGTGTAAATTTTTGGTATTTTTCCGAAAAAGTTCAATTTTTAATGAATAGTGAAAAATGTTGTATTTTAATTCAAAACCTCTTGTTAATCTAATTTATTTATATTATTAGATTATCTTTTGAATTGGTTTTAAAGTAAAATAAGAATATATTTTTACCATTCAATCCAAAAGTGGTCGTTGGAATTAATTTCACTTTGAAATGAGACTTAAACTAGTGTCAATATTTTGATACATTTTGTTTCATAAAAACACGCTATTTGTTTTGACAGTGGGAATTAATTATTAAAATAATTAATGCAACTTATATGTTTTGAATTTTTTAAAATAGATATCATTTTTGAATTTGTAATATCAAATATATCTTAGGGTGAATTTTTGGTAATTTTCTGAAAAACTTCAATTTTTGATGAATAGTGAAACCACTAAGTGGTACTTATAAAAACTGATTTTCCATTTAAATGTAATTTTTCTATCTTTGTGTTTTGAATTTCAAAAATCCGACATACATGGTTTTCATTAAGAAGTAAAATGTGGTTCAATGGGATTAAAATAATTTTTTGGTGAATAGTAACTTTTATGTTCTTAATCGCGATTAGAGGTAATTAGTGTAATTTAAGGTAAAAATAATGTTTTAATAATGTGAAATGACCTATACACATGTCCTACCCTCATTGGATGAGTCATGGACGACCAAGAAAATCCATGGTTCAACTTGGGGACCCCATGGAGCCACTTTGGTTGGAAAATGACATAAATACCTTTTTATTTAATGTTAAAATTAAAATGACACAAACATGAGTTGTTTTACTAAAAATTTTTTTAAATGGGGTTATACAAGTCATATTTTTGACTATAAATAGTCACTGTAAAGATAAAATATTTCCTACATCATAGTATTTTTTTTTATAATTTTTAGACATTAAATAAATTAATTTTTTTATGACATCATGATGATGCAGCGATGACCTCATTATTTAACGATTTAAATAAAATGGAAGGATAATGTAAAATCTAAGACCTATACATGTCCAAAACTTATTGGATGGGTGGATTTCGAACCCTTATCACCTTACCCTCGAAACTCATCAATTTGGGACCATTAAAATCCGAAACGCATTCTAAAATAAAGTAACATTTCTTTACTTTCCAAGAGTGCCCCTCCTCTCCTCTTATAAAAGGCCCCCACCTCTACCTCCTTAACCACACTTCCAAATCCTTTGGCTTGACCAAACCCTGCCCATTTTGTTTCTCCACATCCCTATATAACTATTAGAAGCCTCACTTTGGTCAGAAGTCTTCCCAAGGAAGCCTTTGAGCTCAAACCAAAGGGAGTTACCCGATTTTAAGGTAATGTCTTCACTTGAGTCCTTTTGTTTTATTTTGCTTCTCCACCCCCCTAAAATCTTTTTATTCCTTTCTTTTGTAACAACACCAGTATATTAAATATACTAGGATTTTGTTATGTTAAGTATTCAAGCTACACTTACACACACCTTCGTCTAATGGTTAAAGAACATACTGTTTCTGTGGATGGCGAATTACTGCCTCACGAAACGATTATTGTTCAATCTTATCTTAACACCTTTCATGGTGGCCATTAAGATGTCAATATATTTATATATGATATATAATATGTTTATTTTTTACTTAATATTCTGTATTTTTCTTTTGTGTCATACCTTTATGGTTTTCATTGTGGGTAAACATGATAATTTCATTTTAGGAAGTGCGGACTACCGCCCCCTCAAAGTGATTTGATTTGTTAATGCCATATGTGGGATGTATAAAGGATGAATTTGAAGTTATTATATATGATTTATGTTACATATAAATTATTAATATAATTTTGGAATTAAAATATACATACCTATCATTTAGTTTTAATTCCATTAAAATGACATAGAAATGAAAGCAGCGTTCATGCGTACGTACGACTTACCGTCTCCATGAACGGTGCATTTCATTTCTTACCTCTAAATGATTATGTAATATTATAAATACATGTACATTCTGGATATATATGATATATATGATATCAAAATCATGAATATCATTCTGAATATAATTAAACTTTGACCACATGAACAACATGTAATTGTAAGAAGTCCACTTTCGACTTAAGAACCAAATATCGACAAAACAAACATTATTAACTTAAATGATTACATAATGTTTATAACATGGAAATAAGTGATATAAAAGGAATAATGAACTTTAAAAAGGTTCTTAAGAAAGTATAAATTAACTCAAGTTTATTATTCAGGATGTTAAAGAACGATCGAGTCAAGTCGGACCTGAGGTAAGGGATCTTACTCCTCTCTTTCTTTTTAAGTACACTCTTTTATGTCATTCCTTTTAAGCTCATATTTCTTGTGATTGGGATGTTATTTTATATTACTCTTACTTTAATTTTTATTTTTATATGATTAGAGACCCTATTCTCTCTCATCAATCCATTTTGGAGGTTTTGAGTGGCGCTGTTAGGCTGCCTAATTCTCGTAAGAGATCTAACCTCTCTCTTTCTTTTTAAGTACTCTCCTTTATGTCACTTCTTTTAAGATCCTATTTTTTATGATGGGGGATGTTATTTAATATTATTCTTGCTTTAAATTTTATTTTAATATTATGAGAGACCCTATTTGATCTCATCAAACCATTTTTGGAAGTTTAAGTGGCGCCGTTAGGCTGCCGAGTTTTCGTAAGGGATTTTTCATCTCACTATTATTCCCGTGAGATTTATGATACATTTGACACAATTTCCTTTGAGTGGTGTATGTAATGCCCATTATTTTACTAATTGTGTAATATAATTTCAGTTATGAGTATTTACATCAATGTTGTATTGTCCTTCTTTCACGGGGTGTATGTTTCGAAAGATACCCATGTCGGTAAGGGAACCTTTCACCCTCCTCTTTTTAAAAGACATCTTTTGTTATGTATTTTAATTCACATAACATTTTGTTGGGATATGTTCTTCTATATCCTTAGTGATTTAAATTTTATTTCCAAGTGATGAGATACCCTTTTTATCTCTCATCAACTCATTTTCTGAATTTTGTAGTGACACCGTTAGGCTGTCAAATTTTTGCAAGGGAACTTCTTAACCCAATTTTGATTCTTTGGGATAAGATTGTACTCCTTGAATATGTCGTTCTATGAATATTTGTGAATAACCTCTGATTTTTTTACACTTAATATCCACTTATATTTGGTGTATTAGTTTGTCACACATAATTATGTAATTGATTTATCCTTAATCCAAGGATACCATTTTTGTATGGGACTTCATCTCAATCTCCTTTCATTGAGGAATATTTTGTTTTATACACAACCTTCTTTTATACGGTGTATAAACCCCTTTGACTTTTACGTTTATCTAAAAGGAATCTTTTTTATATAAAGCATTTTACTAAATGACAAAAGGGAATGTTTTTGTCATACGTATGCGGCGACAACGACTTCTCCGCCGCCGTGACCATAATTTGAGTTTTGGCTTCCTCTACAAGCCATACCTTTTTTTAAAAGAAAAACAAATACCATGTTTTACTTTTCTTTTATTTTGGTATTGAAAATGGTTTTCATAATGTTTTTGTATCAATTTTTTGTATTGATATATTGTGATTGAAAAGTGGAAATGTTATGTTTCCTTTATGCATGTTTTATGTGATACGATTATTTTATGGTTCTTGGGAATTATTATGAAGACGGGTGGTTCTGTGATAAACTAAGGGTGGGTGTGCCTGATATAGATCTCCAATGCATTGGGTAATGCTAAGGGGTTAAATGTTAAGGTTTCTCTGAAGAGATTTAGGGAATACACTGTGATGGGTATTCCAAACTTTACCAAGAGGGTTACTCCCTACGTAAGAATGTTATGAATGCCTCAAGTTACCTTTATGTCTTATGATTTCTATGATTTATTCATGATTTTATGAGGTATTTTAAAGTTATTATGTTTTATGGGTAAAGTATGATTTCATTCTTATGTATACACGTACTCATGTTTCCTTTCCATATTTTTATATCCCTTACTGAGCTTTTTATGCTCATCCCAAGTTTTTGAAATGTTTTTCACAGGTCAAGGGAAGGGTACATGATATGATGATAGTTTCAGGGAAGTGTCAAGAAATAATCCATGTTTTATTTTAAATATGTTTCCATTTATGGGAAAAATGAATACTATCTTTTATGTAACCACTTTGTTTAAATGTGGAATGTAATGAAAGTTTTATGATCTAATTCTCTAAAATTTTAAACCTAAAAAGATCCTCAATGTTTAATCTTGTAATAACTCAAGATTAAGTAAGGTTTAAGGCTGGGGACTTATAATTTCCCTCATTCTCAAGATAATTATACTGGAGCTGGTGATGTAACTGGTGTTGATCAGCTAATCACCATAATGGGAAAACTCACTCAGGTTATGAATAATAACCTTACCCATATGGAGAACCATAATACACAATGTGGAGGATCAATTTTAGATCGCTTCATGAGGAAACAACCACCAACATTCAATGAGGGTACAAATCCAGTAGTAGTTGAGCAATGGATAAATTCCTTAGAGAAAATATTTGATGCCTTGGGAGTAGTGAAAGGGAAAAATTTATCACGATAGTTTACTGCCTCACTGGAGATGATGATCAATGGTGGTCATTGATTCAAAACCCAAAGGAAGATGATGAAGTATAAAATATTGAATGGAGGGAGTTTAAAGAGATTTTCTTAGAAAAATACTTTCCTCGTGACCATCGAGCAGATATGGAAAGGCAATTTCTGAGTCTGAGGCAAAGGGAGGATGAGAATGTCGCAAAGTTTAAGGATAAATTTACAAGGTTAGTGAGGCATGCTATAGATTATATATGTAACCCAAGAAGTAAGATTGATTGTTTCTTTGATGGGTTAAAACCGTTTCTCCAACAATCATTAGTCTCACAATCCTTCTCGTCGTACGAAGATATTGTCTCATGTGCTATCAAGACAGAAAAAGAATTCTCTAAGTCTTATGACTTTAAAGCAAAACAAGAGAATAAGATATCTTTTGATCACTCTAGAAATGGAAATAATGGGAATAAGGGAAAAGTTGAATATCCATCCTGGAGTAAATGTGGGAATAAACAACCCAGTACTTTCTTGAAGGAAACGTGAGTCTGTTACAAGTGTGGTGAAAAAGGCCACCAAGCTCATGATTTCAAGGGGAAGAAAGAATCTACCGATGTTCAATGCTACAATTTTAGTGAGATGGGACATTATGAAAATGAATTTCCTAATAGTTAGGGGAACGTAACTCAGAAAATTCCAAGGGATCAAGGACAAGCTTATGTTATCACTACTGCTGAGGTAGAATCTCTAAAAGATGTGGTGGCATGTAATTTAATGGTTTCCTCAAGTTTAGAAAATGCATTATTTGATTCTGGATTATCACATTATTTTATATCTTCCCAGTTTTCTATGAAAATTAGATATTTAAAATTTGATTTAATAATGAATTTTTCAGTAAAACTTCTAAGGGAAATATCATTGCAACAAAGTTTTGTGAATCAGTCCCCATTAAAGCACATATATGTTCTTTATCTGTTGATCTCATCATCATACCCATGATTGAATTTGATATAATCCTTGGTATGGATGGGCTTTGAAACCATGATGTGAAGATTTATTGTAAGAAGAAGGATGTTATGATTTTTGACGATGATGATAAATAACACCTTATCTTTAGAGCATAATCGTCACCACCTGATTCTAATCTAGATACACCCCCAGTAGCTCAACTATATTCAATTATCAGGGAGGAAGATAATTAAATAACTATGGGTGAGGAGGGGAATATACAAATAGATGATGTACCTATTGTGAAAGAATATGTAGATGTGTTTCCGGAAGATTTACCTAGACATCCTCCAGAACGAGAAATTGAGTTTTCCATTGATTTAATTCCTGGTTCAAGACCTATATCAAAGACCCCTTATAGAATGGACACTAGGGAATTAGTTTAACTAAAGAAATAACTAGAGGAATTGAGTAATAAGGTATTTATTCTCCCTAGTGTTTCTCCATGGGGAGCCCCTGTCCTTTTTGTTAAGAAGAAAGATGGATCTATGAGGTTATGTATCGACTACAGGGAAATCAATGCTATACCAATAAAGAACAAGTATCTCCTACCTCTCATTGATGATTTATTTGACCAACTCCATGGAGCTCAATACTTTTCAAATATTGAACTTCGATCTGGATACCTTTAGTTTTGTGTGAAGAAGGAAGACATTCCGAAGACATCATTTCGAACCAAGTACAGGCATTAAGAGTTTACAGTAACGCCTTTTGGGATGACTAATTCACCCTCTGTATTCATGGATATAATGAATAGAGTTCTCAAAGAATATCTCAATGATTTTGTGGTGGTATTTATTGATGATATCTTGGTATACTCCAAAAGCTATGGAGATCATGAAAATCACTTGCGCATTATCCTGAAGACTCTTAGAAGATATAAATTATATGGAAAGTTTAGCAAGTGTGAATTGTGGCTTTAGGAGATCTCTTTTCTTGTCCATATTGTCTCTAAGGATGGAATCTCTGTTGATCCTTCTAAGAGCAAGGAAATCCAAGAATGTCCAGCACTAATGAGTATAACTGAGGTACGCAGTTTTATTGGTTTAGCAGGTTATTATCAGCATTTCGTCCAAAAATTTTGTCCGACTGGCTAACCCATTAACGAATCTCACACGTAAAGGAGTTAAATTTGTTTGGACAAAAGAGTGTGAAGAATGTTTTGAAGAACTGAAGAAAATATTAGTCAATGATCCTATATTGACTCTACCATCAGGGAATAATGGGTTCATTATTTATAGTGATGCATCAAAGAAAGGACTTGGCTGTGTCCTTATGTAGAATGATAGAGTTATTGCCTATGCATCATGACAACTGAAAATTCATGAGCAAAAATATCCTACTCATGATCTTGAGTTAGCTGCTGTAATATTTACTTTGAAGATATAGAGACATTATCTCTATGGTGAAAATGTGAGATATATACCGATCACAAGAGTTTGAAGTATATTTTCTCTCAGAAAGAACTCAACATGAGGAAAAGGTGATGGTTTCAACTACTCAAGGACTATGATTGCACAATACACTACCAACCAGGGACGGCAAATAAGGTGGAAGATGCTTTGAGCAGAAAGGATCATGGATTTTTGAACAAAATAAGAGTTTAAAGGGATCCAATTTTCATGGATCTGGTAAAGTTAGATATGGGAATAACCATGAAAGGTTAAACATCGATACTTTTTCAAATGGTTTCCAAACTATCTTTACTAGAAAGGATTATGAGTTTTCAGACCAATGATGAAAAATTTCAAAATAAGATTAAAGCTGTGAATGATGGGAGATTGAGTGACTCTGTGTATGGAGATTAAATTTTGAAATTTGGGAAGAGACTTTGTGTTCCCGATATACCTGATTTAAAAAGGTAATTGTTAGATGATGATCATAACTCCAATTTCTCTATACACACTAGGAGAACCAAGATGTATAGAGATTTGAAGGAACATTTTTTGTGGGACAACATGAAGAGGGAGATTGCTGATTTTGTGTCAAGATGTATGGTTTTTCAACAAGTGAAAGCTGGAAGGCAACAAAATGGAGGATTCATTCAACCTCTTCCCATACCTGAGTGGAAATGGGATAATATCATGATGGACATTGTCATGGGACTACCAAAGACTCCTAGAAGGAACGATTCCATATGGGTCATTGTTGATCGTCTTACGAAGTCATCACATTTTCTTGCTATAAGGGAGGATTTACCACTTGATCGTCTAGAAAGACTATATATTAATGATGTTGTGAGACTTCATGGTGTACCCCTTCCGATTTCTTCTGATCATGATCCCCGTTTTACTTCAAGATTCTGGAAAAGTCTTCAGAAAGCCATGGATACTGAACTTCGTTTGAGCACTGCCTACCACCCCCAAACTGATGGAAAATCAGAACGGACTATTCAAACCTTAGAAGACATATTGAGATCATGCTCACTTGACTTTCAAGGTATGTGGGATCAATATTTACCTCTGGTTCAATTTTCCTATAACAATAGCTTCCATTCAAGTATTCAGATGGCACCATATGAAGCGTTATACGAAAAGAGATGTCGCACACCAACCTGTTAGGATGATGTTGGTGAAAGAAAACTCGTAGGCCCAGAACTGGTGGAGGAAATGATGGAAAAGGTGAAGGTAATAAAAAACCACATCAAACCAGCTCAAAGTAGGCAGAAGAGCTATGCTGACAACCGAAGGAAGGATTTGCAATTTCAGGTAGGAGATCATGTTTTCTTGAAGGTATCTCCATGGAAGGGAGTTATACGTTTTGGTAAGAAAGGTAAATTGAGTCCCAGGTACATCGGACCTTTCAAAATTCTAGAACGAATTGGGGCTGTAGCTTATCGTTTGGAAATGACATCATATCTCTCTAAAGTTCACGATTTGTTCCACGTAGCACTGTTGAGAAATTACATGCTTGAACCAACGCATATACTCACCTATGAGTAATTATAAATGGAACCCATTCTGTCTTATTATGAAGAGCCTATCTATATTCTTGATATTAGAGAACAAGTGCTGAGAAACCGGACGACTCGTCGGGTAGAAGTTCTATGGAGAAACCATAAGATGGAAGAGGCAACATGGGAACCCGAGGAACTTATGATGAAGAACCACCCGAGTCATTTTAAGTAGTAATATTCTAGAAATTTTGGGGATGAAATTATTTGGAGGGGAGAATGTAACACCCCAAGCTTCCACGGTACGCTTCTCTTTGAATAATACAGCAGCGTGTGTTGTACGAAACTTCAAGTTCTAACACACCACAACCAATCAAACTAGTCATTATGAATAGTAATACCTACTTTTTGAAATTTTATAAATTTTATCTTTCAAAATGGACTTCATTTTTGGATTCGGATGATTAAAATTAGCTTAGGGTGAAGTTTTGGTACTTTTCTGATAACTTTCATATTTTGATGAATAGTGAAAATTACTAAATTTTAATTAAAAACAAATTTTTTAATTAAAATAATTAATAGTGATAAATTATGAATTTGATTTATTTTAAAGTATAATTATATTATATTTTTACCATTTAATCAAATTTTAGTCATTGGACATAATTTCGCATTTAAACTGGACATAAGCAAGTGGAAATCTTTTGATAGTTATTATTTCTTAAAAACCCACTTTTTGTTTTGACAACGGTAATTAATTTTAAATTAATTTCTTCCACTTCTATGTTTTGAATTTAGAAAAATGGATTCCATATTTAGAATTATGAGGTTCAAATTGTGTAAATAGGTAACTTTTATTTTTAGACATTTTGAATAATTACATCAGTAAAAATTTTATTTACCATGGTTAAAGGGTAAATCCGGTAAATAAGGGTACAAAAATAATATTATAATAATATTAAATTACCCTAAAATTTATCCTAACCCTATTAGTTTATACATTTCCAACTATGGTCATCTTTGGGTCGATTTTGGGACCCCATGGATCCACTTGTAAGTGATAATGGCACTTTATATTAATTAAGTTAAAGTAAATACAAAAATGACATAAGCATATATCTTTTTGAAAAACAATTATTACATAGGGTTATATATATTATATTTTAGACTATAAATATTCATTAGAAATAAAAAAATATTTCTTATATAATGGTATTTTACTTATAATTTTTAGACATTGAATAATTAAATTTATTAATGACACAATAATGATGCAGTATTTTCCCTATTAATGAAAGAATCAAATAATTGGTATTATAAATGTTCAAATAAATATAATTTGAAAGTTTTGATGACATAGAATAATTTTATTGGTTAATATGACATGTTAGTATTACTTAAATGAATTTTATTCGAATTAATAAGGTTGTTAAGACTTTAACAAAAATCAATTATTAAATAGTGTCAAAATTGAAAAAAAAGGAGTTTTTAAAACAAATATTATATTATTAATTTATATTGTATTCCTAAAAATATAAGGTTTGGAGAAAGGACTTATATAATTATATTTTTATAATTAATGGACCACTTGGGGGTCTCTTGGAAATATATAGTAAGTTTATTAACTATATAATTTAAGAATACAAAGAGACATGGTAAATGTCAAACAATTTAACTAAGAGTTAAATCAAAAAGAAAAAGTTAATATAGTGACCCAAACCTGTCTAAAACATATTTTTTGAGTGGTTTTAGACCTATCCCAACCTTAAACTTTAAATAATCTACTTTGGAGCCATTAGAAGCCGAATATGAATTTATTATAAAATAATATTTTTATCTTTTCCAAAGGTGCCCCTCACCCCTCTTATAAAAGGGAACTACCCATTATCTATAATTCACATATTCAAAGCCTTTTTGGCTCTCCAAACCCTACCCAAATATTCTCTAAACTTCCCTCAATTCAACATAGAGTCCTTAGTTTGATCAGAAAGCCAACCTAGGGAGCTCTTTTGATCAAATCAAAAGGAAGAACCCGAAGAAGAGGTAATGATTTCACCACCCTCTTTCAAGTTCCTTTATTCTTCCACTTCTTCTTTCTTTGTTATTTCCATTCTAAAATAATAAATCCAGTATCTTATATATACTATGATGTTATTATTAATATGGTATAACCATATTCAATATTCTATCCATCCTTTGAATGACATGTCACCATACGTGCATACGTACGACTTACTGTCTCCACGTCGTGGTATAATTGTTATTCAAAACATTATTATTTGGATGGGTGAGATAATTATGTGTAATTGAAGTAAATAATAAATATAAAATTATAATTATTCTGTATATATGATATACCATCCAATCATATATGCTTTTAATATTAAAAGAATGATATTGTCGCTTGTGCGTACGTATGGACTACCGTCTCCACGAACGTGATGTGTAATTCTATTCATTAAAGAATAATTCTCATTTGATGATTAAAAATAATTTTTAAGGACTTGATATCATTATGGATATGAATAAGATACAACCTATCCATAACAAACATGGCTTATGTAACAAAACATATAAAAGAAAACCTGTAAATTAACACCCGAAACGATGATAATACTAATATATTATTAACAAAGCAATGTTAAAAGATCATATATGATATAATATTAATGTATACAATTCTTGTATAATTTAATAACAATTATTTCACCATTATATAGGATTTTATACTACCCTCAACCAAAGAAAAGTACAAGGTAAGGGTTAATTTCACAATCTCTTTATTATCCGAGGTCGTTTTTACATATGTATCTACTAGGTAATCTTTATCATCCACATCCATGTTTCATAAAAATGTATTCCAAAACATTTTTACTATTTAATAGACTATGGGTTAAAGTCATTTATACCATTTTTTGACTTTTTATAAAATGGTTTGAAAGGAATATTTCCATCGTTTTCCAAACAACGTCCTTTTTAACCTTTTTGACAAAATTAAGGTAAGAATGTTTTTTTTAACTTATACGGCAGGTGCGAATATTTTCTACCGTTATAAAATCATTGAAGATTCCCTTACAATCTTATAAAAATATTTTTGAAGTAAATGTTTTATTTTATAATTATGTGACTTTTAAATGATTTAAAAAAAGAGATATTTCTCTCAAATAGTATTGATTTCATCAATGTCAACATCCTTTGATAGATTTTAAGATTATTTGAATTTGATTTATTATGATACAAAACTTCCATATTATATTGAAGGTTTTTTGATATTTTTGACTATGGATGTGTTATTTTTATACCAGTCATGGTTTAGGGATAATGTATTGACATTTTTTATGCTAGTTTTAATACGAATGTTTATGTTATGTTTAAAACTGTTCATATGAGGAATGGATTGGACTTAGTAAGTGACGGGTGGAGCCCGCTATAGCTCCTCGATGCATCGGTAGGTCTCATGAGACAAACTAGTGTCTTGACACAAGGCCTTGACAAAATCTTATCTGTAGTCTTGGCACAAGGCCTTGACTATGTGGTTATGATAGTCTGGAATTATGCATTCCATCATTATGAAAGTGGTTATTGATATTGAATGTGATTATTCGACTAGTATAATATCCATGTGAATAAGTAAATGAAATTATTTTATTTTATTTTTTCCATATTATGCTGAAGTTCAAGTTTAAAAGGCTTTTGTTTTAGTTATAAATTTCCTTAAATGTTTATGATTATTTATGAAATTTTCCGCTATATTGTTACCCTTAATGCGCATCTAAGCTCACCCCTTTCTATGTTTAATTTCTCCTAGGATGTGAAGAAGTATTTAATGACTGACCTGCTGGGATAGTCTGAGGGGATATGAGTGTGGACTATGGAGACTATGTTGTTGTAGTTTTCATTTTATAATGTAATGTAAGACTTATGAATGTATTTAATGATTCCAAGGCTACTAAACTAATCCGTCTTTCTAGACTTGATATTTTGTGATCATTCCAATGTCATGTAATAATGCACCGACTCTGGGTAACTAGGGTCGGGGTGTTACATTATTACTAATTATTCCTAATTATTCTTAATTATTACTAATTATTACTAATTATTACTATTTATTACTAATTATTACTAATTATTCCTAATTATTCCTAATTATACCTAATTATTCCTAATTATTCCAAATTATTCCTAATTATTCATAATTACTCCTAATTATTCCTAGTTATTACTAATTATTACTAATTATTACTAATTATTACTAATTATTCCTAATTATTCCTAATTATTACTAATTATTACTAATTATTCCTAATTATCCCTATTTATTCCTATTTATTCCTATTTATTACTAATTGTTACTAATTATTACTAGTTATTACTAATTATTTCGAATTATTACTATTAATTACTATTAATTACTATTTATTACTAATTATTACTAATTATTTCTATATTACTATTTATTACTATTTATTACTATTTATTACTAATTATTCCTAATTATTCCTAATTATTACTAATTATTCATATTTATTCCTAATTATTACTAATTATTACTAATTATTACTATTTATTACTATTTATTACTAATTATTCCTATTTATTACTAATTATTCTTATTTATTACTAATTATTCCTATTTATTACTAATTATTCATATTTATTTCTATTTATACATATTTATCAGTAATTATTCTATTTATTACTAATTATTTTTATTTATTACTAATTATTTCTATTTATTACTAATTACTCGTAATTATTACAAATTAAACACAACTATTACTAATTAAACATAATGATTACTAATTAGCATTAATTGATATTAATAACTACAATTTGCAGCTAATAATTACTAATTACAAGTAATTATTTATAGACAATACTAATTTTCGTTAATAATTATTAATTATTACTAATTATTAATTATTACTAATTATTAGGAATTCGTATTAATAATTTGAATTTATTATTACAAATAAATATAGATAAAAAAAATTTAAATCTAATTTAATAACAACTAATAAAAAAAATTAAAATTAACATAAAAAATGAAATAAATACTAAATTAAATAAAATATAAATACCTTTAAACTTGATCTCCTACTGATATAAGCGACTTCACAACTTCTCCGTAAAAAAAAACTAACTCAGAGAAAATTTCACTCTAAAAATAGAGTTTAAAGAGAGAGATGAAGTGAGAAATGAGGGGAAGAGAATGAAAAATGTAGGGGGTATATATAGGTTAGATTACTTGTGACAAGACTATTTGCAATGGGATTACCGTCGCAAAAGGTTTTTTTTACGACGGGCCCCGTCGCAAATACCTTTACCCACATTAATTGTTGTCAGTGGTTAAAAGAGAATTAGCGATGAGCCCCATCACAAAAAGTGACCTGCCGACACACCTTTTGCGACGAGACAACATCTCATCGCAAAAACCCATTTACCACCGCTGGTATTTGTGACGGGACCCGTCGCAAATACCCTCCAACCGACACACTATTTGCGATGAGGGGATCCCCCCGTCGCAAATAACCTTCCCGTGCTTTGGCGCGCATCTCGGGCCAAACCACATATTACTTATTGCGACGGGACCCCAAAACCCCTCGCAAATAACAAGTTATTTGTGATGGGATGAACCCCCCATCGTAAATAACCTCTGGGATAGACTATTTGCGACGGGAATTAATCCCGTCGCAAATAGCCCGTCACAAAATCCTATTTTTCCTGTAGTGTTCATTCCTCCTTTATTCTTTATGGAATCAAATTTCATCCATAAAAGAAAACCCTTTACAGAATCCTAAATCAATGCATCATTCTAAACATGACACGTCTCCCATTAAGTGCAATTCTCCCATAAACTACAACCTCCCAGAAATTGTTTTCTATATGTAGTACACGTAGCACGCTTCTCAGTTCTCATTGTGTTGGTATGTGAAAACTCTTACTTTGCTAATTTTCCATCACCATTAAGAATACACCTTTTTTGGTCCATTAACTAATCTTCATGGTCATCCAACTATGCTTCGCAGTTCATGAACTCCATACCACAGACTCCTTTGCAGAAATCCTTCCTTTTACATAAAACAAACTACTGATTTTGAGGCCCAAATTTTTTGAAAACATTGGGAAACTATTCCCCCTTAAAAATATGTTTCTAAAAAACAAACCATACTGTTTTGAGTTCTTCTAGATTTTTCAATAAATAAAATTGATACATATTTAAATCTTTTGTCATCTTCTACCAAAATTCACTTCATTCCAAAAATCACCCTGATGGTTTTATCACAAAACTTATCTGTCATGATATATAATCATTGATCGAACATTTTTAGTATCATTATATTTTACTAGGAATGTATTTTAACTTCCCTATTTTCTATAAACATCATTCATTCTTAACCAAATGGACTAACTTATGAATTAAAACTCTAATTCCATGAATACGATGGTCAGCCCGATCATCCACTTTTACAAAGTGATGTGATTTATTTTCTTCTCAATCTTCATTAACAACAAAAGGAAATAACTGAATATGATAATATTCATTATCATCTAGGCCCTAATACTAATTTCTTCAGTCATCCCATAACCACCGAAATAGTTTCATTATTCCATGTCATCCTTGTGAGACCCTCCAAAAATTTGGTAGTAACATCATCCCACTTCTATTCCATAATGGGTAATGGTTGTAGTAAACCACTAGGTTATTGATGCTCAGACATCACATGTTGACAAGTGTATCATCATGTCATGAACTCTGAAATCTCCATTTTCATGTATGGTCACCAATATTGCTAATGTAGGTCATGGTACATTTTTGTCACACCTGGATACACAAACCACATTGAGGAATGAAATTCACACATCATCTCCTCTCAAATATAAGTAGACCCGATAACATGACCCTAGACAACGATTATATCATCCTCATCTATAGTCCAATCAGAAGGTGGATCCCCACCTTCAAGGATTTTCTTTAGGGGAAAACACTTCAAATCCTCATATTACATCTCCCTAATTCATCTTTGAAGTGTGTATTTCACTAAAATTGATACAAGGGTCATCATCTCAAGGAACACCTGAACCCAAACATACATCTTAGCTAACGTGGTTATAACATTCCACTCAGAACTAGACTCGTGAACTTCATGAGTCTATGTTTCTCTGGTCATGCATTAGCAACAATATTTCCTTTCCTTTGAGTATATGCTAGTTCAAAATCAAACAACTAAATATTCTCAACCAATATCCACTTTCAGATAATCAAATCTATTTGAGAAAATATATACATTAATATATTATGATCAATATACATAGTAAATATTTTTTCCAAATGATAATGTCGCCAACACTTTAAGGAATAACAATTGTAGCTAGTTTGAGGTCATGCGTAGTGTAATTACATTCAATAGGCCTTGATTTTTGAGACCCATACAACACAATTAGATCTTCATACTTCAAAACTACTCCATGATCATTCCTAAAAGCATAAAAAACACCATCTACTCCCCACCCAGCTCAGGTAGGGTCAATATTGGTGTTATTTTAAAGGGATTATTCAACTAGTGGAAGGAATTATCACATGATCCGGGCCATTAAACCTTTATATTCTTCTTGGTTTAGCACAAAATAGGTTATTTGAATTTGGGGAAGTCTTGGATGACTTTCCTATAATAACCAGCTATCCCCAGAAAAATGTGGATATCAAAAAATATTCTTTGTATTCTCCTAAGCTACATCTTCCTAAACCTTTTTTGGGTCCACTAACACACCTTCCATTAAGTTGATGTTTCCCATTAAAGGTTCCTAATCAATGAAAATTTTCACATAGATATCCTAAAGTATAGCTGATGATATCTCAATGTAATCAGGACGATTTCATGATGTTTGGCATGATCTGCAAGGTTCTTCGAGTACACCAAGATTTTATCCAAAAATACTATAAAAAACTGATCTTGGTATAGGTGGAAGAATATGTTAATCAAGACCATAAACACTTCTAGTTCATTCACCAACTTGAACGGAATGACAATAAACTCATATAGACCATACCTGTTACTAGAAGTAATCCTTGATATATTAAAAAGTATAACTCTCAACTAATGATATACTGGCCGCATGTCAATCTTGTAGAAGACACAAGCTACCCTCAACAGGTCAGAAAATATCATTGATACGTAGAAGAGGATACCTATTCTTCATAGTCATCTGGTTCATCTTTTAGTAATAAAAATACAAGCGCAACATCTCTTCAGCCTTATTTTGAAACCAAACTAGAGAAACCCAAGGCGGCGTACTTAGATGGAAAAAACCCATATCAAAAAACTCTTCCAGTTGATTTTTTAGTTCTTGATTCTTTGTTGGTTCCATTCTATTTTGTAGAATAGAAACTAGATCTTCCCCTAAAATGGGATCAATTTTATATTTTACATCACTCTCAAGTGGTTTCCCTAATATGTCCTTAGGAAACACATACTTGAATTTTTCTATTATGCAGGTAAAGACATCACAACCTTCACCCCATTATCTAGTATTACACCTTTGACCTGAGTAGTGAGCTCCCCTTGATATCGAACATGCCCTGCATAACCTGCTTATATATGCCAGTTTCCAATATGAATGTAATTGATTCCCTTTGGAATCCTAATAGTCACTCTCATGTGGTAATAACTTATATTGGCCTGGTATTCTACTAACCATTCCATACCCAAAATTAGGTCAAATCATGGCATGTCAAGGATAAAAAAATCCCATAGAAAATGATACTCCCCTACTTCGAAATAACACCACTTGCATAAATAGATATCCCTCGACCATACTCCCAATGGTGTACTGATCATCATAACCCCACTCACAAACATCACAACCAAACTCAACCAATTCAAAATTTTTGTAGATATAAAATTATGAGAGCCCCAAAAATGAAATAAGGAACTATTTAGTATAGAATATGTAATAATAGTACTTCTAACTATCGATGGTTCAACTTCTTTATCCACATTTCTAGGATGTATTACATGAAACCATCCAACCCATGTTCTCTATGATATAATATATGTCCCGCGAGTTGCACCACTCTAATGATATTGTAACTCTTTCACAAAAGCACCTCGACCACTACCTTGAACACCATAGGCAGTAGAACTTCAACTACCATAATGATATGGGGTTGAGGAACCCATTCCAACAATATAATTCTTCTTAGATCCTCTATAATTACCCATATATCCAGGAGTTATATAGAACCTCTACATATCTTCAATCATTCCACAATATCATAACACAATTGTTGGTATAGGATAATGCCTACGAAAGTTATCCTGCTTACCGCATAGGTGGTAGAGCACTCAGGTATGATCCTAATTAACATATCCTTCCCCATGGCTACACTTTATTCGACTTATCTAGCAAACATTCTCAAAACAATGATATATACACTCTAAATACATACCATATAATCCACCAGCAAAAAAACTTGTCGCCCACTAAAATCCTTCTTTAGGTTCCCATCAAATATGGGATCCTAATCCACTAACTCAACAAATTTCTTTCACCGAGGATGTTAACTTGGGAATAAAGGTCATATTTAATCCAATACTAAAAACATCATTCCATAGATTTCTCATCCCATGTTAGGGATTGAACATAGTGATTTATATCAATAAAGTTACCAACATAGTTCATCATATAAATACTCTACTAGTTTAGCCACATAAACTCTACTACCCTCTCTTCTGTCAGATTCTCTAGATAAAACTATTTTAGTAAGTTATCGTGGAATTCCTTCCATACCATGTTTTCTAGATTCTCACTCTGAGTCTAAATATCCCACCTACACTTCACTAATCCTCACAACATATAATATTTTTGTTTAACTGTTTTCATGGTAGGTGTGTCCAAGTGGTCAAGATTCATTTGGATAGACTTAATCTATAACTCACCTGTCTGAGGTCCACCATCTCTAGTGAAAGTCAGAGGATGATACAACTGGAACTCCATCATTAAGTTATATATACTCTTTGAAAACTTCACTATGTCTCCTTAAATAAACTGCATGATGAGGAAAATGTTCTCATAGAACTTTTATCTAACTTCCTCACCCGAAACTATTAGAGCCTCAGGATCCACTAATAGAGGCACATCTCGGTCCATGTCACCGGTATCATCCTATCAACTAGCTTATTTGTGGATGAATATCTTTAAAAATATAAACACTCATCTTAGGACACATTTCACAACATTACAAAATTATGATAATTCAAAAAATTTCATAAACACCCAACCCCCAAACCCAACTACACGATCAAAACTAAGGAACTATCACCACCCTTATCCATCCTACATTTAGTTCATGGTTAAAAATGAGTAAAATAGTATAATAATTTATGTTTCTCATTAGAAACTCATTTTACACATCATTCAACTTCTACAACTTTAAATTTCATAATAGGAACCATTTTCATTTTATTACACAAGAAAAGGAATTCAATTTCATTTAATAACATACCCAAAACACTTTTTCCTGTGTATGCCTAAAAATTATTCATGTTTCAATAATTATGGAGTGCTTATATTAATTAAAGTATACGGAACTATTACTCCATATCAGAGCATGAGTCAAATCTCAAACAAAATATCAAAAATAATAATCACATCATAAAAGAAGTGCCTTAATCTAAGTGATGTAAAATCCTCCTAAAACTATACACATCAATAACAACAATCCTACCATGGGTACATGGTTTTACCTTGATACATGGGTTAGCTTCTCCCATGAACGAGCTCATGATTAAGGAATAAATCATGATAGTATCCTATCTACTATTCATAAATAGAAATATAAAAAGGAAATAAAAGAAAACCCCTTTGATACCACTTTGTAATGTCTTGTCCCCGAATGCCCAATACTTGTGCCCTGAGACAATCTGTTACATAACCTCAAATGTGCCTCCCTATATGCGAGAGTCTACCAACTAACAATGTGAACCTAATATATATAACATAGGGAGACTACTCCCGCTTTATCAACAGAACATAATAAAGGAAATAAATGAGAATAACCAAATTATATAACCAAAAACCAGAAAAATCTAGTATTACATGATAAAAAAATAGGAATACAATATAAAAAACAAATTAGTTGATATATCATGACAAAAAAATGTAATGAGTAAAATGAAAAGCTAATAGATAGACATACAAACAATCCAAAGTGGGTCCCAACACCATGTCTGGTTCCTCAGTCATGATCCACCCAAACTAAGCCTTCGAATATAGTACTTTTGTTCTTATCTTTTCCTATTAACATGAAGTATATTTGGTTACTGATCATAAAACCTGACTAGGATGTGAGTATAACTTAGTAGGACATCACTGATGGTATATAAAATAATATGTAGTCATTAATTTTTTTCAATTTTATAATGAATAAATTAAAATTCATAAAGTAAATCGTTATCACATTTCATTATTCTTTAATTTACTACATAATTTCTCAAGTTCAAGAAGACACATAACCCATAAATCCTGTATTTGACCCATGATTTAATATGAAATATCCCAAAGGGTTATCTCTTAACCCATTGATAATCATGATTCTTTATCACATAGTCATTCATTATTCATTTATTTTAAATTCATATCATTTCTATTTGGAACCATAGTCCAATTCTAATATCGTGTGTATAGAATGTCGTTTCTAGAACCCCATTGGTATTTAGAGCATCATACCCTATCCCACAACACTTGGGTATTTAAATAATTATCATATGTCATATAAAATAATATTCTTAGGCATTCATTTAGGTCTAGAACATTATGGCTTACACCTATCAGTTTTTGGAGCGTTAGTCTGTATCCCACACCCCATTTCGCAATCAATGAAATATGTCACATATATATAATTTAACATTTTAGTCAACATTAAAAATGTTATAGATATTTCTTATCATGGTATTATATTTAAAATATCAAATAAAACTTGTTTTAACAATTTTAATATCAATAAATAATATGACCATTTAATTATTAAACCCTCTTCAAAATTTAATCACAGAAACCATCAATATTTCAAGGTTAATAAATCCTTTACTTTATTACCATTATCATCCATTTCAATATTCTATCCATTAACCAATTATTAAATCCCATTAACCCATCATTTTCATGATGATAATTCAACCAATTTCAATTTCCCCACGTTTATCCTAATTCATTACCACATGGAAAATGGATTCAAAAAATTCAATATCTGATGAATTTTTCTAATCATTTAGATTAAAATGTCATAATTAAATACACATAAGTAAATAATTACTTTGATATTTTAAATTTATACCATCATTGACAGATGCTCAATAATGGAAATACACAAATTGATGTGAAAAATTCAATTACACAATGAAGAACGAGAACTAGATTCAAAACCTAGATCCAAGATCAAATGAAAAATATCCATGAAAATATAGATCTAAACCATCATTTACTAAGGAAATGATCTCTTAAAAATATGATAGAAACATTTAAGATAGAGAAAAAACCAATCAGGATTGTAATATATTATTAGGAGAGGTGCATATTATTCAATCTGATCATTGATTTTCAATAACGTAATCCAGAAGTATTTGGAATCCTTTTAGAGGATACAAAAGAACATTTTATTGAGTTGAGATATTAGTGGGGGAGACTATGTGTCAATACTAAGGGGTTCATGATTTTTTTTATAATTTTTGGTGGGATTAAAAATCTCATCATACTATTTCTTGTCAGGGGTGCCCAGACTAATAATGTACCTCCTATTATGTGTTGTAAAATTACTACTTTTAGGTTGCAAAATTATCAAAACTGTGATTGAACTATGAAATCACCCTCTATATCAGGTTCCATGGTTTTAAGGGGTTGGGTGCATGGATTAAAAAAAACATGTGCCAACCATGAACAACTGAAAACCCCTATAATAATATCTAACATCACCCAAAAAATAAATAATGTAAACATAAAATACAATTTCAAAAATAAGGTGAGAGAGTACCTGAAAACATGATCTATACATATCTTTAAAAAGGTTGTGACCTTACAAGTATGTCATATGAGTTTATTACTTGTGAAGTTTCAGGCATGTACTTCCACACAAGAGATGCATGGAACGCATCATGGACTTGAGAGAGGTTTGGATAATGTATCAAATGATAAGCTACATTCCCTACACAATCAATAACATCAAAAGGTAAAATATTCCTAGGGTAGGAATTTCACCTATTTTCAAATTTCATAACATTCATCCATTGAAAAATACAGATAAAAATCTTCTCACCAACATTAAGTTCTAGATAACATCGATTATTATCAGTAAAAAATTTCTATCGATTATAAACATTCTAGATGTGGTTTTGAATGTATCTGATTTTTTATTCTATTTCCTCATCCAAATTAGATACTAATAGATTTATTTCTCCAAATTCATCCTATCAAGATGGATTTATATAATTTTTCCATAGATGAATTTAAGAGGATCCATTTTGATGCTCAAGTGTATTTTAATGTTGAAATAAAAAATTACTAGAGGATGGGTTTGATGCCAAACACCTTTGAAATACATAGAAAATATATCCACATTTCCTCTAGGGTTTTAATGGGTATCTCAAACTCTCCATCTATAAATGCATAATAAGATATTCTGAAACTCAACTATGTAAAAAGATATGGTAATTTACTACAACAGATCTTTAAGGTAAATCCCATATCCCGATCAGATGTAAAAGAATGTTGTACAACATGAAACCTCACCACTTACATAATATATATTTGGGAAAGTAGATCCAGTGATAAATCATATATAATGGAAATTATGGGTGAAAAATTTTTAAGGTGATCAACTACAACCCAAATAGAATTATATTCCTTAGACATTTTTGGGAGTTTAGTGAAAAAATAAATAGTGCTTTTTCCCATTTCCATTCTAGTATAGGAAATGTTTTTTATAACCCCTTATAATTTTTTTCTCTCATTCTTAATTTGTTGACATACCAAGAATTTAGATGCGTACTCTGCAATATCTCTCTTTATATTATCCAACTATAAATACAATTTTATATCTTCATACATTTTCATACTTCCTATATAAATTGGTACTGATGAACTATGAGCCTCATCTAGTAAATATTTCTAAAGAATGGTATTTATGGGACGCAAAAATGATTACTTAACATTATGAGTAAATATTAATCATGGTGTAATTCAGGACCATTTCTAACCTTATTCTATAGTTACATATCTTCCATAGGTGCCTCTTTAATTATCACATGGACATATGGTTGAACATTCATTTGGGTAATATATGATTTATACCATTTAGTCAATATTTCCTTGTCAATATTTAGAAAATAAATATACATTCGATATTTTATTATCCTTATCATAGATAATATTGAATGACCCATTTTATTTAGAGCATCTTCCTCTTTGTTTGTTTTCCCAATGTTGTAATGACTTGAGAAATTTTAATCTTTAATCATCACCAACCATATTCTCTAGTATATATTGAATTATTTATTTGTGAAAATATACATTGTACTCAGATTATTAGTATATATATCAGAAAATTTACATGAAATATAATTACTCAATATATTTAATATAAAAACTATATCAGCTAACTCCAATTCATGATTTGGATACATTTTCTCAAGAACCTTCAATTCCATAAGGAAAATTCTATGATCATGTCATTATTCATGAGTAAGCATTTCATTACATTTTTTGAAGCATCACTATAGATTAAAACCCAATTTTTAAAATACAGTTATGTAACCATAGTTACACTAACTGACCTTCTCAATAGTCCTTGGAAATTTTCCTCACATTTATTTATCCAAAGGAACTTGTCTGCCATACAATTTAACATTCTAATTGGATTACACAGTTGTGAGAAAATATCCACAAATATTCAATAATAGATATATACACTAAAAAAATGGATATCGCCACCATGGTTAGTATGGGTCAATGTTCAATATCTTTAGACATTGATGGATCCATGGATATACCCTCTCTTGATATTATATGAACCAAAATGGAATCATTTTTATCCAAAATTCAGACTGGTAGATTTTTCATCCATCTTATCCATCATCAAGGTCTCTAGTATAATTATCAAGTGATGTCCATGATCATAATTAATCTTTTATTTTATATTAATATCATTAATAAATTCTTCCAAAAAATGATCAAGGTAATCTATAAAGACTTTATTCATTAAATATTTTAAGATTACAAGGTAATTGGTAATATCAATTGACATCACTATATATTCATAGTGACTATAATTTTTATGGAATTTTGTATTAAGAATATCCTCCTTTTTAACCCTTAACTAATGATTTTAAGAATAAATAATAATCATTCAGAATTATTTATCTCCATCCATATGATCAATAAATTCATCAATATGGGGTAGAGGATACTTTTTCTTGATTTTGATTTTGTATAGTTCTTGATAATCAATGAAAAGTCACATTGATTCATATATCTTCTTATTATAAAAGTGGTGCAAAAAATGTGACACACTTGGATAAATTAATACCTTTTAAAAATTCTCCCACAATTAATTCTTAAATTACTACAACTTAATCGAGATAATTTTTGTGGATTATTTTAAATATGAGTAGATTATTTATTAGTTCTATTGAAGAATCAACTTCATAATTTAGTGGAATAATTTAAAACTATTAATAAAACAATTAATAATAGAAATATCATTGATGATGAATTTCTCCCCAACTGTTTTAGATAAAACCCTTTTTTGAATTTGAATCTATTTGAAAAAACTAGATTCAGTTTCCATTTGAAATCCATTCATATTTTTACACTGATAGATGATCAAAGGATTGTTCAGAATATCCAATGTGAATACCATTCCTCAAGAATTAATGTTGTATTTATATAGTGAAAGTAAATCCATGAAAATAATAACCTAAAATTTAATTAGAGGGATAATGACATGATTTATAAGAATCATGTTCCCAAAATATTTATTTTGTTAAGAATCATAGACCCAAGAGGTGATAATCATACCATTAAGAGTTATCACTCTTAATTCAAAATCATATCACTGAGGTTATGGATTGAAATTCCTTAATACATTTCCTGATATACATGAATTTATAAAATTATTCTCATATATGGTACTTTAATATTTTAGCATACCTATAATGACATCAACATTATCATTATATATTAAATACCCTCATAAAACCAAAATGGTTAGTGTGAACATCAAGAAACTCTAATTAAAGTGATTAATCATGATAAATCATTCATTCGATGTGTAAATCATGACACTTTCTTTTCAATACATGGAACATTTGGTTTAATCTAGGTTATTCATGGTCATTATCTACAAAAATCCTTAATAATGGATCATAAGAAAGAATTGAATCAACTTATGAATATCCACTACAAGTTTCAAAATATATTTACACATAGCACTCACCATGAACCAAAATTACATAAAGGATATACTCATCCAAAACGTTTTGGGGATATTTACACTAGATTCATCTATTCAAAAAATATTCCCACATGTAGTGTCAAGATAGGGATGTTTTTTTTAAAAACATACACTTTTCTGTCACATAACTTAGGACATTCTTATATATTTTTGATATCCTATGGGTTATTACTGAATTTCCATCTCCATGTTTCTAAATAGAAATAAACCATACTTTAATACCCACTATAGAAATTGATTCATATTGTACATACATATTACATATTATTAGATGAATATTCAATACATAACATAAAAATATGTTCTAGAATCATAGAGGTATAGTGTATTTGGAAACATAGATATATAAAAAATTTATTCTTAAGAGAAATAATTCAACTCCCAATAAGTTCTTCATAAATATAAACTTATTTATAAATATCTTTCTTTATACATTTCTTCATAACCTAGGGAATGCAAACATAAGAAAGGGTGAGATCATATTCTCAGTAAAGGTAAAAAATTGGTATATCAATGATCACATAAGAATAACAAGTGCATAAGGGTATGAGAACTTTAGTTTAACATTTTGAAACCATAACTTTCATGTCAGAGTTCATAATATTAAGAAATAGTATAAATCATGGATGATTATAAGATATGAATCATAATGTAATCAATGTATATATTCCATTAGATAATAACATTGTAATAAAACATATAATTGGGGAATACACATATTCATAAAAATTCATTTCCCTAGAATTCAAGGATTACTACCCAAAAATATAATAGTGTACTGGATTCACTCCCCAAATGATGTTAGTAATCATGGTTCACTAAAATTTCAATCATAGTAGATATAGTTCTTTACTAAATGTGGTTTAATCTCCATTTCATCTATATTTATATAATGAGATATACAAATTAATTGGAGGGATACATAATTTGAGACCTACCAATCAGATAATGAAAATAAAATGGTTGTGTTTTATAAGATCATATAACATTCATAATATCATTTCCTATTAAAAAATGGGTTTCATAAAAATTTTACCAGGACATAACATTTGGAAAATAAATGGTGTTCATAATATTTTTATCACTTCATTATGTTATAGCCCATAGAAAAAGAACATGTTAAAAATATTTTTATCATAATTATAAACCATAAAAATAAATAATAAGTATGGTATCATTATATCACATGCACATTTAAGACTAGGAAACATAAAATGATGTCTTCTTATATGTATAATTCTTCTAAAATACTACTTGGAATAATTTTTGAGGAAAATATAAATTTCCATTTGAAATCACTTATTTAAAAGCTAAAAATTTCTCAAATATTAAAGATAATATTTTCTTTTAAAAATAAACAGGATAATTTATAAAGTAGTCTTAAAATATTTGAGTTTTAATTATGGTGTAAAATTTCATTTCTTCTATATACCTTAAAATAAATACCCATTCACATTTTCAATAAAATGTCAAAAGTACCTTATTGGAAAAAAGGAATATTCCATTAATATCATTTTTATAAAAAGTATAAAATTATAAAAAATTTATTTAAAACATAATTATATAATGTTGAAAACAGTCTTGAAAACATTTTTTCAAAACATGGCTGTGGAATAGAAATGATTTTCGACAGAATGGAGAAATAAGATTGATTCTTCCATAAAACGTTGTTTTAGTGTATCTGGTACATAAAGAGATTAAAATGAAAGGAAAACATGCAATTTTATATAAATAACCATATTAGAAAAAAATTAAATATATTCATGATTTTTAGATCGTTAAATTTCATCATCATAGTGATAATAAAAAATAATCCTGAAAAACAATGAGACTGTTACATAAAACCCTTACCACTTCAATAATTTTTGAATCATAAGAAAAATGATTGAAATAAACTTAGATATATATTTAAATATGATTTTTTTAACAATAAGATACAAAAAATAAATTCATGGGAAGTATATAGACCACATAAAAGAAAGAACTATCAAATATGGCATGTGTCTCTATGAAATAAAAGTGATATAAAAATCCCTTACCCTAGGTATGAATTCCTTCGTACATGTTTTATCATCTTTTATAATAAATATAACTTTTTTAAAAATATATATAATAACCATAATATTATATATCATTCCATATATTATCTACTTATAACCTTTTATCACCTATTTATTAATAACTTTTTATTTTAATCATTGTTCTTGGTGATAATTGCTATGTTTTCATGTTTATTTTGTTGTTTTATTTTGGTCCTTGTACATTGATCATGGTTCCATAATATTAATAATAAAAATTATGATATATAAATAATAAATATTGATCATATACAATTTATAGTCATATATAAAATTATATATTGAAATATGAATTGCACCATTAATGGAAACGGTAGGTCGTACATATGTGTGAACACTGTTTCCATTTTTTCGATGGATGGAACAAAAAAAGGTAAATAAAATATAAAACTTATATGATAATTTTTATAAGATATATATTATATATATTTATATAATATTACATCATTAATATCCATTAAAAAATATAATAAAAAACATATCCCAATACATTGTGAAAGTTGCAGTCTACAGGTAATCATGAGTGACGTTATCATTTTTCATCGAATTATAAGGTAAATAGAAAGGTGTGATTTTATAATTCCATAAGAATAATTATTTCATAAATTTGATATATATACTTTAAATTAACCATTATATATATCCATTATATGTTGAGATGGAAAAAATTTATTGCGTTTCGCGAGAAGGTAGTCCTCTATACACATGATTGAAAATTTCATTTCCCATTTGATAGAAGAGGAGATGGATATAGGCTATGGAATTCACATAATAACATATATGTATATTAAATATATTTTTTATTAATTTTTATAATTTAAATAATATTTAATGTAAGTGTAAGAATAAATAAAACAAAAACACTTTGTTAGGAATGATACATCCTCTTCAGATTACTTCTTCAGGTTTGCACAAAAATCATTTTATTATGACAGTTTACTAATTAAACCAATGAAATTAAAAAATTATTAAATGAATGACTTTTTTCATATATTTTACAAAATAAAATAATCATTTAATTATTATAGGATAGTAGAGGAGGTGTCCATTTAGAACAAGGGCAGGGGTCCTTCTTTGAAATTTTTAAAAAGAATACAATATGATAAACTCATTTTCAATCCAAGATCTTATAAATTAAAAAATATTAAAATTTGGGAGAGGATAAGATCTAAATATATCCATAAAATTAGATTTATAAACTATTAATTACTGAATATTCCCTTAAATTTTTGTTTAACCCCCCCACCCCACCTAGTAAAACTGTTTTAACATTATCCATCGTAACATATTTTTAGTGTTTCAAATTTTCTGTATGAAAACAATTATGTTGAAATTATTATATATTATTAATTATTAGAAATCCTAATATAATATAAATTTTCCATATTAATTTCACTAAATTGGAAAATTTTATTTTAAATTTTTACATATAAGAAAGATCAAATGTGGTTTTCGAGAGAAATATTTTTCTTAAGTACAACATGTTTTTATATTAAACATCCCAAAAAATTAAAATGATGACCTAAAATGGATTAATTATAATATAACTGAACTATTCTAACATTTTATAAATTTAATAGAAAAATATTAATTTTTAAATTATTTAAATGAAAAGCATGTTCTTGATAAATTTTTTTATTTTTTCACTTTTCATTGAAGAATTAATATTTTTCAAAAAATTATCAAAAATTTACTCCAAGATAATTTTTCATGTTAAATCCAAAGATGAATTCAATTTTTTAACTTAAATGTTATATGATCAAAAAAAATAAAATAATTGTGTTAAATACGACTAAACCATCTTTTAGAAATATATATTTTAAGCCTTATGTTTGATTTATTCTTATAATATGCCAATAAAAATAGTTTAATGATAAAACAATTTATTTAAAATATAATATATATAAATTTAATTAAAATCCTTCACCAATATTTGGAAATTTAACTTATCAATATAAGTACACATTGCGTATATAAAAAATATTTTTTGATAAAAAACATATCCTTTATTCTCAATTGGTTTTATTTATCATTTATATTTAATTGATAAATAAAGAAATGATTTTATGAATATATTAAATATAAGTTTTACCTCATTAATTAGTCATATTCATTCAATTTAATCAAACAACTAGAAGATAATAATCAAATTAACTAATAAAATTTTAACAATATATCATGATTCTTTTAATCATGTTATTGCGAGTAATGTATTCCATTGAAAAAATTAGATTTATTTTGGGAAAATATTTATTTCATAAAATATCAGGGTCCTATGGAAACCATTTAATTAAAAAATTATTTAATCATTTAATGGAAAAATTATATAGAGGAGAGAGTATGTGAAATATTTAAAATAACTTTATAATGGGAAATCTCTTACCTCGAGGTCAGACTCGTTTTGTTTTCAGGTATACCATTCCATGTAAGGAAATTATATTAGTTTTATACTTGATTAACAAACATTTTCATATTAATTACATTGTAATTATTACTACTATTTTATTTTCTTCTATATTCTATTTAGTTACTAAAATGGTTATGTTCATGTTTAGTGTTTTAGGGTCGTTTAGTTTATAAATCTTTAAACAACATTAGTGTGTTGACTATAGAGAAATGGGTTACAGTTACATTTTCTCTATAATAACATTTTTATATTATATATATATATATATTAAATTCACTTTCTTTAAAATAGAATGATGTCAATTTAGTGAAACAATAGTCTATATGTACCCATGAATGAAATTTTCTCTTTTATAATCGGTGAAAAATAAATATTCCAGATAATATTTTAATTTTCTAGAAACATTTATATGTTATTAAAGTATTAATTATTAATTAATTCTATCCTTATGAACATCCATGTATGTCATAAATAAAAATAGACTGAATCGATTCATTGATGTGGTGGCCCACACAGACACATGAGTGATATTTTCATTTTCCAACGGATAGTAAGGTATGGTAATAAGTAATATATTATATTTATATGATAATAATTATTCTATATGTATTATATATATTAAAATGTTCCATCATTTTAACCATCCACATGATCTGGTGGGGAAAAACGAAACACATCCCTTCATGTAGGTGGTGATCAACACGTACACAGAAGTGATTCTTTCATCTTCCATTGTAAAGAAAAGGAGATTAAAAGTTTTTTGACAATAATAAAAATATTATTTTTGTATATTTAAGATAATAATGTTATTATTTCATTAGGGTTAATGAATATTGTAATGAGGTAGAAAAATGATTAAATATGATGCACTTCGTTAGGAATTATACTTCTTCTTTGGAAAACATCAGTTGGATTATGCCCTAAGTCTTCTTAGTATGGTCTTTTGGTGATATGAGGACCTATAGTAAATGGTTAGGGATGTTGAGAAGTAAATTTGGTAAGTATTGGTAGAGATTAATGTCTCAATATGTGTAAATAAGTGTTGACATGTCGTTTCCTTTTATATGTGAGGGGAGTGGAACACTTATATATACTTAAAAAGTATAAATATATTATATTACTTTATCAAAGGATTGTTAAACGTGATTGAAATATTTTTAATCTAGGATACTTATGAGTCAAAATACCCTCATAGATTCTAATTTTAATATGTTTTAATTATATTTTTAAGCTTTGTTCTTTGTTTTAACTCCCTCATTAACTATTTTTACAATACCATGGGGGGAACATTTTAACAAATTTTTTATTCAAAATGGTAAAAATTAAATAGAATATATTTACAAATTAGAACCTCCTAATTCCAAATATTAAATCCATCTCACCATATTAAAATTATAGTAATTGTAAAAACTAATTTTTATATATTTACACAACCATAATAAAAACTGTTTTTATAAAAATACATTTTTTTAAGAATAACATACATTTTATACAAGAAAAACACGTGTAATGATAATTACTATGGAGTTAATTGTATTTTTATAGTAAAATTTGAATAATTAAACATAAAAATTAATCCAAAATAGAATTTAATTTTATAATTCTTGAAAAGAAATGATAATTTTTATTAAAATCGGTATTTGTTACTATTCATCCAAAAACCAATGATTTCATAAAAATAAAAAAAGAAATTAACTGAAGATATATTCAATATAATAAATATTAAAATAAAGTATATTTTATAAAATTAAAATTCTAAAATTTAGAAATCCAACTTTTAATGAAAACCATATAATACATGGGAAACATTTTAGGTAAATAAAACCATTAATTTTTTGATTGAGATATAATATTAAATTCGTTATAAAACTATGATGAATTTGAAATGATAAAAATAAATGAATATAAATATAAATATTTATTTATTTCTATTATTACCTAGGTTTTATCATTCTTCCCCCTTTAAGAAATTTCATCACCAAAATTTTATTCACTAATTAAACAAGTGAGGGTTTTTTCCATCATTGATTTTTTTATTCCTATATTGCTTTATAAGTGAGGTGATTATTCCATGAAATGTTATCCTAGTCAATTAACTTATTTAAATATACCTAAAAATGATTCTTGTGTTAGTGTTGGGTCAAAGGTTACAACCCACTAGTAAGGATTCTCCTCTTCAGACTCTGCTTTGGATTCCTAGTATTTTCCCCAAGCCATGTCAGTATGGTGAGATTGTTATTGTAGAGGCTTTTGGATTGTTCTTTTATAGTGGTACTTGGCATCCCATGAGGTTCAACCTTGAGACTCTATTAATGTTAGTCCTAGATTTTTAGATTTGGTATTTCCCCTCAACATTTTAGTCAGTTCCAGCTTTCACAGTCGATCGTGATGATGGTGATCCATGTTGGCTGGGAGCTCCAATGTTGGTTTGTTTCTTCATGATGGCGATGTTAGGTCCTCGCTGGCCTTGGGGGTGGATGATAATGATGCAGAATAGTGTATCAGATGCATCAGGGTGTGCATCTCGATGGACATGTTGCCTATGGTCATGAGGTCCCCTTGTTCATTTTTTAAATTTTATTTTTTCTGGTTGGGTGTTATTTCCTAGTTGTAGCCTTTTTGTGCTGTTTTAATTGGTGTCTAGTAATTTTTTAGGTTCCCACTAATCCAAATAATGGTTTATTCAAAAAAATGAAAAAAGTTTATTTGGTATCCAATGAAACATGAAACAAATCATGTACGTGAGATAAACCCATAGGTAAGGTGACTCCGAATGCAACTAATCCCACATTTTCTATAATTTCACACATACAAATATTCTATAGGGAAAATTTTCATTTCATTCCAAAACACATTACGATGTTCCAAATAGATACTATAATAAAAACTTGATCTCCGACCTCAAATGAATGATTATTCCTTTAGTTATCTAATAACTTTTCAAACTGCTTGGATCTTCCCTACCTTGGTGATGAATTATCTTTACCTTCACAACCATTTTATTTTCCAGATATTATCCTAATAACTTCTTTATGGACACTTTATCCTAACATCATGTTGTTTGAAAACAAATTCCATATAATTCCACAAAATGTGTCAACCATATACTATAATGAAAACTATTATTATAGTACTAATCAACTAATAAATTGTGCTGATCCCAAATTCACTGATAAATTTAAGGGAAATATTGAATCATATTTTTCAATGTCTAAATTGTTCTCTCTAACTATCTGTAGTATTGAGGATGAATGTTTTACTAAAATTGAATCCAATACCCAACAAATTCTGAATTACATTCCAAAAATTAAAGGTAAGTGTTGAACCATGATCAAATTTAATATAAAGAGTGACTTCATGTGATATTAATATCTTCTGAAGATAAATTCAAAATATTTTATCGAAAAATATGATAACTCAGATAGGAAAATATCCCCAATTCAGTTAACTAATAAACCGGAAGCAAAATTGAATTATTAAATTAATAATTCATTGATAATACTGCCATGAAATACATGGATATATTCTATGACTTATATTTGGGCACTGGTAATGGTTGAATCATCCCCTTTAATAATTTTCACTCAAATTTTACTTATTGAAAAGATAAAAATTTCATGGTGAAATAAACAATATCTTTCCATTCCACCATATCTACAATACTCCTTAATTTGATTTTACATTTTAGTGTTGTTGGGATGAAATAATGGATATCTAGGAAATATTCATAAAAATTCTTTCTTTAATTGGGAATCACTTGGAACACAAAACCTCTTTACAAATATCATAACACTTTAATTATCAATGTCAAAATCAGGAAACATATCCTTCCTGAAAAAATCTACCATTTCTTACAAATCGTGAACTTCCTTCTCAGCATGTATAATTATATCTAAAAAAGATAACTTCACCAAAACATGAAATAAAATAGTGGGAGTTCCTTTTTATAAAATTTGTAGGAAAATATTCATCAAACAATTAATTGAAAGGTTAGTTTCCAAATGTAACGTAATTAATGATAAATTATTTTTTACAATCATGGTATCAACTACATTATTTCATTTACAAGGATGAAAGTGAATCAATCAATCATAATACAATATCAATTCATACAATATTCTCTAACTCATATTAAATTTATTTTATGTCAATATATACTTTAAAAAATTATATTCAATATATATTTCAATTTTACATAATTTAAATGTTGAATCAAAATTTTTAAGGATCAAATCCACAACTATAATCTCAAGACCAGCTTTAGTTAAATTATACTCAAGGAGTCTTAACTAGTTTAAAGTGTATTAAATTTTACCATAATCATGCATCAAGTCACAACTAAGTCACTTTAAAGAAGTGTCACTATGAATAAAAAATAATCCATTTTATATTGGAAAATTTAATATGTGGTATAAACAAAAACACTTTTTAATTACTGAAAATTTTCATTATATTCCATTGTCCCTATGAATTTTAATATTATTCTAGTAAATATTGTTCATGGTATATATAATAGAGAAAAAATTTCTACAAATCATCTGTAGAAACCTATTAATCCAACAAAACATATAGACTTGGTGACATTTTAATCTATTAACAACCCTTCTAACACTTTAGACATTGTAGAATCAATTATTATTTTATATTTATAAATAATATACCTATGAAAAGGAATATGTTTTACCCAGAATTCAAAATTATTGAACTTACCATAAAAGTTACTTTCTTTTAAATTAAAAAAAAACCTTAGATGTTTTTAATGTTCCTCATAACTCAAAGAATAATCCAAAATATCATAATTGAATAATATAATAAATTTATCCAATTACTCATGGAAATTTATATTCATAAAATTCATAAATATTGTTGGGGAATTTGTAAACCTGAGAGTCATGACCAAAAAGCCACAATACATATACCTTATATGAAACATCACCTTTGGAATGTATTCCTTCTTTCCATTAAACTTTTGATTCCCTTCACTAAGACTAATCTTCAAAAAATACATATTACCCTATATTTTATCAATCAATTCATTGATATAATGAAATTGATACTTTTTTGTACCCAATTGAGTATTGAATATTTTTCCAACAGGTTCTCTATGTGTTTAGTGTGGTAATAATGATTCTTGGATGATTTTTATTTATTAATGATAATGAATTGTATTTCATGAATAATAATCCAAACATGTATGTTCATAAAATTATTGAGGTACTTCCTTGATATATGAAAAAGGAATTTTTGAGACATGGTTTCTTACCTGGTAAGACTTTAGAAAATTTCTACATATATTTCTAGAGATAGACAATGAGAATGCATGTGAATCTAATTCCTGGTGTTCTCAGAATAAATTATACAAAAATTATTATATTTTATACTGTGCATGTGATATAAATGTGATATCTCTCAAAAGGTAGATCATATCCGAAATATGAGGGTATATTTGAGTCCAAAGCATGGAATTTACCGTAGGCAGGGCATAAAATTTGTCAGTGTGGTTCGTATATAAAAAATTCCATGGAGGGAATAACCATAAATAAAATAATTAAATTATTTTATTTTATCTTAGAAATTATTTCTAATAACTTTTGTATGAGGACTCAGATTGGAAATATGAGGCTGTCATTGAGTTTATAGCATGGTATTTACCCTAGGAGATACCTCAGGTGAGAGGGCATGGGAGGTTCAAATTCTTTGACCGCTAATAGTTTCCTATTAATAGGTGTTTAAGGAAATGTGAAATAGTTTGGATCATTTACTTATGGCACCAGTGAATCTCTATCCTCCCCTTTCGATGTAAATTCAACACTTCATTCCTAGCGATCGCGTTGAAACATCAGATCCGAGTAGATTAGAGCTCAGTGAACACAACGGTCAATAAAAAAAATCCAGGTAGGATCCTTATTTTGGATTATTCTTCTCCTTTATTGATGTTTTAGTTTTTTTTATTTCTTGTAACTTTTTATTATTTGATTATCATTATCGATGTCCAATCTAACAATAGCCAGCATCCGATCGATTTATCAATTTCTCATTCTTTGTGTTCTTCTTATATTTTTCATCATTATTCATCATTATCATTTTTTATGACTAAATGACATCCAAACATTGAGAGGATCATGGCTCTATGAAGTTCATTATCCCATGATTTATGTTCTATGAATGTTTCGTGTTTGGGGTTTGGGAAGAGATGCGGTAGTGAGTAGAAGATCCACCAATTTTTCTTCATGTCAAAATAGAAATAGATCTTTGAGATGAGGATGATTCTATGAAAATAGTATCCTAAGGATCTCAGATCTAGTATTGAAATGATTTTTTAGAACTAGGGTGATGCTGGTGGTCCATAAGAGTCCTTTGATGGTGGCGTAGCTACAAACGGTGCATGCTGTGGTGGTCGAAAGCCAGCACGCATGGGGCTCGCTGGGGGTGGAGGACGACAGGCAGTTGGGAGATGACATGGTCAGTGAGATGGTGAGCCAGTAGACCAAGCCAATCCACAGGTCTCAGTCTTAGGCTAGAGGAGAAGACCAGGCCAACTAGAATAGGCCGGACTAGGCAGAGTGAACCGGCAGGAGCAGGTTGGTCTATCCAGAAATGGCCTTCGGGTTGGGGTAGTCTTCAAAAAAATATAAGATGAAAATTGGATATCTGATTGGCATTTCGTACGTGGATACATGACCCTATCAATGAGAAATACCTATTGAGGCTAGTTTGAGAACATTATGTTTTGGTCTTGAGGCTGGGTGCAACTAAACGTTCAATAATAATAATAATAATATAATTTTTATTAATTGAATATTCATATATCAGACATATATCTTATATCTGATGTCAAATTGACATTTTTTCAGTGGTGTCATGACCCTAAAACTATGGCAGATATTTGAAGACTAATTTTAAGAACATGAACCAAAATTGAGGTTTGGGCCCCATGAGGCCCTTTTTGGGCATTTTTTTGACATGTGAATTTTTCATCGGGTGTCTATTTTGAAAAAATGAATAGTCGATCCTGTGTGTTTTTCTACGAGGATCACCAAGGTGAAATCTATATGATGTGTTACGAGACTAAGGTGTGGTCCCCATTAATCACCGTTTGTGCACAATCCTTAGAGATGCATCTTCTTCACTGACAATCTGATTCAATAGAATGAATAGTCAATCGTTTTCACTATTCTCCAAGGATTACAATAGTGTGAACTATATAGTTATCTTGGACTATTTTAAGAGGTTTGTTGATAGAATTTAATTTTCACCCTTTATATCAATAATGAGAAATGTGCTCTCATCATCATTTTTGTCTAGAAGTGTCATGTACTCTAGAAGAAGACTTGCATTCCTAAGGGTATTTAATCATAGTTTAGAACCTGAATGTGTCTAGGTACATGTCCAGGTGATGAGGTGGGGTCACACATCATGTGGTCCCCACATGATGATTTTACCACACTAAAAATATTCTATCTCTTGTATCTCTTTCTTTTAGACTTAGATTTTGGAATGTGAGTAGCCTATCCTGATCGTAGAACATGATGGTTCCCTTAGTAGTGGATTTCAAAATATGATGTGAGACATTCTAGGTGTAATGCCATTTTAGGTGATGTTTAATGATGGATGTGATCATGCAGGTTTACCAAGGTAGTTCATCAATGATTTTCGAGAGGAACTATCCATCATGGATGGGTTGTTTATTTCATGTACATTTACTTTTGAGTGGAACTATCCAGTCAGGCTAAGCATAGGTCCTCAGGGACAGTAGAGTAGAACCCTCCAACTGAGCAGGGAATAGGTCCTAGATGACACTAAATTAAAACCCTTTCAGTTAGCCTAGGCATGGGTCCTCAACCTATTCCAGAGTTGAACCCTTCAATTAGGTTTGGAATGGGTCCTTGATGACACTAGAGTGGACCCCCCCAGCTGGGCTGGACAGGGGTCCTCGACCTATTCTATGTGGAACCCTCCAGGAGAGCTGGCCATGGGTCCACAACCTTGAGGCACGACCTCTCAACTATGAAGCATAGTTAAGAGACATAATTTGACGTACCTTTGGACTCTCAAGTAATAGGGGCACATTTCCCACTGAGACACATCCTTATTATGCGACCTAAAACCAGGCGGGTGAGACAGAGCTTCCCAATGCAGAAAGTTTTATGGTGTGGTGATTTAGTCCCATTGACTTGCATGTTCTGGGTAGAAATGAGGGGTTCTAGGCTTCAAAGGTTGTTAATTCTAGTACTATTGGTGACTCTTCTTTCTGGGATGAGTTGTGAGATGGAGATCTACTTACTCTCTTGTTTGGGTTTCTTTGAAAATGAATATATATATTCTATTTCAGTGACCACTCCTTTGGTTTTGGTTACTCTCCTTCCATTGGAGTTGAAGACATGTGAGGTAAGCCATGTGCATTCTAGGTATAACTTCTAATTGTTGGAAAAGTCCACTCTCCTACTATAAAAAGCGAAGAATCGATGAGAATTTCAACTTCTCACCATGTCAAGATCATTGTGTTTAGATGAGTTTTCCTTCACTATTTTTTGGGTTGAGCTGTAATATTTATCTATAATTTGTATTATCTACTTCTTTTATGTTTAGTGTATCTCTTACTTCTCCCCTTATCCTTTTTGGGGCATCCTACTAAGTATTTATATACTCACCCTTGTATGGCCTTTTCCCGCACACATTGAGCCTTGTGCAGATGAAGGACATATTGATCATGAAATCAAAGATGCTTAGGGATATGGGATCTTGGACCGCATATGATTGTCATAACTTGGGACCAAGGAGTGGGGCTCTCTCAGCCATTTTACTTTTTAGTTATTGTGAGTTTTTTTCACTTTTATGGTTGGGTGTGTATTTTTCCACTTTCTGTTTCAGTTTACATTTCTATACTTGTAATATTTAGTGGTTGATGCTTGTTTGGATTAATTTTATAGCAGATTTGTATATTGTTCTCCTATCCCTATGCAATTTTTCATTGAGTGGGTTGTATGTGGGTGTACTGGTTTTTAGGAAATGGCCTCTATGTTTTTTTTGTTCCTTCGATGCTAGTCACCACCCCTGGCCTATGGAGGCAGGCTTGGAGTTTTCATGGCTCATGCTTGGCATGGGTCGGGTCATGAAAAAGTGGTATCATAGGTGGTTCGACCCTTGTGAAATTGTTAGGAAATTTCCCGAAATAGGTCTTGGTTGGGGTTATGGAAATAGTGTCAACTTATCTTAATAGAGGCTCTCAGGCCATGGATTCCAATGATGGTGCATCGGCTGACATAACCATTCACTAGGACCCTGATTACTCACTTATTGACTAGTCATGCTGATACATTTGTTGTAGAGAACTATAGTACATGCATCATATAGGATTGATTCCTTGGTGTCCCTTCTTGAGTCATCCCCCCATTTTTGTGTGAGTATATATATACTCATTTGACCATGGTACTCCTTGATAACTTTCAGGATACCTCCGCAATGAATGGAAGTTAGGATACTCTCTCTGGTTCATGAAGACAATTTTGTGAGTGATGAGGCCTCAGTTCAGGGTCCATCATGTGATCTACTTTATCCAGGTGGGATAGTAGTAGAACCTCCACTTATTTAGCTTTAGTTAGTCCCAACAGAGTAGGATAAGGACGTGCGTAGGCTGAGCCCACTCCACAAGTTATAGCATCAGATACCACTGTGGTTTTTTGGTGAACTAGATCATTAGGTAGTAGAGGATTGGCTAGAGTTGATGGTCCACCTTTTCAATGTTGTTTGGGCACTGACAGATAAATTGGTGACTTTGGAAGCCAGTTATTTTCATAGAGCAGATGAATGTTGGTGGAGTCAGGTTACTCAAACGTATGACGAGTCAGTACTCTCATTGGATGAATTCCATTAGCTGTTTTGTGAGGATTTCTACCCATCATTTTTGAGATTTGTTCAGATTTAGGAAGATTATTGAGATTCTGTAGGGAGGGACGATAGTGGATGACTGCGTAACTATGTTCTCAAACCTTACACACTACTCTCAATACATGATCCATGATGGCTGCCTCTGAGAAAAAAAGTTTGAACATGGAATCGACAGAGAGATTTGTGTTGATGTAGTTCCCTTGTGAATCCCACCGTACATCATGGAGTTGGATTGGGAACTTGTGATAGATATATTTCTATTAGTGAAACACCAGTTTTCTAGTTTTTTCGGTGGGCACATCGGAGCTGATACACCTACTGAAATAAATAGACTTCAGTTGGAAGGGTCTCGACATAGGGGCCTTCCCATGATAGGACTTATGTACACGGTTTGGGATAACATAGAACACTGAGGTAGCCCAGGGGGTTCTTGTTTTATGATTGTTTTGGGTGAGTTAACATGGGAATAAACTACCCAACTAGATATGTTTATCTTCTTAGGTGGATAAAAAACAAACCACCAGGGTAGAGATGCCTCCATGATCCAAGATCTCCTAGGTGAATATAGGGTGGTACATAGGGTGGTGGTGTTGGAAGAGGACCAGGATGAACTGTTGCTAGTGGATGATGCTTTGAGGTCATTCTAGCACCCCCAGGAGGCCCACATCAGGCTCAATGAGCTAGTGGTCAGGGCCATGGGCCGCTACATGTTATGGATGTCTATAATCATACAACACATGATATGATAAGAGATATGTCATATTTATTTTGTAACCTTTTCTATAGAACTTGTTAGAATTTTTTTAGGTATTATTATATCCCCACTTCATTCTTGAGGTTTTACCAAGGTGATGAAGGGGGTCGATGTAACCCATTGTCAATGTAGTTAAACGTAACTTCGAATGCACAAGAGTGGTACTTCCCCCACCGAGACTCATTTCTTTGATGCGATCAAAACTATGAGGGTGAATTAGTGCTTCCCAAAGTGGATAGTATCGAGGTGTGGTGGATGAGTCCATATAACTATTGCATTCATGGAGGTTTTGTTCAATGGAGTGTCTAATAAGGTCTTGGAATTACTGGTGGAGTCTTTCTACTTGAACTCTTTTCTATTGAGAAGCCACTAGTGGGGGAGGCGGTATTCCTTGTTTGGGTATTACTCTCCTTCCAAGGGATGTGAAGACATGCAGGGTATGAAACGTGATTTTTGTGTCTTGCTTCTGATGGTTAGATGAGTTTACTCACCTTCCCTATTCGTTGGTACCTTGAGTGCTCAACTTCTATCTGGATATTGCAGTTATCAAGTATAGTTCGAGGTGATAGAGATTCCATGACCAGAACTACGTGACTCACTACCTGGTGATGGTAGTGGTATTCTCCTCTTTGAGGATGTGGAGAAACTACCAAATGGGTGAATGCATGGTTGTTTTCCCATAACACTAGACTCTCAGATACACTTTACCTAAAGCGAAATAAACTTGAGGCAGTGATGCTGGTTGAAATTATCATGGGACTTTGACATTAACATAGACTATACGCTTGAAAAAAGGGAAACATTTTAGAGAATTACCATAATAGGAAGTCCTAGTCTCACCTAGTGTAGGATGACTCAGAGTAGTTATTTTCTCTATATCTCACCCTAGTGGAGTAGGAGGGTGCAGTTTTTCTTCAGCCGATAGTGTTGGATCCTTCACTTCTTATCTATGTAAGAGATTCTTTATGGCGATGAATTGATGGTGAAATCTTGTGTAACTAGATATCCTTAAGTGATTCACCAGATGGATATGATGAAGGAGGGAATTTCATGATCCTGTTTTAGGGTTGAATAATGGTTCCAGTCCCCTTATAGGAGTCCCACACATCTCCTTTGATTACGAATCCCAGTGTGAGGAAAATATACAGTGCTCTTCAGAAATAGTTTCAGGTTTTTCTTCATGAGATAAAACATAGCCTAGTTTATTTCATGATTCTTGACCTATCAGCTATTTAAGGATGAGATCCATGTTCCAGAGGGTTTTTGCAACCTCTTGAAATCCCAGAGTGGAAATGAGATGTCTTGTCCATGGATTTCATCACAGGGCATCAACACACAGTGAAGGTCCATGACACCATCTAGGTAATAATAGACTATATCACAAAGTTAGTTCACTTAATTTCTATCAAGAAGCAGAGTTCAGTGGAATTTTTGGGGAAGATGTATGTACGAGAGATCATCCGCCTTCAAGGGGTACACTCGACGACTGTCTTCGATCATGACATATGGTTTATGTCACAATTGTAGAGAGGACTATAGGAGGTGTACAAGACCTGGGTGTGGAAGAGTACAACCTTTCACCCACAGACCAATGGGATGACCGAGTGTACTATCTAGGTGTTGAAGCATATGTAGATGGTTTGCATGTTGGTTTTCGGTTGGGAAAGAAATCAATCCTTATGGTTTATTAGGGAATTCTAGATCACGTAGTGGGTTGTCAAGATTGCCTACCGCCCTCCATTATCCCCTAAGAAAGAGAAGGTGCATGACATTTTCCACAGGTCACAGCTGAGAAGATACATTGATTATCCTACACATATCATTGATAAGATAAAACCTTAAAATGATGGATAAATCCCTTGGTTCCCATGCTGTGGTAACACAAAAAGCTACCAAAGTGTTCCTAGGGGTGGGAGATCCATGACTGAGCTTAGTATCCTAAGTTGTTTCCCGATGTTTTCATTTTGGGGGTTAAAATAATTAAGGAGGGAATGATGTAGAGGCCTAGTTTTTGACATTTAAGACTTTTGAATTTTTTTACATATATTTATAGAGCAAGGCGCTGAGACTGCATGTGATTTCGAGGCCCAATGTGCGTATAATAAATTATAAAAAAAATATTATTTTATATACTATGCATGTGACAGAAATGGTATATTTATCAAATGGTATCTCGAATTAGAAATCTTAGGCCTCTTTTGAGTCCGGAGTGTGGCTTTTATCTTATGTGGAACATAAATTTTATCAGTGTGGGTATTTTGTAGAAAACACCATGGAGGATGTAACCATAAATAATAAAATTTAATTTATATTGTTTTATCTCAGACATTATTTAAAATAAATTTTGTGTGGGGACTCATATTGGAAATAGAATACCGATGTTGAGTTCGTTGCGCGGTGTTTACCCAAGGAGCGACCTCAGGTGGGAGGGTGCAGGAGGTTTAGATTCTACAACCTCTAGCAATTTACTATAAATAGGAAGTTAAAGAAATGATAAAATGATTGGATTAATTCATCTTAGAGAAAATGAGGCTCCATCTTCCTCTTATGATGTTGATTCAATGCCGAATTCATTGCAGATCCTGACGAAACATCAAATCTGACTAAATCCAGGCATAGTGAATGTAGTGGCCAATCAAAAATCTTGGTTGGATACTAATTTTAGATTATTATTTTCCCAAATTGATGTTTTAGTTTTAATTTTGATTTTTGGTCACTTCTGATGGTTTGATTATCCTTATCCATGGAAAATCTAACAAATAGTATCATCTGATTGAATTATCATTTGCACGTTCTTCATGTTCATTATCAGTTATTCACTGTTCTTCCTTGATAACATTTTATAAAATGAAATGACGTCCAAAAGATGAGAAGGGAATGGATCTGTGAAGATCGTGATCCATGGATTTTGGATCTTTGATGGTTTCAAGTTTTAGGTGCCAAATGCGGTGTGACAATAAGAAGATGATCTGACAACATTTCCTCACATCAAAACATCAATATGTCTTCATGCAGAGGCTGAGTATATGATGATTGGGTCTTGGGGATCCGAGATCTCATCTTGGAATAATTTTCTAAGCACTGAGGAAACATAAGTGGTTTGTGTAATGTCTATGATAGTGGACATGGGAGGCCGGCTGTCGCAGTGGCGGTGGCATAGCTGCAGTGGTGGTCACAGCTGGTACATGCCAAAACTGTCAGGATCCAGTGCACACGGGGCCCGTTGGGTGTAGAGGATGGTAGGTAGTCAGGAGCCAGTGGGTCGGTGGACCAGTTCTGTGGTCTGATCTGTGTAGTTGGGATATAGTCTAGCAGAGTGGATTGAGCCAACTAAAGTGGGCTGGTCCAACCAGAATGGGGCTTGGGGGGGGGGGTGCTGTCTTCAAATGCCCATAACATGAAAACATGTCATTCGATTGATGTTTTGTCTATGGATACATGACCCTCTCATTTTTATAGTCCTTTTGAGGCTAGTTTGATAATGTTATGTTTGGGGGTTGAGGCTTAGTGGAATGATATTTTCAATTATTATTATAATAATAATATAATTATTATTAATTGGAGAATCTTGTATCAGACGTATCTTCTGCATCTGATGTCCGATGGCTGTATCATCAGTAGCATCACAAACCTGAAACTGAGATAGTTGTTTCAAGAATAATTTCATTCAATTAATCCAAAATCATAGTGTAGGCCCCATGAGGCATGTTTTGGGTGTTTTGGTGAAATGTGACCTTTTCACTGGGTGTCTGTTTTGGACAAATGAATATTTGATCCCGCGTTTTTGTTCTTGAGGATTGCAATGGTGAAATCCAAATGACGTGTTCCGAGATTGAATTGTGGGCCCCATGAAGCACCGTTTTTTAACAATGCTAAGAGGTACACCATCTTCTCTGGGATTCCAATTTGGGTGACTGAATAGTCAATCATATGTTCTTTTATGCAAGGATATAAATGATGCGATCTGTTTGGTTATTTGGGCCTGTTTTAAGATGCATGTTTGTAAAATTAAATTTTCTCCCTTTTTATCAACAATGAGCAGTGTGCACTCATCATAATTTTTAGATAGATGTGTCTTGTGCTCTAGGAGTACACTGAAATTCCTAGAGAAACTTGATCATAGTTTAGTACCTGAGTATTTCTAGGTACATGTCCATGCCATGATGTGGGGTCACATGTCATGTAGTCCCCACAAGCACTATGTACCACTCTATGAATCTTATATCTCTTTTATATCATTATTCTAGACTCAGATTTTGGTATTAAAGTGGACTATCCAAAGTGTTTTTCCATATAGAATGTGATGGTGCCCTTGTTAGTGGCTTTAATGATATGATGCAAGATGTTTCCAGAATAAATCTATTTTAGGTGATGTATGATGATGGATATGATCAGGCATGTCCACTAGTTTAGTTCCTTGATGTATTCCGAGAGGTTCCATATTACAGGGATGGGAAGTGTAGATTCTCTAAATTAACTTCTGAGTGGAACCCTTCAGTTGGGCTGGCCATGAGTCCTTGATGAGACTATAGTGTAACCCTCTAGTCGGGCTGGGCATTAGACCTCAACGACACTAGAGTGGAACCCTCCAGCCAGGCTAGGCATGGATACTTAAACTTAAGGAACGACCTCTTGACTATGCGACATAGTGATAAGAAATGATTTGACATACCTTTAGACTCTCAAAGAAGAAGTATACTTTACCAACATAAATGCATCCTTGAGATGCAACATAAAATTGTGCAGGTGAGATATAACTACTAAAAGCAGATATTATCATGGTGTGGTGATTGAGAATCTTTGAATTTTGAGTTTAGGGAAGAAGGGAGGGATTATAGGCATCATAGGTGGTTACATCTAGAACCGTTGGCGACACTTCATTCTGGGATGATATACGAGATGGAGATCCCCTTACACTCTCGTTTGAGTTTTCTCAACTAATTATATATATATATATATATATATATATATCATGTTTCAGTACCCAATCCTTGAGATTTTATTTCTCCCCTTCTATGAGCGATGAAGATGCACTGGGTATGCCTCATGATTTCCACGTCTAAGCTTCTCATGGTTGGATGAGTATACTCTCCTACTATAGGTAGTGAAATCACGACGATAAGTTCATCTTCTCACATTGTCGAGATCCTTGTGTTTAGATGAGTTTAGTTTGACTATCTTCTTGGGTTGAGATATACTCTTTTACTATACCTTGTCCCATCTACTTCTTTCCTCTTTAGTGTATATCTTACTCCCCCCTTCACCTTTTTGAGGATCCCAACCGAGTGTTTTTATACTCACCCATTCATGGTGTTTTCGTGCATGTGTCGTTCCATATGCATACAATAGATAGGTTGATAATTATGTTCGACAATATTAGGAATTAAAGTGCTTAGATAACGTACAATGGTCATATCTTGGGACTGAGGAGCACGACTCTACTTTCCATTTTACTTTTTAGTTACTGCAAGGTTATAACACTATTCTAGTTGGGCATTTATTTTTCTCCTTTCCATTTCCATTTACTTTTCTGTACATGTATTTTTTAGAGGTTTATGCATGTTTTGTTGCTTTTTAAAAGTAGTTTTTTATATATATTTTTCCTTTCCCTCTTCTCTTTTGGGATTGAGTGGGATTTATGCCTTTGTATAGGTTTATAGTCAATGTCCTGCCCAAGTTTTTTTGTGGCTTCGATGCTTGTCACCACCCCCAGAACTATGGAGGTTGGCATGGGGTAGTTTCCGCTCATGCCTGACCAGGTTTGGGTCATGACAGGAATCATAAGGCTACAACATAAAGAACTCGAGTATAGATATTAAAGAAATAATGTAATTTATTAATTATGATGATTTTTTCTGATCTTAAAATTTATAATTTACAAGTGTTTATAAATAAATGGTCACTATTTAAAATATTTTTTAGAATGGTTAAAAATATAAATAAGTCCTATAAATCTTCCAATGATTATTTGAGACTCTTTGAGTGTATTTTAAAATTAATTTGATTCATATAATACTTTTTTAGTATGTATGTATGTCCATGAAGTTGAATTTATATCATAGTTGATCCACCTATTTAGGAAAATCCAGTAATCTTTGAAAATATTCATATCTGAGTGATATTTTATATTTTGATTTAGAACTCATATAGGTGAGTGTTTCATCATATAAAAATTTAACTATGTAACTAAATTATGTTATGTAGAAAAACTAAACCATGTAAGTGAATCTTGTTTTATAGTAAAAGTGAACCACATATTTGAATGTTTCTTTATATCCATAGTGAACCATATACTTGAATTTGGTCACATATTGTATTCATGTAACAAAGTTGAGAATAAAATAAAGGATTGTATCCTTATATACATGGTGATCCTTTTATAATTTATGATTTTAGAAAATATAAGTTCCATGTCATAGAGATTCATTAAACCATGAATAAAGATACCTCAAATGATTTTGTATAAGTAATATATGAGGATAAGATTCCATAGTTAATCAGATAATGTTTAGAGAACAACGTATGAGATACTGAGTCTTGTGGATATTTAAATAAGTGTATTAGTGTTATTTTTATATTTTTGGATATCAAAATACTATGTGAGTGAATATAGACTGATTATTGAGCATATTGAAAAAATATTTGAAATGAGTAATATTTTAGGAAATCAGTTAACCAATGTACATGAAATAATATCACATATTTTAGTGATTAGGGTGTTTCTAAATATGAATGGAAACCAAATAATCAATTAATATATTTATTTGGGTATAAATATCTGAATATTATGAAAGAAGAACATGTGTAAAAAAAATTAAGAACTCACATGAATATTGTGAAGATATTTTTTAGAGCATATTTTTTTATTTAGGGCAGAATAAGGTGGGATGATGGTAAGAGTTCTTGAATGTGATATACCTTAGTATTAAATGATGTTGAAAATCCATACTACACCTAATCAAGACTTATTTTAGAGACCACTATATCCTTTCCAAAAAAAAATACTGAAATTCGTATAGAAGCACACAAGAAAGCATGATTCGAAGGTCTGGTGGAGGAAGATCACATTGAAGGAGATGGAGGTATTTCCACAACTAGATCTACATGAAAAATATAATCTTGTGATTTGGGGATTATAACCAATTAGAAGATTTAAAATTAGTTAGTCTGTCTAATAATTCATGGAGGTTAAAAATGGTTGGGAAGTATAGCTATCAAGGATAAAATATTTGCTGGTTGGGGTGTAGATATATGGATAACATGTGTATCAGATACTAGTTTATATAACAAATTATTGTATAAACACTAAAATTGGAAAACAATATTATAGTGGACAATCTTTTTTGGGGTAAAACTATCCACCCCTTCCTAAGTGGTCTACTCGGCCTAGGACACTAAAATTAGTATCATGAAAGGTTACCTATAAAGATCATATAATATTTCTAAGATATAGATAATATTAATCTATTTAATATTCGATGTGTTCTCATAATAGTGGGTAGGTATTATCATTGATAGAGGTTTGTGATGTCCCCTATCTCCTATCACCCATCTTATAAGTTAGATACTTTTCATTAGTGAGGTTTCCCCTGATTTTTGATGGATCCTATATGAAATAAGTTGATAATAGATATATTTAATTATATATAAAACATAAAAAATCAATCTTGATATCTATGTTAATGATGGATTACATAATGGTCATGGGAATCCAAATAGATGAAGATATCTAGGACAAATTAAGAAGCATCTATAAGGGTAATATCATTGTCAAAGAATACATGATACATTTTTTAGGAATCCAATTTTATGATGTAAATATGGATGATGATGGAATCATTAATGGATAATTTTCAAGGATAAATGAGATAGTGAGAAACATATGGGGTTTTGATGAGGATCTAGAAGATTCCATCATTCTTAAATAATTGGAGAGAAATTTCAGATTTATTTGATTCAAAAATAACATCTCTATAAGAAATTTATTATTTCACACTATATGAGTTACACAATATACTCATTTCCTATAATATGAGAAAATTTTCAAATCATAATAAAAATGAAAAGTATGATATTTCCTTTGAGGTAATGTGAAAAAGAAAAGGTGAAGAAGAAGAATTTTTTGAATCAAGTGATTTAAATGAAATGGAAAAGGAAGTTGAATTAAACTATATTATTTCTATTCTTTCCCAAATATTTTTAAGAGGAAATTAGAATGAAAAAATTCACAAAAATGATAGAATTTTGATCATCTTATACACATTGTCTATGATTTTCTATAGAAGAAGATAAAATTCTCTAAATCTGAGGATGTTGATGATAATAATTAATGATAGAAAAATGATAATATTAAAAATAAACATTATAATAGTAAGGACAAGTTTTTATGAGAAATAATTATAAATATAGTTTATTCTCAAGTATATCTTCAGATGATGTGATCAATTTTATTACAATGATTGAAATTGGATTTGATACATCAAACATTTATGATGATGAAAAAGGAAGGAATTGTATGGAATGGGATTTTAAAGTTGAATTAGATGCATGTATTAATGAGATTACAGATCTCATAAAATATAAGAAGATGGTACCGAAAGAGAACAAAAAGGTGGATACTGAAAAATAAGAGTATGTTAAAAAGGAAGTCACTTACATTGAGGAGAACAAATAATAAAAATTGAAGGTAGAAGATCATGATAAGATAGTGGAAGATTTTGAGGAAAATCTTGACTCAAAATAATAATAGTTTGCTGAGACACAAAACATTTGTGTCACTACTCATCAAGAGCTTAATAGGGTGAGATAAGGCTTCAAAAAATCAATTGAGATCAAAGGAGAGGCTTCTAAAAATTGTGACAAGATGGATCCAAATGAATAAGGTAAATCTGTACCTACTCGTATTGAAAATAAATCATAATAATATAATAATATAAGTTATATAATAAATACTATGAAGTTTTTGATCAATAACAATGGAGATAAAAATCCAATATAAAAGGAATGAAGATATGTTCCCAGTGTAAAATTCCCACCAAGAAAAAATATGGCATACTTTTCATTAAGGTTGTACTTACAAAAATCTATATAGATATGGAACCAATCTCATATAATTTTTTTTCAAGAATTTTAATATTGTTTTTGTAGTAATAAAAACATATAAAACTCTTACTATTTTAATTTTTCATTGTTATGAAATAGGATAGAACCATGGGGGGTTTCAGTGAGAATTTGAGGAAAAAACATTAGAGGAGATAACCTGTGATCAAGTTGTTATCAATGATGTCCACTAAAAATATATTTAAATATATAGAGGCTTTATGTGAAAAATATTGACATAAGGGTCCCCGTTTTAAGGTATTTATGACAATATTATAATGAGATATTCCTTATGGTGAAACATGGGAGAAATATAAGAAGATGATGAACATTAATGAAAATTCATGAAAAGATAATGACATTAAGAAGAAAAATGAGAACCCCAAGTAAACTTCTAAGAAAAAGTACATAATAATCCTTCCATATTAGCTGGATATGAATTACAAGGTGGATATTTAAAAGGATAAAGGAAATAAAGTGTCTTTGGAAAATGAGGTGAAAGTAGATGAGATTTAATATATAAGAAAAAGCTTAATGAATCGTAATACTATGGTTGAAAAGGATATTCCACACAAAGAAGAATATCAAGTGAATAAATAAGATAATATAATAAATGAGACTCAAAATTAAAATAATATTCTAAATAAATCATCCCATACTGATATTAGAAGACAATAATTTTTTTGGTTTATATGGATGTCTTAGGATGGATGTTTTTTTTTGTAAATAACAAAAAGGAAAAAATTTATTCTATATTCTTATTGTTTGAGTATTAGAACTTTCAACAAATTAAAAATAAGGATTGAGGGTCATAACACTATATATTAAGGACGATGTGTTTTTTCATAGGGTACTATAGAAAATAAGTCTCCATGATGAAAAATAAATAATCTCATACTTTTAGTCAAAATAAAAATAATATTGAATCTTCCATTATGTTCATTCCAATAAATATTTTCTTTATGATGTTGAAAACATTATGGTTGGGGTTTTAAAATCACTCATTGAACCATTGATCATGAATTTATTTAATGAAAAATTTCAATGGTAGTATTGGTTGTTAAAAACATTGGAAAAGGGTGGATTATAGGACATGTATTGATGGTTTCTTGAGATATGTGCAAGTTATTTGTTTTTCTTATGGGAACATATTTTATTCAACACCTATTTGAGAAATTAGAATATTATAATCAGTATATCACATGAACGGTATAGTATGGAATTCATGGAAAACTTTTATTATATCTCCCTTGTTTTCTACATCGGTCAAGTCCACGTAGTATTAGTGTTGAATAACCAATGGTTCTTTTCTTATAGAAAAATATGGTGGTATAATTCTACTATATTTCAAAAGGGGGTAATGAATGAGTGTTCCTTGATAGGTAGAATAAGATAAGATAATACCCTTACATTAACCATTGAATTTCGTAGTCATTAAGGGGGAGAAGAAAGATTCTATCTAAGATCAACCATTAACAATGAGGAATTATGATATTTCAAACAAATTGAAAGGAGTAAATTTTTGTGATTATGTGGGTGTTGAATTTTTTTTTAGTAGTTTCAATATATTTTTTGTCTGGTGATGAGGATTCGTAGAGGATTGTTATGGATTCATGATATGGTATTGGATTAAATTCTATATATCACCCATGTAAGTCTATAAAATGATTTTCGTACATCCATTATCTATGGAAAAGAATCATTAGGCTACAAATTGAATAACATTTCTATACCAGATCGAGATATATTGGAATTAATTAATTATGATGATTATTATGATTTTAAAATAATCATAGTCCTGTGTAGATATATGAGATAACATTTTCTGTAAATTTTTTGAAATGTGTTCAATTGATTTAAAAGGATCATAGTTCACTGAAGAGGAGTTGCGACTGTTTGAGACAAGTCTTGAATCATGTAGATTCGTATAAGGGATTTCTAAATTTTATATAGTTCCACATAGCTGAATTTACAACGTTGTTAATCCATGAACATAGTAAAATCTAATTATATAGTTGAATCAATGAATCATACTGATATTACATATATAGATATAATCCTAAAATAAGAAAATATTATAGCATAGTTGAAGGCTGCTATATTGAAAATGTAAACTATATAGCTGGATTTTATTGTGTAGATAAAGTGAACCATGTAAGGGAATGTTACTTCATTTTCAAAGTAAACCACATCATAGAATGTTGTTGAATTCAAGACACATATAACAATCAGGTAGGTGTTTGGGAATAATGTAGGGGATTATATCCTTATATATTATGTGAGATTTTCAAAAATCTAAAATTATGGAAAATGGAAGGTCCATGTGGTAGAGATACAAGAATACATGAATTTGGTGATATTGAAAGATTTTATATAAGATAAATTTAAGCATAAGAAGTTTTCATATATCAAATACATCATGGAGAACATTATATGAGTGGTTGAGTCTATTGGGGACATAAATCTGTGTGATTTGAGGATTTGTTAAATACATTGATACCTAAATATGACATGATAGAATATAAATTGATTCTTTATGTTATTTAAAGCATTATTAGAAAAATAATTAAAATGAGGAAGAAATTAATAAATAATTTTATCAAATAAAATGGATTAAGATAATTCATGTCAAAGATTGGGGAGTTTCCAAATATAAAGGGAAACCAAATATTCACCAAATATCTTTTTGTGATTATAAATACATATAGGTTGTTAAAGGAAAAAGTGTAAAAATTAGAAGAATTGAGAAATTTCATACATTTTGTGAATATATTTTTAGATAATGATAAATTTAGTATCAAGGAGAGAGAATGATAAGATAAAACTAGTAGTTCCTAAAGGAGACATGAATTTGTATTTGAATATGTGTAGAATCTAGATTGCACTATATCTGGAAAGAGTTTTAGGACTACAAGATCATTGTCTGAAGAAGATGAAGAACTTATTAAAGAGGTGTGAATATCCCCTAAAATAGGAAAATATAAACTATACTAATTTTTAATTTTAATGTGCTTCAATATTAAGAAACATGATTTTTTGTGCATTTTATAATTTGAACATTATTTTACATTATGATTGTAATTCATTCTTAAAGTGCACTATTGCTTGGTTCATTTGTGAACACTAAATAAAAAACCAAGGGTTATTTATTTTATTTTCATATTTTATTTTCAGTTATCCCATTCTATTGTAAAAAAAATCCTTTTGAAGCACTTAGAGATTCATATTGGAATACTACTCTTCTGGATATTCAACCAAGTAAATTATGTGAAAACTGAACATGATAGGAGATAAATAATATCACTATGCAATCCATTATCCAAGAATAATAAATATTAAATTTTAACAAGAAATGTTGGAAATTATTAGTAACATTTTATTAAACATTTATCATAGATAATTCTAATGATTTAATGGAGTTATAGGTGGCCCAATTTAAATATGAAATCCTGGACTGGATTTTCTAGCCTATAAAAAACATCCTTCCATTTTGATAATAAGTCTGAAACCCAGAAGCCAATTTATCTAATATTTTATATTATGTAAGGGGAAATATGGGGAATAAATTTATAATTATATATCCCCCAAATTTTTCCATTTAGAATCTCATTTTGGAACCTCTTTTTGGTTGATGCAGGATGGAATGAATTTTTTTTCAAGGGTGGAAATGTATTCTCTCCATTAAATTTCAACCCACCTAGGCATACAATCATTAATTGAGCTGACTTTAACTATTTTAGGATTTAACAAAGGCTTACAAAATTCTTATTTTAGGTAGTTTTGTTTTAGTATTTAGAGGGTATTTGTGTTTTTTAGTGTAATATTATGTTGCTACTTTGTGTTTGTAATGATTATCTTTCACATTTATATTATTCTAATCACTTTATTATTTTGATAAAATTTATTTTTCTTCTAATATTTTGTTATTTTTTATAAAAAATTAATACTAGTTTATGAATGTGTGAATTTATTCACATTAAAAATAGATAAATCCTTCACAAAATGGTGGAGTGTTCGTTATTTCATTGTTTTTCACTTCTTCAATTTCATCTTTATATGTCTAATTGATGTTTCCATTGAGTGAATGGAATTGATAGGGGAATAAAACTATTTTTTATTGATTCAAGGGTGTATCTATAGTATGGATTTTATTTTATATCTCACTATATAAATTTTTAATAATTTAATTTAATTTATTTTTTTATTCAATGTTTTTCTTATTCCTCTTCCTTATTAAATTTTATCACCCCACCTTTCTTTGCTAATCATATATTTTACCTTGTAGTGCTCTGAAAAATGACCCTCTAATTGTATAATTGATTAACATGTTCTTGTAATAGTTTTTATCAAGTAATTTATGAAGTTAATTTGAATTCATTTTTGAGTGCTTCTCATGTTAATGCAATAGAATTAATTTAGAACAAAATTCATCCAATAAACCCTTTACAATATCCTTGGATCAACCCATTATCATAATTTAAAATAACTTAAGTCACATGATTCTCATTTAAATCCATGTAAAATCAACGAAATTTTTTCCCAATCATATCAAAAAACAATACATATAATTGGGACCAATCAAACTACCTTGTTAGGGTGGATATATATGTGGCTAGGGAGTCAAGTACACCAAAGTTTATCTTTCAATTGGATACTAATACATCTAATAATACAATTTCAAAAATTAATCCCACTCCAAGGGATTTCCATAAAATATACAAACTTATTAACCTGAGTAGGAAACAAAATAGAAATCCAAATGTGGAAGCCCCTAACAATGGGAATGTAGTTGATCAAAAAAAAGAATGACTACCTCACCCTTGAATTTAAAAATGACCCATATTTAATTATACATGATTACCTAGGATAATAACACTATTTCTTCCAAAATGATATCCTAAACCACCTTCCACCCTTTCATGGAATGGAGTGATAAATCCCATACCTTCACGTCATGGTGTTCAATGACATTATTGAAACCATGTTCCAACCAAATCAATATGAGTCATCTAATATGAGTCTCTTTACTTTAAAATTGAAGTATTAAGAAAATAATTAGTAAACAATATGTTATACTTTCATCAATACAATCTTGGGATCAATTTCTAAGAGAATTCTACAAAATATACATCGCCCATCACAAAATAATATCTCTTAAAAAGAGCATCCATGTTTTTTTTGAAAATGATGGGGATTAATTTAATGAAACATGGGAATGGTTCAAAGAAAAACTCAACATGGTACCTCAAAATGGATTTTAAATCCCATAAATTTTTTTAATCTTTAATTAATGGTTGGGATCGAGAAGGAAACAATTCATTGACATGATGTGTAATGGAACCTTCAAAAATAATTCCCGAATGATTCTTATGAGTATATAGAAGAACTAGATAGACAAAAAAACATGGAAAAAATCATATTACAATGATAATCCAAAAAAATATTATGTAATTAAAATCCAATTTTGAGAAGAAGTTCTTAGGGAAAAACTTTTTGCACTCATTGGGATGATTAAGGAGACCGGTCTTAGGAAGTTCTAATAAATCCAAACTATTGACCGTGTTTGCACAATTTGTGACAAATATGACCACATGACTGAAAACATCTCAATATACTATGAATAACTTATTTTATTTTAGGGGGACCACCAATAGAGTTAAAACCTTTCAACTTTCAAAATCCTTACTATCAAAACACATTCAATCCATGGTACAATGACCATCCTGGATTATGTTTTAATGATAACCAACAACTCAATTGTCCATAAGGACCAAAACCCTACCCTCCCCTAAATATTTCAACTCATATTTTGTTCCCACATCAATTGTTCTAATACCAATAACACGATATCCAATTCTAGCATCCCATCTAATAACTTATTCAATAGGACACCCAACATCCTAAATATCAACATGGGATAAACCAACCAACTCATTCCTCAACCCAATATATCCCTATACCAATCCTTGAATTTTTTTAAAAAATAGAAAGAATACATTATATAGTTTCATCACATAAATATACACTAAAATACATCAAGACTGTAAAAGAACAAATGACGACTCAGGCTTCCCCAACCCTGATGGAATAATCCAATTACATATTGACCACTCATGAACAACTAAAACAAATGACTATTTTACGAAGTGTAATATAAATTAATAATATTGGAAGCATTGTTATATAATCCTTAAAAGCTTCAATTCCACATTAAAATGCTGTAGTACCACCCTATGAATCTGAAAAATTTATTGAGAATGTGGAGGAACCACAACCTCACAGAACAGTCAAGCAGTATACTCCCCTCCCTCAATGCATGAGAGGATATTCTAAACCATAACTAAATAACACATTTTGGGAAATATTGTCACAAGAAAATTTGAACATACAATATCTCTGTGAAATCCAAACTAGACCATTATAATCCAAGTACTTGAAGGACCTATGTATATTCAGAAGGAAGTTATCACACAAAAACCAAGTCCTATTATCTGACAATAAGAGCACCATCATATGAGGAATCATTCCTATTAAGTTAAAACTCTATAATTTTCTTTTCATGAATGTAAAAATATGGGAGAATAAGATTTTCAAATATAATTATGATCTAAGAACCACTGTAAACCTCATTCTATATTCCATGTATTTCCAGTTAGGGATTGATGTACTCCAACCAACTTCTGTTACACTCCAAATTTCTAATCATAGTGTTTCATGTCTTAAGGGGTATTAAAGGATGTTTTTGTGATTGTTAAAAATTTTGTTTACCCTTTTGACTTAATTTTCCTTGAAAATCACCTAATATTCAGTCCTAGGTAGTAAACCCCCATTATCCTTGGTCATTACTTCATAGAAACAATCAACTTTATCATCTGTGTTAAGAATTTGAACATGAAAACAACCTTTAGATACTAGAACCTTGATCTAAAAAATTAATAATGAAAAATCTCTAATTGGGTATAATGAAGATATCCATGAGGTAAATTGGATAGGTAGTTTTGATAGTGAAAAAGAGTAATATCATGGAATTTTTTAAGGATGTTTATGTCTAGATGAGACTAATTTTCTTTGTTCACACAAGGGAAATTTTTCTCCATGGATTGAATCTGTTTTAGGTATATCTTTTGATGATTTTATATAACATGTAATGAAGGAAAACATTGGATAATTAAAAAACATTGATTTCTTAACCATTTTGGACATTGATCTAGGGAGTGTGGTTGATGAAACTTCTGTTCAAAAGGATACAATTTTCTAAGAAATTTGGAATGCGAAACTGAGTTCGATACAAAGTCCCATCCTTATTTTGAATGTGGTAACCAACTTGATCAATAATTTCAGATCATTACTTAACCACTTATGTATTCATTATTAGGTGAAAATCTAAACTTCCCCATTTTAATTTCTTTCTCTCTTAAATCCATTCAAGAGAGGATTCTTCTGGATATCATGGGAAATCATAAGAGAGAAATTTGAATGACCCTTTCAGAAGTTATTAGTACTATCAAAATCAATAGAACTCATAGGGATTTTCTGGAACATGACTTCAAACCCTATCATTAACCTCATCAGATACTCAATCATAGACATATTCTTGTGGTCCATAAAGAAAAACTTTTTTCTGAAATCGTGTATCATCTATTACATTCTTAAAAATGAGTGGGTAATACCAATTCAAGTTTATCCAGAAAAAGCTATAATAACCATGATTAAAAATTAAGATGGTGATTTTCTCCCCAAAATAGTGAGAAGTAAATAGAGATTGTGAATTTACTATAGGAAGTTAAACTCAAATACCAAGAAAGACAATTTCAATTTTCCCTTAATTTATCAATCCCTGAACAGAGTGGTGGGTCATCACTAAAACTATTTCCTAGATGGATAATCATGGTTAAAATAAAATTGGGGGTTCCTTAGAAGATAAATTAAAAAAAACTCACATATCCATTTGGAACTTTTACCTTTAATCACATTCCCTTTGGGTTATGTAATGCCCCTGGTACATTCTAGTGGTGTGTTATTGGAATATTCTCTGACATAGTGATAGATTATTTAGTGGTATATATGGATGAATTATACATATTCGAGGACTGAATTTGGGGATTCCTTATAAATGTTAAATGGTGTTCTTCTATATTCAAGTATAAGAATATCATTCTATGTAGAGAAAAAATTAATTTTATGGTAATGGAAGTGATACCTCTGGTCTATCTGGTCTCTGGTGGAGGGATTGAAGTTGATAATTAAAAGTTTTATATCATTTTCACCTTCCATTTCCAAATAATTTTTAAAAAACTTCGTCCTTATTAGGACATTTTTATTTGCAATAGAATTATAATTAGTAATTTCAGCTCAATTTATCAACCACTTTGGGATTTTTTGGTGAACGAATATCCATTTTTATGACTAAAAAGTTGTGATGAATAATTATCAATATTAGTTAGTCTATTCTCTCTCCACCTATCATGAAATTTCCCAGTTGGAAACATCCATTAAAATACAATAGTGATGGTAGTGACTTTCGTATAGGATATTTATTAGGAAAACATTGAGGTACAAATCTATTATTTATTTTCCTAGGAAAGTAAATCATTAAATGATGAAAATATCAACCACATGACCACTAATAAATAGATTAATTTTATTGTATTTTACTTCGAAAAATTAAGTACTTATTAATTGGGATCCCAAATCATTGTCTTTATAGGTCATTCATCCATAAAATTCCTTTTTCATAAACAATATTCCAAGGATATATTTGTTAGGTGGGTCCTCATTCATCAATATTTTTATATAACCATTAAAGAAAAATGGTTGTTGAAAATTATGTAGTTTATCAACTCTATAGAATAGAATTTAAATAAAAATCACATCACCTTTATAGGTTTGATTCATTTTTAAATGAGATCCCATATTCTATGATTAATTTTTGATTTTATGATGACATAAGAAACCACTTGGTTATGGGTTTCATTCATAAAAATTCAGGACCCAAGATAATAAGAAATTCATTTATATGTTCAAACACTATGTATTTGATGATATGAGACTCTTCATTTTCTTTCCTAATAAGTTAAATAGTATATGGGTTCCCAATTCTGATCAAAATTCCATTTTTATATACCATCATGGAGAGGCATGGGGGGGAACATTAATAAAAATAAAACCACTAAAAAGGTCCACCAACATGGTTTCAACAAGACTAACCTCACTAAGGATTCCTAAAAATTATACCAATGTTTACTTAGGTGTTAATAATTAGGATACATAACCAAAATGAATCAAATTCCCATTACTCCAATTATGGTTTTTGAAATCAATTAGTTTTTGATAATTGATTTCAGGGGAAACTTATTAAACTCTAAGGGATATCTCTAAGTCATCTTAGTTGTTGATTATGTCTAAAAATGGGTATATGACATTCCCAAGAAGTTTTATAACCATCATGTTGTGAAATAATTTATGAATGAATGCATATTTTCTACATTTGAAATTACTAGGGATATATTCAGTGATTGTGGAACCCATTTCTATTATAGTCCCTTCTCACCACTCATGTATAAGTATATGATTTCTCAAAAATTATCCACTGCCTACCATACTCAAACCATTGGTCAAGATGAGTTGGAAAGTACTGAAATTAATAAAATTCCAAAAAACCAATCAATACCACTATGATTGATTGGTCTTAAAATCTCTTTGATTACCTTTTGGAATATTGTACTACATTCAAACTCATCATAGGTATGCCACTGTATAAGTTGGGTTTTAGAGAGGATTTCAATTTACATGTTGTAAATGAATATAAGGCCTTTTGGGAAATCAAAAAAATGATCATTAACATATATTTATACAAGAAAATGGAAATTATATCTTAATTAATTTGAAGAACTTAGGATAAAGTCTTATAAAAATTCAAGGATAAATAAATTTAGATTTCAATCCCACCAATCTAGGAATATTAAAGTCAAACATTTGAACTAGGAAAATTTGTGCTCCTATATAGTCCCATACTTCACCTATACCCAAGAAAGCTAAGGACTAGTTTTTTAGGGTCTAACATAGTGAATCATGTTTACCCTCATGGGGCAGTAGTGATTCAGGATCCAACTAGTGGTCATGTCAACAAAGTCAATGGTTATTGTTTAAATCCACTAATTAAATCATTCACGAAAAAAGAAATTGAGGAGGAGTTGACGGAACTAACCTATGAAATATAAACAAAGCTGGTAGATTTAGGGTCTATGTCAATATAAAAACATTAATATAAGTTAATTCTATTGGGAAACTCTGCTTTTACATAAACATGGACTCGGTTATTGATGTTCCAAAATAAACAAGTAATTTGTTCCATTTACATTTTTTAGTTAAGGGAACATCAAAGTGTCTCAATTGTGTTCTAATTATTTTGGTGGGTATGATTAAAGTGATACTAAGATAAATGAATTTTTTTAAAAATCACATTTCTCCAAGATTTATAAACACAAATAGTCGTCATTAATAGGGATTATGAGAATAACATAGAGATCTAGGGATAAAATTGGAAGATAAAAATGATCATCTCCAATGACCAGGTGAATTCATTCCATGATTCTCATTTTCAAATTATATTTTTTGAACTCACCCCCTTACCTCTACCACTTCTATTTATTGTTTTATTTAAGCACTTAGGATATTGTTATTCTTTATTGGGCTGAAAATAAAGAAAAAAATTATATGTTTACATGGAAAAGTAAATTTTATGTTCATAAATATAAAACTAATTATTTAACCTTGACGAAGATAATACACAATTATAACCTTGAATCTAAATATTTAATAAATTTTCATTCCTTTATTAAGATATTAATCTATGTTTATGTTCAGGAGAATATATTTGGAAAAGTCTGGTTGTCTAATGTTATTTTTAACCATTTTCATTTTCATCCCTTTAAAAAAATCAAAAAACACCCATATAGATTGATCAGTATTAGTTTTAGTTCATGGGGAACCATAATAAATGTAATATGCATTGTTATAATTTTAATTTTTACATGATTATTTAAAAAAACCATCAAAACAATTTAAATAAAATCAACGACAACAAATTTTTTAATTGCAAGTAGAGAAATGGATTGAACAAATTTAGGGATTCGACACTTAGAGATCATGACTTACTGGTTTTATGTCCTATATTTGTGAAATTTACCAGTATTTTTTGTAATTTAATTTTTTTATTATGTTAACTTGAGATGATGCATGAGTATGTTAGCTTAACATTGTACCGTAAGGACTTTGAACCTTAGAGTCATCAGAAAAGTCTTTCTATCAGGTTTGATTTTTTAGTATAATTTTCATTAAAATGTAATAATTTTAAAAAATAAATACTCATCTTAATATTAAAATTTTATTCTATAAAGTGCTTCTATATTTTCCACCTTGAATAAAAATGAATCCCCATGTCAATTATGATGCACAACACCCCATCATGATTAATAGAAATTTGATGAAATCTGTAAATGAATTTGAACAATGTAATTGGAATGATCTTGGGAAATTACTATAAAATAACCTTGTGTTAAATTATTTTTATGGGTTTCATAATTTTTTTCTATGGGGTTTTTTAGTGATCATTATATATTAAAAAGTTTCCTGGAAAAGGGAAATCAATTTCATATTTTTGAGATACATTTCTCTCAAGACTAGAAAACCCCAATATTTTGATTATCCACTAAAGGAGGATAATATTATTTTTTATAATATATAGTTTCTATGTTCTTCATTATTCATAAAAACTCTTTTTAGTTTATTTTATAATATGAACATTAGGTAACATTAGTATTATAATTAATTATTAAAGTGTATTACTACTTATTAAATTATTTAACACCTCCTAAAAAACCTGATGGTCTTGATATTATTTTTAAAATTTCATTTTCATATTTCCCATTAAATTAAAAAAATTTCACCCTTTTTTATCACTTGGATATTGACATTGGAATACCACCATTTTGGAAATTCAACATAGGAAATTTTGGAAAAATTAAACTCGATAACATCCCAATAATATCTTTGTATCAGCCATTATCCAATCCCAATAATGCTAACATTTTAACAAGAGATATATGAGATGATGGTGAAATTTTAATTCAATAGGGACCAAAGCTAGTTATGAGTTTTGAAGGGAGTTTTTTTCTTCCCAATTTGAAGATCAAATTTTAGGCTAGATTCTATGGCCCAAAAAAACCGTGATCATTTCAATAATACATCTACAACAAAAAAACCCTGTGGGTTGAAATTATATATTATTTTAGGTTAAATATGGGTTTCAATTTCATATTCTATATCCCACCACAATTCAACCATCTAAAATCTCATTTCAAAACCTCTTTTTTATGGATGTATGTTTGCTCATATTTTTTTCTTGGTTGGAAAAGTCTTCTCTCAATTACATTTCCACCCACTTAAGCCAACCGTAATTATTTGGGGGGTGAATTTAATTTTTTTTTGATCTACCCAAATCTTACAAAATTTCTATGTGAGGTATTGGAATTAGTGGTTTTGAGTGGATTTATTTTTACTATGATTTTAATGATATGTTATCGCTCTGTCTTTGTAATGATTTCCTTTCACATGTAAGTTTATTTAATCACCAATGGTTTCTTAATAAAAAAATTATTATAATTATCTATAATTTTGATGAAAACATGATTCAGTATTATAATGTTTTGAATTTATTCACACAAATTATATTTAAATCATTCACAAAATGGTGGAGTGTTTTTACTTTATTGTTTTTCACTTCTTTAATTCTACCCTCATGAGCCTACTTCCTACTTCAATTGAGAGAATAAAATAAATGGAGTTTTAAACTTATTATGGTTTGATAGAAAGGATTATAAAGGGGTTATATAGGATGTAATTTCTTACTCTATAAATTGTTAATAATAATATTTATTTTACTTTTTCTATTAAAGGTTTTATTCTTATTCTTATTGAATTTTATTGCCCTACCATTATGGGATAATAAGATCTTTTACCTTGTATTGATCATGAAAATGGTCATACAAGTTTTTTAGTGAATAAAGTGTGATTCTAAAGGTGTATATCAAACAACTGATGAGGTTAGTGTGAAATAATTTGATGAATCCTTCTCAATTTAATGAAATTGAAATAATTTAAATATAAATTCATCCAATCAACCGTTTGGAATATCCTAAGATCAACCCATTCTCATTATCTGAACTCAAATAGGTCTATTAGTGATAATTTAAAACCATATAAAATCAACCCAAAGTTGGAAACTTCATAAAAAAAATTCCATATAATTTATGTTCATTTTGTTTTTTTCTTAGGTCTTTAAAGATTCAAAAACCAAATCTACACTACAAGTGATTGTTTCAACACTAAAAACATGGTTAAATACTGGTACCCCCAAAGTACATGAGAATGAGTTATCCCATAGGCTCATAGAGGAAGTTATAAATGAAGGGGAATGATATATTTATACTATTGGATCATAAAAAATAATAGTATCTTTTTATTGAAGTGCTTAACTAGATTTTGAAGAGGCTCATAGCTGGGGTGTCTAACCAATTGAAGAGGGGAAGGACAGTCAAAGTGTTTAACCAACTAAGATAGAAGGGTTTTTGGATGGGGAGTTAAACTAATTCTAATAGGAGGATTGACTATTATGTTGTCTAACCAATTTCTAGCTAAACAATCTAATTGAAAACCAATATTATTTTGGAGAATTATTGTTGAGGGGTCTAATAAACATATAATGGATAAAGTATTTCATTCTTACTATGAAAGTATCATGTGATGTTCTAATATATTGTTGTTACTACATATATGGTGAGGCTACCAATTTATATTGACTTGAACAACAACATTAAATTTAAAAAATGAGGTAAATAAATAATAAATCACTTTCCTATTTATTAATATAGTTATATTCATTATAAAAATATTAAATAATTTGTAAATTAAAAAGGAAATAATTTTAATTAAACATTTTTATTATAAATTTTTAAATAAATGTATAATTTATATATTTTAAAATTGTAACTTTAAAAATTTAATAAATTTTTTGAAACCATTATAATAAAATTTACGTATGGTGAATGTAAGGTATTTTTCAAAAAATATTGATTTTTCAGTGAATAGTGAAAAATACCAATTTTTGTAAAAATATAATTTATTTTCAATAAATTAAGTAATTTAAAAGAACAATTATGTTTTAGTTATTATTAAATTTAAGATAAGTGTTATTATTTTATTTTAAATCCACCAAAATTATTTTTAATAATATTTACATTTTATTTTATAATATGTTTTTTTGTTTAAAAACACGATTTTTCTAAAAAAATCTTTTAAAATGAAAAATTATTCTCCATTTTAAATAATTAAAATATCACCAAATAAGAAATTTTTTAATGAAATTTATATATTATATATTGTTAAATATTTTTTTTACTCATATAGTGATTATTATTAATCATAGAGTGAATATAAAATCATCTTTTTCTTGAGAAATACTATTCTTGAAACCCTGCTTTTTTATCTTGTCTACGTGTTTTGTTTTAGTACTGATTTTTCAAATAATTTGAATTTTATTTGTTAAAATGGATTAAATAATTTTAATATAAAAAATTTATATTTTATGAAAATTTTAATATATTTTTTTACAATAATTAATATTCAAAATAGTAAAAAATAATTACCATGATTAAAGAAAAAATTTGGTTTACGAATGGGTTAAACTAAAATGATAATGGTTAAAATTACTTAAAAGCATGTATATAAACTATTTGATATCCATATGTATAACGTATAATGTATATTTATTGAGAATAATAAATTTTGGACCCATTTTTCTTGTTAAAAACATGGGAACACTTTTTCATTTCCAAAGTTATAGAGGCGCCTCTCAACTCACATATAAATGGCCACTCCATCTCCTCTCTTATTAACACCATTAAACCCTTTTGGATCAAAAAATATATACTAAAACCACATAAAATATCTATACCTTCATCTTTTATGTCTTGTTCTTATCAGTAATTCATTAGAGGAATAAATTAGGAATAATCCTAATGAGTTTGTTTGAGTAGAGGTAAGATTCCTAAATATGTGTTTCTGAACTATTTCATCATCCTCCAACTTAAAATATTATTAATTTATGATCATATAATAAAAAATTATATTAAATATAATTATATTTAATTATATTATGTTTATGGCCTTTATCCATCTTCTCTTCCCCCAAATGGTAATTCATAATGTCGATCGTGTGTACGACGGACTACCATCTCATGAACTAATGTGACATGTTTTCCAAAAATAGCCATCTTGGGTGGGTATGATGATGGATATAAAATATATTTATGATATTGATAAAATATTTTTACCTATTTAGTTATTATATCATATATATAATTTTACTTTATATTCTATTGAGGATAAGGTAACATCGCTCGTGTGTACGGCGGACTACCACCTCGTGAAGCGATGTGATTTATTTTTCACTAACGATTTACATGAAAAGTAATAAAGATATATTTAATGAATAAATTTGATATAAATTAAATACTTATGATTATAATTAAATATTTATCATTTTTCAAATATAATATATGATTTTATTTCATACCTTTTAACTCACTTAAAAATGATAATGTAGTTCTTGTACGTGTGGAATACCGCATTCACAAAGTGAAGTGACTCACTTTCCATCACCACACCATGTTGGTGATATATATAATATTTATTAAAGAAATAATTTTTTATATATGATTTAATTATAATTTTGGAAATAAAACAAATTAATTTTCTCATTTTCAAAATTATTTTGAAAAAATGGAAATGTTACTCATAGATATATACAGCCTACAGTTTCCATGATCATAACGTACTTAATTTCTCAGAACCACATTGTATAATTGTAATTAAAAGTATATTTGATTTAAAAATATGATAATTATGTCATCATTATCATTATATAGATGTTTTAATATTTTTCTCTTTTATTTTATTAAATCTACCAAAGTTGTTTTTGACACATTAGCCGAATATGGCCAAAACATCCTATATAAAACTAATTGATAAAGTAATCATGTATAAAATGGTAATAAGTGAAATAAAAGGAATAATAAAATTTAAAACTATTATTATGAAATTAAATAATTAACATATTTTTATTATTCATAGTGATAAATAATGTACGTGATGAGTAACACTCAATGTAATTGACTATGTATCAATTTCCTTTCATTGAGAAAAATTTTGAGGTTATGCATCTATATTATTTTTTAATGTGTAAATATAGATAATTTGACATTTTATATCATTAATTTCTCTAATCACATGTCAATTCATGTTTTTTAAATTAAATCTTTCATGGGCCTTAAAATTCAAATATTATAAGGCGATTAAGGACTTTTATTTTTTAAAAAATATCTTTTAAGATTTTCCATCAATCTATTTATGTTACTTTTCAATGATTGTAAATTGATGTTATGAAATTTTTTATATGGAAATAAAACATTTATAAAGGTTATTTTTTTGTATTTTTCCCATTATTTCAATATTTTTCAAAATGAATTTTTTATATGGAACATTGTGAAAAATGACAAAAGGAATGTTATATTCTTTAAACATACAGTGACAGAAACACTTTTTTCCACCGTCACCAAAATTTTATTTCTAGATTATATTGCAATATTTAATGTTTTATTCAATTAGAATCTATATTTCTAATTTTGTGTATTTTTTTTTCTGAGAAATAGTTTTTTAAATATGATGGATATTTTAATATCTGAAATTGTATTCTTATGGGTGAAGAGAATATTTTATGAGTGTGGCGCTGAAATTTGAAATCTTTTACATGTTATTATTATGTTATGGTTCTTTGAAATTATTTATATTGATGTGTGGTTATGTTATTTACCATGTATATTTGGTTACACTATAAACCAAAGATGGGTCGTTACGTTTTAAAACAAGGACGTGTGTTAACATTATAATCCAAGGACGGGTGCTTCCATGATATCCCTCCACTGAATAGGGTGTGGAAGTCAAACTTAAGGTTATTACATGTAAATGTTTTATAGATATGGATATACCAAGATACCTATAAGATTTTTCAATTCTTTTTATGGTATATAATGATTCTTTAAGTATAAATATATGTGTTTTCATTTGAAAATTATTTATTTTTTTACATCAAGGAACATTTATATAATGGTAAAAATTTCATTTGTTTTAATGTTTTCACTAGAAAAATGATTTTTATTATTTTTATTTTTCTTACAGATATGTTTTACTCATCCAAAATTATTAAAAAGTTTTTCACATGGTTTATGTATGTGTAAGTTAAATGTAGATATTTGGATGAAACTCGTGAATATTATTCATTAAAACAAATCATGTAGAATCATTAATGTTTCATATTGTGAAAAAATAGATATTGACCACAACTTTCCACTTTTTATAATATGGTTATGTTATGTACAAGAAATTTTTAATACTCTAAAAATAAAATCCCAAATTGTCCCTCGAATGTAAAAGAATGAATTGTGAATTAAAATTCAAGATTATCTAATTTTTACGGAGGGGTTACTATAGTTGGTATCAGATGATGGTTTAGATAACTATGCATGTTTTGACAATGTTAATATAATTCCCTTGAAATATTTTAATTTATAGTTATTTTTAAATCATATATAATTTTATGATTAATGTGTTTCTTCATCTAAACTATTTATGTTTATAATAGTTTTCCATAAAGAGAATAGTGAGACTGTAGTGAGAAGGCACTAATAAGAAAATATTTTTCCAAATCATTTTCTTGAGGTGTTTTTAATTTCAATAAAATCGTTTTTTGTTGTGATGGATGAGTTGAAACAATTTATAAATGTTTTTGTATCCATTTCAGAGAGAAACACAATATACCATGAAGGAACATGTCTATAGTGGAGCATTTTTTGAGGTAGAATCCCCAATCATTTAGTGGATCATATGACCATCTCTTAGCTGAATGATGTACCAATGATCTAGAAAAGATATTTGAAGTCATGGGATATTTAGAACCTAAAAATGTCACTATTTATATTTATCTCATTAAAGGTGAAGCAACTCGATGGTGGTCTCTGTTTAACAATACCATAGACAAATCTGATCTCGATTCCATGGAATGGGAAACATATAAGGATCATTTTCATGAGAATTATTTCCCAAAGATAGTTCAAATCCTAATGGAAAACAATTTCAAGAATTTAGGTTGAATGATGAATGTTCTATGGAAACATATGAAGCTAATTTTACAATAATTTCTAGGTATGTAGCTGATTTTGTTTGGGAAATTGATCGTAAAATTAAAATATTTTACTCAAAAATAAAACAAGGTCTATTAATATCTTTGGACACACCAGAATATAAAATCTATTAGAAAGTTTTCCATTATATGGTAAATTTTGAGATGGAGTTTCCTAAAACTTATGTTCCTTATGATGATGAAATTAATAAGCATTCAAAATGGTATAGGATGGGGAAACGTACAAAAGAAAGTATGGATATAAGAAAAAAATTGTTCCTAGCTTATGATAATGGTGGTAAAAATCATTATAGAGAATATATTATGATGTCTTATAAGTAATTTTTATGAAGTAAGATTGGTTATATGGCTCGTGAATATGAAGAAAATGATCCAAACAGAAATGAACAGATGGTTATAATAAGTTTTAATTTCAAAAAGTTGGGTAATTATGACAATGTGTGTCCAATGTTGGTTAATTAGGGTAAAATTAGCAAGATAAAATGAAAAAGGCTATGAAAAAATCATCTTACACTACTACAGTTGATGTTGGTTCATCAAATGATTTGGTGATAGCTATTTTATTGGTTTATTTGAATTATTCCAATACCCTATTTTAGTCAGGATCTTCAAATTCCTTAATTTCAAATAAAATTTAAAGTAAAATGGTAATATTACTACATGAAAAATATGATAGAACATTTAGTGAAAACTATTAAATGAAGTATTAAGGAATCCAAGATTTATAGAAATATTCTCGTTTTTATTAGTGGGATGGTCTTTCCTATAAATATTTTCGATTTGGACATAGTATAGTTTCATATCATTGTTGGTATGGATTGGATTTTAGTTTATCCTTATAAAAATATTATATAGTCATGAATGTTTTATTTAGTGATTTCTTACCTTCGATAACATACTATGATGCCGAGAAATTTATTAGATATGGATTTGAATGTTTCCTAGCACATATTGTTGAAAACAATTGTTCAAATTAGTGGTGTGCAAGTGGTGAATTAATATATGGATGTTTTTAGGATTATTTTCATGGTATTATTACTAAATAGGATGTTGTGATTAATATTGATTTAATTATTGATTCTATGAAAATTTCTATACCCCTTAAAAATTGATCAAATTGAACTTTGAAAATTGGAAAATAAATTGCATAATTTATTATATAAAAAATTTCATTCAAACTAGCCCTTTATAATGGGGAGCTATTTTTTTGTAATAAAGCGAACAAAATACCCTCTCAATCATGTACCTAACCTGGCCCGTGTCACACAAAAAGGGAATTGCCAACACCAAAAGAAAGGAGACTACCGCCTAAGTATCAAACAACAACTATATGAAATGATATTTTACAACCTAATGCAACAGAATAGAACATATAAATGAAAGGAAGCACATCCAAAAAGATAAATATATTCTATTATGGAAAATATATAGTGGAAACCAAAAAACGCATGATTAGAAACAATATCCAAGTATATGTCCAACAAAAAAGGAATGCCAAAATAGGAAAAACAACTAGTTCAGGTGACATTGTGGGCAAACTCCCACCATCTCACCACCAACTACTCCACTCATATGGAGAAGAAACTCCCCATACCATTGTGGTTCCTTTACTTTCTATTCATCAAATTACATAACCAAGTCTATGCACCATCATGGGGGTACACAGAATGTGATCTAATAGGCTCAGTAGAGTCCCACCCAAGCATTTCATAACAAGTCATTGTACCAATAACTCATGTATAATAATTTTAAAAATTTAGGGAATGATAATTAGTAAAGAAGTTTTATCAAATCCTGGTAAATATTAAAAATTTTACATCAATTTAAAAATAGTGGTAGGTATATCATATCCAAGAATAATTTCTAATATCATATATCGAAATACAAATAATTTATATCAAATCCAAAACATTACAAATCCAAGAACAGGTAAATCACGCTAATGTACTAACCAAGTCAGGCTAGTATACTACTTGTACCACAAAAAATGACTAGTGCACAAGAAGTCCCTATAACATAATCCTAAGGATCATAGGAACGGTAACATCCTAGGATTTTAAAAGAAAACACTATGTTCAATAGGGTGTAATATAAACCACATAAAGCATAAATGGATTACTAAATATTAATATTTAAATTTCATAGTTATAGACTAATCGTTAAATTAGAGGGAATAAATAGGAATGAACAATCTTTGAAATAAATATAATGTTCCAATTAAATATGAATGTTTTGGTAATTTCTTATAGAATAGTTACACTATTTTTCGAAAAGACATTTTATTCTTCATAAAATATGTCTTATTCATAAATTATTTTTATTACTTTTTATGTACAAAAAATATACGTAATTTATAGAGATTTTATAAAATTTATTTAATAAAATTATTTTTTTAATATTATAATATAAAAATGTTCATAAGGTTAAATTTTGATAATTTTATAAGAAGTTTTTTTTCAATAGATAGTGAAAAATGTAGATTTTGATTAAAATTTATGTTTTCGAGGTATTTAAATGGTAAAAATAAGTTTTTCCTTAATTTTAACTTTTATATTAGTTCATTTTTACATAAAATAATCCAATCATTATTTTTTAAATGGATTTGTAATATAATTTAATATAAAACCAATTCAAATTTTGATTTTTTTGAAAAACTATTTTTCATTGCGTTTTATAAATTTAGTTTTAAATTAAAATCATAGACTTCTATGATTTTAATTTTGAAAAGAGATTCTATATATGGATTCAGAGTGTTTAAATTTTGAATGTATTTCTCGTTTATTATTTTCCAATATAAATTGTTAACTTAAAATTTTTTATTACCATGTTAAAGGGTAAAACAAGTAATTAAGGGTAAAAATAATTTGAAAATGATTAGAAAATTATCTTCAGAATTTTACTAATTTGATTGGATGAATGGTTTTCTAAAAAAATCATCATTGAGATTAATTTATAACCTTTGGAAACCACTTTCATGAGAGTATGAAATTTATAATGTGTTATTTTAAGTAAGATCAAAGATATCATACTCATGTTTTTAATAAGTATAACATTTTTAATTGGTGGTCATCCAAAATATATCTTCAACCATAAAAGTGTCTAGAATTATAATTTTTTTCTATTAATCATTGGAATTTATTTTCTATTTTTTTTGAATAAAAATTTCTTTAAATGCATATAAAAATTTGATAAAATATTTATTTTATTAGTAGAAATATAAAATAAATATTATTATTTTTTTTGAAATAAATGTAATTTTACATATTTAATTTCATGCACAATCTTTCTAAACTATCTTGACATGTTGTTAATTTAACAATATATTTGGTTAGAATTAATATTTTTTTATTGACATTTTTAAAAGTCATTGTAATGAATAGTGTCAAAATTGGAATTAATGATATTTTAAAATAAATAATACATTATTAAAATATATAAAATTCCTAAAAATATTAAATTAAAAAATGAATAATGTTTAGTATTTCATCCATCATACATGATTGGGCCGTTGGTTATTTTTTTAACTATATTAACTGTTAAATAGTAAGAACCCATGTTTTCACTATAATTGTTAAAAGGGTTAGATACGGGTTAAACTGAAAGATAAGGGTACTAATGTTACATAAAATTTTCAAAAAATTATTTTATAATATTATTTAAGCCCATTATATTCCTATATTATAATATAACTCAGTTTTGGCCCATTTGGAATTTAAAATTAATTAATATTAACTTAATATTATGAGAAATTTCAAGAGTTTTCCTCTCATATCCTATGAAAGGGCACCCATTATTATCATCTAAATACATTTAGAAACCATTTTTTATCAGAACATATCTACCAAAATACCTACCTATAATCCCTCATAATATTTAGAGGTTTTTTTAGGCATAACAGCAACCATAGTGGTCTTAAGGTGTTATGTATATGTAGATTTCTAAAGAAGATGTATAGCTTGTATCTGCATGTCTTAGTTTTGTTTCTTCTTCCACATCCCTAAAAACTTCTTCAATCATGATAAAATAATAAATCTATTATCCATAATTTTTTGATATGTTATAATTTTTTTAAATAAAACATATCAATTTCTTTTTTCATCAAATGGGAAAATTGTTAATCATTATTGTGTACAGAGGGTCGCCACCTCAGGAACCAATGTAATTCATATTCAATCACCGTTTGTAAAGACTGGTTTTAATTCTCAAATTAAGGTTTATATGTTATATTCATGAAGTATGTTTAATTATTAAATGATAATATATCCTTTACAATCTTACCTTTCTTTTCACAAAAAATTTATAACATTATTCGTGTGTATGTGTGAATTATAACCTCCAAGAAGTGATGCATTTTTTTTATAACCAAATCACTTAAATGACATATATAAGTGTATTTAAATAATTTATATGATATTTATGATATTATTATCATTATTTAATGATAAAAAATTACCTTATTTCATTATTAATCACTGAAAAATGGAAAAAAAAAATTCATACATACGTACAACCTACTATCTCAATGACTGTGACACAGATCATTTTTCATAATCATATTTAATGGATGGATTTAAAAGTATAATCGATATATAATAGTGATTATTAATTAATGAATATTATTCTTAACATGATAGAATAATGTCAAATTTGAACATAGTCAAACGAACGAAGTCATTTTGAACATAAGTGCTAAATATCATCAAATTTTTTGACATGAACTAAATTTATTAAGTAATTTTATAATAAAAAAATAATTGAAATAAAAGGAATAATAAAATTAAAAAAGGATCTCAATTGATTAAATAATTAACCTATAGTTGTAATCCATTAATTATAACATCCCAGGTAAATAAAGAACAAGAAATTTTCATATTTATTAATATTTGTGAATTAAATATTAATTTTACTTTAAAGAGGTTTCTATGTTCGATAGCATACCCGATACGCAACAACGAGTTTCTTTGAAATCTTACGTTGCACAATAATAATATAATAATATTATTTTCAAATGATAGTTAACATGTAGCCGTTGTATTGGAGGGAATGAATATAAATAACTAAAATATGATTATATATGTTTTTCAAATGTTTTTACATTTATCCAATAAAATATAAAGGCTTAAAATAAGAAAAGAATTCAATTTTAGGCATAGATACTCAAACATTCACTAAAGGGTCAACTTATCCCCTTTTGATGGTGAACCCTCTTTAAATATAGTTTTGGTCACTACTATACATTCTATTGGACCAAATAAAACTATTCTTTAGAATCGGGACATCAAAATTTACTTTGTGTAAATTTTTGGTATTTTTCTGATAAAGTTCATTTTTTAATGAATAGTGAAAAATGTTGTATTTTAATTCAAAACCACTTTTTAATATAATTTATTTATATAATTAGATTAACTTTTTAATTGGTTTTAAAGTGAAATTATAATATATTTTTACCATTTAATCCAATGGTGGTCATTAAAATTAATTTCACTTTGAAATTGGAATTAAACGAGTGTCAATCTTTTGATATATTTTGTTTCTTAAAAACACGCTATTTGTTTTGAAAGTGGGAATTAATTATTAAATTAATTAATGAAACTAATATGTTTTGAATTTTTTAAAATAGACATCATTTTTGAATTTGGAATATCAAATATAGCTTAGGGTGAATTTTTGGTATTTTTCTAAAAAACATCAATTTTTGATGAATAGTGAAACCACTAAGTGGTAGTTAAAAAACTGATTTTTCATTTAAATGAAACATTACCACTTCTGTGAATTGAATTTCAAAAATCCAACATACATGGTTGTCAATAGGAAGTAAAATTTGGTTCAATGGGATTAAAATAATTTTTTTGGTGAATAGTAATTTTTAAGTTCTATTAATCGCGATTAAAGGTAATTAGTGTAATTTAAGGTAAAAATAATGTTATAATAATATTAAATTACCTTTACACATGTACTAACCTTATTTTATGTTTCATATAAGACAAAACCAATCCATTGGTCAACTTTTGGACCCCATGGAACCACTTGGGTAAGAAAATGACATTAATAACTTTTTATTTAAAGATAAAATAAAAATGTCACAAACATGTATTGTCTTACTAAAACAATTTTTCTGTGGGGTTATAAAAGTCATATTTTTGACTATAAATACTAAAAATATTTCTTAAATCATGATATTTTTTTAATAATTTTTAGACATTAAATAAATTAAATTATTTATGACACTATGATGATGCAACGATTACCTCATTAATTAATGATTTAAATAAAATTAAAAGATAATGTAAAATCTAAGAGTTACACTTGTCAAAAACCTATTGTATGGGTTGATTTAGAACCCTTATCACCTTATCCTAGAGATATATCCTTTTGGGACCTTTAAAATCAGAAAAATAATTTTATAATAAAGTAACATTTTATAACTTTCCAAGAGTGCCCCTCCTCCCTCTTATAAAAGGCCCCCACCTATACCACCTTACCCACACCTCTCAAGACATTGGATCAGCCAAGATCTGATCATTTTATCTCTCCACAACCCTATCCTCATCCTAGATGCCTTACCTTAGGCAGAAATCTCTTCAATAAACCCTTTTGGTTCAAACCAAAGGGAGTTACTCGATTTAAAGGTAATGTCTTCACTTGGGTTCTTTTGTTTTATTTTTCTTCTCCAACCCCCTAAACTATTTATATTAATTTCTTTTGTAACAAAAACAGTATATTAAATATACTAGGATGTTGTTATAATAAGGATTAGAGCTACACTTACACACACCTCCGTCTAATGGTTAAAGAACATACTGTTTCTGTTGTTGGTGAATTTCTGCCTTACGAAACGATGATTGTTCAATGTTATTTTAACACCTTTCATGGTGGCCATTAAGATGTATATATATTATGTTTATGTTTTCATTATTCTTCTTTATTTTTCAATTATGGCATACCTTTGTAGTTTCCATTATGGTGAAACACGATAATTCCATTTTAGGAAGTACGGACTACCGCCCACTCAAAGTGATTTGATTCGTTAATGCCATATGTGAGACACATAAAGGATGGAGTTAATGATATAATATATTATATTATAATGTAATTATAGTATACCTTTATATCATTATGATTTCACTCCATTAAATATGAAATAGAAATGAAAGTAGCATTCATGCGCACGTACGACTTACCGTCTCCATGAACGGTGCATTTCATTTCTTACCTCTAAATGTTATGTAATATTATAAATAAATGTATATGATGGATATATATGATATATATGATATCAAAATCATTAATATCATTCTGATATAATGGATCTTTGACCACATGAACAACATGTAATTGTAAGAAGTCCATTTTTGACTTAAGTACCAAATATCGACAAAACGAACTTTATTAACTTAAATGAATAAATAATGTTTATAACATGGAAATAAGTGATATAAAAGGAATAATAATCTTGAAAAAGGTTCTTAATCAAGTAGAAATTAAAACTAGTTTATTATTCAGGAGATTAAAGAGCAATCAAGTCACGTCGGGCATGAGGTAAGGGACTTCGTCTCAATCTCCTTTCATTGAGGCATATATTGTTCTAATACAAGACTTTATTTTTTACACTGTATAAAAAAACTTTTAATTTTCATTTCATTCAAAGGGAATCTTTTTCTATGAAGCATTTTACTAAATGACAAAAAGGAATGTTTATTTTAACATACAAAGTGACAACGATCTTTTCCTCCACCGCGAGTATTATTCGGCATTTGGCTTCCTCAAAAAGCCATAATGTTTTTAAAATGAAATAAATGCCATATAATATTTTATGTATTTTGGTATTGAAAATGGTTTTTATAATGGATTTTTTATGTCAATATATTTAAGTGATATTTTGTGATCGAAATGTTGAAAAGTTTTCTTTCCATTAAATTTGTTTTATGTCTTATGATTTTATAACAGTACTTGGACATTTGATGGGTGGTTAGGTGATAAACCATATGATGGGTGGTGCCGTGAATACCAGGATGGGTGGTTTCATTATAACTTCCAATGAATTGGGTATGGAATTCGGCCGTATAGCTATTCCATTAAGTGATATGTGTGGAAGTCGACCGTATGGTTATTCCATTTAAGTATGTTCATATCCCAAGTTACCTTTATTATTTATGTGTTCTTTATATGGGTTTTATAGTAATCTTTTAGTTACAAAAGGGTAAGTAATGATCTTTTATTCAGTGAAGAGTTTTTATTACTTCTTAAAGGTAAAACGTATTACTTTGATAAAGTAATCTTGGTTTACTTGTTGTTTTAAAAAACTAACAGTTTTCCTTCTTTATGTATCCCTTACTGAGCTTTTTATGCTCATCCCAAGTTTTTTTTGAAATGTTTTTCACAGGACATGATGTGGAATAGGGTCAAGGATGGGATCAAGGAAAAGCGATGTTGTCTGAAACATGGAACTAGACATGACTCTCTTTTTTAAAGAGTTCATGTTTTGTAAAAAAGGGGAAACTATGTAGAAGTGTCTACTTTGTAAACTTTTGAGATGTAATATTTATGTCCTAATTCTCTAAAACTCTAAACCTGAAAAGATCTTCAATGTGAATTATTAATTTAATTCAATATTAAGTAATGTTCAAGGCTGGTGCCTTATAGTTGGTATTAGAGGTCGGTTTAGACAACTTTAGGAGTTAGAAAATTGTTAAATTTATAAATTAATTTATGGTATGATTGAAATTATATAGCATTTAAAGAATACAATGTTGCTTTGACTAATATATTTCTGTGTTCAGAATGGTTTTCCGTAGAGGAAACAAGGAAGCTATGTTGGGACGACATCAGGAGGAAGAAAACCTTCCAAATCAGCAACCTGTGATGGTGGGAATTGGAACTGAACAGTTTGTTGCAGTGATGGACCAGTTGACTCAGGCTATAAATGGTGGTGGTATCCATGAAAGAGATCACCCAGATCAACCGCATAGGAACATGTCAGTAGTGAAACATTTCATGAGGCAACATCCGCCATCATTCAGAGGATCATCTGACCCTGTGCTAGAATAAGGGTGTATTAAAACACTAGAGAAGATTTTTGATGTCATAGGGTATTAAAAACATCAAAAGGTTAGTCTTGCTATTTACCGTTTTGAAGGTGAAGCTGATCAGTGGTGGTCGATGATGAAAAATATTAGGGATAGTGATGAGATTGATGATCTTCACTGGGAATAATTCAAAGGTATGTTTCTTGAGAAATATTTTCCCAAGGCGGTTCATCTTAGTATGGAAAAACAATTCCTAGAATTGAGGTAGGAGGATGACTCAGTGGATGCTTATGAAGCGCATTTCACTCGACTGGAAAGGTATGCTCCAAATTTCATACGAGATCCTGATAGTAAAATCAACCATTTTTTACTCAGGGTAAAAGCCAAAGTATCGAAGGGATTTAGCTTCTTGTGAGTTCAAAAGTTATGAAAAACTTGTTCGATGTGCAGAGAAGGTGGAAATGGAGTTTGCCGATGATCAGGTGTTCTTTAACAAAAAACAGAATTAGAGGTCCAGTTGGCCGGCAAAGGGGAAGAATTCATAAAAGAAGCAAGGAGGTAATAAAACCAAATATCCATCCTGTGAAAAGTGTGGTAAAATGCATACTGGATAATGTTTATCCAAGTTTGGAAAGTGATTTTGGTGTGGTAAGTCTAGTTATATTGCTCGTAACAGTAAGGAAGATGATCAAGTAGGCAATAAAAATCCAGTGGTAAGATGTTTTAAGTGTAATGAAATGGGTCATTATGCAAATTAGTGTCTAACAAAGAACTCAACTGATGGAAAGCAGCCAGACTACAAGCAGAAAGGGGTGGTGAAATCCTTTGCAACTACTTCAGAAGATGTTGGGCCATCGAATGAAGTAGTATCAGGTACACTGTTTGTTTGTTCAGATTATGCCAATGTGTTGTTTGATTCAGGGTCTACACATTATTTCATTTCTGAGAAGTTTTCTAGTAAATTGGGAATTCCATCTCAATATATGAATCCTGATCTTATGGTAAAAACACCTGGAGGGAATGTTGAGACAAAAAGAAATTATAAGAACGTTCATATCCTTGTGTGTGGAAAGAATCTACCTGCAAAACTTATTGTTTTTCTTATAGTAGAGTTTGATGTTATTTTGGGCAAGAATTGGCTTTCTGTTTATCATGCTAATATTGAATATAGAGCTAAAGAGGTTTCTTTTCAGAAAGATTTTTAGTTTGTGTACAAGAATGAACCTTTGCTTTTGATAACATATCAGGAAGTTGAGAAACTAGTAAAATATAGAAATGAATGCTGCCTTGCAACTATTGTTGTAAATAAAGGAACTATTCTGATTAATGATGTGCCAGTGGTAAATGAGTATCTTGATGTTTTTCCTGATGAGTTGCCTGGTATTATTCATGATCGGGAAATTGAATTTACTATTGACATAGTTCCTTATTTTAAGACAATTTCAAAACCCCCTTATCGAATGGCTCAAGTTGAACTTTTAGAGTTAAAGAAGCAATTGCAGGAGTTATTAGATAAAGGTTTCATTCGACCTAGCACATCACCATGGGGTGCTCCTGTCTTGTTTGTTAAAAAGAAAGATGGTTCAATGAGACTTTTCATTGATTATAGAGCCTTGAATAACATCATTGTTAATAACAAGTATCATTTACCTCATATCGATGATTTGTTTGATCAGCTCTAGGGAGCTCAGTATTTTTCAAAGATTGAATTGAGGTCGGGGTAAAATCAGTTGAAATTAAAAGAATCAGATGTTCTGAAGACTGTGTTCCATACTAGATATGGCCATTATGAATTTTTAGTTATGCCTTTCGGGTTAACCAATGCACCTTCTGTATTAATGGACCTTATGAATAAAATTTTCCACGAGTTCTTGGATAAGTTTGTGGTTGTTTTCATTGATGATATTTTGGTGTTTTCTAAAAGTAAAGAGGAGAATGAAAGTCATTTAAGGGTTATCTTGCAGATCTTAAAAGAAAAGAAACTATATGGAAAATTAAGCAAGTGTGAGTTTTGGTTACAAAAAATTTCTTTCCTTGGTCACATTGTTTCAAAAAATGGCATAACTGTTGATCCTGCTAAAACAAAAGTTATTGAAGAATGGCCAAGTCCCACAAATGTAACCGAGATCCGTAGTTTTCTTGATTTGATAGGTTACTACAGAAGGTTTGTTGAAAAGTTTTCACGGTTATCTAGTCAAATGACTAAGCTAACTCGAAAGGGTGTTAAGTTTATCTGGACAAAATAATGTGATGATTGTTTTCAGGAGTTCAAAATATGATTGGTGAATGCTCCAGTTTTGGCACTTCCTTCCAAGAATGGTGAGTTTGTTCTCTACAATGATGCTTCGATAAAGGGACTTAGTGGTGTACTTATGCAGAATGATCAGGTAATTGCTTATGCTTCACGTCAGTTGAAAACTCATGAGGTAAATTACCCTACACCTGATTTTGAATTAGCTGCTGTTGTTTTTGATCTAAAAATTTGGAGGCATCATTTGTATGGAGTAAAGTGTGAAATATATACTGATCACAAAAGTTTAAAGTATATATTCACTCAGAAATAATTGAACATGAGACAGAGGATATGGCTATAATTAATCAAGGATTATGATTGTACAATTCATTACCATCTAGGAAAAGAAAATAAAGTGGATGATGCTTTGAGTTGAAAAAGTAATGCTTCATTAACCATGCTACGTTTGGAAAGAGATCCTTTGGTTTTTGATTTGCTAAACTTTGGAATAGAAGTTGATGGTGCAGGAAGTTCGTCTGTTTTGTTTCAGGTGTCAGTGAGATCATCTCTATCAGACAGAATTAAGCAAGTGAAGAAGAAAGACAGTGGGTTGTAGAAAAAGGTAGAGCTGGTTCAGAAGGGTATGTTGCCTAAATTTAACATTGATAATGATTGTGTTTTGAGGTATGGGAAGAGATTATGTGTGCCTTGTGATTCGCAGTTGAAGAATGAGTTGTTATGTGAGGCTCATAGTTCCCCGTTTTCTGTTCATCCTGGTAGTACTAAGATGTACAGAGATATGTGTGAGTATTACTGGTGGGATGGAATGAAAAGAGATATTGCTAATTTTACTGTGAAGTGTTTGACTTGTCAACAGGTTAAAGCAGAGCGACAGTTACCGAAAGGGATGCTTTATCCTTTACCAGTGCCAGAGTGGAAATGGGAAAATATATCCATGGACTTTGTTGTGGGATTACCGAAGACATCTCAAGGTAATAATGTAATCTGGGTTATTGTTGATCGATTGAATAAATCTACTCATTTCCTTCCTATTCGAGATACATTCTCTCTAGATCAACTTTCTCGAATTTTATCTCAGAGAGATAGTTAGGTTGCATGGAGTTACCCTCTCAATTGTATCTGATTGTGATCCCAGGTTTACTTGTAACTTTTGGAAAGGCCTTCAGAAGTCATTGGGTACTGAATTAAATTTTAGTACAACTTTTCATCCTAAGTCAGATGGGTAGTCAGAACGAACAATTCAGACCTTGGAGGATATGCTACGTGCTTTATCGATTGATTATTAGGGAAGTTGGGACCAACATCTTTCTTTGGTTGAATTTTCATATAATAACAGTTTTCATTCCAGTATACAGATGGCTCCGTTTGAGGCATTATATGGGAAGTAGTGTCAAACTCCAGCTTTTTGGGATGAAATAGGTGAAAGGAAGTTGATGGGACTAGAATTGGTAGAAGAGTTAGCAGAAAAAGTTCAGATGATACAGAAACACATGAGAACAGCTCAGAGCTGGCAGAAAAGTTATGCAGACAACAGGAGGAAGGATATATCTTTCGAGGTAGGGGATCATGTTTTTCTCAAAGTTTCACCACAGAAAAGTGTGATGCGATTCGGTAAGAAAGGAAAGCTGAGTCCAAGGTTCATCAGACCATATGAAATTCCGGAGAGAGTTGGATTAGTTGCTTACCGAGTGGCTTTACCTCCAATTTTATCTCAGGTACACAATGTTTTTCATGTTTCTATGTTGAGAAAGTATATGCCAGATCCATCTCATGTTTTGAGCCTAGAGGTAGTTTAGTTGGAAGAGAATCTCTCTTATGAAGAACAACCAGTCCAGATTCTTGACCGAAGAGAGCAAGTGTTGCGAAATATGGTAATTTATCAGGTGAAGGTTTTATGGAAAAACCATATGGTTGAAGAGGCCATGTGAGAAAATGAAAATGCTATGAGGGATAAATACCCCCACTTATTTTGATAAGTGAATAAATTTGCGAGGACACAATTCCCAAAAGGGGGGAAGGATGTAACATCCCAGGTAAATAAAGAATAAGACATTTTCATATTTATTAATATTTGTGAATTAAATATTAATTTTACTTTAAAGGGGTTTCTATGTTCGATACTGTACCCGATACACAATAATGAGTTTCTTTGAAATCTTACGTTGCACACTAATAATATAATATTATTATTTTCAAATGGTAGTTAACACGTAGCCGTTGTATAGGTGGGAATGAATAAAAATAACTAAAATATGATTATATATGTTTTTTAAATGTTTTTACATTTATCCAATAAAATATAAAGGCTTAAAATAGGAAAAGAATTCAATTTTAGGCATAGATACTCTAACATTCACTAAAAGGTCGACTTATCACCTTTTAATGGCGAACCCTCTTTAAATATAGTTTTGGTCGCTCCTATACATTCTATTGTACCAAATAAAATTCTTCTTTATAATCGGGACATCAAAATTTACTTTGTGTAAATTTTTGGTATTTTTCCGATAAAGTTCATTTTTTAATGAATAGTGAAAAAAGTTGTATTTTAATTCAAAACCACTTTTTAATCTAATTTATTTATATGATTATATTATCTTTTGAATTGGTTTTAAAGTGAAATTATAATATATTTTTACCATTTAATCCAATGGTGGTCATTAAAATTAATTTCACTTTGAAATTGGACTTAAACCAGTGTCAATCTATTGTTATATATTGTTTCTTAAAAACACGCTATTTATTTTGACAACGGGAATTAATTATTAAATTAATTAATGCAACTTATATGTTTTGAATTTTTTAAAATAGACATCATTTTTGAATTCGGAATATCAAATATAGCTTAGGGTGAATTTTTGGTATTTTTCTGAAAAACTTCAATTTTTGATGAATAGTGAAACCACTAAGTGGTAGTTAAAAAACTGAATTTTCGTTTAAATGAAACTTTAACACTTCTTTGAATTGAATTTCAAAAATCAGAGATACATAGTTGTCAATAGGAAGTAAAATTTGGTTCAATGGGATTAAAATAATTTTTTGGTGAATAGTAACTTTTAAGTTGTATTAATCGCGATTAAAGGTAATTAGTGTAATTTAAGGTAAAAATAATGTTATAATAATATGAAATTACCTTGAAAAATGTCCTAACCTTATTGGATGTGTCATGACCGACCAAAAAAATCCATGGGTCAACTTGGGGACCCCATGGAGCCACTTGGGTAAGAAAATGACATTAATAACTTTTTATTTAAAGTTAAAATAAAAATGTCACAAACATGTATTGTTTTACTAAAACAATTTTTAAATCAAGTTATACAAGTCATATTTTTGACTATAAATATTCATTAGAAATATAAAAATATTTCCTACATTGTGATATTTTTTTTATAATTTTTAGACATTAAATAAATTAAATTATTTATGACACCATGATGATGTAGTGATTACCTCATTAATTAACGATTTAAATAAAATGAAAAGATAATGTAAAATCTGAGACATAAAATTGTCAAAAACCTATTTTATGGGTGTATTTAGAACCCTTATCAACTTATCCTAGATATATATCCGTTTGGGACCTTTAAAAACAGAAAAAGAATTTTATAATAAAGGAACATTTTATAACTTTCCAAGAGTGCCCGTCCTCCTTCTTATAAAAGGCCCCCACCTCTACCACCTTACCCACACATCTAAAGCCATTGTCTCGGCCAATATTTGCTCATTTTATCTCTCCACATCCCTCTCATCATTCTAGATGCCTTGCCTTAGGCAGAAATCTCTTCAAGAAACCCTTTGGGTTCAAACCAAAGGGAGTTACCCGATTTAAAGGTAATGTCTTCACTTGGGTTATTTTGTTTTATTTTGCTTCTCCAACCCCCTAAAATATTTCTATTCCTTTATTTTGTAACAAAACCAGTATATTAAATATACTAGTATGTTTTTATAAGAATTATTCGGGCTACACTTACCCACACCTCCGTCTAAAGGTTAAAGAACATACTGTTTCTGTGGTTGGCGAATTTCTGCCTCACGAAACGATGATTGCTTAATCTTCTTTTAACACCTTTCATGGTGGCCATTAAGATGTCACTGTATTTATATATGATATACATTATGTTTATGTGTTCCTTATGCTTCTGTATTTTTCATTTATTGTATAACTTTGTGGTTTCCATTATGGGTAAAATGACAATTTCATTTTAGGAAGTGCGGACTACCGCCCCCTCAAAGTGATTTTATTCATTAATGCCATATGTAGGACTCATAAAGGATGGAGTTAATGATATTATATATTATATTATACTGGAATTATAATATACTTTAATATCAATATGATTTCACTCCATTAAATACGAAATAGAAATGAATGTAGCGTTCATGCGTACGTAGGGCTTACCGTCTCCATGAACGATGCATTTCATTTCTTACCTCTAAACGTTATGTACTATTATAAATACTTTTATATGATACACATATATAATATATTTGATATCCAAATCACGAATATAATTCTGATATAATGAAACTTTGACCACATGAACAACATGTAATTGTAAGAAGTCCATTTTTGACTTAAGTACCAAATATCGACAAAATGAACTTTATTAACTTAAATGATTAAATAATGTTTATAACATGGAAATAATTGATATAAAAGGAATAATAAGCTTGAAAAAGGTTCTTAAGCAATTATAAATTAACACTATTTTATTATTCAGAAGATTAAAGAGCAATCGAGTCACGTCGGACACGAGGTAAGGGACTTCGTCTCAATCTCCTTTCATTGAGGCATATTTTGTTCTAATACAAGAATTTCTTTTATACTATGTTTAAAACACCTTTTAATTTTCATTTCACTCAAATGGAATATTTTTCTACGAAGCGTTTTACTAAACGACAAAAAGGAATGTTTATTTTAACGTACGGAGTGACAACGACCTTTTCTACCGCCACGAGTATTATTTGGTCTTTGGCTTCCTCAAAAAGATGTAATGTTTTTAAAATGAAATAAATACCATATACTCTTTTATGTATTTTGGTATTGAAAATGGTTTTTATAATGGATTTGTTATGTCAATATATTAAAGTGATATATTTTGATCGAAATGTGGAAAAGTTTTCTTTCCATTATTTTCTTTATGTCTTATGATTTTATAATGGTACTTGGACATTTGACGGGTGGTTACGTGATAAACCATATGACAGGGTGGTGCCGTGAATACAAGGATGGGTGGTTACGTTATAACCTCCAATGCATTGGGTATGAAAGTCGTCCGTATGGATATTCCATTAAGTGATATGTGTGGAAGTCGACCGTATGGTTATTCCATTTAAGTATGTTTATGTCCCAAGTTACCTTTATATGCTATGTGTTCTTTATATGGGGTTTATGGTAATATTTTGGTTACAAAAGGGTAAGTAATGATCTTTTATTCAGTGAAGAGTTTTTACTACTTCATAAAGGTGAAAAGTATTACTTTGATAAAGTATTTATGGTTTAATTGTTGTTTTGAAAAACTAACAATTTTCCTTCTTTATGTATCCCTTACTGAGCTTTTTATGCTCATCCCAAGTTTTTTTTGAAATGTTCTTCACAGGACATAATGTGGAATAGGGTCAAGGATGGGATCAAGGAAAAGTCATTCTGTCTTAAATATGGAACTAGACATGACTCTCTTTTTTCAAGAGTTTATGTTTTTTAGAAAAAAGGGAAACTATGTAGAAGTGTCTACTTTGTAAACTTTTGAGATGTAATAGTTATTTCCTAATTCTCTAAAACTCTAAACCTAAAAAGATCCTTAATGTGAATTATTCATTTAATTCAATATTAAGTAATGTTTATGTACGGGGACTTATATTAATATAAAGGTCATATATGACAAATGCGACTTGTGGTAAGGGATACTTTAACTAAAATATCATTTTAAATGTTTTATAGATATATTTTCTTAATATTTTTATTTCATGATCATGTTTTTAAAATGATTTTTGGGAATTTATTTATATTGATATGAATATTATAAAAAATTAAATTATATATTTATCTAAAATAATTTTCAAAAAATAATATTTTTAAGGTTTTTTGTAAAGGAAATTCATTTAAGAGACCTCTTTTAAAGTTACTCTTTCTATTATTTTTACAAAACATATAAATAATGTTTTCTTAAATTTCATAATAAACATAATTTTCTGCTTTCATGATGATTTGATGTGTGTATTATTCCCCTAACATTATAAAATTTTATTTTCAAATAAAAGTTTTTCAATTTGAGTGCATGTATTTGTAAAAATTAAAAGTTATTTCAATATAGAAAAGTTATTTTCCTCAAGAATTTTTATTTTATGAAAGATATAGGTGTAATGATTTGTTATAGTTCATTGGAGTTTTTTATGAGTATGTGTGGTTCCATGAAAATACAAATGGTGGGTGATCCCATTATATATCTCAAATGCATTAGGTAATATGACACTATTAACCAATTTTGTTTCTCCTAACAGAATATTGGAATATACTGTGGTGGTTATTCCAAATTTAATTATGATGGTTAATCCCAATGTAGCCAAGAGATTTACATTTTTTGTAAGAGTGATATAGATAATTATTTACCATGATACCTTCTTAACTATTATATTCTATCTTATGATTTTCATGAAAATGTTTTTATTTTCAAAAGTTATGATAATGATCTTTTTGAAATGATGATTCATTTTTTGGGGTAAAAAGATATGTTTTTAGGAAATATTTTGTGTGTTTTCACATGACTAGTGGTATCTTTTATTTTATGTCCCTCAATGAGATTTTTTCACTCACTATATATCATTAAAATGTTTTGCACATGATTTTAGGAAATATTAGAGACAAGGATAAGGTGAAAATGAAAATTTTGAAGATAGGTCATGAAAAGAAAACATGTTTTATTTTAAAATGGATTCCTTTGAAAAAAACTAATTCTAATTATAATTATCCAAAAAATAATGTATATATATATATTTAAAATGTTTACCCTAATTAACTAAATCACTAAACCTAAAATATAATTGGGAATTGAACAAAAATCATTTTAGTCCAAATTTTCTAGAATATGTAATGTTTAAGGCGAGGTCCATACCATTGTTATAAGGGCATGGTGTGGATGACTTTGTAAATTATGATGTTTTTTATGAATTTTGGATATCATCGTGGTTTTATTATTTTCCTTTTGATATTCATAATAGTTACCTAGAAAACCCCTTTGACGTTGTATGTTATGAAATTTTAAGGTGACTAATAATATTTTTTGAGACATTTATTTTTTAGGTAATTATGAGTTATTACATTTTGGGATAGAAAATGAAAATTATGTGATAACCATGAGGTTAGAAATTATTTTGGTAATTTTTTATTATTTTTCTCACATTTTCGATAGTTTTATAGCGAATATATAAATATAGTTTTATAAAAAGGAAATCCAACATGATGTGTGACAACCCATTTTTCTGTGCAATTCCATGAGAATTGAACCCACAGCCGAAGGGAAACAATGGTTCATTACCTACGAGTAGCCTATTTGAAGCCCTAGTTAGTATGAATTTTTATTTTTAGTTAAATTATTTTATGGATTAATAATAATTTTGTTTTTAGAAAATATGTATAAAATAACATGGGATTAAAAAAATGGTGATTAAGTAATTTATTTTATTAAGAAATTAGATCACAATAATTTTGGGAAGCGTTATAGAAATAAGGTAAACAAAATTATATGTGTTTTTAATTGATATATAAAGATTTATTTATATTTTGTGGATTTATGATGATTACATGACTGTGGAATAAACTATTTTTTATGTCACTTCAAGAGTAATTTTTGTTATTTAGTGATAAATTCTAAAAGTTATCATGGAAGAATATGTGATAAAATCATTTGGATTCTTGGGTTTTAATATTAGTCTAGAATATTTTTTAGGGATTTTATCTATTATTATTTATTGAATTATATATATTTAAATTTTTGTTTTGTTGTTTAATTTTGGAGAATAAATTAGTTATTCATCATATTAAGGTTTATTCATTTTGGGAATTATCTTTTCTTTTAATAACCATTTTGGTTTTGGTTAATTCCTAAATATAGTTAGAAAAGATTTTTTATTTTTGGATATTATGATCCATTGAGGCTGATTCTAATTCTTCGTGCATGAAAAAAATCATGAGGAATACTCATTATTTGGAGAAAAAGATGAGTTTATAGTGGAAATGGATTAATTGATGATATTTTTATTTTCAATTAAGTGTATCTTTTTGGGTTTATAGTATATATGGTAATGTAATTTTTCAACTCAAAGGAATGAATCCTTAAATAAAAATGTTTCATAAAAATGTTTATTATTTACACAGATTATTAAGAAATCAATGGCCATTTAACCCATCATAGATTTATAGTTTTTAGGGATAAATTTACATTGAACATGTTGTATATCACTCTCCAAGAGAACTTGATGTTAAGTTTTCTCTTTCAGTTCCATGTTTTCTATTATATAATACAAGTATGTGTTATATCTGGTAACCTTCATTCTTTTTCCTTCTCTCTTTTCAAATAACTGTTTTTTGACCCATATTCCGATATGGGATTTTGGTAAAGTTATTCTGAAATGTGAAACCATAGTTACCAAGAATGATTTTATATTTGTGAGTATTAAATTACTAAAATTGTGTATAATTTAAAATCCTTCAGTTTTAAAAGGAAACATTATGTTTGATAGCGTGTAAGATAAGCCACATCAAATATAAATGAACAACTAAATATTACAATTTAAATGTGACTATAATAACCATTCTATTAAAATAGAAGGTATGAATTGGAATAAAATATTTTTGAAATAAATATTAAGTTTAAACTCAATATCAATTTTTTGGTAAGTGATTAGAAATTAATTTTTTTAAAATGTCATTTTATTCATAAAAAACTACTGTTTCTTCAAAAATGATTTTTATTACTCTTTATATACAAATAATATAATTTTTTTTTTGAAATTTTATAAAATTTATTTCATAATATTAACTTCAGTTTATATATCATCATATAAAAATTTTACTATTTTAAAATTTTGATATTTTTATAAAGAGTTTGATTTTCCACTCAATAGTGAAAAATTTCATTTTTGAAAGACAATTATATTTTTCAAAATATTTATAATGTAAAAATAATATTTGGATTTTTTTTAAATTTTAATTCGTTAATTTTCATATAAAATAATCCAATTATGGTTTTTGAAATGGATTTCATAATTTAATTTAGTAAAAAAATATTTTAAATTTTAAAATGGAAATTTTCTCAAGAAAAGTGTTTTTTGTTGCATTTTAAATTTTTTAAATTAAAATCATATACATATGGGATTTTTATTTTGAAAAATTAATTCCATATTTATATTAATAATTTTGTAATTTTTTAAATAGGTCCCTTTTATTTTGGAACAATTTAAATAGTATACATAATAATTTTATTACCATGGTAAAGGGTAAAATGAGAAATTATGGGTAAAAATAATGTGATACGGATAAGAAAATTTTCATATAAATTATCCTAATTTTTTAATTAATTAGTGTAAAAAATTAATCCTTCTATAGAATTTATAATATTTTTAAGAAACATGGATAAGAGTATGGGATTTATAATAATTTTTTAACTAAAGGCAAAGATGACATACTCATGTTTTCTTTATAAGTATAAAATTTTAATATGTGATAATATAAAAGATATATTCAATTATAAATAATATTTATAAGTAAAAAATATTAATATTCATTATATAATTTTATTATTAAATTTTAGTGAAAAAATAATTACGTTAAATGCTTATACAATGTTGATGTTGTAATTATTTTATTAATAGAAATATCAAAAAAATGATATTTAAAATATTAAAATAAATAAAATTTGAGATAATAAATTTTACAAAAAACTATTCTAGATTTCCTAGAAATTTTACAAATTTAATAAAATATTTGGTCAAAATTTATCATATTTTATTGATATTTATTATAGTCAAAGTAATGAATAGAATCAAAATAGACATTAATGATAATTTAAAATAAAGAATAATTTATTAAATGATATAAAATTCACAAAATTTTTTAAATTTGTTAAAATTATTTTTATAATCTTTTAAATTTAATAAATGATTCATTTATTAGTATTTTATAATTTTGTAGTATCTATAATAACCCTTAATGAGTAAAAATCCATGCAGTCATGGTAAGTGTTAAAAGGGTTATATAAGATATAAAACTACATAATAAGGGTAGTAATGTGTCCTATAAATGTATAAAAATTATATTATGAGATTATTCCAACCCATTATTAGTATATATTTTAAAATAAATCACTTTGGGGAAATTTGATATTGAAAATTAATTTATTTTAATTTTATATTTTTTTAAATTTCAAGAGTTCCCATCCCATCTCTTATAAAAGGGAATACATTCATCTAATTTCAATACACTAAAAAAATTGGTTTGGAAATGTTCTACCAAAATCCATTACTATAATCCCTTTACCTATTATAGTGAAATTGTTTTGGTATAAAACTAACCTTAGTGGTCTTATGGAGTTAAGTATGGGTGTATTTCTAAAGAAGAGGTAAAATTTCTATCTACTTGTATTAGTTTTGTTTCTTCCTCCAAATCCTAGATACCTTCTTCAACCACGATAAAATAGTAAATCCAATATCATCAATATACTGATATTTTAATATGGGTTTTCAATAACCTATATCCATCTTCATTTCTATCAAATTTGAAAAATATTAATATTTCATGTGTATGACAGAGTACAACCTCGAGAACCACTGTAATTTTTTTTCTATAACCGTATCTCAAAATTCATTATATTGATAGAAGTAATGTTTATATATGAACTTCATAAAATATTTATTATTCTTAAAATACAATATATCCTTTGTGTTCTTACCTCTCCATGCACATAAAAATGATAATGTCATTCGTTTGTTCCTGTGAATTACCATCTCCACAAAGTTATGTGATTAGTTTTTCATCGCCACATTACTTGTTTGAAATATATATATATATTTAATCTATTAATATTATATTAATTATATTATTATCATTCTGGAAATATAAAATAAAATTACTATCTTTCTATAATGATCATTAAAATATGGAACCGTTTCTCATGTGTACGTATGACCTACTATCATTATGGTTGTGAATGAGTTCATTTCACAGAAACATATTAAATAGATGTATTTAAGATTAAAATATATGTATAAAAATGTTTATTATTACATGAATATTATTTTGGAGATGATAGAATAATGTTCTCCTTGACCATAATAAACTATACTAAGTCATTTTGGACATAAGTACAGAATATCATCAAAATATACAAGGTGAACATAAATAATTAAGTACAAAATTTAACCTGGTAATAAGTAAAATAAAATAAATATTAAACAAGAATTTTTTTCTAGAATTTAAGTCTTTAACTTAATTTTATTATTCATTATGATAAATTAAATACGTTACTAATCGGATTCTACGTAAGGGACCCTTTGATAAAAACATATTTTTAAATGTTTTAAAAATGTGTTTTCTCAATCTTTCTCCTTCATGTTCTTTTTTCGAAATAATTTTTATTAATTTATTTATATGTAAATTATTATTTTAAAAATTTAATTTTCAAATTTACCTAATAATTTTTTTAAAATGAAATCATTTTAAGGTTTTATATAAAGGACTTCCTTTTAAGAACCCTCTTTTAAAGTTACTCTTTCAACTATTTGTACAAAAGCTAAAAGTAATATTTATTTAACATATAAGGCTGGAATATAATTTCACACATTCATGATTATTTAATTTTATTAATCTTCCTTTAAAATTTAATAATTTTATATTCAAATAAATGGTTTTTGTTTATGAGATTGTAGCTTTGTAAAAATGGAAAGTGAATTCAAAATGGAGAAGTTATCTTCCTCAAGAATGTTTATTTAATAAGTTTTTTATCTATTATTCTTATGTTACAGTTCTTGGGAATTATTTTTGAGAAAGGGTGGTTTTGAGATAATCCAAGGGTTAATTGAGACTATTATATCTCTACAATATATTGGGTAATGGAAAAGGGTTAACCGGTTAGGTTTATCCTAAAAGAATATATGAATATACTGTGGTGGTAATTCTAAATGTAACTATAATGGTTAATCCATGTTTAGATGATAGAGATATAGTATTTGTTTTAGTGATATGTAAAATGATGTCTAAATTTACCTACTTATCTTTTATATTCTTTCTTATGAGTTTTCATGAAAATATCTTTATTTTCAAAATGTAAGATAATGATATTTTTGAAAGGATTATTCCTCCTTAGGGGTAAAATGTTATGTTTTTAAGAAAATATATTTTGTTTTTTCACTAGACTATTGGCTCCCATTATTTTGTGTCATTTACTAGAATTTTTATTCTCATTCTATGATTTTAAAACTTTTTTGAAAGTCTTTTAAGGGATATTATTGACAATGATGAGTTCAAGATATAATTTTTGAAGATATGTTATGAAAAGAAATCATTTTTTAAAAGGATTTATTTTGGTGTAAAAAATTGGATTCTGAGTGTTAGTGTTCACCTATAATGTATGGGTTTATTTTGTAAAAGTTTTCCCTAATTATATAAAACTATAAACCTCAAAGATTCTTTGGAATGAGACAAAAATAATTGTATTAAAAAGTATCTAGAATATGTAATTTTTAATGTTCTTTCCTTATGGGAACATCCCATAAGTGAACCCCTAACAATGTTAAGAACATGTCTCTAGAATGATAGTCATTGGGAGAAAAGAAAAGCTCCATGATCAATCCTCTCGATTCTAAAAAAAATGTTATACCTAATATAAAACTTCCACCAACATACCCAAGGATTCCCATGTTATATATTTCATAAATCATTTTAATTATTTTAAAATATATCACTTTATATTTTACCAAAAACTAGTGGAAAAACCAATTTATCAAAAATCAATTTACACACACAGAACAATCATGAAAAATATATTTATAAATCAATTTATATAAATATGACCAGTAAAATTCATCAAAATAGGCTATAGACAAAACTACCTACTTCAAAACTTGAGTCATACTTGACCACAAAGGATTCTCAAACAATAAGATCAAACAAACGACATTGGAGGCCCTAGAACAAATATACACATCATGTAATTGATTCAATTTAACAAAAGGGTTAGTGGTGAAGTAGAAATAAAACATATGTAAAGAATTCACACTCTCTATACGATAACTAATAAAGGAAACGACCCTTGGAACTAGAATGCATAGTAGATCCTGATAGAAACAAAAGGGAAACATCACGATGGAAAAATGGATCTTAGAACATAGTCAATCGACACTACCGCAATAAAAGAAATAATAGAGTGGAAATATTTACTCACCCAGAGAGATATAATAAAATTGAAATAGTGATTAATCACCGAACCGATCAATCCATATCAAATAGAGACTCCCAAAATCACTAGAGAAGCATTTAGGTTGAGATCCAAAGGGTGTTTGGTAGATTTAAATAACATTTCATCCAATAAGTACCCTAAACCCTTATTTGTTACATTTACATAGTCAGTAATACCTTTACACATCATGTAATCCTCAAGACATGGATACACTAAACAATCCATCATCTTTTTCTTTAAAACTAGCCTTTTAACATTACACAACATGTAATCTTTACACTGAGTGTAATCCATTCAGGCTATGTGCCCGGTTCATGGAATCTACCCTGTAAAACATGTATATTTTGTACTCCCATTACATTTTGTGTATTTCACATTAAGACTACAAAAATGACATATCATTACAAAAAATATAAATTAACTATGGAATTCATCAAACATGGGTAGAACACCACAACACCATTAACACATTTATTAAATGACTCCATTAATTCATAAAAACATACATCCCCAAACATTATTTCATTTTTATTAACAAATGATATCTGTTGATAATAGTCCCTAAACACACCAAACTAAAGAGGAAAAAATGTATAAGGAATTAAATTTCTTGAAAGAGCATAATGGAATGTTATAAACACCCTACCATAATACATTGAATCCCTAAGAAGTCATGTAGAAGAATGAAGTCCAGTAAATAGGTGAGTCCATTTATCCCTATTAAACAAATCACACTCCCATGTCTCATGATAATATAATCGTTGCCTCCATAACAATATGATTGGCAGAGTAAACATCCACCATATATCAATCACATCAGATTCAAATATCTCTACTGGATGTTCTAAATTAGAAACCTCTGGCTCTATCTCAATCTATTCCCAATTCAGAACAAAATAAGCATCAAGAAGGTATTTCTTGAGTTGTAATATGTGGAAAACATCATGAATTCCTATCAAATAAACTTTAAATTACAACTAATAAGTAACCTACCTAATATTATTATTAAACTCAAATTTTATAATGTATCTTAGAGCCAAAATTACCTATTTTCCAATCCTAAAATCACCAAACCAAGGAGAAACGTTCAATAAAACATGTTCATCTATAGAAAACACCAAAGGATGATGCCTCCAATCTACACAACATTTATGTTAACTATTCAGTGTAACTAGATTTAAATATTTATTATGAATCCTCATAGATGTATCATGAACCAAACTCAATCCCCCAAAAGAAGATTCACCTACCTCTTCCTAACAAACTAGGGATCTTCACAGGAGACCATTAAAATCCTCAAAAGGATCCATTCTAGTCGATTTTTGATACCTCTTTTCATAAGAAGACATAATCAGCACCATATATATATACCGTAACCCACAATAAACTAAGACACAACCATGAATAATATCTTCCAACATCTAAATAACATGTTATGTATGACCATCTATCTATGGATTATATGTTGTACTCAATCTGACATGATTACCCATCACATCTTGGAGATATCTATAGAACCTAGAAGTAAACCTAGGACCCCTATTTGAATAAATAGCTAAAGGATCCCCATGTAACCTCAAAATTTATTTCACCTATAGTTTACCTATATATTTATACTTTTTGGTGTCTTTGATCAGAATGAAATGAGTTGAATTTATCAACCAATCAATCACCACACATATAGAATCCTTCTCATGGTAAGTCTATAGTAATCTGATGAAAAAGTCCTGGGATACATTGAACCATTTCCAAATAGTAATTTGAAGTGGTAGTAGAAAATCATAAGGTTTAAAATGATCTTCCTTTATCTATTGGGTGGTGTAACAATGAGAAACATAATAAGAAATGTCACACTTTATACCCTTCCACCAGAATCATCATTTCATATCATAATACGTCTCCATAATGCCCGAATAAATGAACCAAAAATAAATATGAGAATTATAAAATACTAAGTTATTTTGTTTCCTAGGATAAAAAATGATCCCCAAAACAGAGTATACCATCTAAAGAGAGATAGATAAAAAAGAAATAATATCCCCACATTATTTAGGGTTTCTCTAAATCCTATGAATTTGATATCCTTCTACTGACCCTATATAATATAATCAATTATAGATCAAGATAATTGAAAACTAGTGAAAATTATGCCTCAAAAATTCTCCTTAGAATCAATATATAAATAATCAAAAACCCCTATAAGGTTTCAATCTTCTTTAGATTCCACAACATCTTATGATGGTACTTTCTAGAAAAGAGTTTCTACAAACAACATTCCCCATACCTATGGTGTATCTGAATTCCATGTAAAATTATTTAAGATCTTCCACCCATCATCTCTATCTAATATTCGAGTATTTATGAGAAAAGATATATATTGGACACTTATGGTTAGAAAAGACTATGAAACTATAAACCAAGAGATAATGCTCCCATTACATAAGAACATGCATAACTAAGAAAATATCTATATCATGTATAAGTTTATTATTATCATGTGTTTTAAGATAAATATAAGAATAATCCACCACATGAAATTCTTCCTAGAGAAAAAAACCAAAAACAATGCCATAATCATCATAGAAACCCATTTACTACTTACTAGGAGTAGGTAGGATCAAAATTGGAGTCGATGTCAGAAATCATCTCAAATATTCAAAAGAGAATTGAAATTTTGAATCCTAAATGAATTTCACACCTTTACCAATAAGAGTAGTAAAAAATTATTCCAACTATGATAAATACTTGATGACCCATAAATAGTAACATATAATACCAAGGAAGTTATGAATTCAAATACATTTCATGCGTCTTCCCATGAAACATCATCCTTTACCTTCCCAGGATCAACTAATGATCCACGTTTAGAAATAATTTTTCCTTAGAAAACAAACTATTGAATCTAGAAAATGAATTTCTAAATATTTCCACAAATACAATGACTCCTTAGGATTTAAAAACCAAGTTAAAATGGTGCTTGAGGATGTACTCAGATCTTGAATAAACAAAAATTTATTTTATGAACACTAAAAAAAAGATTTAACATACTGATGTAATATATAATTCATCAAATACAAGAATGATATAGGAGAATTAGTTAGACCAAATATCATAAAAAGATATTCATAATGGCTATAACTACTCCAAAAATCCCTCTTCAATATATCAAACTCCCTAATGTTGAAGTGATGATAACCTGACGAAAGATCAATCTTCAAAAACCACTTATCCCCCTTTAATTGGTTGAAAAAATCAACAACATGTGTAAATGATAGTTGTTCTTATGTGTTACCTGGTTCAATTTCTAATAGTCCATGGACAATAATAGTGAACCATATACCTTATTGTAAAATATCATTGTGGATACCCAAGGTGAAACACTAGGAAAAAAATCCATTTTCCACCAAATCATCCGACTGAAACCTGATCTCTTTCACCTGTATTGGTTCCATATGATAAGAAGGTATCAATGTAAGATATATACCTAGAAAAAAGTCAATCATGAACTATACCTACCTCTATTGAGTAAGCTATGAGAAATAATGTTGGAAAACACCAATAAAACCCATAAAAAATGCTGAGAAATTCAATAATAGGAGAAATTTCATCGGGCTCAACTGCAACAGCTAACAAAAAACATTAGATCACTGTGTCGGAAGGTCCTGCATGGACAGACCTTTGATCAAAATCTCCTTGAAACACCAATTATATTCCCTAATAAAAAAGAAATAATACACATTAATGACAACAATTAACCTTATCACGATGATCAACAGGACAATCCATCCTGATAATGATGTATAAAAAATATAAATCAAGGATAAGAAAATCATAGACTATATCTAAATCATATATTGATGGTGAAAAAGAAAGAAACTAAAAACCCTACCTCATTCATCTTCTCAAGAGGAATCACTCTCTCTATAAAAATGGAATATTTTCTATTAGAAGAATAAGAATATAAAAAATAATAGCCAAATAAAACTAAGGGGGATGCACCATTATTAACCACTAATGAAGAAGTAATAAATATGGTACCTTTCACTATTTTTGAAACCACATCTACATCCACTAGAAAATCATCTACTACCTGAAGGTGCTTTAATCTTGTGTCTTCGTGCTGGATCCCTGTAGTCTTTGAAAAAATTAATTGGGTTGTAGTAGCCTCTAGAGTGGACAATCAATGACCATATAGAGGAGTAGACATGGCCTTAAAAAACGATGTATATGAACATAATCCCCACAACTATTACAAATATTTGAAGGTGAGGGAAATTAATTCATGATGTTTCTTATTTTATACACTGATAGAAATTTAGAGGCACACTACTAGCTATAACTAGATGTGCTCAAGATTTCTACTGCTGATAACCACCTCCACCACTCATGCGGTGATCCTTTCACTTTATTTTTCCCTAACATGACACTGAAGCTACCTATAGGTGGAATATAAGGTGTGGAATATCTTATATTTTCTTTCATATTCAGTATTCCATCATATCATAGTCTACTACCTTAGAATAGGTCGAAAACATTAGCATAAATAACCACGATTTGATATCCGGTAGCAAACCATGCAACTACTTCATAGCTTTCAACTCGTCATTCTTCACAACCTCTACAGTAAAACAAACCAGTTCATAAAATAGATTATTTTATTCTGACAAAATATACTCTCCATATGGTAAGTTGAGAAATTATAGATACTTATCCATCATCAACGACTTTGGAAAAAATAGACGGTAGTAGAGAGTCTTGAAACCCCTCCAGTCCAATCCCATATGGTTGTCAGTCTGTACCATGGAATCCCACTACCTTTTTCTCATACACTTGAACCCAAATTATTCACACATCACATTGATACTCTAATGGGTATATAGGAATTAAACTATATGATCTATATAGTCTAGCTAGTACTCTTCCTCTCGAGGTTCATTCGTACCCTTTAAGAATCATGGATTCTCATGAAAGAACACCTATAAATAATTTTTATATTTTATAGATCCTTAATGTAAAAAAATGATTGTGTTTTTAAATTTTTGGACATTCTGATCAAGGACACAAACTGATCACATGATAGCCTCTATAAAGTTCTAATCCATCAGAAAATTTCCTTGAGGAGAATCAATTGCACCCTCTTAAGGAACTCATAGAAAATGTCTCAAAGGCATATTGCTAAACAAAAAATTAAAATAAACGATCAGAAAATAAAAAAAAGTATTATTTCAAAATTGAAACCTCATAAAACTGATATTAATAACAAGAACTCAATATAGGATACACACATCACAAAATTCTATTTTTACTTCAGACTAATCAATGAAATTTCTTGTTAGGAACTCATCAAAATATAACTCTTAAGTCTTGATAATCCTCTCGCCATTCTATTGGACATCCTAAAAAAATGACACATTAGGAGAGACTAACTATGAAAACATACTATAATGAATTGACCCAAATACCCTCTCAATATGGTAATCTACCCAACTCATCACTTACCCAAACGGGGTTCCCAATACCCCTGGGCTTAAGACTAACACCTAGGAATCAGACAACAACCATAGGAAATGATTTTAACCAAGCTGAACCAACAACATGGAATATATAAACAAGAGAAACAAGAGTGAAAATGATAAATATATGTCATAATTGAAAAAATGGAAGCAAAAACCAAACAGATCAACATTATAATAAATATCTTGTTACAAATCCAACCACAAAGGACTACCAAAACATGAAATCCAACTACTCCATGTGATACCATGGGTATGCTCCCACCATCTCACCACCATATACTCCACTCAACTGATATAAAACCTTGTCGCCTCAATGTGGCATCTTGCCTTTACCTTCATCTAAAGACATAATGAGGTCTATGAACCACCAAATAGGTAAATAAGGTGTGATATAATCAGCTCAGTATGGTTCCACCCAAGTGTTCCAAATCAGGGTCTATACAAATAACTTAATTATGATCATTTTAAAAAAACATGGCATAACAAGTAGTAAATAATTTTTAGCAATGAGTGGTAAACATTTATATTTTTCAAACAATCACAAAGAAAATGAAGGTATATAAATTTCAAGCAATATTTCCATTATAATTAATTAGATTACAACTCATTCATATCAATGTTACAATAGTAAAAATCCATGAAATGGTAAATTAGTGCATGAAACTCAACAAGTCCTGCCAGTAGAATACTCACACCAAAAAAATGACTGGTTCACAAACAGCCCCAAGAGCAAAAACCAAAGTAGAAGAAGACCACCCCATTAATACCCCCCAATAATTTCAATAACAACTCCCTATAATGGTGAGCCTTGGGGGAAGAGAAAATTCCCCAGATCTAACCTCCAGATTGAAACATGGATAATGGCCCTAAGAAAGACCTTATACCTATGTATCCAATGCTTCACATGTGGTGAAATTCAAAAATCATTTCAATGATTTGGGAATATTCCATTTTCCATATTACCAAAACTAGGGAAAACCCACATTTTATTAAAAATCTATTCCAACACATAGAATAATCTAGCCAAATTTATTTATAAATCAATTTATAAAAACATAAAAAATACAGTTGATAATTATAGGCTAAAGATGGAAAAACCTACCTCAAAACTCAAGTTCATATATGCCTACAATCGGTCATACAATAAAAAGATAACAATAATGACAACTGAGTCAATAGAACCAATCTACACATATTGAAATGGACCTAACTGAATAAAATGGTTCATAGAGAAGAGGAAAAACCACATACTTCAAGAACTCACACTTATCGCACTACAAAAAATAAAGTAAATGACCCATAGAACAAGATCATGAAATGGATATAGAAAGAAACTAATGTTAAAATCACTATAGATTACTGAATTGGGGAGCAAAATGCGACTGTGCTACCACAATCAAAATAAAAAATGAATTAGAAAGACTTAATCTCTTGTAGAGACTATGTCTAACCACAATAGAGATCAATCTATGAATGGATCAATCCAGATTGAATGAATACTCCCAATATCACTAGATAATCCTTATGGGTTGAGAGATAAAGGTGATATGGAATAATGAAATAAAATATTAGTTGAGAAGCACCCTATAATCTATGTATATTACATTTATCGGTGATGCTAAACCAAAATGATAAGGGTTAAATTAAACTAAAAACAAATATAAAATTTATATAATGACCATATTTATACATTATAATGTCTAAATATTTATAATACTTGATTTATACCTTTTTTCATTTGAAAAAATGTGCGTACATCTTATTCTTTACCAAAATTACAAGTATGCTAATCACCTCACTTATAAAAGGCCACCCACTCTCCTATCTTATTCACACCATGATACCATTTTGGTTCAATTAATACCTACCAAATAACATCCTAAAATTCATATCCTCATATTAGAATTTTTTTTTTCAAAAATCTATTCTAGGAATACTTTAGGTACAAACTTAAAGATGTAGTCTAAGAAGAGGAAAAATTTCCAACTACACGTTTTTGTTTTATTTGTTCTTAAAACTCCATAAAATATTTTTAATTTATTCATATATACTAAAATCCATATCTACCATATAATGATATTTTATTATATTATAGGTGTGACCTATATCCATCTACACTTCCCTCAAATGGGAAATGATAATGTCCCTTGTGTGTACAGAGAACTACCACCTCACGAAAAGATGTAACACATTTTCCATCAACAACTCTCATGGTTAGGTATGAAGTGGGAAATAAAGTATATATATGATATTAAAAAAATTATTACACCTATATATAAATTATATCATATATAAATTTTACATTCTATTCCATAGGTTATACTATAATCTCTCTCATATGTACGACAAACTACCACCCCATGAAGCAACGTGCTTTTTCTTTCACTAACGATTTACATATAAGTTGATAGTTTTGAATATAATGAATATATGTGATATAAATTATATAATTATGAAATTTATGGAATATTTATTAGTTTGAAAATATAATATATCAGTTTATTTCTTACCTTTTCACTCACTAATAAATGATAATATCACTCATGTACATGTGGACTACCACCTTCATGAATATTTGTGACTCTCTTTTCATCACCACACCACATGGATGGTATATATAAACATATTTTCAGAAATAATATGGTATATGTTATATTATGATACCTTTTAAATTATAAATATTACTCACCTCATTTCCATAATGATTGTTGAAAAATGGAAACATTACTCATGGATATGTACGACCTAATTCCTACATGATCCTAAAGATTATCATTTAATAACCCATGTTTCATGATTGGTATTAAAATTATAATTTATGTTTATTTATGATAATTATGAAATTATTATTCTATAGATGTTTAAATAATGACCTCTTGGACAATATTCAACCCACCAATGTCATTTTTTGCACAGAATCTGAATATTGTCAAAACATCCAACAAAAAACTAATTGATTATGTTATCATGTATAACATTGTAATAATTGAAATAAAAGGAATAAAATATTTGAAAATATTCTTATTATAGTAAATAACTATCATTGTTTTATTATCCAGGATGATGAATAATGCACGTGATGAGTCATACTCAAGGTAAGAGACATTATCACAATTTACTTTCATTGAGGAATATTTTGTTTTTATACACCTATATTAATTTAAGACTTATATATAAATCCCTATTGGCATGTTATATCATGAACTTATATATTATCATTTTATTTAATGTTATTCAATGTTAATATTTCACTTGTTTTATAATTCAAATATTTCCAAAGTGATAATGGATTTTTCTTTAAAAAAAATCACTTCTATGGTTTTCCATCTAACCCTTTCTTTACATATCTATGCTTTTAATATTATTTTATGAATGTTTTTATATGGGCATAAAATATTTATAATATCAATTTTATGTACCTTTTACTCTCTTTCAATGGTTTTCAATGGGAACATTTTTACATGTTTTATACAAAACATATTAGAAAATGATAAAAGGAATGTTATACTATTTAAATATACAGAAAAAATGACTAATTCATTCACAATTAACATTATTTTATTTATGTATCCCTTTGTATGATTTATTTTTTTCTTTAATAAAAAACCCATATTTTTCTTTTATGGGTATTTTGGTATTTAAAATGAGTTTTTAAAAGGGGCATTTAATTTTATATCTAAAATGTTTTCTTATATGTGAACACAATATCTTATGAATGTGATGTTAGCAATTTGAAGCTTGTATATGTTATTATTATGTTATTGTTCTTTTAAATTATTTATATTTATGGGTTATTATGTTATAAACCTATTATAGGTGGTTATTTTATATATCAATAATGGGTGGTTACATTTTAAACCATGGGTCGGTGGTAAAATTTTAACCCAAAGATGAGTGGGTTTTTGATATCCCTCTAATGCATTGGTTATCTAAGTGGACCATGTGGTTATTAAATTTATTTGAGTGATATGGACAATTATGTCCCGAAATACCAATATTATTTACCTATTATTACCACAAGATTTAATTATTTTATTTGAGTATAAATTTTTTTAGTTTTTCATGTTAAAAATGAGTTATTTCTTTCGCTTAAGTAAAATTGACATTAAGTTAAATATTTCATGGTTTTTCATTTTTTCACTTGATTAACAATTTTAAATATTTTTACATCCCTTACTGTTCCCTTATACTCTTAAAACATTTTTTTAAAAAATTAATAATTTTTAAGTATGTGTAATGGAAGGTAAGAATTCATGTTTAAAGTCATTAATATATTTCCAGAAAAGAAATAAATTTTTTTCATAAAAATTATTACTGTTAAAAAAATAGACACTAATTAGAAATGTCCACTTTGAATTATAAGGTTATGTTATGTATGATATATTACATAATTATATAAAAATCTAAACCAAAAAATATCCTATAATATAGAAGAATTAATTATTAACTTAAAAGTCAATATTATATAAAGTTTAATGGTGATTCCTTATAGTAACTTATTAATGTGCTTGAATTTAAAAAGTGAATAATTCATCAAAGGGGGAAATTTATCACCCCCTCCCAAATGTTCCACCCATCATAATACACTACATGCATATTTATAATATTAATGTCATTAATTTATCCATGACCAATGAAAAGACTCATGGGACCATACTTATTTTTAATAACAAAAAAAGAAGAACCCAAATGGGAAGATAATTGGTAGATGAAAGCCATATCATGTAACTCTTGTAAATTATTTTTCAATTCATAAAGTTCTATTGAATCCATTTTTTATGGTGATTTTGAAATTATATATTCATCAGGAACTTATTGAATATTAAATTCAACCTCTTAGTTAGGAATAACACTAGTAAAATCATTATATTATACATCAAGATATTCACATACTACCAGTGGTTCACTATTTGCAATACCTATTTTCTTCTTAGAAATATGTGCAAGATAAAATTAAATTATTTATTTAATCAATTTAACATCTTTCCAAAATGTTATTAAAAGAATAAATTAATTATTTTATACAAAATGTAACTATTTCAGGAAAATTTATTATTTAGATCTGAAATCTATCATAGTATTATAAACTAAAATTAAATGTATTCCTAAATATCATCCAACTATAAAATGATAAATAAAACAATTTTTTATAATAAACTATTAAATAGATGATAATAATTTTTTTTATAAATATTTTGGTTTCCTTTATACATCCACTCTGAATTTTTACCCAATGTTCTAACTTCATTTCATGATTTGGTATTTCTATTTTACTTGAAAATTTCCTAGATATAATAAAACATGTAGATTATGAATTAAAAAAGAAATTGTAATGATCTAAATAAATAAATAATTTACATGTCACTACTTCATTTTAGGAGTTTTAATCCATAATTATAGTGGAAAAACTTTGAAGAACCCTTTTTAGATCTTGATGATTCCTACCTTGAGTAACTAACTTCATACGTGTGTTAGTATAATATCCTAACTCATCACAATTAAAAAAATATTACAACTTTTTGATTATATTATTCCTTGTTATGTTTCTAATTAGTATTCTTTTCCTTGCAGACACAAGCCAAATAACCAATCTTATCACATTAATAACACTTTCCAAAACCAATTAAATATTTTTTTAAAAAAATTACCACATTTAGAACATTTCATTTGATTTCCTCGATATTTATTTTGTGATTGATTATTCAAATATTTCCACCTATATAACTTCTTACTAATATTTTCGTGAATTACAAAAGTGAAATAATCCATCCAAACATTAAAAGAATAATATAAAACATTCTTATAAATTCTAAATTTACGAGATATTAAACCTCTTCATAAATACAGTTTTAGACTTGTGTAAAATTTATCAATATTACTAACAAGGTCTATAAAATAATTTGGTACATAAATTTTCACTTTGGTAAAATGTTGTTCATTAGTTTCCACTAGTTCATATTTTATATTCAACTCCAAAAATTTCCTTTACATTCTATGTTGAATAAATTTTTGTAAAATAGTTCTCAAGAAAAATTTCATTAAAGATCATCCACGCCATGGAAAAAATATCATCCATTTACTTATTATTCCTAATAAAAGCACAATATTTATCTAATCCACCTTCAAAATGGTATATATTATGACTTCCCATTTAATGTTTCATTCATCACAAAACATAAAATATCTTATATATTGTATTTATCTATCCTTCATCACCAACCGGGTCTTAAGATCCACCAAATGAAAGAGGATGATATTTTTTGAAAAGTTGAAATATAGACACATTCCTCTTTAGAGAATTTCATTGTTCTCAATCATGGGTGACACCAAAAATATATCATGTCAACTAAGTTAACACTACTACAAACTATTATATTCCAATCATTATGGGTTGTTGGATTTGAAGGTTATTATCCTTATGATGTAAACCTACTTCCACTCCTTTTTTTGTTCAGAAAACCATTCTAAAGAGATATGGATTAAATAAAGAGACATTGAAATCATCAAAATCTATCTCTTAAAAATATAAACATAAATATGAATATCTTAAGAGTTTTATAAATAGTTTACCTAAAATATAAAGTTACCTAAATTTTTTAAGTTATAATAACTATAATTCCAATTATTATAATCCATAGATAATTACATGATTTTTGAAAAGGGTTACACATTATTACTTTTATAGAATATTTTTAGTTTATAATTTTACATAATTAGGTAAAAAATTACATAAAAAGTGGAAAATATAACAAAGTGTACCTTTTTTTACCAAAAAATAGGGATTTGAGTTTATTCTAATATTCTATTCAAGACACTTTTATCCATTTTAGGAAAGTCACTATAACTAAAATATTTTTCTTGGTAAAATTTATACTAATCCTTATATCCTATAAAAAATATTTAAAATGTTGGAAGTGAAAAAAAATCTCATTAAGGGAAATAAATAATAAATTAATCTCATTAGTCCAAAGAAAAACAAGAAACCCATGAAGACATTTACCTTTTTCCCAAAAAACATAATAAATTAAATAAAACATTGAAACATATGAAAATAAACATTTTCACAAAAAAATTGGGTTCCCATTATTAATCACAGGAGAAACATAAATAAATCTTACAACACATGGGATCACATGAAAACATTTATTTGAAAAATAAAACCATTCACCTTTAAATGTTTATAAGGTTATCCTAACTCATACAATCATATGATTCCCTTAAAAACCATATTTACATGTATAATAAAAGTATCTAATGGAATCATATTAATAATTGATGTTGAATCATGTTTAAATCAAGTTAGAATAAAATAATCCCTATTAATTCCATAGATATATCTTACCCAGTTATCTGTTTCTTCTTCAACTTCAAAGACTAAGTCATTATCAAATGAATTAGAGTTCCATATCAGGATCACTCATAATCATTATATATGTTAGGATTACTTTTTTTCATCTATAATTATCAATTATCATCTCATAAAGTAAACAATTATATGATTTCACCTTTTTATCATAAAAACCTTGGAAACTCATTTGAACCCATAAGTGTAGCACTTCTGATTTTCAAATAAGAATAAAGAAAAATAAAATTTTGTTTTGAGAACAATTAAAATTTTAAAATAACCAAAATAGTTCAAATAATATATAATTTTAATAACCATGTTAACCAATAAACTAATCGTTATAATGAATATTGGATATGAGGTTTTGAAAACATTATTTTTTCACATTCGTAAATAAAGGAAAAAATAGATCGTACGAAAACTATAGAAAATGTTTCTACTAAAAAAAGTGTAAAAATTTAGAATATAAAATAGAATGACATTTTAAAACATTTTAATTATAAATAATAACAATTTAAAATTATTTAAACAGTTATGGATATGGAGGAGAAAGAGTTTAAAATATCTAAAACAAAATTTTATAGGACAATATCTTTCCCCAAGTCTTGAATAATTTTTTTACATGTCTACCATCCCGAGTAATACACTTACATTAGTTTTATAATTCATTAAGAAATTTTTTAATATTAATTACATTATAATTCTTTCTTTATTTTTTCTACCATGTTTAAATGTTCTTTATAATAATATGGTTAAGTGATGTTAGATATTTTTGTGTCATTATCTTTATAACCTCAAAATAACATCAATATATTGAATGTCGTCAGAGGGTTCTAGTTTCATTTCCTCAAAAATCCTAAATATATTATAATTTACATATTTATATATTAAATTCACATTAAAAAAACCATTTAAGTGAATCATGAAAAATGAATCACATATTTTCATTGATATGATAGTTCATATATACCCATGAATGACATTTTCATATTTCTATTGAGTGGAAAATAAATAAAGAATATCATATTTTAATATTATATAATAAGAAATTATTTATAAATGTAAAATTTATTCATTAGTTTCGTCTTTATTACCGAACTTATTTGGTGGAAGTGAAAAATGAACCGCATTGCTTCATTAATGTTTTATTCCAAACATATACATAAGACACATTTTCGTTTCCCAATGAATGGTATTGCAAGAATGTAAGTAATATTTTATAATCCAATAATTATATTTTTTATAATTTTAAAATATTTTCTTTTTTTTCATCATTTTAACCATTCGTATGATTAGGTGAATAAAAATGAAACACATCGCTTCTTAGAGGTGGTAGTCTATGTATATGAACGAGTGATGTTTTCATTTTCCATAGGATATAAAATGAGATGAAACATGATTATACCAAAATAATGATAATTTTTTTGAAATTTTATTTCAATTATGTTATTATTTTAGTATGTTTTAAGAACATATGAATGAGGTAGAATAATAAATGAACATGAAACACTTGGTTAAGATTTATACATAATCCTTGGAAACATTCCCTTTAATTACACCTTAATCCTTCTTAGGTTGGTCTTTTGGTGATAACATGACCTTTAGGATGTTGATATAGATTTTGGAAAGGTATTTTATTATATTTTTTTGTTAAATGGCTCAAATTATGTTAATAAGTGATGATATGTGGTGCCTAATTACAAGAGAGGGGAGTATCACACTTATAAATATGTAAAAAATTTAAAGATATTGTATATATTTCTGAAAATAAAGTGGAAAAAATTACCGTATTTCCAATTTTTAAGGAGTATGAGTAAAAATAAACTCATATAATTATATTTAAAAAATATTCTAATTTAAACTTTATCCTGTAGTTTTATCACCCTCTTTAACTCTTTTCACCATTATATTGGTGATAGATTTTTACCAAGGTTACTTGTAATAATTACCCAAAATGAAATTTACCATAATAGAAAATTGGAACCTCATGATTCAAAACATGAAATATATCATATAAGATTAATTTTTAATAGGTTATAAAAATTTATTTGAATAATAATATGTAAACTACAATGAAAACCGTTTTTTGAAAAATTCCTTTTTTTAAACATAAAAATAAATTTTTCAAACAAAAGTCTAATGAGGAATGATATAGCTTTAATTGGATAATTTTTAGTAAAAGGTGACTAGTATCCCATAAAACAAACTCTAATATATATATATTTAAAATATTTGAAATGAAATTACAAATTTAATAAAAAATGTTATTTTTTACTACTCACTTAAAAATAAGTCATTTCATAAAAAAAATTCACTTGTGATTAATTTAATATTCTAGATCTCAAAATGTTTTCATTTATAACAAATTAATATTCTAAAATTATAAATTTATCCCTTTTTTAAATCATGTAATGTGTGGGATTTTTTTTAAAATAAAACCATTCCTTCTTTGATTAAAACAACTATATAAAGAAGTTTATAAAACAACGATTAATATTATTCCAAAAAATGAATACTCTTAAAAGATAATATTTATTTATTTTAAGGATTTTCTAGGCTATCACATAAATAATATTTTTGTTAAATATATGAATGAATTTTCTCAATGGTCAAATATATGTTATATATACAAATAATAAGTGATTAAATTACAAATTCACACAAAATTAGCTGAACATGAGCCAAAGGAAATGGTTATATTTTTTCTAAGGTCTATAATTTATCAATACATTACCACAATGTAAAATACCAAGATAGTTGATTCTATGAGAAGGAAATATCACGATTAATTTTTCTATGATGAGGATAAAAATAGACTCAAAACACATGGATTTGTAATGGATGGACCTATAAATCAGAAGGTATATTGTAAAATCCTATTGTTCCCAAATGAATTCATAAATAAAGATAAATCTTAAGATTATGTAAGTATATAAGAACGATATGGTTCTACATAATAAGTTAATGAATATTATAGAATTCAATGTTTATAATAGTTGAATTATAAGATTATGTAAATGAATATGCATCCCTACAATACTGTAATTGAACAAGGAGATTTTATATGTTTCATAATACTCATCATTCTAAATCTATATAAGAAGCTAAAATATGTATAGATATCCCATGGAGCACTTTTTGTGAGGAAATATAAAGAGGCCTATTTAGGATTATATATCTCAGTGTAAGGTTTTCCATTAAGCCAATGTCAAACATCACAATTCTAATTTAATGTTGCAACCATTACCAATACCAAAATGTAAATGGGAGAATGTCGACATGGATTTCATTATAAGACATTAAATGAATTATAAATGGTATATTTCCATATGGTTTGTGGTTTATCACTATAAAAATATGGTGAATTTCATTGTTATTAAAGAGGACTTCCCACTCAATAAACATGAAAATATTTATATAAAAGAAGCAATAAAGATACATAGAGTACCATATTAAATTGAATTTGATCCTGATAAAATATTTAGTAAAACATTATTGATAATTATTTAATCTATTTGGATATAACACTAATATTTAGTAGATATCATCATCCTAAAAGTAATTGTAAGTCTCAAATGACCATTCATACCATGTAAGTTATTCTATATTATTAATCAATGGATTTAAAAGTAAGATAGGATCAACATATTCCTTTGGTTTAGTTTATATTTAACAAAAATTTATATTTATGAATCTCAATAACACCATATAAATCTCTATATTTTAATAGATTTATAGTTGAAACATTCATGGATAAATTTATAAATAGGAGGGTGTAGGAACCCTATAATTCTAAAGAAACTATATAGACGTTTTAAAATTATTTACTGGTATATTAATGGAAAAAAGTCCATAGAAGATCTATTATACTATTCATCAAAGATATTTAGAGTTTTTAAAAAAGGAAAATGTATTCTTATGAACATAAAATAGTTAGAGTAAACTAATATTTAAAAATAAGGGAAAGTTGATACCAAGATACATCGACCCCTTTAAGATCCATGAATGAATGGGTACTATGGCTCATCACTTAGCACTTCCAGTGAACCACTCTCGTGTGTATGATATGCTCCATATATAACATCTGAGTATGAAAATATAAAATACACAACAAGTATGGAATTCAAATGTTTTAAAATTATAACATGATGTCACTTATGTGGAACAAGCTATAAATTTCTTCGATCACTGAAGTAAAGTACTATGAAACAAGATAACTCGCCTAGCTAATGTTATGTGGAGGAATCATAAGTTCAAGGATGATACATTACAACAAAAATATGTGACGAGGAAAAGAAACACCACTTTTTCATCTGGGTAAAGAAATTTTGAGGCTAAAAGTTTGTAATGGGGGTATAATATAACACCCCATATTTTGAATTTGTCACTCCCTTTCAATATATCATGTCAGTTTTATAAATTTTGATGTACACAACACCAAAGTAAAATGGAAAATGTTTAATTTAATTATGGTTGAATATTATACTAAAATACATGATTACTAAATAGATAATAATAATTAAAATTAAGGAATACCATGTCCTTTGAGCATATTATAACACGATTCCCAAAATTAAATATCCATTAACATAATAGAAGGATTTTAAAGGTCTAGTGTCTTTTAAAAACTATGTCCATATAATATTAAAAGGGACATAAAATATGTCAGATTAATTTTATTCTATATATTATTCTCTTAAAACTCTGTGGGATAATATAGGAAGTAAGTATTTAAAGGGGTGAGATAAAAATCCTAGTAAGTGAATAAATATGATAAGAAAACATAATATGATAGTCAATGGTATAACATGATATAATAAAATATATGGATCATGGGTAATTTCATGGAAGCATAGCACAAAGAACATAGTATCGTAAGATAATGGAATCATAGGAAATTGGTAAATAACATATTTTATGACATAAAAATAATCCAATTTTAACAACCTAGACAATATCACATAGTGAAAAAACTACCATAATAGATTTAGTTTAATCCCTGATCACAAACATGATGTCTGAGGAGACTAAATATTTACCTAGTGATTGGAGAATTATCAAGGCATACCCATCATAAAATTTTCATGAAATATATGTTAAAAATAATAAAATTAATAAAAATTAATAACAATATAATTACCCATGGAATGAAAATGGATTTCATAATCTTTCTTAGTATCATAAAGAAAGAAAATTTCTAAGAGAATGAATTTATGAAATGAAATTAAAGAATGTATTACCCCATAAAATTAAGGGAGAATAATCTTTCCATATATGTGAGACACATATTCACTAAATTTAAAAGTATTCAATAACATTAATTGAGTAAAAAGTTAGTTATAGTGATAAAGTTTACAACTTGAAGGTAGGGGTGGTTTAGAGAGATCTCTTTCCCCCAGCCTGATTTATTTCATGTGATCCTTATCTTCTAGGATTATAAACATATGTTTATTATTTACATTACTATGAATCTTTTTCATTATTATTATTTATTTTACATTAATTTTTACTCAGTAAAATTGAATTACTTGACCAATTAATTTTGCATCAAAATTTTAATGATAAATGGCTAAGATTTCCCCCAATCACTTTGGTAAGATGAATACTGTCAAATATATCATTAACTAATATTATAAATAATGTTAATCATGAAGTAATTTTCATTTTTTATACCTAAATTATACTTTATAAACCAACCATAAAATATGGTTATAAAATGAACTAATCTACAATCATGGTGATGGTAGGTACATACACATGAGTGATATTTTCATTTTTTGAATATCATGATGGAAGAAATATAAGTGATGTTTTATATTTTATAGATTATAAATATTTCATAAGTATCATATTATTTACTTAAATTTCCTTTCACATACCATCCAACTTAGGTGGTGATAAATATTAATCATGTTGCTTCATGAGGCAGTTGTCTGTCGTATACACAAACAATGTTATAATTTATTTAATGGATGACAACATAAGAAAGTATATGATATATTAATTTTAAATAATGTTTAATAATAAAATATTATCATATATAAACTTAAAATTATTCCTCATTACCTTCCACTTTGATCTTAATTTAGAAACGAATCACATCGCTTCGTGGGGCGGTGGTCCGCCTTACACACGAGTGACATTATCATATTTTCTATAGAATGGATTGTAAAAAGGTATTAATTATATTTTAAATCTATAATTATAATTACTTAATAAATATAATAAATAAATGTTAGTTACATCATTTCATCCATCCATGAAAATTGGTGATTGGAAACAAATTATGTCAGTTCACAAGGCAGTAGGCCACCATACATACAATCAACAAGTTTGTTTCCCTTTTGTGGGAGGGGTACATAGTTTTAAGTAATTCTAATTACATAAAAAAACATAGTATATTTAAAATACTAGTGCTATTATTTATTCTTGATTTGAGGATATTTTTAAGTAGTTGTAATAAGAAACAAAATAAAATGTTATGTTAAAGACTTTACCTCTTCTAAAGACAAATTCCTTTTCTATAAATAAATAGTTATACATGGTTGTTTTTTCTTCAAAAAACATCATAGGATTAGGGGAGGGAAATATGTATGTTATTTGTACATTTTTTCTCCCAAAAATAGTTTTTCGGAGTGTATAAAGGATATGAGAGGCGTTGGAATTCTATAAGTGGGGGAGAGGACATTTTTGTTATATTTGAAAATAAAAAATTCCACCCACATTTTACACATGAAAAACTGATAAAAATGAACCATTTAGTATTTTAAAAGGGATAAGGTAAAAAAATATTACCCAAAAACATGAATTATAAAGGTTTTTTTGTCATTTTTAACCATTTCCGTTTTAATTTAACACCTCAATAAACTTATTCGAACCTAAAACGTAGTAAATAATTTTTACATTTTTCACAATTATTTATGGTACAAAAAATGATCTTATTAGATAATTTAAATTATGATGATTCAAAATATGTAATCAATTTTAAAAAATTATCTAATAGATTTGGCATATTTTAATTTATAATTAAACCCATAGACAGGGCAAGAAAACGATTTACCAAATGACAAACATTATAAATTCAAAAATGTATTTATATCAAAATTCATTATAAAATTTATTAAAATAACCTATTTCAGATTTATTAATTAAAAATTTAAAAAATTATACTTTTAAAACCAAATTAATAAAAAATAGTTCTTTAAAATTCATTAAAATAAAATTCTTTTTTTAATAGAAATAAATATTTTTAACAATTCATTGAAAATTATAACTTTGTTCTAAAAAAATTAGTATAATTAAAATTTGACATTAAGAATTAAAAAATGAATTTTATTTTTCATATAATTTTTTCTAAAATTAGTAAAAATTAATTTTAATTTATGCGTTTAAATAATAACTAAACCACCTTTAAAAAGTTTCTTTTTTTATAAAAAAGTTATTTTTCATTGAAATAGTTATTAATTTACTTATGAATGTTATATAAATGATTTAATTAATTTTAAAAATGTTTAAACCATGTAATTTTACCAAATTTATTTAGTCCTGTTAATACCCTATGTAAGAACCCGAATCCTCTTTTTAGGCATGTTTTCCTTTTCTGGTCGTTTTTGAGAAAAGGGATGAATTTTTGAAAATTTTTGAAGTACACACCATGTACATTTTGAGTACACACCATGTACTTGATTAACTCATGAATCCATTTTTTGGTTGTGTAATGGCCACACACACGGTCGTGTGGGGGGTGACCTGGAGGCCGCCTAATGCGGGGTATGGAAATGGAAAGTACACACTGTGTACTTTCAAAGTACACCCTGTGTATTTTATTTTTATTCATTAAACATACCGGAGTCGCATCTGACAAACAGAATGCCCTACTTCTTGACCTAGTTCATCTGAAAGAGAACCATATGGACGTGAATCTTCACCGAGCCCCCGATTGAGCATCTAATCTATGATTCGATTGTCGTCGATTACGTTGGGATCACTTCAGTACACTCTTCCTTCTACTAGAGCTTCATTTCTAGATTTCTCATCTTTCTCAAGTTATCCTCCATTGAATATTTTAGACGTTTTTGAAGATCTATGGTGTTCTTGGGAAATCCAAGGCTTGAGGTTCACATATAGCGATCTCCCAACACTGGTGTAGGTGGTTTCTGCCTTTCCGTTGAAAGTCCTTGAGTTATATGTGAAATTTTTTCCAATACCCTTGAACGGGGTGTTTCATGTTTACTGTTTAAACCCTATTAATTGGCTACTATGATTGTATGCATGAGTAGAGGTTAATTGTATCTGAATAGGGTTGATTGTTATGCTTTGGAAGTTCTTTCCCATGCATGTTCTGTTTATGACGGTTTGGTCATGTTTAGCCTGTTAGGCTTCCTTAGTGTCTTCCATGCCTAGTATTGTAGGATGGAGTGATTATTTTATCTGACATTCTTGATATGTTGTAGACTATTTAGCCAAGTAGTTTTTGAGGTTTTCTTTGGATGTATTGCATTTCTATGCTCATTTGACTTACATAGGACTGTGAGAACATGGGTTAGTAGACTATAAGGAGAATTGACCATGTGAGATTCCTTAGAGAGTCTTTATCACTTTTTACTATATGGGGAATTGATCTTGTGAGCTTCCATATAGAGTCTTTATCACTTTTAAATATATGTGGAATTCACCATGTGAGCTTCCTCAGAGAGTCTTTATCACTTTTGACTATAAGGGGAATTGATTGTGAGAGCTTCCTCAGAGAGTTGTTAATCACTTATGGCTATAAGGGGAATTGAATGTGAGTGCTTCCTCAGAGATTATTCATTTATATTAGAATATATAAGGAATTTTACTGAGAGAGATTCTTCAGAGAGTCTTTGTTATCCTTGTAATTGAACTTGAGGGGTAGACTGTGTGTGCTTCTTAGAGGGTTGCTTGTGTTACTAAGTAGGACAGGAGGGGACAGGCTGTGATTACATCTTAGAGGGTCACCTATTTGTGATTTTTGGCTTGATTAGATGTTTACTTGATATATGAAACTAAATAGTTTTAAACTATAGGATTGGTTATTGCTGAGTACTTGTTTACTATCTTCTTTTTCTTATTACCTGCCATATATTCACTGACTGTTAAGCACATATCTTGTGGTGGTTGCCTACTGGGATTTAGTCTCACACCCTGTTTGGACCATGATTTTAGGCCCAAAATGATTATATATTTGTAGTTACAGATAATGGAAAGTCCCCTTATACTTCAGGTACTTGAGTGTTGTGGAGTTGGAGAGCATGAGACCAAGCTGAGGCTTGCGATGTTGAGGAGATGTTATTCATTTTTCTTTTTTACTTTAGTTTAGTACTGTTGTATTCCAGCATTGTTATTTGTTTGGATACTTTCCTAGACATTTGTATCATGCATCATTCATATATATATATGTGTGTGTGTGTGTGTGTGTGTGCTCTAGTTGTTTCTTTCATCAGTCTTCCATTGTTACTGTTTTTAGTATGTTTACTGCTTCCTCTATTGTATATCTATTTACTTCCACTATGTTACTCTGCTAATGAGGGAATAGTTTCTCCACTATCACACCCAAGTCCCACGCTGCTAGTTCGTAGTCTCTGGTGTTTAGGAAAATGCGTTTGAGGCCATGTGACCAACTGGGCATGGGGCGTCTCTGGACGGCTTTCGGAACTGGGACGTTACAAAGTGGTATCAGAGGAATTAATTTATTCTTGATATACTGTTTAGAGCCTATAGTCAGGGATAGTATGTAAATAGGTACTTGGTAATAAGTTGTGCCCAGGAGTAGCTAACCCGTGTATAGGAAAAATCCAATTTACCCCATTCATTGCAATTTATGGTTTTGCAATTTTACAGTTGATTTGATTTAACCATTGGGAGATTCAAATGTTTTGAGCTGGTATTGTTGGTGTTATTGAGGTTTTATTTATGTTACAACCCAATGATATGAGGGTATTACATCTCATGCATCATATATTTACTTGTTAGATATCAATTTTCATGCAGTCTTACCATTCCATTTAGAGTGAATTAGCAATTTCGTGTTGTTGTGATAGATGTTGTGCTAGATATGCATGTTGTTGTGATATATTCCTTGATAGAATACATTCTTTTGATAGGGTATTGCTTTGCGTAATGCATTATTTGAATGAACGCCAAACTTTGGTTCATGAGATGTTATGGTCTCTTAGGGACCATAATTTAGTGGATCATTGCCTTGTCTATCTTATATATGAAATTTATTAAATTCCAAGATTTGATTCTCAGGGAGTATGGGCCCTCCTGGATTGGAATTTGGAACTTAAACGATCATTTTAGTGTTTTTCTGGGATCCAGAGTAGTTTCTAAGGCTTAAAGTCTGGAAAAACACAGAATAAATGCCATGTAGTTTTGAATAAATGCCATGTGTTCTTCTATGTAGGTAGAAATAGTTTTTCTTAAGTACACATCTTGTACTACATGTACACACCGTGTATCATCTAACCGTGTCTCAGACTGTGTGGGCAGGGATACGAGGTTTAGAAATCTTTGGTAGGACAAGCTGTGTACTGGATGTACACGTCGTGTTGTAGACCATGTAAACCGGCCATATCACTAACCACACAGGTCAGTTGAGTCTCTTCTAATACACACCATGTCCTTCTGGAACACACTATATAGTGTGAGCCGTGTATCCGGCCGTGTCACTAACAACACGGGTCGGTGAAACTCGTCTTGTACATGCCATGCCTGGAGAGAACACGCATTGTAGTCTTCTTTTAGGAGAACCCTGTGGGTTAGTCATGTAGAAGGAATCGAGAAGGGGAAGAGAAGCCAAGTATAGGCCATGGTTTAGGACAATAACCCATGTGTGTGGGTTGTTACATGGACTGGGTTAGCAGAAGTACACCCCCATGTGAAATGTTTAAGGGAACACGCCGTGTAGGCATTATACATGCCATGTATCCCTATTTTGTAAATATTGAATGATTTATTTCTCTTGTTCCCTTATTACACTTTTAGGTTTCAGTCCCAGTCAATATTGATCTAAGGAGTGTGCTTGACCTTGCAGAGTCATGCCACCGAGACGTCCTTCGGTTGTACACCCGTTATAGGGCAGTGATCAAACACTGGAAATGGCTGATTCAGGACTGCCGGAAAATCCTCCAGTTGTGCCAGTCTTGGAACCAGTAGTTATACCTAACACAGGTGATGATGCATAGTTCAGGGATGGATTTTTTTAGGATTATTTAGAACTTTTAGGAAGCACCACCTCCTACCTCATCGATGGTAGAATTGACATGGGTCTTTTAGCAGCAGAATCATCCCACCTTCTCATGGGATGGAGGACCCTAGGCTGCAGAGTCATGGATGGAATCTATGTTGATGATATTTGAGAATCCAGATACACCCTTAGAGAGGAGGGTCAATATTACTACCTACATGCTTTGAGGCTCCACCAAGATGTGGTGGGATGTGATCTCACAGGAAATACACCATCAGAATATGGCTTGGGATTAGTTTCATCGCACCTTCTATGATAACTTCTATCTAGTGACCTTGAGGGCCGATCGAGATCGAGAGTTCATGATTTTGGAGTAAGGTACTATTTATATTCTGGAGTATTCCTCTCACTTCACCGAGTTTCAACTCTTCACACCCTTTCTAGGGGGAGATGAGTTCTTCCTTGCATGTAAGTTTGAGGATGTTCTCAGGCAAGATATTCGATCTTAGGTGAACGTCTTTAGGTTGACTTCGATATCCTCTGTATTCAAACAGGCACTGATCACAGAGAGTAATATAAGGGATTATAGAACTATGAGCCAGGGCGGTTCAACATCCAGGGTTAGTGTTTCACCGGTTGATAGTAGGAAGCGCCATAGGGAGGCTACATGAGGAGATCAGAGTAGTCATGATGCATCTTCTGGTAGACAGGTGGTGTGATTCCAGTGTGAGAAGAAAAGAATACGAGGCCACATTGCCTGAGGGACCAATGGAGTGCCGATCATGTGGAAAGATGGGTCATCTTCAGCGTTTCTATCAGATCTTATCACCAAAAGCTGGTGACATGAGTTCTTCTATGACTCCACGTTCAGGTGCAGCACCACGAGTTACTCCTCAGTCAGTGAATTGGAGTTCTTCCAGCTATTCAGGCTGAGGTGGAGGTCATGGATGTGGTAGCCAACCGCTAGGTTTTCAGCGACAGCAAGGTGGATCAGCTCAGAGTGGTCACGCAGGGTCACAGGGCCAGGATGTAGGTCAAAATTTTGCAGTGGAGTAGACCCAACAGGAGCAGGATCCCAGACCCTCTACAGTTCAAGGTATGATCCTAGTGGCCTCAATTCGATCTTCTTCTATTTTCAAAATAGGGGATTCCCATAGCTTTATATCTACTGCTATTTTGGAGAGACTTGGGCTCTATATATTTTCTTCTATTGATATCTTGATTCTAGACACTCTGTTGGGGAATAGAATGTCTAGTGTGCGTCTATGTAATGAGTGCCCTCTAGAGGTTGGTGGGTGTCACTTTTTATGGGACCTATATGTCCTAGAGATGATAGGCGATGACGTCATTCTCAGAATGAACTAGTTAGTTACCTTATAGGCAGTTGTAAATTTCTATCACCACATGGTAAGGTTTACATCACCAGATGGTGAATCGTTTCTTTATAAGGGTGAATGGGATGTCCAGGAGAGTAGAGCGGGACCCGAGAATCATGGTTTGGGAGGAGTTACAACCCAGATTGCTAGTCTATATCTATATGGCCAGGGGACATCACAGTTAGACTTTCCTCTAGTGGTGGATCATTTCAGGGATGTCTTTCCAGAGGGCTTTTCAGGATTTCCTCTAGAGAGAGAGAGGTGGAATTTTCTTTTGAACTTGTTCTAGGGGCGGAACTGGTGTCTATTCTTCCTTATATGATAGCTACACCAGAGTTACAGGAGCTCAAGAAGCAGTTGGAGGAGTTGAATGAAAAGGGTTTCATCTAACCCAGTACTTCTCCGTGGGTTTCTTCTATCCTGTTTGCGATGAAGTCAGACGGTACCCTTAGGCTTTGTGTGGATTATCAGAATTTGAAAAAGTTGATGGTCAAGAACCGATATACCTTTCCATGGATTGATGATCTCTTTAATCATCTTCGAGGATCCCTGGTGTTCTATAAGATTTACTTGAGATCCGGTTATCGTCAGTTGCATATTAGACCATCTGATATACATCTTACATATTTTCGGAGGAGGTATAGTCTATATGAGTATGTTGTTATGCCGTTCAGTCTCACGAACATGCTAGAAATTTTCATGGAACTGATGAACCATGTGTTCCATCCATACTTGGATTCTTTTGTGGTGGTATTTGTGGATGGTATCTTGGTGTACTCTCACACTCGACACAAACATGATACCCATCTTGAGACCATTCTGAGTACACTTAGAGAGCATCATCTATATTCTAAGCTCTCAAAATTCCACTTTTGGATGTATGAGATTCACATCTTTGGTCATGTTATCTCAGAGTCAGGAGTATCATTCGACCTAGAGAAAGTGAGGGTAGTAGTTTCCTGGGAGAATCCAAAGAACGTCTTTGAGGTACAAAGTTTTATAGGGATGGATAGTTACTATATACATTTCATACCGGAGTTTTCATGCTTAGCAGCACCAGTGACAGATTTGACTAAGAAGGGTGCAAGGTTCTCATAGTGATATTCTTGTGAGTCAACCTTTCAGAAGTTTAAATGGAGATTGACTTTAGCACTGATACTAGTCTTTCCAGATTCGGGAAATAGTTATACTGTTTACTATGATTCTTCAGGTATCAGGTTGGGATCTGTGCTTATGCAGGGGGAAGGATTCGTCACGTATGGGTCTCGGCAGTTGAGGCCACATGAGATGAACTACCCGACACACGATTTGGATTTGGATGCTATTGTTCATGATCTACACTATTGGAGACATTATCTTTTGGATGATCATTTTGTGGTTTTCAATGACCAAAAAAGCCTCAAGTATATCTTCACTCAGTGTGACTTGAATATGAGACAACATAGATGGGTCGAGTACCTTCAGTATTTTGACTTCTGGTGCCTATATACTTGGGAAAGGTAATGCAGTGGCTGATGTGCTGAGTAGGAGGACTTAGATACAGGCAGTTTAGGAGGCCAACATTGAGTGGCAGCTTATGGGTCTATTCTCTAAGATGTATTTTGAGGTGCACGACAGATAATGGAAAACATTTCTTTCTTATGTAACTGTTACCTCTACTATACATGATTGAGTGAGAATGAGGTATCAATCAGATTCTGAATGCCTAGTCTTATGGGAATGAATATCAGGAGAGGACCCTATTCTTGGATGGAACATATGCGAGGAGGAGATCTTGCTTTTACAGGGGTGTGTATGGGTGCCAATAGACATACGCGAGGAGATGATGTGGGGATTTTATTCCTCAGTTTGGGTAGTTCATCCTGGTGTCACCAATATGTATCATGATCTACACTATCAGTATTGGTGGTCTGTTATAAAAATTGATGTTGCTGGCTTCATCATGAAGTGTTCCACCTATCAACATGTGAAGGTGGAGCATCAAGGACCAGCAGGGCTTTTTCAGCAGTTACCCATTCATGAGTGGATGTGGAATGATGTCACGATGGATTTAGTTATAAGTTTACCGAGGTCACCTCAAAAAAATAATGCAGTATGAGTTTTCATTGATAGACTCACAAAGGTTTCCCACTTCTTGCTGATTAATGAGACCTTCAGTGTTGATGAGATGGGACGATTTTAAATCAATGAGTTTGTATGTTTACATGGAGTTCCACCCTCCATTGTTTCAGATAGAGATACACATTTAACTTCTCGAGTCTGGCATGGGCTTCAGAAGGCTTTGGGTACACATGTACTTTTGAGTACAACATACCATCCCCAGATAGATGGTCAGTCTGAGCATATGATTCAGTTTCTTGAGGACATGCTACGAGTATGCATTTTGGACTTTGGAAGTTCTTGGGAGAAGCACAGACCTCTTGGGGAGTTTTTTTACAATAATAGTTTTCAAGAAACTATTCAGATGGCACCTTATGAGGCTTTGTACTGTAGGCCGTGTTGATCCCCCTTATGTTGTTTAGAGGAAGGAGAGGCAGCTATGCTGGGACCTTGTATTGTTTATGAGACAACAGAGTAGATAGAGTTGATTTAGAATAGGATGACTACTGCATAGTCACAACAAAAATCTTATGTTGATCAGCGGAGATGACCTCTGGAGTTCGAGGTCGGGGATCAGGTTTTTCTTTTGTGTCACACCGAGGTTGGGGAACATAAGGATTAAGAGATAGGGAAATCTTTCACCAAGTTACATCGGGCCATTTGTGGTTTTGGAGAGAGGTGGGCTGGTTGGATATCATTTTTAGTTACCTCAGAGGTACCAGGCTATGCACGATGTATTCCACTTTTTTCAGATTCGACATTACTTCATAGACCTTTCTCATGTCTTCCAATCCGAAGAGGTTGAGTTAGAAGAGGATGCATATTTTGAAGAGCATCCTATCTGGATTTTCGATCGAAGTATGAAGGTTCTCCATGGCCAGTCTATTCCTCTAGTACGAGTGCTATGGCAGCACTGGTGAGTATAAGATGAGACTTGGGAGAGGGAGGTAGATGTACAATTGCAGTGGTCGGAGCTATTCAGGGTTTCTTCTTCTACGCCACCATGCTAGGGGAATTCGGGGATGAATTTCTTTAAGGGGGGATGTTTTTAAGAACCTAGATCCTATTTTTAGGTATGTTTTCCTTTTCTGGTCATTTTTGATAAAAAGAGGAATTTCTGGAAATTTTTGAAGTACACACCATGTACTTTATGAGTACACGTCGTGTACTCGGTTTCCGCATGAAGTTGTGTGCTAGTCGTGTAATGGACACACACATGGTCGTGTGGGGGTGACCAGGAGGCAGCCTAATGTGGGGTATAGAAACAGCAAGTACATACTGTGTACTTTCAAAGTATACGCCATGTATTTTGTTTTTTTTCATTAAACATACCGGGGTCACTTCTGACTGACAAAATGCCCTACTTCTTGACCTAGTTTGTCTGAGAGAGAACCATACAATTGTAAATCTTCTCTGAGCCCCATACCGAGCATCCAATCTCTAATTTGACCACTATCGATTGCGTTGGGATCACCTCGGTAAGCTCTTCCTTATGCTAGAGCTTCGTTTTCGGATTTCTCCTCTTTCTCAAGTTATCCTTCATTGAACATTTTAGATATTTTTGTATATCTATAGTGTTATTGGGTGATTCCAGGCTTTAGGTTCATATATTGAGATCTCCCAACACTGAGGTTGGTGGTTGGTGCCTTTCTGTTCAATGTCTTTGAGTTATATGTGCAATTTTGTCCAATACCCTTGAATGGGGTGTTTGGTGTTTACCCTTTTAACCCTGTTAATTTCTTACTATACTGGTATGTGTGAGTAGAGGTTAATTGGATGTGAATAGGGTTGATTTATATGATTTGGAAGTGATTCCCATGCAAGTTCTATTTATGACCGTTTGGTCTTATTTAGCCTGTTAGTATTACTTGATGTTTTTTATGCCTAGTACTATAGGATGGAGTGATTATTTTATCTGACATTCTTGATATGCTATAGATTGTTTATCCAAGTAGTTCTTAAGGTTTACTTTGGTCGTATTGCATTACTATGCTCGTTTGACTTACACAGGTCCGTGAGAACCTAGTGTAGTAGACTATAAGGGGAATTGACTGTGTGAGCTTCCTCAGAGAGTCTTTACCACTTTTGATTATATGGGGAATTGACCGTGTAAACTTCCTCAGAGAGTCTTTATCACATTTGACTATATGGAGAATTGACCATGTGAGCTTCCTCAGAGAGTCTTTATCAATTTTTACTATAAGGGTAGTTGACTATGAGAGATTCCTTAGAGATTCATTAATCACTTATGGCTATAAGGGGAATTGACCATGAGTGCTTCCTCAGATATTATTTATTTATATTAAACTATAAGGGGAATTTGACTAAGAGAGATTCCTCAGAGAGTTGTTAATCACTTATGGCTATAAGGGGAATTGACCGTGAGTGCTTCCTCAGATATTATTTATTTATATTAGACTATAAGGGGAATTTGACTAAGAGAGATTCCTCAGAGAGTCTTTGTTATCCTTGTAATTAAACTAGAGGGGAAGACTGTGTGTGCTTACCAGAGGGTTGCTTGTGTTGCTAGGTTGGACCAGAGGGGATAGGTTTTGAGTACTACCTAGAGGGTTAACTGTTTGTGTTTTCCTGCTTGATTAGTTGTTTACCTGATATATGAAATTGAATGATTTGAAACTGTAGTATTGGTAGCTGTTGAGTACTTTCTTGTTTACTACCTTCTTATGCTTACTACCTGACATATATTCACCGACTGTTTGGAAAAGATCTTGTGGTGGTTTCCTACTAGGATTTAGTCACACACCCTGTTTGGGCCATGCTTCTGGGTCCAAAAAGATTATATTACTGCATGTATAGATAAGGGAAATCACCCTTCTACTTCAGGTACTTGAGTGTTGTGGAGCTAGAGAGCATGGGACCAAGATGAGGCTTGCGATGCTGATGATCTATTATCTGTTTTTCTTTTGTACTTTAGTTTAGTACTGTTGATATTCCAGCATTGTGATTTATTTGGCAGCTTTCCTAGACATATGTATCATGCATCATTCATATATATATGTGTACTCTAGTTGTATATTTCATTATTATTCCACTGTTACTATGGTTTAGTATGTTTACTTCTTTCACTATTGTATATCTGTTTACTTCCACTGTGTTACTCTGCCAATGATGGCATAGTTTCCCCACTACCACACCCTAGGCCCTCGCTGCTAGTCGGAAGCCTCTGGCATTTGGGGAAATCCGCTTGATGCCATGTGACCAACCGGGTATAGGGCATCTCTGGGCAGCTTTTGAAACAAGTACGTTACACCATATATCTTAATGGCAAGGTTATAATAGTCATTATCAAATAATAATATTTTAGTAGTGTGTCTTGTTTCATTTAAACCCAGTGTTGTGTGAATCAAAATCTCTTGAATAGATTGATTTTTCTTAAACAAAAATATATCATAAAGTAATAGGGTGTTTCATTTTCCCCCTTAAACAATTTCACCCTTCAGTTTTTATATTAGATACTAAGGTGAAACTAGGATATGGTACCTCTAATTCATCACCTCTTCTGGTTCCTACTTGGAATCCTCAAACAGGTTGTGTCTTTATAGCACATTTACATGATGAGTTGTCAAGGTTTAAATAACTTTTTATTTCTAAACCACAATTACCATTGGATGTTAATTATATGTAAGGTTTTTTCCTAAGAGTTCCATATCTCAATTCAGTACATGTGTGGTGTCTATTATGTACTTCCTTAAGAGGGATACAAGGAACATGTTGTGTACTTTTCCTTGGTTAGGTGGAGTTCTAGTTAGTAAGACACTAATCTAATAAGATCAATGATTTAAAATGGGATGATGTATCTAGGAATATGTTTTCAATTCTGCCAAAACCACATGAATTTATTCCATTATGAAATATAGTGGATCACATTATCTCTTAAATCAAACTTCATGCCTCATTAACGGTTGTTTGTATATATTTTTTTGTTGAATTTGCAGATATATTCTTCTGATTCTAAATATTTTGGACCTTACCTATAATATATTAGTAAATACCAAGTACCATTAGTTTCTTCTCTCCAACATCATCACATCATGTCCAAGTCTAACTCTGATTCCCATACATGGCCTCCAAAGATTCAATTTGAATTATAGAAATGAAATTTTTGTTATATGAGAAATATATTAGGGGAAGATATTGGTCCAACATACATGGAAATAGAGTTAAAAATTACTTTTTATATCCTATAGAGTTTAGTTAGTTCTCTTCAACAGAATATACATATGAAGACAATAAGCAGTACTTAAATTGAGTTCCGTATCAAATGCTTATTGAATGCTTCTCTAGAACCTTTATGTAAACCTCAGATCTCAATAAGACTCAATAGAGAGTAAAACAACAAGACATATTACCACTTCAATTATATATATATATATCTTATCAAGATGGTCAAGAGAGAAATATTCCTTGATTGAAATTAAATGTGGGACATTTTAAGTTGATCGACTACCACCAAGAAGGATTTATTGCCTTTGGGTTCCCAAGGGAGTCCTATAATGAAATACATGGTTATGTTTTCCCATTTCAATACCAGTATGGGATATGGTTTCATTATGGCCTTTAATTTATATAATTTTTCCTTGACTTTTTGGCACATAAATAATCATGATTAAAAATGCCCAATCTCCATCTTCATGTTTTCCAACTAGATGTTTTTCTTCAGATCTCTATAAATTGTATTCCTTCCTGGATAAATAAAGAAGAATGAGATAAATGAATCATATAGATGTATCCATTCCACTCTAGTTTTGTTGAGACTCATATCTAAGTTCCATAACTTATAACTCTATCTTCATCAAAGTTGAACTCCTTAATATTTTTTAAAATTTTCTATAACCCCTCATTATATTTGTTTCCCTTATTCACCCTCTCAAGAATGGTCGGTTAAGTCATTATTTGATCAGGGTATGGTAACTATTATTTAAATATTCTAAAATACATACTTTTAAAATATAATAATAATTTATCCTTATCAATTCTCATCATTGATAAATTTTTTCGATCCTTTATATGTAGAGTATATTCCACATTAGTTTCTTTCCTATGATGGTAATGGATTAATTAGTCATAGTCCTTTATCAGCTATAACAATATTCATTGTTTCATGTTATTCTTTTTTATTGTGAATATATAATCGAGGATCTTGTGATCTATATATATTTCACACTTCTCCCCATAGAGATAAAGTCTCTATATCTTCAACATAAATATTAATGAATCAATGTCTAGTTCATGTGTGGGATAGTTCTGATAATGAAATTTCAATAGCCGTGATTCATAGGCTATCACCATATCATTATATATTAGTAGATATCCTAAACCCTTCTTTGAAGAATCTTTGTAAACCACAAAAGTTCCCCACCTTAGGGTACAATAATTTCTAGTGTAATGATAATCCTCTTATTCTTTTTAAAGCTCTCTTTTCATTCACTAGTATAGAAAAATTTCACTCCCTTCCATGTTATATTGGTTAGTGAGTTGCAAAATTATGAAATAATATTCAAAAATAATTTTTAATTCCATGATAATCCACAAAAACTACATATCTCTATTATTGATGATGGTGTAGGCTAGTCCTTTATTGGCTTTATCTTACAGGGGTCTATAGATAACACTTTTCTGGTGATAATATACCCCATGAATGATAGATACATCATTTAAAACTCAAATTTACTATAATTTTCATATATATTATTCATTATTAATCCCCTTAGAATAGTATTTAAAAGGTCATCATGATCATCCTTTATTTTTTAGTGAATTAAAGTATCATATATATATATATATGTGATAACACAAATTTTATGAGGTAATCTCTAAATACTATATTCATCAATTCTATAAATATATATAGATAATTGGTGTGTCTGAAAAGAATTAATATGAACTCATAGTGTCCATTCCTTATTCTAAATGTTGTTTTGGGAATATCACTTTTCTTCACCCTTAATTTTTTATATTTCAAACAAATTTCTACCTTAGAAAAATATAGAGATCCATATATTTGATCAAACAATTCATTTAGGCATGGTAAGGGATAATTTTTATTTATCATTATATTTTTAGTTTAGGATAATCAATACATAGGCACATTTACCCATACTTCTTCATGTCGAAGAGGGTTGGTGCTCCCCACAGTAAAGCACACTAGAAAATAAAATTGTTTTCTAGATTACATTATAACTTCTTCCCCGGTTATTCTAAATCTACAATGATAATTATATAATTAGTCATGGATATGGGTAGAGATCAAGGTATAAATTTGTTTGAGAACTCAACCAATTAGATAGGAGGAAAACTAGGAAACTCTTCGGGGAATACATTAGTATAGTTCATCATAATTGGAAAGCCTTCAAGAATTATTCTCTCCCTTTTCTCAATTATTTATGCTAGACATAATTTCTCACAAGGTAAAACTATTCATGATTTAATATAAGATTATTGGGTAGATTCATCCACCTATTTACAGTTGTATAAAATCAGAGGATAAATTTGAATATAAAGGGTGATTTATTTATCTTAAAATTTGATGTTGGATTTATATTAGGATAGCCAATCCATGATCAAAATAGAATCAAATTACACTAAATGAAGTAAGATGAAATTTACTAGATTATTAATTCTAAAAACCTTCTCAATGAAGGATTTATAAACATGGGATGAAACTATCTCTCTATCTTTTATTCAATTATATATCACAACCTAATGTTTTGAGGTAGTGTTTAAAAAGTTCTACTAAACCTGTAAGATATAAAAGAATGAATAGAACTATATTTTAAAAAATATGCTTGTTATTCATGAATGATTAACTAGCATAATTATCAAAAAATAATTTTCATCATCCCCCTCATCCATAGAGATAAAAAATTCCTTTGTTTAGTTGAAGGTTGTTGATTATTGTCTCTAAAAACCCTTAGTTTTGGGAATTGACATGTATAATTCCCAGTTTACTTATAGTTAAAACAATGTACAGAATACAAAGTATTGATCTATACATTGTTTCCTTATTTCTTATTAGTGTTCTTATTTATTTCCCTATGGAATTTTATTATCATGATTCACATATTCTCCAGACTTGAATTATCTTTTTATTCCCCTTAGGTTGTTTTCGAGAAGCCTCTTCCTACACTTTTGAAAAGCGGGATGTTTGGTTTTCATTCCCCTTTGGGATTTATCATTTGATACCCTTAAAGAAGATTCCATTTTTTTGGTTTTTTTCTCCAGTGTCATGAGACTTGTAAGAGTTAAATTTATATCTCTTAGATTTTAGGGCGTAGCATAAAATATCATTATAACTATCAATGTCTTGAATCTCAAAATAATTTCATAAACTCAGCATTAACCCACAAATTAAATCGTCCACCTTCCTTTCGGTGATGATAACAATTTTGTATTAATACCATGAAAACCCTGTGATGTTTTCCTCATACTCTCCATTATATTATTCATCATTTTTTTGATGGATGAAATCCCTCTCCATTTTATGATATATATTTTACCATTTTTTTAAATTATTTTTTTGAAGTATTCCTTTTCCATTGAATCAATAACCTAATTGGACATTGTGTTCTCGATTAGTGTAAACCAATGATCAGTTTCTCCCTTAATTAGATAAATGACCAACACAAATTTCTCTTAATCTATAAATTTAATGACACATAATATCTTTTAAATGGAGTTAACCCATTTTTCAATGATAAAGGGATTACATGTTCCACTAAAGACAGGGGGTCCTTTTGCACAAAATATTCAACAACAACTTGATCCTTCTTAATATGAGTATGTAATTTTTCATCATTCAAGTTATTATTATTAACTTTGTATAGTAGAGTCGTTACATCCATGAATTTATTATCTCCCACACCCTTTTGATAAGTCATATCATTGAATCAATCATCACATTGCTTATTATGTTGGTTGTTCGCATGGCTTCTCTTATTTCATGCTATTAACATGAAGAAAAATAAATTTGTAATACATTAACTAATAACTGTACATAATGGAATTGTATAAATGAGGGAGGAATAACATATAAATTTCAAGTACATATAACATTTGAGCCTCTACGTTTCAAACTAGTTTATATATAGTAAATTCACTATATGGTTTTCTATCCAAATAAATTGTTCAATTCCTTCATAATAGTTTATAAAATTGTTTTGTATCTTCAAAACATATCCCTTGGAAATATCAAACTAGGTGTGTAAAAAGACATGTAGTTATGAACCAGGTGATGATTAAGTCCATATCAATGCCTCATTTCATGACTATTATCCCTAGTTACCACTATTCTATAGCCTATCCACTTGTAGTATCCAAATAGGGATTTATTTTCATGGAAAACAATCACTCTATATAGAACCAAGATTCCAATATATTTTTCTATACTTAGAATTATTCTTAAACTTATACCTTAGGTTTTCACTGATGTTATCTCATCACATTTCCAAATGATAAATAATCCATTCCATTTGAACAAAATTTGGAAACCCAAGTCTTCTACACATATTATTACATTATTATTAAACATAAATATACATTAATAAAATGAAATTCATAGAAATTTATCATAACATTATAAAAATAGTTTAATATTGCATCCAAAGGAACTTCAAACATGGAAAAAATATTTTATTCTCCATAGTGAACTCTTAAAACTACAGGGGATAACATTGGGAATATATAAATAAAGGGGTTATCTAAAAATATCAATAATGGAATAAACATGACAAGGAAACATAACAATATAGTCAACGTTGTAAAAAGTTAACATCAAAGGTAAATATGATGAGTTATTGCATGGAATAATATGATAAAGAACATGATATCATAAGATAATTGAATAATAGTAAATGTGGAAATAAAATATAACATGACATCAAAATGAGTCAAGGACAACTACCTCGATAATACCACATAGTGGACAATGTCCCATAATGGAATAGGTCTACTCCCTGATCTCATAAATGATTCCTCATGAGATTAATGCTTTACCTAATGTAGTGGAGCACTATATGGGAACTACCATCATAACATTTGCATGATATATGTTTTTCACATAAATAAATCAATCATAATTTATAACATAAGAATTTACCTTAGAAAAAATTTGATTTTATAATCTAACTTCATATAAAAAATAAAATTACATAATGTAGGCATTTGAGAAATGATATAAAGGCATGTATGACCCCATAAATGGATGGGAGAATAATATAGGTACATATTTTAGATACATATATATATAATTTAGAAAAATTTTATAATATAAATAGAGAGATAATGTGACTTAGAGAGATAAAGTTCATAACCCTAAGTATATGATTGTTTAGAGAGAAACCTTACCTCGAGTTGGATGTATTACGCTCATTATTTATCATACTAAATAATAAACTTATGATAATTATTTAAATTATTAAGAACCATTTTAATTTTTATTATTCCATTTATTTTATTTTTTACAATTTTATATTCTATTTTATAACCAAATAATTTCACATCATACGTTTTAACGATAAATGACTTATATATCCAAAATCACATTGGTAAGCTGAATAATGTCAAATAGATTGTTAATTCATAATATTATGAATTTTAAAAATTATAATTATAATTATAATAAATAAATTATACTTTTTAAACCAACCATGAAATATTTTAATAAAAAATGAACTACATGACAATTATAGAGATGACTAGTCATACATATGCATAAGTAACATTTCAATTTTTTGGAGAACATGACAGTAGGAAGGAAATTTTTATTCAATATTTCAAATATTATAATTATATCATAAATATCATATCATTTTTTAAATAAACTTACAAATTCCATACATGTGATTCGTTAAGAAAAACTAATAACATCGCTCCCTGATACGGTAGTCCACCATACACATGAATAACGTTATCATTATTTTAATGGATTATAAGGTAAGAATATATATGATATTTTAATTTTATAGAATTTTAAATATTTAATTAGTATAACATATAATCATTAAATTATTCTTTATTACCTTCCATTTAAATCATATGTGAAAAATGAATCACATCACTTCGTGATGTGGTAGTCTGTCGTTCATACATATGACATTATCGTATTATCTTTAGAAGGGAATTTAAGAAGGTATTTAGAATATTAATGTTATTAAAGTATAATTATATCATATATATCATATATAAACATTATATATATCATTTATTCATCTTTGAGAAGCAGTGATGGAAAATGAATTGTGTCACTTCGCGAGGAGGTAATCCACTGTAAACATGATCTACGGTTTCATTTTCCATTTATGGGAGGAGGAGATGGTATTAGGTCATGAATTTAACATGAGAAAATCTCATTACATGTAATATATTGTTTTTATTCTATGATATAGTCTTAATATTATTTTAATAAGGTTGAATAAAAATTAAAAATTAAATTCTCTGTTAAGGACGTTACCTCTTCATTAGACAACTTGTTTTGGTTGAAACAGAAAGACTTCCTAGGTTGGATTTTTGACAAAACCAATTCTTATAGGATTTGGGGAGGTAATTAGTTATGTTAGTTTTATATGAAAATTCAAAAAAAAATGTTTTTTATGTTTATAAATAGGAGGAGAGGGGTTGTCCATTTATAAGGGCGAGAGAGGACACACATGGATGTTCTGGAAGGAAAGAATTATAGACACATTTTTCTCATGAAAAAGGCTCTAATATAGACCATTTTATAATATTATAATATATAATTTCTTAATATTACAATAATATAGGAATTATTATTATATTGTTTTAGTTTTAACCATTATCCTTTTAGTTTTACCCCTAGTAATCCTGATTTTACCTTAACCACAATAAATAATTTTTTTCTATTAATTATGGAAAAAAATAAGTAGAACATATTTTATTATATAATTTATAATTATTAAAAATATGGAAGCCCTTTTTTCTAATTCAAACTATAGAATCGAAATATTTTAATTTAAAATTAAATTTTGAGATGTGTCGAAATTTTTTTTTCAGGAAAACATTCAAAACTTGAAAACTTTTATATATATTCAATATAAAATTGATTAAAATAAAAAATAATTGATGAATGAATATATATTTTAGAAAATATTAATTTTAAAAAAATAATGTAAGACATATCTCATAAATTATTTAAGCGAAAAAAATGTTTTTATAAAAATAGTATTTTTCACTATTCATCGAAAAATGAAACTTTTTAGAAAAATTTTGAAAATTTAACCTAAGATAATATTGATAAGTAGATTTAAAAATGAAAATTTTTTGACAACTAAATTTTATAAAAGTTTTACCTAAATAATTTTAAATTATGTGTTCAAAGGGAGACTAAACCACCTTTTAGAAAAAAATATTGAATTCAGAAAACATTTCATAATCTTTTAAATGATTTTTGTTTTATTTAAAAATAGTTGATATTAAATGAATTGATTTTATATTTTTTAAGCCATATAATTATTCATAATTTATTTAGTCATATTTAAACCATCCAAATTTATAAGTAGGTTATAATGGTCATTTTAAATTATAATATTTTAATAGAGTATCGTGTTATGTTTAAACCTTTCGTTGTGTGCATTTCATGCTATCGAGGAAATTAAATTTATTTAAAAAAACAGACATATCATAAAATATCAGGGTGTTATAAATATTACTTAAGTAATAAATAGTAAAAATAAAAATACTACAATGTTGAAATTATCATCTTCAGAATCACCCATAAAGATCAAAATAACAATGAAAACTATAGAAATAATATACCATGATAAAAATATGATAAACATCTTAGATAATAGGATGAATGATTTTGCATAATTATGTAAGTATATATATATATATAATGTAATATAATTGTTATATATTTTTATTTGTAAAACGGTCTTAAACATATGGTCGTTGGACATATGGTAGTTGGATACGGTATTCATATATATATTTTCATTGGATATTTTTTAATAAAATAAGTTATTGATGCTATTTAATAATCATAAATAGTAAAAAAATTTAAAATAATATAATTCACTTATAATAAATAATTTCATAATGAAATAAAAAGATAATATTTAATTATAATATTTTGTTATAAAAATTGTTATTTTTATTTAATATAATAATAATATTATTATTATTAAAGAAATATTTTCTATGATTAAAAAATTTAAAAAAATATTATAATAAAAATGAATTGATAAAATTTAATGGTTTTTTGTTAAATAATTAATTAACATGGGATATGATAAAAATAAATTTAATTTTAAAATGATACATTTTCAAAATACTTTTTTCAAGGTTTTATGTACTAATAAATTAAATTAACCTCTTTTAAAGGATGAATATTTTAAAATTTAATGTTATATGAATGATTAGGTAGATTAACACTCATTTAATCATACATTAATATCAAATAATATTACGAACTCATAATCCAAAAAAATAAATTATTTATAAAATAGTTTATCTATACATTTTATATTCTCATTTAAAATTTAAATTTATTATATCAAAAAATTTAATTATAATAAATGGAATCCACATTTATAATCATCATATCAAAATTAGTAAGAAGGGTTCATCATCGCTTTTTAGAATTTTTTTTATTTTAAATGATTAAACTATGTAAAAAGTGTAAAATTAACCAGACTCAAATTTTTTGTAATTAACTTGATATTGATACATTAGAGCGTAATTTTTTTAGCTTTGGGAGTCAATAATACATTCATCATAAGTTTTTCTATACCTAACTCACCTAGATGACATGTGATTCCATATTTATGTTTCACCTAACTGATGTTTCCATAAAATCAATATTTTTTCATATAAAATGAGATATCCAAAACCACTTCCAAACTACTCATATCGCTAAATTATCTATTGAATCTTATCCTAATTTCTCACCCCTAAATTTATATGTTATTTTTTGTATCATCTAGTGTAACATAGAAACCTTAATTATAGTACATAAACATTCTATTTTAGTAAATCTTTTATTTAATTCATATTTTATTATTTCATGTAACATAAATTAAAATTTAACAATATGAATATTTATTTTTAAATAACTTGTTCAAAATAATCCTAGAAAAAAATGTTCCCTTAAAAATAAGCAATTATAAATAATAAAAAATGTAGATTTATCCATTCCTAATATTACATATAATAATTTATAATAATATTTATAATTAAAAATATATTAACAATAAATTTGATATAAATGAATATAGTAACATTTTCTGGGAAAAAGAAATAAATTTTTGAAAACTATTTTTTGCAGGAAACTGTTTTTTTTAAAATGAAAAATATATATCCATTTTAAATAATTAAAGCAATATTTAATCCTGAATAATTTTAATTAAATTTATATATTATATATCAAACTATAATTTTTTAACTCCATATAATTATTATGACTAGATATATAGTTTATATAATCTCATCATATACTTGAATCCTGTATTTCATAAGAAATCATTTATTACACAATTTTCTAGTTTGTTTTTGAACTAAATTCATCCACATATGTGAATCTCAGTTAATAAAATGGATTACATATTTTTAATTATTATATTTTATATTAGGTATTAAGGTAAACATAATGGTTTGTCATAATAAATAGCAATGTCATTAAAAATTAATTACCCCGGTTATGGTTAAAACAAGGTTTTGCATGTTTCATGTGATTTTATTAAGATTAATATTCGACAAAAAAGAATTTTTATTTGAAAAATTTGATTTCATAATTATAATAAGTGGATAAAAATTATCTAACAAGTATTATTTAATTTTCTCCTTAAAGTAAGAATTACCAAGGTTAAAAACCATTTACCGTTGTGAAAACTAAAATGGTAAAGGTAATTAGTCATCAATTATAAGAGAATGAAACGTTGAATACATGTTTATTTTTAGTGTTTGAGGTTTTGAATCACCTTATATTTCCTCCATTAAATTATTTATAAATTTCTGAGGAATTTCAGTTGGGAGTAACATGCTATTATTCAATAGTTTTCAGTATTTTGAAAATTTTCTCTCATCATCAATTAAAATTAGTAACTACCTCCCCTCACTTGTTCATACCTATTAGGACATTTGGATCAAAAACCCAATCAAAAAAATCTCACAGAAACTATGATATACATTATAGGGTTCTTTTCCCCCCAAAACATTATCCTTAGAGTCCTTAGAACCCCTATGGTTGAACAGACTAATGGACGGTGGGTTGGATGGTCTCCTCCTTCAAATGGCCTAAAACATAATGTGGATGGATACTTTATTAATGGGAATATGAGAGGTGGGGGATTCTTAAGGATTCAAGGGGCTCTGTATGGTTTGGTTTTAGTGCATTCTATGGCCCTATTTTCTCATTGGGTGCAAAAGCTAGGCCCTCCATACGGGTCTCAAGCTATGTAAAAGATTGAATATTCAAGCACTGAAGGTTGAGTCTGACTCAGAGGTTTTTGTTAGAATTCTACTGGGGAAATGTGTTGCTCCATGGTAATTGGTTTACATCAACAACAGTTACTCCTTGGATACCATTGGTGGACATATGGTGAGGCACGTCTGGTGTCAAGCCAACTTCTCAGTGGATGCTCTTGCTTGGGTTTGGTAGTCCGGAGGCCCCTTTTATCCCCTTTGATAGTGTGGGTTACCTTCCTCTTGAATGTAAAATTGTTTTCCAGGGGTATTACCTTGGTCTTCATCACAACATACCACCTTGATACTCCTTTTTTGTCGATGGGTATTTACCCCTCCTTTCTAATAAAAATTCAATTCTCAGTCATTCAATTTCATTGCGACATATTTTACAATACACACCTATTCAATTTCATGTGTTGTATATACTCCCCATTTGATTTAATTACGATGAATATATATTTATTATTTAGGGATAATTATTTAATTTGTGTTAATTCTTTCATGGGGTTACAATTTCAATGTTACCAAAGTGGTAAGAATCTATTTTAAAATCTCACATCTTTCTTGATTACTATTTATCCCATTAAAAAAATATTATCATGTATCCTTCATAAGCTATAATAATTTTCTTATCAAAAAGATATTTAAAAATTTTCTATATTTTCTTCCAACATTTCATCTCTTAGTTAATTTAATTAATCGTTGAATTTTTTTAATGAAAACAAAATTTCATTTCTCTTTAGTAGGATATATTTTTCTTGAATTCCCACGTTATCCAAAACTATTTTACAAAAGAACTTTTATTTAATAAAATTATTTACTAAAGTAATTATAAGTTATAAATCACATTTAAAAATGGATTTAATGGAATCCTTATACTATTTTCCAAAATAAATTTTTGATATAATTTCAAATTGAATGATTTGTTAATATATATGGTGATAACGGACATGCCTGCAACAATAACTGTTTTACTAAATTTATCATCTTCTACACATTTTCAATGGTTATAAAAAGAATGATATTTTGGGAAATATTATTTTAATTTTTCACTTCTATTCCACTTATTCTTAAAAAGGGAATGATCTTAGTGTAAAAACAATGAACTTGATGAACTCATGGTCACCTCTCATATCTTGATTAATTTTGTTATTATTAACCTACTATTGAGATAATAAATTTCCTCTAATACTTTTTTATCACACATTACATTTATATTAAATATCATTTTTCTTTTAATTATGGAAGTGATTTTTTCCTAAATAGTAAATCATTTTTATATAATTATTTTTACTTGTGATGGTTATCTGATCAACTATGAAAATATTTAACAATACATATTTGTTATTCAAAATAGATATTTCTTGATAAGAAATATTTTTCATGAATAAAATCAACCTTTCGGTACATATATAATTATTTAGACATGTATTTATGGGTGGTCCTAGAATTATATATCCCCTTTTTTGACTCAAAATGTATCATGAGACAAATCAGTTTTAGAATTTCAATGAGTTTCTACCAATAGTTTTAAATATTCTTATGAAAGGTATTAACAGTATAGATATCATAATATTTTTACCATGAAGTCCAATATTTATAATTTACTTAATGATAACTTAATTATTATTATTCATGATATTATTACATTGATATTATTCATGGATGTATTTTTGTGCTAATGATATTGATTAAATGTAACGTGTGTTTAGTTATATACCATTCCATATTAATTATGCTTTATCTAATCATAATTGTCATGTAAATTATTAAATTGATTATCATTTTAGTTATTTACCATTCCATGTTTATTACACCATATTTATTCATGATATCTTCTATTGTATATAACCCTTTCTATCGATTTGAGCTCATCTATATTTGTTCCCTTTCCCCATGATATGAAGAAGAATTATTTGAATGATTTCAAGGAAATTGGATTTCTTCCATTACAATGTTTTATATTTTATCCCCATTGTAAAATTTATATCATGTATGTATTGGGATATCCAACACTAGTAAACTAATTAGTCATTTTTGATTTTACCCCTTTTATCTATTCTAATATTATAAAGTAGACACATACTCTGGTTTAGTAGATTCGAGGTTGTTAAAATTGTTATCAGAGTGGGTTTTGTAGAATCCTTAGAAACTATATTATGTAATACATAGATTATGTAACATAACCCTATGATAGACTTTAATGATTTTTTAAATTATTGAATAATATTCTATATTTTTTGTAAGGAAGGGATAATGTGTTTTTCCTTGAAATACATCCATGTTTGGATACTACATGTTGATGCTGTTCTAGCCTAGTAGTACATCAGGGTAATGATTTCAAAAAGGGAACATTGGGATTTGACTCAATCATAACCTTTTCAAGAAAAATGGTCCTTATTAAAAAATATATTTGACACTCTTAGGGTATATTACTTGGATAATTCATATTTTATTTAGAAACCAATATAATGGAATTAAAAATAAGTGTATTACCAAAGAAACCATGATTAGGATTTAGAGATTAATAATACATAAATTTTCAATTAATGATATGTGTTACAAAATATTTTGACTTATAAAATACAATTAAAAATTCATAATTTTATGATCAAATTTGTAATATTCCATTGTTTATAAATAGATCCTAAAAGAAAGAATGGTATCAAAATTCATGTTCCATGTAATAATTTCCGTAGTGAGAAAGAAAAAAAAATATAGTATTAGATTAAGTATATCATGGATATATTCGGGAAACATAATCATATTATGATGAATAACCTTTCCTAAATAGACCAATATATTATTCCGCAACATGATTATTTTATGTTTGATCACTTCATGTGATATAAGAGTCTATAATTTAGTGGGACTAATAGTCCTGTGATAGCTAATAAATGGATTATGTACCACGAAAAGTTATATAAGGACTAGGTAATTTATGAAAAGGAAAATGTAATATTAAAATTGAGTATGTACATATTATACCAAAATACACTGATGTATTTCTTAGGGAATTACTTTGACATACACCAGTGCAAGAAGTTGAGTTTTACATTAATTTAATCCCTAATAATGGATCTATATCATATACTCCTTATAGAATTTCCACTATAAAATTAGTGGAATTGTAGAATTAATTTATTCAATCATATGTTTCACCATGGGGAGATAATTCTCTATTTGTTAAGAAAATAAATGGATCCATGAGGAGGTGAATTTATTTTAGAGAAATCAATTCTATTATGATAAATAGAAAGTATAAACTGCCTGACATTGATGCCTTATTTGATCAACTTCATTGAGCTTACTATTTTATAAATATTGGGATTCATTCTCGTATCATAAATCAAGGGTTATCAAGGAAGATATTTCAATGATATCATTTTGAATGAGGTATATAAATTATGAGTTTATAATAATTAACTTTGTATTGTCTAATATACCATGAATTTTTATGGGTATAATGACCATAGTATTCAAAGAATATATTGAATGAAATACTATTTATTAATGATATCTTGGTGTATTCTAAGTTCAAAGATGGCCATGAGAATCAATTTCAAATAATTATTCAGACTCTTATAAGAAAATATTTATATAGATAATTTAGAAAGTGTGAATTATAGCTTTTATAAGTTTCTTTTCTTAGCCATATTGTCTCTAGGGATAGAATCTTAGTTGATCCAGTAAGGATACATAAATCATAGAATATCCTACTCACATGAAAATAACTAATTTATATAGTTTAATTGGTTTATAAGGTTGAATTTAGTGATTGATTCAGAATGTTTCTTGATTGGCTAACCCCTTAACCAAGCTTACACATAAGGGGGTATGATTATATAGATAAAGTAAAGTGAATATTGTTTTATAGAATTGAATTAGAGATTATTCAATACCCCAATTTTGACTATACTGTCGGGGAATGATGGGTTTGTGATATATAGTGATTCATCAATGAAGGGACTTTGTATTCCCCTTATATAAGATGATATTGTTATTTAATATTAATCAAGGAAGTTAAAGAATCATAAACAAAACTATACAACCCATTATTATGAGTTGGTAGAGGAAATATTTTAATTGAAGTCATGGAGACTTTATCTATACTTTGAAATATGTGAGATATACACATACCATAAAATCCTTAAATGCATCATTTTATATAAATTTCTCAACATGAGGAAAATAGTATGGATTCAACTAATCAAGTAATATGATTTCTCAATACACTATGACCCAAGAAAATAAAGTAATGTGGTTGATGAATTGAGTAGGAAATATTATGGAGTTCTTTATAAAATGAGGATTGAGAGGTATCCTACGTTCATTGATCTAGTAAATATGGATATGTGAATTATTAAGGAAGGGAATACAATACATATTTATAAAAATATTTTAAATAAATCTTCATTAAAAATAATTAAAAATTTTCTCAATACGATGATGATATTTTTCAGAATAAAATTAATGTTGTGAATAATGGAAAGTTTTTAGTCTTAATTTATGAAGATGGAATTATAATCATTGGAAAGAGGATATGTGTTTAGATGTTTAGTTTGTAAACAGTTGAAGGTGGATAGACAATATCCTATAGAATTCATGTATAATATTCCAATTCCAATGTCAAAATGGGATGAAATTACAATGTAAGTTTTCTTATTACTACCAAATGCTATGATAAATAATGATATAATGTGGGTTATTGTTGACTGCCTAACCAAATTTGCACATTTCTTCACTATAAGAGAAGTTTTACATTTGGATTTCCTCATAACGTTCTATATTAATGAAGATATAAAACATCATGGAAAAACTCTTTAATTTGGTTCATATTATTATCCATGTTTTACATCAATGTTTTGGAAGATTATATATAATTATCTTGATACGAAGATTCATTTGTGCACTTCCTACTATCCTAAAACTGATGGACAGTCCAAAAGGACCATTGAAACATTGGAAGACATATTGAAGTCCAATTCACATAACATTCTTGGTATGTGGGGTCATTATTTAACATTGGTAGATTATTCATATAATAATATTTTTCATTCAACTATACAATTATTATCATATTAACAATTATATGGAACGAGCTACCATACACTAATTTTTTGGGATAAAGCTAGTGAATGGAGACTTGTAGTCCCTATCATGAACCACCTGGATATCCTAGTACCTTGATACCCATGCCAAAAATAACATATCTTGAAGGGTGTTCCTGGTCCCCATAGTTTTCTAACTATAACCTATCATCATACATAAAACAAGAGGGAATAAGTATTCCATAGGAAAATAGAAGATACAATATTACAACAATATGATCAACACTCTAAAGCTAGAAATTACTAGAAAAAATATGTATTAATAACTAAAAGTAGTACACAATAAAATTACTCAGTATATAACAAGAATAAAAATAAAACATCAAAAGAAATAATTGGATAACATCTCCACCGATCACCTATGTCATCACTCCATGATCCAAAGGATCAGGAACATATACCACCTCAAAGTGGAAAATTACATTTCAATGGACTTGGAATAAGAAAGACAAAAAACACATAAAGGTAAAGATATTGTATGGGATATAAATACAATTATGGTCTCCCTATGTTTTCTATAGTCAATACCATAATAATGTACCATTTTTCTAACAGATAAAATAAAACAAATCATGGAATTTATTTTTTCATATTTTAAACCAAAACATGATTTCATTTAACATAACGGTAGATATATCAAAACAAATTTGAAATATATATAAATGAAAATTTTATATAAAAAAATTATAGAAATCAATTTTCATGAATAAATACTTCAATAAAAAATGAAATGTATATAAAATCAAACAACATATAGTAGAGAAAATCACCATATATAAAACTACCATCGTAAGTTAGTTTTGTAGGTAATATGATCATCACCTCTCTCATATTGACCATGGATATAGTTAGGTTAGTGCAAAAAAATACACCCCAAAAGGGGAACCCATCAAGGGTCATCTACACCTTAATAGGGAAACCCATTATGAGAAATCATGATATAGTTTTTTATAACATTTTTCATTGTCAATCATTTGATAGGGAATAAAGGTACAAGAGTGCTTGTCCCAATTACCAATAACTACCCATGTTAAAATGTTCTTTAAACCAACAATCAATCAAATTTGAAATCAATCATTTTAAATTTTTTGGAAATTTAATAACCTAATTTAAATTTTCATCATTTCATGCCATTTCAAATAACTTTTCAATTTATTAAATTTTCCTAAAATTTAATAATAAAATCATTCCATCAAAATTATTAATAAATCGACACATATTTTTTCATAAATTTACCCCATAATTTCAATTCCATTAAAATGGGTTTTTTTCCTAAATCCCCTGTCCATTTGAAAAAAATATCAAATAATCATGTATCCATGTTATCAAACCATATATAACTCATTTAAATTTAATAAATAAAATCAATATTTTTCTTTTATGAAAACAATTATGGAACTACCTACCTTTAAATCAAATATCCATAATCAACACCTAGAACAGGACTCACAAACAAAGAATGATGTTGTGGTGGATATATAAAGAAAACCTAGAATAAAGATCCAACCAAATGAAGTTTATATACATCAATTACATGATGATAAATAATTCTCTAAGAAGGAGAGAAAGAGATATTGGATTAAACTCTAAGAGATAATATCCACTTACCCAGAGGAGATTAAATGAGGTCAACACCACTTCGATCCTTGATGAAAAGGGTTTGTAGGATCAAACATCACCTAGGGAAGGCTCTGAGATGTGAGAGGGAGGACTTTAGGTTGAAACATAATTAAATTTTAAGTCTAGATCACATAAAACAACATACCTAATGAAATTTATGGTGTGTAACATTGTTTCACACCATGTAATCCATGAAGGACACACATGCCAAAAAAGGCATCACCTTTTTTAAAATATTATTTTCAACCATTTCATGATGTGAATTTAAAATACATAGTTTGTAAACATTCGTTCCCTACTAATTCCCCACTGAATAATCCTAGCCATAAATATTCAATGTTTAATCCCGTTACACAATCTGTAAATTACTTGTATATTATAGAAAACCCAAATTCTTCAAAGACCCCCAAAACCCAAAAGGAAAGCCAAGACTAATGTACACTGAATACCTTATGAAAGGTAACAATGTGTTAGAGGCCCATAGAATTTTTAGGAGAAAAAATAAAGGTAAGGACTATTCATTTATATATTAGTGTCTCTCACATCTAAAAAATAGTTATACGAAAAATCAAAGGAATGTTTTTGAATTTAATGTGGAAGATCATGATTTGTTGAATGTATCTCCATAGATGGGTTTCATATAGTTTATAATGAATGGTAAACTATGAACCATGAACATTGGACCATTTAAAATTCTATAAAGAATTAAAGCTAAGGATTATATATTAGAAATTCCACCAATCATATCTATGGTATATAAAGTGTTCAATATATCATTTTTAAGGATGTATATACCAGACCTAATGTATGTTATCACATATGAATAAATAGAATTGGAACCTACTCTATCATTTAGTAAAAATACTATCAAGATTATTGATATTAAAGAGAAATTAATGAATCATCATAAGACTAGATTAGTGAAATTACTTATGGAAAATCATAAATATGATGAATCAACAAGGGAACTAGAATATGTTATTAAAAATAACCACCATATTTTTTAGTAGGTAATATCTAAGAAAATTTTTATGATAAATTTTTTAGAAGAGGGAAGAATGTAACTCCTAAGAATAAATTATAGTATGTAAAAATTATATTTTTAAATCCATATTTTGATTATTACATGTAATATTGTTAATGTAAGATCATATTAAACTTCAGAAATTCCATAATTGAAAAACTATTTTTCATTACAATTTGTGGGTTTAGTTTTAAACTAAATTATTCATATTATATGAATTTAATTTAATAAATAATATTCCATATTTTTAATCACAATAATAAATATTATTTTATAATTTCAATATAATTTTTTCTTAAAATGATTTGTGAAGACCCTAAAAACTAATTACCCTGGTTAGGGTTAAAACAAGGTTTTACAGTTTCATGTGATTATATTAATTTATATTTTCCAAAAACATATAAGTTTTATATGATAAATTGTATTTAATATTTATATTTTTTTTGGGTTCAAATTATCTAATTAGGATCAATTTATTTTGGTCTTAACGGAATAATTACCAAGGTTAAAAAGTTACTATGGTGAAAACTAAAATGATAAACGTAATTAAAATTAAAGGATAAAGGAATGACATGTTTAAAATGTGTTTATTTATAGTTGTGGAAGATTTAATCCACCTTAAATTACCCCCACCCCCCATTATTTATAAATTTTAGAGTCACTTGGAGTGATAATGACTTTCCATTATTGAATAGTATTGTGTATATAAAAAATATCACTCCTCCGGAATTGAAAAAGGGTACTCCATCACCTCATATATTCACACCTATCAATACATTTGACTTAATAAAACCCTACCAAAATATCTCCCCACATTATTATACACATTATATAGTTTCTCATCATTCCAAAATACCAACCCTGGGGTCCTTTATAAGATATCCACTGTAGGTTTCTCTATGTGTAGGTAGTCATCTGAACATAGATATTTCTTTCTATTTGTACTTTTTCCACTTTAAATTATGTCATAACACATAAAATATAATAAAACTATCATCTACCATACAAATATATTTTATAATTTTTATTTCATAATATTTATCCATATCCTTCTCCATCAAATGGGAAACAAATCCATCACTCGTGTGTATGATGTGTTATCACCTCACAAACCAGTTTAATTTTATTCCATCACCGACTCACAAGGATAGTAATATTGTTAGAAATAATGAATACATATGATACATATGACATTATATTAATTCTATAAAATTAATAAACAATTGATTTTTATACCATTTCACCCACTAAAGAAATGATATCGTCGCTTGTGTGTATATATAGCTTACCATCCCCACGAAGAGATGCGATTCATTTTCTATGTAAAAATTCCATGAATGGTTCTAAAAATGTTTTTAGTGATTTAAAATGATATCTATATAACTTATATTATTGTTTTTATGATGTAAATATTACCAATAAACAATATTAGGATCATTCATGATAAAAATCCATGAAAAATAAGGCAATTAATACCTAAAACAAGGGTAAAAAATATTATTAACAAACAGATGATAAGATAATATGAAAGGACAATATATGAAATTATACATATTTAAATGGTTGTTAATATGTTAATAACTAGTTTTAAAACATTAAAAATGTGTTTAAATAATTTTCAAATGATTCTAAACATGATGTAATATATTTCATCTCAATTTCAATTTCATTGATATATATTTGTTATTATGAACCTATTCACTTTTAGGTAGTGTATATTTAGACCCTTTGATGGATTTAACATGGATACATGTTAATTAAGGATTTTTAATGTTTAAAATCATTTATATTATTTGAAATGGGTTAAAATTTTAATGATACTAATGTAATATAAATTTAGTTTTCAATCTCACTTTATTTTGATATTGATTTTACTCTCATTGAAGGAATATTATAATTTATCCTTCATATGATACAATAATTTTATTATGCAATATATATTTATGAATTTTCTATATTTTCTTCCAATATTTTCTTTCTTCAGTACTTTAATCAAGAAAATAAATGTTTTCATGAAAATTATATTTTATTTCTTATTAATTAATTATATTTTTCTTATATACCCATGTTTTCCAAAAATGTTTCACAAAAGTGTTGTTATTTACACAAAATATTTCTTAATTAAATTATAAGTTATAATTCAATTTTTTTTAAAAATAATGCAATATTTTCACTTTTTTGAAGGTATATTTTTAACAAAAATCAGAAAAATGTTTATAATTTTTATGGTGATAAAAAAACTTCCCTACAATTGTAACTATTTTTAAAAAATTTAGCTTCTCCAACATGATTATAATGGTATTAGAAAGAATTTTTTTTATGAAATATTATTTCAATATTTCACTTTTATTAAATTTAATTTTATGAAGTACAAGATATTATTTAATAACTATATGTTACCAAAGAACCAATGGCAACCTCCCATCTCTTGATTAAATTTCCAACCATTCACTATCTCTTGAGAAAATTAATTTCTTTTGATCATTTTCATTGGAAATTATATTTTTATTAAAAATACAAATTCTTTGTGTCATGAATATTATTATTTCCAAAACCATATACCATTTTTTTCATATAGTGTTTATTTTCAATATTATTTTATGAACTAGGGAAATATTAATAAGTCATTATTCCTTATCCAATAAATAATTTTTTTCATAATTCATATTTTTCATGAATTAAATAAATCATTCTATATTTGAGGAAATATTTTTAAATCCATTTATGGGTGGGTATATAAATTAAATTGCCCCTCAATGCAACAATATTTATCATGATAAAAATTAGTTTTCCTAATTAAATGTTTTTTACTGATTTATTTAACTATCTTATGAAATTTATTGAATATATATATATCATTATGTATGATATATTGACGTCCAATATTAATAATTTATGTCCATGATAATTCAGTTATTATTATCCATGATATTATTTCATTGATATTATCCATGGTTTCTTTTTTCTGATAAATATATTGATTAAATGGTATGTGTTCTAAATTATATACCTTTCCATATTGGTTATCCCTCATATAATCATTATAGTAATTTTATTTATTAAATGGGTTTTGTTTTCATCTCTTCCATGTTGATTATACCATATTTATTCATGACATCTTCTTTTTTCATAACCCCTAATAGTACTTTTATATCGCCCTTATTTTTATTAATTTCCCAATGATATGAGGAAGTCTTGTTTTAATTAGTTCAAAAATGTTGAATTTTTATGTTTATAATGCTTTATATTTTTTCCCTAATATAAAATGGATATCATGTATGCATCACCATATTCATGACTACAAAACTAATTGGTCATTTTGGATTTGAAACCTTATTTCTATACCAATGTATTAAAGTAGACAACATCTTTAGGTTACAGGAGTTATGTTAGTTACATCTAATCCTAATAAAGAAAACCAAAACCTTCATTATGAAGAAACTAAATATAACAAGTTTATATTCAATATAATTAATTATATAATTCCTCTCTATCATATTAAAATATCTTATCATCTCAACTTATAGAGACCCTCTCTTTTTATACATTAAAATTACATAGCCTTAGTCTTATGCTTTAAACATTAAAAAAATAGACACCCAAAGTCTATACTAGTCTAGTGACTTCAGAAAAATTGAAATATAAAAATATGTATATAAATGAGATACGTCATCTTTGACTAGGTTATTCTTGACTATAAATATTCATAGATACATCAAACATAATAAATATCCTCATAACCTAAGAGAAGTAAACATAAAAAGGGGTGAGAAAAAATTCCCATCAAGGGTAAACAACAGAGATATATAAAATAATCATGAACACAAGGGTACGAGAATATGATCATGACAATATAAGATCATACCCTGCATATCAAATATTATAAACATAAATCATTTCATAAATCTTGGCAGTTCATAATACATGAGTCATTAGAAAATAAATAACATAATAGAGGAAATCAAAACACAGGAAGAAAACATGGAATTATGGAAGACACATAAGTATAAATAATGATTTCCAAAGTTGACAAGATATCGCTTCTAAGGCCATCTTAGTGGAAAAATACATTTACTAAATAGGGTTCACTCCCCATTCCATCTTAGTATTATGGAACTGATTTCACTCTTCATTCAATCCCTATATTTATGAACTGAGTTTATTTTCCATTCCTGCCAGGTAATACTGAACTGAGTTCTATTATCATCCCATCCATGAACATCTCATGAAAAATAAATCTTTACATAATGATTTTTTTTGGAGATTTAGGTGCCACCCATCTCATTATAAAATCATACATACATGTACCACAAAATCATAAACAATCATATCATAACCCATGAAATGAAATGGGAGTTATAAATATGTTATAATATCTTAACCTATGGAGAAATATAGGTTTCATAATCATTTCATCAGAGCATAAACATTTATAGGTATCAGGTTTCAAAATCATATAACCTATGAAATAGAAGATGGTTTTATAAAAAAATATAACCCATGGAAGAGAAATGAGTTTCAGAAACATTATTCCATCAAAACATAAATCATTCTAGGAAATAATATGAGTAGATAAATTGAATAATTCTCCAATAAGATCATGAGTTACCCAAATTAATGTCATCCTGGATGAGAAATAACTTTTAAAGATCTTATAAAAACATTTCTTGTTGAAAATATCCATTATTATTTGAAAAAAAATCTCTTCGAAACATAAAACCGTTTGAAAGCCATTTTCATGAAAATAAACATGAAATATTATAAAAAAAATTGAAAATATTTTGGAAAAATTTTACAATAAAAACATATAAAGATAGATTTAAAAAGTTTTGAAACCAATTTTCACTGAAAACATATAAGATGATCTTGAAAAGGTTTTGAAAATAATTTCTTTGGATATACTTTTCAAACATATAAATAAGGATTTAAATCATTTTGAAACCGAGTTTCCTTGAAAATATATAAAAGACACTTTGAAACATTTTGAAAATAGTTTTCCTTAAAAAAATATAAAAAAATATTAAATAAATTTGGTAAATAACTTTCCTTGAAAACATAATAAATAAGATAAAAAAAATTTGAATAACATTTTCCTTAAAAACTTATAAAAAAAATCTTAAAAACATTTTGAAAACAATTTTCCTGGAAAATACATTGAAAACTTATAAATAATTCAAGAAAACTTTTTTGAAAACCATTAATTTTAAAAAAATTATAAAAAATTTCATAAAAATTAACTTTCTAAACATGAAAATTATGCTTCATAGAAATGAAGGCAGGTAATTGTTTACATGTCCTATTAGGTAAGAAGAACATTTATTTTTCATGGTAAAAGGATAGAAAAATTCATTTTTTGTAAGTAGACAAGAATATTCATTTAATTTTTTTTTTGAAAAAGTAAATAAAGGAAAAAAATCATTAAATATTATATTGGAATAGTATAATATTATTGTAAACCCTTTTTATATTACATGGTTTTGAAGGAATATATATTTCTGACAGAAGATATGGTAATGTCAGGCTTTCTTAAAAACAATTTCTTAACTATCTTATGTAATAAAGAGTAGAAAAATGATAAAAATACATGAATAAATCATGACAAACTAATGTAAAATGAAATTCAGGAATGTTCTTGAGATATGTATCATTATATTCAATCAACGAAAGCATAAACAAAAACAATCCCTAAAAGTGATTAGATTGTTTCAATAAAATCATAACAATAGGTATCATTGAACCATACTCCCCAAGTAAGAAAATTAAATTACATGATGCTGAAAATATCATGAAAATATTTATATTCATGATATAACATTCCAATTTGGTGCCATTTGTAACATAAACCCCATGATAGAAAAATCATATAATGGATTAATAAATACTATTAATATTAATTATAAGAATCATAGAGCACATATATGGGTAGTATACACACCACATAAAAGGAATGAGGGTGAATAAAGCATATATCTCATGGAAATAAAAAGTGGGATAAAATTCCCTTACCTTGTGTCTTGACATTTAACAAACTTGTTAAGATCTCCTATATAAAAAATATATCACAAAACCATATTATTATATCTAATACTATATATGGATTTATTATGACCTTATATTACCTTCTTGTAAACAATTTAATGTTAAGGTTTCACTTCGAGTAACGTTACCTTTGTTCTTCACATGTGTCTTAATTTTTTTTTTTGACAAAAAAAGACGGATCCATTAATGATGGAGATCAGCAGAAATACAAGTACATAACCACGATGGAAAATGATTGAACCAGAGCACATCCTCATAGGGAGGGCCAATGCCTGCCATCTTGTGAGCGGCTTCGTTCGCTTCCCTTTTAATAAATGAGAAATTGCAGGAATTGAAGCCTTGTCTCCGCGAATGAATACACCGGATAATGGGACCGAAAGGTTGAAGCCCGCCGTCAGTGAGATTGATGGCATTGATTACAGTGAGACAGTCGGATTCGATGTGAATGGAGTCCCAACCGCAATCTTTTGCGAAGTTTAATCCAGCAAGGATGGCGGCGGCCTCCGCGACTGAGGGCTCCCAAAGTGCATGACGTGCTTCGTATTTGGCAGCGATGAGATTTCCTAGGTTGTCCCGGGCCAGTAAACCTAGTCCAACTGGGCCATCCTTAGGGAGAGAGGCATCCACATTGATCTTAATAATCCCTTCCGGTGGGGGGCACCAATGTTGGGGAAGAGGAGGGTGGGTGGAAAGTCTTTGTTGTTCAGGGTGGTTCTGCCAAACCGCAATCCATGACAATGCCCGGTCAATGCAAAACCTGGGGGGCCTCCGGAAATGATTGAAGATGGCCTCGTTCCGCCTATTCCAGATAATCCAAGCCACAATGCACAGGGCGCCAACGTTAGCCGGCGAAAAGGAGGAGCACCATCACATCAGGAGAGCTGTGAGATCTGAGGCGGGGTCTGGGAACAGCTCTAAAGTTGATCCCCAGCCATTCCAAATCTCCTGAGCCCCGGGACATTGAACAAGGGCATGGAAAGGGGATTCAGTCACAGAAGGGCAGAAAGGACAAGAGTTGTCGTCTGAAAAGTGTCTGTAGACAAGGAGGCTCTTAGTTGGGAGAATACCAGTACACACCTGCCACCAGAAAAAGCGAACTTTAGGGGGAACATAAAGCTTCCAAATTGATGTCCAGGGCCTCGCATCTCCTTCTGAAATCTGAGCAGAAAGAGCTCGCCGGTAGCCAGCTTTCACTGTATACTCACCTGAGCTGTCGTTTGTCCAGTAGAGATGATCTGGCCCTGCGTCTGACACACAGGGAATACTCAGAATAAGTCTCCTATCCCTCTCATTAAACCAGGAGTAGATTTTTTCCAGACACCATCCCGCCCCTTGATCATCAAAAAGACAACAGACTGTGGCATGTTCGGATCCGGGATAAACAGGGGATGACGCCTTCGTGTCTGTCTGATCAACAAGCCAAGGATCGGTCCAAATCTTGACCGTAGAACCATTCCCAATCCTCCAGCCTAGCCCTTTCCTCAGTAGATTACGACCGCCCCAAATGCTTCTCCAGATAAAACTGGGTCGATAGCCAAGATGGGAATCCATAAAATCCTTATGTGGGAAATATTTAGCCCGGAGAACACGTGTGCATAGGGATGATGGGTTATTTATCATACGCCAACCTTGTTTAGCCAGCAAAGCATCATTAAACAGAGAAAGGTCCCGGAAGCCCATTCCGCCTTCAGATTTAGGTTGACAGAGAGCAGACCAGGCGATCCAATGGACTTTATTTTTTCCGTCCTTTCGTCCCCACCAAAAGTTAGATGTACTGGATTGAATCTTTGAAAGCACCACATCAGGGAGTTTAAAAATAGACATCAAATAGCTGGGGACAGATTGAAGTGCCGCCTTGATGAGGATTTCCTTGCCGGCCTTGGAGATTTTTTTAGGGGTCCAGCTTTGTATTTTTCTTTCAATTCGATCCACAATAGCTGAGCAGATTTCTTTCTTTGATCGTCCAACCACCGTTGGGAGCCCAAGATACTTCTGGTGCTTATCGACCCCAGGGATGCGTGCTAAAGAGCAGAGATCTTCTCTTTTTGGCTGGGGAACTCCAGAGCTGAAAGAAATTTCTGATTTACTCTGATTGATCATTTGTCCTGAAGCCCGTTCATACTGTTGAATCGCCTGGCAGATTGCAGTACACTCATTAGGGGTAGCTCGAGAAAAAAGAAGGCAATCATCAGCGAAGAAGAGGTGGGATATCGGGGGGCCCTTGCGACACGCTTTCGCCCCATGGATAATGGAAAGCGAGGCTGCCCTGGAGAGGAGGTTAGAAAAAACATCAGCCACTAAAATAAAAAGGAAGGGTGAAAGAGGGTCTCCCTGGCGAAGCCCACGGGATGGGGAGAAGCCTCGGGTGAGCACCCCGTTGACATTAATGCAAAAGGAAACTGACGAGACGCATTGCATGATCATGGCAATCCATTTGGTGCAGAAACCCATCTTGAGCATCACATATTCGAGGAAGTTCCATTCCACTCTATCATAGGCCTTAGCCATATCCAATTTCCACGCCATGATCCCTCTCTTCGCTCGTGTACGCGTTTTCATGGAGTGGAAAATTTCATGAGCAATAATGGCATTATCAGTGATTAACCTTTTTGCCACAAAAGCGCTTTGGTTCTCTGAAATGACGTCGGGTAGCCAAGGCCGCAACCGATTCGCCAGGATCTTCGAGAAGATCTTATACGAGACATTGCACAGGCTGATCGGTCGAAAGTCCGAGACCCCTTGCGGAGTTTTCATCTTGGGAATGAGAGTAAGAATAGTTTCATTAAGAGAAGACAGGTCCGTTTTCCCCGCCCAAATATCCCGCATTAAATTGCAAATGTCTGGACCGATGATGTGCCAGTAATTCTTGTAAAAGAGAGCGTGGAATCCGTCTGGTCCCGGGGCTTTCGTAGAGTGGATTTGCTTTAAGGCCTTAAGAGTCTCGTCATTCGTCACATCATTAGAAAGTTGTCTGTTCATATCGTCAGAAATCACAGGTTTGATGCAGTCCTCAATCTCGGGAGAGATGTAAGAATGGCCTGCCGAGAAGAGTTTCTGAAAATGGCTCAGGAAAGCTTCTTGGATTCCCCCTGTGTCTGACACTTTACTACCATCTGAATTACGAATGCCAGAAATAAAGTTTTTCCGGCGTCTTGCTGAAGCCTTCTGGTGGAAATAACAGGTATTAGCATCCCCTTCTGCTATATGAATATCACGCGCTCGCATAGCCCAAAAACCTTCCTTATTGCGCAGGGCAACATCCAGCTCTCGTTGGGTTTCACTTATTTTGGAGAGAATGCTGCTAGACGGGGGTTTGCTAAGAAGATAGCCAATCTTCCTTTCAAGGAAATTGCATTGCCGGTCCGGATGACGGAATTTAGAGTAGCTCCATGTCTTCAGATCAGATGCTACTCGGCGAAGGTTGGTTCTCGGATCCGCTTGCCCCGTCTTCCAGCCTGAACGGATAACCGCCTCGCACTCGGGGTCATTTGACCAGAAGCTTTCGAATCTGAATGGTTTCCTGGAACTAGTAACGTGCTCATTATGGGTACAGTTAATGACAATTGGGCAGTGATCCGAGCAGTTGAACGAGAGATGTCTGATATGGTACATTTTAAAGAGGCTCATCCAGTCCATTGATCCAAAGAATCTATCCAGACGTTCAGCGATTCGAGTTCCATCATATCTGCCTCGGAACCATGTAAAGGGATTACCCGTGTAACCCAGGTCCATTAGCTCTGCCTTAAGGATCGCATCATTAAAATCAGACATAGGCGTGGAGGAGCGCATAGCTCCACCAATTTTTTCCTTCTGGAAAAGGATCTCGTTAAAGTCCCCTCCAAACAGAATGGGGCTTGGCAGATCACGACGAAGTTTGCAAAGAAGATCCCAAGATTTCCACTTTTCAGTCTGGGAGGGCCAGCCATAGAAGCCCACAAACGTCCAGGTGGGGTTGTGGGGATCACCAATGGAAGCAGCCACATGGCGCTGGGAAAAAGACAGGAGCCTAACATCGATATTATCCTTCCAGAGCAAACACAATCCCCCTGAGTGACCCTGTCGGGGGACCGGGAAACAACCCTGGAAACCGCACTTTAGGGCAATATGTGTGATGTCCTTGTTTTCCAATATGGTTTCGGACAGGAAAACCATATCAGGGCGACTTTGAGCGCAATAGCGCTGGAACATACGAACCGTTCGTGGGTTGCCAAGCCCACGGCAGTTCCAGCATAAAGCGATCATTGCTCTAGGCGGGGCCGGGCCTGACCCGCCTCCGCCTTTGTATCTTGTGGGATAAATGACGAACCTGATGCTTTCCTCCTTTTGGGGAGACTGGTGTACATACCACTGGACTCGCTTTGCCGTTTCAGATCTCCTGGTTTGGGATTCCCTGGACAATCGCCTTTACCACCGCCACGTGCCCTTCTCCAGGTTCCACGAGTAACGTGTCCTGAAGGTGAAGCTTCGGTCATCCCAGAATCGGCTTGCAGAAGGGCATCCGTTGGGAACTGATTTGGACTCTGCTCAGCTTCAGGCGGCTCCAAGGAAACATGTTTCTGCCTCGGAAGTTTCTCTGGAGGTTCTTTTGGTTTAGGTAGCGGCCCAGTTGAGGTAAGGGACGTTAAATTCGGTGCTGTAAAAGCGAAGTCGGCTTTTGTGATACCCTGAGTCAGGTGACTGTCTTGCCGAGCCCCATCATTACATCTAACGATAATCTCTTGGGAGGCGTTACCATTTCCCCTGAGCTCAGCCGGGGATTCTTTAGGGAAGACAGGTGGTCCCATCCTTATGATAGGAGGTTGTTCAGATTCCGGTCTCCTTAGATGGGCTGCACTGAGACGGTCCCGATCAATTTGTCTCTCCGCCTCAGGGATATATGCCTCTCTGAGTGTTTTGGCCCGGAGCCACGGGCCGTATTGAATGGTAATATTTTCGGTGGAATTCTCTGGCCTTGCCCCACATGCTTTCTCCATGTGACCGATACGTCCGCAAAGGAAGCAGAAGATTGATAGTTTTTCAAATTCGAACGAGATCCAGGTGTTGGAATCATCAATTTTTAGGAACATACCTCGCATTAAGGGTTCAGACACGTCGATCTCAGTCTTTATTCGAACCCATGGGCCCCATTGTATTGGGTCCGAGCAATCCCATTCTAGGAAATGGCCGATCCGGTCTCCAATTTCTTTCATCACATGTGTTGATCTCCCATGGAACGGAATTCCTCTGATTCTTATCCAGAACAGGGATCGGGTAAGTGTGCTATTCTGAATCTCGTCACCCCCTTTAAATTCCTCCATCAGGATGAGATGATTGTCAAAGGACCAAGGTCGTCCTCTGAGGACTTTATCTTTGTCTTTATCGCTGAAGAATTCAAACACGAGGAGTTTGTTCTCAATTTCCCGGATGGCTACTCCAGCTTCCAATTTCCAGAGATTTTGAAGAGTGGTCCTGAGGGCCTTTAGATTAAAAGGTGCCTCGGTCGCCAGTCTTCCGACCACTAATAAAGTCATTCGTTTTGTCAAAGTGTTGTCTTCATTTCTACGGGTTGCAAGTGGCTCTTTTTCTTTATCTGTCAAAGTGAGGTTCTTCCATTGGTTCAACAGATCCGTTTCCATGTTGAGGGCCACGTAAACACCTAGGGAGGGATTGGCCAAAACAGAGGGTCCCTATCAAAGGGGTGTCAAGCCCAAAAAGGGGATCCCCGACCCAGAAGCTCCGGCCCAATCCGAACCAGCGCAAGCTCGTTCTTCACCACCGAAGTTTCGCGCCCAGGAGAATCACAATTTCAACCACCCTTCCAGGAACCAAAAGAAAGTTTCACAGGCCGGATTTGGACGACCATTCACACAAGTCAGGCCCAACCCAAACCTTTCTCAGCTCAGACATAGTCCGAAAGAAATCCTCCAACCGGTGTGGCCACCCAGCCTGCGCGGCCAACCAGTCCTGCGCGGCCACTAAGACCTGCGCGGCCACCCATCCCTGCGCGTCCAACCAGCCCTACGCGGCCGCCAAAACCTGTGCGGCCAACCAGCCCTGCGCGGTCATTTCCTTCGCTCTGGTAACACCGTCAGGTCTCGCGCAAGTCCCTCGCGCTTCGGGGAACGGCCTAGCTGTGAGGCTCTTTCACTTGCGCGCCGGAGGACTCTCCTTCACGTTCACGCCCTCCGTGCCTCGGAGAACCACCGCACCTTCGAAGATCGGAGATCCCTTCGCGGACGGTACTTCACGATTCACCGCGTTGCAGAAGAGCTTCGAAACCGTGGTATTGCCACAGCACCCGACGGTCACCGCCAACCTTCACGGAGCAGGGGAGGAAAAACGGTTATGGGACTGTCAATCCGCAAACACTCGTGGTCGATTCAAGGTGATGAAAGCCCGAGTCAAAAATGCCAAAGGGAGTAAGGGGTTTGGGATTCGGATCTGCCTTCCCTTTCCCAGAACTGGCTCGGAGGTAGGGACAGAGGAACGGGAAAAGTTTCTGGGCAGCGATGAAGGCCTGGATCTGCGTCAGAAAAAGAAATCGAGGGGATGAAGCCCGAAATCCAACGGAAACGCCGGTGACGGAGTCCGAAAGCTGGCAGGGAGAATCAAAGGGAAAGATGGACAGCAAACGGCATGGAAAAGGGGATCCCGAGCCCCTGTCACAGAAGCCGAAGACGATGGGGAAGAAGAACCAAAAACTGAACCGGCGAGGACGGCGCCGCCGAAGCCGATCGGACGAGGGACTCGATCCCTAGGAAACCCTAGGAGGAAAACTCTCACGCGGGAGAGACTCTAAGAGACATTCATCATCTCATCTTCACATGTGTCTTAATTTGTTATATCTTTGGTACTTCTAATAATATAATGATTTCAATAATATACACCATGATATAAATACCATTTATATTAATTATAATTTTATTTTAATAACCTATATAATATATAAGTATGAATTGGAGTAAACTATTCAAGGAAACAGTAAGTCGTACGTACGCATGAATGTTGTTTTTATTTTTATTGTCATGTTGAATGAAATAAAGAAAATAACATATATGTATGTATATATATAATTATTATAGTAGAATTATTATATCTTATATATCATATAATTCCACTTAACCCATCTTTAATACATTCCATGTAGTGTGTGAATGAATCACATCATTTTGAGGGGGCGGTAGTCGACACTTCATCAAACAAAATTATCATATTTACACCAAGTTGAATGTATAATGATATTTTTTTAAAAATATTATATAATAATAGAATACGTAATAAATATAATATGTAATATATATAAATATATTTTCTATCATAATTTCAACCATGATTGGTAGTAAAATAAAAATGAACAATCGTCGTTCCGTTAGGCGGTAGTTCGTCATGCACATAAATTTTATGTTCGTTGCCCATTAGATGGATGTGTGTGTAAGTGATGGTATAATATTTTGTATTAAAACATCCATTTATATTGAGTATAATTTTTTTATACAATAATATAATGATAGTATTTTATGGGGTTTATAATTGAAATAAAATAAAATAACTTGAGTAAGAATGTTACATCTTATTCAGATAACTCTTTTTGGTTTTCACCAAATTGCTTCCTTTTATTTATTTATGGCCAAGGGAAGGATTATAATAGTAAGGGTGGTATTCTGGAAGACTATTTTCACATAGTTTTGATGAACAAAAGTGGCTTGGTTTGTGTGAGGGAAAAATAATGGATTAATCTAAAATTATGTTCAAATAATCTGAACCACACAAAAATATGTTCATTTTAATAATTGACATTAATGAATATATTAGTTATAAAAGATAAATTGGTCCATTAATAGACCATTTTTAATATTTTTAACCCTTTAAAATCAATCTCTATAATATAGTATTTTTATTAATTTTAAATCATTTAATGAAATATCATTTATTCTAAAATAACCATAATGCCAATTTTGACATTATTTATTTAATTTAAAAATTTATATAGAAAAATAATATTGGAATTAAAATAAATTAAGTTTAAAGATGTTTAAAATGACATATTAACTTAAAAAACTATTAAATACAATCATTCAATCAATTCACTTCACTTTTGACATTTAAATTAATATTTATTTCCATTAATTATAAACTAAATAATTACAACATTGGTGTTTCATAAGCATTTTAAGTAAAAAAATAATCTCTATTTTTTTGATAAATTTATATGATAAAAGTAAACCATTTATACTTAAAAATTATATGTATAATTTGATTTATTATTTTTTGTACATATCTCAATGTTTTATAAATAAAAAATGTAAGGAATGTTCTTTATTGTCTATTTCCTAACATAAAATTTTATATATGAAAGTGTCATTTAATAATATACCAATATCCCATAAAATTAGAAAAAATAATGTATATGGTCAAATTATTGGTATACAGTGGCTATTGGACATGTTTCTAGGTCATTTTGGTCCTTAAGATTAAGGATTAGTTCTTTATTAAGAACAATGTTATCTTAATCGTTGTGATTAATTTTAATCACTTTAACTAATATTTTTGGTCAAAAATGAAGTTGAGATTTTTAGATTATAAATATTATATTGATTGCAACCTTGTATGTCTGTTTTTCAAAAATCATGTCACAAAAGTTGTAAAATTATTATTAACGATAATCCTGCAGATGTAATATGAAGCGGGTTTTAAAAGTATTAATGTTCAAAAGCTCAATAATTTTTTATATCTAATATCTATATATAAATGATTCTAATGACATAAATAGAATTAATATATCTAAAATTTATCTTTTTTGACTTTAGAGTACAATGTAAAATATAATTTAACACTAATAAATATTTAAAAGTAAATCCTATTTTGACTAAATTATTGCAATTTTACTATTCACCCAAAAAATAATGTTTCTTGGAAGAATACCAAAAAATAACCCTAAGATAATTATGAGATTATGAATTAAAAATTTTAGTTTATTTTATCCCAATAAATTTCTATGTGTGTCTAAAATTAATTTTATTATTGATCACAAAGGGATATAAAAAGAAGTTTCTTTAAGAAAATAGTATATTTAAACATATAAAGACTTTACCAAAAATTTTATATTTAATTATCAGTATTCTTTTATTTATATGAAACCATTACAAATAATTTATGAAAATCAGTAATTATTACTAATATTACTAAGTTTAACGTATATGTTATAACTATCCCATTTAAATAATTATAATAATAAAATAATGTTTTATAGAAGCTCAGTGCAACGTATAATGCACTCTAAGTCATTTTTTCAAGTAGTGCAAGCCAGGTAGGTTCCAAGTGAATGGAATATTTGACTTAGTGAAATGAAATACATCAATGAAAATTAATTCATTTGAAAACATAATCTATAAAAACTGAAGGTGTTATATTCTACACCCTTAAAATGAATTTCGCCTTCAAAATTTGTCTAGGTTCTTAAAGGGTCAATACATTTATTTTCCATTAATAGAAAACCGAATCATAAAAATAATCACTAAAACATTCTTTTAAAAAATAAATTTAGAAAAATAATGGTTACCTAGAGTACCACATAGAAGGTTTTCCACATATGAGATCTCATGTGGCATGTGAAAACATGACCATTAAAGAGAAAACTAGCTATTAAGTTTTGGAGGAGAGTGATAGAGAATCTGGTTAAGAGAAAGTTAACAATAACATAGCCATAAATAAGTGATTATCTATGAGACCATCAAGTCCATGAGAAAAAAAGTACTAGGATAAATTTTTTTCAATATTCTTTTTCCTAATTTTGATGAATTTTTATGAAAAGATACACTTGCATGGTTTTAGGAAAATGTCGCCCTTCATTGTTCATTTATCCACTTTACCTACATATCTAAAAAGTAATGTGACTTTTTCATTCCATAAGTAATAACTGAACACGAGATGCATGATATTTCATCCCATCAGTTATCATCAACACAATGTTTTAAATCCTCATATGGAGAGATAAAACATTAATATTACAAATTTCATCTAAAGTTTAACTTAAACGTTCCATAAATGGTTAACCTTATAAACCTTCCAAAAGTTGATAATACAAATATTTAGGAAAAATTTAATGAAATAAGATTAACATTGACCCCCCATATAGCACAAAGTACCACTTGGTTGGCACATTCCAAACATGTGAATACCCTCATCATATATTCCTTTAATTTCCATAAATCCTTTTGGAAAACATGTGTGTTTATTTATTCCCATGATTACTGGATATATTCTTTAAATCCAAAAATTAGTAAACATTATCATTGATTACAAAGAAAAAATTGTCAATAATATGTTCTAGTGTAATCTATACCATGCTATTTACTTATTCATATCCAAAATATCACTATCCAAACATTACTGTCTCAATGTTAGGTATTAATTAATGGTTACCTTCCCTTAATAAAAATATCTTATTTACATGAAATCATTTTTATATATCTTCATCAACATTTAATGTGACCTTTTCAATACATAATAAAAACTAATACTGAAAATATTATATATTTCATGATTCGTATAATATAATATCTGAATTCCAAAACATAAATACTTCATTTATCAAGCATTATTCTTAAACCATTACTCGCGCTTCATCAAATTATTTCTTAATACATATTTCCTAGAATAATAAATATTAATCATGTCTTAAGCTTCCTCAGACTCAATCTAATCTTTACTTTTATGTTTAATGTAAACAATACTGGAAGAACATCATATACCTTTCACTTCCATTAGGTGGTTTTGTTATCTTCAGAAGTATAACCAATACTCATTCACCATTCTTGATTCTCTTTAAGATATATCCACTTGGGAAATCGATTCCCATAATTCCCCAAAATTTCAATTCTATTACATTATATGTTAACCATGTTCATTATAATTCTCTCCATTGACTAAAATAAGAATGCATAGCATGGGAAAAAATTATATTAATGGTATACCATATAATCATGAAAAGTATATATACAATACAGAGATTATGGAACCAACTTATTTAATCCATGAAACCATAGGATTATAATTTGTTATTAATAGTCATCCACTATTTAAATCCTTCATGACAATTCATAAATAGTTTTTAAATTCCAAAATCATATCCTAGGGAGTGTAAAACCAATTGTGTATCAAGGCCTATTGTTGTATACCAGATTACCCTGAGTGATACCTGAAACATCTTGTTGGAGTTATTACACCCAGGTACATCTGTTCTAGATCCACATCCACTTATATTTTCCATATATTTATGTATATCTAGGAAACCGGTCAATCTTTCCTTTACCAAAATTATAGGAAATTTTCCTATAATTTCCATTCTCCTTAGACATATCCCTAGACTAGTCCTGAGGGTTCTCACAAAGGTTTTATCATCATAGCTTCAATGGTTTGGAATTAAGTTGGTAACAATGTTCGGTGATTCTTCCAGTTGGCCCGTTCATCTACCTCTTCCCTTACGGCCTATCCCTTGGTACTGGACTTCATCTTCGTATGGTATGAAGGTGTTAGAGGCGGTTTTGGGATGGTGTGGGTGGATGTGTTCGGTGCCAACAGTGCATATAACGACCCATACATTACATACATTGTTAATACTTCAAAATTGAATCATACTTATTACAACATATAACAAAACCACGAAAGGACCGTATAGGTATAGTGTCTTTAGAAACTGGGAAACATAAACAACTGGTTCATAAAGCATCTACACTGTCTCCCATTTATTTCATCATATCTATAGTCCCTTTCAGTATATCTTACTTAATAAACTTCTTCCTGACCTGGGGAAAGAAAACATACAAAAGGGTGAGCTCAAATGCTTAGTAAGGGTAAACAAAAGAAATATCAATCACATCATATTCATAAGAACATAACTTTTTGGAAATCTTAACCTGCAAAAGAGAGCATAATTTCATAACATGGGATAAATCATAGCAGTGAAATGGAATCCCAATAATCATAACATAAAACATGAAACTTTGTGGCATACACACATAATCATAGAGAATCATTTCTTATTAGTCAAGACTCATTGCCAAGACTATCTTAGAGGACAAAGTCCATTTCTGAACTGAGTTCACTCCTCGTTTCAGTCCTGTTTCACTGAACCGGTATAACCTACCGTTCCAGCCATGTCTATCTCATGAGATATAAAATTTTTACCCAATGCATTGGAGGGACATATAGGTCCCACCCATCTCATAATGATACCATTCTTATGTGTGCCACAAATTCATAAAACATACATCATAACATAGCCCATGTAATAAAAATGGGATTCTTAAACATCGTGACATCATAAAACAATTCATATAAGATAAAGGAATTCATAAAAAAAATTCCATCACAACATAATCAAATCAGGGTAATAATAGGGATAAAAACAGAACCCTTTATTATCTTAGATGGAAAATAATTTTGATAAAACACTTGAACTCCATTCTTGAGGAAAATATCCTTTCTACTTGAAAAAAACATTTTTCCTCTCTTAACATGCCATACAATTTTAAACTAAAATAAGTTGATTAAAAATAAACATGAAAACTTGAAAAGGAAGCTTCTTGGAAATAATGTTTTAAAAATCCATTCATGCCGTATAAGTTAAAGGAAAACATTCTTCTCGTACTTTTGTCAGAAAAGTCAAAAAGTACATCGTATGGAAACCGACAAAAGATTCCTTTCATATATTTTACTAAAAACTCACTGAAGGGTAAAATTGGATTTAAACAATGGTAGGTGGATGGAAATAATATTACATATTGAGGAAACATGTATGTGGATGATAAAATACACCCCCGTAAATTTCAAAGTATAAACAATCTCGGATAAAATGAGATTGTGATATTTTCCCTTACCTTAGGTCCGATTTGCTTCGTAAGTGTCCGAACCTCCTGTATAATTATGTGAATAATGTTATTGACTTATTCCAGAATCATACTCATTGTTATGATATCATATATGGTCATATTCTTAGCTTCTTATTAGTAATATTTCATTATTACTTGTTATTCGGGTGTTTATTACCTTTTGTTCTTATGAATGTTTTGTCAAATAAATTATTATTCTTCTCTTTAAGTTATAGATACCTCATTTACAGAATGGTATTAGTGTAATATATATCATATTCATTAATTCAATTCATTTATATAATCATTATGAAATGAAGATCATGTAGAACAAGTCGCATCACATCTTGGAGACGGTATTCCGTACGTACGCATGAGTGATGATATCATTCCTATGATCGTGGAATTGTATTGGAGTGTATGTATACTATTTCCTAATCAATAGCACTTTATAATAGTCATATATATTCATTATTTACACCATTATACCCATCCAAGTAAGGTGGTGGTGGAAAATAGATTACACCACGACGTGGAGACGGTATTCCGTACGTACGCACGCGCGGTGATTTATTTTTATGTAGCATGGATAGATGGTGAAATAGGGTTGATTCATAATTATAATAACATATCAGTATATGAGTGATACTGATGTTATTACTTCATAATTAAACAACTAAAGAAGAATAAGTGGAAGAAGAAATAAATATGAAAGAATCGGTAACAGACATTACCTCTTCTTTGAAGTGCTTCTTTGAGACCTCCTTTAAGGGCACTAAAATAGGTCTTTGAAGAAGACCAGAACCTCTAGGATGTTTCTAGGGAAGTGGAGAGGAGAAATTGTCAGGGGTTGTCCGATCTTGAAGGCTCAAAGTGGTGTGAGGAAGAGGGGGAGGAGGTTACCTTTTATAAGGGAGTAGAGGGGTACCTTTGGAATAACTAAAACTATTATTTTATTATAAAGTCAAATTCGGTTTTAAATAGCTCCAAATTGATATATTTCGAAGATAAGGTGGTTAGGGGTCGAAATCCTCTCATACAATAGAATTTATACAAGTTTAGGTATCAATTTTAACCTTATCATTTAGATTTAACTTTACGGTAGATAATTTAACTTTTACCGTGTCTTCTTGTTTTCTTACACTATATGGTTAATAAACATATTATATCAAGCCAAAAGAACCCCAAGTTGTTTATTATTAATATATATAACCTTATCCAAGTCATTTGGACGAACTTTAGATTTTTAGGAATAAAATAACAATTAATAATATAAAATTTGTTTTAAAAACTATTTTATGTCAATTTTGACACTATTTAGTAATTGATTTTTTTGAAAATCATACCAGAATTATTAGTTCGAACCAAGTTACTTAAATCAATAATAACATGTCATATTAACCTAAAAAATTAGTGTAATTCATAAAAAGTCTCAAATTACATTTATTTGTGTATTTATAACATCAATTATGTTAATATTTCATTAATAAGATAATTACTGCATCATCATTGTGTCATAAATAAATTAAATTATTTAATGTCTAAAAATTAAAAATAATATACCATTATGTAGGAAATATTTTTATCTTTCTAATGAATATTTATAGTCGAATTTATCTTATGTATAACCCCATATTAAAAAATGATTTACTTATTTAACTTTGATTTTAACTATTTTAACCCTTCTTTAAATAAATTAATAATAAATGTCCTAATCTAATACAAGTGGGCCTAAATGGTCATAATTTATTTCTAAGGTTTTTTTGGTCGAATTACACTTATCCAATAGAATTAGGACATGTGTTAGGGTAATAATAATATCATTTTTACCCTTAATTACCCTATTTACTTTTAACCGTGGTTAAAAAAAGTAAAAAGTTACTATTCACCAAAAAATTATTTTCATCTCATTGAACCACATTTTACATACTGACATCAACCGTGTCTCTCGGATTTTCGAAATTCCACTCACAAAAGCGGTAAAATTAATTTTTATGATAAATTCAGTTTTTTAACTACCACTTAGTGGTTTCACTATTCATCAAAAATTGAAAGTTTTCAGAAAAATACCAAAATTTCACCCTAGGATAATTTCGATATTACGAATCCAAAAATGAAGTCCATTTTGAAAAATAAAATTTATAAAATTTCAAAAAGTGGTTATTACAATTTATAACGGCTAGTTTTAATAATATTTTAATAGCATATCATTGTTTAGTGAAACTCGGTAGTGCGTACGACGCAAGCTATCGAGGAAGGCCGCGGTTGCGTGTAAAGCAAGCCAAGCTAGTGTTGTGTGTAGTGAAAGATTCATTTGATGATTTATATAACATAAAAACAAAATATTTCACATAAAAGTCTCGGGTGTTACATTCTACCCCCTTAAAATGAATTTATCCCTCGAAATTCGTCACTTTGTAACAAAAAGATGAGGATACCTCTCCCTCATCATATCCTCAAGCTCCCATTTAGCTTCTTCTAATTGGTGGTTCCTCCATAAAACTTTCACCAATTGAGTGGTCTTTCTTCGTAGGACTTTTTCGCTACGATCCAGAATCTCTATCGGCTGTTCTTCATAAGAAAGATCTTGCTCCAGCGGTACAACTTCTAAGCTAAGTACATGTGAAGGATCAGGTATGTACTTTCCCAGGAGAGATACATTGAACACATCGTGAACTTGAGAGAGATTCGGTGGAAGCACCAATCGGTAAGCTACCTTCCCAACACGATCCAGTATTTCGAAAGGACCGATATATCTAGGGCTCAACTTCCCCTTCTTTCCAATTCTCATGACTCTCTTCCAGGGAGATATTCGTAAGAACACTTTATCACCCACTTAAAACTCTAGGACTTTTCTTCGGTTGTCAACATAACTTTTCTGTCGAATCTGAGCTGCTCTTATGTGTTGTTGAATAGATCTGACCTTTTCTGCCATTTCATCAACGAGATCATGTCCTAATAGATTTCTTTCCCCAACTTCATCCCAGCAAGTTGGAGTCCTGAATTTATTTCCATAGAGAGCTTCATAAGGAGCCATATGAATTTTGGAGTGAAAGCTATTATTATAAGAAAATTCCACCAAAGGTAGGTGTTGATCCCAACAACCTTTGAAATCCATAGAGCAAGCTCTCAACATATCTTCTAGAGTTTGAATTGTTCTATCAGACTGACTGTCTGTCTGAGGATGATAAGCAGTGCTGAAACTCAACTCTGTATCCAGAGTATGCTGAAGACTTCGCCAGAACATTGAGGTAAATCTCAGATCCCGATCAGATATAATAGAAATTGGTACTCCATGAAATCTTACCACTTCCTTTACATATATCATGCCAAGCTGATCTACAAAGAAATCCTCTCTAATAGAAATGAAGTGTGCAGACTTGGTAAGACGATCAACTATGACCCATATAACATTATTGCCTTTGGATGTTTTAGGAAGTTCTGTGACAAATTCCATAGTGATGTTTTCCCATTTCCATTCGGGTATGGGTAATGGTTGTAACATCCCCATAGACTTATGTCTCTCAGCTTTAACTTGCTGACAAACCAAGCATCAAGAGACATATTCAGCAACATCTATTTTCATTCCATCCCACCAGAAGTACTCTTTCAGGTCCCTATACATCTTCATGCTTCCAGGATGAATAGAGAATGAAGAACTATGAGCCTCATCCAGTAGCTCGTTCTTTAATTTTGGGATGGGAGGAACACAAACCTGATTCGTAAACTTTATTATCCCATCACAATCAAGGTTGAATTCAGGAACATTTCTCACCTTCTTTTGTAACTCGACATCTTCTTTCTGTGCCTCTTTAATATTCACATGTATAGATGGTTGAACATTCATTTGTGAAAGATAAGAATTTTCCCCTTCCATTATAATTCTAAGATCCATCCTTTGTAAATCCATAAATATTGGATCTTTTGTGATCCTCATCATGGATAAACTGGCATGGTCTTGTCGACTTAATGCATCTGCCACCTTGTTTTCTTTCCCAGGGTGGTAATGGATTGAGCAGTCATAATCCTTAATCAGATCCAACCATATTCTTTGACACATATTCAGCTCCTTTTGTGTGAAAATATACTTTAAACTTTTATGATCAGTATAAATATCACACCTTTCACCATAAAGATAATGCCTCCAAATCTTTAATGCAAAGATTACCGCAGCTAACTCCAAATCATGTGTTGGGTAATTTTGATCATGGATTTTCAACTGTCGTGAGGCATAAGCTATCACCATATCATTTTGCATAAGAACACACCATAATCCCTTCTTGGATGCATCACTATAGATCAGAAACCTTTCTCCACTACAAGGCAGTGTGAGCACAGGTGCACTGGATAACCTTCTTTTCAACTCCTTCAAATTCTCTTCACATTCTTCCGTCCAAACAAACTTAACTCCTTTCTGAGTCAACTTGGTGAGTGGATTAGATAATCGTGAAAAATATTTCACAAAACATCGATAATATCCAGCCAAACCAAGAAAAGTTCGGATCTCAGTTACTGTTGTTGGTCTCGACCATCTTTCTATAACCTCAGTTTTTGATGGATCCATAGATATCCCCTCTTTTGAGATTATGTGACCCAAAAATGAAACTTTTTGAATCCAAAATTCACACTTGGTAAATTTGGCATAAAGCTTCTCCTTTCTCAGGGTCTTCAATATAATTCTCAAGTGATCTTCATGTTCTTCCATGCTCTTTGAATAGACAAGAATATCGTCTATAAAGACTACCAAAAATTGATCAAGATAGTCTCTAAAGACTCTATTCATCAGATCCATGAAGATAGAAGGGACATTAGTAAGACCTAATGGCATCACTATAAATTCATCGTGAGTTTCTCACCAACCATTTGAGATAAATATCCTTCATTTAGTGGAATCAAGACCCATAAGATGGAAGGAATTTCCACTGGAAGGTTATGTTCATCCTTGCATTGATAGACGATCATAGATTGATCTGGAATATGAAATGTGACTTCCCTTCTTTGGAAATTGATATGAGCTCCATATAAAGAAAGCCAATCCATGCCAAGAATCACATCAAATTCCACTATAGGAAGGATCACAAGATTTGCAGGAAGCACTTTCCCACAAACTTCGATCGGAGAATAATTATAAACTCTTGATGCGAATGTTGTGCCATTAGGTCTTGTCACAGCTAACTCAACATCTAATTGTTGAGGTAATACGGTGATACCCTTAGAAAATTCTTCAGAAATAAAAGAGTGGGTGGATCCAGAATCAAATAAAACATTTGCTACTTTAGAGTGGATGGTAAGTGTACCTTTCACCACATCGTTATCATAATCCACATCGTTGATAGAAATTACATGTGATTTTCCATTGTCTTTAGCCTTAAGAGATTGTTGACGTCGACCATCATCATCAACCCTTGGATTAGGTCATTTATTGGCATAATTACCCATCTCCTTGCACTTGAAACATTGAAATGTAGTAGGTTCATTCTGTGTATCCCTTACTTTATTTGCATCATTAGAAATCTTCTTCCCATCATTGCAGCATTAAAATGCCTGATTAACTTCCTTTCCACATTTGAAACACTTACTTGTCCCTTTAATAAAACTGCTTCGATGTTTCTTTCCACACTTTGAGCATAAGGGAAACCTCATCTTCTTTTCAGTGTGCTCTTTAGATTTTCCTTTGAATTCCATTTTCCTCTTCTTATCAAACCCATATGACTGATGGGTTACTCTAATCTCCATCTCGACTTTGAGAGCACATCAAACGATTTCCTCATAGCTATTAAAGTCCCTTATGGATAACGCCCTTCGAATACTTGATTTTAAGCCACTAAAGAATTGATCGATCTTACTCTCAGGTTGGATAATAATACCAAAAGCATACCTTGCGAGTCTGGTAAAATCTGCTTCATAGGTACCAACAGATTCATTATCCTTTTTCTTCAGTTTTAGAAACTCTTTCTCTATCTTTGTTCGGAGAATACGAGGGAAGTACTTATTGAAAAATAAGTTCTTGAACTCATCCCATTCCATGGACTCAATTTCATCCCTTTGCCTCGTATTCTTAATAATATTCCACCATTGAACAACATCACCTTCCAAACGATACACTGCTAAGATGAATTTATCATTCTCAGAACATTGAATAACTGAAAATGTCTTTTCTGTAGTACTAATCCATTGTTAAGCAACTATTGGATCAGTAGACCCGCTGAATGAAGGTGGACGCTGTCTCATGAAGGATTCAAAAGAATGTTGCTCCTTCCTTTACTCATTTGGAAGTCCTTCCTGATTCATAGCTTGAGAAAGTTGTGTGAGAATGGCTACAAAATTTTTCATTCCAGCTCCCATAATGTTTGTTTGCTCAGGGGGACAATCATTGCATTGCCCATCGCATTCCGCATTAACACGATTCCTTCGGGTTCCATCCATTGACTAAAACCAAGAAGAATAGTGTGAGCAACACTAATTATATTAGGAAAACCACATAATCAAGAATAAAATTTCACACTTAAGGTCTTATCCTAGGTTATTCATGGACATTTCTAAAACACTAAGATTGTGTTCTATGCTTAGACTTATCCTTAGGGTTCTTACTAAGGCTTTAACATCCTAGTTTCCAAAGGTTGACTATACCTTTCCTCTGATACCAACTATAACGACCCATACTTTACATACATTGTTAATACTTAAAAATTGAAGCATACTTATTACAACATATAACAAAACCATGAAAGGACCGTATAGGTATAGTGTCTTTAGAAACTGGGAAACATAAACAACAGGTTCATAAAGCATCTACACTGTCTCCCATTTATTTCATCATATCTATAGTTCCTTTCGGTATATCTTACTTAATAACCTTATTCATGACCTGGGGAAAGAAAACATACAAAAGGGTGAGCTCAAATGCTCAGTAATGGTAAACAAAAGAAATATCAATCACATCATATTCATAAGAACATAACTTTTGGAAATCTTAACCTGCAAAAGAGAGCAAAATTTCATAACATGAGATAAATCATAGTAGTGAAATGCAATCCCAATAATCATAACATAAAACATGAAACTTTGTGGAATACACACATAATCATAGAGAATCATTTCTTATTAGTCAAGACTCATTGCCAAGACTATCTTAGTGGACAAATTCCATTTCTGAACCAAGTTCACTCCTCGTTTCAGTCCTTCTTCACTGAACCGGTATAACCTACCATTCCATCCATGACTATCTCATGAGATATAAAATATTTACCCAAAGAATTGGAGGGAGATATAGGTCCCACCCATCTCATAATTATACCATTCTTATGTGTGCCACAAAATCATAAACCATAGATCATAGCATAACCCATGTAATAAAAATGGGATTCTTAAACATCGTGACATCATAAAACAATTCATATAAGATAATGGAATTGATAAAAAATTTCCATCACAACATAATCAAATCAATGTAATAATAGGGATAAAAACAGAACCCTTTATTATCTTAGATGGAAAATAATTTTGATAAAACACTTGAACTCCATTCTTGAGGAATATATCCTCTCTACTTCAAAAAAACATTTTTCCTTTCTTAACATGTTATACAATTTTAAACTAAAAAAAGTTGATTAAAAATAAACTTTAAAACATGAAAGGGAAGTTTCTTAGAAATAATTTTTTAAAAATCCATTCATGCTGTATAAGTTAAAGGAAAACATTCTTCTCGTACTTTTGTCGGAAAAGTCAAAAAGTACCTCGTATCAAAAACGACAAAAGATTCCTTTCATATCTTTTACTAAAAACTCACTGAAGGGTAAAATTGGATTTAAAAAATAGTAGGTGGATGGAAATAATATTACATATTGAGGAAACATGTATGTGGATGATAAAATACACCCTCGTAAATTTCAAAGTATAAAAAATCTCGGATAAAATGAGATTGTGATATTTTCCCTTACCTTAGGTCTGATTTGCTTCGTAAGTGTCTGAACCTCTGGTATAATTATTTAAATAATGTATTGACTTATTCCAGAATCATACTTATTGTTATGATATCATATATGTTCATATACTTAGCTTCTTATTAGTAATATTTCATTACTACTTGTTATTCATGTGTTTATTACTTTTTGTTCTTATGCGTGTTTTGTCGAATAAATTCTTATTCTTCACTTTAGGTTATAGATACCTTATTTCCAGAATGGTATTAGTGTAATATATATCATATTCATTCATTCAATTCATTTATATAATCATTATGAAATGAATATCATGTAGAACGAGTCGCATCACATCGTGGAGACAGTATTCCGTACGTACGCACGAGTGATGATATCATTCCTATGACCGTGGAATTATATTGGAGTGTATGTATACTGTAGGGACCCGAAGCTTGACGTACATTGACATTGCATTACATTTGCGTAATACTTAGTACATAACAAAAACACACACACAAGGATCGTAATAGTTTAGTGTCTTTGGAAACTCGGAATAAAATCTTCTAATCCTGGTGAAAGATCTTCAATATTTCCCATAAAGATCTTCCTTTTTTTTATACCTAAATACTTTCTTTATATCCTGGGGAAAAGAAAACATAAAAGGGTGAGCTCAAATGCTCAGTAAGGGTAATCAAAAGAAATATCAATCACATCATATACATAAGAACATAACTTTTGGAAATCTCAAACTGCAAAAGAGCTTATAATACCATAACATGGGATAAATCATAGAAGTGAAATGTAATCCCAATAATCATAACTTAAAACATGAAACTTTGTGGCATACACACATAATCATAGAGAATCATTTCTTGTTAGTCAATACTCATTGCCAAGACTATCTTAGTGGACAAAGTCCCTTTCTGAACCGAGTCACCCTCGTTCCAGTCCTGTTTCACTGAACAGGTATAACCTACCATTCCAGCCATGTCTATCTCATGAGATATAAAATCTTTACCCAATGCATTGGAGGGAGATATAGGTCCCACCCATCTCATAATTAATCCTTTATTATGTGTTCCACATAAATCATAAATCGTACATCATCGCATAACACATGTAACAAAAATGGGATTCTTGAAACATCATGACATCATAAAACAAATCATATAAGGTAAGTGACTTCATAAAAATAATTCCCTCACAACATAATCAAATCAATGTAATAATAGGGATAAAAACAGAACCCTTTATTATCTTAGATGGAAAATAATTTTGATAAAACACTTGGACTCCATTCTTGAGGAAAATATCCTTTCTTCTTCAAAAACACTTTTCTTTTCTTAACATGTCATACAATTATAAACTAAAAGAAGTTGATTAAAAATAATCTTGAAAACTTGTAAAGGAAGCTTCTTGGAAATAATGATTTAAAAATACATTCATGCCATATATGTTAAAAAAAAAATTCTTCGTACTTTTGTCGGAAAAGTCAAAAAGTACCTCGTACAAAAAATGACAAAATATTCCTTTCATATCTTTTACAAAAAACTCACCGAAGGGTAAAATTGGATTTAAACAATTGTAGGTGAATGGAAATAATATTACATATTGAGAAAACATGGATGTGGATGATAAAATACACCCCAGTAAATACCAAAGTATAAACAATCTCGGATAAAAATGAGATTGTGATATTTCCCTTACCTTAGGTCCGACTTGCTTTGTACGTGTCCGAACCTCCTCTTTTTGACGCGCCTTTTCTTAACCTCCACTTAAAGAACTAAGGATAGTCTTGGAAGAAGACCAGGACCTCTAGGATGATACTAGGGAAGTGGAGAAGAGATTTTGGCAGGGTTTGGACGATATTGAAGGCTCAAAGTTGTGTGAGGAAGAGAGGGAGGAGGTGTCCTTTTATAAGGAAGGAGAGGGGCACCTTAGGAATATCTCAAAATATTATTTTATATTAAAGTCAAAATCGGTTTATAATGGTTCCAAAGGGTCTTATTTCGAAGCTAATGTGGGGATTGGTCTAAATCCTATCAACCAATAGGATTTAGACAAGTTTAGGTTATTATTTTAACCTTATCAATTAGATTTAACTCTAAGTTAAATAATTTAACTTTTCCCGTGTCTTTTTGTTTTCTTACACTATATGGTTAATACACTTACTATAACATGCCAAACGAACCCAAAATTGTTTATTATTAATATATATATCCTTATATAAGTCATTTGGCCGAACCTTAGATTTTTAGGAATAAAATAACAATTAATAATATAATATTTGATTTAAAAACTATTTTGTGTCAATTTTAACACTATTTGATATATGATTTTTGTGAAAGTCATAACAGAATTATATGTTCGAACCAAGTTGATTAAATCAACACTAATATATCATAGTAACCTATAAAATTAGTGTAATTCATAAAAAGTCTTAAATTACATTTATTTTGGTATTTATAATATCAATTATGTCAATATTTCATTAATAAGATAATTACTGCATCATCTTTGTGTCATAAATAAATTAAATTATTTGATGTCTAAAAATTAAAAATAAATTACCATTATGTAGGAAATCTTTTTATCTTTCTAATTAATATTTACAATCGAATTTATCTTATGTATAACCCTATATTAAAAATGTTTTAGTAAATAAACTTTGATTTTAACTCTTTTAACTCTTCTTTGAATTAAATAATAATAAATGTCCTAATCTAATCCAAGTGGGCCTAAATGATAATATTTTACACTTAAGTTTGTTTTTGGTCTAGATACACTTGTCCAATAGGATTAGGAAATGTGTTAGGGTAATATTAATATCATTTTTACTCTTAATTACCCTATTTACTTTTAACCGTGGTAAATAAAAGTAAAAAGTTACTATTCACCAAAAATTATTGTCATCTCATTGAACCACATTTTACTTACTGACATCAACCGTGTCTCTCGGATTTTTGAAATTCCATTCACAGAAGCAGTAAAATTAAGTTTTATGAAAAATTCAGTTTTTTTAACTACCACTTAGTAGTTTCACTATTCATCAAAAATTGATGTTTTTCAGAACAATGCCAAAATTTCATCCTAAGCTATATTTCATATTACGAATTCAAAAATGAAGTCTATTTTTCCAAATTCATTACATAGAAGTTGCATTAATTAATTTTATAATTAAATCCCGTTGTTAAAACAAATAACGTGTTTTTAAGAAACAATATCTATCAAAAGATTGACACTTGTTTATGTCTGGTTTAAATGTGAAATTACATAAAATGACCAACATTGTATTAAATTGTAAAAATATATTCTAAATATACTTTAAAACCACTCAAATTAATAATTTATCACTATTAATTATTTTGATTAATAAAGTTTTTTTTAATTATAATCTAGTAATTTTCACTATTCATCAGAATATGAAAGTTATCCAAAAAGTACCAAAATTTCACCTTAGGCTAAATTCGATACTCCGAATCCAAAAATGAAGTCCATTTTGAGAGCTAAAATTTCTAAAATTTTAAAAGGTGGTTATTACTATTCATAACGGCTAGTTATAATAATATTTTAATAGTATATCGTTGTTTAGTGAAACTCGGTATTGCGTACTACACACGCTATCGAGGAAGGTCACAATTGAGTGTAATGCAAGGCAAGTCAAGGATGTGTGTTGTGAAATCTCCTTTTGGTGTAGCGTATAACACAAGACATTAATGAAATTAAAAAGAATATTTTTCATAAAATCTCGGGGTGTTACATTCTACCCCCCTTAAAATAAATTTCGCCCTCGAAATTCGTCGGGGTTATAAATGGTTTACTATTAGAAAGTTACTTTAATAGAAACCCACATCGTAAAAAAAATACCAAAACTTGGCTTTAAAAACTAAAGTATGAAATGTAACGATTACCCAAATAAACTAATCAATGGGTTTCCACATAGGTGAAAATATGGATATGGAAGAAAAATCTAACCATCATGTTCTGATGGAGAGTGGTAGAGAACATGGCTATGGAAAAGCCAACAATCACATATCCATAAATTTGTGATGATCTAAGGCACCATCTGATTAATCAGATATAAGATCACTAGGACAACATTTTTGGTTTTCAAGATCGTTTCCTTAAAGTTGAAGAATTTGAATTAGAATAAATACTTACTTTATTTTGGTACAATCTCACTGTTGTTCATGCCTTGAACAATTTCCACTTAATCTCTTAAATAAATGAAGTTGAATTTGTTATTCGTGAAGTGTTAGCAGATCATGTGATAGAATGATGGGTCATTCCATCTCTTTCAAACAAAAGGTTAGTAAAAGTTATAAGTCCATCTTATGGTTAATCGTATATGGTTCCAAAAATGAACTTATATTTCATATATCATACCGATTAACAAAATAAAACTAGTTTCTACTAACCAGGGACTTCCTGTAGGCCAGTGGTAGGCGATAAAGGCCAGTCGCACTTCGGTTGTGGGTTCGATTCCCACATCCTTGTCCGACGCGATGGGCTGTCGCCCGTCCTGCAGGTTGTCCTTTTTCTAAAACTACATTACTATAACATCCCATCAATAATATCGAAAATCTTCTATCCTTAAACAATACTAAATTATTTCCAACATAATCCATTATAATCTTTAGGCTTATCCATAATACTGCAGTCCACTCTCAAAATATAATGAAAATGATTACCAGATATTTAATACCATCGTTGATCCCCATATATCATAAGATATGTCTTGTTGGTCACATTCCAAACATTCAAAGGCCTTAATCATGTATTCTCTTGAATACCTTAGTGAAAACATGAATGCAGTTAAAAGTTAACACTTTCCACATACCAAAATCCTCAAAATTCTATATACTCAAACCATGATATCACTTAGTCCTTATATCAATCATGAGCTCATGAATACTGCTAAAAATTTCATTTTCTCGTTTTCCCTTCATTATGCGCATATCATATTATTTCCAAAAAATATCTCAATCACTTTGAATACCACATTAGACCAACACATAAATATTCCAATACTTTATGATACCACATTATTTTGGAATCCCATTACATAAACACTTAATCATTCCACCACATCGTTGTCATATTCAACATCATCAATAGTGATCGCATGTGACTTCCCTTTGTCATTTGTCTTTAGTGGTTGCTCATGTTGATCATCACTAACCCTTGGATTAGGGCATTTATTAGCATAATGCCCCATTTCCTTGCACTTGAAGCATTGAAGTGTTGGGGGTGCGTTCTCTGCTGTTTTTGCTTTATTCACATCATTAGAATCCCTTTTTCCATTACTTTGACACTCAGCTGCTCGATGACCTTCTTTTCCACACATAAAACATTTTCTAGTCCCTTTAAGACAATCTCCACCATGCTTCTTTCCACACTTTGTGCATAAGGAAACATTCATCTTCTTTTCACCATTATTCTGAGATTTCTCCTTGAACTCCATCTTTCGTTTCTTGTCAAAACCATGAGATGGATATGTAACACCAACTTCCATTTCTACCTTGATAGCACAAAACACAATTTCTTCATAGCTACTAAAGTCTCTTATAGCTAATGCCCTTCGAAGACTTGGTTTTAAGACACTGAAAAATCGATCAACTTTACTTTCAGGTTGGATGATAATGCCAGATGCATACCTTGGAAGTCTTGTAAAATTCACTTCGTATATACCAACAGATTCATCATCCTTCTGCTTCAGCTCAAGAAACTGCTTTTCCATCTTTGTTCGAAGAATATGAGGGAAGTACTTACTGAAAAACAAGTTCTTGAACTCGTCCCATTCCATGGACTCAATTTCATCTCTTGGCCTCGTATTCTTGATAAGATTCCACCATTGATCAGCTTCACCTTCCAAACGATATACTGCTAAGATGACTTTATCATGTTCAGAACATTGAAGAACTGAAAATATCTTTTCAGTGGTACTGATCCATTGTTCAGCAACAAGTGGATCAGAAGACCCACTGAAAGAAGGTGGATGTTTCCTCATGAAGGACTCAATATAATATTATTCCCTCCTCTGCTCATTTGGAAGTCCAGAATGATTCATAGCTTGTGTAAGTATAGCAATAAGATTTTGCACTCCATCTCCCATAACATTTGTTTGTTCAGGAGGGCAATCATTGCATTGTCCATTGCATTGATCAACACGGTTCCTTCGGGTTCCAGCCATCGTCTTAAACCCAAAAAGAATAGTGTGAGAGGCAAAAATCATGCTAGGGAAAACAACATCATAAAGGGGGAGTACCTTCAATATCTAACATCTTAGGTTTAATTCTATGATTTTTAGCATAATTCTATTACTATAACCTATATGTATACTTAACCTTAGGGACATCCCTAGACATACCTTAGAAATATCTCTAGGGATCTCACTAAAGTTCTCGCATCCTAGTTTCCAAAGGTTGACTAAACCTTTTCTTTGATACCAACTGTAGAGACCCGAAGCTTGACGTACATTGACATTACATTACATTTGCGTAATACTTAGTACATAACAAAAACACACACACAAGGATCCTAATAGTTTAGTGTCTTTTGAAACTCGGAATAAAATCTTCTAATCCTGGTGAAAGATCTTCAATATCTCCCATAAAGATCTTCCTTTTTTTTATACCTAAAACCATTCTTTATATCCTGGGGAAAATAAAACATAAAAGGGTGATCTCAAATGCTCCGTAAGGGTAAAAAAAAGAAATATCAATCACATCATATACATAAGAACATAACTTTTGGAAATCTTAACCTGCAAAAGAGCTTATAATACCATAACATGGGATAAATCATAGAAGTGAAATGTAATCCCAATAATCATAAATTAAAACATGAAACTTTGTGGCATACACACATAATCATAGAGAATCATTTCTTGTTAGTCAAGACTCATTGCCAAGACTATCTTAGTGGACAAAGTCCCTTTCTGAACCGAGTCACCCTCGTTCCAGTCCTGTTTCACTGAACAGGTATAACCTACCATTCCATCCATGTCTATCTCATGAGATATAAAATCTTTACCCAATGCATTGGAGGGAGATATAGGTCCCACCCATCTCATAATGAATCATTTCTTATGTGTGCCACATAAATCATAAATCATACATCATCGCATAACACATGTAACAAAAATGGGATTCTTGAAACATCATGACATCATAAAACAAATCATATAAGGTAAGTGACTTCATAAAAATAATTCCCTCACAATATAATCAAATCAATTTAATAATAGGGATAAAAACAGAACACTTTATTATCTTAGATGGAAAATAATTTTGATAAAACACTTGTACTCCATTCTTGAGAAAAATATCCTTTCTTCTTCAAAAACACTTTTCTTTTCTTAACATGTCATACAATTATAAACTAAAAGAAGTTGATTAAAAATAAACTTGAAAACTTGTAAAGGAAGCTTCTCGGAAATAATGTTTTAAAAATAAATTCATGCCGTATAAGTTAAAAAAAACATTCTTCATAATTTTGTCGGAAAAGTCAAAAAGTACCTCGTACGAAAAATGACGAAAGATTCCTTTCATATCTTTTATTAAAAACTCACCGAAGGGTAAAATTGGATTTAAACAATTGTAGGTGAATGGAAATAATATTACATATTGAGGAAACATGGATGTGGATGATAAAATACACCCCAGTAAATACCAAAGTATAAACAATCTCGGATAAAAATGAGATTGTGATATTTCCCTTACCTTAGGTCTGACTTGCTTTGTACGTGTCCGAACCTCCTCTTTTTGACGCGCCTTTTCTTAAACTCCACTTAAAGAACTATGGATGGTCTTGGAAGAAGACCATGACCTCTAGGATGATACTAGGGAAGTGGAGAAGAGATTTTGGCATTGGTTGACCGAGCTTGAAGGCTCAAAGTTGTGTGAGGAAGAGAGGGAGGAGGTGTCCTTTTATAAGGAAGGAGAGGGGCACCTTAGGAATATCTCAAAATATTATTTTATATTAAAGTCAAAATCGGTTTATAATGGTTCCAAAGGGTCTTATTTCGAAGCTAAAGTTGGGATGGGTCGAAATCCTATCAATCAATAGGATTTATACAAGTTTAGGTTATTATTTTAACCTTATCAATTAGATTTAACTCTAAGTTAAATAATTTAACTTTTACTGTGTCTTTTTGTTTTCTTACACTATATGGTTAATACACTTACTATAACATGAAAAACGAACCCCAAATTGTTTATTATTAATATATATATCTTTATCTATGTAATTTGGCCGAACCTTAGATTTTTAGGAATAAAATAACAATTAATAGTATAATATTTGATTTAAAAACTATTTTGTGTCAATTTTGACACTATTTGATATATAATTTTTGTGAAAGTCATAACAGAATTATATGTTCGAACCAAGTTGATTAAATCAACACTAATATATCATAGTAACCTATAAAATTAGTTTAATTCATCAAAAGTCTTAAATTACATTTATTTTGGTATTTATAATATCAATTATGTCAATATTTCATTAATAAGATAATTACTACATCATCTTTGTGTCATAAATAAATTAAATTATTTGATGTCTAAAAATTAAAAATAAAATACCATTATGTAGGAAATCTTGTTATATTTCTAATGAATATTTACAATCGAATTTATCTTATATATAACCCTATATTAAAAATGTTTTAGTAAATAAACTTTGATTTTGACTCTTTTAACTCTTCTTTGAATTAAATAATAATAAATGTCCTAATCTAATACAAGTGGGCCTAAATGATAATATTTTACACTTAAGGTTGTTTTTTGTCGAGATAAACTTGTCCAATAGGATTAGGACATGTGTTAGGGTAATATTAATATCATTTTTACCCTTAATTACCCTATTTACTTTTAACCGTGGTAAATAAAAGTAAAAAGTTACTATTCACCAAAAATTATTTTCATCTCATTGAACCAAATTTTACTTACTGACATCAACCGTGTCTCTCGGATTTTTTAAATTCCATTCAAAGAAGCGGTAAAATTAAGTTTTATGAAAAATTCAGTTTTTTTAACTACCACTTAGTAGTTTCACTATTCATCAAAAATTGATGTTTTTCAGAACAATGCCAAAATTTCATCCTAAGCTATATTTCATATTCCGAATTCAAAAATGAATTCTATTTTACCAAATTCATAACATAGAAGTTGCATTAATTAATTTTATAATTAAATCCTGCTGTTAAAACAAATAGCGTGTTTTTAAGAAACAATATCTTTCAAAAGATTGACACTTGTTTATGTCTGGTTTAAATGTGAAATTACATCCAATGACCAACATTGTATTAAATTGTAAAAATATATTCTAAATATACTTTAAAACCACTCAAATTAATAATTTATCACTATTAATTATTTTGATTAAAAAAGTTGTTTTTAATTATAATTTAGTAATTTTCACTATTCATCAGAATATGAAAGTTATCCGAAAAGTACCAAAATTTCACCTTAGGCTAAATTCGATACTCCGAATCCAAAAATGAAGTCCATTTTGAGAGCTAAAATTTCTAAAATTTTAAAAGGTGGTTATTACTATTCATAATGGCTAGTTATAATAATATTTTAATAGCATATCGTTGTTTAGTGAAACTCGGTATTGCGTACTACACACGCTATCGAGGAAGGTCGCGATTGCGTGTAATGCAAGGCAAGTCAAAGATGTGTGTTGTGAAAGCTCCTTTTGGTGTAGCTTATAACACAAGACATTAATGAAATTAAAAAGAATATTTTTCATAAAATCTCAGGGTGTTACATATACTATTTCAGAATCAATATCACCCTATAATAGTCATATATAGTCATTATTTACACTATTATACCCATCCAAGTAAGGTGGTGGTGGAAAATAGATTACACCACGGCGTGGAAACGATATTCCATACGTACGCACGCGCGGTGATTTCTTTTTCCGTAGGATTGATAGATGGTGAAATAGGGTTGATTAATACTTATAATAACATATCAGTATATGAGTGATACTGATGTTATTACTTCATAATGAAACAATTAAAGAAGAAGAAGTGGAAGAAGAAATAAAGATGAAAGAATCGGTAACAGACATTACCTCTTCTTTGAAGTGCCTCTTTGAGACCTCGTTTTAGGGCACTAAAATAGGTCTTTGAAGAAGAATATAACCTCTAGGATGTTTCTAGGGAAATGGAGAGGAGAAATTGGCAGGGGTTGGCCGATCTTGAAGGCTCCAAGTGGTGTGAGGAAGAGGGGGAGGAGGTTCCATTTTATAAGGGAGGAGAGGGGTACCTTTAGAATAACTAAAACTATTATTTTATTATAAAGTCAAATTCGGTTTTAAATTGCTTCAAATTGATATATTTCGAAGATAAGGTGGGTATGGGTCGCAATAATCTCATCCAATAGAATTTAGACAAGCTTAGGTATCAATTTTAACCTTATAATTTATATTTAAATTTATGTTAGATAATTTAACTTTTACCATGTCTTCTTGTTTTCTTACACTATAAGGTTAATAAACTTACTATATCAAGCCAAACGAATCCCAAGTTATTTATTATTAATATATATAACCTTATATAATTCATTTGGCCGAACATTAGATTTTTATGAATAAAATAACAATTAATAATATAATATTTGTTTTAAAAACTATTTTATGTCAATTTTGACACTATTTAGTAATTGATTTTTTTGAAAATCATAACAGAATTATTAGTTCAAAAAAAGTTACTTAAATCAATACTAACATGTCATAGTAACCTATAAAATTAGTTTAATTCATAAAAAGTCTCAAATTACATTTATTTGGGTATTTATAACATCAATTATGTCAATATTTCATTAATAATATAATTACTACATCATCATTGTGTCATAAATAAATTAAATTATTTAATGTCTAAAAATTATAAATAAAATACCATTATGTAGGAAATATTTTAATCTTTCTAATGAATATTTATAGTCGAATTTATCTTATCTATAACCCCATATTAAAAAATAATTTACTTATTAAACTTTGATTTTAACTATTTTAACCCTTCTTTAAATAAATTAATAATAAATGTCCTAATCTAATCCAAGTGGGCCTAAATGGTCATATTTTATTCCTAAGGTTGTTTTTGGTCGAATTAAACCTGTACAATAGAATTAGGACATGTTTTAGGGTAATAATAATATCATTTTTACCCTTAATTACCCTATTTACTTTTAACCGTGGTAAAAAAAAGTAAAAAGTTACTATTCACCAACAAATTATTTTCATCTCATTGAACCATATTTTACTTACTGACATCAACTGTGTCTTTCAGATTTTCGAAATTCCACTCACAAAAGTGGTAAAATTATGTTTTATGAAAAATTCAGTTTTTAACTACCACTTAGTGGTTTCAGTATTCATCAAAAATTGAAAGTTTTCAGAAAAATACCAAAATTTCACCCTAGGCTAATTTCGATATTCCGAATCCAAAAATGAAGTCCATTTTGAAAAATGAAATTTATAAAATTTCAAAAAGTGGTTATTACTATTCATAACAGCTAGTTTTAATAATATTTTAATAACATATCATTATTTAGTGAAACTCGGTATTGCATACGACGCAAGCTATCGAGGAAGGCCGCGATTGCGTGTAAAGCAATAAAAGATAGTGTTGTGTGTAGTGAAAGATTCCTTTTATGATTTATATAGTATAAAAAAAATATTTCACATAAAAGTCTCGGGTGTTACAGCGCGTCTCGGCGTTGTGGATTCGGATGACTAGTGTTCATTTGGGTGGTGATTCCGTGAAGCTATGTGGTTCTATTCCAGTTATGAATTTAGATGTGGTGTGTTTGTCGACAGTTTTGGTCCAGCTTTGGGCTAAGACATTGTTTTCGGACGATGAGCGGTATAAATGGGTTGACGACGGTGCCGAAGACCGTGCTCCAGCAGTTTGAGATGTGTTGTTTATGGCGGTCAGTGATATTTTGGCCGAGTTCGTGTCCCTTTTTGAGATTGTGTGGATGCGGTTGGATATGTTTTTCTTCAAGGTTCATCGATGGCATTGATTGCTTTCACTCTATTTTTTGCTTTCTGATGGTGTTGTGTTCAAGGCGATGTTGATGCGAGGATGGTGCTGATGTGACGGGATGGTGGGTTTGCAACCCAAGGTTTCTCAGTACCCAATGAGTTGACAGAGGCCCTTAATGAAGGTTCATTATGGATTCATGGTTGTTTGATGTTTCTATGGGGAATGTTTTGTTTTTTTAGGCTGTGATGATGAACTATGGATAATGGATCTTCTGGCGATCTGGTGTGGGCTTGGCTGGTGATGAAGATGGTGATATTGGATGGTGATAGAAGACAATAATGAAGAAGTTTGGCAGGTGATGCGATTTTTGATGATGGGTGTCTCCCAGTTTGAGGTCTCCTTGATCCACAGGTCCATCATACATTTTTTGAATTTTGAATTTCAAACTTGTAAAAACTGTTTTTGTTTAACTTGTGGTGTTTGGTTACCTCTCACCCTCAAGAGGACATTTTGAAAATCAAAAAAGTATATTTGGAGGTCGGTTAGAAACAAAAACTCTAATACATAAATGAGCTATATTTTCTCCCACAATGTTCTTCTTTACTATCACCCTTCATATATACATCAATCATAATAAATATCCTCATAACTTGGGGGAATAAAACTTAACAGGGGTGAGATTATAAGATTAGAAATGGTAATAAAGGGATATACATAATTATAATCGTGAGCATAATGGTATGAGAACATGATTGTGAAAATATAAGATCCAACCCTATATATTGAAGTTCATAAAAATAAATAATGTAACATAGATTGGTAGTTCATATGTCCTGAATCATATGGAAATAAATAACATAAACCATGACATAATAACATAGGAATAAAACATTGAATTGTAGAAGACACAAAATTATATAAAATTATTTCTATAACAATCAATGCATCCCTTCCAAGGCCATATCTGTGGAAAAATTCTTTTACTGAACCAAGTTCACACCCCGTTGCAACCCTGTATTACTAAACCGAGTTCACTTCTCATTACAAACCTATATTAAAAAACGTATTTCATTTACCATTCTAGACCTATAATACTATACTGAGTTCAATTTCTCATTTCATCCATGTATATCTCATGAGATAATATCATTACCCAATGAATTTGAGGGAGATATACATCCCATCCATATCTTAATCAAAATCATACATAAGTGTTCCAAAAAATCATAAATGATCATATCATAACCCAAGAAATGAAATGGGTGTAATAAATATATAATCACATCATAACATATGGAAAAAATATAGGTTTCATAATAATTTCATCAAAGAATAAACTATTAAATGAATTAGGTTTCATAACTATATAAAATGTGAAATAGAAATGGGTTTGCTAAATATATTACCTGTGGAATATAAATAGGTTTCATATGCATCGTGACATCAAAACATACACCATTTAGATAAATAATATGAATGGATACATTGAAAATTTTTACTTTAATGGCATGAGTAACACCAAAAAATGTCTTCGTAGATGGGAAATAATTTTTAAAGATAATTTAGATCAATTTCTAGAGAAAAATAGACTTTCTTCTTTGAAAAGAATATCTTTAAAAAATAAATAACTTTTGAAACCCATTATCATAAAAATAATCCTAAAATATTATAAAGAAATCAAAGAAAATATTTTTCAAACCTTTTTATTTGATGAAATAAAAAGAGGGCATGAAAAAATTTTGAATTTTTTTTTCCATTATGACTTATAAAAGGATATTGATAACATTTTGTTTTTTTAAATACTTATCAAACTTTTAAATTAGGCTTGAAATAATTTTGAAAAATTTTTCCCATGAAAACATGTAAAAGATTCTTAAAAAACATGGAAAATAAATTCCCTTGAAAACTTATAAAGGAATACTGAAAAGATTTTGTAACACATTTTCATTGAAAACTTAAAAAATAATCTTGAAATAATTTTAAACCCATTTTCCTTAAAAAATTTATATAAATGATAAAAACTATTTTGAAAAACACTTTCCCTGAAAAATACATTAAGAAATTATAAAAAATAATGAAAAAGTTTTGAAAATACTTTCTTTGTAAAAAAATAAGAAACATTTTCTAAAAAAATAATCTTTTAAAATTAAAAATTAATCATCACAGAAGTGATGGTGGGAAAATACGTATATGTCATACGAGGTAAGAAGAACTATCCAGTTGTACGATAAAAAGATAAAAAATTACTTATTTAGAAAGTGAAAAGAATATTCCATTTAAAATATTGGTAAAAGAAAATATGGAAAAAATTATTTCAATGATTATAGGATAATATTATAATATTCTTTGACACACTATTTAGAAACCATGGTTTTTAAGGAACATATATTTCTGATCAAAGAGAGGGTAATGTTGGGTTTTCCAAAAAAACACTTTTTTAAATATATGATGTACCAAAGAGTAAACAAATGGTACAAATACATTAATAAAAAATTAATAACTATTTCTAAGATACTTCATAAATTTTCTTGAGATATGGATTATAATATTTTATAATAGGAAGCATAAACATAAAAAGTATTGAAAAGCGATGATATTTTTTCAATAAACTAATAACATCGGGTAGCATATGAACTCATACTCCCCATAAAATAGATTGAAATTATATGAAGCATAAAATATCAAGAAAATATTTATATTTATGATATTACATTTCAAATCTAGTATATAGCCCTCTTGGAAAAATATAGGTGCATAATATGGCATATGACTCAAAGAAGGAAAATTTAGACAAACTTATTTTACTGATTTGGTAACTTTTGAAAAAAAACACCATTATAGAAATACCATGAAATTGATGTGTAAATACTCATAATTTTAAGTATATTAATAATATAATACATCTATGGTAAGTATAAAAACCACACAAAAGGAATGGGTTGTGAACAAAGCATGTATATCATTGAAAGTAAAAGTGAGATGAAATTACCTTACCTTGTGTCTTGAATCTCATAATAATCATTGAAGCCTCCTATATAATAAATATAAATTTACTATAGATATATTACTTAATAATATTCTTATATATAACTCAACATATGGTTTGATTATGACTTGATATTACTCTCTTGTTAACAATCTTATGTTAAGGTTTTACTTCGGGTAATATTCACTTTGTTCTTTGCATGTGTCTTAATTTGTTATATGTTAGGTCCTTATACATATATAATGATTTAAATAATTTAAAATATGATATAAATATCATTTATATTATGTATATTTGTATTATAATAACTTATATAATATAAAATTATGAAATGGAGTACACTGTTCATGGAGACGGTAAGCCGTAAGTACGCATGAACATTGATTCTGTTTTTATTATCGTATTTAAAGAAAGAATGAAAATGAAATACATGAAAATATATTGATATATAATTATTAAATTATAATTAATATATCATATAATTCTACTAAACCCATACATAATACATTCCATGTAGTGTGTGAATGAATCACATCTCTTTGAAGGGGAGGTAATCCACACTTCCTCAAATAAATTTATCATATTTAAACCAAGTGGAATATATAAATATATTTGTTTCAAAATTGTTACATAATATTATAAACATAATTAACATAATATATAACATATATAAATAGATTTTGAATAAAAATTTCAACCCTAATAGGCGGTAATAGAGAAACAAACAATCATTATTTCGTGAGTCTGTAGTTCATTGTACACATAAACAATAGGTTTGTTAACATTTATATGGATGTCTGTGTAATTTTAGAATTAACTTTTATCATAATTAAATCCTATAATATTTATTATTATTTTTTTATAAAATAATTGAATAATAAGATTCTAGGGGTTGTAGAATTGAAATAAAGTAAAAGAACTTGAAGAAGAATGTTACTTATTATTTGGGTAATTCATTTTTCTTTGCACCAAAGGGCTTCCTTGGATTGCATTCATCACAATGGGATAATTTTAGGAAGATTATATGTATGTTTATTGGACTATTTTGGATTATTTTTTATGATCCAATGTTGCATGAGAGGTATGAGTAAGGGGTAGATGGATTTTCTTTTTATAGTGAAGGTGGAGTGGAACTCTTGTAAATAGAAAAAGGTATTAAATAATGGGATATATCATTTACCTAAAGTTCCTCAAAAAATGAAAATAATGGATTAATTTGAAATTATGGTCGAACCAAATATATACCAGAAAAAAATATGTTCATTTTAATAATTTGGTTCCTTAACTACAAATATTGCTCAATTTTATTTTGTTAGTTTTTATTAAAGAATCCAGTTTTATATCTTAATTAATTTAAAAATTATTATTAAAATAATGTGAAATTTATTATAAAATATAAATAAAATTATTTATATATATAATACCTAATTTAAAAAATAAAAAACTCATATTTTTTTGGAAATTAAATTTTAAAACAAGTGTATGTGATGCACAAAACACTGCTTAAACCCAAACTGTGATAATAATGTTTTTACAATCTAGGGGTAAATATGTTAATTATAAAAAATAAATGGGTACATAATATATAATATATAATATTTTGAAAACCTTAAAAATCACTTGTAATAATATAGTATTTTTAGTAATTTTAAATAATTTAATGTAATTTCATTTATTGTAAAAAAACAATAATGTCAACTTAGACATTTTTATTTAATTTTAAATTTAAAATATAAAAATAATATTGAAATTAAAATAAATCAATTTTAAATTTGGTTAAAATGATGCAATGGTATTAAAAAATAATTATATAAAATAATTAAGTAAATTTACATTACTTTTAAAATTTATATTATTGTTTATTTTAGTTAATTATTAACATAAATATCACAACGTTGGTGTTCCATAAGCATATTAAGTAACAAATTCAACTGTAAAAATTACTAATAAATTAATATGATGAAAATACCCCATTTATATTTCATAAGGGTATGTATAACATTAAAAAATATATTTTTTTTCAAATCTCTATATTTTATAAATGTTAAAGGTAAGGAAAGTTATCTTTTTGTCTTCTTCTTTAATTAATCTTTTATATAGTGAGATTCCATTTAATAATATATTGGTAAACCATAAAATATAAAAAAAGTGGTTATATTGTCTAAATATTTAAATCCAATGGGTATTGGTCAAGTTTCTAGGTTATTTTGGTCTTTAATATTATGTTTTATTTCTTAATTAAGATTGATCTTACCTTAATCAATGTGATTAATTAAAATCACTCAAACAAATCTTTTCAGTCAAAAATTATGTTGATTTTATTAGACTAAAAATATTATATTGATTATAACCATTTATTTCCTTTTTTCAAAATTCAAATCACATAAGTGTTAAAATTAAGTTTAATGCTAGCCCCACTGACGTGGTGAGAAAACAAGTTTTAAAGTAGAAACATTCAAATGTTTAAAAATTATATATATATAAATTGAAAAACAATTATTCCAATGACCTAAATTGGATTAATAAATGTATAATTGGTGTATTATGACATTAAAATCCAATTTAAAGTCTTATTTTACACTAATCATTTCTTAAATAAAAATGTTGTTTTTATCTAAATTTCAATAATTTTTCTATTCACCCAAAAATAACGTTTCTCAAAAAAATAACAAAACATGACCCTAATATAATTTTTAATTATTAATTCAATAATTTATTTTATTTTATCAAATTAAATTTATATTATTTTATAAAATATATATTATTATAGTACACAAATGTTCATAAAAAAAATTTCTTTAATAAAATAGTATTTTTAATCAGATAATGAATTTATGAAAAAATTTATATTTCATTATAAATATTTTTTATTTATATGAATCATTTATAGATAATATTTTAAAAGTAGTTATTATTATTAATATTACTATGTACAACTCTTAGGTTATAATTATATCATTAAAATTATTAAAATAATAAAATTATGTTTCGTTGAATCTCAGTGTTGTGTATAATGCATGCCAATTTGGTGTTGCGTTGATCGCATGCCAAGTCGGTTCCATGTGAAAGTAATATTGGACATAGTAAAATGAAATATGTTAATGAATATTAATTCATTCAAAAAAATGTTGCAAAAAAACTAGGGGTGTTACACATCTATTTTTAGATATCATTATCAACTATAATTATATTATATGAACATAATTATGATCATATTAACATTATATTACTATTATACTACCAAAAACTCTAACATATTCATTTTAATACTGTGTACTTTTTTGGGTCTATTCGACCACCTACATGAATGATTCTATACTATATTTTTTATTTCCAACTTGAATGTGAATTAAGATATTAATACTAGTAATGTTGGGTTTTAATGATTATGTTACTTCATGATTATAATTTTGGATGATTAACACAAAAATGAATGGTTATTATAAATTAACTGATTATTATTGGTAAATTAAAAAAATGATCATCATGAATTCCATTATCCTGATCCATGTTTATATTATCTATAAAATAAACATGGTATAAAATTAATCCTTATAATAATATTATTTCACTATAGTGGAAAATTTGATAATGATTAATGTGTTTTAAAAAAATGGATTGATATTTCCATTTCAAATATTGTGTGAAATAATTAAAACTACAAATATATGATGATGAAAATAATAAATAAAAAACAATATATATTTAATAAATTAATTTCACTAAAAATTATCAAAGGAAATAAATATAAATAATATTATAAAATTAGTTATAAATAGTGTTTTATTTATTATACTAGAGTTTAAATCAAATATGTGGAAATTGGAAGTAATGTTGAGAATTTCCCATCTCAATTTTATTTCATTGATATATGATCCATGATCATGACCTATTTTCAAAAAAATAGTTTATATACTAACACATGGAATCATACTATAATAAGTTTTATTTAATTCAAGGGATATAAAATTACATATATAATTCTCCCTATCAATGTCCTTAGATTCAAATGATAACAAATTAAAAATATTTTTACTTCCAATATCAATTTAAAATAGATATTTTCTCTTTCTAAATAAAAAGTAAAGAAAATTATATGTTATTTTTCTGATAAAACATTTGTTTTATTCTCTACTATTAGTTTTTTGGGATTACATTTCTTTTTACCATTTCACTTCTTATTGGTTTATAATGCATCATAAATAATTCTTGTATGTGGAATAGATATTATCTCATCTTTTTGGTCAAAAATATTTTTCTTACATGTACATGTTTTTCATGTTGCCTCATAAATTTCATAAGCCCTACTTCTTTGATATATTAATATTTTTATCTATTATCATTCACATTGTTTACAAAATAGTGAAAGGAATATATTTTTATCATTTTTCCCACAGTCTCTTTTATCAATAACTTTCTTTTGTTTTCTTTATGAAGATTCCTTCCTAAGTGTTCAATATTAATAAGTGTAATTTTTATAGACACTTAATATATTTAATAAAATTGATTTAAGAATTATTTTTTTCTAAAAGTTACCAAAATTTGAAGGATATTTTTATTATTTTCTAATATATTTTAAAATTCTCTTATAATGTTCCTTTCATATTTTTCAATATCCTTTAATGTTTATTATTTTTTATTCCGAATATATTTCAATAGAATAATCAACTTTCATTATTTGTATGATTCATTTTAATGCCTTGTTATGATTCTTATGAATCTGTTTTCATTCTCATGGGTTAATTATAATATAATAGTGCTAAGAAAAAATCCACCAAGGTATAATTGAATCATTTTTTGGTTGATTACATTTGATTAAAAAGAGGGTTTCCATAGTCAATTTTGGAGTTTTAGAGATATTATTTACAAATTTTTTTAAAATAATCCATTAAAAAGTAATGGCTGATTTCGAGGTGGCACAAAATATTCATATATAAGTTGGTATTGTTTACCGATGTTTTCCAAATTTTTAGGACCAAAAAATAGTGAATGGAGATTTTTTTTGGGAAATGGAGTTTCACTAAATCATTAAGGGGGTTTGGAAATTTGTGTGCTAAGAATACTTCAAGATCATTACATCAAAATATGGAAAAGTAATGAAGTGCATGCAAGATATATTTTTGGGTGATAAGTGAGTTTTTGTGAAAGAGACTTGTGTGAATGATACTTTCATGCTCAAGGAAAACATGTGTGAAGTTGTGTGCAGGGTCTATAATGCCTGTATATAGGCATCTACCCCCCTAATTTTATAATGCTCAGTACTTAGAAGAAATCTAAGCTCTATATTGTGCATGTAGTGAGTTTCCCCCAAGTAGGGAGTTTTCATACTAGAAGGGAGTTGAACACAATAAGAAATCTGAGATAAAGTAGTTAATTTCTCATAATAAGGGAGTTTTGTGCAAGTTTTATGTGGGGTGAAAGTTGTTTTTCTATGACAAAGAGAAATGTTGTGCATAAGAAATTAAATTGTAGTGTATATAATCCTATGTTTTAATGAAATAAATTAAGTTTACTTGTATATATATGGTAAATTCGAATTCATCAAGTGAATGAATATGGATGTTAATGATACACTAAATAAGGTTTAAATTGAATGGATTTAAGAAATTAATGTAAGATCTTCTAAAGATGTAGTGAGAACACTTAAATTTATAGATCCATGATATTTCATTTTTTGATTGGTTGTAAACTAGGAGGAATAATGAGTTTGTTTAAAACATTTTAAACCCAATCCCCTATATTATTGTACTTCATCCACTATGCGTTGATTTTCATTAAAGCGAGACTCAAAATTAAAATCATATTATATGACTGTTTTTCTTTTAAATTTTTATGTTATACCAAATTCCTAGGTTATGTTCCATGGTTTATGATTATTTTCTCATGTTTCCATATTCATATACCTGATTTCCGATGCTATAACAAAATAATTTTTCTGTGATTTATGATCTATAATAAATGGTTTATTTTTTAATATTTTCTTATGATATGTTTATGTATGTTGATTTTGTTCTCATACCCAAGGGTTCATCTTATTCTCACATAGGATCTTCGATTGATATCTCTTTTGTTCAACATGTAAAAAGTGTATGAACTCACCATTTTTATTATCTCCATTATCTAAGCTATAAAGAAGTGTAAAATATATTATATGATTATAATGGGTTCTCATAGGGGAGTTTAGATATTTTTTGGGATTATTTTAGGGATAATAATAGAATGGAAGACAGATAAACATAAATTATACCAAAAGTGATTTTAGTTAAATTTAAAATGTCATGAATTAAGGTTAATGTTTTATAGTTTAGGAAAAATTAAGATTGATTTTTATTATTATATGATTTTTATGAAGATTTTATTATTTAATTCTCACAATAAAAATTTCAGATTTAGAAATGATTAAGACCAAATCCAAAAAGAGATAGTTATGTTTATTATTCATTTATAAAATGTAATATTTGATTATTATGAAAAATTTGATATTCAGTACACCTTAATTAATTATTTATTACATAATGACACACATATTACAATTTAAAAATATAGGTTGTTATAGAGTCTATAAGTAATTAGATACATCACATAATAACATGAAAGAGGTATACGAAAAAATTATTTAAAATTAATTAACTTTTTATTTAAATTCCATCACTCTTCTAAAATGGCATAGGATAACCTGGGGATGTGCTTAAGAATGTGGTGAGATATAAATCATAGTAAGGTAATAACTATAGAATTTTATAATTAAAAAATTAATGTGATCCAGTAAGAGTATTAAGGTGAAAAATGTGCTGAGAATTTTAAACATGGACATTAATTCATGATATAAAAAGATCACATCAAAATGACATAAGAATGGAGAAATCACCTAAAACATGAAATCATATGATAAGTCAAGGATAACTATCAATATATAAAATAATAGTGTTATTAGTATAACCTCCCATGAATCATACATGGAATATTATGATATAAAATATTACCTAATACATTGGAGGGCTATATAATTCGATCCCACCCATCATATTTATATCCTATAAATACATAATTGTTCCATAAAGATAATAGAATATTATTAATAATTTCATTACATTTAATCCCAATATTAAGGAGTGTGGGATTATATACAAGGATTTCCATAATTTTTAAAGAATAGGTACATCTGGGTGAATATCCTTGAGTGGAAATGGTGATGGGTATTCACAACCCAAATATTTGGTAGGGAAAAACATTGCGGGGTAGTATTGGTAGCATAATGGGTGTACATAACGATTCATGTAATGGTTTAAATAGAGTGAAAGGTAGTATATCATTGATTTTAAATTTTAAATACATTTAAATTATATGATAAAACATGTTACAACCTAAAAATTTTCAAATCAAAAGACTTAGTACTAATAAAGAACTTTAAATAAAAAGGAAGAGGATATGATCACTTACATTGAGAGGGAAATTATATAATATTGGAAGGAATTTTTTAGGAGAATGATAACACCTTGGGAGGGATTGAAAGAGTTTGAGAGAGATTAAATTTCTGATAAATGGGTATTGAGAAAATAATATTGGTAGTTTGGGTAGATATTTATAGAAAAATAGAAGATAATTATTTTTTAATTTCAAAACATAGGTTTTGAACTCTATGTTATAAAAAAATAAAAAATAAAAACCTCACACGAGTTTTTTCCCATGGTTTCTACCAAACAAGATTGGATTTCAATATTTTATAATTTCATGAACTTAAGTTCTTAAAATAATACCACTGGTGATGTAAAAGCGAGTGATATTTAAAAATAATTTATTTTGAAACCTTCAAATATAATTTACATTATGGAATATTCATTAAAGGATTATAAAATGAATAAATTAAATTCAAAAACACATTATTATAAAGGGGGAATATAATTTGTTTCAATTATTCTGTTTATAGTATTTGTTACATCACTTTTGGGATGTTATGTTATTATAATACATACTATATATTTATACGTTTAATAATTTTTACCCAAAAATTCGACTATCATAGAAAATTATGAAAAATTCACCAAAGGCTAATTCAATATGATTATTTCAAAAATAATATGAATTCTATCAAAATTAATTTCTAAATATTATAATTTTTAATTTTTAATAAATGAATTTTTGTTCTTGAAAATAATTTTTTACAATATTTAACACTTTTTGACACTTATAAAAAAATACATTTTAATTAATCAAATAATATTATCATTTACATTTACTTGATTATTATATAATATGAACATTTCATTAAAATAACGCTTATTTTTATAATTCTTGAATTTATCAAAAGTGTGGGTTAATTGAAAAAACTTATTTCCAAAAAATACAATTTTGATTCCTTCTTATAAAATTCTAATTTTTATCCTACTCAATATATAATTATTTAAAAATTAATAATAAAAACTCGTAAATATAATTATTATGTTAATAAAAATACTATATAATAATTCATACAACTAGTTTCTTGAAAAATAACCACTTACTACAATAACATATGCCTAAAGGGTAAGGTATGCGATGGTGGAACTTTATAAAGGTGGTTTGGTGAACATGGTTTCAGTTGTGATCTCAATAATCTTGAACTTCTAAAATAAATGGTTTCACTTTATCTTCATTTATTGAATTTTATCTTGGTCTAGGTCAAGGTAAAATTCTTAGGATTCCATCTCCCTTGGATGATATGATAAATGGGAATCATGGGATATGACCATACCGGTCGAGGACATCCCTTTATTGTCTATGTCAAATGAATTTTATCATAACCCTTAATATATACTAATTAAAAATGTCATTATAAGATTCCTATATTATCTATGGTTATAATTCTTAATAGAATTTTAAATCTGATTGGATATATTTTATAACAGCCCAAAATAACCAAAGTGGTGCATGTGTTTTATGTATAAAATTTAATTAATAACAAATTTATTTATTCAAAATAGGAATTTCATTTTTAAAAGTTTTGTTCATTAAATTATTACCCCACTCAAAAATTTCACTGTCAATATTTTATTTCATGAACTGAGACATATTAGGGTACTGATTTTTCACTTCCTCTTTTAGTTCCCTTTTTACTTCCTCAAACTTGTGGTTCCACCATAATATATTGACCATGTGAAATGTATTTATAATATAACTTGGTCTCTATAATATATTATCTTCAAAAGATTATGCTCATATGAATGATTATTTTAAAACTATACCTCCTCTAGATATAGTAAATATAAAATTTCTAGTGTCTACTTACTCAAGAGGGATGCATTGAATATATCATATACATCAAATTGGTTAGGTAAATGTTTTAGTTGATAGAGAATTTAATAGATGTGATAAAGCATATAAAAGGGGATAATGTATATTGGACTATGTTTTCCCTCCTTACTAAACCATATTAATTTATTATATTGTGATATATGAAGGAGAAACTTATCTCTGACCATAAACACTAGGGCACATTGTGATTTTTTAATATATTTTTTGTCGATTTAAGATGGATTTCATATGAAATTAATTTTTTTGAACATTATATATCATATACTAGATAATATTAAGGCCCAAAAACTTCCAATATTTATCTTCATCCTAACAAATTGGAGTCTTCCATCTCTTCAGGTACAGTTCCTCATAAGGTTCCATTCGAATGATAGAATGCAAATTTTAATTATATGAGAAATCCACTAGGGGAATTTTTATTTTCCAATATCCTTGGAAATCCATTGATCATGATATCCCCAAATCTTTGATAGTTTTAATGGATCTTTCAAACAGACCATCTGTATGAGGGTGATAATCAATATTGAAACTCATCTATATATTCAGTTATTATTGAAGGATTTTCTAAAACCTCTAGGAAAAGATTGTATCTCAATCAGATACAATGGGGAGTGGAACTCCATTAATTATTACTATATCTCTTATGAATGTCTTGGTGAGTTGGTCAAAAGATAAATATTCTTTGATATTAATGAAACGTTCTATCTTTTTAAGGTTATCGACTACCACCCACATGGATTCATTTAAATTAGATGTCTAGGCGATTCCTACATTGAAATCTGGGGTTATCTTTCCCATTTCTATACTAGTATGGTAAATGATTTCATCAAACACATAGATTTTTATCATTTATCCTTTACATATTGACATACTAATAATTAAGAAACATATTCTTCAATATCCCACAATATGTTATCAAACCAGGGATTTTCCTATAGATCTTTGTACATATTATGGTTTCCTATATGAATGTAGAATGATGAGATATGTTAATAATCCATAGTTTCCCTCTTCATATCTGGTTTCCATGAGACATATATTCAAGTTCCAACCCCTAAAAATACATCTTTATAAATTTTAACTCTTGAATGTGCATTACCTTACTTTATAGCTCCTAATCATCTTTTTGGGACTTTGTGATCCTATCAACAATGGTTGGTTGATCATTAATTTTATCTCGTTTGGAAAAACTACCTTTTTTTATTCCCATGTCCATCCTTTTCAAGTCTAATAATATTGGATATATTTCCATCCTCATTATGTAAATGGTTGTAGGATCCTTTTTACACAATGAATCTTCCACTTTATTCATCATCCAAGGACAATAATGGATTTACAATCATAACCATTGATCATATCTAACCAACTTTATTATTCTATATTGATATCTTTTCTTAAATATATACTTCAGGATTTTATGATACATATATATGTCACACTTCTCCCCATAGATATAATGTCACCAAATCGTCAATAAGAATATCAATGTTACCAATTCCAGATCATGTGTTGAGTAGTTCTTTTTATGGATTTTTAATTATATAGATACATAGGATATCAATTTTCCATATTTATTAATTACATAACCCAATACCTTTTTGGATTAATCACTATTGATCAAAAATACTTCCCAACTGGTCGGTAATATGAGCATGGGTGCAGTGATTAGCCTCTTAATCAACTCTTTAATGCACTATTTGCATTAATCGTTCTAGAAATATATCAATCCCTTCTAAGATAAATAGGTAAGTGTATTTCAAATCCAGATAATTTCATCAAAAATATATTATAATTCAAATATTTTCCAAGGAAACTCTATATCTCCATCGCAAATGTTTGTTGGGGCCATCCTTCAATTGCCTCTACTTTTAAAGGATCCATGTATATCCCTTTGTCAGTGATAGCATTATACAAGAATATTACATGATCCATCCAAAACCCACATATACAATTCTTCACATATAACTTTACTTTATCTTTGTTTTTAGTAAAACACTCAAATTATACACATGATCCTCCTTTCTTTTAGAATAGATATGAATATAATCTATATATACTATTTAAAATTTATCTAGGTAATCCTTAAAAAATTTATTCATTTAGTCCATAAAGATAAATAAAACATTAGTGTAACACCCAAGTTCATGTTAGAATAAATCATTTTCATGTTTATTATTATTCATGAATTAGATTTTATAGATTAATATTTATTAAAAGAATATTTAGTAATTTTAAATAAAAAAGTAAATAGTTTTACTAAAATCATTTTCTTAAAATGTTTTATTTAAAAGTTTTAATTTATAAATTTTCTTATTTTTATTTTTTAAAAAATCCAATTCATTTTCTACTTCATATTATCAAAATTACCTTATAGTGAAACTTTGGTATTGTCCTTATAATATAGATTTTTTTGAATGGGGGAAAATAATAATATTTTTTAAAACTAACATTTCTTTTCATTAAGTAATTTGAAAGTACGTAATTGAATTGAATATTACCTAGAAATAAAATAAGAAATATTTGTAACATATAATCTAATAAATTACATTATAATCATCTTTAAACTTTATTTTGGTATTAGTACATTTTCGGTGTAGAAAAGAAAATTTCTAAAAACTATTTTTTGTTGTTTTCGGTGTTTAAATATTAAAATAAATTATAAGAATTTTAGAAAATGATTCATAAGAAATTTATTCATTATTTTTAATCCTGAGATAAAAATATTGTAAATATTTCCTTTTTATTTTTAGTTATTATAAATAGTAACCGTAATAAATATTTTTCACCTTGGTAACGGTAAATCATGTAATTACGATTAAAAAAAATGTGATATGGCATAATAATATCCCTAAAACATGTTTTTACTTTATTTGATAATTTTTTTTAACTTTAATATCAATGATTATAAAATTAATAAATTTCTATACCCCTTTTCCTTTATTATAATATTTATATTATTTTCAGTATGTATAAAGTCAAAAATGTAATTCTCTTGCTTTTAATATATATAATATTTTTATGAGAGTGATAAATAAAATTATATTATGTTATAAAATTAAAATTTAACGATAACCTGTTTTTTATGAATTTTTATTTTTAATTTTTTTTTGTGATGAAATAATTATATTAAATTCATGCAAAACCTTGACACAATGCATATGAAATAAGAAGATAGATCAAGTGAATATTTTTTAAAATTATAAAATGAATATTTTCTCAGTTATTTTTAGTATACAAAAAAAATTAGATAAAATAAAAAATATTATGTATTATTAAATATATTATATTCTAATTTCATCTATATAATTTTATTTACAAATTCCAATTAAATGAATAGTTTCACAAATGAGATTAATAATATTTTATAGTAGACATTATTTTATTAAATAATTAAAAAATACAGAAAATACTATCATTGGGAAATTGAATTTTATATTATTTAAATTATCAACCATGGTAAATTTATGAAATACTTTTATATTTATTGTAAATTTCTTGTCTCTTTTATAAAAAACATTGATACCTCAATAATAGAAAAGGGGTTAATCAAGGGTTAAAAAAAATTTAAGGGTGAAAAAATCAATTAATCATGTACATGATTTATTGGATAAGAATATTTCAACCCATACTCATCATATATTAGAATAATAAAAATCCATTTCTATTTTTACATGAGTATAAATTTATATTAATTTTATAAATTAATATATTCCTAGAATTCCTCTCACCTCACATATAAAAGGGAGCCTCCTAGCCTCTTTTCTATACACTTTAAAAGTATTTTGGTTCATAAAATCCCAACCCAAATCCATTCCATACATACCTACCCACATCCAAGATTCCATTTTTTGATCATAGTGTTGGTAAGTTATACATATCCATTCCATACATACCTATATCCATCTCCACATCCATCAAATAAGAAAAGAAACTACTGTTGGTGTGTAAGGTGAACTACCACATCCACCATGTGATGTGTTTTGTTTTACATATCATCGTCTCATGGATGGTTATAATGATGGGTTTAATTTATATATAATATATTAAACACATAATAATAATACATTAAAACTTATATATAATTTATTTTATTACCTTTCCATTCACTGAAATAATGATGATGTCATTCGTACATACATGTGGACTACCACCTCCATGAAGTGATGTGGTATGTTTTCCATCACCACATCACATGGATGATATATATTAGTTTATTTTAAGAGATAATATTATATATATTATTTTTATCATCCCATTATAATTTTTTAATGATACAATAATATTTATCTTCTATCCATCATGATCATTAAAAAATGGAAATGTTATTCATGCATATGTATAACTTACCAACACTATGATCTTAATATACTTGATTTTTCATAATAAAAATTCATGATTTATTTTAAAGTGATAGTTAATGTATAAAAATGATAATTATTCCATGACTATTATTTAGGAGATGATGGAATAATTAGTTTTATGACAGTAGTCAACCTATCAATGTCATTTTGGACATATGAGATGAATATCATAAAAAAAGAACATAATTAATTAAGTAATTTTATATAACATGGTAATGAATAAAATATTAAAAGTTTCTTAAGAAATTAAATAATTAATATAATCTTATTATTCAGGATGTTAAAGAGTGTATGCAACAAGTCCAACTCGACATAAGGGGCATTTTACTTTAAAAACATCATTTTAAATGTTTTAAAGATTACTTTTATAAATATATTTATAAAATTTCCATATTTTTATTTTATTAATTTATTTATATGGAAATTAATGAATTATAAAGGAAACTTCTTAATTTCATATAATGGTTTTCAAATAAAATAATTTTGCGGAACGTTTTCACATTATTTACAAAAAAATGAATTTTCTAATTTAACTTGTATAAAATTAGTGGATTTTTTCTCTACCATAACTATTATTTTGCGTTTTGGGTTACTTTATAATATTTTACGTTTTCTCTGTTAAAAAATACTCCATCCTATTATTATAATAATTTTAATTCTAAAAATTGTTTTTAAAGGACATGTATAGATCAATATCCAAAAAATGGATTCCCTATGTGTTTATATAGATATTATTATGTGTTTGATTATAAAAATGAAATATATTTTCTGTTCATTCCATGTCATTGTACTTGTAAAATTTTATGATGATGAGTGATCTCGATATAGCTCATGACGATGGCTGAGCCCGATATAACCCACCAATGCCTTGGATAATGGTTATGTTCTATAAAGAATTATGCTAGAAGCTGATTTTAATAGTTATTCAAATTATAAGGGTTATTATAAGGGTTCTATAGTGATTATTCCTATAGTAACATATATTATTTTTTATTTATTTTTAATAATTTTTCATGTAAATCATTTTATTTTAAAAGGTTATTAGAAAATATTTTGTTTTAAAGTAATTATTATTCTCTTTTTGCGTAAAATCTATGTTTCTATGAAACAAATATCACGAGTTTGACTATTTTCTAAGAAACCCTTTTGATTATGATTTTTAATTGATGCTTTCTTATTAAATGATTAATGAATTTTCTTAGAAATGATGATTTCATGTTTAAATTATTGATTATTTTGATATCAAAGTTTATTATGTAAAAGGAAAAATCATTTTGATTTTTATGGTTTTATAATAGAATAATTCATTTCTCCCTATATTTTTATACCCATTAATGATATTATTGTGCTCATATCACATTTTAAAATGTTTTCCTTATGGTTTTAAGTATTATTAGGAACAAAGATGATGTTAAGATGAAAATAGTGAATATATTTCATAAAACATAGACTTGTAATATCATAACAGTTTCTTATTATGGTAAAAATGGATACTAAGTACTAGTTTCTACTTTAGGATGAAATATTTATTTATGTATTGGTTATGAAGTAACTCTCAAAAACTATAAACCTACAAGGTCTTTCGGAATGAAATAAAATTAATTCTTTACTAAAGATACAATTTATGGATTGTTTAAGGCGGGGTCCTTATATTTGATTTCAGAAAAAAAATGTTTAGATAATTTAAAATGTTGAAAAAATGAATAAATCACCTTGAAGATATTATAATTTATCGATATCATGAAATATAATTTAATGATTATTGAGTTGTTACATCTAAAATATTTTTATTCAAAATTGGCTTCCATAGAGGAAAAAGAGTAATTGAATTAGGAATGAACCAATAGGATGATAACCTTCCAAAATACCAACTAAGAATGGTTGGATTCAGAATATAGTAGTTTCTATCTATAATGGATTAGATTATATAACAATAAATAGTGGTGTAATTTATGTGAGATTATAAAATCATTCACCATAAAGGATTATATCTATTGTGAAGCATTTCAGGAAACAACACCCTCTAGCTTTTAGTGGATCTTCTAACCCAATTATAAATGAGGAAAACATTAATGAATTATAGAATATATTTTAGATCATGGTTTGTTCATATTATCTAAAAGTAACTCTTGATATTTACTATTTTTAAGTTGAAGTTGACTAGTGATGGTGAATGATTATGAATATTAGTGGAAGCTAAGAGATTGATTCCTTGGAGTGGGATGAATTTAATAGTATTTTCCCTGATAAATGTTTGTTGAAGGATTTTCAACATTGTATGAAAATATATATTTTTTAATTGAGACCTAAGGAAGAATATTTTGTGACAAAAAATGAAGAAAACTTCAACTGATTGGTTAGGTATACAATAAAGTTTTGCTGAGAACATGATAGTAAAATAAATCTATTTTACTAAGGACTGAATATGTGATATCAATTGTAATTTCCTTTTTATGTGTTAAAAATTTTTGGGAAACTTTTATTGTGTTTTGATAATTTGGAAATAGTGTTTACTAATTATAATGTATTCTATAATAATAAGTAGCTGAAAAGTTCAAGGTTGTCAAAAATGGGGAAGAATCAATCAAAAAAATCTACAGGTAAGAAAATAATTTTTTTTCCATATGATTAGTGTGGTAAAAAGGACCACATAAAACGTATTATAAAATCTTGGTAGTGTTTTTTTATGTATAATGTTTTGACATGTGGCTCATGATTGCAAAGGAAATTATCATACAAATAATGAAAAATTGATAATAAGATGATTTAATTGTAATGATATGGATTATTATGCCACTAATTTTTCCAAATATAGTAATGAAGGATTCAAATTTTCAAGAACAAATACAAAATTTTTTAGCTAAATATTTTGTTACCACTTTATTAGAATTTTAACCATAATGTAATGTGGTGTCTGTTATATTACTTGGTTATTGAAATTATGAAAATGTATTTCTATATTAGGGGTCAAAAAGATCTTTATGTCCAATAAATTTTCTAATAAATTGGATATTTCAACTCAATAAATGAATCCAAATCATTTGTTTTCAAACACTTGGGGGGTTATTAAAGATAAAATAAATTCTAATAATATTCATTTTTTTACTGTAGAATGTTTTTAACAATAAATTATTTTTCATTACCCTTTTATATTTTCATGTAATTCTAGTATAGATTTTCTTTATGCTAACCATGATAAGATAGATTTTAGATATAAAGAATTCTTTTTAGAATGATTTTTAATTTTTATAAAAGAATTAATTCATACATTTAATAACATGTCATGAAGGATAGAAACTATTAAAATATATAAATTAAAATTTTCTTTCATATATTATTTGAAGAAGGGATCTATTTATATCAATGATTCCACTATAGTGAATAAATATATCGATGAATATCTTAATGAGTTTCCTTGTACTACATGTGTTTGGGATGATGATTTATATGTTTAATTGGAAAATGAATCTAATACAATTTCTACCCCACCTTATCAAATTAATGTAGTAGAAATTTTTCAATTGAAAAATAAGATGCATGAGTTACTAGATAAGGGCTTCATTCACCCTTTCACATCGCCCTTGCGTGCTCATTTTTTATTTTTAAAAAATAAAATTTGTCCAATGAGACTTTACATTGATTACAGAGCCATGAATAATATAAATTTTAAGATAAAGTATCATTTTACTCATATCAATGATTTTTCTGATCATCTCCCTAGAGAGTAGTATTTTGTAAGGATTGATCACAGGTTATGAAATTCTCAGTTCATGGTGGAAGAGGAAGATATTTCAAAGACATTATTTTGGACTAGATATAGGCATTATAAGTTTGTAGATATAACCTTTATGTTGTCTAATTCACTATCTTTATTCAAGGATCTTATAAATACGTTTTTTTGTCAATATTTGTTTAATTTTTTGTTTTTGTTAATTAATAAATTATTATTACATTATTAAAATTTTGAGGAACATGGAATACACCTAAGAGTTATTTTAAAAACCTTAAAAGAAAAGATACTATATGGATAATTTATTAAGTGTGAATTTTGGTTAAAATATTTTTCTTTCCTCAAGAATAGTGTTTCTTAACATGGAATATCCTTGGAACCTTATAAAACTAATGTTTTTGAATAATGTCCTAGTTAAAAAAATTTCAAGGAGCTTCATAGTTTTCTTAGATTATTGGGTCACTACTAGTGGTTTTTTGAAAATGCTTCTTGGATATCTAGACCAAAAACTAAGTTAACTCTAAAATGAGTTAAATTTATCTAGATAAAAATGTGTCATGACTATTTCTGGGAATATAAAATAATATTGGTGATTACTCTAGTTATGTTTATTCCATTAAGAAATGTTGAATTTTTCATCTACAATGTTGCTTCATTTAAAGGGAATTTTTTGTGTCTGGATACATAATGATCATGTAATTTCTTATCCTTCACATCCACTAAAACCACATGTGTAAAATTATCCTATACATGATTTGGAATTAGGTACTGCTATTTTATCTTAGAAAATATAGATCTATAATTTCTATTGTCTAAAGTGTGAACTATATATTATTCATAAATTTTTGATTTATATATTTACTCCGAAATATTCTAACATGAGGTAGATAAAAAAATAGTATACCAAATTCTTTGACATAGAAATATAGTGAATCATTTACTATGCTACATTTGAAACAAGATCCTTTAGTAAATGGTTTTATGAATGTCGACATTAAAATTCTATACCCACAAACTTTTTTTTTATTTAAAGTATCCACACAATACTCATAATCATTTTGGATTAAGAAAAATTACAAGATAGATAGTATTTTATAGGAAATGGAGGAATTATTTTAAAAAGTTAAGTTTCTTGAATGTAATATTGAAAAAAATGTGTTGTGAGATTTGTAAAAAAATTATGTATACATTTCTATTCCTAATTGATGATATAATTTTTAATGAAACTCATATTTCCCCAGTTTCCATTTATCCTAGAATCACAAATACATAAAAATACCATCGACTGTAATAATGAAGTGATCGAATGAAAAGAGATATTGCTTACTTTATAATAAAAATGTTTCACTTGTCAATTGGTTAATTATGAATGAAAAATATATAATGGTATGCATCAAAATTTTCTATTTCTATAGTAGAAATGATAAAATATATCCATGGATTGTATGGTGGTATTTATAAAGAAAACTAAAGGTAATAGTGTTATTTGGGTCATTGTTGATCTATTAAGTAAATATGTTCATTTTCTTGAAATTAGATATATTATGTACATTGATCGTCTTTCTTGAAAATACCTTATAGAGATAGTAAGGATATATGGATTATTTATCTCAATTTTATCTAACTGGGATACCAAATTTAATTATATTTTTATAAGGGACATCCAATGTTTTTGGGTACTGAACTAAATTTTACTATACAATTTCATCCTTAATATGATGGAGAGTATGGGGGAACATTACTGAACGTGGTCTGTGTGCTTCAAACTTGTTTAATGGATTACTAAGTGTGCCATGCTAGACCTTGTTCACTCATAAGTAACCAAACTTAGTGGGCCATAAGGACTCAAGTGTGTGTGTCTATATTTCAATGGTAACTAACAGGCAATAAGGATTGATGATGGTATGGTGTAGAGACTATACACTCTTTATCAAAGTGGAGCATAGTATTTCTATAAAAATGAAATAGTAGTTGAATTATTATAATAAAAATTTTAAATAGTAAAAGGAAATGAAAATAAATATCTAGATAAATATAACAAGACATAGATAAGAATTGAATCTGTATATAATATGATTTTATGATACTTTAAAAAAATGGGATCATGAATATATACAATACATGCCATACAAAAATAATCAAATGACCAAAAACTAAACACCATTAGCATCATGAGAACAATCTCGGTCCTCTACCCATGTACACCATCCAATTATAGGAAATCATGTTTCCATATATTGGTGCCTCCCATTTTCCCTACCTCCATCAATAAAGTCTTTATGGGTACCAATTAGCTTCCCAAATACGGGGTTAGTAAAACTCAGTAGGCCACCCACAATAGCTTCTAGAAATATCCTGTTTTCAGCATAAAATGAGCATTCTGTAAGTATGCTAAATACATTTAGTAAATAAACAAAACATGTCATCCCATGTTCCCCATGAGATACCGTTCTAATACTATCATCGTTGTCTTGAACTAAAATGTCTCTAAGAATATTTAAATTTAAAATGATATTTATAAATTCAAGACCCATGTCATTTAAAAAGGTGTTAATATGTGGTGATAATCATGTGTTGTTCCATAAATTATACGTTATTTATGTTTTATAAGCTATGTGGAATCCACAGTGGTGTACTATTATCATTTCACCTCAAGGGGGGTTCTCCAAGCCCAAGGAGAAAGTATTATATAGCCTTAGTGTGAGACATGAAGGTATCATAACGAATGACTCAAGGAGTTTTGTAACAACAAGAAAAATACTAGTATAATCATCTAATGAATTTAAATTAATTTTCTATAAATTTAGGAAGAAACTCAGTACCAAGATGATGAATTCACAATATAAGACAAATAATAAGTCCAATTATGTTAATTAACACATAAGATGTGTCAATGAATTCCATAGTCTCCCATGAACCTATCCAAGGAGATCCATAATGGAAATCTAGTTATTACTCCATTCATGACACATTCTTATAGTAATACCATGTTTGGGACCATAGTTAATCATTATATAAGATATAATCAAGGTCCATGTTAATGTTGATTCCAATTATCAATAAAATTCTTAAAATTGGATCCTTCAATTTATAAAAAAATTATCAAGGTCATGGGAATCCTCCATGCCATTTTTTAATTCAATTACACTTTTTTTCATTTCACTTACATGTGAAAAGTGGAAATGTGAGGTGTACATGTCATATCACACTTAATTAATATCATTTAACCATTTCATTTATATAAGGACAATTCAATACACATGAAATGTGAATTAATTACATGACAGGGTATATTATTCTGAGGTATTTCAAAAAGCACACCCTAATGGGTGGTTTTTATTGTGGTAAACAACACTTGATAGTTAAAATTTTGTTTCAAGGGAAACCATTCAATGGATCTAATGATTTTTTAAAATAATTTTTCATTTAAATGAATAAATAGTAAATTATACAATATTGAATGATAGAACATGATATAGGAACAAAAATATTGAGGAAAAAGTGTTGAACCTCCTACATTAGATAGATATAAGACTCATTCACCAGTGCATAAAGGGTTTTTCAGGTTGTTTTTTAGTTTTCACATCATTTTTAGGTGACGTGGTTATAGGGGAATAATAAATAAGGTTTTTTATATCGGTTATAGAAAACTGATGTTATAAAAAATTAGTGTAGTTAATTTTTCATGTTAGTTATTGGGTAACTGACAAGAAAAACTATATTATTCACCATTTATCACGTCAGTTATGTTGAATAACCTACGAGATAAATGGGGTTTCACATCTATTATTAAATAATTGACGGGAAAACCCATGTGTGATATGTTTTTACATTTTTATTGGATAAGTGATGTGAAAAATAAGTCTCAAGTATTTTTCGCATCGATTATATAATAATCAACTTGATGTTTTTTTAAAAGGTATATTGAGACTTTTCCTCCACCAACAGCATCCAGAAACATAAAACAAATAAAAAAATTCCAGAATACAACACAAGAGGCAAAATAAAGAAAAGGTAGAAAAATATGCATACTATTGAAGTTTTAAATAAACTAAAAACCAATTCCCATCGATTCATCTCCTCCACCAAAAAAATCCAAAAAAAACACAAAAATTAGCCCAAAATCAAGCAAAACACACAATTCATTGAACCTTCAAATAAAATAAAAACCGATTAAACCTATAAAATGATTTGACCATTCAGTTTGTAAATTCCTCGAATCATCTGAACTATATGTCTGAGCATCATCAAATAGCTACCAAAATAATACACAAATCATTTGAATTGAATATTTAATAAAACATACTAAATATTAAAGAAATCTTTATCAATAAATCTAACTTTATAAAACATTCAAATTGTTCCAGTTGAAATTATTTCATACATGAATCTGAAAATATAATATCAACATTTGGTTCCACCTTTTGTTTTCAAAAACTATTTCAATGTGATTTTTTTTTCAAAATAACATTTTTAATTAATATATCTAAGAGTTTAGTTATTCTAAATGATAGTTCACCTTAGCTTCTATATATTTGATCTTGGTTGTCTTACTGCTCTTCTTTTTGTCATCTCTCTAAAGAAATCACATTCCCTTTTTGAAAATAATATGAAAATTATAAAATTTTATTTATTATAATATAAAAAATTATAGAAATAATCAAACGTACATCTTAAATATATTCTTAAAATTTTCTCTCACAACATGATGGATAGAGCATAGATAATACAATGTTTTCTCTCATGAACAAAAAAAACCCACCATCCAATGAAAAGTAATATGAAAGAAAATTTAATATGATTTGTTAATATGTTATCTTCTATATAACACTTTTTGATAAAAAATATTTCATGCCATTTAAGATATAGAAACATCCAACACTGAATGATGAGATTCTATTGGAATCTTTTAGCTGTATAAAATGTTCATTGAGTATCATTCATTGTTTGAGACATTAGAGAAATAAATTGTTGGTCTATAAATTCATACACATCTATCTTTTCATACTCTGTAAAAATTTTAAATAGATACCTAATACAAAGTAGACATAATTATAAATTTTGAATAGTTTAAAGAAATGAAAAAATTATATTAATCGACTTACATGGAAAAAACATTCCTCATGTTGATGGTTAATTGCTATCTATCTACAAGATCCATGATATCACTTTTAGAAAGTCTCATAGTCATTTCACACCCACAAAATAGAAGCATCAAATGGAATCTCGTAAACTCCCAATAACAAATTAGTGTATGTAAAATCGATCAAGACCAGTGGAATCTATATCAGATGTCATGAGACTTTGAATTTTTGTTTTTCTATATAGTATAAATTTACCTTTAAAGAACTCTTAAAAAATTATAGAAATATATATAAAATAAATAAGAAAACAAATTTACTAATAAAATGAAATTAAATATTACATATATACATACCTCTATCATAATATGACGAAGTAATCCAGATGACCAAACTAAAAAATAAATAATAATTTTTCCAAATATACTCACATCATCTATTGTACGTTGTTTTTGTGTTAATCTATCAATAATATCTTGAGCACTGACCCTATGATGATCTATCTCAATATGGTGATTTTTAATGGTATAAATAATATAATATATCATCATATATGCAAAAATATGATGAGAATCATCCACAAATAACTCACAGTAACTTGGTATCTATGGAAGAGGGGGTCTAGGGGTATGATAAGAAGAAGTGGGATCTATTGGCGGAGGTGGAGGAGTCAGATTGATAGACAGAAACTATCATTGAATGTTTGCAAACATTTACAATACTGAAGCTCAAATTCTTTACTCCATCGTCTCTTGAATATCATTATCTTTGGATTCCAAAGTTTCTTTTTTTATTAACGTCATCCTCTAAAGAATCATCCGAACATGTAAACACTTTTCTTACTGACACAGTTGTCAGGTATCCTCGTACAATACCTGGGTGTTCAGGATTTCCCATTATTGTAGCTAAAATATACTATCTACCCTCAATAAAAAAGATCCCCTATGTACTCTTCTCCTCAATGGAATATTTTGTATAATATTTAAAATAATCTATAATTAATCACAATTTATATAGAGTTTATTTAACTTCAATGAATAAATAAATATCTTACAATCTTATCAGCTAAAACTCTAGACTCTTCTATATGATATTGTCCTTTTTTCCCATTTTATTCCTCTTTTATTTTTCAGGTCTAGTGGGGGGAAGGATGGGAAACCTCTTCATATCCTAATGACATAGCTCCCATGTTTTGATGTTTTTCCTCTTGCATGTGTTCTCCCAATAACGTATACCCTCTATGAGATAACATATAACCGTATACATTTTTAGCTTTAATATATTAATGATATCTCCTTACCTGCTATAAATTAACAATTAAAAATAATGAAATCAATAACATGGTCATTAATATAAAAAACATAGAAAAATGTAACATTACTCTTACCAAAAAATCATCTCATCATCTAATTTCAAAAAAGTTTTTCAATGTATCTTCATCTATAAATGGATATATATCACATGAATTTTTATGATGTCAACACCCAAAAAGGAATTTTTATGTGAGTGATTATTTAAAATTCCTCCAACTCTTAGCCGCCAATGACATACATTTCCTCTTAACTCCTCCAGTGCTAGGTATATCATATGTCATCTGATAAGAAGAGGGAAAACATATATTACTATGAACATTAATTAAAGATAAGTAAAATAATAACAAAAATTATTACCAAAATGGTCTCCCATAATATTGATAGCATCATTTTCTCAACATTTTTCCAATCATAAAAATATACTAAATTGGATTTTAGCATGTATTAATATGAATGTATAGAAATTTTTTTCATTTTGACCTACTATCATATCATTATCACTAATTTATAATGGAATCCTCTATTCCTGGGTACATACAACTAATAACTTTGGAAAACATGATTTTCCACATCTTCCAACCATTGAATTCTTTTTTCCCTTGTGGAAGTAGATTTATCAGGTAAATAAGGATGAATAAGATCATAAATAAGAGCATGTGTAAGTTCCTCCATATAGGTATGAGTAAGATCATCTCTAGAAATATTTGGTGGGTCCTAGGACCGACCAGTCATTCTACATATCAAAGAAACATCAATTTGTAGAAAAATATAAAAAACAGACAATTACAAACAAATGTAAATAAAAATTTAACAATTATAAAAAAAAGAAAACTAAATGTAAAACATATTAATTCATATTTGTTATAGTTAACTGAAATTCAAAAAATATTAATGTTATACTAAATGACATAAATGAATTAAAACTATCAATATCAATAATAGATGAAATGACATAGTAAAAATCCACCAACCTCATAAATCATTTTTACAACAAAAATAATTATTTTATAATATAATATTATACAATATATTTTTTTTATTTAAAATTTAAAATTTAAAAAAATTGGTTTTCAACCAAATCAATTAATAAATACGATACTTATGGGAAAACATGAAAAAATAGACAAAACTAAACTAATATAAAATAAAAAATTTAACTTATTAGTTATATTATGTGTTTTAACAAATAAAATCAAATTAAAATAACTAATAAATGATATTTAAAAAATTAAACCATAATTAAACATATGTTACCTGTAATATAAAGAATTTAATAAATATTGTTTCCCAAAATTCCTTCTTTGTGATCATTCTGTATGGAAAAAACCATGTCTTCAGCATGTTCATCAATATTATTTATTAGTCATTCCATAGATGTTGGAAGATCACATAAATAAGCATCTTCATCATGTTTATCATCAACATCATACTATTTTTTTCCTTATAAAACAGTATCCCACTTCATATCTAATTGATCAAGAACATAAAAAATTTGTTTTTTCACGTTTTTCCTCGATGAATGGATCATTCTTGTAGTCCAATTTATTCAGATTAACTAGTGTCATTCAAAATTCATCTTTTGGAACATTGTTGTTACTAATATACCATTTACACTTAAACACTAGAAATTGATATTTAATGTAATCAACCTCCCATATTTCATCAATGAGTCCATAATATGTGGTTGATGTAGAAATTGGGTTTTTGTATTTATCACCTGGGAAATGCATTGCTTCTTTGAACAACCATACACTACTATTTTAAACTTCCCATATGTTGTCCTGAGATTTTCAATGAAAATATAGCCATTAATGTCATACACGGACCATGTAATAGAATTTAAACTTGGACCTCTCAAAAACCATCTCAATTTTATGATGAATTTGGTTTCTTAGTGTCTTTAAACCATAATAAAAAGTTTTATTATTCTCATTCAAAATCCAGATATCTTTCTTGTTTGGATAATTTTTTTTAACTCTCTCATATGCAATGTAATATACAGTTGAGAATCACATATGTTATTCAAGATGTATAATTGTATTTCTTTATCTGTTCACCTGTCAATTTTTTCAGTTTCAGTCCATGGATCCCCTTTACCCCAAAATTAGCTTCTTCAAATAGAGATATAGGAAAACTGATGTTCTCTATGTCAAACAAATAACTTGTACAAAAATATACATCCTCCTCAGAAATATACTTCTCAGAAATGGTTGTTTCAGGCCGATATGCATTTTTAACATACCCCTTCAATATCATCATATACCTCTGAAAATGATATATTGTACATAGATATATTGGTCTGAAAATATTTATTTCTCAAACCAAATGAACTATTAAATGCACTATAATGTCAAAAAATATGGAGGGAAATACATTTCTAATTGAAACGTATAGAAACTAACTCATTCTCCAAAACGTTTAAAGCATTTAAATCAATCACCTTATTAAAACTTTAATTAACAATTTACAAACCTTAATAATAGTCATTCTGACACTGGTGGGAATTATTCCATGAAATGAAATGGGTAGCAGTTGTTGCATCATGATGTGAAAATCATGAGATTTTATATCTGTCAACATCAAATCTATTAAATACAAAAAAAATTCCATTTAAAGAATAAACATGTGGCACTTTTATATCATGAATACATTGAAAAATTCTAGTTTTATCCCTCTTTGATAAGGTATGAAAAGCCAGGGGTATGGATGTTCTCCTTCCATGAGGTGTGGGAGCCAACTACAAACGTATTCCAATACAGAGTAAATCTAGTATTGTGTTCAATCCATATTTAGTATTTCCATTAATATCTAAAACATTTCTAATGAAACTTTCACAAATATTCTTCACACATTCATGAAATCAAGGTTATATTTCACCTCATGATACATCTAATATGGAAAATTAAAAAAAATTGACTGGTTCTCCTAAATATTTCTATCATTACTAGATTTATGATTCTTTTTGAATGTCACATAAATGTTTTCCACCATCTCAAAATAATAATAAATTGGTAAAGTTTTTGGTGAAATATAAAATTATTATGAGCCATTAAAATCCATTTTCAATCCTTTATAAGAGTGATCCATAAGAAAAAACATTTTATGACCCATGTATACTATTTTTCTCCCATGATGCATTTGATAACATGAATTATGTTGTTCAATGATTGGACAGGATTTATGCCCCTTAACATTGTATCGAGACTAATTTCCATATACTAGAAAGTCATTTATAGAGAACCTAATCATTTCATGGAGTTGAAAATATTCCATTTTATAATAATCATATACCCTTATACCTTCCTGCCATAACTATTTCAAATCTTCAATTAATGGTGACAAGAAAACGTCAATATCATTTATAGGAGGTTTTGGTCCACTAATCATCAAACTCAAAATAGCATATTTTCTATTTATAAAAATTTCATAAGATAAGTTGTAAATTACTAATAAAATGGTCCCTGAACTATGTGTGCTACTAAGGCTTAATTATGGATTCATTCCATCTATATATAGTTCAAGTCTATGATTTCAAACTTCATTTCCGAATATAGGAAACTGATGATCATTGTTCTTCCATTATAGACAATTAGTTGGATGATGTAATTTTTTATTAAATATCCACTCATATTCATTCAATTTTAACCTTTTTACATCATGCGAATTAGAAAATAAACATCTCAAATGATGAATTTTAAGAAGATACCAAAAGGCTTTGTTATGGGTCTCTAAAACTTCTAAATCATCATGTAATTTGTTTTTCAACTGATACCGTGATGTCGCACATTTAGGACACTCTGATAGAAATTCAATTTTTATACATATATAGCACATGGTCATTTGGGAAGGCATGTATTTTCTTGTACCCCAATCCTATTAGACATAATATTTTTTTGGACTTATAATGTGAATATGTAAGATTGTTATCTTTATGAAGAATTTAATTCAACAATTGATGAATCTATGTAAAAGTATTATCAATCAATCCATGTTTTTCCCTGAGATTTATCAATCTTAACACCTTCAATAAAACTATATATTTTATACAACATGGATACAAGGGGTTTTTGGCATAATTATATAAACTCTTAATTTTCAATTGTCTCTCAATTGTATCTAATTTAATGTCACGAACAATTTCATCAATTTTACTAGATTTATCATCTTACAAAGAACCATCATCAATAAATATAAAATTCTTCTCAGTTTCACCATGCCAAATTTAAGAGATGTTGTTCGAATTGAAACCATGAAATATTAAATAATCTTCAATCTCTATAATTTTCAACTTCTTCCAAATTAAACATTTCAGGCATGGAGAGAAAAACATATAATTGTATGGAATAATGTGTTTAGAAAATTCCATGAAATAATTGACACCTTCCTCATATTTAGAACCTATTCGATTTGTACTAAACCAAAATTGATTCATTATCTATAACAAACATCAAAAATAAATATAAAAACCAAATGTATTAATTTATAAAATATTGAGATTGGAAATGACATAGAAAAATATTGAAAACCATGAATGGAAACATTAGAAGGAAAATAGAATATTTTGATGAGAAAATTAATTCATGTGGAAGGAATTACAAAATAGATTCCTTTAAAAAATGTCTCAATTAAAAATAAATGAATATAACATATTAAAATTATTAAAAAATATGTAGAATGATATCTATAAAATAATATCCATAAAAAATATATATAATTATAAAAGCTAATTCGTAGTTTATTATTAATAAAAATAAATAATTTATTCTATATTTTAATTAACAATATAATCTTATAATAAATTTATTATTAGTTTTAAAAAATGTCACAGTAAATAAAATTAGGAACTAATAAACACATTATAAAATCATATGTAGAATATAAATTCTCAATCATGTGAGGAATGCACTGAGAATTCTACTTTAACTTGTTCTAACAAGATAAACACCTAAAAAATTGCTACCACGTTTGATTTTATTATGATATTAATTTATTATACTGTTACTTCCATGTAATTGAATAAATAAACTGGGAGAACAAAAAAATTGAATTATAATTTAAAATATAATTTATATTACACTGATCTCTATGCTATAATTATTTAAAATTATACATGTCATAGAACCTTCTATTACCATTACATTTTGTTGTATTATATCAATAAAACATTCCTTACTGTAAAAAATATAGAATATTTCTATTTGGTACAAGTAGATGGGTTGGTGAGAACAATTAAAAACTATAAGTTGTGGATGTTTTTTAAATCCATTTCAGGATCAAATAAAGAATAATAATAATAAAAATATTTGATAGATGAAGCCACTTGAGAGTTTGGTTTTATTAAGAATAAAAATTTTCCATGAAATAATATTTCATTAGTTGATTGACTCTTACATATGTTATACTAAGAAATCTTATACATCCCAATTCCTTTTAAAATAATAGAAATTGTATCCTCCTATGTGACCATTCATAAGGTTTTACCCCTTCAAAGAAATTTTTTTGAAAATTTTATATTGACTTATGCCTTTCAAATATATCATCACATTTCCAAATTCATTAATCTTCAATAAGTTAATATCATTAAATAAATAAATATCATCTTTTTGGTGGCTTAAAACTCAATACACAAGACTCCATGTTTTGGAAACAATAAAGCATACACTATTTAATACATCATTTAATTACTAAATCACTTCATAACATTAATCATTATATGAAAATTCCAGATCATTCAAGGTGAAATACATAAAAGGTGGTGAAATCTAATGGAAATAATTCATTAATGTACTATAATAAATAGTTAGAACATATTAACTATGACCCACTAAAAGTTTCATTTTTCCCACTAATTAAATTATCCCTTCTTTCTTTAAAGGTTTTACTAGTAACCCAAACTAATATATTGAATCACTAAAGAAAAGACAGTCAATGTTTTTTATATAAAATTCCCTAAATCAAACACCATAAATCCAAAAAAAAAATCTTAAATAAAAAATAAAAAATAATATCAAATTCCAAATTAAAATAATGCAACAATTATTTAACATAATACAAAATATATTCAAACCTATAGGTGAAGAAATTAAAGACTAGCATATATATAACCAAATGCACAACGATGAAGATGAAATACCCCAATGTATGAAGATTTTAATTTGAGAATGAAGAACACCTCATTGAACACTATTCATTTAGATATGTGAAGCAAAATAATGACTAAAAAGAGAGAAATGAAATAGTTTAAGTCTAACATCCAATGCCTAAACAAAGGCCAATGAGACCCTGTCATTCGATTTAGAACCTATGGTGAGATTTCGACCACCATATCAAAGAAACCAAAAAGTTAGGGCTTCAGGAAGAGGGAAATGGGAGGTCCTTCACAAAACAAGCAGACTACATAATGAAACTTTGGAGCAGTATATAAATTTTCAAATGGTTTTAATGTCATTTATGTTATAAATTATGTAAAAAATGATTAAATGATTTTTTTAAATCATTTTTAGTATAACCTATTTAAAAATACACTCTTTTTCATCGGGTAAATTATAAAACCAACATGAAAGAGTGGTGAATACACACTTTTCCAAGTCATTTTTAATAAAAATAGGCGTAAAAAATTATTTTTGTCGTTGTTTTTTATAAAATTGGTGTGAAAAAGTAATATTTTAATATTTTCAAATCAGTTATAAATAACGCACATGAAAACTACGTCATGAAAAATAGTTTTTTATCCTAGTTATTATCTTTTATCGACCAAAAAATCAGGCTGGAATGATAGAAATCGAAGAAACTAGAAAAACAACCTGAAAATATGTAATATTATCTCACATGGTTATAGAATCTAATTTGTTGGGATAAACTGAGAAAATAAGGATGTTTATTGATATTATTACTATGAGTAATCAAATATGAAAGATGAAATTTGATTCTAATTCCAATTAGAGATTGTATGAGAGAGATACCTCAAATACTAGGAGGTGGGATGAGGAGGGCTTAAAAGGGGTTACTATACATGGAATGAAAGAGATAAAAGGGTTAAATAAGGTTAAATTAATTGGGGGGGAATATTCATTTTACATATTTTAATAGGGTTCATGGTTTGGACATTCAGTTTTCCAAACCGTGTGAAACCACTACCCATGGTGACACCTCCCCCCCTCATGGCGAGGAATGTAGTTTGATAAACCATGCTCAACCCACGTGTAGTCACTATGAAAAATGTCTACCCCACACATAGTTAATCCCAATGTCTGGAGAAACTATGAACATACCATAAAAGTTCCACCTTCAATTTATTATAAGGTTTTTATGTTCCTGAGGCCAATCTTGTATGGTTCAACAAACCATGCTATTTCATTTGGGGGTTGCATGGTTATGTCTCACGGTTAATGCTAATTGTGTACCAACCTTGTTCCCCACTCTAGTTGTCATAAAATGGATATTTGGTCTTCAAAAAATCCCCAAACACTCCTAAAAAATTCCTCAGCTCTCTAATCACTATTAAAGGGATAAAAAAAGTGGTTTGAACCATATTTTAATGGATATATACCACTGTAAAAAAACATAAATCTTACAACATCCTCTTCTTAAAATAACTCATTCCTTAGTTTCCTTAAGAGAAATTGATATTAATTTAAGAATAATTATATCTACTAAGGACACATATCAAACTCTCTATAATAGGTCTCATCCTATGAACGATCATGCTACCATAGAACCCAAACTAGATGAATTTTCTTATCTTAAAGATCCTTTATATCATATTCAATGATATAGATACGATACCTTAAAAGAAGCATATGAATCTATATCAACATCCTCAGAATATAAATTATGAGAGGGCTCATAATGATAATGATGAAGATAAGAAACATGGAAGTCATTGTGCATGGATTGGTACCTCTGAGGAATATCTATCTAATAGGCTACCAGCCCAAACCTCTCTAAGATCTCAAAAGGCCTAACAAATATAGGTGTCATCTTCACTTGTCTATGAATCAATAGATGAACCAATCAAAGTGAAACATGCAAGAATTCATGAACCCACCCCCTAAAATTATAGAGTTTGGTGATGATGATTGGAATTATACTCTTTAAAAGACTATTTTGTATCCATATGATTTCTTATCAACTATACATACTATAATTTCTCCTAAACACATAGTGTTCCAAGTACTATCACCTACCATTCCTATAACCTTCATAGAGGTGGTAGGAATGGTCTACCAAATAGGGCCCCATAAAGATCCATTTGTATAATTTCTTAGATACTAGTATTGTAAGAGAATTCAGCAAGAGGTAAATGTTTATTTATTTAACATAGGAAATCATGGAAACACACTTTAATAGTATCCTCTAACACATATAATGTATTCTCAGAGTCACCATCATTCTGAGGGTCATAGGTTATTCTTATAAGCACTTGTAAACGCAAATCATTCTGAAACAACTTCTAGAAAGGTGATGTAAAACTAGTATCCAAATATAATATAATGGTTCATGGCACCCTATGATGTAACATATTCTCGAGTTCATAGAGTTTTTCAATATTATCCACTGATAATGTTTCTTTGATAGGAAATAAATGAGTGAAAATTTTAAATCAGTCTACAATAACCTATATTCCATCAATGACACAAGGATATTTCAGTAAACCCATCAAAAAACCAAGTGTGACATCATCCCATTTCCACTCTAGAATGGTTAATAGCTATTAAAGGCCATATAAGTACTACAATTCCCCCTTCTCCTGCATAAAGACTAAGAACTAAATAAAAACTTAATATATCCCTTTTCATCCCTATCCACCAATACTGATGGAATAAATCATTTTACTTCTTCATAATTCCATGATGTAATTCCAATTTTGGAGGCATGATATTATTGTATAATCTCCTATCACATTTCTATAGGAATGAATACATACCCATGAATATACATGATATCATTCTCATTAATGACCCAAAAAAAGTGACGAATCCATACCTAATAAGCTTTCCCTTAGAACTAGTAAATAGTGATTGGAAAGTTGTATCATATTTTCATGCTCTAGAAGTGATGATATCACTATTAAAACGGTAATAATAAGATAATTGTGACACTTATGAACCTCTAGATCCATATATAAAAGAATAATAATCAACTATAACATGCTATTAGATTTTCTAATATCTTTTTTCTGAGTCTTATATCTTAGAACATCAGCCATAATATTGACTTTCCCAGTCATATAAGCATTATCTAAATAAAATATTAAATGTATTCAACCCATCTTCATTCTCTGAGATTCAATTCAGGATTATATAATATTATTTTGAGAATTTTATGATTTTGGTACTATAAAACATTCTCTAGGTAGAAAATGTTTGTAGTAAAGAAAGGCATGGAAAAATGCTTCTAACATGAGATCATGTGTTTGGTAGTTACACTCATGAGGCCTCAGTTAGTTAAACCCGTATACCATGAACTGATACACATCTATCAAAATTTCCCCAACTTTGATGCATGATGCATCACAATACATGGTATATACTCTTATAAGAATTGGTAAAATTAGGATCGACACTGAGGTCAACCTTCTTTTAAAATTCAGAACGGTTTTTTCAAAATATTTATTCCATGAAAATATGACTTCCTTATTTATCAATAATATAATATGTGATTCAAGGCCTGAGATGTTATGAATGAAATTCCTATAATAGCTACATATCCCCAAGGAACTCTAAATATCAAAGATGGTATTGTGTTTCTCCCATGAAATTATCGATCTCACTTTCTATGAATCCATATATTCCTCTAATTATGATATAATGTGTCCCAATAAGTGAACATTATCAAACAAGAAATGGAATTTTGTGATCATAGCATATAACTAGTGCTCTCTTAGTTTATTCAACACAATGTCAAGGTGATCGACATGATAATTTCATTTTTGATAATGTTGTATGATATTTTCCAAATAAAATACCACAAAGGATTCTATTTATGAGTGGAAAAACTAATTAATCAAATTATTAAGGACTATTGGTGCATTTAGTGAGATCGAACTCCATTACCAAATACTCATATAGGCCATATCTACTTCAAAAATATGTATATGGTGTATCTAAATGAAAAAACACATACCCGGTGATATCCCAACCTCAAATAATGATTTGAGAATACCATGGATTATCATAGATGATCAAATATATTGTCTATACCTGGTAACATATTCGGATTATTAATAGTAAGTTAATTAAAATTTTAGATATCCAAAAATAGCCTCAGGGTTCCATCCACCTTCAGAGAAATGAGAAGAGTTGAACCCTAAGGGGAAGTACTGGGTTAAGCAAACCCTTTTTCCTCTAGACCCCCATATTCTATTTTCAGTTTCAAAAGAAAAGTAGAATCCATTATGTAATTAGGAATAGATACTGGTGATAATCCTATAAAAGGATCAATAATTAATTCAACCTCTCTTTCAGAAGGTATTCCGAAAAATACATCAAGGAAAAAATCCTTGAAATAACCCACCACTAGATGAAAACCTATCTAACCAAATACTTGATCATCTAAAAAAATATCATCAATCTGGACTAACACTCCACCCATCCCAAAATGCTTAGGTCCATATTGACTATCTCTGAACACCATTCTCTTTTTGGACATAGTTACTACCCTCATGTGATGAAAATAACACCTATCAATGATAGAAATTGATATGGGATCAAAATGGAACTAACTGTTCCATCTTGAGAATGATTTGGGAACCTTTAATCCTTAGGATTAAATAATTCTAGAATAAATGATAGCATCCACTATCAAAGGTGGTATCATTGATTATGTGATTTTTTTATCACACTCCCAACAGAGTATTAGGAGTCATTACTCCACAAATGTATTTGATCTCAAGGATAAGAAATTCCATGTTAACCACGTATATGAATGAATATATAGCTCATGTACCCAATAAAATAGATTCTAAAATCAAGGATACTGAAATCATGCCTCAAATTTTTTAAATACTAGAACATTTCTCTTTAAGGGTAGGTTTTACTGAAAATATTTGGCCTGATTTGTGGCCATGAACTACAACCTGAATACCATGAGAAGGTTTAATATACTAATACTGAATATGAAAAGGCTAGATTACTTAACCTTATCTTTCCCCTTTTCTTGTACATCCTATATTACACCAACTCCCTACCTCACAAGGATCTGTTGAGACTGCTCTAGAACCTAGGGTTAGATCCTACCCCTATCACTAACTATTGTAGTAAATTTTATTCAAAATCACTAAAGATAATCCATATTTCCACAATCTCTTCAATCAAAAGGTTCCTTAATACACTAGGCCTTGGTGTGTCCATACCTACCACATTAGTTTCATATCACATGGCTATCCAGGCTTACACTCTCACTATGGAAATCCCCTTAAAAATGATCCAAATGATTCTTCTTACTACTACAAGACCTACATCATTATCAAGGTACTAAACTACATTACCCCACACCTTCAAAATCCCTAACATTACACTCGGAGATCATGTTCTATTATGATATCTATGAAAGAGTCATCAAAATAAGCAAATTTACTAGAGATTTGATGGCATAGCTGATCCGTTACTTGAATCCCCTAACCATGGATAGCTTATCCCTAATAAGAGTTTGGACAAAATACTAAAGCTACATGAAAATTGTGAAGTAGTCCATCACAAATGGAGTACCCAACTCGATATTCATAAAATCTCATGACCTATCAGCTCTTAGTGTCTCTAGTAATAAATAATTATAGAACCTAGTCTATAAATAACTCTTTAAGATACCACGGTGCTGATCTTCCTAGGTAAAAACGACCAAACATAATATTTAAGACCCATGAATCATGTAAGTTGAAATCTTTTCTATATTTTCCTAAGGATTTTATAAATTATTAAAGATAGATAATGTAGAGTATATCCATGAATCAACCTCTTGGGGATCACCTTCCCCTGAAAAGTAAATAGTGTTATGTAGCTACAACTTACTAGTAAACTCTTCCATAGAATTGGTAGGTCAGGGAGCTCCCTGTATAGACTAAACTAACTTTAGAAAAGCCTCTTGAAACTAATAATTAATTACAATGTAAGGCATAATAAGAGGTTTGATAGGTTTTTCAAATGGCAGGTTAGGTACCACCACTTCAAGATCATGGTCATCACTACCTTTCTATAATTTTACATGAGGCTATCATGGATTCATATATCTAAAATCAAAAACACTCTTCAAAATGAGTCTTGATAGGAAAAAATATCTATGAAAAAATAATAGAATATGTATAAATCAATATTATACAAGATTTAATACCAATATAGCTACATTAATTTCATGTATATTAATCATGGAATATTATGAAGGATCACAAGGTACACTACCAACTACCCACAAATAGTTTAGGTCACGGTTAAGGTTCAGGGTTCCATATCTCACAACAGAGGTTTAATTATATTGAGTGTTAATTTAAATTATGTAGGAAAACTCTCTTTAAGATTAAAAAAGAATAACCATTTAAAATTAACCATTTTTCTACAATTTTTATAAATAAAATGTTTAATTAGTATATATTTATGTATCGTGGTCCAATTATATGAGTTACCATTCCTATGTTATAAGTTCATATTCTTTACAAATTATTATTAGTATGTCACATAACTACAACCAACCTTTAACATTCAGCCACATAATGTTACAAATCATATATGATTGTTCAATTGTATGGATCTGCATTCCTAATTTATAGAAGTATAATATTTTTAAATTATTAACCGCATCCATTTAAATGAAATAACTAATTTATCTTGTTGTGTAACCACCATTACATTTGTAAATCATGTCATAATTAGTTTTTTAAGGTGACATCATCAAATTGTGAGTGAAAATTCCTTTTTGGATGAGGTTATATGATGATATAATAGGGAGACTATACCCTCTTTATCCAAGTGAAACATTTTTTATATATATAAACAAAACAAAAGTGTAATCAATATAATGATCAATGGAAATAATACATGTTAGATGAAATAAAAAACTATATAAACATAGTCAAACATAGATAAAAACTAGATAAATGTAGAAAATTATGTCATGATATAGTAAAAAATGCGATCGAGCATATATATAATACTTTCTATAAAAAATAAACAAAAATACCAAAACCTAAACTCAAATGGAATCACAAGTACTAGATCGATTCTCTTCTCCCATACTCTATCAGACTAGTGAAAATCAAGTGTCCATAGATTGGTTATTCTCCTTTTACATACATGTATAAATAAATTATACCCAACTACCAATCGAAGGCCTGAATTGGGTGTGATTTGAACTCTACAGGCCACTGCCAATGGTTTTTAGAACTATCTAGTTTTTGAACATAAAATAAGTAGTGTACATGTAAAATAAATAAAAGTAGTAAATAAACTAACCATGTCGGCCTTATTTCCTTATGAGAAACCAATTTTATACTACATGATTCAACCTATTAACGAATTTCTTTGAGCACTTTACATTTTAAATTTATATTTATAAGTACAATACTTGAGTCACACAACCGAGGAAAACAGACATGGTGATAATTATGTACGAGTCTATAATTTATATAGAATTTATGTTTCATATGTTGGGTGAAATACAAAAGGTTGTACCCTTTTCATTTAACCTCAAAAGTGTGTTTTACCTAAGCCTTAGGAACAATTCCCATGCATCCTTAGTGTGAGACCTGAATAGATCCCAAGTAATTATCCATGGAGGTCTATAACATTATATTAAATCTTAGGAGATTCATCCAAGGAAATCTATTTAATTTTCTGTATATATTGGTGGACCCTTAGTACCAATATGAGGCATTAAAAATATAAGAAAAATACTAAATCCAAGTATGTTCATTCCCTTGGATGATTCATAAATGAATTTAATGTTATCCCATTATCCCAACCAAGGAGATTAACAATGGAAATCTATGTATCACTCGTGGTATGCCATATCCTAATGTTAATCCTAGGTCTAAAAACATAGTCAATAATGATATAAAATTACAAAAGGGACATGTTAATTTCCATGCCCATTATAAATTCAATTATTACAAATGGATCATTCAATTTTTAAATAATTATGAAGTATATGAGAAGCCTCCATGAAATTTCTAATTTTAATTACACATTTAGCCATTTCACATATAATGAAAAAATGGGTCCAAGTGATGTTGATATGTCATACCACAATTCATTCAGAGTCATTAAAATTTCAATTCATAGAATCCTATTAAAAATCATCAATGTTTTTTTTAATTACATAATAAGGTATATTATTCACATATTTTTCAAAAAACACACCATAAGGGGTGGTTTACATCGAAGTAAATAGCCACCAATAATTCAAATTTTGTTACAAGGAAAAATATTCCATGGTACTGTTGATTTATTAAATTAATCTTAAAATTTAAAAGGAATCACTCAGAAATTACAGAATACAGCATAACGACACATGTATCGATGTCAAACCTTTTGTAGAAAATTTTTCGGCCACCTACCTTATACTGGTAGAATATTCTTCATCCAAAATTGACATATGATTTGGGATAGAATGAGAGCAATAAAATAAAATAGATAAATTCCATGAAAATAGGGAATATTATCCCACATGGGAATAGTATCTGAAACTGAGATATGAATTGGGAAAATAAGGAAGATAAATAAGATTATTATAGAGAGTGATCAGATGAGATTGATGGAATTTGATTATGAGTCCAATAGGATCTCCAATGAAGGGAGATACTTCAATGACAAGAAAGTGGGAGGAGGAGCGAATTAGAGGGGTTAAAGAGCATGAAATAAAAAATAACAAAGGTTGAGACAAGGTTCAAGGAATCAAGGTAACAATTTTAATTTACACGTTTTATGTGGGTGCATAGTTTGTACATGTGGTTTTCCAAAATATACACATGTTATACACACCTACTTATAGAGGTTACATCACTAGGTGTACAGTTTGACAAAATATGTGCCACCCACATATATATATATAATGTCCAACTTTCCCACCCCCTCGCATGGCTAGGCACATGGTTAGAAGAAACCAAGTGAAATCCATGTGAGTTCCACCAGCAGTTTATTACAGGTTATTTATTTCCATGCAGCCACTCGTGCTCTATTAAACAATATATTCTCCTTCTCTTAAGGTTTTAATGGTTAAACAATATAGTTAGTTCTAACATTGTACCAATATTTCTCCTTACTCTGGTCCTCCATAACCCGGATCTCCAACCTTGAAAAATTTCTTAGACTCTCCCAAACCCTCCTTAGTTATTTATAAACTGTTGAAAGGATTAAACAAGTTGGTTGAATCGAATTTTAATTTATCCATACCTCTAAGAAAAACTATGATATCGCACTAGGGATTCTATGATCCGAATATATCATTATTATATTTTTCTTATAATAATATTTTTCATTCCAGTAAATAAATGGCACATTTTTAGGAATTATATAGAATGTGGTTTCCGACACTATCTTGTTTGGATTAAGTAGGTGATAAAAAGTTATTGGGACTAGAGTTGGTAGAAAAAATAGTTATGAAGTTGAATATGATTTAGAAACATAAGGTAATGGTTTAAAGTATAAAGAAAAGCATCTCACGTAATAAGAGGACATATCTTTATTTTGAGGAATGTGATCAATATTTTCTTAAAGTTTCTCCATGGAAAAGTGTTATATGTTTGTGTAAATGGTAGGATAATATCATGGTTCATTAGAATATATGAAATATTGAATAATTATGGATCGTTTTATTACTATGTTTCCTTACATATGATTTTATCTTAATTATATAACATATTTAATTTTATTTATTTAAGATAAAATGTGTGAATACATCACATTTTTTGATCCGATAAGTAATTCAGTTGCAAGAGAAACTATCTTATTAGGAACAAACCATTTAGATTATTTGCAATAAAAAGAATGTGTTTTGGAATAATTTGATTTATTATTTTTTTATTTTTTGGAAAAACCATAGGATTGATGAACCATCATGTGAATTAAAAAATCATGTGAGGGAAATATATCCCCACTTATTTATGAAATGAATAAAATTATGCGGATAAAATTTAAAAAAGGATCAAAATTTAAAAATCCAGTTAATGGTATAATAATTCATCTTATTGTTTATTAGTATTCATGTATATGGTTCTATATAGTTATATTCATTATAAAAATATTATGTAATATTTAAATCAACAAAATAGTTTTATTAACCTCTTTTTTGTAAGATTTTAATTTCATAAATTTATAAATTTCATTTGAAAAAATAAAATTTATTTTTGAAACTGTCATATCAAAATTATATTAGGGTGAATTTTTTTTATTTTTTTGAAAATATATATTTTTAGTGGATAGTGAAAAATACCAATTTTTACAAAACTGTCATTTCATTTCATTAAGTAATTAAAATACCCATTTTTATTTATTTTTGATCTCAAATTAACATAATTATTATTTATTTATATTATATATAATTAATTACATTTGAAATAAATATATACTTAATTTTGGTGTAAGTATATTTTGGGATTGAAACGTATTTTCTAAAAACTAATTTTCATTCTATTTTACATTTAAATATTAAATTAAATTATTCAACTTCTAGAAATTGAATATTAGAAAATGGATTCCTTATTTTGAATCATTTGGCCTATATTTTGGTAATATACCTCTATTATTTTTTGTTACTATGAATAGTTAATGTAGTAAATATTTTCCAGATCAGTAATGGTAAATATGGTAATTAAGGTTTAAAATAATGTGATAAGGCATAAATATATTCCAAACAATTGTATATATTTTATTTAATAATATTTTTCTGCCTTTACAGTCCATGATTTGAAAAGTTCCCACTTTATAACCACATTCCATTGACTATAACATTTATATTATTTTAAGTAAATTTAATCTCTAAATTTCACCCTCCTTCTTTTAATATATATGATATTTTGTGATAGGAATTAAAAAGATGTAGGTATGATTTTTAATTTAAATTTTAAATATTAAATATTTTCTTACGATGCGAAATTATATTTAATTTATAGTGATTAAATGATTTCCTTAAATGCTTACATAACACTGATATAGTACATGTTCAAGTTGTAGAAGAATCATGTATATAATTTTAACAACTCTAAAATTCATAATTTTTAACTGAGTTTAATTCTCCCAATAATTTTATACAAAAGTATGACATATTTGGTGTGTTTTCATATAATATATTTAAATTACATTTTTTTCATGTTGTTTTCAAAATCAAATTAAATGAATAGATTTAGAAATGGCACTAATAATATTTTATAATAGAAAATATTTAATTAAATAACTTAAAATTCATAAATTTTTTACCTTCAATCAAGCGAATTTTAATTATCTTAAAATATAAACCATGGAAATTTTATGGGACGTTTTTTCTTTTTTAGTAACATTCTTTAATATTTTTCTGTAAAAAAATGACATGATGGTTATAGAAAAATGGGTTACTTAGGGGTTAAAACCAAAAAAATTAGGGTGAAAATATCACCCATGATTGTAAAAAATTTATTGGAAAAAAATATTTCGAATCATCCCATTCCAAAAAACTGATTATATCAATTTTGATCCATTTTTTCAAAATAATTAATTTATATTAAATTACATCTTTAAGGAAATCGTTAAATGATCCTCCCCACACTTGTAAATGAGAACCTTATCTCCTATTTTCTTCACACTTTAAAAGCCTTTTGGTTTGTCGAACCCCCACAAAATTATCTTCCTTGAATACTTACTCATGTCTTAGAGGATTTATTTTGATCATAAAACTATTCTAGGAATCACTTTTTTATAAACCTAAAGTGGTTGTCCAAGGAAGATTTATAATCCATAACCATGCCTTTTCATTTTATTTATTCTTCTAGATCTTTAAAATCATCTAATACCATGATGATGTTGTAACATTAGTATATTTAATATACTAATATTTATGTTTTTAAATGGAATAATGTATATCTATCTCTCTTCTAGAAAATAGAAAATGAACCCACCATTCGTGTGTACGGTGGACTACCACCTCCAGAAAGCGATGTGCTTAGTTTTCCTTCACCGCCACTCACATATGGTTATAATGATGGATTTAATGTATACATATGATATTAATTTAATTATTATAATTATATAAAATTAATATATCATCTATTTTCTTTCCATTATATCCTTTGAAAATGATAACATCGTTCATGCATTTGTGTGGACCACCACATCCACGAAATGATGTAATTCACTTTTCATCACTGAATCACATAGATGATATATATAGCTTTATTTAAAGATATAATGTGGTATTTATGATATAATGATCCTTCTAGAAATAAAAATAATACTTATCCTCTTTTCATCATGACCATTGAAAAATGGAAATGTTACTCATGCTTATGTATGACTTATCATCTCCGTTAATGTAACAGAGTTCATCTTTCAGAACAAGCCTTCATGGTTGATTTTATGTAAATCCTTGAGATTTTATAAAATATGTATCATCAGATTGATTTTTTTATAAATTTTGATACACACAGCCCATATTATACATATACCATTTGAAATGTATGTGGGATCCCACTAAACCCTTGAATGTGGTTTAATCTGAAAATACCCAAAGAATAATCTTGGAGGAGTATATGTGAACCATAATATAATGTACCATTATTAACTAGATATTAAATATACGAGTTTGAGTGATATTAAATAATTTATGAAAAATTTAAATATTAAAATAAATCATGGATTATAAATTGATTAGAAATGAAAATACCAATTATTTGACACCAAAATGGAAGTTTTTCGAAAAAACTATTTATACATGTGAAAAAAATTAGATTAATAAATTAAATTAATAATTATTTTTAAATGATTTTAATAAAATTTATATATTATATTTTAAATAAAATTCTTTAACATTCATATAATATTTTTACAATTCATGGGCTAAAAACAAATCACGTTTTATTATTAAAAATGTTATTTTTTAATAGCAGTTTTATTCACATTTTGCAAACATATTTTAAAATTATTTTATTCCCATTATAAGTATTGAATTTGATAATATGTATTCCAAATTTATAATATAGTGTTTCAAATTTTTTAAATGGGTCCCTTTAATTTTTAGTCTTTATGAATAGTAGCAGTGGTAAAATTTATCACACCAGTAAAGAGTAAACCATGATAATCTATTATAAAAATAAGTGCTGAGGTTGTAATTTTTAATCTAAATTCCAATTGGATGAATTAATTTAGACACTAATTTACTTGATCGCTAAATTTAATTTTATTAAGTGACACTATTTCATTAAAATTACCTATATAATAATTAAAGGAAAGAAAAATACGAAATGTCACTCTAGTACACTAAAATATATATTATGTGTTAAAATCGTGAAAAAATAGTGGGGATAAAAATATAAATATTTTATTTTGACTATAATAAAATTATTTTCATGATTTTAATTTATTTATAATTTATTTATATTATATAATTATCATCAATGCATACAAAACACTACAACGATGTTTCTTAAATTAATATACAAATAAATTAAAAACAATAAAAAATATTAAAAGGAATACAATTTGGATGAGTTGTTGTGATAAATTGAATTTTTAGGTAAATATTAAATATTTTTAATATGTTAATGAATTTTATTTTAATTAAAACTTTTTATTTAAGTATTTAAAGTCAAATTAAATTAGTGGTGCCAAAAATAACAATAATAATATATTATGAAAATAATATTTTTTTAGTTTATTAATAAATCAATAAAATATTAAAATAGTACAAGGGGAATAATATATGGTCTAAATTTTTATATATTTTCAATTTTTTATCTAATGGTCACCTTATAATTAAAATTATAACCCCTTGAGAGTGAAAATGTTGTTACCGTGGTTAAGGTTAAAATAGATTAATTAAGGGGTTAAACCAAAAATAATATTTAGAACACCACTTAAACTGAAAAAAATATTGCTGGATTATAATATTTATACCATATACTAACTTTTTATCCAATATATGAAAATTTAAAGTCATTTTTCATTTGAATGAATTAGATATATTTTTATATTTTTTAAAATTCAAACTCTGCCCTTTCCATCCCTTATAAAAGGAAACCCCTTTCACACAAATCTTCACACAAGTTTGAGCCTTCTATCTTAACCATACCATGAAAAAATAGCTATTAAACGTACTTATCCACATTTTAGTGCTTATACTCTACCCAAAATACTATTCCTTGGACCCTTAAGAGGGGCTCTAAATGAGTTTTTTCAATGATGAGGAAGTCACCTTAGCTGATCACTTTATTTTAACTTCTTCTTTACATCCTCAAAATACGTGGTATTTATTAATAATTATTGAAATATGTACGATAAATATAATTAAATTTTATTATGATAATTAAATTACCAGTATCTAATCTCTTTCTCATCTAATGGGATGTGGAAGTATAGCTTGTGCATACATATAAATGATCATCTCCACATACTCATAGAATTCATTTTCCACCACCATATTTAATGAATAATTTTTATGACGAGTTTAATGATTATATATTATACTTATAAACTAGTTATAATTTGGGAGTTATAATATAATATATACCTTCTGTTCTTTTAATCCGTTGGAAAAAATATAATGTCATTCATACATATGTGTGGAATACCACCTCCAAGAATCAATATGATTTGTTTTTCAGTTATGTTTTAATTAGTTTGTAATAATAATAGATTTAATTATTATAAATTATTTATATAATATAATTTTTATTAATTAATATTTAATTATTATTTCACTTTCTTTAATATCAACTATCTGAAAGTGAAAGTAACGTTTAGGCATACATACATTCTACTATCTCCATGGATGGTGTAATTAAATTTTTATCTCTATTATTTATAGATTACTATAAATACATATATAATTAACAAATATATTATGATTAAAATTATATATATTATTTAACCATGACAAATTTATAATGATTGAAACTACTAAACAAAATAAATTAGTAAGAACGAAGTAGTTATTAACCAAAATAGTGATTTTAACAAACAATTGATTATAAATGGGTGATAAAATATTGTAAGTAAATCATATATATAATTTTAAATATTATTATTGTTATATAATAGATATATATTATTTATTTAATATATAGGTGGTTTTAGACACATATAAAGAAATTCTTACCTGAGGTAAGGCTTTATTTCACAATCTCATCATTATTCAGGATTGTTTATATTTACGTATTTGTTGGCAGAATTGTATGATATTTCTATCTTAAACACAAAATATATTATTATTCATTGTTTATTTCATTAAATTACATTTTTCCTTCAATTTTCATTAATTTTTGTACTCAATATACGAAAATAATGTTTTTAAGAAAAATTGGAATTGTTTTTTTTCTCGGTTAGGAATCTTTGTCTTCTATGTTTATAATTTCATTAAATTATATAAAGGGATGTTTTTAATAATATAAAGAGAATCATTGAATATATTTCTAACCATGTATTACTTTTTTAATTTTTTTAAATTATTATTCCTGTCATTTTCCAAATAATGTACTTTTTGAACATTTTACAAATGTGTGAAATGTTTTTTTTCTTATACAAAAAATAGAATTTTCCATATTCATGACCAAAACTTTTATTAAATATTAATTTATCACATTAAAATTTTATCTTTAATTAAAAGTTTTTTCATAATTTTGGGTAAAATATTAAATTTTGAATAAGTGTTTTCAAAGTGAAAAAAACAAATTTTTCTCAGGAAATTTTCAAAGTTATATTTTGATTGTATTTTCATTTATGTTAATAAAATTTATTGAATATTCTGATTTTTTGAGGTTATAATATTATAATACCACACACCATATATCTCAAGATGGTTTATGATCATCTTTACTTGGGAATGTACTGATATCTCATATAGTTAATATTCCTATACAGACAATGATTTATTTTCAAGGGATATTGATTATGTTTTGTTATTTATTCATATGATTAATAAGTTGAACTTATTATTAAATATGTGGGGGATGAAATTACATATCCCCTCAATGCATCGATATTTATCATGAGAAAAACTATATTTTTTATTTGTTTGATGCCTTACTTATTTTATTAATTTCTTTGCATGAGGCCATGATGATATTTTTGGATGTCATGGAAAAATAAATCAATGACTGGTTTCAGATCTCAAGATTTATGAATTACATCATTATAAATTCAGTTGTTATTTTATATGAGTTTATTTGAATATTTTTTATACCCATGGATAATATTAAAACTCATGTGATTATTTATATTTAATTATTTAAACATTATATTTTCCTTCTGTATTATTCGTGGCTTATTTAGATTCCACTATATGAAATCCATTACAAAGAATTTCATCTCACCCCTTTCTTCAATTCTATTTCCCTTAGATTATAGGGTATTTTTGATGGTTAATAAGAAATAATAATATAGATTTAATAAATACGTTATTAAATAATATTATATGATTTATTTTATGTTTTAAAATGTAATGTGAGATTCATGCATGTATTTAGTTTATTAATAATACTAAACTTTTCACCCATTTAGGATGTGATTGCTTGTATCTTTTACCAATGTAACAAAGTAACCACTATCTCTAGGATACTATTTTTATGGTCTTTACTATAGGTATAATAGAAAATTTATTATAAATCATGGGAAAAATATTTATAAAATCATATATTATGTAACTTAACTCTATGACGCATCTAGATAATATTCTCAAAGAAACCCTACTTATGATTTTCAGATTACTTATACAAAATTATCATTTTATGTCAAGTGTTCCACTAGATTTGAAACTATATATCATGATTAATTATATTATTATCTAATTTAGTGTGTTTCATTGTCTAGAATGTTTTCCTAGGAGAAGGGATGGAAATCATATCATTATTGGTAATCCATGAAGGGATTTTCATCCTTTTTTATAAAATTAAGTTTGAGCTATTGTGGGAGATGGAGATAAAAAAATTATAACTATATTGGGGTATATAACTATTGTTATGAACAAAAAACTGTGACCACATGGATCATCCTTATAATCATAAATAAGGTGTTATAATTTTAGAGCACTTCATGCATCAACAACCTTCACAATTTACTAAGACTAAAAAACCATTTGTAGATGATAAATGGAGAAGTACCTTATAGAATATATTTCTCACATTGGGAAGTAAAGAAAGGGATAAGGATTTTATTTCATTTTATCATCTATCTACGGATATGGATCAATTTTGGTCATTGAATCAGAATAATAAGGATCATGAGGAAATATTGAGCTTGAAATAAGAATATTTAATGGAATGTTTCTTAGAAAATATTATCCTCATAAACAATTAGTGGATATAGAGATAAAATTAGTCAGTCTAATATAAAATGAAGTGTAAAATGTTTGTAAGTATTAAGCTCACTTTATAAGGATAATGATGTATGTTGTGGACTATATACGTAATCTAAAGAGTAATATTGATGATTTCTTGTTAAAGATAATACTTTTAAGGTAACTAGTCCCCCAAACATTCTCATTAAATAAGGATATAGTGTCATGTGATATAAATACATAGAAACAATTACCCATATCATATGGTTTTGAAGGAATGTTTGATAAGGATAGTATGGTATAAAAAAAAAAGAAAAGGATAATAACAGAAAGAATAATTTTCCAACATGTGATACTTTTATAAGGAAACACCTGGGTATATGCCTAAAAAGAAATTGATTTTTCTTCACGTTTGGAGAAAATTAAATCATTCTCATGTATGAAAGGGTGAGGTATATGACATAAAAGTAATGTTTTTGAACTATAAATATATATGGAGCTAGTTCATTCTTCAATCCTCTATCAATGAGAGGATTAACATGAACACCCAATGGAAATTAATTTCATCATATGAGATTTTCTACCTATTAATTATGTATATTTATCTCAAATGGTTGGGGAGAAACTCAACATTGAAAATTATTCTATTTTTCAAGAATATATGGAAGTGTTTAGTGGGGACTTTCCCAGTCTTCCTCAGAATCAGTAAGTTGATTTTTTAGTAGAACTCATACCATGTGAAATACCTATTTCGAAGAGTGAATATATAATTTCCCTGATTTAGATATATGGATTGAAGAATAAAGTCAAGGAGAATCTAGATAAGTTATTCAATCGGCCAAGTGCTTTTCAAAGTGGTGAACATGTTCTTTTAGTTAAGAAGAAATGTTGTTCAATGCATCTTTTTCTTTTATTAGGAGTAACATAATTTTTTTTATTAATACCAATAATCCTATACCAAGTTTTAATGATCAGTTTGATCAATTAAAAGTAGATCAATATTTTTTCTAGATTGATCTTTGATATGGATTCCATTTACTAAGGAGCATGAAGTTGAATATACGCAATATGTATTTTTGAAGAAGGTATAGTCATTATGAATTCATAGTAATTCTATTTGGACATCACAATTCTTTTATTATACTTATGTATTTAATTAATATAATCTTTATAGATTAAATTTATCAGTTATTGGTATACTTTATAGAATAAATTTTAATATATTCAATGAGAAAAAAAGATCATGGAGAAAATTTTAGGATTGTGGTTAAGACCCTTAGGAAGGAAACGTTGTATACTAAATTCACCAAGTCTAAATTTTGAAATAAAAAAGTTTCATTCTTGTGTCATATATTCTAATGTGGTGGTAAAACAGAGAATCCTCCAAATATGGATGTTATCGAGAAATGTTCTAACCCATATATAGTAACTGAAATCAGTAGTTTTAGTAGGTTATTGGGGTACTACCAACGATTTGTGATATAATTATCACAACTATATAATCCACTCCCCATGTTAACTCAAAAGAGGGGTAAGTTGTTCTCTACAGATGAATGTCAACAGAGTGCTAAGGAATTTAAGAGAGGGTTAGTCAGTGCACCTATGCTTACTCAAACCAGCTGTGGAGAAGGGGGTTTAATATATAATTATATATCATAAAAGGATTGGGATGTGTCCTCACTCAAAATGAAATGGTGATAGCTTGTGCCTCATTCCCAATGATGGTTCATGAGATGAATTATCCAACTCATGAATTGTAGTTTCCTATGGTGTTTTTTTATTTAAATATATAGATAAATTATCCTTATGGAGAAATTTTTGATGTTTATATTGATCAAATACATTTAACACATATATTCACATATAAAGAGTTGAATATGTTCCAAATATGATGTTTGGGGATTGTTAAATATTATGAAAAATCAATATATTACCACCCTAGATGTTATGAGTTAAAAAGATCATGTCAACTTATATATGATGAGGATCCAAAATGATCAGATATTTCATTATTCTCAAAGAATGGATCTATAAATCTTGAGGGAAGGGGAGACATCTTATCTGTATAAAAATAGTGTTCAACCATCTATCCATGTGGGGCTTAAATAAGCATAGATGGAAGATGTGGATCTTAAAAATAGGGTTATAAGTTTTTGAAATTTATGCCTCAATTGTGATGGAATGATAAGGTTTAAAAACCATGTTTGTGTTCTATATCTACCTTATTTGATGAACGAGATATTATATGAGACTCATAAATCAAAATTTTCTATTCATCCTCGAAGTATGATGATATATATAGATCTCAAAGAATATTTCTGGTGGTACAACCTAAAGGGGGAAATTTTAGAGTATGTATCTTGGTTCTTACTATATCAACAAGTTAGGGCTAAGAGAACAAATTCTAAGGTAATATTACAACAGTTACCCATACCATAATGAATATGGAAAAAATCACTATGGATTTAATTATTGAAATCAATATGTTTTAAAGGAAATAAAACAATTTTGGTTATATTAAATCAAATTAAAAATTTATCAAAATTCATTTCTATTTTATAGTGATTATTTCATGATCTGATTCTAGAATAAATGTTAAGTATTTGGTAAGATTTTATGGACTAATGTTGTCTATTTTATCTGATCATGATCTGAGGATTACCTCAAAGTTTATTAAAAGTATTCATTGATATATGGATATAGAGTTTAGTTTCATTATGATTTATCATCCTATTAAATCTTTTATGTTTGATATAACAATTCAAATACTAGTGTAAAAGTTGAGATCTTATTCTATATATTTTAAAGCTTGTTCAGATCAACACCATCCTCTTGTTGAGTATTCATACAATAGTATCTTTTAATCGACCATTTAAATGACTATTTATTAATCCTTATATGGAAATAATTGTAAAACTATATCCTTAGTGTATTATATTGTATAAATAAATCTATTGGTACCTGATATAGCTTAGGAAATAGAAGAGAAAGATAGATCCATACAGTACCACAACAAGAAATTAATGAGTCGATAGAAATGTTATGATGATAATCAATAGATTTATGGATTCTAACGTTAGTGAGATGGTTTTTATGAGAATTTATAAATAGAATAAGGTTAGTAGATTTGAAAAGAATAAAAAGTTGAGTTCTTTTAATATTTTACCTTTTAATATTCTTGATCAAGTAAGGATGGTAGATTATCTCTTGGAGCTTCCACTGAACCACTCTCAAGTTCACAACAAGTTCCAAGTATCTCTCACAAGGAAGTACATACCTAATACTTCACATATACTTAATTCATAGGTTTATCCATTGGATAATTATCATTAATATGATGAATAGATAATAGAAATATTATATCATAGAAATACTATTCTATGCAATAAGGCTACTCGTTTGTTTAAAGTTCTCTAGAGAAATTAAAAATTCTAAAATGTTATGTGGGAACCCAAGGATTTGATGAAAGGGAGTAATCCACTTTTCTTGCACCATAGTGATGGAATTTAGTGGGTAAAATTCCCTTTAAGGGTGGAAGAATGTAACACCCTAATATTTTATGAAATATTTCTATTAAAATAATTTTTTTACAATAACTTATGATCCACAGAACCCAGAGTATGAATGAACTGTGAAAGATAAGTTCTTTTGAAAACTATTTTCATAAACACATAATGTTTTTATATTAATAAAATAAATTAGTCACTAGTGGTAAATCATTTTTGTTAAATTTATATATTAAGAATTCAATGAGATTTTTTAAAACTAGTCAAAAAAATTTAGTATTCAGGGGATTAAAATTAATCTAGTTGAATGCTTAAGAATTGTGTTTCTTTAAAAGTAGATTTCATTATGTTTTGAACAATTAATTAAATTTATTTTCTAAAATTTATTGGTAATAAATTTGATAAAATTTGTTTAATATTTGGATGTAGGAGATTCAAATTTGTTAAATTAGACATTTTATTTTTAGGCATTACGAACAGTAATAATGGTAAATTTTATCTCCTCAGTAAAGGTTAAATTAGGTTGATCAATTTTAGGAATAAGTGTTATGGATAGAATTTTTCATATAAATTACTATTACATTATGTTTATTAAACCATTATCACATTACACCCAAAATTTAATTATTTATGTTACACCTGTTCATGAAAATGACACATATAATACCTAAAAAAATAAAATTACAAAATTTTACTCTCTTGCATCTAATTATAATTTATGTATTCACACAAGGAATAAAAAAAGTGGTGAAATAATATAATTTTTTATTTTTATAATAAAAACATTAATTTCATGATGATAATTTGTTTTTAATTATTAGGTATTATTTTACTACCTTAAATTCTTACACATCACTGACACAATATTAATCTAATTAATGTAAACATTAAATAAATTATTTTAAAAAATATAAGTAATAGAATTTGTTTTATTTGTTTGGATGAATGAATTTTATAGATAAATATAACCTACTAGGGTTATGTTAATGGTTTAAAATCAAATTAAAAAAATTCATGATGTATTTGAATTCAAGTTAAATAAGAAGTGTCAAAATGAAAACACTTAAATTATACGAAAGTGATATATTATTATACTATTTAAAAATAATTAAAATATTTAAGGAGTAATATGGGGATAATATATGGTCTAAAATTTCATTCCATTTCCATTTAAGATCTAATTTTTACCGTATAAATAAAATTATAACCCCTTAAGAGTGAAAAAGATGTTTTCACAGTCCAGATTAAAATAGGTAAACTAGGGGATAAACTAAAAGATAAGTTTTAAAATACAACTTAAAACTATCTGAATATTATTGGTTGATGATATTTAAAGTATATTCTACCTTTTATCACAATTTATTTCCATTTTGAAGTATTTTTATTTAGAATATGGTGGTTCGGGGAGTGGGATCTCTTTCCCTTATCAATGGAATTTGGGGTTAGAGATTGGTCATGGAGTAACAACATTTTCTTAGCTTTGACCTTATTCTCCCTCCTAGAAGCGTTATGTCGATAGCTCTACCAATGTCGGAAGTTCCCTCTTCGTCAGATGAGATTTGGAATTCCTTGGTTGTGGTGTAGCCTTATTTTAAAGCTACAGATCTAGATCCATCCAGATCGACATCATATATTCCCTAAGTGTTGGTGTTGGTCATTACCTCTTTCTCAACAGGTGTTCGAAATCCTTCAATTGTGATTACAGTTATTGTGGATGCATTAAGATCTACTATTTAAGATCTATCAAGATCTGTAGATTTTTTTTAGATCTCTTGTTTCTCCATATGTTGAGTGTGATGAATTAATAATAACATTTTTTAATGATGTCGTGGTGGTGAAGGTTAATATAGATGCATCAATGCGGGATACTTGGGTGTAGTCTCAAGGTGATCATTTCATTGGATCTAAATCTTATATTGATGTAATTAAGAAATTTATTTCATGGTATAAGATAGATTGAGCTAGTTCTTTGGCTCTACTCAAGGAATCTTATCCTAATAAAATTCTTTAAAAGGGTTCATCAGCTCACATTCAAGCCAACCCTACAACATTTGTTGATAGAATGGAAATTAAAAAAATTAATTGCACACATTTTTCTTCCAAAATTTTCAAAACCCTGGAATATTAATGTTTTAATTAGACAAATATCACTTTTTTGGGGTTTTCTCTAACTAGAAGTGTCTCTCTCTAAGTTAAGGTTTTTCTTTCATTTTTTATTTCCTTTATATGACTTGAAGCATCGATCAAGGAGTGTGGAAACCCTATTTTTGATGCCTGGATGACTCCACTTGCAGGAATGGTGTTTGGAATTTATTTTCTCACATGTAAGAAATGTATTTTCTTATATCTAGTTTCATCTTCAAGGTCTCAATTGGTTCCTTTGGAATTTGGATATTTTACATGATATTGGCACAGAAACTAGGAATCATATTCACCCTGAAAATGAGATTCATGATGTATGTTTTGGTCACTTTTCAAGGAGTTTGGATGAGGTTAACCACATCTCTACTTTGTTGGAAAAGGTAGCCCTATCTATATCTTGTGATAAAATCCAAATAGATGTTCAGTATGAAAAAAGCCACTTTTTGGAAAAAAAATATGGTTATTGAGAACTCTTTGGAGAAATTTCAGAATACTGCTTCATGTGAGGAATGTGGTATTATATTTAATCCATAAATCCTCTTCGAAGGATTTAAAAGTTGAAGGATTCATGTATTTTAAAGACCACCATTTAAATTAAAGATCTAAATTCCACTATGCTTTATCTATTTATTGCTAAGAAATCAGATTCCTAGGTGTCTCACCAACAAGGAAAAGTATATCTAGTGGATGTGACTCTAGAGAGAGTTCATAGTGACCCCTCTAATTCTTGGGTTGACTTAGATAAAAAGAATAAATCAGTTGAGGACACCCCTACACGGTCTCTAGGATTAATGACCCTGGAGCCCCCTAATGTTTATGTCTCCAATCATAATGATGCACATCATCCGGTTGAATTTCATCAGGAAATATAGAAGCTCTTTCAGTCATATGAATTTCTTGAGAAATGGGTGAACATTATTTAAGAGGAAAAAGGTAATGATGGGACCCCTTCTAGGGCTTTGGGCAGTGGTGGGAATTCCTCTTACGAGGATGAAATCTTAAGTGACAAGACAAATATGGTTGATAGTGAGGGTTTTACCTTTGTTCTCTCAAAGATGAGACCATAGAAGTTTTATTATAATATTCATAGGACTGTGTTGACCAAGTCATCTTCTAAGGAATATTTTAAGGATTATGAAAATATCCTCATGATTTTAAATTGGAAAAAGTCTCAATATAATTTGGAGACTGATGGTGAATCTAATAATGAAATAATATGTCGTATTATGATATGTAGACCTATTTTTAGTGTATGAGGGTAATTATTTATGTGTTTTAATCCATATATCACTATCTTGTACTTTTTATTTCTTAATAAATGCTTAGAATATTTTATTCTTGCTATAATTTCTTGGTATTTGTAGTTAAAATGACTTTTTTATATTTTAATATATATTTTTAAATTCTAAGTGTTTAATTTCTATCCCCTATAAAGGGACACCCCTTTTCTCAATTAGTCAGACCACTTTGAGCCATATATCTTAATAAATCCCCAAAAAATATATTCTCAACTTTTTTATCCACATTATAGTGGTTTTTTTCCTAAAAGACATACCCTTGGATCCTTACTAGTTGATTGGATAGTTTTCTTTCAAATATGAAATAATCACCTAAACCAATGACAATCTTTTTACTTCTTATTTAGCTTCTATAAATCCTTTTGGATTTATCATAAAATATTAATTTTATTTTCCTAAGTATAATGAAATTTTATTATGAATATTTATTCACCATTATCCACCCTATTTTCCATAAAATGGGAAGTTAATCTATTGCTCTTGCGTACATATGAGTTATCATCTCCACATTTCTATACATTTCATTTTCTATCATCATATTTAAAATATGGTTATTGTGATGAGATTAATATTTATATATGATAATTATAACATAATTATACTTCTGGAACTATAATATCACACCTACCTTCCATTCTGTTGGAATGTAATAACATCACTCGAGCCTACATGTGGATTGTCACTTATAGAGAGAAATGTGATTTGATTTTTATTTTCATTATACTTATACGGTAATAAAAATGTATTTAAAAATTATAAATTATTTATATAATATAATAATTATTTTTTAATAGTGAATTATTTTTTAACATTCTTTCATTACATACATTGAAAAGTGAAAATAGTGTTCATGTGTATGTATGACCTCCTATCTACAGGAATGGTGTAATTCATTTTTATGACTCTATATTTTATTGATTAATATATATAAATATATAATAAATATAAATTATATTAATATCATGGTTAAAATTCGGAATTTTATGAAACTGGGATAATAGTAAAAGGACTGAAACTACTAAACAAAAATATACATGAAAAATGAAGTAGTTATTACCAAGAACAATGATTTTATCAAGGAATTGTTAATAAATCGGTGATAAAAGATTATAAGTTAATTATATATGTTATGATATATTTGAATATTTTTATATAATATATTTATAATAAATATATAATTATTATACCGGAGTATTGGACACAACCGAATGAAGTCTAACCAAAGGTAGAGGTTTGTTTCACAATCTCATCATTATTATGGAGTGTTAATATTTAATTCTCTATTTAGGGAATTATTTGATATTTCAATATCAACCCAAAAATAATTTATTCTACATTTTTTATTTCTATAAATTACATGTTTTCTATTTATTTTCTTCTATTTAAGTAGTCAAGATACTGAAATAATTTTTTTATAGAAAACATATCTTAATTTTTTACTTGATTGGTAAACATTATCTTTCAAATCCACATTTCCTTAAAATGTATCACTTTTTTTAACATTATAAAATGATTAATTAAATATTTTATTACCTAATTTTCTATTTTTTTGAAAATGAAAATGAATTTTATTGATGTTTTCAAAATGATATACTTTTTAACCATTTTACAAAAGTATGAAGTAAATGTTTTTTTAACTGATACATATTGAACATAATTTCCCACCATCATGACCACTCATTACTTTGAAGAATTATTTATATGTTTATAAGGTAATTTTAAAATAAATGTTTTTCTTAATATTTAGGAAATATTTAATTTTAAATAGAGTTTCAAAGTGAAAAGGGATATTTTCTTCAATAGATTTTCATAAATATATATTAAAATTATTTTCATCTATGTAAACATACTTTTTTAATTATTATGATCTAATGAATTTATAATATTATGATACCATACACCATATTTCTCTAGATAGATTATGATCAAATTTAATGGGGAAGTTAATGATATCTTATATAGTAATTCTTCTAACACATATAGTTATTTTTTTACAGAATGTTGATAATATTGTTTACTCATAATATGAATTCATTAGAATTATTAAATCATGGGTGGGGACTGAAATTACATATCCACGTAGATGCATTGGTATGTATCATGATAAAAACTAGTTTAGGTATTTGGTCAAGTCAGTTTCTATTTATATATAGGTCTTGGCATGAGGAATTGATTAGAAATTTAGATTTATTGGAATAAGGCCTCAATGTTATGATTCTAATGTTTGAAAGTATGCCTTCTATTATTATGAAAATAGTTATTGGTTTCCAAGAGTTTATTTGAATAGTTTTTATATCCATGGGTATGTTTTAAACACATTTGATTATTTATATGAAATTATTTTGTCATCATTTATTCATACCATAATATTCAAGCCTTGTTTAGATCTCATTGTATTTATTACCTTACTGAGCATCTAAAATCACTTTTTTCTTACATTTCCTTTCCTCAGGATAACAGGAAATGTTTTATAATTGATATATAGGGATATTCTAGAGGGAATTATTTTGATCCTTATAGAAACACTATTTTTATTTTATTTTTTAATACATATGGTTTTTTCTAAGTATGTATATAGTTTACCACGAGAAATAAACTATTCGATCATTTGCAATGTGATCGCTTATATCTAGTTCCAATGTAATAAAGTAATAAATATATCTAGGATAATATGGTTGGGGAATTTAATTTTTATAAGTATAATTAATGTATAAAAATAATAATCATGTAATAATTATTATTCTATAGATGACGGAATGATGACCCATTTAACCATAGTCATCCTATCGAAGTCATTTTTCTCATCTGAGCTAAATATCATCAAAACATCCAACAAGAAAATAATTGATTAATTAATTGAATATATTATGGTAAAAAATAAAATAAAATGAATAATATACCTAAAAAGGTTTCTTAATAAAGTAAATAATTAACATAAGTTTATTATTAGAGAATATAAAGAACGTACGTAACGAGTGGGACTCAAGATAAGGGACACATTAAATTGAAACCTCAATTTAAATGTTTTAATGATTTGTTTTATATATCATTTTATTCAAAATCTATAATTTTAAAATTATCATATTGGAATTTTAATATATACATTAATTAATTAGAATTTATTTTTTTATTTTCTTATAATTATTTATAAAAAAATATTTTTATGTAACATTAATAATTTCTTAATAAAAGGAAAAATTAGTGTACATTTTTAACCTAGATGGTGTCAATTGATTTTAACATACCCATATCCATTCTTTTTGTTTTCTATTTCCCTCTATGATTAGATTTTTTAGTCAAAAACCCCATCAGTCCCTTTGTTCTAGAAATTTCAATTTTTATAATTGGGTTTTAAAAAAACAAGGTATATAAATTTCAGGAAATCAAATATTACTTATGGTTTTAAAAAGATATATTTTCTAGTTTAAATATGGAAATGAAATATATTATATATTTCATCCATTTTATGGTTATTGAAAATTATTTATGATGATGGAAGATCCTGATGTGACCCATGAAGATGGGTGAGCCCGATATAGCTCTCCAATGGATTTGGTAATGATTACGTCCTCTATAGAATTATTTTGGGAATAAATTGCAATGTTTATTCTAATTTTTGGACCATAAGAGATTGTTAGGAACTATCTTTGACTATAATGGTTTTAATTATCACAAATCATGTCATATATTAACATATATATTACTTTATGATAGACCCAAATTATGTCAAAGATTATCTGTTATATGGGATCATTCAAATAATATAACTAATTAATATTGTTTAAGTCTAAACAAGGTTATAAAATATTTATCTATGTGTAATTATGGGTATTAACCCTTTCTGGATTTTCTTCACTATAAAAAAATAGAACATCTAAAATTATCTATGTACAAGTCACTAACAGCAATAGAAGAACTAAGACACCTATTGAAAAATGAGTCACTTATGCATATGACTCACTGACACAGATGACATACTGATGAATATGAATCACCGACACATACAAGCTACTGTTAGTCCAAGTGACCTACCGATGCATGGTGCAACTGATGCATGGAATCACTAATAGTTAAAACTATTCACCAATGTAATGAGTCACTAACATATAACAAGCCCGATAGAATGACACACTGATGGGTTGACTCACTAATGGAAGGAGATACCGATATATGAGTCACCAACTAATGTCCCACTAACATGACAACACACCCATAGACTGACTCACTAACCGAGGTATCAACGATAGACTGTTTAAAATATCATTTATTAAATTTATCTCTAAGAGTCATATTTGAGTCATTTAATGACACCAACATATTTAATAATATTTTGTTGGACTTTTAGTAAAAAGTATGAGGTACTATGATCCTATGCACATGGATAGAACATGCTCTTTGTCGAACCTCAAGAATAAAAAGATTTTTTGAAAAGAGAAGAATATAATAGAAGAGATGGATGTGTTGTGTTCCTACATTTGAGACATATAGAAGAACATATGTGACTCTCAGGCACCCATTGTGAACTCAAGAACAAAATGAAGAATACATGAGACAATCTCAATTAAGTTATACATTGAATCAACAAACTCAGTCATCATATCAAAGAAAGAGAAGGATATACCTGTAAAAACATACTTGTACCTAGAAGCCAGAATATGACACTTTGTTTTAGTTTTAACTTCCAAAAGAATACTAAAACCTCATCTCAACTACATTTTAAGAGTCCATAGCTACATCTCAAGACCCACAGTGCCTTCTAAATCGTTTCTCATATTTATTTGATTTGTTGTGTGAATTTTTACATAATTTTGATAATTGTGTGTATATGTATGCTAATAAAACATTGTCTCCTATATCAAACTGAAGGATACAAGATATCCTTACACTCATACATTTTTACATCTTTTTACACCCATGAATAAGTTTGAAAGAGGTCCTTGTGTGACCTAGTAGTTTGAACCAACGAAGAACTCTGGTAGTGGTCTTTTGACCTGGACTACATGTGTGCTATTGTGAACCCCAATCCTAGTTTTGGATCAAAATGTTTATTAATTTAATATTCTTGGTGGAAGGTGATAAACAAGTAGATATTATTAGGTCTCTTCTTGAGACTGAACCTCTTGGTTCATTTCCACAATGTTTTTTACTTTTAGTTTTTACTCTGTTTTATCGCATTTTTCATAAAACTATATTGAACTCTGATATTTTTTCTTATCAATAATTTATAACAATATTGACTTATTAGGTAAGTTTCAAAAGTTTAATTAATTATAAAATTTCAATAACTATGAACTGATAATTTTTTTTTTCAGAAATTAATCGAACAATCAAGCACTTATAAATTCACTACTGTGTAATTGGTCAACTAAATTTAAAATATGGGGGTAATTAAAATTATACTTATTAATAGAAGTTTTCATAGGAACTCAATTCACCCCCTCTTGATTTTCTTAGTCCAACTAACATTTGGTATCAGAGGTTTTGGAATTATTAATTTTCAAAGCTTTTTCAAACATTTCAACTTTGATTTTAGTTGTATTTCAAATATCTTAAAATTTTGGTTAATATTAAGTTTTTATCCTTTAAAATATTTTTCTAATTTTTTTTATAAAAAATATGCTGGAAGGTGCTATGACTAATATATCTCCATTCTATAATAGAACTAACTATGAAAAATGGAAAATGGAAATGAAAATTTACTTAGAATATACGGGTTTTGAAATTTGGTCTTAAATTATAGATGAATATAAGATTCATGCTACTGCTAGAACTACTTGGGATGACCCAACTAAGATTTCTTATATTAATAAATTTAAATCCATGAATTACTTATACTATTATTTAGGAGAGGAAGAATTGAACAGAATTTCTGCATTTAAAGTGACCCATGAAATTTGGGATACTTTATATATTTTACATGAAATAAAATCTAGTGTTAAGGATATGATACTTAACACATATAACATTAAATATTATAACATTAAAATGAATCATAATGAGAATATTTATGATATGTATCTCATGTTTAATGAAATAGTTTATGCTTTGATCACTTTGGGAAGAGATGTTACTACCAAGTAATAAATTATGAGGATTATCACATTCTTACAAAATAGATGGATAGGATCTTCTTTCTCCATTAGAGAATCATGTGACATCAGTAAACTACTTGTCAAATAACTCATTGTAAAACTGATGATGTATGAAGAAGAGCTTCAAGACAACTAATGGAATAATAAGATGAACATTAGAGAATCATTTTAGCATTTAAAACTACTACCTATAAGAACAAGTAAAATAGAATGTGCTAGCTGATGTTGAAATCTCCAGTAATGATGAATGAACATTAGATAGTAATTGCGAGATGGATTATCTAGATAGAAGACTCAAGAAATTCTATAGGAAGAATAAGTTCTTTAGGAATGATAATTATAAAGGATGATATGGTAACAAGGGAAACTATAAAATGTATTAGAAAAGAAATTAAAAATAAGAGGAGGTTATATGATATAAATGTAAGAGGAGAGGAATTGTCAATATTGACTGCAAAAAATAAAAATAAAAAATTAGTATGAAAACAAAGATAAGAAGTATAGAAAATTTATGATGGATACCTAGAGTTCCTATGAAGATAGCTCTATGGAATCAGTATCGTCTCATTATGAGATAGATGACATGGAAATATGTGTTTTATGAAAAACACATTTGAGGTAACCTTATATTCTCCTATAAAAAATACATAATATTCTTGAGATGAAATTGATTCAGAAAATATGATAAGTGATGAACTTTTTTAATACTATAACATGATTGAAGAGACATGCAATGAACTGAAATATAAATATAAATCTTTGATGATTTAACTTACTCCCATTATAAATACTATGTTTGAACTTACGATTGAAAATGAAAAGAATTCTCAATTGTTCAGTGAATACAATGAATTAAGAATATCTAATGAGAAATTGAAGAATGATCTAGAAAATTTTACCAATAAGAAATATAATCTTACTCAAAGATTTGGTAAAGAGATAGATCCTAAGTACATTTATGGTATTGGATATCAACCTGGATAGAGAAACCTATCTAAAACACATTTTATAAATAAATCTGGAAAATCTATATTTCTACCTGAAATCAAAACTCTGATGCTAGTTATAGTTCAATAAAATATTTTTGTACCTCTAAGAGTTCTGTACCAAATAGTGTCTATTTTTCAAATATGTAATATAATTTTTATTAGATACCCATGGAGAAACTGTGGGTACCCAAATAATTGATTACCAATGTCATTGGACCCAAACAAGTTTGGGTACAAAAACCAACTTTTGTTTGATTATTCTATTGGAAATATTTTTAAAGACCTCCTGCAAGAGTCAGTAGTACTTGGACAGTATATGTTCATGACATATGATATGAGACTACTCAATATTCAATAACCTAATGAATTTTTATGGTGGATATGTCACCTTTAGTGACAATGTTAAAGAAAAAATAATTTTCTTATACCAGATTTGTAATTCTAACTCAGTTTTAATTTCTAAAGTAATTTTTGTTGATGGACTGAAATATACTTTTCTTAGTTTTTCAAAATTATGTGATGATAGATTTGATGTTAAATTTTAAAATGATTCTTGAAATGTTTTTAACTCTAAAAATGAATTTGTATTTTCTTACCTTAGGATTTAAAATGTTTATGCTGCTAACATAGATTCTTTAGTCTATAAAAATGTCTCATGCTTAAAGGTGTTTCATAGAGTATTAGATTTGGAATATAATATTATGACACTATAATGTACACTCCCTTAGGAATCTTCCTATAAAAGGATTCTTCAAGGATCCACCCAAACTTGATTTTTCAAATTACAAAGTCTATAATCCTTCTTGAAAGGGTAAACAAAAAAATATTTCTTTCAAATCAAAGAAAGAAGTTTCAACTTCTCAAATATTATAGTTGGTTCACATGTACTTGTTTGGACCATCTCGAGTTTCTAGTTGAAATGGGAAGCACTGAGTCTATGTTCTTGTAGATGACTATTCTATGTATACATGGACTTATTTCATAGCTCACAAAAATGAAAAATGTACTTACTTCACCAGGTATTCTAAAACATTTTAATATCTAAATGGATATAGAATAAAATTCTTAATAAGTGATCATGGTTATGAGTTTGAAAATAAAGAAATTAAATCTTTCTGATATCACAATGGAAATAGTCATAACTTTTATGTCCCTATAAAACCTCAAAAAAATGGATTTTTGGAAAGAATAAATAGAACCTTACATGATATAGACCAAACAATTCTTAATGAATATGATCTACCTTTTTACTTTTGGGCAGAGGTTGTGAATACATCTTTCTACATAATTAATAGAGTCTTAATCAAAACTATCCTCAAGAGTACACCTTATGAATTTTGGAATAATATAAAACCAAAAGTTAGTTACTTTAATGTTTTTGGTAGCAAAGTATATATCATTAATTCAAAGGAAAATCTTGAAAAATTTTCATCCAACAGTGAGGAAGGGATCTTCCTTGGTTACTCAACCTCTAGTAAATATGATAGAGTCTTTAATGAAAAAACCAAGTGTGTGGAAGGATATGTGTGTATAAAATTGATTAAATAGATCAATATGAACCTAATACCTCCATATAAAACCTGGAATATGATATTTTAAATCCATACATAAATGAAAAATCATTTAATCCTTTTGTCAAGCATTCTGTTAAATAAAACAGTTCGGGAAATTCTTCTGACTCTGAACATGATGAACCCGAACATATAGATGAACCTGAAATTACTAGACCATTATTTTCTAGACCACCTAGAACTATCAAGAACCATAATTTAGATGTTTTTTGGAGACTTATATAAAGAGACACAAACTAGATCTTCTCTTAGAAACTAGGTTGAACATCAATCCTTTTTGTAATAGCTTGAACGAAAAAACATCAATGATGAAATTAAAGATGAAATTTTAGGGTTTGATATGTAGGAAGAACATAATGAATTTGAAATAAATAAATTTTGGAAAATTGTGGATAGACTGAAATACTCCTTGACCATAGGCACTAAGTGGGTGTTTAGGAATAAAGTAGACGAATCAGGTAATATTATTAGAAATACATCCCAAATGGTTGCACAAAGTTATAGTCAATAATATGAAATTGACTATGAAGAAACTTTTGCACCAATTTTCTAGACTTGATTCCATCAAAATCATTCTTTTTTATGCTACCCATATTAATTTCAATCTTTATCAAATGGATGCTAAAATTTCATTCCAAAATGGGTATATAGTTGAGGATGTTTTTTATTAAACAACCCCTCAATTTTACAAATCCTCATTTTCAAAATCATGTTTTAAAATTAAACAAAGTTTTATATGGTTTAAAATAAGCTCTAGAAGCATGGTATTATTGAATAAGTACTTTTCTCTTTAATTTTTTAAAAAAAGGAATTGATGATCCTAGTCTCTTTATAAAAATAATTTCTAATGATGTTTTAGAAGTTTAAATATATGTAAATGATATTATTTTTGGATCTTCAAGAAAATTTTTATGTATTGTTTTTTATAAAAAGATGAAAAGTGAATTTGAAATGAACTTGATGGGTGAACTCAAATTATTTCTTGAAATTAATGTTTTTTTAAAATAAATAATGTATTATTTTAAATCAAAGTAAATAAATAAAATACCATTTAAAAATATTTGGATTTGATATCATTAAAATTATTGATACTCCAATGAGTACTACTTGTATATTGGATCTTGATAAAGAATCTAAATCTATTGATCAAACCACTTACAGAGGAATGATTTGAAATTTACTCTACCTGAATACTAGTAGGCCAGATAGAATGTTCACTATGTATATGTGTGCCCATTTTCAAGATAATCCCAAATAAACTCACTAAAATTCTATTAAATGTATTTTCAAATACCTCAAACATACTATTAACTTAGGTTTATTTTATCCTAAAATACAATCATTTGATATAGTCAGTTGTTCTGATGCTGATTTTTGTGGATGCAGGTTAGATAGAAAAAGAACCACTATAACATGTCACTTTTTGGGAATGTATTTTGTTTCATGGTGTACTAAAAAACACAATTTTATTGCATTATCTACTACCGAAGATGAATACATAGCTGCTGGTAGTTGTTGTGATTAGATTTTATAGATTAAACATACTCTTCTAGATTATCAATATTAATTTAGAAACATACCTATAAAATTTGATAATACAAGTACTATTAACATTTCTAAGAACCTGTTTTCTCATTTTAGAACAGAATATATTTATTTATGAAATCACTTTTTGAGAGATCATTATCAAATGTGTAATATCACATTAGAATTTATTAGCATTGGATATCATATTGATAACATATTCACTAAGCCATTGAAATCTAAAAGAGTGAATTAAATCAGACGTGAGTTAGTAATGATCAATCTATAAGACCTTGTGTTGCTATTCCTTTGAGTTTTTTTAAGTATGATTTTCAAGCAGACTCCACAACTTTGTCATGCCGACACAGTTGTCTTGTCGACACCGATGCTAAGTCAAACTGACACCGTTAGTGTTATGAAAAATATGTCATGCCGAAACTGATGACTCACAATTTTTATAAATATTATGTTTTTATCAAAACAAAACTATTTCATTAACTTTTTGGAACATAGACCACAATTTCCCGATTGTGTAATTTTAAAAGCCCTAAATTATATAAATTTGAATAAATCCACTCTACTCCTTTACATCAGCAATACCTTGGCTATTTAACTCATTTTAACCTTGACCTTTCACCTTCTAACCATAATACTTAAAATATTGGAATGGCCCATGTAAAAATATATCATGATGATGAAGAGTATCATGCTTCTAAGAAACAGAAAGGTTAATTGAGAAAATCTTCAGAAACGGTGAATACTACTCTAGAAAATCATATTGTATCTCTAAAAAAGGAAGTTCTTGCAGAATGGATATTCAAAATAAAGTCTTAGTTGATCAAGTCACTACAAGATTACATTTGTCTTGAGTGGTTCTCAAATAATAAATGAACCTTTTACTTGAATTTATTTCATGAGGTTTACATGAATATAAAGTTCTTTTTGGAAGGAAGTGATGTTTACTCGATTAAATCTATTGCAAAAGTGAATATAATATTCTTCTATTCAAGACATTAGGGAGAATGTCATAAATTTACTCATGAAGGTATATTTGATGATTATCAAGGTACCTGTCTAACTAAGAGTGATATGTATTTCTTTGAGACAACTTTAAAAGAGATTGATAATGATGATCATAGAAGAACTATTGATAAAAATTTAAGTGGTGAATGTAGAATCATTTTTATGTTTATACATAATCAAATATATCAGATGAATTGGGACTTGGTTTCTATTAAATATCAAGATGTTTTCTTGGTTTATCTGCTAAGAAAATAGATCAACGAAAATTTGTGTTGACACCTTGTTATGCACATGAATGAGATGATCAAACCTTCCTACAAAACTAATTCCATTTTCTATCCTAGGATTACCTCAACAATGATGAAAGAAAATAGGTTTTTACATGATGGTGAAGAAGTTTTTTCTGAGTGTAGTGGGATATTCCTCAATAAAGTGATTTGTTAGAGAATAAAAATCATATGGAATCCATGGAAGAGATAATGGGTTGGATATGAAGATAATATCTATGAAAACATCAATACAATGGATCATCCAACTAGACCTAAGAATATTGATGATCTTTTTATGGTACTAAATGAGTTAGTTATTTTCTCTTTAAGAGAAGAAGAGGATCTTGTCACACCATTTAGATATCAGGGATCAACTATTGACGATATGACTGATCCAGACACAAAAGGACCTTTCAAGGTATTTTCCTTTAGATCTTTTTTTCGTCCACTTACCTTATCCTTTGATGATTCCTCTCTTGAAGATAATGGGGATGAGAACATAGAAGTCTTAGGCATTGTGGAATACATAATTAGATCTGGTGTCTCTAAAGAAGAAGAAGAAGAAGATGAAAGTAAAGATGGTGGAAGTGGTAGTGCAAATGAAGAGTAAGAATATGAAGAATATGGTGAAAAAAATACAAATGAGGAACAATTATTTGAAAATTATGATTATAAAATCTATTGAAGTGATAATGACTATCATAAGGATAATGAAGGTAAAAATTTTAAAATAATTGATGTTATAGATCAGGCTCGATTGGAAGAACCTCCTAAAGTTGTTTATGAAGTAAGAGAAGATGATGAAGTTACTGCTGAAGTGGAATCTCAAGAAATTCATGTATGTAATTTGGATTATGAAATAAGAAAATCTCATATTGAAGATAAGAAACTAGTAAGGAAATCATTGATTGAGAGGGAGAATCAAGAAAGTGAAAATCAAGATAGAGAAGAGAATCGACTTTGAAGATTAAGTCTTGATACTATTACTCCTCTAGATGATGATATAATGACTGAATGGATGAGTAATATAAGGTATTTGACACTAGGATTAGACTAGGAAGGTTCAGAAGATGATGTGATTGTACCTATTTCAAGGGACCATTGGGTGAGACCCTTTCTAGTGACTGTGTCACTAAGGTTGATTTGAAAGATTTCATGGAAGACATATGTTCATCACTAAGATATTCAGTACAATCTCAGATGAGATATGAGATTGATGAATCTAGAAGAGAAAACATTGAGCTGACTGATAAGCTGATTATTATCTGGCCTATGGCAGAAGGTGTAAAGAAAACTAGAAATTCTAGTTCTACTCCTGCCTCAAATTGTGTATCTCAAGATGATACTGTTTTAGTCTCACATATGGTAATAATGGAAATTAAAAAAAAATTGATTACAAATGATGAAACCATTTTGAAAGCAACACCAAGATTTGTAATGATATGAATAAGATAACTATTATAATCAATGCTTTATCCACTAAGTACAAAACTATAATATAGATTTTCATGAAAGTACTTAAAGAGCTTTTTTCTCATCATATTGTTCCTGAATTTTCAAAACTGATAAAGGATGTAAAGGAAATTGTGAAATCAGATTCAACCTCAACTCCAACTATTATTCCATCCACATCCAGTCAGACCTCTCAGACTTTGGATACTAAGGCAATCATAACTGTTGTAAAAGAATATCTTAAAGATCTTTTTTATACCTCCGGAAAGGGACACCGCAAAAATATTGACAATAATAATGATCATGTGCATGAAATGGTCATATTATATACCATGGAATCATATGAAACTCCGGAAGATATTACAAAGAGAATAAATTCATATTATCCATGATTTACTCCAAGCATCAGTTGACAAGTCATTTTAAGTATTTAGAAGAAAATTTGACTTTACCCCCAGTTACAAAAGAATTAAAAGAAAATCTCAAGAAATTAAAGGACTTCACTCCTCTATTGGATAAATTTATGGAAAATAAGGATGTCTTTAAGAAATCAATGAAATATGGTTGTTAGATTATTGAGGATTTCATCAAACTATTAAATCTGTATCTCCATGTTTAGAGTGAACCCATTGTTTTTATAGCGGTTGCTTCACTTCACTCTGCTCCACAAATGACTTCCTCTCCAATGCCAGTTTCTCAGGCCTTAACCCATATCTAGCCTCTTATCATATAAAAACCTCAAACTCAGCTGTTATCCTAAGACAAACCAATCTTGGAACGAACTGTTCCAGTAAGAATTATTCTGCCTCCAATGAAGATCCCTTCAGATGCTCTCGGTTCTCCACCACCACCTATTAAACCTACCATTGATCCCTTTGACAAGTGTAAGTCACCCCTTAATCCTAAGAAGTATTGTGGAGTGATTTTTTTTATATGGATGAGTTTTTGTAATTTTTTACATTCAGTGTAATTTGATTATGACTACCAATTCACTATTTCTACTTTTATTTTTTATTTTTTAACCATCCACTTTTTGTTAATCCCAAAAGGGGGATAACATTATTAATCATTGTTATGTGTTTATGAATTATTTTTTTTATGTTACTATGATACATTTCACTTCCCACAATTATTTTCTTTATCCTATTCATCTTTATCGTAAATAATAATTATATTTTTTACATTATTCATTCTTCAATGGTACTTAATAAGGCCATGATTTGTGATCATCAAAAAGGGGGAGATTGTTGGACCATAAGAGATTGTTTTCCACTATCTTTGACTATAATGGTTTCAATATAAAAAATCATGTCATATATAAACATATATATTACCTCATGACAAAACCTAAATTATGTCATAGCTTATCTAGTATATCTGATCATTTCAATATTATAACTAATTACATTTGTTTAAGCCTAACCAAGATTATAACAGATTATCTAGGTGTAAATATAGGTATTAACACTTTCTGAATTTTTTTAATATAATACAGATATAAAATCTAAAATTATCTAAATATGAGTCATTGGGACCAATAGAAGGATTGAGACACTGGTAAACAAATGACTCACCGATGAATATGACTCACCAACATAGATGACCTACCGATGCATATGAATCACTAACACATATGACCTACAATTTCATATGACTCACCAACATAGATGAACTACTTATGCATATGACTCACCGATGCAGTCGACTTACCATTAGTCTAAGTGACCTTCCGATGCATTGTCCTACCGATGCAAGGACTCACTGATAGTTAAAATGAGTCACCAATGTAATGAGTCACTGACATATGGCAAGACCGATAGAATGAAATAATGATGGGTTGAGTCACTGATGGAGGGAGATACCAATAGAAGAGTCATAGATTGATGTCTCACTAACAAAATGACTCACCGACATACTGATTCACCAACTAAGGACTCTCCGATAGACTGTATAAATTATCATTTATTAAATTTATCTCTAATGATCATATTTGAATCATTTAATGAAACTGACATATTTTATATTCATTTGTAGTAATTTTAGAAGATAGTACAAGGAGCAATGAACCAATGAACGTCTAAATAACATGATATTTATCCACACTTAATAATAAATAGCTTTTTAGAATAGATATAAATTGAATAGAAGACAAGAGAAGTGTGGTGTGCCCATGTGTGATACATACAGAAGAACATGCCTGAATCTCATTAACTCACTATGAAATCAAGAAAAAAGGAAGAATACACGAGGCAATGTCAATCAAGTTGTACACTGAATCAACAAACCTTATCATCATATCAAATAAATAGAAGGATATACTTGCAGAATCATACTTGTACTTGGATTTCAGAATATGGATCTCTGTTTCAGTGTTAACTTCTAGAAGAAGACTCAAACGTCATCTCAGCTACATCTGAAAAGTCCATAGCAGCATCTTAAGACACACAGAGCCATCTAAATCCATTATCATATTAATTTTATATGGTGCGTTCATTTTTACATACTTTTGAGTAGTGTGTGCATCTTCCTTTTAAGCACACACTATCTCCTGTTCCAAACTGAAGGGTAAAAGATATCCTTCCAATCATACCTTCTTATATCTTTTTACTCCCATGGATAAGTGTGGAATAGGTCCTTGTGTGACCTGGTAGTTTGTACTCATGAAGAACTGTGGTATAGGTCTTATGACCTAGACATCCTGTTCATTGTTGTGAACAACGATCTTGGGTGTGGATCAAACTATTTATTAATTTAAACTTTTTACTGGCAGGTGATCACCATGTGGAGAGGATTAGATCTCTACTTGGGACTAAACCTATTGGTTTATTTGAACTCTATTTTTACCTTTAGTGTTTACCTTGATTTATAACATATTTCATAAAACCAAATTAACTATATTTGTTAGTATTATAAATTTTTTATAACAGTATTGACTTATTAGGTTAGTTTCAAAAGTTTTATTAATTATCCAATTGATAAAACTTTGAACTAATCAACCTTTTAAGAAATTAATCAAATAGAAAAACTCTTATAAATAAAAAATTGGCTTACTGGTCAGTGGAATTTTAAACATGGGGGAATTAAAAATTATACTTTTTAATAGAAATTTTTATAGGAACTCAATTCATCCCCCTTTTGAGTGTCTTACTCTGACCAAATCTAATTTTAAGGGTTGTTGTATGGGGTTTTTATGTCTTATTTGAAGATGATGTACCATGTCACGTACATGAATTTTGTTTTCTTACTAATTTTATGGAAACCATTTAAATTCAATAGGTGATCTAATGATATTTTGTTTTAGTGTAATTATTACTTCCATTAGGGGTAAAAATGAATACTTTTAAGAAAATTTATTTCATGAGTTCTCATGTTTTATAAGAAACACTAGTGATTAATATTTTTATTATATGATTTATTATTATGTTTCTTATGAAAAAATGTTAGGATGAAATATGGATTTCTTATGTAGATAAATGATTATTTTGATTTCAAATTTTATTATGTCAAAGGAAAACTTGTTTATTGATTATTAATGATTTAAATGGGACTAATGGGTTTCCCACAATATTTTAATAACAATTACTAATATTTTTGAACTTATAAAATGTTTTAAAATGTTTTCTATATGGTTTAAAGAATTATTGGGAAAAAAGATGATGCCAAGATGAAAATGATGAAGATATGTTATGAAAATAAAACTTGTTATATCTTTATAGTTTTTTATTGTTAGAGAAAGGGATATTCAGTAAAAGTGTCCAATTTTTATGTAATATTTATTTATATAAGTTTGATGACTTAAGTCTCTAAATCTATAAACTGAAAATATCTTTAGGACTGTATGAAGATGAATTCTTTTACAAAGACTCAATTTATGGATTGGATAAGGTTTCATACAAATAGGTAGAGAGTCTAAATGGCCTCACCCTAAAAACATAGTTCCCTTAAAATGTATGAATATTTTTCTTGGGGATATCCTCGATCTTTGCCCTTACGTGATAATATTCTAACTGAATAACCACCATACAGAAGTATTAAGATCCATGAAGCTGATCAAACATGTCATAAATTTGTGGTAGAGGATGCATTTTAATTAACATGATCTAGTTGATCTCCAAATAATAAACACATAGGTGCATTAGAATATAGTTATTCTTGATAAAGGGGACCAATGCACCACATGTTGAAACACATCTCAATATAAACCCTTTATCCAAATTTTCCTATAGCTACTTCTTTATATTTTCACATTTAACTTTGGTCATTCTATATGGAGTCTTGGTATTCGAAATGCTCCATGTATAAGATTGATTGAAAGTTCAAACTCACTGCTTAGAGTAATACCTACAAATTATTCAAGAAACACATCATCATATTCCATTACAATTTAAATTTCAAATACGATGATCATTTCCTTAGTCTTAATCATTTAAACAAGTTATGTTTCTCATATGAAAATAATATCCATGCTTATGAAGATTTAACCAAAAGAGACTCACTATCCTCATTACACATTTAAAGAATTATATAGAGATTCATGATATAAAGGGAAGCTTCTTTCTCTCAGTAATTTATTTTAGATCTATATAAGGAAATCCAATTAATATAAAAACATTCATCAAATTACACTAAATGGAGTATCACAAGGTTTTATAGGAAACTCATCCTAAAAATATTGATAGAGGATGACTTATATGTTTGGGAATAAATAATTGACCAATTATCCATATTCACCAATATCTCATCATCTATGTTTTGAGGTGGTGTTTGAATAGTTCTTCTAAACATGAATGAAATGAAGTAATCCATTGAACCATAATAAAATAATATGTTCGTAGTCCATAAATTAATAACTAGTGTACTTATCACCACTTAATTATTGGGATCCACCTTAGGGGTTGTGATTATATAATATCACCCTTTATCTCTAGGAATTTTTGGTTTTTGTCATTGATTATCATCGACCCCCACTGGCTTAATGAATTGATTTGAATAGTGGCCATGTTTCCTGTAGTTGAACCAGTGGATGGTATGATGAGTGTTTACTAAAGAATTCTTTTATTATTTCGCATTGGTGGGTTTGTCACACCATAATTTTATAGCTATGTTCCATTACATATCATTCCTATATCATTTCCATGCCCCCTTTAGAAAAATGTGGGGATGATTCTTCCCACACATTTGACTAGTGGGGTGTTGGAATCTCTTTACCCTGTGAGATTTAACTATCACAGTAACAGAATCAAAATTCATTCTTCAGTTACTATCACATGAATCATGAGGCCCATTAGAGTCATAGATATCCATATTGACTTTAAGGGAACATCATAAAATTCCTTTATAGCTATGGAAGTCTCAAATTTCCAAATAATTTTGAATATTCTAATTTATCCCACTAAAGTAGTATTCAACATTACTTTCATGGTCAATGAAGAAGTTGGGGGCCTATCATGCACGTACTTTGATGTTTTCCTCATAAACCCTAATGAAATCATCATCCATTTTCATAAGTAAAATTAATTACCTCTCGATTTTTTTTGAATATTGACCATCATAAATATGATCAAGGTGATGATTTTGAAATAATTGAAGCAATGGATCCAGCTCGATTGGAAGAACCTCCTGAAGTTGTTGTTAAAGTGATAGAAGTTGATGAAGTTACTGCTAAAGTGGAATCTCAAGAAATTCATATATGTCCTTTGGTTTATGATATAATAAAACCTTATATTGGAGATAAGAAACTATTAAGGAAAGATCAATTTGAGAGGGAGAATCAAGAAAGAGAAAATCAAGCAAGAGAAGAGAATCAACTTTGAAGTGTAAGGATTGATACTCATAATCCTCTAGATGATGATATAATTGCTGAATGGATGAGAAATCCTAAGTATTTTTCATTAGGATTAGACTATTATGTTTTAGAAGATGATGTGATTGTACCTATTGCAAGGGACCATTGGATGAGACCCTTTCTAGTGAATGTGTCACTAAGGTTGATTTGGAAAAATTCAAGGAAGACGTATGTTCATCACTAAGACATTCAATACAATCTCAGATGAGATATGAGATTGATGAATCTCAAAGAGAAAACACTAGGCTGACTGATAATCTGATTGTTATCTATTCAATAGCTGAAGGTGTAAGGAAAACTAGAAATTATAGTTCTAATCTTGCCTCAACTTGTGTATCTTAAGATGAAACTGTTTTAGTCTCACATATGGTGATGATGGAAATTTAAAAAAAATTGATTACAAATGATGAAACCATTTTGGCAGAAACACCAAGCTTGGTAATGATATGAATAAGATAACTATTAGGATAAATTCTTTATCCACTAGGTACAAAACTATAATAGATATTTTCATGAAAGTACTTGAAGAGCTTGTTTCTCATCATAATGTTCCTGAATTTTCCAAACTGAGAAAAGAATTAAAGGAAATTGTGAAATCTGATTCAACCTCAATTCCTACTATTATTCCTTCTACATCTGGTCAGACCCCTCAGACTCTGGATACTAAGGCAATCATAATTGTTGTAAAATAAGATCTTAAAGAACTTTTTTATAACTCTGGAATGGGAATCCTCAAAAATATTTACAATAATAATGATCGTGTGCATGACATGGTCATATTATTTACCAAGGAATCGTCTGAAAGTCAAGAAGATATTACAAAGAGAAAAAATTCATATTTTCCATGATTTACTCCAAGCATCAGTTGACAAGTCATTTTAAGTATTTGGAAGAAAATTTGACTTTACCCCCAGTTATAAAAGAATTCAAAGAACAACTCATGAAATTAAAGGACTTCACTCTTCTATTGGATAAATTTATGGAGAATATGGATGAATTTAAGAAATAAATGAAATATGGTGGTTAGATTATTGAGGATTTCATCAAACAGTTAAATCCATATCTCCATGTTCAGAGTGAAGCCATTGTTTTTCTAGATGTTTCATATCTTCACTCTGCACCGCAAATGACTTCCTCTCCAATGACAGTTTCTCAGGCATTGACCCAGATCTGGACTATTATCACATAAAAATCTCAAACTCATCTGTTATCCCAAGACAAACCATTCTTAGAACCAACTGTTCCAACAAGAATTATTCTGCCTCCAATGAAGATCCCTTCAGATGATCTTGATTCTCCACCACCTCCTACTAAACGTTCCTTTGATCCCTCTGATAAGTGGAAGGCACCCCTTAACCCTAAGAAGTATTTTAGGGTGATTATTTTTTATATGGGTGAGTGCTTGTAATTTTTTACTTTCAATGTAATTTGATTATGACTACCAATTCATTGTTTCTACTTTTCTATTTTATTTTTTAACCATCCACTTTTTTGCTAATCCCAAATGGGGATAACATTATTAATCATTGTTATGTGTTTGTGAATTATTATTTTTTATGTTAATATGATACATTTAACTTCCCATAATTATTTTCTTTAGCCTATTCAACTTTATCGTAATTAATAATTAGATTGTTTACATTATTCATTCTTCAATAGTACTTAATAAGGCCCAGATTTCGGATCATAAAAAGGGGAGATTGATGGAACATAAGAGATTGTTTTCCACTATATTTGACTATAATGGATTCAATATCACAATTAATGTCATATATAAACATATATCTTACCTCATGACAGACCCTAAATTATGTCATAGATTATCTGGTATATCTAATCATTTCAATATTATAACTAATTAAATTTGTTTAAGTCTAAACAATCTTATAACAGATTATCTATGTGTAATTATAGGTATTAACACATTCGGACTTTTTTGTAATATAAGACAGATATAAAATCTAAAATTATCTAAATATAATTCATTGGCACTGACAGAATAACTGAGACACTGGTAGACAAATGAATCAATTATGCATATGACTCACCGACATAGACGACCTACCGATGCATATGAATCACCTACACATATGACCTACTGTTTCATATGACTCACCAACATAGATGAAATACTTATGCATATGACTCACCGATGCAGTCGACTTACCATTAGTCTAAGTGACCTTCTGATGCATTGTGCTACTGATGCAAGGACTCACCGATAGTTAAAATGAGTCACCAATGTAATGAGTCACTGACATATGGAAAGACTGATAGAACGAAGTAATGATGGGTTGAGTCACTGATGGAAGGAGATAACGACAGACGAGTCATCGACAAATGTCTCACTGATAAAATGACTCACCGACATACTGATTCACCAACTAAGGACTCTCTGATAGACTGTATAAATAATAATTTATTAAATTTATCTCTAATGATCATATTTGAATCATTTAATGAAACTGACATATTTTATAATCATTTGTAGTAATTTTAGAAGATAGTAAAAGGTGAAATGAACCAATGAACGTGTAAAAAACATGATATTTATCAGCCCTTAATAATAAAATTCTTTTTAGAAAAGAGATTAATTGAATAGAATACAAGAGAAGTGTGGTGTGCCCATGTGTGATACATATAGAAGAACATGCCTGACTCTCATGCACTCACTGTGAACTCAAGAAAAAAAGTAATAACACACGAGGCAATGTCAATCAAGTTGTAAATTGAATCAACAAACCTCTTCATCATATCAAATAAGGATAAGGATATACTTGCAGAACCATACCTGGACTTGGATGCCAGAATATGGATCTCTATTTTAGTGTTAACTTCCAAAAGAAGACTCAAACCTCATCTCTGCTACATCTGAAAATTCCATAGAAGCATCTTAAGAAGCACCGAGCCATCAATATCCTTTATCATATGAATTTTATCTGTTGTGTTCATTTTTTACTTACTTTTGAGTAGTGTGTGCATATTCCTTTTAATCACACACTATCTCCTGTTTCAAACTGAAGGATAAAAGATATCCTTCCAATCATACCTTCTTACATCTTTTTATTTCCATGGATAAGTGTGGAATTAGTCCTCATGTGACCTGGTAGTTTTTACTCACGAAGAACTATGGTAGAGGTATTGTGACCTGGACATCCTGTTCACTATTGTGAACCAAGATCTTGGGTGTGGATCAAACTATTTATTAATTTAAACTTCTTGATGTCATGTGATCACCATGTGGAGAGGATTATATCTCTGCATGGGACTAAACCTATTGGTTCATTTCTACCCTATATTTACCTTTAGTGTTTACCTTGATTTATCACATATTTTATAAAACCAAATTAACTATGTTAGTTAGTATTACAAATTTTTTATAATAGTACTGAATTATTAGGTTAGTTTCAAAAGTTGTATTAATTATCAAATTGATAAAACTAAGAACTAATCAATCATTTAAGAAATTAATCGAATAATAAAACTCATATAAATTAAAAACTGGCTTACTGGTCAATTGAATTTTAAACTTGGGGGAATTTCAATTTACACTTTTTAACAGAAATATTTATAGTTACTAAATTCATCCCCCTCTTGAGTGTCTTACTCCGACCAATACTAATAGTAAGGGTTGTTGTGTGGGTTTTTGTATGTCTTATTTGAAGATGATGTCCCATGTCACCTACATGAATTTTGATTTTTTTATAACTATTTTTTAGGGAAACTGTTTAACTTCAATAGGTGATCTAATGATCTTTTGTTTTAAAGTAATGATTACTTTCATTTGGGGTAAAAACGAATGCTTTTATGAAAATTTATTTCACAAGTTCTTGTGTTTTATAAGAAACAATAGTGATAAATGTTTTTATTTTATGATTTATTATCAAGTTTCTTATGAAAAAAAATGTTATGAATAAATACTAATTTCTTATGTAAAAAATGATTATTTTTATCTCAAATTTTATTATGTCAAAGGAAAACTCGTTTATTGATTATTAAATATTTAAATGGGACCAATGGGTTTATCACTTTATTTTAATAACCATTACTAAGATTTTTGAACTTATAAATTTTTTTAAAATGTTTTCTATAGGTTTTTAAGAATTATTGGGAATAAAGATGATATTAAGATGAAAATGGTGAAGATATGCCATGAAATGAAAACTTGTTATATTTTAATAGTTTTTTATTGTTAGAAAAAATGAATATTTTGTAGAAGTGTCCAATTTTTATGTAATATTTATTTATATATGTTTGATGACTTAAATCTCTAAATATATAAACTAAAAAGATCTTTAGAACAGTATGAAGATGAATTATTTCCTAAATATTGAATTTATGGATTGGTTAAGTCTTCATGCTTAGAGGTAGAGAGTCCGAATAGACTCACCCAAAAAACATAGTTCCCTTAAAATATATGAAAATTTTTCTTAGGGATATCTTGCATATTTACCCTTACTTGATAATATTCTAACTGAATAACCACCATACATAAGTATTGGGATCCATGAAGCTGATCAAACATGTCATAAATTTGAGGTAGAGGATGAATTTTCATTATCATGATCTTGTTGAGCTAAAAATAATAAACGCATAGGTGCATTAGAATATAGTTATTCTTGATAAAGGGGACCAATGCACCCCATATTGAAGCACATGTGAATACAAACCCTTTATCCAAATTTTCCTGTAGTTTCTTCTTTAGATTGTCACGTTTAACTTTGGTCATTCTATATGGAGTCTTAGTATTCGTAATGCTCCATGTATAAGATTGATTGAAAATTCAAACTCACTACTTAGAGGAATACCTACAAATTATTCAAGAAACACATCATCATATTCCATTATAATGTAAATTTCATAAATGATGATCATTTTTCTAGTCTTAATCATTTAAACAAGTTATGTTTCTCATATAAAAATAATATCCATTCTTGGGAAGATTTAACCAAAAGAGATTCACTATCCTCATTACACATTTAAAGAATTATAGGAAGATTCATGATACAAAGGGAAGCTTATTTCTCTCAGTAATTTATTTTAGATCTATATAAGGAAATCCAATTTATACAAAGAATTTCATCGAATTACACTAAATGGAGTATCATAATGTTTTCTAGGAAACTCATCCTAAAAATATTAATAGATGATAACTTATATGATTGGGAAGAAATAATTGACCAATTATCCATATTCACCAATATCTCATCATCTATTTTTTGAGGCGGTGTTTGAATAGTTCTTTTAAACTTGAATGATATGAATTAATCCATTGAACTATAATAAAATAATATGTTCATTATCTATAAGTCAATAACTACCGTACTTATCACCAATTAATTTTTGAGATCCACCTTAGGGTTTCTGATTATATAATATCACCCTTTATCTCTAGGATTTTTTGTTTTTTTTCATCGATTAAAATCGACCCCCATTGTCTTAGTGAATTGATTTGAATAGTGTCCATGCTCCTTGCAGTTGAACCATTGGATGGTATGATGAGTGTTTACTAGATAATTCCTTTATTATTTCACATTGGTGGGTTTTCCACACCAGAATTTTATAGTTATGTTCCATTACATCTCATGCCTATAGCATTTCCATGTACCCCTTAGAAAAATGTGGGGATGCTTCTTCCCACACTTTTGACTAGTGGGGTGTTGGACTCTCTTTACCGAGTGAGATTTTACTATCACAATAACAGAATTATTTTTTTTTCTTCAACTGATATCACATGAACCATGAGGCCTGTCAGAGTCATAGATATCCATATTGAATTTAAGGGAACATCATAAAATTCTCTAATAGCTATGGAGGATTTTGTCCTATAAAGGTCTCAGTTACAACTTTTTTCTTATTAGGGGGATTTGTATGTTCCTTATAATTCATTATTTTATAAAAAACATGATGTAATTAATAATTTATCAACATGGATATTTTTATTCCTTCACCAATCAATTTTTTCATTCCATTTTTGTAGCCATCATATTTCCCCTTATATTGGTTGTTGACTTCTTTCCTCCAATTTCCATCCACTGGATAAAATTATGGGAAAATTAAAGAAGATATTTTTAAAATTATAAACATATAAAATATAATCTATTATCATTTAGTGGATAACTAAATGACATATGTTCCTTACCCTATGAATTTATATGCCTCAATCTAAGTTATCAATGGGGTATTTCCTAACATAAAAATTTTATGGCCATTTTTGTTCCCTTAATAATGGTTTATAAAGACCATGTAAATTTAAAAAATAATTTCCCAAATGAGTATGAAACTAGATTTAGATTGTGTATTTTTGTATAAAATAGGTGAGGATAGATTCAATGGATAATGTAACCCTTTTGGGGCTATTACCCATGGGTACAATTGTGTTAGAGCCACATCCACTTGTAGTACCCAAATAGGGATTTGTTCATGAAAGCCTTTTAATCTATAATTTTACATTATGTAGGAATTTTATAATTTGTTTTTAATTATACATTATGAATTCAATAAATTTATATAATCCTAATTTATAAAAGTAACAATATCTTTCTCTATTATCGACTATGACTACCTATATATTTAATACACCTTAATTAATGATTTATTACATAAGTAAACACATTATACAATACTAAAAAATAAAATGGCCCAGTGTATCATGATCATCAGACACATCACATAATAAATTGAAATATGGATATAATAACATTATTCAAAATCCCATAACATGATCATAAAATTTTATCTCTCTTGCAAAACTTCACGAGATAACCTAGGGACATACATAAAGAAGGGGTGAACTTTAAATCCTAATAAGTGAATAATCAAAGAAGAACATAATGAAATAAATACATGTGATCCAATAAGAATATAAAGGTAATATAAATGGGTGATAATCCTAAAAATGAACATCAAAACATTATATAAGATGATAACATCAAGGAAATATTGGAATGTGGAAACAAAATAAAACATGATATCATAAGAATAAGTTAAGGCTAACCACCAAGAAATAAAAAAATAGTGTACTTACTATAACCTCCCATGTAACATAAATATAATCTAATGAGAGAAAAAATTACCCAATTCATTGGAGGATATATAATTTGATGCTCAGCTATCACATTCATATCATATATATACATTTTTTTACAACATAGGTCACACAATATAAGAATTTATTTCATCACTTTTATTAAAATAGTTAAGGAATGTTGGATTACATACATGGATGTAATTAATAAATGAATTATATTTATATCCAAATTAATATACAAGAGTGTAAATGGGGATGGGTATTCACTACACAAATGTTTTTGATTGAAAAATTTGTAGGATAATTTTGGAAAGATAATGGGTGTATATAATGATTTACAGAAATAGTCAATGAGAGTGAAATGTGTTCAATAATTACATAAAAATTATATGGAAAATGCTGGTTTCTATAAAAACTCATTAAATTATGAATTTTTTTAAATATAAAGTATTATTAAAAATAAACTACTTTAATTTAAAAGAAAGAGGAGAGGATACCTTACCTTAAGAGGGAACATCTAAAAGCCTCAGAACATATTATTAAGAGTTTGAGACCATATTGGGAGGGTTTTATAAAGGGATAGAGAGATTAAATTCATGTTAACTAGGTTCAGAATGAAGATTAAGGGTATCTTGGGTGCAGTTTTATAGGAAATAGGAAGGAAATTCTTTATTGATTTCAAAACATTGGTTTTGGAATCTATATGATGAAATGATAAAAAAACAAAAAACTTAACATGGTATTATCCCATGCTTTATTAGTTATACAAGAATTTTTATAAATTTTAAAATTAAAATAAATGAAATTATTAAAATAATATCACACGTGATGAAAAATGATGACTTATTCACAAAACAATTAATTAAAAATATTTAAATATTATATATATTTTTTCAGGATTAATTTAATGATTATAAAATTTATAAAAAAAACATCAAAAAAATATTATAATAAATTTTAAATTTAATTTTTGTCATTTATTCCAATTATATAATTTATTAATTAATTTTTGGGCTAATATGATTTCATATTATATTCTTTATTTAATTTTTACCCAAAAAATTGAACATCTCAGAAAATTATGGAAAATTAACCATAGGATAATATTTACATGATAATTTATAGTATATTATTTATTTTATCAAAATTAATTTTCTAAATATGATAATTTTTACAATTAAATAGAATCCTCTATTTATTGAAAAATGGTAGTTTTTACAATATTTACCACTTTCTTACCATTATAAGAAAATTACATTGGGCTTAATTAAATTATATTATAATTTAAATTTAAATTTTTATTATTATATAATATTATTATTTTATTAAAATATCATTTATTTCAAAAATTATTGAATTAATCAAAAGAGTGTTTTCATTGGATCTATATATTTCCTTAAATTACAATTTTGATTCCATCATGTCGAAATATAATTTTTATCAAACAAATTATATAAAAATTTATAAAATAATAATAAAAAGGGATAAATATAATATTTATTTATTTCAAAAGAAAATTAAAAAATCGTACTACTAGTTTCTATATACATAACCTCTTATTACGCCTGCATAGGCCCTAAGAGTAAGGTGTGTAATAGTGGAACTTTCTTGGGGTGGTTCACTAAGCATTGTGTGGTTGTGATTTGTAAATTATTGAACTTCTATAATAAATTATACTTCATAAGAAACTATTATTGAATATTTTATTGGGATTGATCATGGATTCTATATCTCTCAAAAGCTATGATAAATGGGCTTCATAGTGTAGGATTCTACTGGTCGAGGTCGTTGCTTCTTTCATCTGTGTCAACTGTATTTTATCATAACCCTTAATATATAATCATCAAAATAGTAACCTTAAAATTGATATATTATAAAAGGATATGACTCTAAATAGAATTTTTAATTAAACTGTCTGTATTTTATAACAATTCAAAATAACCAATGTAGTGTGTGTTTTTTCTCTAACGAAATTAATTGATAAGGAATTTTTTCAATAAAATGGATAATTTAATTTATAAAATATTGTTTCATTGAACTTATTGTTCTAAACACTCTTTAATATATGGAAATATTTCTAAAATAATTAGGTTACCACCATTATGATTATATATTTACTTACTGGTGAAAACTCCAAGTAGATTTATGATTGCATCCCAAGTCTATAACTATTCTCTGATTGAGGTTTATGGTAAATTTATTCCTATAAATCTTGTTATTCTCACTTTTGAAAAAATTGATGTTGATTTGGGCATGGATGGGATCTCATTGAATAGATCCCTAATCGATAGTCAATATATGAAAACAAAATTTCATTTATACTTAAATCAATGATCATTTATTAGTGAAATGTTCGATATGAACTCCATATAGATATTACTTCCCATATATGGGTCATAATACACATTAAATAGGGGTATTAGGATCAAATAGTTAGGTAGGAGCTCATTTTTGGGGATATTATGATTATAAATGAATAAGACAATTTTTTACAAAATAATATACTACTATTACCCTAGATCATGAGGTTTAGTTTTTTTATTTAAATCATACCAGGTGCTATGAAAATATCAAAGACTCCATATCGAATTTCCCAAATAGAAATTGAGAAATTGAAGAAGAAATTTTGAGATGATTTCAAAAAGGTTATTATATTTCCATCTACTTCACCATGTGGTGCACCTATCATATTTGTTTAGAAAAATGTTGGATCCATGTTTCCCTATATTGATTTTCATGAACATTACAAGACCCCAATCATTAAAAATATAAACTAAACAATATTGATGACTTTTTTACTCAACTAATAGGAGATAATAATTAACTAAAGATATAATTTCAATATGTATATCATCAATTAAGGTAAAAATACATCTAATACATCATAAATTCTTTTACATAACTTATGAACATTGGATTCATTCTGAAATATGTCAAAATTAAAAACACCCTTGTTATCTTTGCAGATCATATGAATAGTCTTTAGAGATTACCTCAATAAATTTATTGTTGTATTTTTATATGATATTTTCATCTATTCAAAAAATAAGGGAATGTAAATAATTAAGGATTGTTCCAAAGACCATAATAAATGAGAAACTATATATCAAATTTCAGAAGAATAAATTTTTCCTACCGAACATATCAAATGTGGGCCATGTAATCACATGAGAGGTATATATTTGGATCCTTTAAAGATATATTTGAATGATGAATAAAATAGACTAACTACAATAATAGATATTCATAGTTCTCTTGGATTGGATAGATAGTATCGATGCTTTGTGAGAAATTTCTCATTATTTTCAAATCCACTACCAAATTAACTCTAAAAGGATTCATGTTCCTTTATATTACTAAATATAAATAAACTTTTAAGAATATTAAGATAATTTTGGACACGTCAACTATAAAAACACTACCTTGTACTAGAGGATAATTTTAAATATATTGTGATACTCTTAATAATGAATTGTGATGCGTCTTTATGAAAATGTAATTTTTTTAGAATATGTCTCATAAAAATTGATGGTTTATATGAAAACTACATGACACGTGATCTAAATATAGAAGTAGTAATAATTTCTTTAATGGTATGAAGGAAATATTTATGTGGTTAATAATTGTAAAGACCCTTAAAATTCAAGGGAATTTTTTTTCTTAATTTTTTTGGGATTTTACAAGAACGCTGTTTCTGACGGCACCTGATTCCGAGGCCCGCTGAGCCCGGAATAAATTTATGAAGTTTAGCTCGGGTACATTTATTGAACAAATGAGTGGGTTTTCCTAACTTTTGAACCGGTGGTCGGAATTGAAATCCGAGGACACCGATGGAATCACAGCGCCGGTAATTGCTTAGGAACACCTTTTCCAGAGTTGCATTTGCTCGGGTGAGGTTTTTAAAATATTGGGTTTAGTAAAGAATAAAATAAAATGGTGCAACCAATTTTATTTTATTTAAAGTAGTTTAACCTAAGCTAAGTTATTGAAGTGGGACCCACATCCTAACTAGTCCACTAGGTAGGATATTAGTGGGGTGGGGCCCACACGATCCCCACCCTTTCAACTTCCTCAACCCCCTATTAAATATGTAACCCACCCGCACCCCATTAAATGAAAAGTCAACTCATTAATTGATTAACTTATTCAAAGTAATTAATTCCTGGATTCATTTTGAATTTTAAATGAAACGTTGGCTTGTGTATTAATTAAATAAGACAAATTCTTATTTTGTGAGAGGTGAGTTCGTTGTGTGAGAGGATTTGGGTAAGGAAAGCTATAACTCTTGAAGAACATTCTTCCTCCTTGAAGAATGTGAAGAACGCACCGTCACCGACAAAGAACGCCGAATCCTCAGAGATCGACGACGCGACGCCGTGTACCACGACGCTGACGATTCACTTCTCCGTGACGCTGACGACGCTTACGGAGTCTTCCTCCACGATGTGATTTTCCGCGACGAACCTTTGTTCAACAACGCTCGAGGTAGGGGGTTTGGTTTAATTTAATTTTTGTAGATTATATCCTCGACCTTTGATAAAATTTTTGATAGTCTTTTGGGCCGCCTGTTATCGTAATAACAGGAGGAGGTCGGACCGCACGAACACGGCTGACCCTCCTCCCCCTTTTGTTGGTTGTACTTGTTGCAGCACGAGCAAAGGCAGCACGGTGCGACGACACCGCGCGGAAAAATGAAGAACGGGTGAAGAAGCGCTGCGCCGTCACATCGCGCCGTTGTGGCGATTCAAAGGCTCTGCGGATTGTTTAATTGATGGTGGATCGACGGTCATTGATATAACGGGCCGAAGAGGTGGTTTGATGATTCCGCAGTAAGGTGCGAGACCCGAGGTGAACGCTGGCGCAGACAGAATCGAAAAAGGACCACTAGAGTAAATCTGGTGGCCCGCGGAATTCCCCAGAGGCGTGGGTCGCCGGCCAGGCGGCGCCGGCGACTGGAGGTGGCGGCGCCCGGCGCGCCGCCAGGAGGGACCGCCCCGGCTGAAGCCGCAGCGGCGGTTGTCCGGTCCCGCGGCCGCGCTGGACCGAGGAAGGGACGCGGCGCTGGGCCGCATCCGCTAGCAAGGAACGGCCCCGACACGGGGGCCACGACTACAATCAAGGGGGAAACTGCTCCCTTTGCACGGCCGCTCGGCCAGCGCCGAGTCGACCCCGCTCGGCCAGCGCCGAGCCGCCCCGAGCCGGATCGGCCGCACCGGGCCGGGCCGGGCCGTGCCAACCGAGCCACGCCGAGCCACGCCCAGCCGGTTCAAACCCAGACCCAGGTCAGGTCGACGCTATTCGGGCTGGCCCGGGGGAGGGGGGGGGGGTTGGGTCGGGTCGGACCGGGCCCAAACCCCCCTTTTTCGGAACTTTTCGGTCTTTTTCCCATAACATGGACTACGCACCCCCGATCGACACACCGTCAGTTGCATGGAGATCCTTGGATTGAGGCGGTCGTTTCAGTATATTACACTCAAGGTTTTGGAGAACTTTGGGTATGACTGGGTTGGATCGAACACAAAACCAACCAGGCCCTCGGAGCGAAAACACTTATAACTTGAGCTCCGGATGTCTGATTGACGTACCATCTACTTTGTTGGTTTCCTCTTAGTGAGACAGACCTTTTGGCTTACTCAGCTCGAGTTTTGGATGTTGTTAGAGTACGGTCGGGTTGGTTTTGAATTAAAAACCAACCGGGCCCCTTGGACGAAAAAGCCAATAACTCTCAGACCGGGCGTCTGATTGACGCGCCGTCTATCGCGTTGTGTTCCTTTTGATGAGACGGAAATTTGGGATACATCAACCCCGGACTATGTGTCAGTTGATGTATCGACCTCTTGGCTCATGGAATGGACCCTCCCAGAACGAGCGTGCTGTGTGCGGAAACCCTAGAGCTGGTTGCGTCTGCGACGACGACGACTTTAATACTAGAATCCTCTGTGGGTTCGACGATGACGACAACCGTACGGGAATCCTCCGTGGGTTCGGCGGTGGCGACTATGGTACTTTCAATCTCTATGAAACCCTAGAGCTGGCTGAGACTTGACATCTGCTGATCTATCAACTCAGTGTGTTTCGGATAGCCCAGTGGGGAGCACTTTGTTGTAGTAGCATACCCACGGCAGAGGAGCGCTTGGTTGTAGTGTGATACCTGCGGTACACAACAGAAAGAGTACCTCTGGAGGCTATGAGGGGGAGTTCTTGGTTGTAGCGGAAGACCCACGGCGGAGGAGTGCTCTGTTGTAGCGGCAGACCAGCGGTACTCAACCGAAGGAGTACCTTTGGAGGCTATGAGGGGGAGCGCCAGGTTGTAGCGGCATACCCACGGCGGAGGAGCGCTTGGTTGTAGTGGCAGACCCGCGGTACTCAATAGAAGGAGTACCTCTGGAGGCTATGAGGGGGAGCGCTTGGTTGTAGCGGAAGACCCATGGTGGGAAGTGCTTGGTTGTAGTAGCCGGCCCACAGTACTCGACAGGTGGAGTACTACAACAGTCCAAGGTTAATGGGAAGTGCTTGGTTGTAGCGGCAGGCCCACTGTACTCGAAAGAGGAGGAGTTTCCCCAGTAGCTATGGTTTTGACATCATGATTAAATCCTTGTTTGATCTGAGTATTGACTTTTAATCTTTATCTTCGATAAGATTGACTTGATATCCTTTGTGGATTATGTTATGCTTTTTTTTATGGATTGAGTTGTGTTTTCCTGTGTGGATTGAGTTGTGTTTTCCTGTGTGGACTGGGTTGTACTTGGGCTCGGGTGTTGGAGATGAACTGGAATTGATGACTTAGGTATATTTATGGGCATATACCTAAGTAGTGTCATATATTACTTCGTGATTGTATCTTTCCTTTGTGGATTATGCTTTGCGGATTCTGGGAGACCTTCGTGGGTCTCGGGGTCCCTACTGAGTAGCTTATACTCAGCCCTGCATGGGCTATGCCCGCACTACATTGTGTTGGATGCAGACGACAGACATTGCTGATCATGGTGGAGGCTTATGGAGCAAGTCGGTACCTGGAGGTGGACCTTTGTGCGGGACATACACGGAGTGGATGACTGGACCCGTGGATCTGAGTAGGATATCTATACCCACTCTTCAGGTGGGACTTCCAGTGGATGGCTTGATGTTGATTCTTTAATTTTCAGTTGCTGTACTTTATTTCCAGTTGTACTTTACTCTTAGTTTGGGTTTGTATTCTGGGGAACTTACTTTTCTGCAGTACCTTTGTACCCAGTTTTACTTAGTGTTTACTTCTGCTTTCTTACTCTATAGTGTTTGTTTACTTTACAAAGGCAATGCCTTCCATTTTTATCAGGAATTACGCCTTGGTGCTAGTCGCCAGCCCCTGGTATATGGAAGGAGGGCTTGGGGTAGTCACGGCATGAGCCCCGAGGACGGGTCATGACAAATTGGTATCAGAGGAGTTCAGTTCTACCGCAGAACTCAAGACTCAGATCTTTCTTCTATGTGAAGAAATAGTGTTAAGGGTATTGAGTGTGGTTATCAGTCCAGGGAGTCCAGTGTTGGTGCGGCGGCCGACGTATCCGTACACCAGGACCCTGAATTCTGATTTCCGACTCAATGCACGAGAACATTGATTTCATGTGTGTTTCAGAAGTTTTTCATTGTGATTACTTTGTGTTAGCTCACCAGGTATACTGTATTGACCGTGACACACCTGTAACTTTTCATTAAGGCCCCACAACGGCAGCCAGCTAGTGTTCAGAGCTTTGTGTGAGACGACAACCCACCGAGCGATGAGGCCTCGGTGCAGGGCCCTTTTTCAGCGGAGGCACCGGTGGTACCTCTACCCACCGGGCCACTGATGCCACCAGCCCAAGCCGCTGAGAGTGCACGTCGCCTTAGCGCACTGCACGAGTTCCAGCATCAGAGACCGCCCAGGTTCTATGGGGAGACGGACCCTCAGGCAGCCGAGGATTGGCTGAAGGCGGTTGTGCGAGTTTTCAGGTTAGTAGGGACACCAGCTGACCTCATGGTGGTTCTTACAGCGAGCCTCCTGCACGCGGCAGTAGGCAGATGGTGGATCTTGATGCTCCAGGTGCACGATGAGGAATCTCCCCTTTGGATGGACTTTGAGAGCCTCTTCTGCTCAGAGTTCTTCCCAGCCACCCTCCGTGCAGTGCGCATCCAGGAGCTACTACAGCTACGACATGGCATCTTGATGGTAGCCCAGTACTCGGTGAGGTTTACCGATCTATCGTGCTATTCCACGAACATGGTACGAGACCCATTCTTTAGTGCCCGAACTTTCGAGCAGGGGCTCAGGCAAGAGATCATAGCTTCAGTTGTTTCCCATAGCATCCCGATGCAGACAGGGGTGTTGGAGCGAGCCCTCTTAGTGGAGAGTTTCCTTGCTGAGCAGTCCCCAGCAGTAGGACCCACCACTAGCCGGCATGAGGCATAGTCTTCTGTAGCGGGCAGTAGACAGATGACGCAGAGGTCCAAAAGGACTAGACCTACAGGTGGTCGATCGTAGGACACCAGAGTGTTTGTACGAGGCACCCGGGGTGGAGAACGACTTACCATGTGCGGACAGTGTTACTCCTGTGGCGGGGTTGGTCACATGGCTCGTGACTGTCCAACCCTCCATGCAGATGATCAGCAGATAAACGAAGTAGCTCCCAGCCAGACACAGAGATTCGATTGAGGTGGACCACAAGGAGTAGCAGACTATGGTAGAAGAGCTGGTCGTGCTGCTGGAGGTGGACGATGCTTCGAGGTGTTGCCACCACCACCACCAGGAGGTCCACCCCAACCGCAGGGAACATGTGGACATGGGAGAGCTCAGATTCAGGAAGCTGAGGCCTACGATCATGGAGCTCTGGGAGCAGATGGACAAGAGCGGGACTAGCTCCATACTAGGAGACTTTTGTTCATATTTCTTCTAGCTTTGTTGATGTTTTTTTTAGATGCTTTGTATCATTGTACTTTGAGCTTCAGTAATAAAAGACACCTTTATTTGAGGCATTTACTTTCCTATCATCTATTTTTGTTGTTACTGAGAGGTTCTGGTTTAAAAACCATTGACTTGACCCTCACCTTTGAGATACCTACTAGAGGAGACCCAGTGGCCACACACTGATTCCGACAGTGTGACTCAACCCTTGGAGGCGAGAGTTACGGTTGGATCTCTTGGTAGTCGCGTCGAGGCCATACGATGTCATCCTTGGTATGGATTAGTATCATCCATGTCGGGATTGACTATATTAGGCAAAGAACGTGGTTAATCTAGGGGATGATACATGATTTCTATTATCGGCAAAGAAGAAATCTTAGAAGATCTTGTTGGACCGGAGAAGGTCCAGGCTATCCAAGAGAAGAAGATGACAGCTCAGAGCCGACAAAAGTCTTTTGCTGACAGGAGGCGGAGACCACTAGAGTTTGAGGATGGAAACCGCGTTTTCTTGCAGGTCTCACCTCGATGAGGATTACGAAGATTTGGACGTGGCGGCAAGTTGTCTCCGCGCTTCATCAGACTATTCTGGGTCCTCAGCAGGATATGTGAGGTAGCTTATCGCCTGGCTCCACTACCTCAGTTGCATCGGGTGCACGACGTCTTCCACGTATCTCAGCTGAGGAGATATATGCACGACCCGACGCATATCATCGACCATGGGGAGCTGGACATTGATGATGAGGTGACTTTTGAAGAGGTCCCAGTGGAGATCGAGGATCGACAGGAGTGGGTCCTACGTGGATGTTCGATTTCTCTAGTGCGTATCAGGTGGCAGCACGAGAACCTCCAGGAGAGCACCGGGGAGCGGGAGGCTCAGATGCGTGCACAATACCCAAATTTGTTTCCCTAGTTTATGATGTATCTTTACGGGGTCGTAAATCCCTGAGGTGGGAGTAATTTAAAGACCCGTAAAATTCAAGGGAAATTTTTTTCTTAACTTTCATTGGGATTTTACAAGAACACAGTTTCTGACGGCACCTGATTCCGAGGCCCGGTGAGCCCGGAATAAATTTCCGAAGTTTAGCTGGGGTACGTTCAGTGATCGAACCAGCAGGTTTTTTTATCTTTTGAACTGATGCTCGGAATTGAAATCTGAGGACACCAATGGAATCACAACACCGATAATTGCTTAGGAACACCTTTTCTGGAGTTGCGTTTTCTCGGGTGAGGTTTCTAAAATTTTGGGTTAAGTAAAAAATAAAATAAAATGGTGCAACCAATTTTATTTTATTTAAAGTAGTTTAACCTAAGATAAGTGGTTGAAGTGGGACCCACATCCTAACTACTCCTCTAGGTAGGATATTAGTGGGGTGGGGCCCACACGAGCCCCACCCTTTCAACTTCCTCAACCCCCTATTAATTATGTAACCCACCCACACCCCATTAAATGAATAGTCAACTCATTAATTGATTAACTTATTCAAAGTAATTAATTCTTTGATTCATTTTAAATTTCAAATGAAACATTGGCTTGTGGATTAATTAAATAAGACACTGTCTTATTTCGTGAGAGTTGAGTTCGTTGTGAAAGAGGATTTGGGGAAGGAAAGCTCTAATTCTTGAAGAACATTCTTCCTCCTTGAAGAACGCGAAGAATGCACCGTCACCGACGAAGAATGCTGAATCCTCATAGATCGACAACGCGACACCGTGTACCGCGACACCGAAGATTCTCTTCTATGTGACGCCGACGACGCTTACAGAGTCTTCTTCCGTGACATGATTTTCCGCGACGAACCTTCGTTCAACAACGCTCGAGGTAGAGGGTTTGGTTTAATTTAATTTTTGTGGATTATATCACCAGCCTTTGATAAAATTGTTGATAGTATTTTGGGCCACCTGTTATCGTAATAACGGGAGGAGGTCGAACTGCATGAACACGGCTGACCCTCCTCCCCCTTTTGTTGGTTGTACTTGTTTTGGCATGAGCAAAGGCAGTGCGGTGCAACGACACCGCGCGGAAACAACGATGAACGGGCGAAGAAGCACGACACCATCGCGCCGCACCATTGTAGTGATTCAAAGGCTCCACGGATTGTTTAATTGATGGCGGATCTATGGGCATTGATATAATGGGCCGCAGAGGTGGTTTGATGATTCCGCAGTAAGGTACAAGACCCGAGGTGAACGCCGGCGCATACGGAATAAAAAACGGACCACCAGAGCAACTCTGTGGCTCGCAGAATTCTCTGGCGGCGGGGGTCATCGGCGCAGCGGCGCCCGGCGTGCCCCTAGGAGGGACCGCCGTGGCGGCGGGCATCCGGTCCCACGGCCGCACGAGACCGAGGAAGGGATGCGGCGCTGGGCCGCGTCTGCTGGCAAGGAACGACCCCCAAGCGGGGGCCGCGACGACAATCAAGGGGGTAGCTGCCCCCTTTGCACGGCTTCTCGGCCAATGCCGAGCCTCCCCGGGCCGGATCGGCTGCACCGGGCCGGGCCGCGCCCATCCGGGTCGGACCCGGACCCAGGTCGGGTCGACCCGGGGGGGGGGGGGGGGTCGGACCGGGCCCATACCCCCTTTTTCAAAACTTTTCGGTATTTTACCCATAACTTGGACTACGGACCCCCGATCGACACGCCGTCAGTTGCGTGGATATCCTTGGATCGAGACGGTCGTTTTGGTATATTACACTCAAGGTTTCAGAGAAATTTGTGTACGGCTGGGTTGGTTCGAACACGAAACCAACCGGGCACTCGGAGCGGAACCGCTTATAACATGAGCTCCGGACGTCCGATTGATGTGTCGTCGACTTTGTTGATTTTCTATTAGTGAGATAGACCTTTTGGATTACTCTGCTCAAGGTTTGGATGCAGTTAGAGTACATTCGGGTTGGTTTTGACTTAAAAACCAAACGGGCCCCTGGGACGAAAAAGCCAATAACTCTCAGACCGGGCGTCTGATTAACGTGCTGTCTATTGTGTTGTGTTCCTTTTGACGAGACAAAACATTGCGATACATCAACCCTGGACTACGTGTCAGTTGATGTATCAACCTCTTGGCTCGTGGAGTGGACCCTCCCGGAATGAGCGTGCTGTGTGCGGAAACCCTAGAGTTGGCTGCGTCGGCGACGACGATGACTTTCATACTAGAATCCACCGTCGGTTCGACGACGGAGACAACCATACGAGAATCCTCCATGGGTTCAACGGTGAAGACTATGGTACTTTCAATCTCTATGAAACCCTAGGGCTGGCTGAGACTTGACATCTACTGATCGATCGACTCGGTGTGTTTCGGATAGCCCAGTGGGGAGCGTTTGGTTGTAGCGGCAGACCCACGGAGGAGGAGCGCTTGGTTGTAGCGGCAGACCCGTGTTACTCAATAGAAGGAGTACCTATGGAGGCTATGAGGGGGAGAGCTTGGTTGTAGCGGCAGACCGACGGTGGAGGAGCGCTTGGTTGTAGCGGCAGACCCACAGCAGAGGAGTACTTGGTGGTAGCGGCAGACCCGCAGTACTCAACAGAAGGAGTACCTCTGGAGGCTATGAGGGGGAGCGCTTGGTTGTAGCGGCAGACCCATGGTGGGAAGCGCTTGGTTGTAGCAGAAGGCCCACAGTACTCGACAAGTGGATTACTACAACAGCCCAAGGTTAATGGGAAGCGCTTGGTTATAGCGGAAGGCCCACTGTACTCGAAAGAGGAGGAGTTTCCCGAGCAGCTATGGTTTCGACATCATGATTAAATCCTGGTTTGAGATGAGTCTTGATTTTCAATCTTTATCTTCTATAAGAATTAATTTATATCTTGTGTGGATTATGTTATGCTTTCCTATGTGAATTGAGTTGTGTTTTCTTGTGTGGATTGAGTTGTGTTTTCCTATGTGGACTGGGTTGTACTTGGGCTCGGGTGTTGGAGCTGAACTGGAATTGATGACTTAGGTATATGTATGGGAATATACCTTAGTAGTGTCGGATGTTAATTCGTGATTGTATCTTTCCTTTGTGGATTATCCTTTGTGGATTATGGGAGACCTTTGGTGGTCTCGAGGTCCATACTGAGTATCTTATACTCACCCCTACACGGGATATGCCTGCACTAAGTTGTGTTGAATGCAGACGACGGACAATGTTGATCGTGGTGGAGGCTTGTGGAGAAAGTCGGTAGTTGGAGGTGGAACACTGGGCGGGACGTACACGGAGTGGACGACTGGACCCGTGGAGTTGAGGAGGCTATCTGTACCCACCCTTCGGGTGGGACTTCCAGTGGACGGCTCGACGTTGCAGCTTTGCTTTTCAGTTGCTGTACTTTTTTTCCAGTTGTACTTTACTCTCAGTTTGAGTTTGTATTCTGGCCCACTTTCTTTTCCGCACTACTTTTGTACCCAGTTTTACTTAGTGTTTACTTCTTCTTGCTTACTCTATGGTGTTTGTTTACTTTACAAAGGTAATTCCTTCCCTTTTTATCGGGAATTACGCCTTGGTGCTAGTCGCCATCCCCTGGTCTATGGAAGGCGGGATTGGGGTAGTCACGGCACGAGCCCCGAGGACGGGTCGTGACAATTCTGTTATATATATACCAATAATAAGAACATATATTTCATAATAAGATGAAATTTTGTAAAAATCATCAAAGGAGATGGTTGGAGTTGATTAGGGACTACGAATACTCAATATATTACAACTATAAGATGGTGAAAAAGTTATATGATACTCTGAGATAGAATTATTATTCTATATTAAACTTTATTAGGATTTTAGGAGTCTCAATACACGTATATTTATAAATCATGGAACTAGATTTCATATGGGAAGGGGAGAAATATTATCTTCCCCAAAGGTCTGTTCAGCCATCCATCCATGTAAAGATCAAGGAGGTATAAAAGAAAGATACAGAGCTATAGAAGAATGTACATAATATTCTAGTGTTCAAACTCAATAATTATGGAATTATGAGATTTTTTATACTAATATTTATCCATTTAACAATATAATTGAAAGGGTATTTGTTAAATGATACACATAACTCATCATTCTCTATCTATTAAATGAGAAAAAAAAAATATTGAGATCTCAATAATCACTTATAATGTGAAAAAATTATGATGTATATTACATTTTATATACCATTATCCTAGTTTCCAAGTAATTAAAGTTTGAATGTCATATGTATAAGGGTATGATGTAACCATTACACATACCAATATGTAAATGGGAGAACATCACCTTAGAATTCAACACAGGGAATCCCAAGACATCAAAAGGATATATTTCCATTTAGGATGTGTTTGATCGCCTTATAAAGTTGCAAACATCCATTACTATTCAATTTTATTGCAAAATTGATCATATTTTAATGATTTACAAAAATAAATTAGTGAGGCTACATGGATTATAACATTCAACTATATTAGATCGATATATGAGATTCACAAAGAGTTTTTCATAAGTATTTAATATTATTTAGATACAAAGATGAGAATTATAAAATCATACCATCCCTGAACTGATTCTTAACAAAAAAATAACATTAATAACATTAAATATATGATAGGATATTTCTGAAAATATGTCAACCGATTTCAGGATCAATATATTCATCTCGTTGAGTTCTCATATAACAGTATTTTCTACTCAAGAATCCAAATAGAACCGTATGATTCTTTATATGGGAATATATGTAGACCTCCAATATTTTTAGATGATGTTTAAGATGGGAAGATTTTGGTATATTTTATTACTCAATAAATTATATAAACAGTTGAAATTATTCAAAATTATATTAAGGAAACACAAATTTGGAAAAGGGCTATATTTATATTCATTGATGGGGTTTGTAGTTTGAAGTTAAAGATACGCTATTCCTTAAATTATAACCATGGGAGACAGTTATAATATTTTGGAATAAAGGAATTTTTATCCCTAGATACTATAAAACAATTGAGATCCTTGATACTATGGATATTGTGGCATATCTATTAGCGCTACCACAAAACCTCTTTCAAGTGTATGATATATTCAATGTATTACATTTGTGAAAGTATATACCTATTACATAACAGTTAATTGGATCATAGGTTGTAAAACTATAAAATGTTCTCCATTATGGGGAACAACCAATAGAAATAATGGTTCATAGAGATAATGTACAGTGAAAAAAATTATACTCATCTATTTAATGCTTTTTTGAGTGATAATAATTTTGAAGATGCTACATTAGAAACTATATATGTAATGAATAATAATTTTTTCTAAATTTTCTCATATGTTTAATGAAATTTTTTGTGAAAAATTCTTCTAAAGGGGTAGAATATTACACCCCGTGATTTTATTATATATTTACTTTTAAATAAATTTGATGTGTTAACTAAATTAGGATACATGCAACACTGAACTAAAATGAATATTGTCACTTTTCATTTTTGAATAATATAATAATGAAAAATTTAAAAGATTACATGATAACAAAATGAAACTTAATAAGTAACTTTACTAACGGAATGAAACCATATGTAAATAAAAATACTAAAAAATTGAAATTATCATCATCATGATCTTCCATGACAATCATATTATATTTTATAACTAAATATATAATAAAAAGTGATAGAAATATGATAAACATATTATAGAAAATGATTTATTGATTTACAAAAGAGTGAAAAGTTATATATAGGTATCTAATATGAATGTTATACAAATTCATTGGTTATATAGTCAATGGACATAAAACTATTGGATATATGGTCATTAGATATACATGTATCTAATAACTACGTTTATGTAGTTTAATTGTAATAGATAGTAAAAAAAGATATAATTTCCGTATAATATATAATTTTGGAATGAATAAAATATATTAATTGAATAAAATATTTTAGTATAAAAATATGAATTTTTATTCAATATATATTATTGTTATTGTTTTCATTATTATTATTTTATTAAATATTGATTTTATTTGTTTATAATATTCATTTGATTGATAAAATTTAATGGCTATAAAATGACTAAATAATTTCAGTGGGATTTGAGTAAAATCATTTAATGTTTAAAAAATAAGTTTTTCAAATAATTCATTTAATAAGTGTTATGTATTAATAAATAAAATTGATAACTTTTAAAGGAGGAATCCAATAATATTTAATTATTCTAGGTATGAAAAATATGAGAAAACTCATTTAATTAGTGGTTAATATTAAATAATATTAAGAACACTTAATGTTTAAAAAATAAATTTTATATAAAATTCATTTTTTTCATTATAATTTACAATTTCATTTAGAAGTTAGATCTCTTATATCTAGAAGTTGGATTAGATTAAAGTGAGTTCAAATTTTTAATCAACTCATAAAAATTTGGTATAAGCTTTCATGTTATATTTTTAGTGTAAAAATAATCTTTGTGGTAAATAATTATACAAGATAAAAATCGGTAAATCTAAAAGGTTCGTATTTTTTTATAATTAACTTGATATTTAGACATGATAATAGTCCTTTGTTAGTTTTGGGATTAAATCAATTTTTTTTTGCAATCAAATTCTTATATAAATCACATAACTTCAATGTGAATCTATCTGTACCCATAACTTAACCCATGTTTCCAAAGAAATGTACCTCATTTTCACCTATAAAAGGATCTCTCCACAAACCATTCCAAGACACTAATATCCTTAATTTAAATATTTAATACATTAAATTTTTTCATTTTATAACATCTTCTTAGACGTTTGGTATCTTTTGGATCCAATATGGAGGCATAAATAATTTATTCAAAAGGAACCTCTTTTAAGAAGGAGTGATTCCATCTAAATATCTAGTAATTATCTATCTTTTTCAGTTACCTTCTCAAATAAAATATTTATAAATATCATTTCCGAGTATAATTATGTTCTATTATTTAAATTATTTGTCTAGGAAAATAATTTTACTATTATATAACTCCCATATCGTATTCTTTAGTGTAACATATTCTTGGTTGGGTCGGTTCAACCACCTACACGAACTATGTTATAATATCATCACTATTTACATCATGAATGATTATAAATATATTAACATATGTGACTTATTATATTAAATAGTAAATAAGTTCATGATTATTATCCTATAATTCTGACACAAAATTGATTTATCATTATAAAATTACTCATTATTGTTAGTAAATTACACAAAACATGTAGATCATGAATTCCATCATAATAAATCGTACCTATAAAATATATAAAATGAAAATGGGACTATATAATTAATGAAAAACTATTTTTTCACAATTATAATTAATATAGTAATGATGATCTTGGTATTATAGAACGTAGAATTATATATACATTCTGAAAGTACAATGAAAAAATATTACTAACATCTAATGATGAAAAATAAATATGTAACCAATGAACATAATTGAAAAGAATAAAAGGTAATAAATTTTAATAATATACTAAATAGGTTATTAATATGGTTTTAATTATTACAACTAGGTTAAATTTATTTCACGTAAGTTGGGAGTAAAGTTATGGGTTTCTCATCTTGACTTCCTTTCATTGATATATATTCCAATTTCACAGCCTCTGTTCTTTTATATGGTGTATACACTTACCTTTTAATTTATATTATAATAATATTCATCTAATTCATGGGTTTAAAAAATCCATATCGTTTTTCACTTTCAATTGATTTCGATTCAAACATTCCCAAAGTCGTCTGAGTTTCTTTTCCAATCTCACTTTGAAATCAATATTAGTTATATTTAAATTTATATTGGGGTAATTTATATATTAATTCAATCTAAAACTGAATCTATTTTCTTATACTATAGTTATTTTTTATTATATATTTCATATTCCCATGTCCATTTTCTTTGGTATATAATTTACACACAATGATACTTGTATGCATAACTGACTTTATCACTTCTTATAGTTGGTTAATATTTTCATTCCATATCCATGATTTTCATATTTTTCGTGGATGTCCTTACCCCTAATTCTATGTTTTCTTAATTTTATTTTCTATTGAAATTGATTTTTTTTATAAAAATGTGAATTTTTTATTTTTTTTAAAACAAATTGCTCAATCTCATTCTCCCACCATTTAATTTGATTTTATTTATGAAGCTTCCATTATAGTAGCCCTAAATCCAAAAATGAAAAGGTAGTTCCTACTCATTATATTGGTAAAATATACAACCAATTACACAGTGCATTATTTTTCATTTTAGTAGACATGATAAAATAGATACAAATATTATTTCTATATTATATTTTTAAAATAAAATATAACATGAAAAACATTATTTCATCATTGAATATAATTCATAGATAGCATATTTATATCTGAAAAATTGTAAAATAATTAAAGGATCATCTAAGATTCCTTTTTATGTGTTTTTTAAAATGTAATGTATCATGAGTAAATAAGTCACCTTTAATATCATAGATTAGATATTCAGAGAACATGTCATACAATCAACAACTTGAGTTCAAAGTACATCCATGGATAATATCAACAGAGAAATCACATGGATACTGAAAAATTGAATTCTTAATAAAGGAAATGATAAAATCCAAAAATTCATGATCTTGCCCTTATTTACTCAGCCAAGATATCATCAATATTACCATAAAGTAATTAGGAAACAAACTTTCATTATATGGGTAGGTATACACTAATTACTGAACAAATGGGGCCACCTATTTTTTCTCTTGATACATATCAATGTATCGAGGGGATATATATGAATAGGACCCACCCATCACTTAAAATTCCTTGGAATTCCTTGAAAATTTAATAATCAATAAAAATCAGTCTCAAAATTCGTTATAAAAAATATTTTTTCATATTAAACCCGGAATATGAAATATTTCCCCATTCAATGAAAAATAATTCTTAATAAACTTTCATTAACTAATAATGTATATTGAAATGGTATAAGATTGATAGAACATTAAATTGGTGGAAATAGTTCCATATAAATAAATGATACATAAAATTGGACATTGAGGATAAAATAATCCTAAAGGAAATGATTGAGTGTGATATGTATTATTTTCATGATAAGGGTATTGAACAAAAAAACTATAAATTAATAGAGGATGAAATAATATAATCGATTCATTATAAATTAAAGTTCTTAATCAAGTAAATTCTTTTGAGAAGAAGAGTTAATAATAAAATTTATCCTTTAAAAATAACTTTCAGTAAAAATATTTCAACCTTTTTTAGAAACAAATAAACAAATCATTTCAAAATTTAATTATTTTAAAAAAATAATACCCATTTCTTTTGACAAAATTGTAAAATAAAAAATCCTAAAATATTAAGAAAACTTATTTCTATGAAAATAATCATATAAAATAGTAACGGAATATTCAATGAAAATAATATTCATGATGGTGGGAACATTTTCTGTTATATATATATATATATTAAGAGAGAACATAATTTCCACAATTTTGTAAAAAAAAATTAAAAATCCTCTTCAGAACAAAATTTAAAAAATAAAATTTAAACTTTTTGAATAAATTAAAAGGTAATGAAAGTAAACTTTTAAAAAAATCACGTAAATTTTAAAACATTTATAAAACAACTTGACGATCATGGATATGGAAGAAAAATATTTTTTTCCAAAAAAGAAAAAATCATCTTATTATCACTTATATTTAATTTCCTTGTTGATTCTTTATCTCAAATGAAAATAAATTGAAAAAACATAAAATACTTAAAAATAAATACTATATAATAAATATATTTTTTTTAAGAGATTGGGATAATATAATTTTTCCTTATGTAATTTGGATGTATAAAATCCTGAAAAACAATGAGATTATAAAAGAAATACCTTACCCCGGCTCTCTACTTAGCCATATATATTTGATACTGATGTATAATGTATTTAAATTTACAAAATAATTAATTAATAACCTTTTTAATTTATAATTAATTTTTTATGTTCCTTTTAATATAATTTTATTTCAATTCCTATAATAATAATTTCTTATGTTGACCACTAAAGGTTGTTTGGTAAATTTCACCAAAATTACATCAGTATACTTTCCAAGGATAAAAGAGTTTCAGAATGTTATAATTATCATCAGAATATTAATAATGTAGTTATTATAATTATTATTAATTATATACAATTTTATAATCATCAATTCTTGGTGGTAGTTGTAAAAGAAATCTTGTTGCTTCTTGGAGGTTGTATTCCACATGTACCCATGAGCGACGTTATCATTTTCCAATGGATGGAAGGTTAAAAAGATATATGATATATTATATTAAAAGAATTATAATTATGTATTAATTTTTATATATTTTTGTTTATTTTAATTTTATAACCATACAAATAAATAGGTGATCAAAAATTAATTACACTGCTACGTAGAGACGATACGTCATACTAACTCAGTAATGATATTTTTGTTTTCTATATAATGGAAAAAGGATATAAATAAGGGTTTGAAACCAAAATAATAATATTTATTTATATTTAAAATAGTTATTTCATTATCAAATCATTTTTATGAAATAATTCAAGTAGGTATTTGAATAAATAAAATGAAATACTTAGTTTAAGAGTTATACCTCTACTTTGTAATCCTCTTTTTGATTACACCTTAATGATGGTATTATGGATTGGAAATGTTAAGTAGGATGTGAGGAAGGAATAAATTAAGGTATTTTTATAGGTATTTTATGATATATTTTTCACAATGTGTGTGAATAATAGTGGAGAGTTGGCACCTTTTTATAAGTGATGTGGGAGTAAAACATCTAAATACAGGAAATATTAATATATAATATGTTTCCTACTTATTTAAAATGACTAAAAACTATATTATATTTGAATATAAGGATAATAAGTTCATTATATAATTAAAATTTAAGTTTTAAAAAGTTAAGGTGTTGTTTTAAACATTACATTTTGGTTTAACCTCATCGTTAAACCTGTTTAACCATTATTGTAGTAACAAATTTTTCACTCATTAAGATTCATGAATGTAATTTAAAAAATGTAAATTGGAACATTATTTTACCATAAATGATAGTATAAAAAATTATCCACTGTAATTATATATTTTAATACTTTTTTATAATTTTATAATAATTTAATAATAATTATAAAACATTAAATAAATTTAAGATCATTTTAAATAATATTTTCAAATCCCAACTTTAAAGGCATGATGATAACAATGGAATTTTAATATAAATTATTTCACCATAAATTATATGTTACAAATATCCATGACATTTTTTGTTGACCATAAATCATCTAAAATATATAATTATTAATGTTTTTAAAATCATTTATTTGATTCTTCATCTTCTTGTACAGGTGCTATGTCGCCATTGCGTAAGCGTTCGATGAAAATTATTATAAATAAAAACAATTAAAATAATATAATATAATAAAAATAATTTATGCATCTTAAAAATAAAAATTTATAAAAATTTATATCATATTTATATCTTAATGAAAAGATGTTAGCGATATTAAAAGAAAGAGAGAGACATTTTTTAATTTTTCATAACATGAAATAACATATTGGTCATAATCTATGTAAATTAGCCCCAAAATAACATATTGCTTGTATTATGATGGATTTGATCTAATTAATCACATATAATGACATAATGAAAAATATTCAGTTGATTTTGAGACCTTATCACATATTATTAACCTTAATTAACTTGTTTTATCCATTACCATGGTGATAAACATCTTCCATAACTACTTTTCATTATGATTAAAAATGAAATTTAACAATATCACAAATGGATTCCATATTTCAAGATTAAATTATAATAAATTTTAATAATTTTTTTTAATATAAGAACAAAAAAACACATAGAAAATGGTTTCTAGAAAAATGTTTTTTATGCATAAAATGAACTAATAGAAATTAAAATATAATGTTTATTCTTATTAAATTAATTATATTATATTTAATAAAATAGATGTTATTTTAAATAAAAATGAATTCCAAAAAATCATATCTATTTAAAATTACTTTATTTAATGAAAATAAACATTGTTTTTTCTAAAATCGGTAATTTTCCCTTTTCACATAAAAATATAACCTTTTTGTAAAATTAAAATTAGTCACTATAAGATAATTTTGATGTGATGATTTTAAAAATTATGTTCATTTTGTTAAATAAAATTTCAAAAATTAAGGGAAATTATTTCTAAATACCCTTGTATAATGTGAATAAAAAACCATATTTTAGAAGAAATGTATTTCTAAATCAAAAAAATGAATTTACTCTTATTATTTTCTAGATTAAAAAAATTATATAAATCTAAAAATTAATGATAGAATTCAATTTTTTATAATGTCAAATTTATATTAATTATATTTCATTATGAGGTTTTTTTATTCATACCCACAAACCAAATGGAATGGTTATAAAAGTAATATTTAAATGTTATTTTGTGGTTTGTTTAATATTGGTGTTATGTGTGGTGTATTCTATCAAACACAATGTTATTTTAGAAGAAAAAATGAATGAAAATCATGTATTTTTATATTCTCCCTACCATATAAAAATTACATCCTCATAATCTTAATTCATTGTTTTCTAAACTAAATATATCATAATATATTAATATAATAGGATACTTATTTTATAATGAAGATTAATTTATAGGTTATTAGTAGGAAAATTATTTTTCATGTACCTATATTAGACTAATATGTTAAAATGAGTTTCTAAAAAGGAACCTTATAATTTTGGTTTTAATTTCCATGTAAGACTTGATTTATTTATATTAAATTTTCTTGAGTTTCAGAAATTAATTTTCCGTTGGTATTTAATAATATGATAAAATTTTCTTACCTGATTTATTCCCATTACATAATAATGTATTCATCTGTAGATGGGCATCATCATGTTTATAATGAATTTTCCAAGTGTGAAGAACTAAATTAAAATTTTATTAGACCCTAACATCCATAAAATAGGCAAATCATACTCCTTCAGTTTAAAACTAATATAGTTTTGATAAAAAAATAATAAATGATTAGAAAAAACTTTATAAAATTTAATCTTAAAATATCAATATAAAATGAGATCAATGTAAAACTCCTAAAATAAGATTGATTAAATTTTAACCCAAAAATCAGAAGACCACTTATTCTTCCAACATGATACCATTTTCCCCCAAAGTACCTTTATCACTCAAATATGTATATTTCTTAATTATTAATAAAATGAACTAGAATTAACTAAGTAAAACCTTTTCATATCACATAATAACCTTAAAGTTCATTTATACATTACTAAAAATATATTTAAAATAATATCACATTTTCATAAAAATATTTTTCAGGTTGATTAATACCATTTGAAATATGCTTCCAAATATTTATATTATCTAAAATTTTGATGCACCTGAATAGTATTAGAAAAATATTTTGTTGTTTCCTCTTAATCCTAAAACCAAACTACCGTTGACAAATACCACTATATCATAATCATATATTCTCTAAATTAACCACAACTACCTTGAATTCAAATCATTAAATGTTACATTTATTTAAGGGGTTATTCATCAATTTTATTTTGTCAAAGAAATGTAATTGGATATTTTATCCATGGAGAGAAATTTCTATGAAAAAACTTCCAAGAATTAACATTCACACTTACTAAATATCTCATATAACTCATTTTCCTATAAAATATTTTATTATTATTCCAAATTAATTCTCATTCCTTAAATAACAATTATTATATCTCAATATAACATCAATAAATACCAATATATAACTATCAGGGTAATATTTAACTCTTGGGGAATTTTTTAACATAATTCCCTATCTAATTATAGCTAAATCATTGTAAATTAATAGATTCATTCTTTCTATTGAAATTATGAGAACGATATAATTTTTATCCACATGTATAATTAACCCTAATTATCTATAATTATTTACCAATGTTCTTCTTCCCATATTCTTGACAAGTATAATGTTGAATCCTTTTTAACTTTTACAATATTTATCATCAAAACTATGAAGAAAATCCACTTTTATCTTATTGTTAGGAAATTCAATTGGGTTTAGATTGTTTTTCATAACTTTATATAGTTGGTTAGGCATAATTGTAAGATATGTAACTCTATATTCTATTTCTTTTTGTTTCTATATACAGGAAAGGATTTCATAACCCATGTCTGTTTCCCTAATATTTCTATGATATGGTCATCTCCAACACCCACTATATTGACACTCATAGTTGGTTAATACCAACTCTAACCATGTGTGATTATTCCATTTATTCTTCATGGATCAACCCATAAAAAATGTATATCAGATTGTTAGCCTCATTAATATTGATCCATGAATAAAAATCCCATAAAAATATCTAATATTATAAGGGATTATGATAATTCTCATGTTATCTTTGGTTATATAAAGTCAAGTTCCATGGTTCCTAATGAACTTCCTTGGATACCAACTATATCTACCCTAATTCTCGTAAAATATATTATGTGGCTAATTGTTACCCTAGTACAAGATATAATGTATTTCACCATATAGGATTGATCCATTAAGAATATTGGAAAACTAGATACATACATGATTTCAATATTACATTTGAAAAATAAAAATTATCATGAAAACCCATATCATTTTACATATCATGGATAGTGAAAAAAATAAATAGTGATTTGGGATACATAGTATGTTTTTCTTATTATTGAATCTAACATGGGTAAATAATGTATGATGAATATAATAGAGTATGATATCCCATATCTATTATAAACATTAATTCGTTATTTATTACACAAATACACACATAATACAATCACAAAAGATTGAAATCCCTAGTGTATTTGGGTAATTAGAAAAATAAAATTATAAAATTAAATACGAATCCATAAATAATATTTAAAACTCCTTAACATTCTCTTAAAACATCCACTCTCTTATAAAACATCACGGGATAACCTAGGGAGGTACATAATAAAGCGGTGAGATATAACACCCATTAAGAGAATAATCAAATCATAACCTGATAAAAGGTATATATTTAAATTATCATTTATATCAAGGTGATATAAAGGAGGTGATATGCATAAATGTGAACATAGAATTGTGATGTAAGATTAAATAATCAAGGAAACACTAGAATGTGGAAAATACATAAAACCTGGAATCATGACCATAAGACAAGGATAACCATAATGACATTAGAGCATTATGTTTTTAGGAAAACATTATTTACATCATACATGGTATCTCATGAGATAAAAACATTACCTAATGCTTTATAAGGCTATATAATTTCATTCCCACCCATCACATTCTTATCATGTACATGTATAATTGTTCCACAAAGATAATATGAAATAGAAATTAATTTAATAATTTTTAATCCCATGATTATGAAGTGTGGGATTAAATACATTAAATTAGAAAAAAAATTAAATCATAGGTATATATAGATGAATACCATTGACTTATAATGGTGATGTTTATTACATACAAAAATGTTTGACATGAAAAATCACATGATAATTTCAGCTGGAAAATAGTCTATAAAATTATTTATTAAATATTTTAATAAGAATTAAATATGGTCTCTAGTTACTTATAAAAAATAATTGTAATAGGTTTGTGTTAAAACACATTCAAACATGATAAAAATTTGAAATCAAATGGCATAATACACTAAAAGTATTTGAATACTGAGGAGGGAAACTGTTTCCTTGAGTGGGAACTACAAGAATATTGGGGGGAGGTTATTGAGAGAATAAAAAGGCATTTTTAGGGCTTTACATAGTCATGAAGAGTGTAAATTTTTTAATAATTAGTTTTTAGTGAATAGGTGTGGGAGGTTTTGTGGGTATTTATATAAAATGAAAGGGTATTTATTTATTATCTTATAAACATAGTTTTTAGACCCTACATGGTTGATTAATAAAAACCACAAACCATTACAAGGTTCTCTCACATTTAATATTCCAAATAGGAGTGGTTTTAAATATTTTATAAGGAAGAGAACTGAACATATTATAATAATATCATTGGTGATTTGGATGTAGGTCATGTGCATATAGAATTTCATTTAAAACCTCAAAATATAGTATATTTTTTTGAGGTTTCATTAAGGGTTTATAAAATTAATCAAATAACTTAAAAACACATAATATTTAAGGGAAAATATATGTTTCTTTGTGGATTACATTTATAGAATTTAGGGAAAATATATTTTCCTATTATGATGTCATAAGAAAAACCATATATTTTTAAATTATTGAATCTCTATACACACAAAAATTATTTTCTCTTATAATTATAAATAATTCACCATTAGATAATTTAAATATATTGATTTCAAAAATGATATTTCTTCCATAGAAATATTGGAAAGAACTCCTTATCTACTTCCTCATAGTCTAGGTCCCATTGATGATTGTATGAGTTGATTTTATTTACACTTTTTATATATTTCAAATTATATTAAATGCTTTATACCTTCTTTGTTATCTCTTATATAGGATCAGTTCCCATAATGCTCTTTTATCCAACATCATCTTATCATATTGGCTTTGGACATCGCTTCCCATAAAAATCCTTATAAGGTTCCATTTGAATTCAAGAATGTTAATTATTGTTATATAAGAACTTTACTAGGGGAAGGGGTTGATACCAAAATCCATAGAAGTCCATTGAACTTTATATATATATATATCATATAGACTTTTGAAGGTTATTTTAGATATATAATCCATCTGAGGGTGATAAAAAGAACTAAAATTAATCTTTGTATCCAACACTTGATGAAGGATTCTCCATAACCTCTATATAACCCTCACTCATCAATTAGATATAATAGAGAGTGGAACCCTATGTAGTCTAACCACATAACATATATATATCTTGGTGATTTGTTAAATGGATAAATATTTAATGATATATATGAAATTCACAATATTTTAATGGAAACTGAAAGCCACCCATATGGTATTATTTCCTTCATTTTTCATGGGAAATCCAATGATGAAATCCATGGTTTTCTTTTCCAATTTCTATACTATTATAGGAAATGGTTTCATCATACCCTCAGACATCTATCATTCATCCTTGAATTTTTTTCATACCAAGCATCAAGATCAATTTTCTATGATATACCTATTAATGTTATCCAATATCAAGTTTTTCCTAAGGTCACATTACATCATAGTGATCCCTATATTAATAGAGATAGATGGGCAGTGAGCAACATCCATAATTTCCCTCATCACTTTTTATTTTTATTGTAAAAATATCTAGGTTATGACCCTTATAACTTTATCTTTATCAAATTTTAACTCTATAATATTCATTACCTTTATCTGTATCTCCTCATCATCTTTTGGCCCTCCTTGATCCTCTAAAAAATGGATGGTTGATTAGTGATTTTTTAATGGTAGGGTAAAGATCAATATATTATTACCATGTCCATCCTTTTCATTTCCAAGAAGATTAGACCCCTTTCAATCCTCATCATGGATATGGTCTTTGAATACTTTATACTCAAAGTATCATCCACATTTCATACCTTCCATAAGTGGTAATAGATAGAACATTCATCATCCTTAGTCAACTCTAATCATCATCATTGGTGTATATTGAGATCCATTTGTGTGAATATTTACTTGTGTATTTTATGATCAATATATATGTCATAATTTTATTCATAGAGATAATTTTGATAAATACTCAATGTAATTATCACTATTAGAAATTCTAGATCAGGGTTTGGGTAGTTCAACTCATAGATATTTAACTGGAAAGAGGCATGGGATATCACATTTTCATATTTCATGAGTACACAACCTAATACCATTTTTTTAAAAAAAATTATATCAAAAAATATTCCCCACTAGTGGGTAATGTGATCATATGTACAGTTATTATCACCATATTCAACTCTTTAAATATATTATCATATTCATCATTCTAGAAAACCATAACTTCCTTCTAAGTTATCTTGGTTCATGGGCTTGAAAATCAGGATAGGTTTAACCAAAATAAATGATGGTACCACTAATCCAAGGAAACAATGGATCTTAATAATAGATATTGGTTTGGTATAACCTTCAAATTAATCTCTTTTTGAAGGATTTATAGATATTAATTTTCCAGTGATAACATTATCTAGGAATGTTAGTTTCTATATCCAAAACATAAATTTATTTTACATCGCATAAAAAATTTCCTTTTATAAGTTCTTTAGTATAGCCTTGAAAATTCTCATCATGTTCCTATTTTATTTTAGAGTAGATAAGAATATAATATATAAAGGAAACCAAAAAAATATCAAGGTAATATATAATGATTATATTCACTAAGTCCATGAAGATATTTGGAGCATTAGTGAGTCTAAATGGAACCACTATGAACATATAATTCTTGTACCTTGTATGGAATACATTATTAGGGATATAATAATTCTTCAACTTTAAATAATAATATTCCAACTAAAGATCCACCTCATATAAGTACTGGGATCTATATAACTGATCAAAAAATTCATCAATCTACAATAAAGGGTTCTTGTTCTTTATTGTGATATTGTGGATCTCAAAATAATCAATCCAAAGTAAATTTCACCCATAATTATTTTTGATGAAGAGGATCAATGCATTCTATATTGAAGTACTTGGGTGTCTAAACCATTTATCCATATTCTCTTATAGTTTCATCTATAGATATTTAATCAATAATGGATATTTTATAGAGTTGAATATTGAAAAAAACTATGGGTATAATATCAATTGATAACTAAACCTCACGAATTAAATAAAGACTAGTAAATTATTCAGGAAACACATAAGTATATTCCCTTTCAAGGGGATTTCAATGAAGTATGTTATTTTCCTTAGCCTTAATCATCTCTACTAGATATGATTTCTCATCAGGAAATAATATCCATTCTAGATATGATCATTTCAAAGTAGATCCATCCTCCTCTTTGTACTTATATTGAATTATACAATGATGCATGATACATTGACTGATTTTCCTATCATGTAAATATACACTAGATCTATCTAAGAAAACCCAATCCATATGAAGAATTGCATAAAATTATACTAAATAATCACATGGTTTTCTATGAAGTTCAACTCGCAAATATAGATAGGGGAGGATTTCTATACTTGTGATAAATTAATTCCCACATTTACCATCATCATTGGTAGATCAACTTCTATATTTTTATGTGGTGTTTGAATAGTTCTTTTAAAATTTCATGATATGAAATAATGTTTAAAACCATAATAAATAATAGGTTTTTTTAATGAATACCAACTGAACATGTCACCATGTCATTTTCCACATCCACCTCATCATTTGTAATGAAATAAGATCATTTTATTTCACTATTAATTATAAGTAGTTGTCATCTATTATCATCAACAATCCTTTTAATAGTTCATTGATTCATATAGTTAAATTTTTCCTTGTAGTTTAAACATTGGATAGTAGGATGAGGTTTGATAAGAGAATTACTTTCTTCCATCATATTTGTGGGTTTCTTTGATGGGTATTTACTTGCATGGTTCCCTTCCATACCACACCTAAATCTTTTCATTTTTCCCCTTTAGGAAATTTCTCAAAAACATCATCCCAAACATACTTAATGTTGGATGTTGGACCTTTTTCCCACTATAAGATTTCACTATTTCTCCCTTATAATTAAAATCCATTCTCTATATCCTACCTCTAGACCAGTGATACCCTTTTGATTTTTTGATCTCCATATTCAATTTGAGAGAATATAAAAAACATTCAGTAGAGGTGTTGATGTCTTTAATGACTAAATATTTTTGTAGGCTTGTCTAAATCCCACTGAATATGTGTTCAACAATAATTTTGAGGTTAAATAAAAATTTACAGGAATATTTTTTAATTCATCGAAGTTTATATTGTATGTCCTGATGAATTACTCTTTATTTTGACTAAAGTAAATGAAATTTAATTCTATTTTTTGTTAGAGAGTGCGAAGAAAAAATTTGTAAGAAAATTTAATTTTTTCAACTCCATCACTTCGATATCCTACTCATGCTTCATATTTTTGATCAACACCCCCCATTGATTAGATTATACCTCTATACAATAATAACTGGTGTGACATTATCTTGTTCAAAGCACTAGAGGATAGGGTAGAACCTGTTAATGTATTTGGTCCATTTCTTTGTGATTAATGTATCGAAATATCCATAGAAAGTCAGAGGCCTTTATCTCATACAGGTCTCAATTGCAACTATTTCTTTATTAGAGGGATATGATTTATTACCTTAATTAATGTTTATATAATAAATACTATTAATTGGGTAAATATTTTCATAAATTTACTAAATCATCCTCCCTATGGGTTTATGATCTCATTTGGGAAGTCATTACAGTTCCCATCACATTAGTTGTGGACTCAGTTCCTACTATTTCTAGTCACTGACTAAAATAAATGGAAAATTAAGGATGATCATTTTCAATCTATTAATAATATAAAACTGAAACTATAAACATCTAACTTATAATTCATAAATACTATATATTTATTAAACTATGAATTTCATTGATTCAATATAAGATATCCATTTTTTATTTCCTAAAATAATCTTGTATTAGAATTTGTTTTCCATTAATGATGGTTTGTAAGGATATTTTGAATTTAACAAGTAATTTCAATTATGAGATTAAAACTAAAAATGTATCATCGCCTCCTTATCATGGACTTGGTGATGATCGAGTTAATACCCAATTTTCCCATTTCAGGGTTATTTCCCCTAGGTACAACTTTGCCAGACCCACAACACATATAGTATCTAGACCTGGATTTTGTTACATTGAAACCACTTAATCTATACTCTACCATAATTTAGGTATTTTTTACCAATTTTTGGCCTGGTACCTATGTATTCCTCTAATTTTTTCTAATCCAAATCACCAAAAATAACAATTCCATTCTTTGATATTAACTATAATAGCTCAAATATTTTTATAGACAATAATTCACGATTTATTACATAAATACATAAATAATAAATATACAAAGGTTGAAATACCATGTTTATTTTTTAATTAGATACATAGAATAATAACATGAAATTTCTACATAATAAATTTATTTAAAACTCTTTTCATTCTTTATAAATGTCATCCCTCTTCAAAAATATCACAGGATAACCTGTGATGTATAAAAGAAAAGGGTGGGATGTAAATCCCCATAAGAGAATAATAAAAGCATAACCTGATGAAATAAATACAAGTGATTCAATAGGAATATCAAGGTGATATAAATGTTTTGAAAATAATAAACTTTAATATCATAGCATGATATAATATTATAACATCAACACAACATAGGAATTTGGTAAACAATATGAAATATATAATCATAAGCATACGTCATGGATAACTGATTAGATTACAAATCATAATGTTCTTATATTACCTACCATGTACCATAAAGGGTATATCATGTGATAAAAACATTACTCATCGCATTATAGGAAAATATAATTCTAGCCCCACACGTCACATTCATATTATGTACATGCATTATTGTTTCACATAGATCATACAATATAATAATTCCTTCAATAATTTTTTTAAAAATTATTGAGGAGTACAATATTACATACATGGAATTCCCAAATAAATGATTGATATATACATATATATTAATACCCTTGATAGGGAATGGGGATGGTTATTCAATACAAAAATGTTTGGCATAAAAAATTGTAGGATAATTTTGACAGCATAACAACTATACATAACGATTCGAGAAATGGTTTAATGATAGTGAAATAATGTCTCTAATTACTTGGACATAATAAGTACATTAAAATTAATGAGTAAAAACAAATTCCAACTTGAAATTTGGAAATAAAATGAACAAATAAAAATAAAGTTCTTGAATAATGAAGAAAATACAATCTCATACCTCGAGCGGGTGCTTTTAAAATATTCGGAGGAGCTTCTTAAGATATTGGGAATACCATAAGAGTTATTTAAATATTTATAGGGTGATTAAATTTGTAATAATTTTTTTTAGAAAATATGAGTTGTATTTTGGGTGGGTGTTTATAGAAAAAGGAATGGGAATTAATTATTAATTTCTGAAGAAAGGTTTTGGACTATATATGATAATGTAATCAAAACCACAAACCTTCCATTGGGGTTTTCCATGATTTCTTCCAAATAGTTACTGTTTAAAATATTTTATAATGAAATGAAATTAAAATATTAAAATAATATCATTGGTTATGTGTGTGCGATTCATGTTAATAATGAATTGATTTTTAAACCTTAAAATATAATATAGATACTGGAGGATTAATTAAGGGTATATAAAATTATTAAAATAACTTGAAAACATATTTTATTAAAACGGAAGTATATTTTTGGTCATGGATTCCATTTATACAATTTCATACATCACTTTTGTTCTATTAGAATTTCATAATACAGACTATGTATTTATACAGTATTTAGTTTTTACCAAAAAATTCTAATGTATGAAAAAATTTAAAAAATATGCTATTGGATAATCTCAGCATCTAAATTTCAAAAATGGTATTTGTTTTACCAAATAATTTCTATAAATATGAAATTTTTTAATTTTAAATAAAATTCCTTATATATTGTAAAATACATGTCTTAATGACAACGTCAATTTTTTAACCCATATAATGATTAAATTGGACTTCATTAAATTATATTATCATCTTTATATAAGTATTATTTAATAATATAATTTTATGAATGTATTAATTATTTAAAAGTTCTTTAATTTATCAAAAAGAGAGTTAAAAAAAATACAATTTTGGTTTCATCATATCAAAATCATCTCATATATATATATATTAACAATAAAAAGGGATAACAAAAATAATTATTTTATTAAAACTAAAACATAAAAACTCATACTACTAGGTCTATATAAATAACCCCTTAATAATACAACATACGCCGTAAGGGTAAGATGTGTGAATGTGTTACTTTCTTGGGGTTTTTCGGAGAAAATGGTTTAGTTTTCACCTCAATAATCTTAAACTTTTCCCAAAAATGGTTTCATTCATGTTTTACTTATTGAATTTTATCTTATACTTGGTCAATGAAAAGGACAAGTTATGAAATATCCCTCAGTAGATTCAATAATTGATATTCATAGGGTTTGACACTATTAGTTGTGTCTACCGCTTCTTCCTCATGTGTTAATTAAAATTTATTAAAACCCTAAACATATAATAATCATAACTATCACTGTATAATGACTATATTAAAAATAGTTAATATGTTTAATAGTCCATTAAATATGACAACATATATTTTAAAAGGGTATAAAATAACAATATTAGTGCATGTGTTTTCTATAACTACACTACTTAATGAGGAATTCATAAATTAAAAAGTGAGTTTAATTTTTAAAATATTAGTTCATTACACATAGTGGATAATAAAAAAATTATTTAAATTAACAAAATTAGTAGAAATTATATCCATGGCTAATATCAATATCTCAATCACATAGATATTGAAAAATTAATTCCCAAAAAATAAAATGAAATTTTTTTGTCATTCTGGATCCTACCAACAATGTCTCAACTAATATATATTGAATCTTACCATCAAGTCATTTTCTAATACACTTTCATTTTTAGTTGTTATTCACTAATAAACCAACTAATGATTCGTTATATTTTCTACCCTCTCAAAAATTATTTTCCTTAATTTAGGAAAATAATAACATTTTTTTGAAAACATTTAAATAAAAATTCCCAAAATATAGAGAAAAAAATTTTATTCGAAAATAATATTTGAAACCTTTAAATTAATATTCAAATAAATAAAATCATGATGGTAGGAAAATTCAGTGAAATTATAAATATTAAAAGATAACATTCATTGTACACCTTTTTTAAAAACTCAAGAAAAAATATTATTCATAAATATTTTCACTATATTCATTTTTAAATGTTGTAACTAATGTAAATGGAAATGAAAACGACCTTTTAAAAAATATTATGTAAATTTAAAAACATATAGAAAATAATTTAAATAACATAGATGTGACAGATAAATATTTCTAAAAGAAAAGAATAAATATAGTCAGTATCCATTATATGTAACTTACATATTGATTCCTAGTCCAAAAAGGAAATAAATAAATAATAATAATGTAAATAAAAAAAATGTAGAGGAGAATAAATATATGGGGATAAGGTGATTATGATCATATAATTTTACCAATGGTAATTTGAACAATGAAAATTTTGAAATAAAATGAGACTGTAACTTAAATCCATTACCTTGGTTCTCCACTAAGTCATACCTATTTGATCCTCTTGTATAAGGAAATTCAATTCATTTAATATTTTATTAATAACCATTTTCATCTATATTCTATTTTCAGGTCATTTTACAATCCTTGGAAATTCATTCATTGATTTTTTCTTACTTACGTCAACAAATTATGGTTATTCAGTCAATTTGTCCAAAACTAATTCTGTATTCTTTTCTGTTGTTAAAGGATTTATGAAATGGTTTCATAAGATTAAAAATGTTAATAATTTAATGAATATAATTTTTATTCATTATATTTAATTTTATAATAATTTACCCATGGTAGTAATACAAAAACAAATCACATCTCATTGTAGAGGTGGTAGTCCACATATATTTACAAGATGCATTATCATTTAAAATGGATAGAAGGGTAAGAATTTAAATGATATATCATATTCAAATAATCACAATTAATCCATAATGATTATATATATTCATTAATTTCATATTTATAACCATCAAAATAAATTGTTGATGAAAAATAAACAACACTACTATGTAGATATGGTAGGTTTTACGTATGCACGAGTGATGTTTTCATTTCATATAGAATGTAAATGAAGAAAAATAATGACTGATAAATAAATATAATAATATTTATGTATATAGAATTCATTTTTGTTATTTTATAAATAGGTTTATAACATAATTGAATGAGTATTAAGAATAAATAAAATGAAATAACTTGCATAATAAATTTTTAACACTTTTTTGGGATCCTCCCTTGAATTACGCCATAAAAATTATAAATAATTTCTAAAAGAAATAAAAAAATATCTATAGTGTAGGGATGAATATATGAATGTATTTTCATCATCCTTGGTCGGGTTAAGGGCTCACATTCTCTGAATAATAGTGGATAGAAGGTTCCCTTTTATAAGTGACATTGGTGGAAAACTTATAAATACTTCAGAAAAATATATTTAATAAGTATCTAACTCATGTAAAATAGATTGAAACTTTCATTAACTAGATGATAAGGAGGATAAGGTAAAAATATATAAAACATATACTAGTTTAAGTTCCATTTTTAACCTTGTATTTTTGTTTTAACCCCTCGTTAACCCTATTTAATATTAATCATTGTATCAAATATTTCTCTCCTTAAGAGTCATAAAAGTGCTTATAAAAATGAAAATAGGCACATAGAGGACCCATGAATGTTAGGATAAAAAATTTCATATTCACATTGAATATAATTTTGTTTTTTCTTATCATATGTTTTTTATTTTATTTCAACATTTTTTTGGGGGAGTTTTTATATTTTAAGTAGGAATGAGTTGCTATGGTTATTTAAGAAAAATTCCATAAGAAGGTTACTAATATTTCCATATTATGTTATTTAATGGTATTTTATTCTTAAATTTTTTAAATAATTAATATTATCATGTTCCTATATGAGTTTTGTTAATTTTTTACAATAGGAGTGATGTCAAATCTCATTGTATGACCTTTCTGTCGAGGATATAAACATTTCTAGATGAAGATGTTAGACAGATAGGGTGTAAAAAGTTGAATTCACAAATCTAAATATGAATATAGTATAATGTTAAATGTTATTAATTCATGGAAGTTTTTGAAGTATTAAAACTATTTGTTAAACTACATCAAAAAATGTCTCGTTAATAAGTGGTTTTTATGATCGTTTTTCTATAATCTAGCAAGTGGAATGTTCATCAAATCAGCAGATAGTCTTTAATAATGGTCAGTGATAAAAAAGTTACAATGTCAATCTGATAGAGAGAGTTGGTGTTTAAGGATTTTCCAATGGATAGATGTTTACAATGACTATAAGATGACATATTTTTCAACATGTATGGGTGGAGAAGTCTAGGAAGTCCACCAAATTGACAATTAACAATGTTAAACTAGAAAAGGAGGTATGGAGTGCATTATGTGGAGATATTTGATGATCACTAAAGAATCTTGGATGAGTTTAGAAAGTCATTTTAATTAGTTAATGTTTCATCAGATGGATTAGAAATGGAAAAATAATAAAGATTTCAAAATATTATTGAATCTATGAAGATTTACCAGATTGAGTTGTGTGATGCCACTAGACAATGTAGGTTGAAGTGTACCTAGTCCAATAGGATTTAATGTTGTAGAAGATAGTGATAAGAGTTCAAATTCCATGAAATGAACATTTTCAAGGTCAATGAGATGAATGAATAATATAAAACTTTTCAAATTTACCTTTTTGAGACCATAAAATGAAGGATATCTTATAAAGTTCATTGAATAAAGGAATAGTTCCCTTGAAAAAGATATTCTTCATGAAGTCATCAGAAACAAATTTTTTGGATGGTTTACAGAGGATCTCTATATAAACATCAAAAATTATATATTAATTTTGATTCTAATAATATTCCTCAATGTTTGGTTATCTAGTGAGTTTAGTTAATTATGAATAAAGGGTGAGCTCCCAATAAACTTAAAGAAAGTTCCAAAATGATTTAGAATCATCCCAACAAAGATTATATGAGTAGGACAATTAAAAATACAATTTTTTGTAGAATAGAAAAATAATTTGAGTTAGAAAACATTTTCTCCTGGGTGAACACCTATATAAATGTGTGGAAGTACAATATGAAACTACAATGTTCCTGTGTGGGTAAGAGAGTAGAAGAGTATATTTTTTTGTTATAAGAGTATCATGAGTTTCATACAAAGGTTTCTCTTGGTTAAAAAAAGGTACTAGATAAATGTATCTAATAGGAGTTGTGTATGCAAAGGTACCAGATCAAAGTTTTATCATACAGAGGTACTAGACCGAGCGTCGAGGTGAATCAGATTGAGTCCAATCAAATGAAGGCCGAGGCACATCAAATGGATTGTGTACCAAATGAAGGATATTTAGAAGAAAATAAATTGTGATATTTTAAGATAATTTTCTTATCTTGATTAGCTTAATATCATAAGAATTTTTTTTTAATGATAAGAGTAAATAAAATTAACTATCATGAGAATAGATGAGTCTAATAGAAGTTTGATCAATTATATTAACTTCATATCATTTTGAATTTCCATGGACTAATAAGAGTCTCCATGGAAAAAACATGGTCACCCAAATTGGTGGTAATCCATGTAAATATTGTGTTTTCTTCTTTGACATCCTATCATTTTATGCAATGTTTGGTTAAGATAAATAATGTTGAAAATTATAGAACCCCAAAAATATGGTGTGTATAATTTTATGTGAAAATAAGTTGTAAAAGATAACAAATAATTAACCCCCCCCCAATTACTAGTTATAACATTCTTATGATATTTAATATTGATACATGATTTTTTAAATAAATTAAAATTTATTTAATAATAATTTTAAGAAATTAAATACCATTTAACATCATTTTCAAGACGATTTGAATATCTTGTCTTTAAAGGAATCCAGATAATAACAGAATTAAAATATAAAATATTTCACCATAAATTATAGACTTTAATAATCCATTAAATTAAAGGCTAACCATATTTCATCCAAAATATATTTCATTAAATTTTTTATAAAATCATTTATTTGAATTTTTTACTTCTTTCTCAAGCACTGCATCGGTGTCGCGTAAGTGTTCATGGTAATTATCATATCTCTAAAAATTAGAAATAAATTACAATCATAAAAAATATCCATTTTCAAAATAAAATTTTTGAACAATTCATATATTCTTTTTATACCCATGAAAAAATATTATATATATTAAAATAAATAAAGTGACATTTGGTAATTTTTCTTAAATTAAAATAATATACAAGTCATAATCAAATGAAATTGGCATCAAAATCACATATTTTTATATTATGAGAATTATAGATTAATTCCTCTCATTTAATGGAATAAAATAAATTTTTTTATTGATTTTCAGTACATATACCATAGTTTTAACCTTAATTATCATGTATTACCCATTACTGTGGAGATAAAATATTATCATGGTTACTATTCATTATGACTAATAATGAAATTAAACTATTTAAAAAATTTGAACCTGATGACTATAAATTAAAATTATATACTTTAGGATTCATGTCCTATAATCGGTAGAAATTTGTTTTAATATATTCATGGAAAACTCAACGAAATTGGTTTTTAGAAAAAAAATGAGTTTTAAGCATAAAAGTATACTTATACAAGAATAAAAAATAATTTTGATTAATATGAGATTAAGTAGAATTAGTTTTATAATAGTTATTTTATGTTACTTTAAAACCAAATCCAAAATGTTATAATACTTTTAACATAATTTATTTAACGAAAACAAATGATAGTTTTCAACAAAATCGGTATTTTTCATTATTCACAAAATATATCAATAATTTTAGAAAAAATACAAAAATTAATAATAAGATAATTTATAATTTATAATTTAAAAATTATATTCATATTATAAAATAAGTCAAATTTAATTCTAATTACAGATTTGTACATTTTTAAAACCCATTTTTAGAAGAAAACTATTTTTAAAATAAAAAATAAATTTATTCTTATTATATTTCATGTTACAAAAATTTGATGAATTTAAAAAGTCTCGATTGAATGAATTTTTTTATTAAGTAAAACTCCTCTTAAATATACTTCAAAATTTAGTTATTCATACTAATATCTACCAACCCAATGGCTAGGTTATAACAATCATATTTAAATATTATTTTTTGGTCAGTTTATGCTTGGTGTTGTGTGTGGTGTATTATATAAAACATAGTTTTCTTTTAAAACAAAATATAAACTAAAATATATGGTCATTACATCTATTAATTATTTCCAAGATTCTTTAAAGTAATTTTTATTATCATTCCAATTATTTTTAAGATAACTAATTTGTAAAATGAATGTCTTAAAAAATTATCAAAATATAAAGGATATTTATTCTTATTTTTTATGATTCTTTAGTTCTTTTGTAGTTTTTTTATTAAATTAAATATCCTTTAATTTTTATTATTTTTCACTGAGGATATGATTTAATGAAACCATCCCATTTATTTCTCTATCTGATTTATTTTTACGCCATATGATCATTCTTATGAAAACCTTTTGATTCTCATGGTTTGATTGCTATATTATGGGATTATAAATTTTTTTCAATTTCTTATAGAACAAATATATGTGTGTTTTTTATTTTGTGATTGGCAGTAATCGAATTACATAGCCCTATAATGCATTAGGTAATTCTTTATATCATATGATATGACATATAAGAGATAGGGGATTCAACCCCATCCAATTTGTTTAAGGAAATGGGGTGTGAACCCAAACCATAGTTTTATGGGAATCAATACATTACATGATGATGGTCCTGGAAATGAGTCTTGATATATGAAATAATTTTTTATTCTGATATTAATACCACATTTCATTGTTATGTTATACTTTATAGTTCATGATTACTGTATAATGTTTCCAAATTAATTATTCTTATTTCATATGTTATTTAAAAGGAATCATGTAATGATTCATGATTTACTATCTTTGTTTTGTTGGGTATTATTTCCTTATGTCTTTTTCATGTATGTTGGTTTTTTATACCCACATGTTCATCTTATTCTCACTTATGGTCATTATTTTATATCACTTATATTCACCCATTACTGATAATCTGAGCACACTATTTCTTATATTTATATTCCCTGGGTTATGAAGAGGATCATAACACATGATATGTCTAGAAGAGGGACATATATAGTGTGAATATGGAGAAATTTACACAATTTTGAAGAAAACTATTTTATATATCATATATCTAAATACACTAAACCTATACGTTTTGGGGTGTGCTTTATGAAGTATATAATGTGTATTCTTTAAAAATTATGTGTTATATGTATATTATGATTAGGTCATCTCATGTGTTCCACATAGATATTAAAAATCATAATTCAATCATATTATAATTATCTCATGAAAAAAATTAGTTACATAACATTTTTTCATAAGATATAAAAAATTAATTGAAATAAAAAATAGTTTATGATTACATTAAACTACATACCTAGTGAGAAATCAGAAATAATAAAGTGGAATAGCTTAAATGAATATTCATATAGTTGATAAATCCACAAATTGGTGGTAAAACATTATAAAAAATTAAGAAGTAATTTACTTTCATATCATTGTTTTTCTTTTAAAATAATGATATTATGAAAAAAATGGAATGATAAATTATATAAAAATTATTTTAATGAAACATGGAATACAAAAAAATAAATTAAAGCTTCATTAAAAACATAAAAAAGTAGTTAGAAAAATTTGTTAGAAGAGAAATGTAAATGAAGAGAGAGAGTGAGTGAGAAAGGTCCCATTTGCACCTTTGTAAGTATGTCAAAGTCAATGGTTAAATACCATAAGAAATATTGGAAATATATATAAAGATATAAAATATATCAATTTTATGATATTAAAACATGTAAATGGAAGATACATATTCTAACAAAAAATAATGATAAATAAATTTCCATCTACCTTTATGTCTGCTTTTTTATACCATGCCCTAACTCAATATATAATCAATAATGTATTATTAATAATATATTTAAGGGACTTATTTACATTCATTAACTTTTATATTTATAAATTAAATTAACAAACTATATTTATTATTAATTCATAGAATATTTTTTTATCGACAAAATTTTAGTAGTTTTGATTGTTTTATTCTTATTTAGATTTTAAAATTTCAGCTGTCAATATTTGTTAATAACATGATCATATTAAAAGGAATATAGTTAATATAATACAAAATTACAATTACTTACTATTTCATTTCTTCATTTTAATGAAGTTGTAGATATTTTATACAAAAATAAATTTCAAAATATGCTTGTTTTAAGTAATGTTATCAATAATAATGATTTAATTTTAATGAATAATTATTTGTGTTTAACCATTAAAAACCCAGAAAAACGAACATAATTTACTTATTACTATCATATATTAGTATTATTTTCGTTTTCATAGTTTTCCATCAATAAAATTATTAATATAGTAAGCATCATTCACATAGGTGGATAAATAGACCCAAAAATATAATGTGTTAAAATGACTAAAAGAATAAGAGTATGAGGTTATATGATTGTAATATGATTTTTATGTAAGAATTATGATTATATTAATGAATTATTATATTTTTTTATTATAGTTAATGAGAGTTAATTTGGGAAGAAAATGATAAATTTAGAAAAGAAATCATTACTAGCATTGATAAAAACATATTCTTCTTGTAACAACTTACTTTACAATGAAGGATTTAAGCATACTTATAACAAAAAGATAATCCCAAAAAGTGAGAGAAAACTATAAAGTTGGATATTTTGGTATATATACCAGATTAAATTAAATAATATTTGTGGTTTAGAATGGGTAGAGGTGTATCCTTTTTATTGATTAGTTTGAGTGGAATATTTGAAAATATCAATTTCTTAATGGTTATGGAATGTATTTGGAGTTTCAAATTAGACTAAAGATGAAAATAGATCAGTGGATTAATTAAATTATTAATTGTTATTTAAATTTAAAATCATTTTTAAAATCATTTTTTCCAAGTATAGTATTTTACTGTTTTTACTTTTTAACAACTCATTTTACTATTCACCCCGATAAATTATTTTTCATGTGAAAATAAAATTATTCATATTAACACATTTAAGTTCCGTAATTTAAAATATAAATTTCATTTTTTCAAATTGAATTCTTAAAATGAAGAAATTATGTTTTAAATAAATATATATAATGCTTTAAAAAAATAACATTTCCTTATTAGAAAAAATTATTTTATAATGAATGATTCTACTTTACTTATAATGATTCATTATTTATTTAAAAATATTAAATATTTATTATAAATTATATATATATATATATAATGAATTATTCATTTCTATAAAGTTAAAATATTTCCATTATAATAATTTCAATATGCCAATTGCTTAAATGTATTCCCATGAGTCATAAATATATCCAACACCTATATATCATTCATACTACTATTTTTCAATATTCTATATAGTATTATATAATTTTCTAAAAACATTAATCCTTCTCCTTCACCTTATTTTAAAATCTATTCCATATTTTTAGAATTTTAAAGCTTTCTATAGTTATACTCGATGGTACGGTTTTCAAGGGACATCACGATGATGTATACATTAATCTTGTTGTTTTTTTTTCAACTTTTGGTTTTATTCCTATTGTAATTTTCATAATAATATTAAATGTATATTCATTGAATATTTATTTTCATTTCATTTTTTGTTTTAATATTATACCATAATGAAATAAATCAATTTCCATTTTAGTTTGGTATTTTCTGTGATATAAGTTATAGGTAACATTAACAGTATTTTATAAATGTATGAAAAGTATCAAAATCCTACATATGATCAAATGAAGGACCATGTAATAATTCCATATACCCTCAAAACAGCCACATGAACACCAAAATAAGAAGCAAGTGGCTATATGAAAATGAAATATAATAGGAGATCCAAATAAAACATCCAAAACAACCCAAAAAGGACACCCCAATCAAAAATTATTCTATTAAGAAACAAATTATAATAAAATTTAGGTTTATGGTGATAAAAGTTATTATAAAGAACCAATTTAACATTATACTGGCCAAGAACCTAATGAAATGAACCACACAAAGATATATAGTAAAAATAGGTCACACACAATGACAAATACCCTCCTATCATAATCTCAATCTCAAAAGGACAATTGAGTAGTCATCCTTAAATAATACCAATAGAGCCCAACTAAGTTGATCTCCCCATGAATAAAAATATCTGGTATTGTTCCCATCCCCAACCTCAATTCATGTTAGTCAAAAAGAGAACATAAATACCACCACATCAAATTTTTGGACAAGTTTTTTTCCTAGGATAAACTCTATCCTCGAGTAGAAAAAATACCACGGGAAAAAAGTCAAGAAACCTCTTAAAGGAACAAAGTGAGAAAAAAAACTGCTCTAATGAATAAAAATGTCTATAAATCATAAGGACAAATTTACATTAAATTCCATTATTCAAATGATAGTGACTGTATAATGAACTACACATAGATTAGAAGAATATATTTTTATTTTATTTAGACATAAGAAGCATGGAATCCACACAACATCCAAATTGATGCTCTCAAAACAATTAAAATTTAAGAAGGTGGATAAATCCATGGTTCCATGTAAATAATCATCACATATACCATCCATCAAGAATATTAATAATATGTATATGATCTCTTACAACATGTATAATGTCTCCAAATCAATTTAGTATAAAATATAAAGCCATAATAATCGATTTAAAATAAAGAATTCATCTCTAAATCAAACTCCATGAATACTAAAACACCCAAAAAAACAATATAAGAACTAAAGATCAAAGACCATAATAGTCACCAGTGATATTTATATTCAAAAAACATAGAATAAATAAATTACATAACCAATGAAAGTCAAGTCTGGATAACTCATACATGAATGGGGTTGAGATCCACTTCATGTATAAACTATAAACCTCAACTTGATAAATAAACCAAAAAAATACCAATCTGACGCACTAAAAACATCTATAAAAACTACTCACTTCATTTCAAAAATCAAATACCTATTCCCCCATATCCATTCCATATCTAAACCATCATAAAAACTCAAAGTAGCCTGGATGAAATTCGTAGATCTCTATGAAAATCCAACCCTATATTAGAATTGACTGAGCTTCATCATAAAATATTATTGTCTCTAAATCCATTTATTGAAAAATAATCAAGAATCCAATATCGAAGGCCTTACATAGTGACGTCCTTTGAACTTGATTACATAATCTAAAAGGGTTTACTGATTCTAAGGGAATAAAGAATTAAGTACCATATTGAAGGAAGAAATATAAATGGAATCAGAATACCACAATGTGATTCCATCCACCTCAACCAAACAATACATGGAAATACAGAGAAATCATAATGATAAAACTAATTAAAAATGAATTAAAAAAAGTTTACATGGAAGAACAAAGATAATGAATAAAATAATTGGGGTAGTGGGTCTTGTCGTAATGCACTCTATGTTTTGAGGTTACCTGGCTCTCTATTTCATATATATGAATTTAAAATTCCTAATACATTTTAGGCTATTATAATAATAACATACCAAGTTGTGTTATGTTATGACCACTTCATTGAGATATATCGACAATGTGATGGAGAAATACTATATAAATACAAAATAGGGTATAATTTTTTAGTCAATAATTTGATTGGAGTCCCATCATGGTGATATAGATTATTCACCATGTGATAGTATAATATCACTGTTATATGATAACAATTTGGTGATATATTTATACTACGAGGATATAAGTATCAATCATGTGTTATTTCTAGTACTACTAGGTTATAAGAACCATCTATGTGATGTTGTGATACTAATGTGATATAGATCATGAATTATGTATTATTATGATATGAGAAAGGTATGAAGATAGTTATATGATATTGTGACACTGTAGAGATATTGGTATTGACTATAATATTTAGTGGGACTACTTGGATATAGATCATTAGATATATGATATTGTGATAACATTGTAGTATGATAAAAATTGTGTAATTATGGGAAACAATTAGGATATAGGTATTCACTTTGTGATATAGTGATACTATTTAAAAAAGTTATCAACTATGTTATACTATGATTCTATTATGATATTGACGTCAAGTATGTGATATTGGGTTACTATTGTGAAGTTTTTATGGATATGTTTTGTCATGGGATCATCTATATCATATAATAACATTAATGCTCAATGAATAAGGCTATTTTATGTCATGAAATTAGTGAAATTAAATATATTATATTATCATACACTGTTGGGACAACATTGTGTATGGAGTTTGTATTTGTTGTCAATGGGTGTCAATGGATGTTAATGATGATTGACATGAAGAAATTAACTCTCCTAGGTGAAATGAAGAATGGAATTCAGGTGATTGATGCACTGATCCTAAGTGTTCTTTAGAAGAAGTAATTGACAATGAGAAGAAGAGGGTGTGAGGAGGCTTTGAATTTAAAGTTTCCATGTATTTCAATGCATACTTAGTTTTCTACTAAGTATTTTTATAATCCTTACCTAAAAATATTGGGCCAACCGACTAGCCAGCCAGCCAGCCTCAACTCGAGGCTTATGTGGGACCACATGGGTCGACCAGGCACACAGGGAAGCCATCCCGACTATCCTGCAAGAGGAACATGTGGGTCATGTATAATCCATAGGGTATACATAGTGGGAGCTAAGATCATGCACGAGGATGTATAGTGGGCTCTAGGATCAAGAATGAGGAGAACTGATGTGGGGTAGCACTGAAGGGGGGAGAGGATTAATCAGGCGTTGAGTCCTCATGGATTGATTGATAAACTACTTCTCTTCCACATCTCTATTTCGATGAGGGATGAATATTTTAATGAACAATCTAATCTCAGTCACTCATCTGATCATGTGTGTGAACTCGTTCGTACATCACATCTCATGTCTAGCAATATAATCCGAGCCTTTCATTTTCCTCACACCACGTATGATTCAACTAGCACCATCTGATTTCCTTCATTGAGGTTGTCTTCATCCTTCGGAAACCTGCATGGACCCGCGAACTAGTGCTCGAGCCGAATGACAGTCTCATCACTCTGGGATACTATAGTGGTTAGTTCAATCCCACTGTGATTGTCTAGATGCTATGAACATATGCTTGTAGTTACATCTTCATACATGAAAATAAAACGAAGAACAAGAGATTGGATGATGGAAAATAAGTTTCCTATACCACGTGGATTCGATCCAGGATTCAAAAAGTGATACATGACTTCTTGAATACACGAAAGATCAGCGAGAAGGCCACAAGTTAGAAAAAGGAAACACCAAATATATGTGTCATATCTCCACATGGGATTCAAGATATTAAATAACCAAAAATCTCATTTATTCAAGGTAGAATCTAGAATAGAGTATCTTGAGGATTTTGGATGCAGAAAAGATTTGATATCTACTCATAAAAAGAGACCCAATAATTCAAGAAGTGGTCTTCCCTCCCAAGGTTTTGAAGGTTTCTATTTTGAGAAATAGTGTCTCTCTGATATTCCACTTTGCAAGGGGAAAGAAAGAGCTGTGAACCGTTCGAGGTTCGTAAAGAGTAAACCGTGAACCACTCTAGTTCCATGAAGAGAATGACTTCCACATACCTCTTGGGTTCGTGAAGTAAGGAAATGTATACCTCTTCGGTATGTGAGGTAGTAGATCCATGAAATGTTCTTGGTTTTAAAAGAGATCCCCACGAACCATTCTATATTTTTTAGGAAACGGTACCGCATGCCATTTTTGTTATGTAAAGAGGAGGTCCCATGAACCAACAGAACTACGTACCTATTGGTATGCGATGGAGGCCCACACATCCTATACGAATGAATCTTGTGCATCCCTTGAGCAAGGAGGGTTCATGTATCATCCTAGTTCGTGGATGAGACAAGAAAACTTGTATGTAAGAGAGATCTATATCCTTGGTGTGTAAGAGGAGAGTAAGAACATCATGACATACCAAAATACACACATTGATGTTTTAATAAAATCTGAAACTTATTAATATAAACAAATCAAAGTGGATAGTGTGTGTTCAAGAAGGAATAAGGAATATTGTGAATGGTGATGGGAAGTAAGTGCATGATTTAATATGCATGATTTGAAGAAGAACACAATTAATGTCCACTAGTATCGAAATTAAGTGAAAAGAAAAATAGAAAGTAGGTCGTGTGTGTCCTTAAAAGAACCATATCCATTTGGGCATTCACACAATAAATTAGAAGATGAAGTGCATGAATTCATGCATACACATGTATACGTGAATACTTTGAAGAGAATCATCCTAAAATAAGGGTGCACATGTGTAAAGAATTTAAGATAAAGAGAATATCTAAATTATCACATGCATAGTCACATGCCCACATGGAAGAAGAAGGTTTGATTCTGATGATGCCAAGTGAGATGTTTTTCAGTGTTTGAATAATCAAAAAAGAATTTGTGATTCTGGACAAGAAGAACAAGAATTCTTAGTACATCTAGTTGTTGAATTGGAGAAGATATTAAAATTTTAAGAGAATCAACTCTGGGCCTCAATGAAAGAAAGGTATCATGCTGAATAGGAGACAAATACATTCATTCATATCTATTGAAGTGACCTTAAAGTCAATAAACTGGGTAAATAACTATCCAAGGCAATAAGCCAGGGGAGCCTATGGAAGTGATCTAAAGGAAGCAGTGAGCTATCCCTGAACCTTGGTAAATGTTGAGTGTCTTGGATAGAATGACTATACCTAAATCTTATAATCCACAGATACTAATGAATAGTATAATTATGTATGACCGACAATTTTTCATCATATGCTACTTGGATGTAGCCCTTAGTCGAGAACCAATTAAAAGTGTTCTATTTTCCATTTGAATGTGAATGTTTTAATTACTACACATATCCTTCATAAAGGTTTAATTATGTTTCTACCAACATGGGAAAAGATCCAATTAACGAGAGAAAATGTTGACACCTTTATTCACCTCCCCCCCCAGGGTGACCTAGGGTCGTTCAGTTGGTATCAGAGCCATGATTACGTATGTGGAATACTCCTCGGTAATTATATTTAGAAGTGGATTTGAGTTTTATTTTTTGATTCAATAATGAAGAGAAATCTTGAATAAATCTCAATTATCTATGAACATAAGTCTTTACCCAACAAGACCATGATGAAAAAAAGAAAGGGAAGAAGCATTTGAATAATTCTTTAATTCGTAAATAAGATGCAATAGATTTTTCTTCATTCCTTATTAATAATAACGAAATATCAGGCCTGGAATGTAAGGAGAAGGTGGCTCATGTTTCCACCAAATTAAAGGATTCCAACATAGGTGGTGATGATTATCAAACCTTCACATCACATGAGTTGACAATGGAGAAATTAAGAACCTATCTTCATGATATTCCTAAATAAATAATTTTTGGTGTTTGTAGAATATTTCACTATATTTTGGTTGAGGTCACCTGACTGGATAGAGACGCTGATAATGTGGAAAAGGGATGGAAGCAGAAATTCTTGAATGTTTAATGATCTCCAGATGGATTAAAGCCTTTGAGGAGAAAGAGGGAGCCAATAAGACTCTAGAATAAAAGATCCATGGATCTAAAGATGGGATGAAAATGAGCACTTAAGTCAAGGTTCTAAATTTGGAAGAAACATTGAAGAAGAACAAAGATCACGACTCTTTATTACAAAGAAAAATTAATATACATAAATATGGTGTTGAAAGATTTAAAAATCTCTATAATGAAAAGATAATCATGATTTAAGATCAAAAGACAATCCTCAATATGGAATCTCTAAAATTGGAATCCCAGTTGACCAATCTTGAGAAGACACATATTGAGACTTTGAAAATGAATGAAATAGTTGCTGCTGGCACTCAATGCTCACTGGAGGATTCTAAAGCTGAAATACCTCCAACATGTGATAAGAAGATCTTGAATTCACCCATTGATCTGTCACAAGAAGCTAAGAAAGTGAAGGTCCCCTCAATACCAACTTGTACTATTATTTCTAAATATGTTTCTTCTAAAAGAGAATGTTGGAAGAAAAATTCTAAACAAGTATAGATGAGGAAAGGTGAGGAGAAGAAACCTACCACCAGAGATAAGATGGATAGGAATAAGAAGATATAATATGGTTTCCCATAAAGACTACAACATATTAAAAGGAAATCCCAACAAACATATACATAAGATATAAAGAAGACAAGATTATTGGGTCAATGTTGGCGCTACAATAGATTAGGGAATTGTTCACTAGATTGTTGGTACAATCCCTTAAATAAAAAACCATAGAGAAAGCCTATGTCAAAAGGGAGAAAATAAGAGAAGAAAATGATGTTCAGATGAGGATCACAACCAATAGTTATGGGGTGATTCCAACAACTCAGTTTGAACTAATCCACTAAGCAGAGGATCAGCGCCTGGGTAAAGTTGGTCACATCAATACCAAGAAATCTACCTAGGGTTCCAGGAATGAATAAAGGATCTGTCTCCAAGTCTCATAGAGGGGATTAAAACAAATCTCTTCAGGAAGTCTTGCTGAAGGGATCATAATCTTGTATGTAGGAAATTATACCGGAAACCTTCAAGAGAAAGACCAAGGGGACGAACCCTAACGAAACTAGTCCAAGTCACAGAAGGCGACTGGCTCAAGCCTTGTAAGATAGGTTACATAGTGTGCAATATGGTTACACGCTGTGTTCCTTGTAAATGGGTACTGCCCATGTAAACGACCTATGTCATTCGTCCAATCTATGTAAAACTCAACTACATGGCATGTAGAAGGTCACACGTTGTGTTCCTTGACTCCGGGTACTGCCCATGTAAATGGCCCATGTATGGAATTGAAGCCGTGTAGGAAATCATATACACAGCGTGTATGTATAATCACACGTCGTGTCCTATTAATGGGGAAGCACCCATGTACCCTGGCCGTATGCCCATACACAGTGTCCGTCCGTGTCGCCTGCCGATGTACCAGTACACGGGGTATCTCGTGTATCCGACTGGGTATGGATGGGGAAGGGTATACACGCCTGTCCATGGCCATGTACCCAACCCATGTCTGTGTACTCCCGGAGTACACACCAGGTGATCCCTGACGAACACATGTCGTGTAGCCCATACTACACGCCGTGTAGTTGGGAAAATTCTAGAACCGTGTCTTTCCCCCTCGCGCCTCAGCTGATCTTCCAGATCTCGATTATGTCATCTGTTTTCCGTGAAACTGAAGGCACTGTTTTGTTTCATCATCCTAACACCGTATCCGGGTGTTTCAGACCTTCAATCGGCTCGACGAACAACATATGATCTTCCGACGAAAAACGCCCAAAAAATTTATATCTCTCGATCCTGTCCGAATCATCCACCGAAATCGTCGTCACAACTCCAGACCATCCTCCCGAGGTTGGATCTACAATCTCGAATCATTGAGCCAACAAATGAATGTGCAATGATCGATTTCCTCCAAGAACACGTAGAACGCACACGAAGAACACATAGAAATTGGGGAAGAAAATCAAAACAATAGAGAGGGATGAACCTCAATCGATGTTCATGTGGATCTTGGTTCATCACCGTTATAAGGTTAAACAAAACCAAAATTCACTTCAAGAATCAAATCCCCAAAATCCTTGTAAAAGCCTATCCCGTAAATATGATCGATCCGCGGGAAAATCTATTCGGGGATTAGTCCGCGTTCATCATAGGAATCAAGAACGAGGAAGGAAACTAAAACCAAACATCCTACTTGGATTTGCGGCATTCATTGGGGAAGGTCAGCTCATCACATCGTCGTCGCTAGCGAAGCTCGTGAAGAACACCGTCGTAGCATTGGGGGGTTTCCTCCAGAGCTTTCCCAGAGCCTCGAGGGGTTTCAAGGATATTAGGTCTATAACCCTAGACCCCTGAGAAAGCCTTTATTTAAAATGGATAAAAGATACAGATTCTCACTACAGCAAGTATTTTTGATAAAATACTTTTAATAAATATTTTTTTACGGTTATGTCCAAAAAACAGATTTCACCACCGACCTGCGCCAGCTGATGTTAGGTCTCCTCTAGGGTAAACCTGCTGCTCCGGACGCAATGGTCCTCTTGGATTTTCGATCCAAGCACCCATTCAGGAGTTATTCCACTATTCCTGGGAAAAAACACGTGTGCGCAATTTAATTATTTAATTTTTTATTCAAAAATTTGTTCCGGGCTCACATAGCCTCAGAAATGGATGCTATCTTGAAGCCTGATCTCGAAATAATTCCCACATAATATTAAAATAAAACATGGTAAAATCCAATACATTACATATAATCCCTAAAATAAAATATTTTTTTGTTATAACCTTCTATTACTTAATTTACAATTTAACTAATAGTTTCAAAATTCTTGACTAACCCTCATTAGGGTGATTTAATCTTATGGGGAGTTCTAATGAATGTTCAGGGTTAACATAGCCACATTTATATCATTTTAAATATACATCACTAGCCTTAGTATGAATTTGGAGGCTTGTTTTTTCGAATTCCTTGTCTGGGATTTCAAGATTGGGGAGTTTACTCAAGGGGTCAAGGAGTTTTATGATAGAAATTAGAAAAGAGCTTCCAACCTAAATAGAATAAAATGTCTTAAGAAACCCTCATTGGGGTTATGAGAGGGTAAAAATAAAAATAGGACACTAGATTATCCATGTGATTTTATAATCAAATTTTGATGGAGATGGATATCAGGAATTGATATAATAGGGGGATATTAATAATTAAAATTTATTACTTAATTATTCTGATAATCAAGGAAAGTACTAAAATCGACTCTATTAATAGTATAAATGGAAAATCAATCATTATCGATATTATCCTTATGGTATATCATCAATATGGAAAACCATATCACTAAAAAAATTTCTAATATTGGTATAACTACATGTGTATTTTACTATTCTATGGGAGTAAATTTTATGTTTTGTAATCCAAAGTTCTTGAGATACCTAATAATGAGGATAACCAGTACAAATTGTCTCTCTATGAAAAAAAACATGGATGATGTGATAGATGTCAATTGTTGGATGTTATCATTTCTTTCTATTGAGCTTCAACATCCTCAAAAAATCATGGATGTGTTTTTCATGTTATCTCATATCTATGATCCTTACCAGAAGAAAGTGAGAAAATAGTGATTTGGGTTCTCTAAAGAACTATTCACTTTCAATCTTGGAGAGTCATGATAAGATGGGACTCACTTGGTAAATATTATTGGATACATAGAGTTTGTAGACATCCTACCCTTTAAGCTACTGGATGAGTTGTTCAAAGATCTCATTATTACCTCACTACCTCATAGTTTCACTAGTTTCATTACCAATTATAATATAATAAATGTTGATAATTATCTTATAGAACTCCTTATATTTAATTTCCAAGTTGATAAGAACATGGGGTGAAAAAAACTTATTGTACTGATGGTGAATAAAGAGAAAAACAAGAAAAAAGGCCAAAAGACTCATTATATTTATAATGTTTATAATAAGAAACCATTGAATATTAGGATTATACAAATTCATGTTATGGAATAAAACACTATCTATTTCAAAAGTGGGAATCTCAGCCACTAATACTTCATTTCCTTCCTAGTCTTTAGAGGATACCACCTCACACTTCCAAAAAGACTTATCTTGGTTTTAAATAACTTTTGTTAGGTGCCTTGTTTTACAGTGGAAATCCTAATGGTTTTTTTATCTTGATATGAATAGATTTTTCTTCATGTTGAAAAATAATGAATGTTAGTTTTTAAAATATAAAACATCTTATGGTATTTATCAACTTAAATATTGTCTTTTTTTATTAGTATTGGAAAACCAAGTTTTTCTATTGAAAATGAACTGAGTTTGCATGAATCATATAACATACAGTTGTGGAATCAATTTGTTGGTCATGTGATAAGAAGTTATTGAAAAATCTCTATCAAAGAAGTTTTTTATACTCTTTTTTTCTAAAAACATATGATAAAAGTATATCTTGTTTAGAAGTAAATCTAACCAACTTACCTTTTAGTGATATAGGAAAATGAACTATAAAGAAACTATAATTGGTACACTCCACCATGTGTGGAAAATTTCTAGTATAAAATATAGGTGTATTATCATACATCATTATATTTACTAATGAATTGTGTAGATATGTATTTTTCTACATAATGAGGAGTAAATTAGAATCCATAGAGAAATTCAAGGAATTCAAGAATGAAGTGTAGAATAAACCTGGAAAAAATAATGAAACTTCAATTGGATCAAGACATATAATATATAATATAAGAATTTATTAACCTTCTATAGAAGTGTGATATTGTTTCCCACCTCACACTTTCTTACACACTATAGTGGAATGGTGTAAGTTAAAGAAATACCCACACCTTTTTTGGAATTGGTGAGGTCAATGATGATTCACACTAATAAATCATTTTCATTTAGGGGATATTCATTATAGACTATAAGGTACACATTATATCAAGTGGAAACTAAATAAAATTATGGTTTACCATAAGAATTAAGGTCTGAAAATAATTATTTGTTGAAAAACTTTCTCGTATGGGGTTTTGAGGCATTTACTAATGCCACTTTATGAAAAAAATATAAACTCGGGAATGAATTAAAAATTTATATGTTTCCATAAGGAAATAAAGGGATGAAAACTATATGATCCCTCATAAAAAATGGTATTATGGATCAAAATCTTAAATTACTATAGAAGGATAAGATCCTTAAGAAGGATAGTGGGAGAAAAATTTTCATCAATGTATTTGATGCTCTACATAAATAGGATACAAAAGATGAATAACTTCCAACAATACCTATGGAAGAAGAATCTATTAAGGCTAAAGTACTAGATATAAGCACCTGATAGGTTATAAAACTAGTTCATTTTGTTTTTCTAGTCACTAAGGAGAGTGAATCCTTTTTGTTTTGAAAACATGATCCTATATCATATAAGGAAGAAGTAGAGAGCTAAGATGATTATAGATGGAAAGATTTAAATGAATTATGATATGGATTCCATGTATCAGAACTATTTCCAGGTTTTGATCGATCTCCTAGTTGATGAAAATGCAATTACATGAAAATGAGAATTAAAGATAAAACTATACATGGACGGTAATTTTAGAACTTATAAATCATGTCTAGTAGATAATGGATTTTCGAAATGTCATAGAATTACTATAAAGAAATCGTTTCCACTACTACCATGTTTAAATAAATTAGAATTCTACTTGTTATAGCAGCTTTCCATTACTATGAGATTTTAAAATTGGATACCAATGTAGTTTTACATAAATGGAACCTTCATGAACATATCCATGTGAAACAACTAGAAGGGTTTTTGATACTAGGTGTAACATCCCTCCCCATAATCCACAGTAGTGGTTCACCGATCTGGTTGGTCACATGGATTCATGTATTCCTCCATTTATGCTAGAGGATTCCAACAAATAGTGATGGCCAAATTTTTGTACAATTGGGATATTATACCCTCTGGATTATAAGTAAATACATTCATGGAAATAAAAAATAATTATTATTGGAAGTTCATAATATGAGAAATCAATAATAAATGAATGAATAATCATTCATGAACATGCTATAATTTAAAAGAAACATACATAAAGTATGTAACTGATAAATAAAATAAACCCCATTGGCCATTACTAAAAGAATCTTATTCTTCAAATCAGTCATTTCATCATAACCTCCCATGTCTAATCATATCAGCATATAGCACAATCCATGATCTTGAACCTGTAACCATGTGGTATGTTTCGGTATGTCAGTGCAATGGAATCCCAAATAGGGTGAGAGATATAGTCAACCAGACACCATTAACAGTTTCTAATGAAATCCATTATGTGAATATAAAAAATGAGTGTACAGGTATATATAATGTAAATAAGTGTTGTAAATGTAAATGCAATCAAGTCGACTCATATTCTTTGAGGACACCTGGACGACCATGCCTTATTTGGACAAAGCCAAAATGTATCTGAACATGTGTCTGCATGTTTATATATATATAAGTAAACAATAACATATTAAAAGATAGAAATTCACTGAAAAAGACCCTTGGCATAATGCCCACTCATCCCCATAAGGATATCAAACGAGTATTGCATTTTATATAGGAGATGTCATTCCCATAATTAGACATAAATTATAATACACAAAGGGACTTACATTTTACAAAGGGGAATAAACCCGAAGAAATTCACATGGTGACAATTTGTAAAATATTTTTCAAATTTCATTACATTATGATTAGAAGTTAAGGTCAATCCAAGGGATCCATCGAATTTAGCATAATCTCATTCATCCCTTGATCTCATTTAAGGGGTTCATTAATAAAGAACCCAGGTTTTTCCTAATGATTAATATAATTCATAAAACCATTAGACTCATCGATGGAATTTTGTGTAAGGAACCAATGTGTTTTCCAAGGTGAAAAAACAATCCTTTACCCACTAATCTCATCAAAGTCATTCCATATAAGGAACCCAGGTATCACTCAAAGTATTTATGATCTCAACAAAACTATATGACAATCCAAGGTATTCCATATATGGAATACATGTATTTCTCATGGTGTATCATTGCATAATTCAACCTATTATCCCATCCATGGAATTCCGTAAGAGTAACCCAAGTATCACGCAATGTTGAATTATAACAATTATGTGTATTACATTTTAAAATTTAAAATAGAAAAAGAGGTCATCTATACCATAATTTAAGTCAACCCATGTGAATATTTCATTTAATATGTCAAAACAAAAGATTTGTATGGAAGGAAACTAATATAATTGTAATTCAACATTCATTTATTTATCATTCTAAATATAAAATATAAGGAGGGACAAGTAATCATGCATACCACAATACATTTCACCATGTTTGTTTATTTAGTCAATTTACTAGAAAAGTGATAATAAGGTCTCTTTAATGATTATCCAAATAATGATTCATTTAATTTATCTATGTACTTCCCCTCAAAATGGTATATACTCAACACACCCATAGGGGTAGCTTGGTAATTCTCACAGAAATGGTCGTTATAAAAATTTCAATCAAACCAACCTTAATTAGTGGCCCATGTTGAGGTCACAACCTCCAAAAATATTTAAAGGGCTCTAAGTAACATCAGTTTTGTGCTCTAAGTAATTAATTTATGGGATTTTACAATTTCGCATAAATCAATGGAAAACCTATCTTCCAGCATGACAACATTTTTATATAAATGGTTTGAATTTAATGGAAAATCCTATGGACCACCTACATCGGTATTTGGATGGTAAAATTATCAAATACAAAGATTTCATTTATGTCGGAATGAGGGAAATTAGAAGAGGAAATAATCATCCTAAAAATAGGGAAAATGATATCCCATAGAAATAGAATATGATATGGAAAAAAAGTAGAAAGAAACAAATTGGAATCATAGACTAACTGATATTCTTCCAACTAACTCCAAGTTCTAGAATCAGAGATTGTATGAGGTAGATCCATGGAATACTAGATGAGGAAAAATAGGGGGTCGAGTAGCTTCCAGACATTAAAAAAAGAGGAATAAATGAGGATAAGTAAGGAAATATGGGTTAAGGGGAAACCTTCATTTATACCCATTTAGTGAACAACAATATTTTCAAACACAATTTTCAAAATAGTGAATCAACTATAGGGATTCCTCTATCTAGGATCTACACCATACATGGTTTTAAAACACGATTTGGGATAACCATGCAGTAATTGTGCAATGCTACTACTTATGTGGGACTAACCATGTGGTCTAGGCATAGAATTTGGATAACTGTGTTCAACCCATGATCCCGATTCCGTATATTTGTAGGAATTTTGTATAGTCGTGCACCCCACCTTGCATGGTTTAACAAATTATGTGACATTCACCCTTTATGGATGAAATATTTTTCATATAGGGTTACATGGTTAAAAAACCATGCATCTCTATATATTTCCCTTAAAAATGAGATTTTCATGGCCTGATTTCCAAGAAACTAATCTAAAATCCCAAGATCACTCTCAAGACTTAAACCACTACCATAAACAACATATATAGGTATTACTATGATCATGTTTAATTTAATAAAATTATTTTATTATTTTTCCCATCCACCAAAATAAAATGTTGAATTATCTTTTAATTTTAAACTATTTCAAAACAAGGGATGTTATAATTTACCGACCTTAGAACTTATCATCCCTTAGAAGCAATTGGAAGAAATGAAAACATCACCTGAACAACTTGGTTCATAATATTTTGTTCAAATGATTATGATTCATTTTTAAATTCCCAATGCACCTCCAGGAATGACATTAACCATGAGGTACTTAAACCACTAAAACATGACTCAATGATCTTATGAAAAAATGAAACCCCAAGAAGGTTCATACACAATCCTTTATAAAAAGATATTCATTCACATCATCATCTCTTTTATCATCCTTCCTATGGTTATCCCCACCATAGGTTTTATATTTCTAATGGTTAATTTGAATTCATGGTGCTCCCACTGTCATAATATTTTTTAAGCATACCATTATTGTCCTAGTGACACCCCCAAAATGTTTTCGATTTACCCATGAGGAAACTACCATCAGTTCTTGATTTGATCAAAATAGTGGAACTACAATCAACCCCACATAAAATGGTTGTCCTAGATTTTCCTTGAGGATCCATGATCGAGCACTAATTTTCACCCATTTTATCCCAATGGCATGTGAAAATTTATTCCTTTACAACTGTATCTATATATTTGTGAAAACTCAATTCAAACATCCTTTGACATATTATACCATAAAATGAATGACTTGAAAAGATGATGTTTCCTTTAAAAATGAACTTTAATTACTTTATTCCAAGGAATATTGAGTTTCTTCTTAGTATACTCATCAAATCACACATCCTAATTTAGATGATGTATCATGACTAAACCATCTCTTGATCCAAAGTCATGTTTGTGCTATATCACATACACTAATATTCCCCCGATTCAATATCCATGTATCATCATAAGATATTTTTTTCCTAACTCCCATATCAATACATCACCCAAAAACATATTAAAAAATTTACCTAAATCTTACTAATAATTACATCTATACCTTACATCATTTATTTAATAGAATATGTGGGCCAAAGAGACCAACACATGACCGGTCTCAAGGTCCAATAACCCTTATCATATGACAGTTTCCCACCTCTGACTGATGTCCTACTCCCCACTTTAAGAGAAACCTTGTTTTCACATAAACTCAATGAAAACTAATTAACTCACTGCATTCCCCATCCAACATATACATACAACTATAATTTACAAGAACCCATTCATCATTAGAACAAGAGTAAACATAAACCACCACCCTTTCCCACATCTAGATAACGGTTCCCCTGGATAATACTAAATTTGAATCATAACAAGGGTCATTACCCTCCAATGGATGATGGTGTAATACACACCATCTGTCTTATCATAAAACATCTCCTTGGGTGTAATTTCTATGGATACCAATTTTCAAACCACATCATCGATTGAAATTGGTAGCTTAGTGTAAAGATGATTCACTCTCAGCATACTCTAGGCTATGTCGAGATAGGGAACATGATCACATATAAATTTGGATTACACAAGCATTTTATAATTATTCATGTATATATCTCTTGATCCATGCTCACACCAACTAGGCCACATATACCATTTTCAAAACCTAACATTGCGTCTATTGACCATGCATGTCCAGTTCCATTTACGAGTCAATCATCTCCAATCACTTGGTTTATTTCAAAATTATACCATCTTATAAGTTTATTTGTTTATTTTATCCCAAATATCTGAGTCACCCTTCCTGAAATAATCACATTAGAACCATTAATCCTAGATCCATACAAGGATTCTCACTGACGTTCAATTATAAAAAGTTACTGCGCACAACTGGAATGAGATAAACTTTATATACATTGTGGGTATACATATCATACCACACGATTCATGACATCACAATTCCCCTATGAGCCTTCTTTCAACTAGAATAAACTGGTCATACAACTCGATAGATTATTTTCTGACATGTTAGGATATCCCTTGATAATTCTATCCAAAAAGAGGTCACCTACCTTTGACATGATTAAGAGAATCACTACCCACCTCATGGCATCATTTCTAAGAAAAAAACAACACATCAACATTTTAACTAGTCCAGGAACCCAAACATTCCTTACCAACCAACCTAGTTTTGATAAACAAGAACTCAGGTTTCTTTTATAAAATCAAAAGCATAAACATACCTATATAATAAATCTCTTGAACCTTAAGTGAAATGATATTGAAAAATGTGTAAAACCAAGTTCGTTGCATCTAAGAAAAATTCAAATATCAGGCCAACCAATCTCATATGTTTCCCTAACAAAAATAAAACATCACTGACCTACTATGGTTGAGTCACGAGTAATGGCCTCTAGGTTTCCACCCTACCCTTAAGGTATCTCACATGAGAACCTTAAACCACTAGATGAATCTATTACACAACATCTAATGTGCCAATAAAAACTATTTTATAAGAGGTTAAACTAAAAAAGGTAAGAAATAATCGACCAACATGGGTAAAAATATATCATCATAGACGTAACAGAACCACCTTTTAAACATTGGGATACTATACCATAATTATTACCCGATATCTAAATAGGAGAATGCTCATTGAATGATTAAAATGATATCATAAATGACATGTGGTTGAAACTAAACAATATCTCTATGTGTGAATACCCCTCAAGGGTTAACATACTACAAAACCACCATTTACCTAGGGTATTGTTTTATCAACAAAGGGTTCTTCCCATCTCAACCAAACCAATAGAACAACACTCACCATGCTTAGAAACATGGCCCATAGATCTACTAATTTCTCATATCCAATGGAACGGATACATGGATAACCCTTAATTTATCATAATTTTTTGACTTTATAAACTAGAGTCATTACTAAAAGGTTATTAGGATCTTCCTCCAAATATTTTGGTTTTAAAAATAACATGTCAGAAGGGCAATGATCATATTCCCTCTCAAAGCGTCACTCATGGAAAACTGAAGTTAAAACTTACCTGAGTTTTCGGGATATAAATACATATAAAACCTTTCATTTTAATCAATTTTATTAATAAAAATTTATTATAAATTTTAAAAGGAATAGATTTATTAAAATGTAATGTACCAATTATAATGGGAAATGTTTTTCAAACTGTACATAGGACTTTATTCGGCTGATTCTATGCACAATAATAAGAAGATTATCTTATAGTTTCCTTTTTAATCATTTTATGTCATCCATGATTCATTAAAACTTTATTAGTTACCAAAAATTTCAATTTTCCATCTATAGAGGAACCCACTATTTAGTTTCTAATTCGAATTTTAATTTAATAACGCCTCATAATAATAATGTTCAATATAAAGTAATGGGGATTTTATCAATTAAGAGAACTGTTAAAGTATGATTCCACCATAAATTTATGTGTAACACCATATAATATGACTTCTAAACTTTAAATAAACATCCCATTAACATATTCATACCCTTATGGGATTAAGTAACAAGGAATATAATTATTAAGGTAACCTACAATGGTCCAATCATGTTTATTTGGGCTCAATTATTTGTGCTTCCATTCTCAATTTATGGACATAATGATCTATAAATTATAATCATTATCCCATTTAAATGTATCCCCTAACAGTTATTTAATTCAAGATATAAATTCCCTTATTGGTTTTATGTCATAAGAAACATAACTCAACTAAACTACTTGGTTTTAGTTGTGAATTTATGAATTTAATCATACTGGTCATCGGGCCCAAATTATATGGGTACTAACCTTCATAAAGGAATCCATTGTAAATAAAAATTCCAATTTAACATATCTATATAGTAATAAAGGTTTAGTTAGATAAATTTCCATTACCAAATTATAATGTTACTTTCCTTTATAAGTTGTAATTAGAATATATGTAACTACAAAGATGTTTTATTTTATATATGCTCTCAAAATATAACAAGTTCATAAATAATGGTTCAATTATATGTGTAATTATTATCCTATTAATAAAGCCCCAAACACATTAAAAAAATGAACAATTAGCTCCCATTTAATTTCAATTCGTACTTTTTCATCCCAAGAAACTAGTGGTCGATGGCTTAAACATGTCATAATTGGTTTGTTAATTGGAATTCCACCATCAAGATATGTGAGAAAGTTTCATTTAGATTCGTAAAAGCACTTTATTTAACTGATAATAGATCATCCTTATAACAAGGCATGCTATTAGAGGCAAATAAATAAGGCTAATAAGCTAATAATGACATACAAATAATCATGCTAATAAATCACACATCATAGTATATAGAAAAGAATGATAAAAAAATAACCTAATAAAGATATACTGGTAATCATGATAAACAATTACCTAATAAGGGTATAAAAATCATCATTAAACATGAAATATATGATGCAACATACATAGCATAGATTGTGCATGGAATGTAAATTTTATATTCCTATAATGATGCATGTAACAACACTACCTTATTATACTAATCAAAGGGTAAATTTCATAAATCATATATCAGTAATCTATAAATGTAAAAAAATCCCCAAATGTTAACTAATAACCAAATTAAATATAGAACAATAGTTACAACCCAAGAATCATGGACTTTCCCTCATGCATGGGTTGGTAGGACCCAGACTTGAGCAATTTATCAAGTGTTAACACATTCATAGTCTCATTATACCATCAAAAAATAGTAAGACCAAAGGAATACAAGATCTAATACTACTTTTTAATGTCTTGGCCCAAGATCCACTAAAATGGTTCACTGAGCTAATTGGTCATATGGTCATAAGAACACCTCTCTATGTTCCTAACACTACTTAATAGTAGTGAGGTTCTAATAGTGGTATAGTGGGGAGACTATACTATCTGGATCATAAATTAATAAATTGGATGTAATACTAAATAATGATAAGTGTAATATAATAATGTTGGATATCAATAATAAATAAATTAATAAGCAAGCATGAATATGATATAATGTTCAAGAGACAAACATAAAAAAGGTAATAGATAAAAAAATATACAAAGAAAGGAAGAAATCCCCAGAGTCCATCCCTGTGAGAATCATGAGCTCTGACTTAGTCCTATGATCTTATTATCCCATGTATAATCATAGAAACATATTGGAAAATCCATGATCTTAAACCTATAAGAACGAGGTCAATTTTGGAACCCCAATAAAATGACATCCTGAACAGGGTGTGAGATATACTCAGTAGGCCACCACCAAGGGTGTCTAATGAAACCTAATCCATGAATATAAAATAATGTAGTTTGTATGAATATCAAAATTAAAGTAATGTAGTAAATGTAAATATAATCAAGTCATCTCATGTTTCTCAAGGACACCTGGCTAACCATACCTACTTCATACTAAGCCAAAATTTATCTAAACATGTGCTATCATATAAATATTTTTATATAAGTAAATAGGTACATATGCATAGGTATATGTAGACTGGGGAAGAATCGAGGCTTAATTCCCAGGAATCTATATAAGGATATCAAACAAGTCCCATATTTTAAATAAGTGACATCATTTCTATAGTTCTAGATTAATTATAATATACAAAGGGGTTCTATTTAATAAAGGGGAATAAACCCAAGGCAATCCATATCAATGAAATTATGATAAGGTTTTACATGTTTCATGGTATTTTGATTATCAATAAAGGACATTACAAGAGAGAAATAAAATTTTACATAATCTAATTTATCCCTTGAGTTCATCCATGGTTTTCTATAATCAAGAATCCAAGTTTCACCCAAGGATTAATTTAATTCATACTACTCTGGACCCATCCAATTCATTCAACAAAAGGATCCCAAGTGTCATCCAATGTGTAATATCAATACTTTACCCTCTAATATTTTCCAAGGAATTTTGTATAAGGAAAATAGTTATCAATCAAGGTATTTATAATATCAACGAGGATTAATCTCATTAAAAATATTTCTTATAAGGAATCTAGTTATCACTCAATACATAATATCACATCATGAAACTAATGATCTCTTCTAAGGAATTATGTTTAAGGAACCCATGTATCACTCATGGATTGCTTTAACATGTGGGTACGATGCATTTAATAATTTAAAATAGGACATGAGTTCACATATTCCATAATATAGGTCAAACCATGGTAATATTTCATTTTATATGTCAATTGACAATATAGACATAGAAGGAACCCATGCAAATAACAATTCAAAATACATTTCATTATCAAAAAAATTATAAAAGATAGATATGGTCATGTGATTATGCATACCAAAATATATTTAATTGTATTTTTTTAGTCATGTCTCCTCAAAAGATAAAATAAGGTCCTTGGAAGGATTATCAAAATAATGAATCATTTAATTCATTGTCACCCTTCCACAATCAAATTAGTACACTCAACACACCCATAAGGGTGTTTTAGTAATTCAAACAACAACAGTTACTATAAAAAATTAATCATAACAACCTTAAGTGGTGGTCTATGTTAAGGTATCAACCTCCAAACATATTTATGTTTCCTAAAAATCATTAAGGTATTTTTATAAGAATTTAATTTAAAAAATTGAGAATTTGGGAGAACCACACATAAAACATGGTGTGTGGAACAATGGTGTTATTATATAAATGGTGTGAATTTATTGGAAATAATATAGAATAAATAACTCATTCATAGGAGGGCCAATTAATATAATACCAATCTTTGATTTAAGACAAAATTATAGAAATATGAAGATTAGAAAAACACCCTAATAATAGAGAAAAATGATCACATAGGGAAATAGCACCTGCTATGGGAAATTAATGAAGAAAGGAACAAATAGAAATCATATACCAACTTATATGGTTCCAATGAACCTAATGGTTCTTAAATATAAGCTCATATAAGGTATATCCATGGAATGGAAAAGGGGGGGAAAGGGATAGCTTAAGAAGCTTTTATGCATGGGAGAAAGGTGGAGCAAGAAGGAAATAAGTTTAGAGGTAGAAATGGTATTTTACACCCCTTTAATGAGTTTAATGGTTTACAAACATGTTTTACAACTATGAATTTTCATCTATCTAGGATCCAATCCTCATATGGTTTGACTGTACAGTTTGGGTTAACTGTACGCTAACCATGTGGTGATACTAGTTAAGTGTCTCCAACAATATAGGCTAGCCACATAGTTTAGTAAACCATGTGAAGTTCATGCATTCAGATCATATTTGTTTTTATACATTTCTCATAGCCATTCACCCCACCTTGTATTGTTTAAATATTTGCATGACACCTCCCCTTCAGGGTATCACAGTTTCTTCTTGAGGGTATTACAACTTAAACCAACCATGTTCCCCTATATGTTTCTCCGGTGAAGTGAACATTTTGACCCATAATGCTCTAAAAATATCATATGAACTCTTGATACCACTCTAGAGCCTTAAAAACATTAACATACAACACATTTAGTTGTTTTTATTCTTAGATTTACAATCTATGGATCGGTTTAGGAATTTTACAATCTACAAAATGAAAAGTTAAATTTCTATAAGAATTTTCAATAGGTTCAAAACACAAGACGTTACACTAGGTAATACTAAAAAGGTATACAAATTATATAAAAATGTTTATTTATTAAAGAAATAATACCTATCATAGAATATTCATTTTTATGAATATATATGAGAGTTTGGATTTATAATGAATGAATGATTTATGTGTGGCTATCGATGGTTTAGTGGGAATGTTCTCATTTTAATTATAGTATATGTGGACAAAATATTGATTTTTTGAATTGAGGTACCATCCTTACAGTTAGATAAGGACTTATTAAAGAAGTGTTTATCTATGAAGGACATTGGTGAAGTATCCTTCATTCATGGAATTAATATTCTTCGAAATAAATTCAAAAGGTTTCTTTCACTAAGACATGGTACATACATTGAAAATATACTGAATATACTCAATATGGAATAGTTCAATAGGGTATCGGTTCTATTGTTACATGGCATTCATATCTCTAATAAAATCATTTCCTTATACACAACAGTATAGATAAAGGATGGGTAGGATTTTTTCACCCCTCTTTTGAGGTACGCCCAAATTTTGTGATTTATATTTTGTGTTTAGAGTCCTTGGAATAAATTGTTGTAGGAGTTCAGAAAGTCATAGATAGTGTAATATGAAATATGGATATAGTAACAGTTCATTCCATGAATGGTTATTAATTTTGTGAATGTTTTTTAGGTATGTTATATGACTTACTTTTAAGGTTTAAATGAATTTATAGAAAGAATAAGTTCACAATGTGATATTCATCCATGATGTGTAATGGTTTTTTGAATTTTAATATAAGAAAACATGAATTTCATCATATAGGATATCTCAAAGATTTGATATTTGAATCTTTAATTCACATTATAAATCTATTCTTTTTTAGTTGGTCTCTTATATTCTAATACACTTATATTCTCAAACATCTCTCTCTCTCTTTTCCTTCAAACTCCAGGCCTTGATTAAGTGATTTTGGAGGATCTATTTGATCTGAAATATGACTCCATTATATCTAAAATATTTGGATTATGGTAATTAAGGGGTTTATAAAGGACTGTAATGGGATGTGTGGATTAACCGTTTGTGGAAGGTATATTTTTCATCTTTTTTACTTTTATTAGAATGTAAAGGATATTAGGTTTCTTAAAATGATTCCTTGCTTATTTTCATTGGTTTATCCTGTAACACCCTGAGATTTTATGAAAAATATTCTTTTAATTTCATTAATGTCTTGTGTTGTATGCTACACCAAGATTACCTTGCACTATACACAACACCGTATTAGCTTGCAGTATACGCAACACTATTCTTGGATCACGTTACATACAATTTTGATAATAGTTATTCTACAGAACATTGAGTATATATATATATATATAAATATTCAATGTATAAATGAAATATGGTTGGATTCTGTTATACGAAACAATTAAGGATTCTTTCACAACACGCAACCCAGACTTGGCTTGCATTACACGCAATCGCGACCTTCCTCAATAGCGTGTGTTGTACGCAATACCGGGTTTTACTAAACAACGATATATTATTATAATATTATTATGAACTATCCATTATGAATAGTATTAACTAACTTTTGAATTTTATAACATTATTATTCATCTTACACATTTTCTAGAACATGGTATAAGAACAAAATAAATTTTTCGGGTAAAATAAGTATTTTTCAAAAAAATGCAGTTTTGCCGCCTTTTGATGGAGCACCCAATTTAAATCTAGTTTTTGACATGTTTATAAGTTCAATTTGACAAAATAAAATTCTTTTTTGGAATAAATAAATAAAAATTTACTTTGGAAAATTTTTTCTTATTATTCAGGTAACTTCCATATTTTGATGAATAGTAAAAACACGCAATATTTTAATGAAAACAACTTTATTCATCCTAATAATTTATATGGTTAAATTATAATATTGAATGGTTTTAAAGTATAAATAGAATATATTTTTAACATTTAATATAATGTGTGTCATTAGCATTGATTTTAAATTGAATTCGTAGGTTAAATCAATTCAATCTTTTGCAATGTTTTAAACAAAAACCCGTTTTCATTCGACAAGGGGATTAATTTTAATTTAATTTCGGCATCTTCTATGTATTGAATTTGAAAAAATTGATTACATATTTGGAATCAGTGGGTCCAAATTATGTTAGTAGGCTACTTTTTATTTTTGGGAATTATGAATAGTAACTATGGTAAATTTTATTTACCATAGTTAAAGGTAAATCAGGTAATTAAGGGTAAATATAATATTATAAAATTACCCTAACACATGCCAAAATTCTATTGGATGGCTAAAAGTAAACCCATATCAACTAAGGGTCAGATTAGATTCATTTTATGGACTTTTTACTATGAAAATAATTTAATTATTATTAAAACCAAAGAAAGTGACAACATGTCACTCTCTTAAATCATATAAGTATAATAATTTTAATTTAGTGATACACATCATAAAAAATCAAACATGAATAGTCTCCAGAAATCTAATAAAAGTATATACATCATGATAATTTATTTAGAATTTTTAGGGATTAAATAATTGTCATTAATGGTGATACATTAATTTTATAGAAATTATTTATTATGTGGAAAATAAGTAATATAGTTTTTATTGAAATACTAATACCCATTAAAAGGACCACAAACCTGACCAAAACTTATTGGTAGTGTATATATACACTTTAATAATCCAATTACTTAATATATAATTATTTGGATCCCTATAAAAGTGATTATGACACTTATATTATTTTATTTTAAATGATGCCAAAGTTGTCACCTTCATAATTTAATAAATATAACAATTTAAATATTGTGATTTTAAGATGATAAATTCGAGTAAAAGTGTTATTTTGAAAGTTAATAGATTTATCTTCATCATAGGATTTTAGTTTAAATTTTTATGCAACAAATCAGTATATTAAATAATTATACAATAATGTTTTAGTAATTATTTTATTAAGGGATAAACCAAATAAATGGTTTTAAAAATAATAAAATAAATATTATATGAACTATTTAATGTGATCCACTAATTTTATAGTTATATATGACCTTTTATGAATCTATTAAATCTTTTATTTCGAACATTTCTTCTGTATATATTTTATTTAAATTCAAATAAATGAATAGTGTCAAAATTGACAGTATTGTTATTTTATAAAAATAACATATTATAAAATTGTTTAAAAATCACAAAAATATTTAAAAATTATAAATTTAAATTTATATGGTCTATAATGTTATAAAGTAAAAAATTATGGAAAATTCACAGCAAATAAGTAATTATTTGTTATAATTTAAAATTTATAATTTTATTACCACAAATAAACTTAAATAGATTAAATAAGGATAAATCAAAATGATAAGGTTTAAAATAAGATCCAAACATGTCTAAATTTTATTGGTTGATGAGATTACAACCCTATCTCATCTAATCTTTTAATATGTGTCATTTTTGGAGGTTTTTAAGTGGGGTTATATTTATTATAAATTAATATTTTTAAGAATTCCAAAGGTGCCCCTCTCCTCCCTTATAAAAGGGAACCTCCTACCTCTCCTCCTCACACCAATTTGAGCCTTCAAGATCAGACAACCCCTGCCAAATTATCTTCTCCAGTTCCCTAGAAACATCCTAGAGGTTCTGGTCTACTTTAAAGACCAATCTTAGTGCCCTAAGAGGAGGTTTCAAATAGGCGTATCGAAGAAGAGGTAATTTCTTCTCCCGATTCTTTCAAGATTCTTTCTTCTTCAACTTCTTCTTCTTTAGTTGTTTCATTATAAAGTAATAACATCAGTATCACTAATATACTTATTTGTTATTATAAATATGAAACAACCCCATTTCACCTTCTATCCATCCTACAGAAAACAAAATCACCGCGCGTGCGTACGTACGGAATACCGTCTCCACGCCGTGGTGTAATCTGTTTTTCCACCAACACCTTACATGGATGGGTATAATGGTGTAAAGAATAACTATACATAGTTATTATAACATCATAATTATTCTGATATATTGTATCATACACTCCAATTCAATTCAATAATTATGGAAACGATATCATCGCTCGTGCGTACGTGCGGACTACCGTCTCCACGATGTGATGAGATTCATTCTCCATGTTAACCATTTATGAATGATTATAAAGTATATATAATAAATAATAATGAAATATATGACATTATAAAGCTACTGGATTTATGTATATATGTATGTCATCTACTTAATTCCATTCAACTCAATAAGGAAACGAAAACAGCGTTCATGCGTACGTACGACCTACCATCTCCATGAACGGTGTATTTATTTCCATTTATAGATCTATTATATATATGTATATTCTGAATATATATTATATATAAATCATGTTTTATATTCTGGAATTTTGTAATCATGATCTAAGTAATGATATGAATAATTACAAGTCAAAACACGGACAACAAATGAAACGATTTTACCCAAAGCACCCTTTAATATGGAATTTACAAAAGAACGGGTAATATAAAGTCTTAAGTGAACCATATATGATATCATAACAATAAATATGATTCTGTAATAAGTCAATGACATTATTTAAATCATTATACAGGAGGTTCGGATACATACGAAGCATATCAGACATACGGTAAGGGATAATTTTTCAAATCTCATTTTTATCCGAGATTGCATATTCATAAGTATTTACTGGGGTTATTTCTATCATCCATGTACATGTTTTATAAAAGTGTTTTCATTTATGTTTAAAGTCCTTTTTACCCATTTTTGATTTTTACTACATGGTATGTAAGGAATCTTTCTTTTGTTTACGTTACGAGGTACTTTTTTAGTTTTCTGACAAAAGTCCGAGAAGAATGTTTTTTAACTTATACGACACGAACATATTTTTACAGTTTTATAAAGCCTTATTTTCATGAAGCTTCTTACAAAATATTTCATTACTATTTTCAAAAAAATCCTTTTATTTTAAAATTGCATGACATTTTGTGAAAAGAGAATGATTTTGAAGAAGTAAGGATATTTTCCTCAAGAATTAATTTCAAGTGTTTTATCAAAACCATTTTCCATATAAGATGAAATTATTTCATATGTGTATGTTTCAAGTTTAATTTATCTATGATTAACATGGTTTAAATTTTCTTATGATGAAATTTCCATTATTTTTATATGGATTATGAGATGATGGGATGATGTTTATGAAACCCATTTTATTCTTTTTGTTATGATGAATGTTTTAAGTTTATTTTGTGGCACAAGTAAGAATGATTTAATTATGAGATGGGTGGAACCTATACCTCCCTCCAATGAATTGTGTAAATATTTATATCTCATGAGATATACATGGCTAGAACGGAAGGTTAAACCGGTTTAGTAAAACAGGACTGAAATGAGGAGTGAACTCGATTTAGAATGGGACTTTGTCCACTAAGATGGTCTTGGCAGCAATGCCTTGGCTACTATGGAAATCATTACATGTGATTAATGGATGCCACAATTACATGTTTTATTCCCATGCTATTTTATCATGGTTTATGTTCCATTATGATCTATGCCTTATGTAATTCCATGTTTTATGCCGTTGCTCAAGATTTTAATGTTTAAACAATATGTTCATGTTTTTAAGTTCCAATGTATATGGTATGTTTTATTTTATCCATGATTACCCTTACTGAGCATTTGAGCTCACCCTTTTTATGTTTTATTTTCCCCTATGATCAAAAGAAAGGTTTTAGGCCAGGAAACAAAAAGTGGAAGATCTTTATGGGAGATGTTGAAGATCTTTCACCACGATTAGAAGATTACGTTCCATGTTTCCAAAGACACTAAACTATTACGGTCCTTGTGTGTGTGTTTTTGTTATATACTAAGTATTCCGCAAAAGTAATGTAATGTACATGTACGTCAAGCTTTGGGTCTCTACAGTTGGTATCAGAGGGAAATTTTAGTCAACCTTTGGAAACTAGGATGCGAAAACGTCAGTGAGATCCCTAGGGATATTTCTAAGGTATGTCTAGGGATGTACCTAAGGATAAGTATACGTATATGATATAGTCCTAGAACTATGGTAACGATATTATATTAAACCAAAGATGTTAGATATTGAAGTTACTCCGCCTTTATTATGATTTTTGCCTCTCACACTATTCTTTTCGGGTTTTAGGAAATGGCTGGAAACAAGATGATTCATGATAATGGAGGATATGATGGACAATGGAATGATATTCTTCATGAGAAACCAAATGAAATGGGATTTGGAAGTTCAAACATCATTGTTATGCCGAATCATGAATCTCATAATATGATCAATAAAGTAAAATTTGGTAAGTTTCCTAACTCGACTAATAAGAGAAATATGGAGTTTCATGATGATCATAGAGGAAAGAAAGTTAAATTTCCCCTATGTAAATCATGTGGGAAGAGGCATCAAGGAGAATGTTTCAAAGGAACTGGAAGATGATTTGGGTGTGGAAAAGAAGGACACAAATCCAGTAAGTACAAAGGAAAAGTTTTAGTTAACACAAGGGATGAGGATAATGGTATTTCTACGACATCAACAATGGTTAAATGTTTTAAATGTGGAATGTACGGGAATTATGAAAACCAATGCCCTAAGGTAACATCTCATGAAGAGAATCAGTATGGTCGTATGGGTAGTATTTATGTTGATGATGATGAAGAGACTATAAATGATATGTGAGATGAAAGAATTGTTGAAGCTCGGTCAATGGTTTAAGAATGTAGTAGAATTATTACATGTTTATCATGTGTAATGTTGTATAAGTAATCTCATGGTACTATGGAATAAAGATACATCTAAGGATTGTTACACTGTTATCTTTCCTTGAGTTTTGAAAGTGTATGATTAATGGTACCAGTATCCATGAAAGGTTACTCAGATATTTTTGGAATGTAAATGATATGCACATAATGAAGGGATAAGAAAATAATGAGATGTTTGATTGTATTCATGAGCTCATGATTTATATAAGGACTAAGTGATATCATGGTTTGAGTATATAGAATTTTGGGTTTTTGGTATGTGGAATGAGTTAAATTTTGACAGCACTCATGTTTTTACTAAGATTCAACGGGTATTCATTTTTCAAGAGAATACATGATTAAGGCCTTAGAATATTTGGAATGTGACCAACAAGACATATCTTATGATATATAGGGATCAACGATGGTATTAACATGCTTGTTATATGAAATCTCTGGTAATCGTTTTCACTATATTATGAGAGTGGACTGCAGTATTTTGGATAAGCCTAAATATTGGAATGGATTATGTTGGACATAAGTTAGTATTGTTTAAGGATATATGTTTTTTCGATATTATTTATGGGATGTTATAGTAATGTAGTTTTAGAAAAAGGACAACCTACAGGACGAGCGACAACCCATCGCGTCGGATAAGGCTGTGAGAATCGAACCCACAACCGAAGTGCGACTGGCCTTTATCGCCTACCACTGGCCTATATGAAGTCCATGTTTAGTAGAAACTAGTTTTATTATATTAAGCGGTATGATATATGAAGTATAAGTTCATTTTTTGGAACCATATACGATTAATCTAACCATAAGATGGACTTATAAATTTTTCTAACCTTTTGTTTGAAAGAGATGGAATGACCCATCATTCTATAATGATCTGCTAACACATCACGAATAACAAATTCAACTTCATTTCTTTAAGGGATAATGTTGAAATTGTTCAATTCACGAACAACAGTGAGATTGTACCAAAATCATGCAAGTATTTCTTTTAATTCATCAACTTTAGGGAAATGATATTGAAAACCAAAAATATTGTCCTAGTTCCCTTATATCCAATGAATCAGATGGTACCTTAGATCATCACAAATCAATAGATTTGTGATTTTTGGCTTTTTCATAGCCATGTTCTCTACCACTCTCCATCAGAACTTGATGGTTAGATTTTTCTTCCATATCCATATTTTCACCTATGTTCTTCTACGTGGAAACCCAGTGATGAGTTAATTTGGGTAACCATTACATTTTATACATTAGTTTTTATAGCCATGTTTTGGTATTCCTTTTTACGATGTGGGTTTCTATTAAACAAACTTTCTAGTAGTAAACCATTTATAACCCCGATGAATTTTGAGGGCGAAATTCATTTTAAGGGGGGTAGAATGTAACACCCCGAGATTTTATGAAAAATATTCCTTTAATTTCATTAATGTCTTGTGTTTTATGCTACACCAAGATTACCTTGCACTATATGCAACACCGTATTAGCTTGCAGTATACACAACACTATTCTTGGATCATGTTACACACAATTTTGATAATAGTTATTCTACACAACATTGAGTATATATATATATATTCAATGTATAAATGAAATATGGTTGGATTATGTTATATGAAACAATGAAGGATTCTTTCACAACACGCAACCCTGACTTGGCTTGCATTACACGCAATCGCGACCTTCCTCGATAGCGTGTGTTGTACGCAATACCGGGTTTTACTAAAAAACGATATATTATTATAATATTATTTTGAACTAGCCGTTATGAATAGTATTAACTATATTTTGAATTTTATAACATTATTATTCATCTTACACATTTTCTAGAACATGGTATAAGAACAAAATAAATTTTTCGGGTAAAATAAGTATTTTTCAAAAAATGCAGATTTGCCGCCATTTGATGGCGCACCCACTTTAAATCTAGTTTTTGACATGTTTATAAGTTCAATTTGACAAAATAAAATTCTTCTTTGGAATAAAGAAATAAAAAATTACTTTGGATAAATTTTTCGTATTATTCTGGTAACTTTCATATTTTGATGAATAGTAAAAACACGCTATATTTTAATGAAAAACAACTTTTTTCATCGTAATAATTTATATGGTTAAATTATAATATTGAATTTTTTTAAAGTATAAATAGAATAGATTTTTACCATTTAATATAATGTATGTCATTACCATTTATTTTAAATTGAATTCGTAGGTTAAATCAATTCAATCTTTTGCAATGTTTTAAACAAAAACCTGTTTTCATTCGACAACGGGATTAATTTTAATTTAATTTCTGCAACTTCTCTGTATTGAATTTGAAAAAATGGATTCCATATTTGTATTCAGTGGGTCCAAATTATGTGAGTAGAAAACTTTTTATTTTTGGGAATTATGAATAGTAACTACGGTAAATTTTATTTACCATAGTTAAAGGTAAATCGGGTAATTAAGGGTAAATATAATAGTATAAAATCACCCTAACACATGCCAAAATTCTATTGGATGGCTAAAAGTAAAACCCATATCAACTAAGGGTCGGATTAGATTCATTTTATGGACTTTTGACCATGAAAATAATTTAATTATTATTAAAACGAATGAAAGTGACAACATGTCACTCTCTTAAATCTTATAAGTATAATAATTTTAATTTAGTGATAAAAATCATAAAACTTAGAACATGAATAGTATCCAGAAATATAACAAAATTATCTACATCAGGATAATTTAATTAGAATTTCTAGGGATTAAATAATTGTCATTAATGGTGATACATTAATGATACAGAAATTATTTATTAAGTGGAAAATAATTAATATAGTTTTTATTGAAATACTAATACCCATTTAAAGGCCCACAAACCAGACCAAAACTTATTGGTAGTGTATATATACACCTTAATCATCCAATTACCTAATATATAACCGTTTGGATCCTTATAAAAGTGATTATGACACTTATATTATTTTATTTTAAATGATGCCAAAGTTGTCACCTTCATAATTTGATAAATATATCAATTTAAATATTGTGATTTTATGATGATAAATTCGAGTAAAAGTATTATTGTGAATTTTAATTGATTTATCTTCATCATAAGATTTTATTTTAAATTTTTATGCAACAAATAATTACATTAAATAATTATACAAAAATGTTGTAGTAATTATTTTATTAAGGGATAAACCAAATAAATGGTTTTAAAAATAATAAAATAAATATTATATGAACTATTTAATGTGATCAACTAATTTTATAGATACATATGACCTTTTATTAATCTATTAAAGCTTTTATTTCGAACATATCTTCTGTATATATTTTATTTTAATTCAAATAAATGAATAGTGTCAAAATTGACACTATTGTTATTTTATAAAAATAACATATTATAAAATTGTTTAAAAATCACAAAAATATTTAAAAATTATAAATTTAAATTTATATGGTCTATAATGTTATAAAGTAAACTATTATGGAAAATTCACAACAAATAAGTAATTATTTATTATATTTTAAAATTTAGAATTTTATTACCACAAATAAACTTAAATAGATTAAATAAGGATAAATCAAAATGATAAGGTTTAAAATAAGATCCAAAAATGTCTAAATTTGACTGTTTGATGCTATTACAACCATATATAATCTAATATTTGAATATGTGTCATTTTTGGAGGTTTTTAAGTGGGGTTATATTTATTATAAATTAATATTTTTAAGAATTCCAAAGGTGCCCCTCTCCTCCCTTATAAAAGGGAACCTCCTCCCTCTCCTCCTCACACCAATTTGAGCCTTCAATCTCGGCCAAACCCTGCCAAATTATCTTCTCCACTTCCCTAGAAATATCCTAGAGGTTGTGGTATACTTTAAGGACCAATCTTAGTGCCCTAAGAGGAGGTTTCAAAGAGGCGTATCGAAGAAGAGGTAATTTCTTCTCCCGATTCATTCAGGCTTCTTTCTTCTTCAACTTCTTATTCTCTAGTTGTTTCATTATAAAGTAATAAAATAAGTATCACTAATATAATTATTTGTTATTATAAATATTAAACAACCCCATTTCACATTCTATCCATCCTACGGAAAACAAAATCACCGCGCGTGCGTACGTACGGAATACCGTCTCCACGCCGTGGTGTAATCTGTTTTTCCACCAACACCTTACATGGATTGGTATAATGGTGTAAAGAATAACTATACATAGTTATTATAACATCATACTAATTCTGATATATTGTATCATCCACACCAATTCAATTCAATAATTATGGAAATGATATCATCGCTCGTGCGTACGTATGGACTACCGTCTCCACGACGCGATGAGATTCATTCTCCATGTTAACCATTTAAGAATGATTATAAAGTACATATAATAAATAATAATGAAATATATGACATTATAAAGCTACTGGATTTATGTATATATGTATGTCATTTACTTAATTCCATTCAACTCAATAATGAAACGAAAACAGCGTTCATGCGTACGTACGGCCTACCATCTCCATGAACGGTGTATTTCTTTCCATTTATTGATCTATTATATATATGTATATTCTGAATATAAATTATATATAAAAATGTTTTATATTATGGAATTATTTAATCATGATCTAAGTAATCATATGAATAATTACAATTCAAAACACGGACGAAAAATGAAACGATTTTACCCAAAGCACTCTTTAACATGGAATTTACAAAAGAACGGGTAATATAAAGTCATAAGTGAACCATATATGATATCATAACAATGAATAATATTATGTAATAATTCAATGACATTATTTAAAACATTATATAGGAGGTTCAGATACATACGAAGCATATCAGATATAAGGTAAGGGATAATTTTGTAAATCTCATTTTTATCCGAGATTGCATATTCGTAAGTATTTACTGGGGTTATTTCTATCATCCATGTCCATGTTTTATAAAAGTGTTTTCATGTATGTTTAAAGTCATTTTTACCCATTTTTTACTTTTACAACATGGTATGTAAGGAATCTTTCTTTTGTTTACGTTACGAGGTACTTTTTAACTTTTCCGACAAAAGTACGAGAAGAATGTTTTTTTAAACTTATACGGCACGAACAGATTTTTACAGTTTTATAAAGCCTTATTTTCATAAAGATTCATCCAAAAGATTTCATTACTATTTTCAACAAAATACTTTTATTTTAAAATTGCATGACATTTTGTGAAAAGAGAATGATTTTGAAGAAGTAAGGATATTTTCCTCAAGAATTCATTTCAAGTGTTTTATCAAAGCCATTTTCCATCTAAGATGACATTATTTCATATGTGTATGTTTCAAGTTTAATTTATCTATGATTTACATGGTTTCAATTTTCTTATGATGCAATGTCCATTTGTTTGATATGGATTATCAGATGATGGTATGATGTTTATGAAACCCATTTTATTCTCTGGGTTATGATGAATGTTTTAAGTTTATTTTGTGGCACAAGTAAGAATGATTTCATTATGAGATGGGTGGGACCTATATCTCCCTCTAATGTATTGGGTAAAGATTTATATCTCATGAGATAGACATGGTTGGAATGACAGGTTAAACCGGTTCAGTAAAACAGGACTGAAACGAGGAGTGAACTCGATTCAGAATGGGACTTTGTCCACTATGATGGTCTTGGAAGCAATGCCTTGGATACTATGGAAATAATTACATGTGCTTAATGGATGCCACAATTACATGTTTTATTCCCATGCTATTTTATCATGGTTTATGTTCCATTATGATCTATGCCTTATGTACTTCCATGTTTTATGTCGTTGCTCAAGATTTTAATGTTTACACATTATGTTCATGTTTTTAAGTTCCAATGTATATGGTATGTTTTATTTTATCCATGCTTACCCTTACTGATCATTTGAGCTCACCCTTTTTATGTTTTATTTTCCCCCAAGATCAAAAGAAAGGTTTTAGGTCAGGAATCAAAAAGTGGAAGATCTTTATGGGAGATGTTGAAGATCTTTCACCATGATTAGAAGATTACGTTCCAAGTTTCCAAAGACAATAAACTATTACGGTCCTTGTGTGTGTGTTTTTGTTATGTACTAAGTACTCCACAAAAGTAATGTAATGTCCATGTACGTCAAGATTTGGGTCTCTACATATCCTTTCTAAAACTCTACCAAAATTATCTCTTACTGATTGGATTTTAAATTGGATTTTGGGGTGTTTCCCACAATTTTTTAATAAACTAACTAAAACATTTTTCTTGTAGGAAAGATGGATTGATACGTGTTTTTTGGATAACTTATTTATGGGTTCTGAATAGAAATGAATATAGTTTGTGTGTGTTCATGATTATAATTGTGTAAGGCCTTATTAAAATAGACATGGTGATTAGTGATGACTGGAAAGGGACAAGGTGGAATTTCCACCAAGTGGTGGCTTAGTGAAGGACACATCACCACTCTATAGTATAGGGATATCATTCTACATGCATGGGTGTGTGTTTGTGAACATCAACAATCATATAAATTGGAATTTATGAACTGAATTTGTTTCTTGAAAGGGTAACTTATCTTAAGTTAAACTTCCTTTCGAAACCTACTCTTATATTATATTAATTATTTTGAAAAAAAAAATTAACTTCTTTGATAATCTACCTTCTAATTTGATATTTCTCTGAGCTAACTTATTTTTTTGTCTTAGTGTAATGTAGTAAAAGTCTCTGGGAGTTACCTATAGTGTTTTTATAATCACCTATTCATATGAAACTTAGTTCATATATATATTTAATTCTCTATGATATAGGAAATAGTTAAGTATCATACTCCACTAGTGGATCCCATTGATTGTCGATGTCATAGTTGGTAGAGATAGGGCTTAAATCTATTTGTGTCTTCTTTGGGAGTGGTTCCAACTTGGTGCTAGATTTTTTTTCATCATAGTTTTAATTTATATTTTACACTATTTATCTATTAAAAATATAATTTTCTTTAATTATTTGTTTACAGTTAGTTTTTTAATTTTTAGTACTATTGGATTTTGTTTCATGCATCATGTATAAAGATATATTTATTTTCATTAGTTATATTTATATTGTGACATTTGTGTATGTGTAGGGTAAATAATTACCCCCTTGCGACTTTGTGTTTAAACCCTTGGAATTTGTTTCTATCCTTTGGGGTCTGTAGAATTTCAGCTGAGGTTAGTATCACCTAAGACCTGATCCAAGCTAATGGGTTGGGTAGGGATGTAAAATATGTTATCATTTTGGTCAAACCTTCCACATGGGATGGTATCATGGATAAAAGGCATGTTGGAATTTCTAATTTATAGTATATAAAGAGATATCTATTATTTTTATGCTAAACATATAGTTACTAGGGAAGTCCAAGTACAAAAAGTGTTGTTAATTACTTCTTGGTTTGTAGTCAACTCATCATCATTAGTTTATCTCATGAGTGTCTAGTATCATGAATTAGTAACGAGACTTATTTATTGTAATTCAATTTTACATGATTATTTGATTTTAGATGGTGTTATTTTCTGACTATTGTTTTGATATATAAAATATATCTATGAAAAGATGTCTATTAATAGTGATAAATTGTATATTTCTAACACGGTTTTTAGTATAATAAATTCAACTGGTAAGGAGAAAAATAGACCAAATAGAGGTAATAGCTGAGATATGGTTGAACCCGAATAACATGTGAACTATGATTTGGTTTAGAGAATTATGCAAGCCTTTCCGGATATCGACACAAGACATAGGATAGAGAAATATCATTAGGTGAATCACTCAGTATAATTTATAAAGTAGTAGGCACTTATGCTTCATGGTGATTCTTGACCTGAGAAAGTAGTGCTATAGATAAGAAATATGATTAGTAATTTTAACTTCATTGAGACTCTAGATGAAAAAAAGTCAAGCTAGTAATGTATACGCTTGAGGACCAGGAACCAGTATACCGGAACTTCGTCAGTCATGCGAAGTTAGATCTAGATCTTACTTATATAGTATTTGTTCAGTTCTCAATAACAATATATTTCCAGAAATATTCTAGATAGTGGAAATGTATGTATTATTTTAACTAGTAAAGTAAATCATGTCAATGACTAAATGTGATGTTAAATTGACTCACCTTTTTCGATTTTCATCGAGGTAGATACTAGAGAAAGACTAAGTTCATGGATTATTAAGTTGGGTCTATGAAATGATATTTATAAAAATGTGGAAGAGTTATTTATTACAAACTATATAAAATGGTAAAAAAGTTGCTTTTCTAAGAAAGCTACTTGGAAATAAATCCATGTGGAGAGATAACTTTATCCATCTGAGTATTGGTGTAAATATCATCTCGAGGAATAAATTTAAGAGGTAGGTTTAATCCAATTGTTGAAAGGAAATATAGAATCAATCCATTAAATTAGTATCATATACACCTCATTTCGTTCATAAAACTTGTTGTTTCTAGTGTAATGTTCTTATGGATAGGAAGAAAGAATTTACCATACCACTGAAGAATTTACACCATTGGGGAATGAAAGGGAACCTCAAGAATTATTGTATTAAATTTATTAATTCAGTAGGTGGAAGTGGTGTGAATCATCCTTGGGATTTTTATTCTATGATGTAATAGTCCCATTAGACAAGTTCTCATCCACATACCCATGTGAACCATGATAACTCTAGGAACACCTTGATTATCTAATCGACACATCAGTAGTGAAGTAAGAGTACAATTATCTTTCTTTATCAAAATTAAATGATTTAGGCAATCCTATATCAACTTAATATTTGGGTCCCTTAATAGTAAGAGCTACCATCCTTCAAAACTAGACTTGTATGCATGTCTTTTTTGATACTAGGGCATATTATACTTTTATTATTATTTGTATTGTTAACCAATTTGAGTTTCTTACAACAAGAATTTGAATTAAACATTATGAAAAAGGGAGTGGAAAGGATCCAAGTTCCCACAATGATACATTACAATTAACATAGTGAAATTTACCTTGGAGTTAAGGATCATAGAAATGGAATGTTTTATATATGATCATTGGACTCGACTAGCTGGTGGAATTTAAATCCTATATTGACTTATATGCTCCACATGTAAATTTTGCAACCCCAAATGGAACACTCCATGTCTTGAAAGGGGTAGAGATATAAAATCATGTATAAAAATACCTTTAGTTTCAATAGGTGGAGCTATCTCTGGTCAGATAATAACAATACACATGGTTACTATAGATAAAATTAGAAATCAAAATATTCTTGACATAGTGGATTGATACCCATATGAAATCCCGAATGATTTATTTGGGTTACCACCCATGTCGGAAATCATATTTTATATTAATATAATCATTATATAAATCCATATTTCACTACCATCATAAAAAATGGCTCTGATTAAAGGAATTAATGTTCCAACTAAAAGGGTTGGAGAGTAAAGGCTTAATCAGACCAAGTACATCACCATATGCTACACCTGTTTTATTCATAAAGAAGGGGGATGGTTCCATCCAATTATATATTGATTATCATGAATTAAATTATATTACAATTAACAATATCTATGATCTTCCTCAAATTGATGATCTATTTGATCCATTAATGGATTTTTTCTAAGATTGATCTCTAATTAATATGTCATCAGCTCATAGTTTGAAAATATGATATTCTAAAGACATTACTCTGATGTTGATATAAACATCATTAATATGTTGTAATTCCCTTTGATCTGATGAATGAAGCTTTAATGTTCTTGTAATTAAAAAACTTTATTTTATATAGGTACCTCAATTATTATATTTTGTATCTTTTGAGGATATTTCAGTCTATTCTAAATGTAGGAATAACCCTTATAAGCACATGTAAATTTTACTAAGTACATTTCAAGATCACAAGTTTTATACTAAATTTCTTAAAAATGACTTCTATAAACATGATATAAGTACCGAGCCTTAAATTATATAATATTATATTTAAATATGAGAATTAATTCTATTAGATTTTAGGATCTCGTTGGGTTTATAGTTTAAAATAATTAGTCCATAACTCATACATAAATTGACTTGGGAATTTAAAGTGGAAAGTTAAAATCATTATCCAATTTCTCACAATATGAAACATGAAGATAAAATAGGATTTATTTTCATGAAAAATATTAATGAAATTCAACTTTATTTATTCCTTTACTTTACCCATCTTTATTCCCTATAAACAACATTTTAAAATGTGAGATGAGGAAAAAAATCTTTGTAAGGAACAACAAAGAAAGAAAAATCATTTTTCTAATAAAAAACCTAAAAACACATGAAATGTTTAACTTCATAAAAATTTTATTTGATTGAAAAAAATAATTCATTTTCACACTAGAAAATTAAATTTTTTGTCAGTTAAAATTATTAGAATTTATAGTATTTAAATCAAACCCCTTTTTTGGAAACTTATAGCAACACATTCATGACCAGTTTTAAACCAGTTTTAGAAGTAACTAGAGCCCATTTATAAAAGTAGGAGATACCTTTTGGAAACTACTTCCTTGTTTCATACTAAGATAAGGAACATTACCAAATTAATTGGATATCTATCTAGGACTACCCATCATATAAGCTATATGGGGCTCACTTGGTGTTATCTAGGCGTACCCATCATATTAGTTGTAAATGGACCACCCAATGTTATTTGGGAACACCCATATCTTATGTACAATGATCAAGTAACATATCATGAATAAAAAATATTTTTTATTTCACTTTTTCATCAGAATTTTTTATAAAAATATTTTAAACTCATATTTAAATAACATTCTGATATTAAAATACCCTTTCCTTTTAAACCCCATTTTCAAAACTAAAATTCCCCTTTCTTTCGAAAAATTAGTTTCAATACCAAAATAACCAAAATAGGGAAATATGTTTTTTATTTAAAAAAAACATAACATATTTTAATGAAATAAAAACATAAAATATTCATTACAACATAGTAAAAGTAGTTGTTACTCTATGCGTTAAAATAAAACATTCCTTTTGTCATTTTATAAAAAACATATAAAGAATGTTAAAATATTCCTTTAGAAAACATTTAAAATAATAAAAAAAGAGACATAAAATTTTCTTTATAAGTCATTTATTTCCATATAGAAACATTTGTAAATAAATTTTAAAAACATGTAGATAGAAGATAATGAGTTGGAAATAAAACATTAAAGGATGATTTTTTAAATGAAAAGTCCCTTATCATAAGAGAAACACCTGAATCATAATCCCCATGAAAGAATAACATTAAATAAAACATTAAATATCATGAGAGTATATAAATTCAGGATGAAACATATAAATATAAATATATATATATATATATATACCTTATAAAATAATATTTGTGTATAAAACAAAAATATTATTTTATGAAAAGAAATTGAGACGAAGTCCCTTTCCTTAAGTCCAACTTTTCAGGTATATTATTTGTATACCTAAATAATAAAATTAATCTATTTATTTTCATAATTGATAAAATATTTAAATTTTATTATTCCTTTTACTTCATTTATTACCATGTTATATACAATTACTTAAGTTAAGGATTGGTGTTTCAACAATATTTTCCTCATGTGTGAAAAAATAATTTGTTTTGTTGACTATTGGTCAAAGATGTAATTATTAAAAATATAAAGGTTCATAAACATGAAATATTTAACTTATTTATACATAAATTATACTATCTAAAACCAATCATTAAATAGGTTTATGAAAAATTAACTACATTACAATAATGGAGACGGTAGGTTGTACGTACACATGAGTAACGTTTCCATTTTTCAATGATAATTATGAAAAGAAGTTAAGAAATATTTTATATTTAAATAATCATAATAATATTATAAATACCATATTATTTAATTATAAATCCTTATATATATTATTAATATGTTTTTTAGATGGAAAAAATAATCATGTTTCTTTCTGGAGGCGTAGTCCACACAAACACAAATGATGTTATTATTTTTCTATGTTAAAAAGAAAATTATATAATATATTTTCATGATGATAAATATATAATTAAGATCATTATGATTTATTTTATAATTCATATATTCATTATCATAATCCTTATTACCATACATGTTAAGTGTTAGTAAAAAATTAATAACATCGCTTCGTGAGGTGGTAGTCCGCCGTACAAACACGTGAGGTTATTATATCCCCTATGGAATGGAAAGTAAGAAGTTATACGTGATATATAAACATATTAAGTGTAAATATGTTTAAAAAACATAAATATATTTCAAATCCATCATTACAAAAAACTCATGGGAGGCAATGATAGAAAACAAATGACATCGGCTCGTGAGGCAGTAGTCCGTTGTACACATGAAGGATGGTTTTATATCCCATTTGATCGAAGAGGAGATAGATTTCGGTTGGTAAATTTACATAATAACATATAATTATATTAGAGAAAATGTTTTGTTATATATTCATAATTTTATTATATTTTATGGTGTTTTGAGAATAAATAAGATAAAGATGCTCGGTTAATTCCAATTCATCTTCTTTAGAAAACCTCATTTGGTAAACACCAAAAGACTTATAAGGATGGATTTATAATCAAAATATTTATTATAATATGTTGGGAGGTAATTAAAGAATATTATTTTGAATTTATTTGCCTAAAAATGTATTTTAATTGGAAAGGATAAAAGAAGAGTGTGTGATATATTATAAGTGATGTGAGTGGAACACTTGAAATTTTTGATAATAAAATGTTGTAACCACATTTATTAAATAAAATAAGGATCCAAATAGACCATTATAAATCCTTATAAATTATAAGATAAAAATAAGTATAGATAATATATTTTAGATAAGTTTTTATTTAATTTTAACACTTATCATTTTAGTTTAACCCCTCAAAAAATCCAATTTTACTTTACCCGTGGTAATTAATTTTTATTATTATCACTATTATTTATGGTCAAAAATTAAGTTGAACCTATTAGATAATATAAATTATAATGATTCAAAATATGGGATCTATTTTAACAAATTCAATTTCTAGAATTGGAAAATTTTATTTTAAAATAAAACCCATAGACATGATGAAAATGAAGGTTTTTAAGAAGTTTATTTCCATGAAAAAAATGATTTTAGATTATCTATATGATTACTAATAATATTTGTATGAATGTAAATTAATATTTATTAGTATATAATTTATATATTTGGTTTTAAAAATTCCATTTTAGGTATTGATTTAATTTTTTATAATTGGAAACTATTATTCACATTAAATTTGTTTTAAGAAAAAAAAATATGTTTTAAACCCAAAAACAAACTCATACTAGAATCCAATATAAATTGTACTAAAAATTAATTAATTGGAAAAAATATAACTAAACAGAACAATGTTACATTAAATAATATTTTTTCAACCACATTTTTAGGTAAATAAGCCTTTATTCATGTATTTTGATTCTATATAATGTTGGGGTTATGTTTTGAGAGGATTTAAGGGGTTTGGGAATATTTTGGAGACTTTTAAGGAGGTGAAAAAATTGTGAATAGTTAGTAGAAACATTGTACAATATCTATGAAACTGTGAGAGGTAAAATAACATGCACTTACTAAGCACACGTTGATTGCATGGTATTGGAAAATTATGTAGATGCCTAATAGAAATTGTGCTTCTTGAAATAGATGGAAATTCATGGTTGGTGCAAAATTTTTCTATACATGAGAAAAAACCAGTTCAGCTACAAACATAAGAGAGTAACTTTGGACAATTGGTGTATGTTTTTTGAAACCATGTGGTAAGACCTTGGGTTCTTGAGTTTCCACTCCATAAAAAGGATCTAATCTGAATTAACCCCTTACAGTGTTGGGTTTTCACTATATCTATCTTAACTAAAATTCTTTTTTCTCTAATGGCATGAAAGATGATGTATCACCCTCTGGATTCAAGTAAATCCCCATTCATTTATGTATATTAAGTATATAAATTGTTTGTATGATGTTTTTGAGGGTTTGGGAGACTTATAAAATGTTTTTAGGGGTTTTTTATAGGTGCATGGTTTGAGAATCATTTGGGGAAACTATGAAACTCCTATAGGAATCCCTGAACAGTGAGACAGAGCCTAAGGGTACGGGGCATGGGAAGGTACACTATTTTTCCAAACTGTTAGGCTGACTTGTAGAAACCATGAAACATGGGATAGTGGGATTTTTCACCATTGGAATTTGGTTTTTTAACCATGTGTGCGAAATATATAAGGTCCATCTTGAGTTAGAGGCGTGGTCATGGTTAGCACATGGTTTTCCTAACTGTGTGACTCACCATGCATGGTTATAGAAATAGATCCTAAAAAAGTTGATCTTGGGAGGGATTATGTTTTAACCCCTTTTTCTCTAAATCAAAACTAATTCTATTATTATTTATTCCAATTGTTTTGGAACCCTTCCCCATCAAATTGGAAGTGATCCAATGGGTTTTCTTGGTGCTTTGAATCTAGATTCCCTTGGTAAGTCTTCATTTATGGTAGTTTTTCTTGGTTTTTCTTTGACCTACTTACTTTCTTCTCATGGTTTCCAAGATCTAGTCCATTTCACATATATCTAAGGTTTTAATTCCAATAATGGTTATATTTTCCCTTATTTATGTTAGTTTAAGAGGTGTAAGGTGGGTTTTTGGATATTCAACCTGGTTTTTTTGGGAATTTCCATGTCGTAATTCTTTCTCTCTGAAATACCCAAGGTAGGTATCTTCACTATTTAATCCTCAAGATATAACTAGAAGGATTAATTTTAAATTGATTGTTTTTTATGAAATATATTGTGAAATTATGGTGAAATTCATTTATGGAAACCTTATTTGATAACAGTTTATCAAATTTTGAAAATTGGGTGTTTTTTTGGAAAGTAAAAATTAAAAAATAATTTTAAAATTATGAATTTAAAATGATTATTTGGTTGTGATTAATGGAAAAGTGTTTTCAATAAAAAGGTTTGTTTTATTGGAATGGTTTTTGGAAATGTATTTTCAATAAATTGTTGGTTTTATTGAAATGGTTTCTTGTTTTTTATAATAAACATGAGATTTTATTGAAATTATTGAATTGGTTTGGAAAATGTTTTATTAGAATATGGTTGAATTAAATGTTTAATCATTGATGGAATTGGATAGATAATGGTCATGAAGTACAAACATTAAAGGGTATGGGTTATGGATATGAATTTCCATCATAAATGTTAAAATAAAGCTTGCCTAGTTGTGTGGTTGGTTGAGTGTATAGGTGGGTGTGTGCATCTTTGTGATGTGGATTTGGTAATGAAAATTTGATGATGAACTAGTTGGAATGATTTTTTTGGTTTCATTACTTGGAACATGGTTTTATTTTGAATTTTTTTTACCACGACGCTTTTTTTATATTATGATATAAACCATTTCAACTATTTTATATAAATTGGATTAAATTAATGTGTTGACCAGTTCTACCCTAGTGACGTGAGTAGGGAAATCATTTGGAGAAAACTGTTGAGTTTCATTACTCATCCCCACTTTGGAATGTTGTTGACTTTTCAGATATTTCTTATTGGGAAGTAATTAAAGGTAAATCATCAAACCTATATATGGGTTCTTCATGATACATATGCATGAAGTTTGAGTTAGATCTTAAAGTTCTATCGTATATTTTTCTGAGCTTTTGTTGGTTTTGTTTCTTCTGAGTACTTTGATTTTATTTGTGTTCCACTACGATTCCTTGTTGTAGTTTGGTTTTTTATTCCAATGGTATTAAATTCAGTTGTTTTACATTGTTATCATGAATAATGTATGCTTTATTTGGTTATGGCATGTTCAGTTGGGTTGTTTCTTTTAGGGAAAAATCATTGCCATCTGTTAATGAATCCCTTGTCATTTACTACCAGCCTTGAGAATCTTCATAATGTTATTTAACGCTAAGTAATTTCCTTCCTCCTTCCCAATCCAATGATGAGGGGTAGGATGTTATAGATGATCCACTTCAATTGGGGGGAAATCCTTAGGCTAAAAAATGTGCATTGGATTTCCATATTCTTCGATAAGAGCTTGTTCTTCATCGTTCTTCTATGATTCAAGGATATTATCTATCTCTCTCTCTCAGAACTATGTATCTTTTATGTTAAGGATAGATCTACGTGTTATGAATTATTATATTATGATATCATGTTGGATCTAATTATAGATCCAAATTTATGATCAGATCATGATATTTTGTTATGTTGTTCTTTATTTTCTCCATCATTTGTGAGGTATGTGGTTTCTCTATTGAGTCTACTTGATTTAGAATTGGAAGTCTGGCTTTTAATTGAATGATTTCCTTGATATGATTTTCAAATCATTGTGTGACTCTTGATGGAAATATTATTTTGTTATTGGAATGGAAATTGTGGAAATTGTATTGATTTTTTAAAAAAACCACATGTTTATAATGCTAAAGTGATGTTTAATGATTATTTGTTGGTATGATGCATGTAAGGTATTTTTTAAAATTATTTAAATAAATAAATGTGTTGATTGTAATGAATTAGCATGGTTTTGTTGTAAATGGTTGGTCATGGGTTTATTGTGATGATTAATAGTTGTGAAGTAACACTATCAATGGGGCAGAGTATAGATGTGAATTTCTACTATCAATGGTGATACCAATCATGAGTGTTTGTTTGTGTGTGGTTGTGTGTGTAGATATGGAAACGAATATTCCAAGACAAATGGTAAAATATTTAAAGTCTTTGTTGATGATTTTCTTGTCAAAATTCATTTATTGTTTCATATATATTGTGTAAACTTCTTTTAAACTATTTTAATAAATATACTAACATGTTTTTCCCTAGTGGTGTGATTTTGAAATTCATTGGAAATATTCTACTGAGTTTATACTTACCCCATTCTTGATTTTTTTTTAATTTATAGATGTTATCTATCTAGATGTGGGTAAAGTCAATGTATCTCAATTATTTAGTGATACTTCTTGATATTGTGCCTTGGAATGTGAATTTTAATCTTTGAGTGAGTGGGGTGGCCCTGGTTCTTGTCATCTTTGAGTTTGGAGTTTTATGGTTTCTTTAGTCCTCTTGTGTATGTATTTTAGGTTTTGGTTTCACTATGATATGGTTTGATGGTTTGGTTATGTTTTGAGTTTTATTATATACTCATGCATTATATAGAGGTTTGTTTGGTTATTGTATTTTTGATATTTTATCTTCTAAATGGAAAATCATACCCCAAATGTTCTCAGGGACCTTGGAATTTATTTCAATCCTTTTTGTCTTAGGGATGTCACAAAAGGCTTAATAGCTCCCATGTCCCTCCTCAATCCAACGAGGAGGGATGGGATGTTACTAATGGTATTAGTTTTTTCGATATTGGATATAAAAAATGGTATCAATCTTTGTCTGTCCAAATATATTTTTGAGGCAAACGATATTAGTCTTGGTTAGTCCAATTATATTTTTTCCTCAAATTTTATTTGTTTATTTGATCCTAGACATAAAAAATGGTTTTAATTTTGATATGTATAGATATATCTTTTAGAAAAATGATATTAGTCTTGTTTGGTAAAAATATATTTCTGATACAAATGGTATTAGTTTGTTTCATCCTATACATATCAAATATTTTCATTGTCATTTGATCCATCTATCTTTTTGGAAAAAATGGTATCACGATTTTTTGGTCCTTATCATAGGAAATTACGTCTATTTTGGTTGATTCTGAAGTTGTAAAAATTATCATTCTATCTCATGGGATAGTTCAATGGAGTAGGATTGTTAAAACATTCAATGTATATCATAAAAATAAATTTCTAAACTCTGTATGTTGGACTTCATGTTAACAGGGTGTTCGGGTACATGAGTTTTTTAAGACACTTCTAAGTGAGTTATCACCTAATTTTTTTGGGTTTAGTCAATGAGTAGTTCATGACATGTTTTTATAGTAAGTATTCCCTATAAAAAAATGACATTAATTTTGAGTATAGTAGTTTGTAGAATGGAAAAATGGTTGTTTTTTTAATGAGAAAATGGTTGTTGTGAATGGCATGGTTAGAGAATTTTTACCAATGTCTAAACTGATAATGATTTTTGAATTGGGTAAACCATTGTTGGAATATTTTTCAATGTGAAATATATAATTTTCAAGGCCTTTAGTACATAATTATTGAGAATAACAAGAGTTTTTTCTAGTTATAGTGAATGGAATTGGGTTGACATCATAGAAACCAATGAGAAGTTGATGCTAAAAATGTGGTTTCACCTGATCCACAGATAAATGAGCATCGTGATTAAATAATTTTCTATGATTTCTAGTCTATGGATTTGTTTAATAGCGGTGATGAACTACGATAATGGGACCATTCATTTCTGTTCAAAAAGTAAAATCCTCTCATATTTTCGGGGGAGTCCGATCTAGAAAAATTAGTATTCTCATTAAATAGGATAAATTCAATCTCTGATTTCTATGGGAAACTATAAAATATAAAAGTGAATTTTAAAATATATGTGTTGGAGGATTTGGGATACTAATGGTTGGAATTTGTAGTACATGCAGAACTGGACCATGTCCTTGCATGAGATTATTTTAAAGAATTATTTAACAAGAAATTTTATCCTCTAAATTTTCATATATCTAGAACAATGGGTTTAGTTGAAAAATAATGCAGCCAATTCTATGATTTTAGTATTCTTTACCTCAAAAGCCTTTACATGTGCATCCTTATATGAAATAATTTTTGAGTCATGATTAATACTAGGTATTCGCTCAAATATTTTTGTGATTTATATAATAGAATATACAGGGATGGTCAATATATAGATTTTAGTAAAATGGATATATTAAAAAATATGATTATAAGGATAATGGTTATTCCAATGGGAACTGGTGGGAACTCTAATGTTGGGAATAAGTAAAATTGTAACCCTACTTATAAGACTCTGGGACACCTCTAAATAAAACCATGGGATTTTTAAATCTTCCTCCCCGGTCTATAAGTAAGATGGGATGTTTCCAGTTTATCTAACAAGATACATTAAAAGAGATTACATGGTACCACATAGGATATTACACAACTTCAATATGATGGTACATCTTCAACGCTATTATCACAGAGCTCCAAGATTTAGTGGTAAAGACACATCTTTCTATTATCATGAATCACATTATTTGATGGGATGAGTGTAGTTGAATAATTATCATCATCATAATAGTGTGGTCCAAGTAGATTCTATGCACATCATGACTCCTCAACCTATGAAATATCAATAAGGTAATAAAGACAAAAGTGTATCGAGTATGTAATTATATAGAGATGAGAAAATGATCATGGATGATCAACATATTACTTTTATGATTTGAGGTAAAAATATTTTTAATTCTAACCTTATGTGAGCTTTTTTTATACAGTCACATCCCACTTATTTATTGCTTCTCATGTTTTTGGTAATATGGTTTTCACTATTGAGATTATTCCTTATATTTTAAAACAAAAAAAACCTCTTGTATAAGGAGAGTATTAAACCATTATGTTTAAAGCTTGTTCCAAAAATATAAATGGGGATAGGTTGATTTTGGATTTATCTATACATGAGATGAATGCATATGACATTATTTTGGGTTTGATTAGTTAACGTCATTCAAGGCCCACATTGACCGTTATGCCTGAATTATAAATTTCATGACTCTAGATTGAATTTAGCTTATAATTAAAGGATATTTGGTTCAAAAGGATAGTAAATTAAAAAATTTGGAATCATTGGTTGGAACTATCTCTTTTCAGTTATTTGTGTTTACCTTTGGACTATATTGGGAATGGAGATCTTCTAACTATTTTTAATGGGTTTCTGGATGTTTTTAGGACAATTTGTCAAGGTTTTCTCCCAAAATAATGGTGGAGTTTATGATTTATACCATATAAATTACTGGTCCTATCTCTTATCTCTATTATGAGATGGAAGCAACAAAATTCCGGGAAGTGAAATTTCTATTAGAATATTTGGAAATTAAAGGGTATGTTTGACCGAGTGTTACGACCAAGATGATTAGGATGATAATCATATTCAGTTATTGTCTTTTGTTTTCATGGATGTTTAAGAAGAAATTAAATAACCTAACTTTTTTATAGTGAAAATAGGACTGACCATTGAATTTATAAAATTGGACTCACAAAAGTCTTTTAAACTATGAATATGTTTTTCTGATGTGAAGGTTCATCAGAATCACATTGGGTCTAGAATTGATGTGAAGATCATATTGAGATTCTACTTTGGAGTCTTCCTAACTTTGATGAAAAACTAATGATTCATTATCATCTGATATTTCTCACAAATCATAATTTAGTTGTTAATATTTTGATTCAGGATTTATGAATGATAGTGGGATAAAAGGCGATGCCGATCATATTCAGGAAAAACATATTCAGGCTGAGAAGTAAGGGAAACTTTTTCTGAAATAATGGTAAGTTGCAATAATTATATTTATAATCCGTATGATGTTAAATATAATATCTAAATTATTCAAAGTCATGTTTAAAATCATGATACTTTCTGAAATTTTTATGAAGAATAAAATTTATTGAAGGTGAATATTTCTAATCTCAATATCATTATAATGAGTTTATCTGATGCATATATGTTTAGAGGCTGAGGTGGTATATTGTAATGAAGGATTTAATTTTCCGGAATACTGAAATCCAAATGATTTAATTCTTTTTAGAAAAACATTGATGGGTTTTTTAATCAGAAAAGAGAAAAAATTTACCTTCTGAAAGATCACTGGTATCATTTTAAGAAAAAAATAAGTTGTTGAAGTCAAATCTACTAATACTGATCCATTATATTCAGTATACCATCATAATCATCAAAGGAAGAATTTTTTCATTTGTAGATTTTCGGACTTATGATAATGAAAAGAATTCATAATTGATTGAGTCGATTAAAAAATAGATTCAGAGTTAAATGAACAATGTATTCAACCATTTTCATCACCATGAAATATTGGATGTATTTTCTAGTGGGTCAATAGAAAACAATAATAATAATCTATTTCATTACATTTTTCTTCATTTTAATGAGCTAGATCATAATGAAAATAAAAATTAGAATCGTACTTGAGTTTTTTTATGTCTGGAATCTTACATGAAGAGTTTGGTGGAGATAATCAAGAGGGATCTTGAAGCTCAAAGAGGATGTTCATTTTTGTTTTCATCATTTGGTGTAGACTAACATCATGAAGAAACTGTTGTTGAACATATGCTTCCATTACAATGAGAAAATCAGAATGGAGAATTGTAATCATACTAAAGATTTTTATAGAAGTCAGAAGCGAGATAAAACTGTTTGAATATTCATGAAGTTTTTAAAAGAGTTAATAAGAATTGAAGAAGTCATATATTCATCCAAATTTCAAGGAAAACAGATATTTTTTAAACTTTGGATAAGAGGGAATCATTTTTAGAGTCCCAACTAAAATATATTTTGGTTACCTATAAAATGATAATGTACTATTTACTTTTATCTAACATAATTAATGTTCATGAAAATAACAGAGAAGGAAAAGCACAGAGGAATTATAGAGAGAAGAATTTTTCATATGGAGTTTTCTTGGGGAAAATTACAGGATAAAAGAAACATATGTGAAGAGACAAGATTGTATTTAGTGGGTCATCTTATTGGGAGGAATCATCAAACTAGGAAAACCATATTGGGATTTCCATATTAAAGATTAAATTGTTTAGAATTTTCACAACCATATTTTGATAGAGCCATATATTTTTTTTATTGAGCAATCGGTCTAGGAAAATTAAACTAGGAAATCAAATGGAGTATCATTACAAAGTCCAGGATGTTCTTACCAGATTCTAGGTAAAAAAGTGAAGAATTATTTTGAAAGATAATATTAGTGAAAGTTGATCAAGAAGCATTGTAACAAGTTTGATACAAAAATATTATTATATTATTCTATGCAACTTGAATCACATGCACTGTAGTATTGATTATAGTTCCAAACAAGTGTAAGGGAATATCCAACTCATTATATTCTATACAAAAGGATTGTTTTCTAGTGGATTGTGTAGTATTGGATTGTTTCCAATCCACATAGCTACTCATATTGAGTGGTGAACCTCATAAATTCTTGTGTTCTTATGGATGTGTGTTTGAATTATTTTTAAGAGGGAAATAAATCTTTAACATAAAGAAAGGTTTGTTTCATAAGCAAGGAAACATAAAATAAAAATATATCATTGATTCACACACAACCCCTCTAAGTGATATAACTATCATGACTAGGAAATTACAATCAGTATCTGAGCCAAGGTTCCCTTTATTTATTCATTGCTAAAGTTTTCGAAGAGAATTTGATAAAGAATTTGAATTGTGTAAATAGTAAAGGTATCCCAGATTTCATTGGTAAGAACTATCATATCAGGAAATATAGAATGTTGATTAATCTTATGTTTATTGGATATGATGTTCTTGAAGCTAAAATAGATGTATTTTCTCATATTGATGAAAATGTTCCTCTTACATCTATTTATAAGAAGAATCTTGAGAATGATGTAAGGACCAAGAGTTCTATACTATCATCACTTTATAAATGTGAATTCTTAATAGGGAATTGTGTTCCCACAACAAAAGGTTTATTGGATAAGTTGAGAAACTTATATGAAGGTTATAAAAAAGTGAATAAGTAAAGGTTACAAATTTGGAAGCTAAAGAATAAAAATATTAATATGGGTGAATATGAATATGTTGGTGGATTATTTACTAGGGTGAATGGCCTTTTCAACACAATCATATGTTTTTTAAAAGGTTGGGGCTGAAGCCTCATTTTTATTATTAAATCAAAGAAAAGACCTCTTTTAACTAGGTAGAGGGAAACCCATTACATAGCCCGAATGCCCAGTGGTCTTGTAGCCCATTACATAGCTCGTAGTCCCTTTTCAACACTATCATATGTATTGGTGAAATGTTATAATATTATATATTAGTTAAAAAGATCTTGAGAATAATTCTGAACAAGTCTGATTTAAAAGTTTCTTCATTGGAATATAGTGATACTGAAACATTATCATTAGATGATTTATATATCACTCTCATCACTTATGAAATGAGAAGGTAGAAAGCTATTAAAAGAAAAATAATTCATTGAGAAATGTCTTTGAAGGCTACCAATAATGAGAAGTCAAAAATGATTCTTATTAAGTAAAAGGTAGTGATTTTGATTTTGAAAATAAGCTATGTAAAAATATTGATGTTATTTTATCCTTATTTTCTAAAAATATGAAAATATTTATAGGTAAATATATAGGGAAACATCACTTGAAATTCATTCAATGTGGATTCCATGGGTACTTTGTAGTTAATTTTCCTTGAATAGAGAAATAAGATGATAGTGGTAAAGAAAAAATAAGGCCAATAAGATCATGGAAGAAATAAGGCAATAAGGATAAATAATTTTCTATATGGAAAGATAAAAAGGTATTAAAATCCAAAAGAAGAAGTTTTTTATATAATGATGATGAAGAAGAAGATAATGATGGTAAATATGAAGAATCAACTTATCATGTTGGTGAGATTACTTTTTTTGAAATAGTGAATAATGAAGAGTTTGGACTAGGTAGTTAAGATGACGAAGAAACTCAAATACCATATTATTTGAATGAAGAATTAAAAGAATGCCTGAGAAGGATTTGAATGCAATATAATGAAATCAGGTAGTTGAAAAATGAATGTTCCTTAACAAATAAATAGGAATGTTTTCCAGATGAGAAAGTTAAATTTCTAAAATAAATTTTTGATTTGAAGAATCCTCTTGAGATATAAAAGAATTATAATGAACATCTAGAAGTAAATAATAAGGAAAAAGAATAATAGTTTGAAAATTTTCAAAAAAAACATATTAATGATGAATAGAAATGTACATGTTTCAAAAACTCTATCTCTGAAGTTGGTGAAAGTTATAATAAGTATAAAACTAAGATGGATCAAAAAAATTAACCTTCAAAGGTTGAGAATAAATCTAGAACTGTTTCTAAAAAGAATAAGGTTGGGAAAGTTATGTAGGTGGCCAAGATTATCAAAATTAAGAATTCAGAAGTTTCTGAACTCCCTGAGTCCAAAAAATTTTCTAAACCTTTTTAATATGGTTGTTTCTATTACTTCTAGTTCTGATAAGTCTAAAAATAAAATTGAGATGAAAAAGAAGATTTTCTTTGATACCGTAAAGGTTATTGGCCAAAAAAATTTAAGTGATAAAGACAATGAGGTTGTTGAGATACATGTTCTCAAATCCAATCAGTATATAAGTTTCAGAGGAAACTATTCTTTCTATGGATATTGGTGGTTCTGTGTTGGATTTGGGAATATGGAAAATATTTTTCGGTTCAACTGACAAAATTAATACTTTTCCACAAATTACAGAAGGAAAAGTTTTAGGGGGAGTCAATCTCCTCAAAAGAATATTCCTGAGAATGTTTTTTTAAAAAAACTAAAGAATGTTGGAGTAAAAGTTTAAAATAGCTTCCAAACCCTAGAATTGTTTTTTGGAAATGTGTGAAAAACCTATACATCTTGAAAAGGGTTGTCTTGTTTTTTACCGACACAACAAAAAATTGTTAACAATTCTCAAAATTTTCATATGAACATAAATTTTTTTCTTATTGTAGAAACAACACTAAAATCTACAAAAGGAGAATGCCCTTTTATTATTGACATTGGTTATTTATCTAATATGATAGTAATTTTTTGTTATTGAATAATGTTAAAGACTTTAAATAATTAATAGTAAAATTTGGAAATGATGATTCCTTGAGAATCAAATGTGTTGGATTGACCATCATTGGGAAAGAAAAGCTAAAATAAATGGAATATTTGTATGTTTAGGGGCTCAAACACAACTTCCTAAGTGTTTCCTAACATTTTGATGAAGCAAACAAAGTCATTTTCATATAATATTTATTTTTTGTAAAAATTTATAAATATGGAAATATAGTTATAGGAGGTCAACATACAAAAGGAAATTCATTTCAATTTGGTGGAATACAAACTCTTGTTACTTGGGTATAGTTGAAGATAATCTATTTTGGAATAAAATAATAAGACACATATGTTATAGAATCATGAATAAGTTATCAAATTTATATAGTTTGTTAGATATTCCTAATATCTTAAGAATAATATATTATAGTTTCTCTATTTTTCAAAAATAAAAGATTTAAAATTTTGTGCATAAGAAAGTTCACATTTATTCAAAAAAAACCCTAGAACTTATTCATTATGATATCAATGGTCCAATCAGAAAATAATCAATGAATGGAAAAAATTAACTCATCACATTCATTGATGAATTTACTAAAATTATTTTTCTTATGTATATGAAACATAAGTCAGATGCTCTGAAAATGTTTAAATGTTTTAGGAGGAAAGATGAGAAGTAATGTGAGTACTCAGTGAAGATGTTGATAATAGGTAATGGTGGTGAGTATAAGAATGTACAATTTTAATGTTATCTTGAGAATAATGGAATTTAGCATGAGTAAAGTTCCCCATACACTCCCAAATAAAATGGGGTTGCTGAAAGGAAGATCAGAAGTTTGGTGGAATGGGGATAACTATATTACTTGAATACGATCTTTCTCATTATTATTAGGGGAAATCCAAGAGTACTACTTTTTATATTCAAAACCAATGTTTCTATAGTCTATGGTTATATATGACTCCAGATTAAATGTATTATATAAAAACACTATGTTTTAAACACTTAGTTTTTTTATTCTGAGCATTATAATGAAGAAAAGAGGAAACCTTGAAAAGTTTGAGTAGAATGGTGAATATGGAATCATTTTTAAATATGTTCCAAAGGGAAGAGGATAAAAAAATTTAAACAAATAAATTGAAATTATTTTTGAATATATTGATGTTAAAGTTATAAAAAACCTCAGGAGGATAAAAATACTTATGAAAATAATGAATTTTTGCAGGATCAAGAATGTTTTTATAACATTTATGGTAATAATAAAAAAATTCTTATCTTACTCAAGAACAACATTTAGACTCAGATATTTCAATTTATAAAGAATAAACTCAAAAATAACATCTTAGTATGAGGAAGAAAGTGGAGGCTTAGAACATTATTAGTGATCAACATCAAATGGTCCAAATAGAAAGAAAAATTTCACATACTTTTTTGTATTCAAAAGTTGAGCTGAATGATGAAAATGAAGCCATTGGGTATCTAAATTGGGTTATGGTCGGGAATGAAGAGCTTGATCAAATAGAAAAGATTTATATAGGGGAACCTATACCTAAACCAGATAAAAAATGTTATTGGTACAAATTTGGTTTTTCTAGAAAAAGTTTAATGAAGAAGTTGAAGTGATAAGGAACAAGGAAATATTATTGTGAAAAGGTTACTCACAAATTAAAGGTTTTGATTTTAGAGAATATTTTTATTTGGTGGAAAGGTTGTAAATAACCATAATTGTTCTTTCTATTGCTGTATAATGAAGTTAATTTTTTTTAAAAATGGATGAAAATTTTCCATTTCATTATGGGGATCTTGATGAGGAAGTTTATATTGAACTACCTGTTCTATTTCTTACTAGGAACGATGAAAGTTGTGTGTGAATATTGAAGAAAGACTTGTATGGGCTAAAACACGTTCTGAGGGAATGGCATTCCAAATTAAATACTTTTTTATGGAAGATGAGTTTTAATAACGAAAGTGTTAATAACATCATTTACATCGAATAAACTCAAGATATTTCCCTCATAATAATTTTTTTATGTTGATGAAATTATCATTGTTGAGAATGATGACAGATCTTGAGAAATATTTGTTGAAGAGATGAAAATTTTGTTTGAGATGTTGATTTTGGAAGAAATTAAATACTATATTAGGTTACAAATTTTACAAAGGATGAAACACTTTTTTTCTTTTTAAAGAAAAGTATGCTACAACAATTACTAAAAAGTTCAGCATAGAAAATTCAAAACCAGTTTCCACACTAATTTCAGTTGGAACAAAGTAATCTAAATACGGTTAAGTCAAGTTAGTTTATCCAAAATAGTTTCAAAATTTTATTTGATGTTTTTTGTATTTAACTATCTCGATACCCAGCATTGTTTATGGAATTACCATATGTTCATAATATAAAAGTGCTTATAAAGAATCACATTTACTTTCTAGAAAAATATTTATCAGATAGATCAAAGGCACAAAAAATTTGGATTCAGGTATGATAGCTCAAAATGTATTGATTTTTTGGGTATTTAGTTGTTGACTGGTAAATAATTTTGAATAAAATAATATCCAAATATGGTGGATTTTTATTTATAAGGACAAGTTACATTAGTTTGAATACAAATAAACAGAACTCAATAAATCGTTGTATAGATGAAGTTGATTATATTTCTCCTACTCAAGACACTACCCAACTTATGTGGATGAATACTCAGTTTGAATAATTACTTTTTGAAGTAAATTCATCCCTACTCTTGGGTTGTGATAAACAAAGTGAAATCAATCTTACCAAGAATCCCATACAACATTATCATTTAAAAAATATTGATATAAATTATCATTTCATCAAATAGACTCAGATAATAATTTTTTAAGATGGATTATGTTCTTAAATCAGAACAAGTTTCTGAAATTTTTTCAAAAACAATGCAGAATGAAGATTTTCAAAATTGAGGTTGAACATGGTCATCCAAACCCTTTCCCATAATGTTTGAGGTATGTGATTTTTCCCTCTCTCATCATATATTTGGATAGTTTTCTCAAGGGGAGTAATTATTTCACAAATATATCCTTAAATAAAGCATGTAAAAAGAGGGATTTGTGCATAATCTATGAGTTCAACATGTAAGTATGTGAACTATTCTAACTATTTGTTTGAGTGGTTAAAGAAAAATAATTTTTTAATATAAATATTGAAGAGGTGGAAAATAAATTTTCTGTTACTGAAAAATTTAAGGGATAGAAGAAAGTTGTGATGAAATATTGAAGAAGTTTTTATAATCACTCCTTTTGGACATCATGGTTTTGTTGTCAATAATTATTGTTTTCTAAAATGAATTAGCTCACATAGGCTTAGAATTGTAGATATGAAATCCATATCTTTAGGATATAAATTTCAGTGATTTATGAATCATTGGTTGAAAAAAAAAATCTAAGGGGAACATTTGTTGGACCATGCTGATAAGGCTGATAATCATATTTAGGTATTACCTATTTTCTCAAAAATATTAAGAATAAAATAATTAAACTCACTTTGTTTTTTGTGAAAACCAGATAGACCATTGTACTCAAAAAAAATAGAATAAAAAAATTCCTTCGGATTAGGAATATGTTTTTTAGATGATAAGGTTCCTCAGACTCACCTTGGGTCTATAATTGAAGATAACATCATAATAAGGTTCTTCTTCAAAGTCTTCCTATCTTTGATAAAAAATTGAAAATTCATTATTGTTTTTTATTTCTCAAAAATCATAATTATGTTGTAAAAATTGTGATACAAGATTAGAGAATGAAAGGGGGAAAGGTTTTTTCGATCGTATTGGGGATGATAAGGAAAGTAAAATGTTACTAGAAGAATGGGAAGTTATAATACCATTAATTATAAGTTGGATGATTTTAAAGCTAATTCCAATATATTAAAGTCATGAATGAAGTCATTATACTTTTTAATGTTTGAAGAAAAAGATTAGTTGGTGAATGAAATGATTTCTGGTATCAAGATCATCATAATTAGTTTACCAGATGTAGATTTTTTTTAGATTCTGATGAGGATGAACATAATGATGGTATTAGTTTTTAGTCAGACTAAAATCCAAAATATTTAAATATTTGAAGAAGGAAGTTTATATGTTTCATAATTAGAAAATAGAATAAATTTTTGTGACCAATTATCATTAGTATCATTTTCAGCAAAGAAATAAGTTGTTGAAGTCGAAGAATCTAATACTGATTCTTCAGATTCGGTATACCATTGTATTCATCAGAGTCTGAATTTTTTTCATCATGAGATTTTGTGAGTGATGATAATGAAAAAGAGTCAGAATTGTAGTAGATGATTCAAAAATAATGTCATATTTTAATCAACAATATAGTCAATAATTTTTATCACCAGGAATTTTTTTAGTCATTTCAAGTGGGTCAAGAGAAAAGAAGAAGAAGAATTTTTTTTGTACATTTTCCTTCATAATAATGAAGAAGATCATAATAACAATCATAATCATAATTGGACTTGAGTTTTGTAATGTATGGAATCTTTCTTAAAGAGTTTGAAGGAGATAAAAATTTATTTTCAAGAGGGAGATTAAAGATCAAAGAAGATGTTATTTTTTTAATAATTTAGTGTAGATAAACATAATGAAAAAAAATTATTGAACATATGGTTCCATAAAATGAGAAAATCATAATGGATATTTGGAATCAGACTGAAGTTTTTTATAGAATTCAGAAGAGAGATGAAACTTTTAAAATATAAAAAAAGTCTGGAGAAGAGTTGAGAAGTATTTACAAAGTCATAAATTCACCTAAAATTAAAGTATATTTGGGATTTCATGAAATATGGTTGAGTATGAATCAATTTTATAATCTTGCCCAAACCATATTTGGGTCATAATTAAAAGTGAAAGTAATTTTCACTTTTATCTGACACAAGTAATGTTGATGAAAGGAAGAGAGAATGTAGACTACTAAGGAATTTTAGAGATAAGTAGTTTTTGGATTGAATTTTATTGAATAAGTTTTTTATATAGAAGAAACAAAGGATAAAATAAAATATTGTATAGAGCTTGTAATCGTATTGGGAAGAATCGTTAGAATGGGAAAATTGTATTTGTAATTTTATATTGAAGAACAAATACTTCATAATTGTCTCAATAGTATTCTAATAAAGCCATATATTTTCTATATAGAGAAACCGGATTAGGAAAATCACATGGGGAAATTATACTTTATATCATTAATAAGTATTTAAATTTCTTACTAGCATCTTGGTAAAAAGTGTAGAATTGTTTTTAAATATCATATCTTTGAAATTTGATCAAGAAGCACCATAACATGTTTTTGACAAAAACATTATTATATCATTTTTTGATACTTGAATCGCATGTACTATTTTATTGATCATAGTGTTTCATGAGAGTAATGGCATATCCAACTCATTGTATTCCATGAAAAAGGATTGTTTTCAAGTGCATTTTGTTGTATTGGATTGTTTCCAAACCATACCAAATATGTACCTACTCTTATTGAGTGGTGAACCTCGTAAATTATTGTATTCTTGTGGATATGTGATTGAATTGTTTTTAGTAGGGAAATAATCTTTAAAAAGAGGCTAGGGTTGTTTCATAAGCAAAGATAAATTAAAAAATATATCATTGATTCACACCCTCCCCTTCTTAGTGATACAACTATCTTGAATCGGAAATTACTATGAGTACATTCCTATGGGAAGAATTGGTTTTGTTTATGGAAAAGGTGTATAGAACTATTATACATTGTGTGGATTGTTGTATTCTTAAACATGTTATGAAAAAAATTCAATATCATCCTCCACAAATTGATGATCTATTTGATCCATTGACGGAGGCCTAGTTGTTCTAAAAAATAGACTTATGTTCTGAATCTCACCAATTGTTATTTCGGGAGGAGGATAATCTGAATAAAACTTTAAAAAAAGATATAGTAATTATGAATATATCATTATGCATTTAGGAATTAATAATTCACTATACATAATTATGTAATTTAATAATATAAAATTTTATAGGTATATGGATGCATTTTTTGTGGTGTTTATTGTTGATAAAAAAATTGTATCATGAGAAACACTAAGAAAATGTCTTGGGTATCTTATGGGAACATAATTTCTATGCCAAGTTATCAAAGTGTTATTTTTTGATACAAAAGATATTTTCCCTTGGAAATGTATTTTCTGAAAAATGTATTTTTGTAGATCTAGAAAATATATAATTGTTTATCTCTTAGATACCACTTAATTTTGTATCTGATATATGTAGTTTCCTTGTATTAGTAGGATACTATAGAATTTTTTATGTTTTATTTCATGGTTGGAGTCACCAATGACATCTTTGATAATAAAATAAATTCATTTCCAATGGAATGAGTAATGTAACAAATAATTTCAAGAACATTTTATTATAATTAAAACAGTAACTATACACATGTTTCATGATTATAGATAATGATATATAGTTTATTTTGATGCATAAGGATCTAGGTTTGGATATGTTCTCATGAAGGGAGATCATGTGGTTGCTTATGGTTCACCAAAATACTTATTTCACGAAAATAACTACCCAACACACATCTATGATTTTTCTTTTGTGGTATATGATTGGAATAATTTTCTTCATTACCTAATTGGTGAGAGATTCATAGTGTTTATGGATCACAAGGGTTTGAAAAACATTTTCTAAAAAAGATATTTGAATTTAATAAAACATAGATGAATAGAGTATCTATAGAGGTTTGACAATGATGTGATGTATAAACCAGGAAAGGGGTACTTTGTGGAAAATTAATTAAGTAGGAATCCATATACAATGTTTCCTAAAGTGCCTTTAGACCAATGGAAACAAATTGTAGTCAAAATAGATATTCATATGTATTACTTAAACCAAGGTTATGTTATATATTTATTTATAGTTTCATTTGTTCTGGATTAGGTTGAGGTGGTTATAGATTATTCGAAATTTGATATTGATTGTGTTTATATGAGGCCAAAAAACAATAGAATGGAGAACATTGATGGTTGTAAGATGGATAATAATTCACTATTATAGTTTGGAAATCATATGGTCATACCTTTAGCTGGTTAGGTACAGTTTATTTTTTCCTAAAACCATTCAAGATAGAGTTTTTACATTGGGATTCAAAAAAATTATAAATCCTTGAAACCATAGTTTTTGTGGGTTAGCATGAAAAGTGATATAGTGGAGTTTGTTTCAATATGACTCACTAATCCGTCAGTAAAGGAGAATCCTCAATTATTGACATGTATATTACAATATTTACCTAATACCATGTAAAAATAGGAGTATATTACTATAGATTTTGTAATAGGTTTACAAAGGATAATTATGAAACATAATTCTATATGTGTAAAAGTGGATTAGATCACAAATTTAGATCACATCATCCCGATTCATGAAACCAATTCGGTGGAAGTATTTTTCTAAAATATACATTTAGTGAATTTTAAATGTTTACGGTGTTCTAGTCCTGATTGTGTCAAATAAATACTTAAGTTTTACATATCTTTTTTGTAAATCCTTACAGAAATTCCTAGGGTCATTGTTGACTATGAGCACAGTGTGTCATTCCAAACAAATGTACTGTCTGAACAGACAATCCAAACATTGTAAGACATGCTTAGGGATTGTTTGATGGATTTCAGTGCCTCATTAGATGATAATTTACCATTAGTGGAGTTATTTTATAAAATCAGGTACCAAGAATTGATACACATGTATTCTTTTGAAGCATTTTATGGGAATCCTTATTAGTATTCCATTTTTTGGGTCTAAATAAGTGATACTTTATTAATTAGACCCATCCTTATGAAGGAGAAAATAAAGAAGATTGATTTGATAAGAAAGATAATGGATATATATATCAGAGTCCTCAGAAATCATATGTGGATCATCATTGGTTAACATTTTTATTTTAAGTGAGTGATCATGCATTCTTGAAAATTTCTCCAAGGATAGGGCACCTTTATTTTGGAAAGTATGAAATGTTATATCGTTGAAACATAGGCCCTTTTTAGAAACAATAATTATTTGGTTAGGTTACATATTGGATTCCATTTCTACCAAGGTTTAGTTTAGTGCACAATTTTTTTCCACGTATCTTAGTTAATAAAATTCCATCCTGGTCCTTACTATGTGATTTGGTGGGATCATGTTAGTTGAGATCCATATGTTGTGTTGTTTCATGTTATGGTATGGATTATGGATAGGGAAGATAAAATATTATTTTATGAAATCTTCAATCTAATATAGTATTTATGCCAACATGGATTAAAAGGAAATAGATGAGCAACAGACCAAACTCTTTCAATAAAAATGGGTTTCTAATTTATGAGGATAAAAGGATAATGGTGGAGAGAATGAAAAACCACATATTTTAGGTACAAGTCCCTTTATTTATTTAATTTTAGTCATTATAATTTTTATGTTTTGTTTCAATAGATTTTGAGGGGGTTTTTCATGTTTAGGAGGATTTTCTAGAGGTTTACAGTTTCTGCTCAGTTAATAGAAACCATATGGCATCTCCAAGAAACAATAAATAGGGAAAAAGTGGGTAATGGGAAGGTACATGGTTGGTTCATGGTTTTCAAAACCATTAATATTCCCAATAGAAACTGTTCTTATTGAAATAGAGGGAAAAGAATGTTTTGTACATTGTTTGTCTAACAGTGCAAGACAACCATGAAAGGTATGGCCTTAAGAAAATTTCACTGAATAGTTGGTAAATGGTTTTCAAAACCATGCATCCTAACCATACATAATATAGTTTTACCTCATTAAAAAGTGTATCTAATCCGAATTCAATCTTTAAGGCCTTGGTTTTACCCTAATTCTCTCATTACTAAAATTCCCTTTCCCCCCAATGCATGAGAGATGAGCACTTTCGATCCAATAGCCATCCTTAGGTGAATCAAAGTGCGTTGGAGGTTCAAATTTTTTAGCAAATGCCCGTTATTCCTCATTCTTTTTATATCTAAAGTTATTCCCTCTCATGGAACCATATATATAGTCATTCATGGATATATCTATGTATTATGAATTATTTTATTATGATCTCATTTGGACCTAGTGAATGGAGTGTGAGTTTTGATTAGGTATTGATGTTTTTTGTGTCATTCTTCATTTTCTCCAACTTTTGTAATGTAGGTGTATTATCTTTCATCACTTCTTAATTTATAAATCAAAAGATTAGTTTTAATTAAATTATTTTATGGGAATTATTTTGAAATTTTTATATAAATATTTATGGAATTATTTTTTTCTTATTGTCTTCGAAATTGTGGAAAGTTGATTAGTTTTTGGAAAACCCCTTGTTTATAATTTTAAAATGATGTTTTAAATTTTTTTTGGTTTGATGAAAGTAAGATTGTTATTAAAATTAGTTAAAGAAAAAAATGATTTAATTGAAATGAATTGGAATGATTTTGGCATAAATGGTTGGGTGTGGGTTGAATGGGATGGATAATGGTCGCGAATTGCTCTCATTAATGGAATGAAATGTAAATGTGAAGTTCCATCATTAATCTTAACAATGGGATTGAGTGTGTGTGTGTGTAGACATGGAAAAAAATGTAAAATCAATTGAGAAATGGTTTAAATTATTTTTGGATGATTTCTATGTAAAATATAATTTATAATTCTGATATATATTGTGTAATGTTGTTTTAAACTATTTTAATAAATGTGATAACAAGTTTTTTTCTAGTGGTGTGAGATGGGATGTCATTGGGGAAGTCCTAGTAAGTTTATATTCTCCCCCTTGTATGGGAAATTTAATGGATTTATAAATGTCATCTATCAAGGAATAAGTAAATCAAACGTATCTCAATTCTTTATTGTTGATTCTTGATATCTTTTCTTGGCATGTGGAGTTGGATCTTAGAGTGAGTGATGTGTTTCTATTTGTGGTCACTTTTGAATTTTTATTTTTATTTTTGGTTTTTTGGTCCTTTGGATTATGTCTTTAAGATTTGTTTATTGTAATATGTTTTGTTGGTTTGGAAATGTTTTTAGTTAAATTTTTTTCTCTTGCATCATATAAGGGTACGTTTGGTTATTTTTTCTTGTTGGGATGTTTTTTCTTTCAAAGGGGAAATTATCCTTAAAATTTTCTTAAGGCCCCAAGCATTTATTTCCATACTTTGATGTATAGGGAATGTCACCTAAGGCCTATTACTACCCCCATCACTTCTTAAGAAAATTATAAGGGGAAATATTTATAGTATTCAAAACATAATGGGACTTTTAAATTAATTAATTTACTGGAAATAAATGATTTTTTTACAAAAAATGTTATATTTCACTATTCACTGATAATCATAATTTTCTATAAAATACCATAATATCACGTTAATTAAATTTTAATATTATAATTTCAAAAATTAAGTTCATTTATTCAATTAAAATTTTATAATTTATATATTAAATTTTTAAATAAACCATTTTAATAAAAGTGTTTAAGTAAAACTATTTCCTTTTTTATATAAAAAATTACATAATGTTTTAATAATAAATATTTCTAAATTAATAAAAATAAAATCATTTTATTTGATCATTACCTAGGTTGTTACATTATTACATCCTTTTAGAAATTGTGTACTTGTAATTTTATTTACATACAAAAAAATTAGGTATATCGTTCCCTCATAGCATTTTTAGATTCCCATGTTACCTATTCAAAAATATGGTTATCTCATAACACCTTAACCTAGTGAAACACATTATTATGCATAACCTAATCCTATTTATAAAATATTTGAATAGTATATCTCTCATAAAAAAGGTTCGCTTCTAACTAAACTACTTTATTTCTCAAAAAATGAGATGAATCTATCAAATATTTTCTAAACATCGATAAATAAAACACATTTTTCACCTGGTATAAACTCATAGTCAAGTCCAATCAATATAAAACTATTTCAAATTTCTATAGTATTTCATATATAATAATGAACTAAGGACATAGATATCCCTTTTTACAAAAATACATAACACTTTTCCAGGGAGGTACATTAAAAAAGACAAGATCACTTACCTCAGAAGTAATATATTTACTCCAATTCTCTACATAAATTTTCTTCCACCTCTGAGTCATCCTCATATATTCATAAATTAACTACAACTTCTAAAAAAATTCTTATACTAACGATGGTCACATCAACTATATTTCTCCAACTTCATCCCAAAAGGTTGGTATTCCACACCGCTTACAATATAATGCCTCAAATGTTTCCATTTGTATACAGAAATGAAATATATTGTTTTAATAAAATTAAACCAAATAAATATATTGACCCCAACATCCCTAGTAATCCTTTGAACAAGAACAAGGAATATATTATAGGGTAAAAATCATTCGATGAGACTAAACATCAGAATGAGGATGAAAATTTCTACTGAAATCAAATTTAGTACCTAATATTTCTGAAGTCCCTTCCAAAAACTATATGTGAACCTGGGATCATGATCTGATGCAATATAGATAAGAAATACATGTAACTTGACTATATCATTTAGATAGAGTTTATGAATATGATCTAAACACATAGTATCTCTAATTGGAAGTAAAATAAATGATTTTTTAATTGATCAACAACAACTAAAATCTCATTGTTCCCTCAATATGTATTAGTAAGCCCACCATGAAATCCATTGATAAATTTTACAATTTCCACTCTTATACTAGAAACCGATGATGTTTTACCTTTGGTAATTGTATTTATTCATTAACCTTATCACAAGTCAAACACACCATGGAAAATTCAGAAATATCTCATCTCATTCCATCCCACTAATAATACTCTTGAAGGTCTTTATACATCTCTATGTCGCTCATATGACCAGAAAATGAAAAACTATGAGATTTAATGAACAAATATTTCTTCAATATGGAATCACAAGGTACACATAATATTTTTAAAAATCATAAAACAACTTCTTTTCCAATATTAAAATTCAGATTCTTTCCCTTCTTAACATATTCTACCATTTACTAAAAATTATTATCCTACTTATGATATTTCATAATTATTTCTAAAAATTTTGATTGCACTAAAACCTAAAAAAATTAAGGAAGTCTCTAAATCCATAACTTCTTGTCCAAAATTCGACAAATCATTAATCAAACTATCAATTTCCAAATGTAACATGGTTAATGTTTCATTTTTTCCAACTAAAAGAATTGGTTACTTTTTTTGTTTTCTAGGATGGTAATTAATTGTTAAATAATAATCATTGGTCAATTCCATCCATATTCTCTATCGCAAGTCCATTTATTTCAGAGTAAATATATACATCAAAATTTTGTGTCCAATATATGTTTCACACTTTACTCCATATAAATAATACCACAAAATTTTCAAAATAATACCAACTAAATCTAATTCCAATTCTTGTTTATAGTAGTTTTACTTGATATGTTACAACTGACTTGAAGAATAAGTAATGACTTGATCATTCTAAATTAGGACACAACCAAGTCTGTTCAATGAATAATCACTATAGATTCCAAAATTTTCATTTCTAGAAGGAAGATCCAAAATTGGGTCATTCACCACTCTTCTTTTTAGTTCCTAAAATCAATTATCTTGTTCTGTTTTCTAGATGATTTTATCTCATTTTTCATATTACTAATTCAATGGGATAGAAAACTAAGAATTTTTTTGAAAAACCTACCTGTAGTAACCTTGTAATCTAAGAAAAATAAAAATCTCCATGATATTTATGAGTCTTGGTCATTCTTTATAAAAATTGGTTTTCCATGGTCAATAGTAATGCAATATTTAAAAACAATATATTTAACGAAATAAACTTTTTGCAAAAAAAATTACATATACTAAATTTTCCATACAATTTATTTTTTACTAGTTTCTAAAAAATCATTGGGTGTATTTAATGTTTATATTAACATTTTGAATATACCAAAAATTCATCAATAAACACAACCACAAACATATAAATGAATTCATTGAAAACAATTTTCATTAGTTTCAAAAAAACATTGCATGCAATAGACAAACCAAGTGACATAACATAAAACTAATAATTCCTATATCTAATATTAAATGAAGTCTTATAAATTTTACCCACATTCATTTTATCTGATGGTACTCGGGCCTTAAATCAATCATAAAAAAATATTGAGCTCCCTAGAGTTTATCAAACAAATTTTTGATATGAGGTAAATGATATTTGTTCTTAATAGTTTTATTATTCAAACCTTCATAGTCAACTTATTATCTCATTAAAATATATTCCATTTTAACAAACAAAACAAGTTTACCCTATGGAAAATTTCTATATCTATTGAAATCATTATTTAAAAACCCTTGTACTTGATTTTTCAATTATAAAAGTTCCACTTAATCTATTTTATAGGGGGGTTTAGAAATTCTCTCAACATTAGTCACTATGTCAACTAGAAACTCCACCTATTAATTAGAAATAACACTTGGAAAATCATCAGGAAATACATAAATTTATTATTTCACTACTTCACACCACTAATTTAATAATTTATTTATATTAAATAATGTGATCTATATAACATTCACTTCCACCTTTAATCAATTTCTCATCTTCTTGGTAAGTAATCAAGTGTGTGAAATCATTGAACATAACTTTATAATGTCTAAAATCAATCTTATCTTGATAAACCTAAACCCATTCAATGATAATAATAGTATCAAACTCTACTATATCTAGTTCAGTAATATTTTCTTGATGGACTATCCCACTAATGAAAATAGAAATATTCCAATAAATTTGGGTTGCTTTACTGCTTCCACCTGAAGTTTTCTTTAAAAGTTATTTCTTCTTTTCTTTTGGTTATATAATCATTTTACTCTAAAAAATTTATGAAATGAAATAATGATATGATCTAGAGTCAAACTGGGTATTGAAATAATTATAATAAACAAGTATCAAACCTATCACTACTTCATTTTGTGGTACAACATCCACTAAAGTAGTAGAAAATGACTTCTCCACACCGTTCTATTTCTGATCATAATGATTTACCTTCTTTTTTACTATCATTAAACACAAGTTAGCATAATAAGCCAACTAATAATTAATAAAACACACTACTAATGGATTGATATCAGTTACCCCATTCTTTGGTTGTCCAAGAATCTTTTATTTAAAGTAACAATTCTAGTGACCAAATGAAACAAACCAAATAAAATTTCTAGATCTTTTCAAACATTCGATGAAATGTCGTTTACTACACTTATAACATTTTGGTGGAATAATCTATAATTCTCAGTTGGTTTCTTCTCCTTTACATTATACCAATTCCTTTTTTTATTATTGTAATCTTAGGGAACATTTATGTAAGAAAACTCCAGCTCAAAATTTCTCATCCTAATGAACCAATTTCTCATAACTTTTAAATTCTCAAGTGACCAATTCTCTTAATGAACTTTATTTAAACCTAAGTAAAATATATTAATTTTAAAATTAGTTTCCTAAATAAAATTAGGTACATACATGTCCAATCTTTTGAATATTTTTTTAATTTTCTCTAACTAAATATTTATATTTTTTTTCTTCCATTACAAGAATTGATTCTAAATCCTTAGTCAAAGAAACTTATATAAATATTTATCAATGAATATATTATTAAATATTTTCATTCCATGGATTAAATATCATATTTCACGATGGTATTCTTATAAAAAGGACTTTATCGATCATGTTCACCTTCAAAATGATTAATTGAAAGGATAAATCATGTCACATTCTTAAAATCCCATGACTTCAAATATATTAGCCAGGGCTACATCCATCCTTCAACTACCACTGGGTCATATGATATATTCAATTATGGGGGATTTTGATTCATGAAATGCTCTACTATAGATTTGTTACTTTGGGGTAGATTGGGTTCCTCTCTAGCATGGATACCGCAAAAACTAATATCTTATTTTGACTAACCCATCACTACAATAAACTATTCTATTCCAATTCTAATCATATTGGGATGTAGATTTTGGAAGGATATTTTCCTATCAGTTCCTTACCACTAAAGCTTCTTTATTTCCTCTAGGGAAAACTATTCTTGACAGAAAATGTTTAGATAAAGCAACAAGGTAATATTTAAAATCTATATCATTTAAACTAAACCATAAAGTAAAATATTTCATGGTTATGATAATATAATTATATTGAACTCTAAATTTATCTAAAATAGACATTTATGTAAACTTTAAGGACTCGGGCTTAAACATTAAATAATATTGAGTTTTAAGATAAGAATTCATTATCTTTATTTAAGGATCTTTTCAGGTTTTTAGTTTTAGAGAATTAGGTCATATCTCAAATATACAAAACAATATATTACAAAGTAGAAACATCTAATTAGTATATATTTTTTTACAATATGAAACTTTTAAGATAAAACATGATTCTATTTGATGAAAAACCATTATAAATTTCAAATTGACTACTTCATTTCTTTTACCCATCCTTAAACTATATGAAAAAAACTATGATATGGGATGAGCACAAAAATCAGAGTAAGGGACATAAAATAAAGAAAAACTATTAGTCCTGTGGAAAAAATGAAATCCCCTGAAATATTTTATTATTATCCCAATGATCATTGATAAAAAAAGATTCACACGAAAACGCACCATTTTTTCTCAAAGAAAACCATATCCATAGTAAGGAAATCAAAACCCTTTTTTTTGGAAATTTGGAGCAACACATTCTTAACATGTTTTAATCCCAAATAATAAGTAACTATAAAAAAGTTAAATCTATAGGAGAACCCCTTTGGTAACTCCTTCTTTATTTCTTATTATTAAAAGGAACATTACTTAATGCATTGGAGTTCTCTCTAGGTGCACCCATCTTATAAGCTATATTGGTCCCACCCAATGCAATCTAGGTCCACCGATAATATAAGATATAATGGGTTCACACAACGCTATATAGGAACTCTAATTTCTCATAAATAACCCTCATGTACCATAGCATGAAAAAAATATTTTTTATTGAAATTTTTCATTATAAAACAATTTAAAAACTCATTTAAAATCATATAAAAATCACGTTTGGATATCAAAAGACCCTTTTCATTTTAAAACCATATTCAATACTATAATATTGTTTTCTTTTTAAATCCCATTATAAATACCAAAATACCCAAAAAATAGAAAGTTTATTTTCATTTAGTATAAGATAAATGATTTTAAATTATTTTAAATTTTAAATAATGGTTATTCTAGTGCCTAAGACGTTGTCTCCAAAATAGAACATTCCATTTACATTTATCAAAACTTTCATATAAAAAATGTAATAAATTTTCCTTTTGAAATAATTTTAAATAATGTAAAATGAGACATAAAATGTAATAAAAAATCATTTATGTGCACATAAAAACATTCATAAAATAATTTTAAAACATGAGAAATGAGGAAAAATAGATTAAATGAAAACATTAAAAGTGTATTTTTTTAAAGAAATGTCCCTTATCACTTGGGAAACACTTGAATCATGATCCCCATGAAATAATAATGTTAGAAAAACTATAAAAATTATTATAATAGATAAATAAATGATATATCATGTCAAAGGGTTTGTATATATTCATTATAAAATAATATAGGTGTATAATAATTAAATATTCTTCAATGATTGGGAATTGAGATGAAGTACATTACCTTGATCCTGAATTGTAACATACATTCTTTATCATCCAGAATAATTATTGTTTTAATTATTTTATTTTATTTAGAACCTTTTTCAATTTTATTACACCATTTACTTCACTTACTACTATTTAATATACAGTTAATTGCATTTATGTATGGTGTGTAATTGATATTTTGTTTATGGGTTAAAAATTATTTTGAATAGTTGACTATTGGTTAAATATTTCATTATTCAAAATCTCCAAAACAATTATCATTACATAATTATCATATTTATGCATCAGTTATACTTTTTGAAATAAATAATTAAATATGGTTTTGAAAAATAGACTACATTATAATCATGGAGAAAGTAGGACATAAGTATGCATGGGTAATGTTTCCATATTTCAATGATCGAATTGAAAATAATGTAAATAATATTTTGAATTTAAAAAACCATCATCATATCATAAATAACATATTATTTAATTAAATATGTTTATATAACATACATTTTTTTGTGGTCATTAAAAAAATAATCAAATCACTTCATGGATGCGATAAGCCACACGTAAACGAATGACATTATCAATTTTAACGTAAGAAATAAAATGATATATTATCTTATTAGAATGATAAATATACCCAAAATATAATTATAATATCATTTATAGAAAATATATTTATTATATTTATCCTTACTACATTCCATGTAAATCGCTAGTGAAAAATAAATCACATTCCTTCACGAGGTGTTAGTCCACCATACACATAAGTGATGTTACTGTATCCCATGTGGAAAATAAATTAAGAAGGTATACATGAAATCATTACTAAATAAGTATAAATATGTTAAAAATATGATATATATATATATACTTTAAATCCATCATTAAAAAAGCCATGAGAGATGAGGCGGTAGTTCGTCAAACACATGAATGATGATTTTGTACCCCATTTTACGGATTAGGAAATGGATTTAGATTATTTAAATAAAATAATAAATTATCAGTATATTAAAGGTACTATATTTATTATAGTATCAATTATTGAGAAGATTTTAAGGAGTTGGAAGAAGAAATAAAATAAAGATACCCGGTTAAGGATAATACCTCTTCTTCAGACAACCTCCTAAGGGAAGAAAACACCCGTCAGTGAAAATCATTTTTATCAAAATATATATTCTATTATTTAGAGAGGGAAGTAATGAAAATATTTGGTTAGGTTTTATGTGATAAAAAATTCTTTTAAGGTATGAATAAGAGATTATATGGGGTGTCCTTTAATAATTGAAGTGAGTGGCACACTAGTAATTTTTGAAAAGAAATTGGTATAGCCACTTTTTTTACTTGAAAAAAGGATCCAAAATGGACCATTATGAATAATAGTAAATTATAAGGTCAAAATATATACATAAAATAGATTTTATATATGGTTTTATTTAATTTTAAAATTTATTTTTTTAGATTTACCCCTTGGTAAATTCATTGTACCTTAACCATAGTAATTAATTTTTACTATTTTCAATATCCATTGTGGTCAAACAAATATGTTAAAATTATTATATAATAAAAATTATGATTATTATAAATATGTAGTATATTTTACCAAATTCAACTCCTAGAGGTGGAGAAATTTAATTGAAAAAAAACCCACGGAGGTGAGGAAAAAAATAGGTTTTCAAGAGGTGTTTTTCCAAGAAAAAATGATTTTATACTAACTCTATGACAAATAATAATAATAAAATTAATATAAAATAATATATATTGATATATAATATATAAATAGAATTTAAAAAATTCTTCATTATTCGTTAATTTAATTAATTAAAAAATAGTAATATTATTCAATTTATATATATTTTAGAAAAATCATGTTTTTAAACCCAAAATAAACTCATAATATAATCCAATGTAAATTTGATTAAAAACTAGTTAATTGGATTAAATACAATTAAATAAAAATAATATTCATTTAAATAATATTCAAAACATAATGTTACTTTTAAAGTTCTTAATTTATTGAATATAAATGATAATTATATAGAAAACAATATTTTTCAACATTCACTAAAAATTTAATATTTTCTGAGAAGTCCAAAAATTTTAGCCAAGGAAAATATTTATATTATGATTTAAATAATGTATATAATTTTATAAAATTCAAATTCTAAGATTTATAAAATAATATTTAAAATAAAACCCTATAATAAAATTGTTTAATTAAAATTACTTCCTTTTGATATAAAAGAATTATTTAACATTTTTATAATCAATATAACTATATTAATAGACATGAAAGTGATTTATTTTATAATTATATGGGTTATTACATGATAATCCTATTTCATTCATAATTTCATTTTTGAGGTGGTAATATATATTGATCTAATATATATTGAAGCATTCATCACTTGGAAACCACTAAGAATGTTTTCAGGATACACAATATTTTGGGATAAGAAAGCTATTATTGTCGCTTTGTTATGGATTTTTCAAGTCTCGATTCTCTGATGAGTTCTCTAAAAAAGAGGTTTGTTCCATTCTCATGGGATGATTACTACCAAAAATGATTACTAGAGCTTAAATATCATCTGACCTCATCACCCATTCAAATATTTCTAAAACTATGTCTGGGATATAGTTTATATTGTAAATAATTTGGATTCGGTCTAGGTTGTGTTCTTATATAAGGATATCGGGTTGTGGCCTATGGTTTAATTAATTTTTTAATTCATTAGAATAATTACCCAACACATGTATTGGAATTATTTTTTGTTCTTAATTCATTAAAAATAGATATCACTTCCACTTTGGAGAATAGTTCAAAGTTTTTGATAATCATATGATTTTAAAAAAAATATTCTCTTAGTGAGAATTTAACATGAAGAAAAAAATGCGGATGTATTATCTCTATATAGAATATTTATTCTTTGTATACACACTTGGTAGAGTTAATTTGATGGTATATGTTCTGAGATGGAAATAATATAGTGAATTGGTCAAGGAATCTTGTGAAAATGGTAGATGATGAGCCTGATTACTAAAATGTATCTTTATTGTAGTGAAAATAATAAGAATTAAATTTTATTTCCATTTAATCGTGTTCCTATCTTGGTATATATAAGGCCGCAGCCTTAAACCTTACTTAATATTGAATTAAATGAGTAATTCACATTGAGGATCTTTTCATGTTTAGAGTTTTAGAGAATTAGGACATAACTATTACATCTCAAAAGATTACAAAGTAGTCGCTTCTACTAAATTTCCATAAAATAAAAACTTTTAAAAAGAAACATGTATAGTTCCATGTTTTAGGTAGCATGACTTTCCCTTGATCCCATCCTTGACCCTATTCCATGCTAAGTCCTGTGAAAAACATTTCAAAGACTTGGGATGAGCATAAGAAGCTCAGTAAGGGTTATAAAAATATGGAAAGGAAACATGAGTTCATATATACATAAGAATGAAATCATACTTTACCCATAAAACATAGGCATATCAAATCATGAATAAATCATAGAAAACATAAGACATAAAGGTAACTTGAGGCATTCATTACATTCTTACGTAGGGAGTAACCCTCTTGGTTACGTTTGGAATACCCATCACAGTATATTCCCTAAATCTCTTCGGAGAAACCATAACGTTTCACTCCTTCGCGTTACCCAATGCATTGGAGAGCTATATCGGGCTCACCCGCCCTTAGTTTATCACGGAACCACCCGTTCTTCATAACAATGCCCAATAACCATAACATAATCGTATCACATAAACATGAATAAAGGAAACATAACATTTCCACATTTCAATCACAATATAACATTTTAGGATATTGAAATAATGAATCCAATCAAAAAGAAACCATTTCCAAAACCATTTAAAACATTTGATAAAGAGATTTTTGAATCAAAGTGTCCCATACCACCTTGAAGCTTTTAACATTTTAAACCATTAATATCCATATAAATAAATCCTTGAAACCATTTTGAAAACATGGATATTAATAATAACAAATAATTAAAACATTTAAAACGATATTTTGGTTAAAGGGGCTTTACCAAAATTAGAGACACTTGAATACAATAATCGAGGAATAACATTTAGTCAGAACTTTATAATATTATGAGAATAAAAGTATTCATGATATAATACTCCAAAGGACAGTATATACACCATATAAGAGTGAATTGGTGCATAACAACAATGAACCCTCAATAGAAATGTCAAATGTGATGAAATCCCTTATAAAGAAGGTATCCTTAAATTAAAGACAATTAAATCTCAAAAAATATGTGTGACAAATATATATACACCCAATATAAGTGGATATTAATTGTAAAACAATAAAAGTTAATTCACACATATTCAATTAATGACATATTCAATGACTACAAGTTGAACCCAAAGAAATCGAAATTGGGTTAAAAAGTTCCCTTGACAGCCTAACAGCATCACATCAAAATGATTTTATGAGAGATAAAAAGTGTATCTAATCACTTGGACATAAAATTTACATCAATAAGGATGTATGAGAACATATCCCTACATAAAAAAATGTAAATTAAAAGACCCAATAAAAGAAGTCTTTTAAAAAAGAGGAGGGTGAAAGATTCCCTTACCGACTTGGGTATCTTTCAAAACATACACCCCATGAAAGAAAGACAATAGGTCATTGATGTAAATACTCATAAACGAAAGTATATTACACAAAGAGTAGAATAATGGGCAGTAAATACACCACTCAATGGAATTTGTGGCAAATGTAGCATAAATCTCACGGGAATAAAAGTGAGATGAAAAATCCCTTACGAAAACTCGGCAGCCTAACGGCGCCACATAAAACTTCCGAATATGGATTGATGAGATCAAATAGAGTATCCCATAATATTACAATAGAATTTATAGCAAGTGGAATATAAAATAAAATCCCCCAACATTGCAAGGAGGAGTTTAAAATAAGTGACATAAAGGAGAGTACTTAAAAACAAAGAGAGAGGTTAGATCTCTTATGAAAGTTCGGCAGCCTAACGGCGCCACTCAAAACTTCCAAAATGGATTGATGAGAGAGAATAGGGTCTCTCATCACATGAACATAAAAATTACAGTAAATTTAATATAAAATAACATACCAATCATAAGAAAGATGAGCTTAAAATAAATGACATAAAAGAGTGTACTTAAAAAGAAAGAGAGTTGTAGGATCCCTTACCTCGGGTCCGACTTGACTCGATCGTTCTTTAATCTCCTGAATAATAAACTTGAGTTAATTTCTAATTCCTTAAGAACCTTTTTAAAGTTCATTATTACTTTTATACCACTTATTACCATGTCATAAACATTATGTAATCATTTATGTTAATAATATTTGTTTTGCCGATATTTGGTTCTTAAGTCGAAAGTGGACTTCTTACAATTACACGTTGTTTGTGTGGCCAAATGTTTATTATATCCAGAATTTTATTAATTATGTAGATATCATATATGTCATATATATCCAGTACATGCAAGCATTTATAACATTACATAATCATTTAGAGGTAAAAATGAAATGCACCGTTCATGGAGACGGTAAGCCGTACGTACGCATGAATGCTACTTTCATTTCTATTTCGTATTTTATAGAATGGAATAATAATTATATAAAGGTATATTATAATTCCAGTATAATATCATATATAATATCATATTTCCATCCTTTATACATCCCACATATGGTATTTAACGAATCAAATCACTTTGAGGGGGCGATAGTCCGCACTTCCTTAAATGAAGATATCGCGTATACCCATAATGGAAGCCATAAAGGTAAGACAAAAATGAAAAATACATAAGCATAAATAAAACATAAACATATTATATATCATATATAAAATTAGTGACATAATAATGGCCACCTTTGAAGGTGTTAAATGAGTATTGAACAATCATCGTTTCGGGAGGCAGAATTTCACCATCCACAGAAACCGTATGTTCTTTAACCATTTGATGTAGTTGTGTGAGAGTGTAGCTCGAATAAATCTTATAAAAACATCCTAGTATATTGAATATTATTTTGTTGTTACAAAAGTAGTAAATAAAAAGAGTTTAGGGGGTTGGAGAAGCAAAATAAAACAAATGAACATGAGAGAATGAATTACCTTTAAAAGTGTAACTCCTTTTGATTTGAGCCTAAAGGCTTCCTTTGAAAGGATTCTTCCCAAAGGGAATCCTCTAGGATTAGGAGAGGGATGTGGAGAGAGTAAATGGGCAGGGGATGGCCGAGCCAAAGGCTTGAGGAGTGTGTTAAATGAGGTAGAGGTGGGGGCCTTTTATAAGAGGAGAGGAGGGGCACTTTTGGAAAGTAAAGAAATATTACTTTATTTGAAAATGTTTTTCGGTTTCAAAAGGTCCCAAATTGATATAATTCGTGGATAAGGTGATAAGGCTTCGAAATCCACTCATCCAATAAGTTTTTGACATGTGTAGTTCATATATTTTACATTATCTTTCCATTTTATTTAAATCTTCAAATAATGATGTCATCGCTGCATCATTATTATGTCATAAATAATTTAATTTATTTAATATCTAAAAATTATATAAAAAAAATACTATTATGTAGGAAATCTTTTTATCTTTCCAATGAATATTTATAATAAAAAATATGACTTGTATAACCCCACTTAAAAATTGTTTTAGTAAAACATATCATGTTTGTGTCAATTTTACTTTTACATTAAATAAAATGTTATTTATGTCATTTCCCAACCAAAGTGGATCCATGGGGTCCCCAAGTTGACCCATGGCTTGTCTTGGTCGGCCATGATACAACCAATGAGGGTAATACATGTGTAAAGCTCATCTTATGTTATTAAAGCATTATTTTTACCTTAAACTACACTAATTACCACTAATCGCGATTAAAACTTAATAAGTTACTATTCACCAAAAAATTATTTTAATCTCATTGAACCACATTTTACTTCTTAATGACAACCATGTATGTCGGATTTTTGAAAATCAAAACACAATGATGGAAAAAGTTCATTTAAACGGAAAATCAGTTTTTATAAGTACCACTTAGTGGTTTCACTATTCATCAAAAATTGATGTTTTTCAGAAAAATCCCAAAAATTTACCCTAAGATATATCTGATATTCTAAATTCAAAAATGAAGTCCGTTTTACAAAATTCAAAACATATAACTCACATTAATTAATTTAATAATTAATTCCCGCTGTCATGACAAATAGCGTGTTTTATGAAACAATAAGTATCAAAAGATTGACACTAGTTTAAGTCTGATTTCAAAGTGAAATTGATTCCAACGACCACTATTGGATTTAATGGTAAAAATATTTTATAATTTCACTTTAAAACCAATTCAAAATATAATCTAATCATATAAATAAATTAGATTAAAAAGTGGTTTTGAATTAAAATACAACATTTTACACTATTCATTAAAAAAATGAACTTTATCGGAAAGATACCAAAAATTTACACAAAGTAAATTTTGATGTCCCGATTCTTAATAAGAGTTTTATTTGGTCCAAAATAATGTTTAAGAGTGAACAAAACTATATTTAATTATGGTTCTCCATCAAAAGGTGATAAGTGAACCTTTAGTGAAAACTAGGGCATATACGCCTAAAATTGAATTCTTTCTGTATTTTAAGCCTTTATATTTTATTGTATAAATGTAAAAATATTTAAGAACATATATAATCATATTTTAGTTATTTCTATCCATTCCCACCATTACAATGGCTACATGTTAACAACCATTTAAAATAATATTATTTTATTATTAGAGTGCAACGTAAGATTCCCAAGAAACTCGTTGTTGCGTGTTGGGTACGCCATCGAGCATAACGTCCCCTTTAAAGTCATATTAATATTTTATTCACAAATATGGATAAATATGAAAATGTCATATTCCTTATTTACCTGGGGTGTTACATCCTTCCCCCCTTTTGGGAATTGCATCCTCGCAATTTTAGAATTGCGCTTGGAAACATCCTTAAACGTCCCACATCGGAACAAGAGTCGGTAAAACAATCACTTTAAAATAAAGAAAGATAAGCACAGAGGTCACCCGAGTTAACCCATACTAGGATTCTAAGTATGAAAATATGGACATGGAGGAGAAAACATAGGGTCATGTTCCGATGGAGAGTGATAGAAAACATGTTTAGGAGAAAGTTAACAATAAGAAAATCACAAACTTGTGATGGGTTAAACGGTGTTGGGTTCCCCAATAGGAAAAGTTAATAGAAAAAAATTTTGTTTTATGTTACTTATTATTGAGGAATTTATTCATAAGGAAGCATAATCACTTATCATGTTGACTTTCAACTTTTACTAGATTCCTTAGTCAAACTCATATTTTTTCCCAAAAGACGAGTATTTAGGGAGACTTGTTCGCATTAAGAGTACTATAATCAACTTCTAGAGAATCACCTAATCCCCAAAAGAGAACTATATACATCCCATGTATTTAGGCATTAACCAAAACCAAAACCAAAAAGGTTAGTACAAGATCAGATAATCCAGAAAAGGATAACCCCTTATAAAAAGAAAATCTATTCTTAATCTCCAAAATTTGTCCAACAAAACCCAAAGTTCTACGAGGACCATCCGATAAACAAATTGTCTATAAAATTATTCAAAGTAAACCAATATAAGATTGAAACCCAAATATTTAAAGGATTTAGTCACATAGTCTTCCAAGTTAAATCGTAACATTTATCTCCAAACAACATCTGTTGCTCCTCAAGTCTCACATTGAAAAGTAATTATCCTAATCACATATCCTCCAAAATAAACTTACTCTTAATTCATAAAATCATATAACTAAAAAGAATCAGTCAAACTAACCAGGGACTTCACGTAGTCCAGTGGTAGGTGATAAATACCAGTCGCACTTTGGTTGTGGGTTCGATTCCCGCAGCATTGTCCGACGCGATGGGTTGTCACACGGTCTGCGTGTTGTCCTTTTTCCAAAACTATATAATTCTCAAATCATTACCCAAAAAGGGATAAAATCATCAAAAATAACCATAACATAATTTAACCTCAATTTTATCTCATGCCTTTCACTTCAATCATAACATATCATAACCCATAATTACCTCAAAAGTAAGGATCATATAAACCCAAATGGTTCTTTATAACTATATCCACAAAAGAAAAGATAACTATTACTTGAATAAAATTTGCCTATATTAAACATCAGGGTCACACATAATATAAAAAGTCTTATAATATAACCCCATCATCAAAAGAGACTTAATACTCTAAAGAATTTCACCCTAACTCTTGAAGCCCTTATATGTTGACATCTTACTCATTCAACATTCTTCATGATCCATTATCCATTCCTTTCCAACTTATTCCTAAATACCTCTTTCCTACAAACAAAATCATGAATCATATCCTAAGATTCCAAAATAAGAAAACAATAGTCATGAAATAGTACATACCTCTGATTGGTCATTGTCAATTTCTTCATCCTCAATCGGAATGGCATTAGGTATTGGTAAACGAATATTGGTATGCTCTTGGTGACCCCATTCACGAAACTTCTTCATAGGACATTTGTTTGCATAATGACCATGCACACCACATTTAAAACATTCAATTGATCCCCCAGAAAGAACTTATTTCCCTTTCCTCGAGTCAACTGGATGCTTCCTTTTTCCATGGAAGGTTCTTGCTTTATGACCTTCATTTCCACATCTATAGCATATTTCTGTCCCTTTGAAACATTTTCCTAGGTGTTTCTTTCCACATCTTTGACACATAGGTTTTTGAACACACTTACCTTTATGATTATTACCTGTACTTCCGTAGGGATTTGTTTCTTGCATATATGATGCCTTAGAGAAATCTCCAAGGTTTAGGTGGTCAATCATGACTCCAGATAGTTGGTTGAGGATAATCAAAAGAGTTCTCATTGCAGCTCCCATATCATTCAGTTGCTTTCTCAAAAAACTGTCACAGTTTCCTTCACATCCACTGTTACTTTGGTGCCTGATAGATCCAGCCATTTACTAAAACCAAAAAGGTCAGTGTGAGTATATCAACAAAACCATCATGTACTGATGAGTAAGATAGACAATAAGATATACTTACTCATTCACTTTATCTAAAACTATGACTCTTTCTGAAATCCTAACTATTATGGTAATTGTCAATTATGCTTAAAGAATACCCTAACCTCTAAAGTTATCTAAACTGACCTTTGATACCAACTATAAGGCCCCAGCCTTAAACCTTACTTAATATTTAATTAAATGAGTAATTCACATTGAGGATCTTTTCAGGTTTAGAGTTTTAGAGAATTAGGACATAACTATTACATCTCAAAAGATTACAAAGTAGTCGCTTCTACTAAATTTCCATAAAATAAAAACTCTTAAAAAGAAACATGTATAGTTCCATGTTTTAGGTAGCATGACTTTCCCTTGATCCCATCCTTGACCCTATTCCATGCTATGTCCTGTGAAAAACATTTCAAAGACTTGGGATGAGCATAAGAAGCTTAGTAAGGGTTATAAAAATATGGAAAGGAAACATGAGTTCATATATACATAAGAATGAAATCATACTTTACCCATAAAACATAGGCATATCAAATCATGAATAAATCATAGAAAACATAAGACATAAAGGTAACTTGAGGCATTCATAACATTATTACGTAGGGAGTAACCCTCTTGGTTACGTTTGGAATACCCATCACAATATATTCCCTAAATCTCTTCGGAGAAACCTTAACGTTTCACTCCTTCGTGTTACCCAATGCATTGGAGAGATATATCGGGCTCACCTGCCCTTAGTTTATCACGGAACCACCCGTTCTTCATAACAATTCCCAAGAACCATAACATAATCGTATCACATAAACATGAATAAAGGAAACATAACATTTCCACATTTCAATCACAATATAACATTTTAGGATATTGAAATAATGAATCCATTAAAAAAGAAACCATTTCCCAAACCATTAAAAAAATTTAATAAAGAGATTTTTGAATCAAAGTGTCCCATACCACCTTGAAGCTTTTAACATTTTAAACCATTAATATCCATATAAATAAATCCTTAAAACCATTTTCAAAACATGGATATTAATAAGAACAGATAATTAAAACATTTAAAACGATATTTTGGTTAAAGGGGTTTTACCAAATTTAGAGACACTTGAATACAATAATCGAGGAATAACATTTAGTCAGAACATTATAATATCATGAGAATAAAATAATTCATGATATAATATTCCAAAGGACAGTATATACACCATATAAGAGTGAATTGGTGCATAACAACAATGAACTCTCAATAGAAATGTCAAATGTGATGAAATCCCTTATAAAGAAGGTATCCTTAAATTAAGGACAAATAAATCTCAAAAAATATGTGTGACAAATATATATACACCCAATATAAGTGGATATTAAGTGTAAAAAAATAAAAGGTCATTCACACATATTCAATGGATGACATATTCAATGACTACAAGTTGAACCCAAAGAAATCGAAATTGGGTTAAAAAGTTCCCTTGACAGCCTAACGGCATCACATAAAAATGAGTTGATGAGAGATAAAAAGTGTATCTCATCACTTGGACATAAAATTTACATAAATAATGATGTATGAGAACATATCCCAACATAAAAATATGTAAATTAAAAGACCCAATAAAAGAAGTCTTTTAAAAAATAGGAGTGTGAAAGATTCCCTTACCGACTTGGGTATCTTTCAAAACATACACCCTATGAAAGAAAGACAATAGGTCATTGATGTAAATACTCATAAACGAAAGTATATTACACAAAGAGTAGAATAATGGGCAGTACATACACCACTCAAAGGAATTTGTGGCAAATGTAGCATAAATCGCACGGGAATAAAAGTGAGATGAAAGATCCCTTACGAAAACTCGGCAGCCTAACGACGCCACATAAAACTTCCGAATATGGATTGATGAGATCAAATAGAGTATCCCATCATATTATAATAGAATTTACAGCAAGTGGAATATAAAAGAAAATCCCCCAACATTCCAAGGAGGATTTTAAAAGAAGTGACATAAAGGAGAGTACTTAAAAAGAAAGAGAGAGGTTAGATCTCTTACGAAAGTTCGGCAGCCTAACGGCGCCACTCAAAACTTCCAAAATGGATTGATGAGAGAGAATAGGTTCTCTCATCACATGAACATAAAAATTACAGTAAATTTAATATAAAATAACATCCCAATCATAAGAAATATGAACTTAAAATAAATGACATAAAATAGTGTACTTAAAAAGAAAGAGAGTTGTAGGATCCCTTACCTCGGGTCCGACTTGACTCGATCGTTCTTTAATCTCCTGAATAATAAACTTGAGTTAATTTCTAATTCCTTAAGAACCTTTTTCAAGTTCATTATTACTTTTATACCACTTATTACCATGTCATAAACATTATGTAATCATTTAAGTTAATAATATTTGTTTTGCCGATATTTGGTTCTTAAGTCGAAAGTGGACTTCTTACAATTACACGTTGTTCGTGTGGCCAAATGTTTATTATATCCAGAATTGTATTCATTATTTAGATATCATATATGTCATATATATCCAGTACATTCATGCATTTATAACATTACATAATCATTTAGAGGTAAGAAATGAAATGCACCGTTCATGGAGACGGTAAGCCGTACGTACGCATTAATGCTACTTTCATTTCTATTTCGTATTTTATAGAATGGAATAATAATGATATAAAGGTATATTATAATTCCAGTATAATATCATATATAATATCATATTTCCATCCTTTATACATCCCACATATGGTATTTAACGAATCAAATCACTTTGAGGGGGCGGTAGTCCGCACTTCCTTAAATGAAGATATCGCGTATACCCATAATGGAAGCCATAAAGGTAAGAGAAAAATGAAAAATACAGAATCATAAATAAAACATAAACATATTATATATCATATATAAAAATAGTGACATCATAATGGCCACCTTTGAAGGTGTTAAATGAGTATTGAACAATCATCGTTTCGGGAGGCAGAATTTCACCATCCACGGAAACCGTATGTTCTTTAACCATTTGATGTAGTTGTGTGAGAGTGTAGCTCGAATAAATATTATAACAAAATCCTAGTATATTGAAGATACTGGTGTTGTTACAAAATAAGTAAATAAAAATAGTTTAGGGGGTTGGAGAAGCAAAATAAAACAAATGAACATGAGAGAATGAATTACCTTTAAAAGTGTAACTACTTTTGATTTGAGCCTAAAGGCTTCCTTTGAAAGGATTATGACCAAAGGGAATCCTCTAGGATGAGGAGAGGGATGTGGAGAGAGTAAATGGGCAGGGGTTGGACGATCAAAAGGATTGAGGAGTGTGTTAAATGAGGTAGAGGTGGGGGCCTTTTATAAGAGGAGAGGAGGGGCACTTTTGGAAAGTAAAGAAATATTACTTTATTTGAAAATGTGTTTCGGTTTCAAAAGGTCCCACATTGATATAATTCGTGGATAAGGTGATAATGCTTCGAAATACACTCATCCAATAAGTTTTGTACATGTGTAGTTCATAGATTTTACATTATCTTTCCATTTTATTTAAATCGTCAAATAATGATGTCATCGATGCATCATTATTATGTCATAAATAATTTAATTTATATAATGTCTAAAAATTATATAAAAAAAATACTATGATGTAGGAAATCTTTTTATATTTCCAATGAATATTTATACTCAAAACGATGACTTGTATAACCCCACTTAAAAATTGTTTTAGTAAAACATATCATGTTTGTGTCAATTTTACTTTTACATTAAATAAAATGTTATTTATGTCATTTCCCAACCAAAGTGGATCCATGGGGTCCCCAAGTTGACTCATGGCTTGTATTGGTCGGCCATGGTACAACCAATGAGGGTAAGACATGTGTCAAGCTCATCTTATTTTATTAAAGCACTATTTTTACCTTAAACTACACTAATTACCACTAATCGCGATTAAAACTTAATAAGTTACTATTCACCAAAAAATTATTTTAATCTCATTGAACCACATTTTACTTCTTAATGACAACCATGTATGTCGGATTTTTGAAAATCAAAACACAATGATGGCAAAATTTCATTTAAACGGAAAATCAGTTTTTATAAGTACCACTTAGTGGTTTCACTATTCATCAAAAATTGAAGTTTTTCAGAAAAATCCCAAAAATTCACCCTAAGCTATATTTGATATTCTGAATTCAAAAATGAAGTCCGTTTTACAAAATTCAAAACATATAAGTCACATTAATTAATTTAATAATTAATTCCCGCTGTCATGACAAATAGCGTGTTTTATGAAACAATAAGTATCAAAAGATTGACACTAGTTTAAGTCTGATTTCAAAGTGGAATTGATTCCAACGACCACTATTGGATTTAATGGTAAAAATATTTTCTAATTTCACTTTAAAACCAATTCAAAATATAATCTAATCATATAAATAAATTAGATTAAAAAGTGGTTTTGAATTAAAATACAACATTTTACACTATTCATTAAAAAATGAACTTTGTCGGAAAGATACCAAAAATTTACACAAAGTAAATTATGATGTCCCGATTCTTAATAAGAGTTTTATTTGGTCCAAAAGAATGTGTAAGAGTGAACAAAACTATATTTAATTATGGTTCTCCATCAAAAGGTGATAAGTGAACCTTTAGTGAAAACTAGGGCATATACGCCTAAAATTGAATTCTTTCCGTATTTTAAGCCTTTATCTTTTATTGTATAAATGTAAAAATATTTAATAACATATATAATCATATTTTAGTTATTTCTATCCATTCCCGCCATTACAACGGCTACATGTTAACTACCATTTAAAATAATATTATTTTATTATTAGAGTGCAACGGAAGATTCCCAAGAAACTCGTTGTTGCGTGTTGCGTACGCCATCGAGCATAGAGTCCCCTTTAAAGTCATATTAATATTTTATTCACAAATATATATAAATATGAAAATGTCATATTCCTTATTTACCAGGGGTGTTACAGTATACCTTATTAAAAAGGCTCAAATATTAGATACTGATTGAATCACTATTATGTCAAAACTATGTAGTGGGGAGACATATGATGGTTGGTAAAGGTTTCAAAATCATTGTTATACTTTCAAAAATTAATTTTGTTCCCTCAATTTTTACAGGAACAACTTCACTCAACATATCACTATTGTAAATATACTATTCAACTAGTTATTCATGATATATAAAAGGTTATGAAATTTAATAGTTTTTAGTAGGGTATAAAAAAAATATTGCATATTATGTTATGAAATATTTAACATGTCATCAGGTAAAGGTTGAGAATCAATTTAGATTTTTTATATTTCAATCTATTCCTATACCTATATAGAATTGGGAATATATTTTCATGTAATTTTTTATAGTTAAGACAAGGATCCTTCCTAATAACCACAATATTTGGGTAATTATCGATTAACCCACCAAGTCGGAACACTTCCTCTAATTCAGATATTATAATATAACAGAGTCCTTGGAAAATTTATATATTCAAGAAGTGGTCCAGTTTCATGGAGTCCTAGCTTCCATTATCATTGACAGAGGTAAACATTTAACTTTTAAAATATATATATCACTACAAAAGTCTCTTATAAAATAGTTAATTATCAGAATTAAATATTATCCTCAGATGGATGGGTGGTTGGAATGAACAATTTAGACATTGGATGATATTTTTAGAGCTTGTGTCATTGAATTTGGTATATCATGGGAAGACCATATTAATTTTTTGGTATTAATCTTATCATATATGATGTAATGATACATATATCCACAATTTGATGAATTATATTTTCATCCTTGTCATTATCTACTATATCAGTTGGAAATTGGAGAAACATTATTAATTGGACCTAGTCAAATATATAGAACTACAGAAAAGATTCATATGATCAAGAAAATTATTTCCATGGTTCAAAGCCGATAAAATTATTATACATACCACTCTCATTAACCATTACATTTCAATATTAGTGACTACATATTCTTGAAAGTTTCACTGAGATGTGGTCATAAACATTTGGGGAATCATGGGAAGTTAGACCCACATTATGTTTAAACGTTTGAGATTATTGAATAGATTGGAAATTTCATGTATCAATTTGTATTACTTATGAAATTCAATGTTTTGTATATTTCATTTCATATATATCAACTAAAGAATAATCAATAGGATTCTAGTCATGTGATTAGCTCGTATCAGGTTAATCTTAATTATGATGTGACTTTTATCCATGAACCAGTTCATATTTTGGATACACAAGAAAATACCTTGAAGAGAATATCTATTAATTTTTTATGATCTTTTTTGTATCATTTTATTGTTCATGTGGAAACATGGGAAGGAAGGAAATTTATGTAGGATTAATGTCCCAAGATTTTAAAATTAAAAAAAATACTTATAACATCTAGTGTACGAAAATCCCATTAGTGGGGAGAATATAGCACCCTCTGTTTTAGCATAAATTTCTATAAGATTTTTTAGGGTTTAAAAGTAGTTAAAATTGAATCGATCTATAGGAATAATTTTCACCATGAATTGTTATTCCAGATGAGAATGTATTTTGGGAAGGTGTCATGAATCACATTCAATGAATGAATGGTTTTTTTGGGTAGAATTGGTTCAAAATATGATATTCATTCATAATGTGAATTGGTTTTTCATAATTTTAAGTAGACTCAACATTGATTTCAGTATATATTACATCTTAAAGTACCATGACATGAACCATGTATTCATGTCATGAATTAGGTTTTGTATAAAAGGTCTATTTAATTTTTGTTCTCTTTGATTATCATAAGACTCTCACCCTTTTATTTTTAACTCCATCCCTTTTTTAGGTGATTATGGAAATTCAATTCAATCTAGAATCAAACAATATCATATTTTTATACTTTTTTTGGGAATAAAACCATCCATAAAGAATATGAAAAGAAATCATGGATCAACCATTCTAGGTAGGTGGATTTTTATAATTTAATGATTTATTTTAATTTGAAGGATCATATGTTTCATAAAAGGATTCTCTTTTAATTTTCATTAATTTTGTAATGGTAAAAATTTTCTGAAATTATATCATCTTTTTTGGATTTTGAAATTGGACTTTGGGATGTTTTCCCCAACATGTTTGATAAATTTACTAAATGGGTTTTCTTAAAGGGAATATGTTTTCATACATATTTTTGGAATAACTAGGTTGTTGGTATTAAATAGAAAGGAACATGGTTCGTGTATATTCCTAATTTAAATTTTGTGAAACCTTTTTGTAATAATCATAGTGCTCAATCCAACTTTAAAAGTGTGAGGATGATTTTCTACCAAACAATGGCTTGGTGGAGTATATATCACCCTTCACAACCATAGGGATGTCATTTGGAATGCATGGGTGTGTATGTGTGAACATGGATGACTATGGAAAATTGGAACTTATGAAAAACTTTTGCTTCATTAAAAGGTCACTTATATTTGGTTTGATTTCTTTAAGAAAATATGTTCATCTGTTATATTTTATTTTTTAAAAAATAATTACTTAGATTACCTACCTTCCTTTTTGATGATCTTATGATCTAAACTATTTCACATTTTAGTAAAATATGGGAATATTCTTTGGGGGTTACCTACTATTTTTTTATACTCACCCATTTATATTCACCTCATTTCATATATAAGAATTAATTTTCAAGATATAGGAAAGAGTTATGTTACATTATTCACTAGTAGAGAACCATGATATTCGATGACGTCATTAGTTGAGATAGAGCTTGGATATATATATTTCTTGTTCATCACTGGTTCCACCATGGTTCCTAATTTTTTATTGAATATTTTTTAGTTTCTATTTTTCACTATTCTAATATTACTCGGATATTTTTATTTGATTCATTGTTTAGGTTTTTTTTAATTTTTATCACTATTGAATTTGGTTGAATACATCATTTATGAATATGTATTTAGGGTATTTTTTTATCTTGTCATGTTTGTGTGAATCTATATGTAGGGAAAATCATTCCCCCTTATAAATTTGTGTTTGAACCCTTGGAATTTATTTTGATCCTTTGGTGTATGGGGAATGGCGCCTAGGGTTTGTAACACCATTGACCCGGTCCAATCCAATAGGTTGGGTGGGGATGTTTCAACCAGAAGTGTGTGTTTAAATACCACATGTTATATTTTTAAATCTATTTGAATTTTAATTAACATAATAGTATTAAATGAATGTGAGATTTCATAATTGGATGCCAAAATATTTTTCCTTAATGGTAACCTTCATTAAGAATACTATATGACACAACTAGAAGGGTTTGTAAATCAAAGAAATTTTAAAAGGGTTTAAAAATTGAAGAAATCAATTTATAGATTAAATAAAACATCTGGGTCATAAAATATTCATTTTAAGGAAATCATATGAGAGATTGGATTCATAAATAATAAAGTTGACTCATTTTTATATTGATGGTTTTGTGGGAGTGTGGTCATTTTTGAGGCAGTATATACCAATGAAATGTTACTTTTTGGAAATGGAGAACAATCCTTACAATCAACTAAGGAATAGTTGAACTAGTGTATCTCTATAAAATAAATTAGTGAAGAATCCTACATCCATGGTATCAATATTATTAAAAATATATCCACAATGTTTATTTCACTAATTCAAGGACATAAATTGACCATATACTAAATAGATTCAATATTGAATAGTCTATGTGAGTATTGGTTTATATTTTACCTGATATTTACATCTCAAAGAATGTGTGTCCTCATACAAAATTGGGGAGATATAGAATGATTGGTATCACGTAAGTACCTATGATAGGGTTTATTAGGTATTTCATGTTATTTATTATCTTCATGTTCCTTATAGTCTTAAAAATTCAATAAGATATCATGTAGATCTAGTATAATGACACTGAGTAGCAGTTAAGAGTTTCCTTAAGTATTTGAGGCATAATAAGAATATTTTCCTAGTATATGGATTAAATGAGGATATTATCATTTTGTTATATATATATATATATATTCTAATTTCTGTACTGATTAAAAATACATGATATTAGATTCAGGATATGACTTCACACATAATAGAGGATTTGTGAGCTGGAAGAGCTCAAAATAGCCATTTTTGGGTGATTTAACTATGAATTTTGAGTATATTTTACCTTTTGATACAAATAATGAATAATTTTGGATTTGAAAATTTATTCAAGATCCCAGTGTGGCTCCAAGAATTATGGGACATATCATAGTGTATTGTGATAATACTATAATAGTGGCTCTCACAAAGAACACAAGGTCTCACCAAAGGATAAAGAACATACTTCCAAAGTTTCATCTCTTGAGGCATTCTTCACAATGAGGTGGAGTTGAAATGAGAAGAATATATATACAGGAGAACATGGAAATCCTCTTGAATAAATTCCTATATAAGTATAATCATGAATATCATCTGAGAGCTACGGGTATAAAATTGTTAGTAGTTGGTCATGGTGCAAGTGGGAGTCTATTGAAGTTAGTTGCTACCTAAAACCAACTACCCTTGTACTTTTTATTACAATGTATATTCATGGTTCTTTAATATAGTATAATATAACTTATTTTCAAATCCTATTTATTCTTTTATATGGTACTGTATTTGATAATATCATAAGGATACATACCATTTCAAAAGTGTATAGTAATTCCTATATATGATGAGATATTTAAAAATAATTAATATCATTTATTAAACCCTTATTCTATGAAAATGTGATATTTTTAATAATATAAAAACAATAAAAGATAATAGAGGTAGGATGCTCATAATAAATTGAGACACCTTATCATTGTGTTCACCCTTACTGATCTCCAAGAAAGGTGGTTATGAGAATGAACCTATGAATAGTAATTAAACATGTTTCATGTGTCATTGGTTATTCCTATATGTGTACCTATTTAATAATTCTTTAAATATGAGATTATTATTAATCTTGGTCATAAATCACATGATTAGATGTATATTTTAATCCTTAAAGATAATATTTCACGTTGAAATTGGATGTGTTGGGTGAGTCATGAGTTTTATAGTATTAATGAATAATGTGAGATAGGACATGTCCCTTTCATTGTAAGTGAATATCTCAAGATCATTGATATAATATAATATTTAAATTAAGTCCATAGTCATGGAATGTTATCAGAGTATTTAGTTTAATGAAGTCAAATAAAGATAGTTAAAAAAATAGGTTAATGACACAAGCTATGCAATAAGTTTGAAAATAGTTACGAAGAAAAAAGGTAATACATTACATGTTAAGTGTTTATAAGAGGTTTAATGTCACCGTGACATTAATTATTTTAACTATGGGTTCCATGGTATGATTTTAGATGCTAACTGTGGAATTTTGGATGTTTAGTATAATTCCACTGAGAAAGGATCCAAGAGGGTAACACACTATGAGTATCCATGAACCTAAATTAAAATCAATATGAGTTTAACTAGTGGAATATGATATTATTACCAAGTCTAAGGAATTACATTTAACAATGTCTATTGGATAATAATTGGTGTATATTTGTTGATTTATAACATATTTTCAATTATTTACATAAATAAATTGATGTTATACTTGCTCTCATAAATAATGGGAAGGATGATTAGACCGAGTTATGGTCTAATATGAATGGAATATTATTTTCATAAATATTAATTTATTTATTCATGAGAAATAATATTTAATTCACCTTTATGTTTGGTGTATTTCATATAAATAATAATAATATTATTATTATTTAACCATGTGGTGTTCTAATGTGTAAAATAATATTAAAGGGGAATTTTGAAAATAATATTCTAACACTGGTCTTATAAATACCTGACTATAATATTACTTATGTAATGGTTTTTCCTAATAATTATTGAGTGGAAAGATTTTCTCACCAGAGAGGTTTTTCAAGCCCATATATATTTTTTATAATTTTTCATGTCCTATGAGCGTTGATTAGCTTCCTCTACTCTATATGGTTAGAAGAGAAATAAGAGAATCCAATAAGCCTAATTCTAATTATAAAGGTGTGATAAAAAATGACACACGGTATAATAACATTTGAACTAGTATCTAGAGAACCCTACCAAGAAATTTGGAGATTTTCGATGCACATGTGGATGACCACTATAAGAAATCGACCCTTGATTCCTATATCAAAATGAATGTTCGATAATAATTGTCAACGAAATTTGACAATGATGAAAGTCTTACAAGTTGTGTTAATTTTTTATCTATCTAAATTATTTATAAATTACATATGAGATTCTATCTTCATAGATTACAATAATGAATTTTTATCTAGTTTTGAGGGGAAATATAAAGTTGTTCATAAAAAAATGGGTCCCAATCCCAACAAGTTCTTATGCACCTTAGAAGATTCAATTACCCCCCTCCCTATAGTATTTTAATGATTCTAATTTTTTTTAAATATTTTCATAATTCAAGGGTATATACGATACAAGGGGTATATGTGCTTATAAAATCACATATATATTAGTTGAAGGAACATCTAGTTTTATATGGAAGAAACATCATACATAAACAGGTGTTTAAAATATTTTAGGTCCTTATAGGAAACAACCTTGATGTTTCATGGTATAGTAATATTTTCATTTTAAATATTTATAAAAAAATTATATTTTATAGAATATAATGTGTTAAAAACATATCTAAAACAACATGTGGTATGATGCTAAACCGGGTGTATAACAAGTGGAATCATGCCATGTGTTAAAAAAAATAATTCCACTAAAAGAAGTGGATGGATGGAATTTTCATGTTTATATATTTATGTTTTCTAATAATTAGTATTAGTTGTTGGTCTTATAGGATACTAAAAGATATTAATAAAAATGGGTTATAATCAAAATAAGTCCACAAGATGGTGAATTTTTATTAGTTTCAAGTGTTTATGTTGAAATTTAATGAGAGATGGTGATGTTTTTTAAATTTTGTTAAATATTATCTGAAAAATAATAACATTGTGATGTTTTTAAGGAATATAAATTTCGAGAGGTTTCACTAGTTTTATTTTAAAAATTATTATAAATTGATCCTCCAATTTGTCTATTTATATCCAATTTTTATTTCATGATTATCTGATAATTTTTTATGTAAATACTTGATAAGATCATAGGTTGTATTCTTTTTTGGAAAGTGGAAAGGTTGAAATTGTCTTAATGTTATAAATGAGTGATGATGATAGATTTTAGTATGTTTACATAGACTCATGTTTACTACCCCAATCTGATACTCATTATGATTAGAGTATTTTTTGATAAACTAATTTCTAAGTGGTAAATTAACTCATTGTATTTCATTAAAATAATTAATATTTTAGGGAAATATGATAACATAATGTTTTGGAATTGGGATATCCAATTAGATGTTTTTGCTAAAAACTAGTTAACGTAGCTTAATGGTGGATCAAAAGGTGTTTTGAAACAATTAATGATGTTTATTTTGATAAAGGGTAAAATATAAGAAGTTTTTATCTATCCTCATAGTTATAATATGATATTATGAGGAAAATATTTTCCTTTCTCAATGGAGGATAGAAAGGAAATTATTTCCAAAGGGGTAAAACAAAGGGGAAGTGTTCATAAATATATATGTGGAAATTCTTACTATGATACTCACATATTGAGGATATGAAAAGCTAAAAATGAATGAGGAAGAAACCCACCCTTTGGGTTTCATTTCTAAAGGTGGAGAAGGAAGAGATTATATTTTCAAAAAAAATCCATAGGGGGATATTGAACACTATAAGTTTGTATTGAAGTTATTGAAAATATATGTTAATAACTTGGATAATCGATGAAAAATATGATATGGATGTAAATCCCGATAAGGTACATAGAGGGTGGCCCAAGGTTCTTTCTTGAAAATACATTTTATATATATTGGAATTGATGCATTAAGGATTGTTGAAAATTTTTAATGAGTAAATATGGTGTATGTGATTCTTGTAGGATTGTTAATAAATAGAGTTACATAGAGGATTGGTGTAAATTATTGAAAAATATATATGTTAAATGTTATCCTTAGAGTATTTTTGAACCATATAGTTGATTTTTGATGAAGTTTGATTTTTTTAAAAGAAAATTCATTAAGAATATATATTTGAATGAAGTAAATGTGATATTATTTAATAGTATATTCATTAAATATCGTTGGGAATAATTTTATCAATACTAAAGGATATTAAATTTAATTTTAGAGTTTAATGGAAAAGTATTGGTGAAGGATACCTTCACAATGACTTAGAGCTCACTATGGTGATGATGGTGAATCCATTTTTTTGATGGAAATATATCTAGTATGGATCATTTGGGTACATGTTTCAATTTAGGATTACACATTCTAGAAATTTTTATTCTTGTACATGTCATGGTGAAACAAAATTTGGCTAGAGATCTTAAATTCCTAGAGATGATAAAATGAGGATCGGAATGACACAAAAAAAATATTCTATAGTGTTTTATCCCTGAAATATCCCTATGAAAATGGTTAAGCCCAAAATTTTCATTTTAGGACTCAAGGTGGCCATGAATTAGTGGGTTTATAATAATTTGATGTTTTAGATAATACAAGAAAGGTGAATTCCATAATTAAGGGAACTAAGTCAGAAATTTTAATTGATACCAAAAATAGTTTTCTTTGGATAATTATGATGTTTCACTAGGCGTGGTGGTTGTGGAGTGTCAATGTTATTCACCAAAAGACATAATAATCTACAGTAATAAGGCAAGAGAATTTTTTTGGCATGGTAAGAATCATATTTTTTCTAGGTGTATGTCAAAATGTAAAATATTTGTGGTGTCTAGATTTTCAAAGTGTGATTCTATCAAATGAGAAACTCACCATACATTGTTTCCAATAAGAATTTCATTTTGAAGGGTGTCTTTACTAGATCCTAAAGTTATCAGTATTTTTTGATGATTTGGATTCCTTATAAATGATTTTCGAAAATATATTGACCCAAACAACCCAAATCAAATCTAATAATAATGACTTGCTACAAGATGGTCCAACTTTTGGATTTAAAGGAAACAATTTGTTGTAATGTTTTATTTTAATTTTAAATTTTTAATTATATTTTAATTATTAACATATTATATGTAATGAATATGACAAAAAGACCTAGGGAAACCATATATATAAATATCGAGAAGGATGGAAATTCAATATTAGTATATATGATGGAAAATAAGAAGATATGGAACCCATTTTAGAATCTTCCATAAGATAATAGGGAGAGATATATAAATTTCAGAAAATGATATATAGATAGATACATGAATTCATTTTATATCTGAATCTCTAGAAGTGAGGAATTCCAAGTGAGGGGATGGAATGAAAATATGAATATTGTTGGAACTCAATGAAGACATTATAAAATAAGAATAAGAATAAGAACAATAAATGTAGTAAATTAACAATATAATTTCTAGAAGTTTTATGGATAGTTAATAAAGGTGGATCCATAACATCTAATAGGAAGTAGAAATTTTTTATTATGGTATTCACAATAGTTCTGCGAAATTAAAAATTGATAATTTATAGGAATCAATAGATTTTAATAATATAAAAAGACAATGTGATATTATTATTTTCTTATGAGCCAAATTGTATTCTTTTTTAAGTTAAATAAGTGAAGTAGATGATGTTATAAGATGTGAACCACGAGATGTACTAAGAAATCCCTATACCATTCTAAGGAGAGTTAACCTAGGTAGGAGTTACCTTGCCTAAACCCATTAATATTTCTAGTTTATATGAAAATTTCCATGCATTATCCTTTGATTAACTATAGTGGTGAAACATGTAAAATATATATGTCTTGTGTTATTTATTTTTTACACTATACACATAACAACATGGTGATATTAGGTAAAGTAACCATTGGTAAATCCAGTAAAGGTATTTTCAATTAAATTTGTAATTTTATTAACTTAAATAACATGGGAAAAGTATTAACCATTATAATGAAGAGTTAAAGTTATATTTTTGTAGTGGGAAATTAATGGAAAAAGTGATAAATTTTGAAAATAATTCACATCCTGATTCACCCCTCTTTTGGGGTATTTCTCACCTATGCCCCTTTTTAGACAAAAAAACTAAAAAAAATAAAAACATAAATTTATAATAAAAAATAATAATGAGTAGTAAGTATCCCATAAGTATATAAAATCCTAAATAAATATGATGTTTAGTATCTAGTATATCAACATCACAAAAGAACTATTCACAAATCCTCAAAATGTTCCACATAAACTAGCTCCATGTGAACTACAATCACCACCAACCATTATACCATGAAGAGTGAATAGTCACCAAGAAATGGCACCAAAATATGTATCTTTTTTCCCTTTGATTTTGTTAGACATAACCATATCAACATACAATCATGGGAAATACATAGTGTGTGAAGGAAAACCCGATTGGATACCCATGTGTATCTATATAAAATATTTCACAATGAAACCCATTAGTACTACTTTGGAAATAATATTAAGAAAACACACTTTTTAGGAAAGTAGATTTTAATTCCTATTACAATAATTTTAGAAATCCATTTCATGCCTATTTATTTTTAAATAAAAAACCAATACATTAAAGTGGAAAAGATCATGGAAAGAATGAAATATAACTAAAAATAATACAATGTAAACATCAAGTACCACCAAGAATAAAAACATGCCTCAGGAGTACAATATATTGGATCTAACTATTAGGACACACAAATAAAATAAATTGTGTATTCTAGGACCTCAATAAAAGAACACTTACTTCCTATATAACCTAACATAATATCATCTTGACTTACCCTTACAGCCTCTTAGGGTGACTTCCTTTAACGAGGGCATGGCACCACTTGGGGCCTTAGTTAGTGCATAATCTATGATAGTATAGAACCCATCCAAATTACTCAAACACATACCCAATTTTACCATTTCAATTAATCAATAATCAATTATCATAACACATCCAACATCATATAATAATATGAATAATCCAATAAATATAGTAAATAATGTTTCCAATATGATTTATAATATCATCCTCAAATAATAAAATATATAAACAATCATTTTCATGAAAATACGGATTATAAATCAAGGAAACGTTATTTATAACACAGTTATATTTTAAAACATCATTTAAAATCCATTTGGAATCAAAATAATCTTGAAAACTTTCTATCAAATTTCTTATAGGAAAAAATTAGTTTAATAATTAAAACTAAGAAAAACCTACACCTTTTCAAGCATAAATCCAAAAAACACAAGGAATAAACATAATTCAATCCTCAATAATTTAAATTAATCATGTAATTATATGATAAACCATGAAAAAACTCAAGTATATAAAGTTTTCTAATTTAAATATTTATTTTTTCAGATACACCAACCATAAAATCATCATAACCTCACCACTTTTATCTAATATCAAGATATAGGGATGAAATGGATCCTCACAAAATCAAATATCTCTAAAAACCAAGTGTATAACCATCCATAGTCATAGAATCTTCCACCATGGACAACTAGTTCAATGATACTTGAAACAAATGACACTAAATGATGAAAAACAAATAAAATTAGGTGTTACTATGAAGAAATGTCACTACAACTCTATAGAAGAAACCAAGGGAGAACAGAGGGACCTTGGAGGAGTAATAACCTATGGAGGAAAGATTTTAGGTCATGAAAAAAGGAAGGGGGAGGATAAATTAGGTTAAAATGAGAAAGGGAAATAGTTAATTTCATAATTTTATAAATCCAAGCAGGTTGAATAGTTTGATAAACTATGCAATTCTCACTATAATGGAACCCCATACATTAATTTTTTTACATAATATGGATGAAATGTTTAGAAAACCATGTTCTAACCATGAAATATTCACTAAATACCCCTCCCACGTTTTCACAGTATTGCTATAAAAATTAAACTAACCCTGCACTAATAGAGACATTGGTACTTTTTCCCCATTTCTAGAACTCTTAACCTTTAAACTCACAAAAACTATAAATAATAAGATAAATAAATTAACTAATCAAATAAAATATATACTAGTGACCTTGAGTTTTCACATTTCTCCCCACCATTTAAATTTATATTAAGACTAAGAGTTCTTGATATAATTTTGGAAGGTATTTTTTGAGTGAGTGTGATGTGAATGGAATTTTGGTGGGAATATTATTACTGTGTTGTACTTTATTTTAAACACATAAATCAGGTTGAAATCTAGGTTTTTCATGGTGATTAATTTTAGGTGAAGTAGGTTTTTAATTTATTTAATGAATATAGGCTCATTAAATGAGTTTATAGGTTAAATAGATGAATCATAAGTTGTATTTTCCTTCAATACGCCATAACAGTTCATCAAAATAGGTGTGGAGTCTTTCACCGATGTTAAAATGATGTTTTACATTAAAAATCTTTTTTTAAATTTTTTTATCCAATTATTTATCTTCTATTAAATGAAAAGGCTTTGTTATGTAGTTCAGAGAATTCATTGTGACCTAGAGTGTTTATCATTACAAGGAAATGAGGAAAAACAATTTCTAAATGGGCATGTAACGACTCGTGATTTTGGATCCTTTAAATTAATATTATCTCCAATAGCTTGTGTCACACACAATATTGAAGTAATACAACACCCAATGAAAAATAACCACTAAAAATTAAAAATAAATTAATTATCTAATCATTAGTATATAAATTTATAATAATCAATTAAAATATTATTATATTATGAATCTCATTGATTAATATTTCAAAAGGGATAACTTTAGAAGGACCACATAAAAAATTGTATTGTATATTTCCTTAAAAAATGAACAAATATTAACGTTTAATATAAAATGTAAACTTTTTATTTTTAAAACCCCTATTTATATATTCAATTATTTATAAATTTATAAGTAATATGAAAAATGACACTTGAATTTTAAGAAATCATTTTTCAACCAAAACAGATTTCTTCAAACTCTTTAATTTTATAATAAACTATATAATTTTTATAAAATTAATATGTTTATATAAAATATTTTTTATTTTATTTTTATTTTCAAAATTATATTTGGGTAAATTTTTGTTATTTTTTAAAATAATTATTTTTAGGTGAATTGAAGAAAAAAAATTTGAATATACCATTGAATTTATGAAATCACTGGGATATAAACATAACCTAACACTTATGGAACATTCTTCTTGATAAAATAAAATTTTTATAAGTAACATTACTTATTTTTTAATTTAATATTTTAATTGAAAACCTATATTTTAATTTTGAGAACATAATTAATATTTTCTCAAAAAAACCATAAATTATACATTAGTGTTTTAAAATTTATTTTTATAAATATTATAAATTTAATAAAATGAATTTAATTTCATATTTAGAATTTTAGTGGCCAAATTATATGATCATTTCTACCTTATTTTTTCATATTAATGATAAATTTCCTAGGTAAAAACTCTTTACCATGGGAAAGTTTAAAAAGTAAAAGTAAATAATTAAAGTGTAAAAGAGCTTAAGAATGTTTTAAAAAATCTATGGGAATGAGTGGATGATGTTTTTATTGAAATTAAATATTACCTAAAATATTATTTATCAATTTTTAGGCACATTACTTGTTTAACATTTCCTCCCTTTATATAAAGTTGAAATATTTACAAAAACATTACATTCTCAGCACTTATAAAAGGGTCCTCTCACCACCCCTTCATGGAAATACTAAAATTTTAGTCTCCTCATAAAACCATGCCCTTTTTAATTCTACTATAATAATCATTCAATATATTTATCTTCTTATAACAATATATTGTCATATTTCATTGATTTATAAAGGATCTTCCCATGAAATCTCAAAGCGCTAAACATGATTAATTATTTTTACTTACCTTAATTCCTTTCTAGTTTTTATTTTCAAATTATAGTATTAAAATACCTATATAATTACATAAATATTATATATAAATATATATTAAATTCGATTATTCTATTGTAATATTCATTAATCACCTTTACTCTTTTCTAATAAGAAAAATGAAATTGTAATTTTTGTATTGTGTGGACAACTACCTCCAAAAAACAATGTGTATTATTTTACTTAACAATATAACAAGGATAGAAATAATATGGATGTTAATATATAATTATCATATTTAAAAAATATTTTATATTCAAATTTATAATACATATTAATCTTGTTCCTAGTTCTAGAAAAAATGATATCAACATCCATGTGTACGTGTGGACTACTACCTCTATGTAATGATAGATTTCAATTTTTCATTTCATAACCACCCTAAATGAATCGAAATGATAATGGTTTTAAAATCATAAATATTATTTTAATGATATTATTAATTTTTTGTTAATAAAAAATTGTATTTCCATATTAATGATATGAATGATGAACAATCATTATAAAATTAACTGCCTTAAACAAGAGAAATAATAGGAAAAAAATTATTCATACTAAGAAATTAATTTTTATCGATAAAATATTATCCTAAATCAATATAATTCTTATATATGACACTAATAAATACTAAATTATATAGTTATTATACTATTATAAATCCCTTGATCATTGTATTCTCATGTTTGGGACGATTTGAAAATCAACTTGATCAATTGTTTGAAATTATATCATGGATGATTATAAAAACTAAATTATTGGAATAATATGATATTAATATTTAAATTATTATTATTTTCTTTTTTTTTAATTTTTTACATAAATATTTGACACACTCATTATGAAAATACCCTTCATAGGTTGAAAATCACTGAAAAAAGTTTATTATTCGTTAAATCTTCTAGGATAAAGAATAATGTACTAATGAAATAAATATAAACATAATAAATCATTATAATTCACCAATTATATTAAATATAATGAACTTATAATTATGAACTTTTGGATAAGAGTGAATAATAACATTGATATTATGAAACTAGTTAAAACGATTAAGGTTACCCACACCCTACGACAGAAATGGGTAATGACTGACTAATATAAATATATAGAACAATTATAAATAATGAAATAAAAATTTTATATATATTAAAAAATTTATATATATTAAAAATTCTATAAAATATTTTATTATAATATTATGTTTTTTATAAAGGAGATTAGAGCGTATTCGACTTTGTAGGGAAACAAGGTAAGTGTTTTAATCTAAAATTCATCTCTTTTAGATATGTTTAGTATTATGCCCCTAATTTCATTTATGTGGTGCATATGCTTAGTATTTTAGATATAATACAATTAATTATATTTTAATAATGGTATTTAATGTTTAATTACAAACCCACTATTTTAAGGAGTTTTGATTAAAGTGTTATTCAAAACACAATAGTTTCATTGGTCTGGATTCTAATTCTTTGAGACATCTTGTATTTTATGTACCATTTTTTATTTGTATTGTGTGATACTAATTAAATATCCCATTAATTTAATATACTTTATTTATTTTTATTTATTGGTATATTTTAAGATGTATCATGTTATTTTCCTCAAACATCTGTTGAATTAAGTGTAACCCCAGTCTGAAGAGTTTTTCGTAACTCAATTTTCATTCATTAGATTATAGTAATTATATTATACTATTTACATATATATTTAGAAAAAAATCCATGACTTTATTTTGTATTTTTCAATCATTTTGTACATTTTTTTCACATAAAACCCTTTTTAAATATTCTATGATTCATGTAGTATGTTTCCCGTAAGTGATATTGATAAATCAAATATCCTTTATTTAAGTTATAATGTTCCATCTTGAAATTTATTTTTCTATGATTGGGTTATCCAAAATTAATGTTATATTTTAGGTTATTTATAATACTATTTATTATAATTATGTTTTAATATAAATAAGGTTTAATTAATCTTTTTATAATTGTGGGTATTCAACAAAGGTATTATCAAATTATTAAAAATGAATATTTCCTCTCATTATAATGTGTTTAATATTTAGAAGATAATATAATATAGAAAATTTTTATATCATTTTCAAGGATCACTTATTAGATATTATCTATTTAAAAGTAAAAAAATAAAAATATTTCACTTCTCCTTTCAAAAGATTAAATTTGAAAGTAACATGAAAGTTTCTATTTTACATCAATGTTAAAAATATTCTCTAATATCTCCTTGAGGTTTTCACCTATATATTTATTTTGATATTAGAAAGGATTTATTCTCATATTAATCATATTATATCATTTATTCTATTATATATATATATAATTTGGGGGATTTACCTCATGGTATAAAATAATTTGACTATTGATCCCTTCATGTGTGATATTATTTTAAGAATTCTTTTGTGAAGATGTTTTTCATATTTGTAAAAATATTTCTGAGTTTCCTTTATTACAATATATATATTTTCATTTTATATCATCTATTTATTTATCTAGACTCCTTATAAATTTTTAATTTTTTGAATAACTATCCATCCCTGCCATTGTCTTTCATAATAATTTTCTTTGTATAATCGTAATTATTATTTCAATTCCTTTATATTGTTAATTCCCAAACTTTGAATCATTTTAACAAATGGTGTTCAAATATATTTCATTCATCAATTTATTGTGTAAATTATTCTCTTATATATAAACCATTTATTTATAAAATGTAAATACCATGTTCATTATTATCTTAATTGAATGGTATTTACCTAGAAATTTATTGAATATCCTGGTATAACCATTAATTTTAAATGGTTTTATCTTGATAATGATTTTAATTTTTGATTCCATATGAAACTCATTATCATTCCATGATAATCTTATGATTTTTTTAAAGAAATGTTTTTAAAACCATGGTTTCATTATGGTATGATGAATGATTTATTTCTCATGGAACATAAAACTATGTATGATGAAGGGTGGGGTCCAATATCACCATAAATTCTTTGGTTAAGTGTTTATATCTCATAAGATGGGTATTTTTTAATATATTTTAGTTTCTCATAAGTATGGCCACTAATAGTGTAGATCATGAATATTGGGTAACCTATACCAATAGATGTGAAATATTTGAAAGATGTTTCACTATTTTAGAATTATTCCCATAAATATGTTATGCTCCCATGGATCATGTTTATTAACTCTCTATTTGGATTGAAGTATTATTTTTTTGGATTTATTCCTTGATTTATGAACTAGTATTTATTTGGTATGATTTTTTATGTATCTAGATTATACCCATATTCTCATCTTATACTCACTTGTTGTATTTGATTTTATCACATATGTTTACCCTTATTAGGAGTTTAATCTCACCCCTTTACTATCATTACATTTACCTAGGATATTAAGATAAGTAATATGTAAGATGTCACTAGAATATAATCTTTGGGGAAGATTTTTTGGGAAATGTTGAAGACTTGTTATAGATTAAGAAGTGGTTTATATAGTTCTATAAATTTTCATTAATTGAAAAATATATTATTATTTTAGGTTAATGTTATTTTATAATTCTATAAAACTGAAAAACCTAAAAGGTAATGGTAATTTTTTGAAATGAAATATTTTATTTAAGTCATGTAATTGTTGGACGATTAGGACTGGGCTACTACAGTTGGTATCAAAGAAGTGTTTAGATAAATTTATAGATTATGATAATATAATTTGAGGATAAATTTAGAGTTACAAATTTCAACAAAGTTTGATAATTTATGGTTTATTATAATTACAATTAAATATATTAATATTTAGGCCGGTTAATGTTATATTATGGGTATTAGTATAAGATAAAATTAGTGAAAACCCAAGGTAAAAGTATTAATGTTATGTCTAAGTGTAGGATAAAATCCTAAAATTTTGGAAATTAAATATTTTCGGGTTTTCCTAGAAAATACAACCTTATCTTGATAATAGAATTTAGATATAGTTTCTAGCATAATTATACTTATGGGTAATATCCTTGAAGAGGTAATATTGGGTTTTAACTGAAATAATGACTCAATGCATGATAAGGAGGCCTAAATACACACCTAACTAGACACTATCAGATGAATATTGTAACATCCTAAGTATGTAATGAATAATAGATATTTTATCTATGTCTATTAATGATTAAGATAGTGTTATAGAGGCTTAAAATGAAAATAAATACAATCTTATGCATGCAATACACTAATATTCTTAAAATATTGTTTTACTTCCTTATGATGGAAAACCCTTTTTAAATCTATCTTTTGACAATTTTATAAGCTATTCTTTATGATTGGGACATCAAAATTTTCCTTGTGTGAATTTTTGGTATTTTTCTGACAATGTTCAATTTTTAATGAATAGTGAAAAATACTGCATTTTACATCAAAACTGCTTTTTAATCTAATTGATTTGTATGATTAGATTATCTTTTGAATTGTTATTAATGTTTAATATGAATATATTTTTACCATTTAATCCAATGGTGGTCATTGGAATCAATTTCACTTTGAATTTGGACTTAAACTAGTATCAATCTTTCGATACTTATTGTTTTGTAAAAACACGCTATTTGCTCTGGCAGTGGGAATTAATTATTAAATTAATTAATGTGACTTATATTATTTGAATTTTGTAAAATAGGCTTCATTTTTTAATTCGGAATATCAAATATATCTTAGGGTGAATTTTTGGTAATTTTATGAAAAACTTCAATTTTTGATGAATAGTGAAACCACTAAGTGGTAATCAAGAAAACTGATTTTTCAGTTAAATGAAAGTTTACCACTAATGTGTATTGAATTTTGAAAATCCAACATACATGGTTGTCATTAAGAAGTAAAATTTGGTTCAATGAGATTATAATAATTTTTTGGTGAATAGTAACTTATTAAGTTCTTAATCGCGATTAGTGGTAATTAGGGTAGTTTAAGGTATAAATAATGCTTTAATAATAGGAAATGACCTAGACACATGTCCCAACCTTATTGGTTGTGTCATGGCCGACCAAGACAAGCCATGGGTCAACTTGGGGACCCCATGGAGACACTTTGGTTTGGAAATGACATAAATAGCTTTTTATTAAATGTTAAAGTAAAAATGACACAAACAAGAGATGTTTTACGAAAACAATTTTTACATGGGGTTATAAAGATCAGATTTTTGATTATAAATATTAATTGGAAAGCTAAAAATATTTCCTACATCATAGTATTTTTGTTTATGATTTTTAGACATTAAATAAATTAAATTATTTATGACATAATAATGATGCAGCGATGACATCATTATTTGACGATTTAAATAAAATGGAAAGATAATGTAAAATCTATGAACTAGACATGTCCAAAACTTATTGGATGAGTGTATTTCGAAGCCTAATCACCTTATCCACGAATTATATCAATGTGGGACCTTTTAAAACCGAAACACATTTTCAATAAAGTAATATTTCTTTACTTTCCAAAAGTGCCCCTCCTCTCCTCTTATAAAAGGCCCCCACCTCTACCTCATTTCACACACTACTCAAGCCTTTGGCTCGGCAAACCCCTGCCCATTTACTCCCTCCATATCCCTCTCCTCATACTAGAGGATTCCCTTTGGGAATAATCCTTTCAAAGTAAGCCTTTAGGCTCAAATCAAAAGGAGTTACACTTTTAAAGGTAATTCAATCTCTCATGTTCATTTGTTTTATTTTGCTTCTCCAACCCCCTAAAATCTTTTTATTTACTTCTTTTGTAACAACACCAGTATATTCAATATACTAGGATGTTGTTATAAGATATATTTGAGCTACACACTCACACAAATACATCAAATGGTTAATGAACATACGGTTTCCGTGGATGGAAAAATTCTGCCTCCCGAAATGATGATTGTTCAATACTCATTTAACACCTTCAAAGGTGGCCATTATGATGTAACTATTTTTATATATGATATATAATATGTTTATGTTTTTCTTAAGCTTAGGTTTTTTTCATTTTGGGCATACATTTCTGGTTTTCATTATGGGTAAACACGATATCTTCATTTTAGGAAGTGCGGACTACCGCCCCCTGAAAATGATTTGATTCGTTAAATACCATATGTGGGACATATAAAGGATGGAACTATGATATTATATATGATATTATACTGGAATTATAATATAACTATATATCATTATGATTCCATTCCAGAAAATATGAAATAGAAATGGAAGTAGCGTTCATGCGTACGTACGGCTTACCGTCTCCATGAACGGTGCATTTCATTTCTTACCTCTAAATGTGATGTAATATTATAAATACATGTATATGATGAATATATATGATATATATGTTATCCAAATCATTAATAGCATTCTGGATATAACGAACCTATGACCAAATTAACAACATGTAAGTGTAAGAAGTCTATTTTTGACTTAAGAACCAAATACCGACAAAATGAACATTATTAACTTAACTGATTACATGATGTTCATAACATGGTATAAAAGGAATAATGAACTTGAAAAAGGTTCTTAAGCAAGTAGAGATTAACTCAAGTTTATTATTCAGGAGATTAAAGAACGGTCGGGTCAAGTCGGATACGAGGTATGGGACTTCGTCTCAATCTCCTTTCATTGAGGCATATTTTATTTTATACACAACTTTCTTTTATACGGTGTATAAACCCCTTTGACTTTTATGTTTATTCAAAAGGAATCTTTTTTATACGAAGCGTTTACTAAACGACAAAAGGGAATGTTTTTGTCGTACGTATGCGGCGACAACGACTTCTCCACCGTCGTGACTGTTATTTGAGTTTCGGCTTCCTCTACAAGCCATACCTTCTTTTTAAAAGAAAAATAAATACCATGTTTTAGTTTTCTTTTATTTTAGTATTGAAAATGGTTTTCATAATGTTTTTATATCAATGTGTTGTATTGATATCTCATGATTGAAATGTGGAAATTTTATGTTACCTTTATGCATGTTTTATGTGATATGATTATGTTATGGTTCTTGGGCATTATTATGAAGACGGGTGGTTCCGTGATAAACTAAGGGCGGGTGAGCCCGTTATAGCTCTCCAATGCATTGGGTAACGCGAAGGAGTGAAACGTTAAGGTTTCTCTGAAGAGATTTTAGGGAATATACTGTGATGGGTATTCCAAACGTAACCAAGAGGGTTACTCCCTACGTAAGAATGTTATGAATGCCTCAAGTTACCTTTATGTCTTATGATTTCTATGATTTATTCATGATTTTATGAGGTATGTTAAAGTGCCTATGTTTTATGGGTAATGTATGATTTCATTCTTATGTATATATGAAGTCATGTTTCCTTTCCGTGTTTTTTTTATAACCCATACTGAGTTTTTATTCTCATCCCAAGTTTTTGAAATGTTTTTCACAGGTCAAGGGAAAGGTACTTGATAAGATGATAGAGCCAAGGATGTGTCAAGAAATAATCCATGTTTTATTTTAAATGTGTTTCCATTGATGGGAATGAAGAATACTATCTTTTTGTAACCACTTTGTTTATATGTGGAATGTAATGCAAGTTTTATGATCTAATTCTCTAAAACTCTAAACCCGAAAAGATCCTCAATGTGTAATCTTGTAATAACTCAAGATTAAGTAAGGTTTAAGGCTGGGGCCTTATAGTTGGTATCAAAGGTCGGTTTAGATAACTTTAGGAGTTAGAATTCTATTAAATGATTATCCAAAAATATATTTTTTGAAATGATATAGCATTTAAAGATTACCATGTTGCTTCATCTAAGACATGTTTGTTCAGAATGGTTTTCCGCAGAGGAAATAGGGAAGCAGTGCTAGGAAGGCATACAGAATTAAATAACCTTCCGAATCAGCATCCAGAAATGGTCGGAATTGGAACTGAACAGTTTGTTGCAGTAATGGCGCAGTTGACTCAAGCGATAAATGGCGGTGGTATCCATACACGAGATCAGCCAGACCAACCGCAGAGGAACATGTCAGTGGTGGAACATTTCATGAGGCAACACCCCCCATCATTTAGAGGATCATCTGACCCTGTGCTAGCTGAAGGGTGGATTAAAGCACTGGAGAAGATTTTTGATGTCATGGGGTGTTCAGACAATCAAAAGGTTAGTCTTGCTATTTACTGTTTGGAGGGTGAAGCAGATCAGTGGTGGTCTATGGTTAAAAATATCAGGGACGCCGATGAGATTGATGCTCTTGACTGGGATGAATTCAAAGGTATGTTTCTTGAGAAGTATTTTCCTAAGGCTCTTCGACTTAGGATGGAAAAGAAATTCTTGGAATTGAGGCAAGAGGAAGACTCAGTGGCTGCTTATGAAGAAAGGTTCACTCGATTGGCAAGGTATGCTCCAAATTTTATCCGGGACCTTGATAGTAAAATAAATTGTTTTTACTCAGGATTAAGGCCAAAGTATCGAAGGGCATTAGCTTCTCGTGAGTTTAAAAGTTATGAAAAGCTTGTTCGATGTGCTGAGAAGGTGGAAATGGAGTTTGCCGATGACCAAGTTTTCTATAACAACCAGCAGAAGAAGAGACCAAGGTGGCAGGAGAAAGGTAAGAATTCTTCAAAAAAGTCTGATGGTAAGAGAACTAAGTTTCCAGTTTGTGATAAATGTGGCAAAAGGCATGCTGGGGAATGTCTTCTGAATTCTGGGAAGTGCTACCGATGTGGTAAGATGGGACATAAGGCTCGTGATTGCACTGAAAAGGATCAAGGTGAAGGTAAGAACAAATTTGATTTACAGTTAGTGAAATGTTATAAGTGCAATGAGATGGGTCACTATGAAAATGAGTGTCTGACAAGGAGCTTGAGTGATGGGAAGCAGTTAGACTATAAGCAGAAAGGGGTGGTGAAATCCTTTGCAACTACTTCAGCAGATGTCGGGCCATCAAATGAAGTTGTATCAGGTACTTTGTTTGTTTTTTCAGATTATGCCAGTGTGTTGTTTGATTCGGGGTCTACACATTCTTTCATCTCTGAAACCTTTTCTAGTAAAATGGGAATACCATCTCAAGAAATGACTCTTGAACTTTTGGTAAAAACACCTGGGGGAAGTGTCGAGGAAAAAAGAATTTATAAGAATCTTCCTATCCTTATCTGTGGAAAGAACCTACTTGCAAACCTTATTGTTCTACCTCTAGTAGAGTTTGATGTTATCCTGGGAATGGATTGGCTCTCTATTTACCATGCTAAGATTGACTGTAGAGCTAAAGAAGATTCTTTTCAGAAGGACTTTCAGTTTGTTTACAGGAATGAACCCTTACTTTTGATAACATATCAAGAGGCCGAGAAACTTGTGAAAGATGGAAATGAATGTTACCTTGCACACGTCGTTGAAAATAAAGGAACTATTCAGATTAATGATGTTCCAGTGGTAAATGAGTATCCTGATGTTTTTCCTGATGAGTTTCTTGGAATAATACCATATCGGGAAGTTGAGTTTACTGTTGACTTAGTTCCTGATGCTAACCCAATTTCAAAACCCCCTTATCGAATGGCACAAATTGAACTTTTAGAGTTGAAGGAGCAATTGCAAGATTTATTAGAGAAAGGTTTCATTAGACCTAGAACATCACCATGGGGTGCTCCTGTTTTATTTGTTAAAAAGAAAGATGGTTCTATGAGACTTTGCATTGATTATAGAGCCTTGAATAATATCACTGTTAAGAACAAATATCCTTTGCCTCATATCGATGATTTGTTTGATCATCTCCAGGGAGCTCAATTTTTTTCAAAGATTGACTTGAGATCGGGGTACCATCAGCTGAAGGTTAAGGAGGCAGATATTCCGAAGACCGCGTTCCGTACGAGATATGGACATTATGAATTTGTAGTAACGCCTTTTGGGATAACCAATGCACCTGCTGTATTCATGGACTTAATGAATAGAATTCTCCATGAGTTCTTGGATAAGTTTGTGGTGGTTTTCATTGATGATATTTTGGTGTTTTCTAAAAGTAAAGAGGAGCATGAAAAACATTTAAGGGTTATCTTGCAAACCTTAAAAGAAAATAAACTGTATGGGAAATTCAGCAAGTGTGAGTTTTGGTTGCAACAAATTTCTTTCCTTGGTCACATTGTTTCTAAAGATGGAATAACTGTTGATCCTGCAAAAACAAAAGTTGTGGAAGAATGGCCAAGACCCACAAATGTAACCGAGATTCGTAACTTCCTTGGTTTGGCGGGCTATTACCGAAGGTTTGTTAGAAATTTTTCACGGTTATCTAGTCCAATGACTAAGCAAACTCAGAAGGGTGTTAAGTTTATCTGGACAAAAGAATGTGATGATTGTTTTCAGGAATTGAAAAGAAGATTGCTGAATGCTCCAGTTTTGGCACTACCTTCCAGTAATGGTGAGTTTGTTATATACAGTGATGCTTCATTGAAAGGACTTGGTTGCGTCCTAATGCAGAATGATCAGGTAATTGCTTATGCTTCACGACAGTTGAAAACTCATGAGGTAAATTACCCTACACATGATTTGGAATTAGCTGCTGTTGTTTTTGCTTTAAAAATTTGGAGGCATCATTTGTATGGAGTAAAGTGTGAAATATATACCAATCACAAAAGTTTAAAGTATATATTCACTTAGAAAGAGTTAAACATGAGACAAAGGAGATGGCTGGAATTAATCAAGGATTATGATTGTACAATTCATTACCATCCGGGAAAAGCAAATAAAGTGGATGATGCTTTGAGTCGAAAAAGTAATGCTTCATTAACAGTGTTGCGTTTGGAACGTGATCCTTTGGTTAAGGATTTGATGAACTTTGGCATAGATATTGTTGGTGCAGGGAGTCCTTCTTTTTTGTTTCAGGTATCAGTGAGATCATCTCTATCAGATAGAATCAAGCAAGCACAGAAGCAAGATAGTGAGTTGCAGAAAAAGGTAGAGCTGGTTCAGAAAGGTAAGTTTCCTGAATTCAACATTGATAATGATTGCGTTTTGAGATTTGGGAAGAGATTGTGTGTGCCTTGCGATTCACAGTTGAAGAGAGATTTGTTATGTGAAGCTCATAGTTCTCCGTTTTCAGTTCATCCGGGCAGTACTAATATGTATAGAGATCTGCGGGTGTATTACTGGTGGGATGGAATGAAAAGAGATATTGCTGATTTTACTGTGAAGTGTTTGACTTGTCAGTAGGTTAAAGCAGAGCGGCAGTTACCGAAAGGGATGCTTCAGCCTTTACCAGTGCCAGAGTGGAAATGGGAGAATATATCCATGGACATTGTTGTTGGATTACCGAAGACATCTCGAGGTAATAATGCAATATGGGTTATTGTTGATCGCATGCCCAAATCTGCTCATTTCCTTGCTATACGAGATACTTTATCTCTTGATCAACTTTCCCGTTTATATCTTAAAGAGATAGTCAGGTTACATGGAGTTCCTCTCTCCATTGTATCGGATCGTGATCCCAGGTTTACTTCTAACTTTTGGAAAGGCCTTCAGAAGTCGTTGGGTACGGAATTAAATTTTAGTACAGCTTTTCATTCTCAATCAGATGGGCAGTCAGAACGAACAATTCAGACATTGGAGGATATGCTACGAGCTTGTTCTATGGATTATCAGGGAAGTTGGGACCAACATCTTTCTTTGGTTGAGTTTTCATATAATAACATTTTTCATTCCAGTATACAGATGGCACCATTTCAGGCATTATATGGGAAGCGGTGTCGAACTCTAGCTTTCTGGGATGAAGTGGGTGAAATGAAGTTGATGGGACCAGAATTGGTAGAAGAGATGGCAGAAAAAGTTCAGTTGATTCAGAAACACATGAGAACAGCTCAAAGCAGGCAGAAGAGTTATGCGGATAACCGGAGGAAGGATCTATCTTTCGAGGTAGGTGATCATGTTTTTCTCAAGGTTTCTCCTTGGAAAAGTGTGATGAGATTTGGTAAGAAAGGAAAGTTGAGTCCAAGGTTCATTGGACCATACGAAATTCTTGAGAGAGTTGGATCAGTTTCATACTGAGTGGCTTTACCTCCGATTTTATCTCAGGTACACAATGTTTTTCACATTTCGATGTTGAGAAAGTATATGCCAGATCCATCTCATGTTTTGAGTCCAGAGGTAGTTCAGCTGGAAGAGAACCTATCTTATGAGGAACAACCGGTATAGATTCTTGACCACAGGGAGAAAGTCTTAAGGAATAAGGTGATTCATCAGGTAAAGGTTTTGTGGAAAAACCACATGATTGAAGAGGCAACATGGGAATCTGAAAATGCAATGAGAGATAAGTACCCTCATTTATTCGATAAGTAAATAAATTGCGGGGACGCAATTTTCTAAAGGGGGGAAGGATGTAACATCCCAAGTAAGTAATGAATAATAGATATTTTTATCTATGTCTATTAATGATTAAGATAGTGTTATTGAGGCTTAAAATGAAAATAAATACAATCTTATGCATGGAATACACTAATATTCTTAAAAGATTGTTTTACTTCCTTATGATGGAAAACCCTTTTTAAATCTATATTTTGAAAATCTTATAAGCTATTATTTATGATTGGGACATCAAAATTTACCTTGTGTGAATTTTTGGTATTTTTCTGACAATGTTCATTTTTTAATGAATAGTGAAAAATACTGCATTTTACATCAAAACTGCTTTTTAATCTAATTGATTTATATGATTAGATTATCTTTTGAATTGGTATTAATGTGTAATATGAATATATTTTTACCATTTAATCCAATGTTGGTCATTGGAATCAATTTCACTTTGAAATTGGACTTAAACTAGTATCAATCTTTTGATACTTATTGTTTTGTAAAAACACGCTATTTGCTCTGGCAGCGGGAATTAATTATTAAATTAATTAATGTGACTTATATGATTTGAATTTTGTAAAATAGACTTCATTTTTGAATTCGGAATATCAAATATAGCTTAGGGTGAATTTTTGGTAATTTTCTGAAAAACAGCAATTTTTGATGAATAGTGAAACCACTAAGTGGTAATCAAGCAAACTGATTTTTTAGTTCAATGAAAGTTTACCACTAATGTGTATTGAATTTTGAAAATCCGACATACATGGTTGTCAATAAGAAGTAAAATGTGGTTCAATGAGATTATAATAATTTTTTTATGAATAGTAACTTATTAAGTTCTTAACCGCGATTACTGGTAATTAGGGTAGTTTAAGGTATAAATAATGCTTTAATAATAGGAAATGACCTAGACACATCTCCCAACCTTATTTGTTGTTTCATGGCCGACCAAGAAAAGCCATGGGTCAACTTGGGGACCCCATGGAGACACTTTGGTTTGGAAATGACATAAATAGCTTTTTATTAAATGTTAAAGTAAAAATGACACAAACAAGAGATGTTTTACGAAAACAATTTTTACATGGGGTTATAAAGATCAGATTTTTGATTATAAATATTAATTGGAAATCTAAAAAGATTTCCTACATCATAGTATTTTTTTATGATTTTTAGACATTAAATAAATTAAATTATTTATGACATAATAATGATGCATCGATGACATCATTATTTGACTATTTAAATAAAATGGAAAGATAATGTAAAATCTATGAACTACACATGTCCAAAACTTATTGGATGAGTGGATTTCGAAGCATTATCACCTTATCCACGAATTATATCAATGTGGGACCTTTTAAAACCGAAACACATTTTCAAATAAAGTAATATTTCTTTACTTTCCAAAAGTGCCCCTCCTCTCCTCTTATAAAAGGCCCCCACCTCTACCTCATTTCACACACTACTCAAGCCTTTGGCTCAGCCAAACCCTGCCCATTTACTCTATCCATATCCCTCTCCTCATACTAGAGGATTCCCTTTAGGCATAATCCTTTCAAAGGAAGCCTTTAGGCTCAAATCAAAAGGAGTTACACTTTTAAAGGTAATTCATTCTCTCATGTTCATTTGTTTTATTTTGCTTCTCCAACCCCCTAAACTCTTTTTATTTACTTCTTTTGTAACAACACCAGTATCTTCAATATACTAGGATGTTTTTATAAGATATATTTGAGCTACACACTCACACAACTACATCAAATGGTTAAAGAACATACGGTTTCCGTGGATGGCGAAATTCTGCCTCCCGAAACGATGATTGTTCAATACTCATTTAACACCTTAAAAGGTGGCCATTATGATGTCACTATTTTTATATATGATATATAATATGTTTATGTTTTCCTTAAGCTTCTGTTTTTTTTCATTTTGGGCATACCTTTATGGTTTCCATTATGGGTAAACACGATATCTTCATTTTAGGAAGTGCGGACTACCGCCCCCTGAAAATGATTTGATTCGTTAAATACCATATGTGGGACATATAAAGGATGGAACTATGATATTATATATGATATTATACTGGAATTATAATATACCTTTATATCATTATGATTCCATTCCATAAAATATGAAATAGAAATGGAAGTAGCGTTCATGCGTACGTACGGCTTACCGTCTCCATGAACGATGCATTTCATTTCTTACCTCTAAATGTGATGTAATATTATAAATTCATGTATATGATGAATATATATGATATATATGTTATCCAAATCATTAATACCATTCTGGATATAACGAACCTATGACCAAATTAACAACATGTAAGTGTAAGAAGTCTATTTTTGACTTAAGAACCAAATACCGACAAAATGAACATTATTAACTTAACTGATTACATGATGTTCATAACATGTTATAAAAGGAATAATGAACTTGAAAAAGGTTCTTAAGCAAGTATAGATTAACTCAAGTTTATTATTCAGGAGATTAAAGAACGGTCGGGTCAAGTCGGATACGAGGTATGGGACTTCGTCTCAATCTCCTTTCATTGAGGCATATTTTATTTTATACACAACTTTCTTTTATATAGTGTACAAACCCCTTTTACTTTTACGTTTATTCAAAAGGAATATTTTTTATACGAACCATTTACTAAACGACAAAAGGGAATGTTTTTTGTCGTACGTATGCGGCGACAACGACTTCTCCGTCGTCGTGACCGTTATTTGAGTTTCGGCTTCCTCTACAAGCCATACCTTCTTTTTAAAAGAAAAATAAATACCATGTTTTACTTTTCTTTTATTTTAGTATTGAAAATGGTTTTCATAATGTTTTTATATCAATGTGTTGTATTGATATCTCGTGATTGAAATGTGGAAATTTTATGTTACCTTTATGCATGTTTTGTGTGATATGATTATGTTATGGTTCTTGGGCATTATTATGAAGACGGGTGGTTCCGTGATAAACTAAGGGCGGGTGAGCCCGTTATAGCTCTCCAATGCATTGGGTAACGTGAAGGAGTGAAACGTTAAGGTTTATCTGAAGAGATTTTAGGGAATATACTGTGATGGGTATTCCAAATGTTACCAAGAGGGTTACTCCCTACGTAAGAATGTTATGAATGCCTCAAGTTACCTTTATGTCTTATGATTTCTATGATTTATTCATGATTTTATGAGGTATGTTAAAGTGCCTATGTTTTATGGGTAAAGTATGATTTCATTCTTATGTATATATGAACTCATGTTTCCTTTCCATGTTTTTTTTGTAACCCATACTGAGTTTTTATGCTCATCCCATGTTTTTGAAATGTTTTTCACAGGTCAAGGGAAAGGTACATGATAAGATGATAGAGTCAAGGATGTGTCAAGAAATAATCCATGTTTTATTTTAAATGTGTTTCCATTGATGGGAATGAAGAATACTATCTTTATGTAACCACTTTGTTTATATGTGGAATGTAATGCAAGTTTTATGATCTAATTCTCTAAAACTCTAAACCCGAAAAGATCCTCAATGTGTAATCTTGTAATAACTCAAGATTAAGTAAGGTTTAAGGATGGGGCCTTATAAATATTCTTTGGTTTATCATATTATCCTTATGATTCTCTATGAAGGGATTATTTAAAAATTAATTTAACGTATTTCATTAAGAATCCTAATTGAGAAAAACTTAATGTAACCAAGATAGAACCAAGAGAGATATATGATTAACCAAGTGTGTCATAGTTCAAATAAAAGTATTATTGCATGAAAAAAGGTTCTAGTGGATAATACATCATAATATTGGGATTATATTTTAATATAATCTAATTATTTTGGATATTATATTGGTCCCCGACATTAAACATTTCATAATCTTCTATTTTATTATAGAAAAATAACTTCTTTCACATTGAGGATAATTTTAGGTGTAGAGTATTATAGAATTTAGACATAAGTCATATATATGAAATCCATAACAATACAAAGTGAAAACTTCTAAATAATATCCATTTTTTTCATAATCTAAAACATTTAAAATAAATTTTGATCACTTTTATAAATACTCCTCACAAAATTAAATATTAAATCTCCAAATACTTACTCATACATTAGTCTTGTGAACAATATTAAAAAACATGGGATGAGAATGGAACACTCAGTAAGGGATATAAAAATAAGGGAAATGTTATTCTATTTATAGAAATTAAATCCCATGAAATCTTTTTCAAAAAGAAATAATTTTCACCCTAAATAAGAAGTAAATACTCTCCTTTGAAAATATTATAATTTCATGCATTTGTTAATCAAAATATATCCATAAAACCCATATAAAGTATAAAAAATACATACAGGTATCTCGGTACGTAATTATAATTGCCACTCTTATAATGGAATAACCATGTGGCTGACTTCCATATATGTCACCCTTACAAATGGAACAGCCATATGGCCAACTTCTATATCCACTCCATTAGAGGTTATAATGTAGAAAACCATCCATTATTTTCACATAACAACCTATACATGGTTTATCATGTAACCTCCCATCAAATTTCCATATACCATTATAATCATAACACATAAAAGATGTAATTTTTATAATTTCACTAATAAATTTCATTTTCAACTATAAGAAATCATTTCAAGTTATTTAAATAAAAAATAAATTTTCAAAACCATTTTTCAATACTAAAATACCCCAAAAGGGAATAAAATATGATATTTTATTTTAAAAACATTATGTATGGTATAGGAATAAAAATATCAAGTAACATTTATGGCGGTAGAGAAGTTGTTGCCACCATATATGTTAAAAGGAACATTCCTTCTTTAGTTTGTCAAAATGTTCCATAAAAATCACGTACAAATATTCTTTTGGAAAACCATTGAATGAAATTAAAAAAATATTTAAAATTTAATTTAAAATATGTTGATATCCATATAATAAATATGTAAAATAATATCAAGAATACTAACATTGAGAAAAATATTTCACAATTAAATCTTTAAGAATTCTAGGTTCCCCTTACCACTTTGAACATTTAAATATTAAAACCTTTAAAATAATAAATTTTCAAAAAATATATTAAATAAAATGAATATAGATAAAATATGGGTATTTAATGTCAATGGGTGTTTATATACATGTTAAAAAATAAAAAAAGTGCATATCATCAGTAAATGCCTCAATAAAAAGAGATTAAAATGAAATCCCTTACCTTGAGTCAGATTCATCTTTTATATTACTTATATTTCTTAATAATAAACTTTGGTTAATTATTTAATAACATTAAAACCTTTTTTAATCTTATAATTCCATTATTATCATGTTATAACATTGACTTAATTATTTAAGTTCATGTTGGATGTTTTGATGATATTTGGTACATGATTCCAAAAAACAACTTTGGTATAATGTTTATAGTCAAAGTGATCATTAGTACATAATATCCACAATAATGTTCATGAAATTATAATCACTTTTATACACAAATTATACTTTTAAATCAGACCATTTATGTATGGTTATGAGAAATGAAAAACATTATAATCATGGTGATGGTAGGTCGTATATATACATTTGTAACATTTCAATTTATCAATGATCATTACGGAAAGAAGGTAAATATTATTTTGTAATTAAATAATAATAATAATATCATTAGTATCATATTTATCATTTTAAATATACTCATATATGTCATCCAAGTGATTTGGTGATAAAAAATGAATCACATCACTTCGTGGAGGATATAGTTCACATGTAGGCCTGAACACTGTTTTCATTTTCATGTGCATGTAATATAATAATATAATAGATATGTTATTATCTTGTAATAATAAATATTTAATTAATTTAATACATAAAATTAAATTTCATCATTATAATGAGTCTTGAGATATGGTAATGTACAATGAATTATATCGGTACGTGGAGGTGATAGTTCACACGTATGCACAAACAATTAATTCATTTCCCATTTTATTGTAGTACAGATGAATTGAAGTGATGATATTTAAAAAAATCCTTATATTGGGGAAAATTTACATATTATATAATCTTTAATTAATAATATTTGAAATAATAGGAATAAAAAATAAAATTAAAACACTTAATTAAAAACTATACATCTTCTTCACGCGATCTCTTTTTATTAACACCTTAACAACTCTAATGAGGGTGTTTGGCCTAAAAAAGGCCTATTGAATTCGATGATGAATTATTTTAAAGTATATTGAAAGATAATTTCTGAAACAAAATGGTTTTTTGTGTATTGAAATGATTAGAATGGGTGGCCTTTTGTTGGAGAGGGGAGGGTCACTCTTGTAATTCTTCAAAATATTAATTTAATATAAATTAATTTCAAATTATAAATGGGTAGAAAGTGATTTATTTATAATATAGGATTATTTTTTGTCTAATACTATTAATATAATGAATATTAGATATGTGGATAAAATTAACCCCATAAACGGATCGAGAAAAGGGGTTTTTAAGTATGAATACTCAAAAGTTCACAAAGTTTTTATATCCAAATTCAATTTGAAATTGATTCCAATTAACTAAATTATCAAAACTGATAAATTTTTTATTTAATTATACTTTAAAACAATTAAAATATATAATTTAAAAATATAAATAAATTTTATGAAAAAGAAGTTTTCAATTAAAATACAGTATTTTTTCACTATTGGTCAAAAAACGAATCTTATCAAAAAAATACAAAAAATTCATCCAAATTAAATTGTGATAATATTATTACATAAAATAAGTTTATATTTTTAAATATAATTAATAAAATTTCCAATTACTATATTTAAAATAGGTACACCTTCAAAAGGTGACAAAAAATGCCTGTTTTAATACTTGTTTTTTGTGTAAAATTAGATTTGTTCATATATCACGTCTAAAAAATAAATAAAATGAATATTAAACATTATATTTAATATATTATATATATATATATATATCATTAATATAATCCAAAAATAATTATTTTTTTATTTATTTGTATAGAAACAAACTTTTTCATATTTATATACTTTTTTAGAAAAACATTTTCTTTTATTTTTCAAAGAGTATTAATTGGTCCAAGAATTAATTATATTTACATGTGTAAACAATATTTTCATAATTAAATTAATATTATTCATTCCCTATATTCTAATTACTATGTTAAAATAGTAACATTTAAATAATAATATTTAATTTTTCACTTAAACTTGATGTGGAATATCATGTATGTTATTGAACCTAGTATTTCCTTTTTAAAAAATAAAGATGTTACAAAATATCTTTATCATTTTGGTTTGATTATTTGATTGAAATAATATCATGAGGATTAAGTTGATAAATGTATGTATCTAAAAACAACTACACCTTATAATAGAATATGTAATCACAATTAAAAAATAAAGAATATTGGTATGTGCCTATTATGATGGAAAAGATGATTTTTCTTATCTCAATTCTTGTAGTGAGTTTTAGATAATAATATAAATTAACTCTTGATACTCATAATTATTTTCATTATTGATTTTAATTTACTAAGGATGTTATAGTATATTCAAAATTTTATGACGATTATGTAAAACTTCTAAGTATTTTTCTTCATTAGTTTTTCATTAAGGGTATGGAAATTTTAATTAAATTGCATCAATAACCTGGAAAAGTGATTTTGTTAAAAGAAAATATTTTCATGGAAAACTATTTAAGAACACTTGACTAAATTTTGAACAACTATTAGGTTTAATATATACTTTATGTTGATGGAATAAAGAATTGGTTGATTTTGAAAAATTAAGTTATATAGTATTTTTAAAATTAGGATTGATAATTGATTCATGATATTTCTATATGTTTACCTCATTTTTTTGGATTATATTGGCTACTCAGAGATTTATGAATTATTGGTTAAATATAAGAGTTAATTTTGGGATAATATATGGTTACCCAATGTAGTAATGTCTTGAAGATTAAAATGGTCTTGGGAAAGGTGTGCTCTTTAAAATATATAATTATGTTATAAAAAATATACAATGTTAAAGGAAATATAATTATATGGATATAGATTAATATATTAAGGAAAATTTCACAATGGAAGTTGTATTTAAAATAATAAATATGTTAAGAATTATCGCACTTCCATTAATTAGTGATTATTAATTACAATTGTGAGGATTCACTATATTTAAGGGATAGAATGTAATGACCTGAGATTTTGGATCCCTTAAATTAATCTTATATTTAATAGATTGTGTCTCATGGAACAATGAACTATTTAAACACCTGAATAATGTGAACCAAAGCTATTAAAAACCACGAATAATACAATCATTGATATATAAAAAGGCTAACGATCAATTAAAATGAGTATATATTAGGATTACTGTTGATTAATATTTTCAAAAGGATTTCATTTGAAGAACCCCTTGATGAAAGAGTATAGTATATTTCATTAATATATAAAATTGATTACATAAAATAAGTTATAATAATAGCTAATAAATATATTTTTAAATAATCAATTTAATTATTCAATTTTTTTATAATTTTATATGCAATAAGATTAAATACACTTGATGATTAAGAAGTCATTTTTATTAAAATAGTTTTTCATCAAATTTTTTATGTTTATAATAATTCATATACATTTAATAATTTCAATTTTATAAAAATAATTAATTTTTATTTTATATTTTAAAAATTATAATAGCGTTATTTTTTAGATTTTTCTAAAATAATTAATTTAGGTGAATAGTGAAAAAATCTTGGTTTTTAAAATACCATGTATTTTTTTACATAACATGGATATAATCATAACCAAGAACTTATAAAAAAAATTTATTGATAAAATATATATTTTCATAAGAAATCATTTATATTTTATAATATTATATTTAAATTACAAACCGATATTTAATATTTTAGAATATAAGTAATATTTTATCAAAAAAAAATTAATACATTATACATTGGTATTTTAAAATTAATTTTTATCACTTTTTAAAATTGAATATAATGAGATAGATTTAAAATTTAAAATCATTAGTTCTAAATTGTTGGAAAATATCCACTTTATTTGTATCCATGAAGTATAAATTACCTAGGTAAAACCCAAATACCATGGTAAAAGCTAAAATGTTAAAATTAATGAATCTAAGAGTAAAATACCAAAAACATAATTAAAACATGTATGGGAATTAGTTGATGATATTTTTTTGACCTTATCTATTCTTCAATATATTATTTCACAAATTTTTATCGAATTTACATATTTAAAATGTGCTCAATTTATATAATGTAAAAATATTTACAAAAGTTCAATTATCACCAATTATAATAAGGGTCTTTCAACATCCCGTCATGGAACCCCTAAAAATTATGTTTCATTCAAAAAAACTATAACTTTTTACTTATAATATAATATTGTTTTAAAATATTTATCTTTATGTAACAATATATTATCTTATTTCATCCATTTTTATGGGATCATCTAAAGAAATCTAAAATTTATCAATGTGAGTTATTAATTTTTTATAACATCTTTATTTTCTAGTTTTTATTTTCCAATTATGATTTTAAAATACCTATTTTATAAAAAAAAATTATTATTTATATACTTAATTTTATTATTCTTTGGTAATAATAATTAATCTCTTTTTTCCAATTCCTTTTATAAAAAAATGAAACCGTAATTCATGTGTTGTGTGGACTACAATATCCATGGTGCAACATGTTTCATTTTACTTAACATCCTTATAATGATGTTCCAAATATGGAATATAATATATTATTACCATATTTATGAAATATTTTATATTTTAAAATGATAAACCGTGTTACTACTTTTATCCATTCTATGAAAAATGCAATCTTCATTCACACGTCTGTGTGGACTACTGCCTCTATGAATTAATAAATTTCAATTTTTTATGTCATAATTTTTCTTACATGGATTTTCATGATAATGGTTATAAAAGGAAAAATTAAATTTTGATGATATTAATAATGTTATGGTAATGAAAATTTAATGATCAAAATAATCTAGTGAATGGAAAATAATCATTACAAAATTAACAGTCTTAAATAAGTGAACTAAGAGAAACACAATTTATTTATACTTTGAAATTGGTTTGTATCCATAAATTATTCTCCTAAATCCTTATAATTATTATATAACCCACTAAAAAAGACTAAATTATATCATTATACAGCTGTTATAGTGATATTGTAACTTAACCTCCTCAAAATCATCCATTAATCATGGTATGTTGATATTTGGGTCAATTTGATCACCTAATTGATTAATTCTATGATTATATCATGGATGATTATGAAAACATAATTAATGGTATAATATGAGATAAATATTTAAATAATTTATTTTTATTTTTAAATTATAAATCAATATTAAACTCATTAATTTAGAAAACACTCTATGTTGGATGAAAATCATAGAAAAATATTTGTTTTCAATGTCAAATTCTGGGATAAAGACTAAAGTAATTTTAAAATGAATTATAAACATCATAAATTGTTTTAATTCATCAATTATATTAACTATACTGTAATATGAATGATTAACAATGGGACAAGAATTAATAAAAACATTTTTATTACAAAACTAGTCCAAAATGATCATGATTACACACTCCCAACATCATAAATAGGTAATAAAAAACTAATATAAACATAAATAATAATTATAAATGATGTTTATAGATGATTATTTATATGAATAAGTTTATAAAATAGGTTATTAGGATATTAATTTTTATATATAGGATCTTACAGAGTATTCGACTCAGAGGGAACCAAGGTAAGAGTTCTCATCTCAAATTCCACTCATTGAGACATGTTTGGTATTATGAACCTAATTCCATTGATGTGATGTTTTGTAAAGTCCCATGTTTTTGGAACAAGCTAAAATAATAATGTTTTTTAACTTTTTTTCATTTACAACACAGTTCATATTTAAAACCAAGATTTAGAAAGATGTTTTGCGAATTGGGTTCTTTTAAAGTGTTGAAAACAGACTTGAGTAATAGATCGAGGAGTTTCCTGGATAATGTAATGGGTTTTGTGGGACCCATACCAAGTAGTGATGTTCGCATGGGCTATACACGGTTAGTCAAAGCTGTAAGGGTTAGTCGTGCATAATAAATAAGGTGTCTTTTAGTGGGAACATGGTTTGAGCACAGTCTATCAGACCATGCATGTCAAACCATACAGTCTACCCAATTTTGAGTTTTGGGTAAAATTAATTTAATTAAATTCATGGTTTAAATGAATTTAATTAAATGAGTTGTTGGTTTATAATTTTAATTAAATTAATTTTGAGAGAATTTAAATAAATGGCGTTGAGATTGAGAAGTTATTTAATTAAATTGAGATGAAAAGAATTATATTTATTTTAAATTATGATGATTCGAAGTCTTTATTTAATTAAATTAAGAAGAGAGGAATTTAAATAAATGATAGGTAAATTAATTTTTGGGGTTTAATTAAATTAAATTCAATGCAAAGAGTAATTTAATTAATTAGTGATAAATGAACATTTTATTTAATTAAATTCAAGTTTTAGAATAATTTAATTAATCATTGAGAATTGAGGGATTATTATTTAATTTATTTTAGGTTGAGAGAATTTAACTAAAAAATGTGGATGAGTTGGAGTTTTAAATTTAATTAATTTTTTTTGGAGAATTAATATACATAACATTAATTTGTGAAATTATTTAATTAAATTCTGTTAGAAGGAACTTAGTTAAATGATTATTAATGAGGTGTCAGTTTTTTTAATTAAATTTTTTTGAGAGAATTTAGTTAAATAATAACGAGTTGGAAATTTTATTTAATTAAATTCAGTTGGAAATAAATTTAATTAAAATATTTGTTAAATGTGGAGTTGGGATTTTATATAATTAAATTAAATGTTATGATTAATTTAATTATTTGATGAAAAATAGGGTTTTATTTAATTAAATTGTACTAATGGAATTTAATTGAATAATGATGTGTTGGAAATTTTATTTAATTAAATTCGATTGAGGAGAATTTAATTAAATAATGTGTAAATGGGAGTTTAGAGTTTATCTAAGGGGTATAATATTAAAGGGTAATAATAATAATAATATGATGTTTATTAGTAATATTATTATTATTATATTGATTCTTATATTTCAAATTATAATTTTAATTTATTTAAAGGATAAAAGAATAGGGAGGTGCACCTCCCCATCCTCCTATAGGGGGCGTGATACACCCTTGGTACAACACCCATGTGTGGGGAACCACCCTCTTCTCCGGCTCCCTCTTCGCATGGATATCACCGCCTAGAGCCTTCATAGAAGATATTTTCCTCTTCAAGGTAAGTCCTTATCTTCTAGTTTCATTCATTACATTGGTCATCTCGGCTCTCCTTCGCCCAGGTTTTGTTGGTTTAAAACCCTAGGTTTGGGATTAACCCAGATTTGTTATTTCTTTTTATTATAACAGGTGAATAAGTTGTCTTGGGACCTGTTGGTCTGTATTTCGACAACTGTCATTGATGGCATGGAAGTTTAACTTGAATTAGTTTCCCGCAATCATTTTCAGGTAAGTCTATAAACCCAATAATTGGTTTTTTACCCTTTAAATTAGATTCTTATAGTTTATTTGAGTTGTGGTGAATTAATTAGAGGAAAATGGTCCTTACCGCACTAATTTTGGGTGCCAGTTATCGTTATAGGGTGAACAGACCAATTCCTCGTATGGGTGTGCAATATTGTGGAAGTGTGTGTGTTCGAGCGCATTACGGATTGAGTTTGAAATCATTATCATGACCAATTCCTTGAGGTAGGGTCCTAAAAAATGAGTTTTTTAGAAAAATGTTTTTTTAATCTACTACTTTTGATAAAGTTGAATTTAATATTGGAGAAATTTTATTATCGGTATAAAATGGTTTTTTAGATTTCAAAAATAACATTTTTTAATAAAACCCCTCCAACATAGGTGTACTGCCTTCAAGATAAAAACATAATGTTTAGATTTATATGTTATCTTAGCTTTCTGATATGTAATTTTCTATTACTTCCCTTACATGTTAATGCACATGGGTTTAGTGGAAATTGTGAGTATTATGTGGGATAAGTTGTGATAATTAATTGTGAATTAATTATGTGCTTTGACATTATAATTGAGATAATAATAATCAGAAGACTATTTATGAGATATTAAATTACATAATATTAGATAACTAATTATTAATTAATTATGATCTTTGATATAATAATTATCCAGGAATTATTTATGAGATATTAAATTGATTAAGTTGAGATAATTAATTTTTGAATTAATTTTGTGGTTTGAGATGAAAATTAATCAGAATATTTATTATGAGATATTTAATTGGTTAAGATGAGATAATTAATTATGAATTAATTATGTGTTATGATATTGTAATACATAATATTAATCAGGGGATTAATTATGAGATTTTGATTTAGGGATAAGCTGAGATTATTAAAATGTAAATTAATTACATGATATTAGGATGGTTTATTTGAGATTATTATTTTGTGAATTAATTATGTAATATTGAGATGGTTTCTTTATTATTAATTTATTATTAAATTAATATGAGAAATTTATGAGATTTATTAATGGTTGAATTAATTAATGTTATATTAATTGTTAGTTAATTATTGAGTAAACTAATGTAATTGTTGTGTTTAACTATTTGTTGAGTTTGTAGTGAATGAAATTTTGTTAATTAGTATTTGAATTAATTAAGGGTCTTTATTAATTAATTTTATGAATTAATTAATGGATGGGATCATGGGGCGTTATAAATGACATTATACACCCATGATATACATGTTTGTATTATTGATAAAAGAGTTTTGAGGTTGGAACTGATGCTCCAAATACTCATGGGTTGTGAGACAAAGACTGATGCTCCAAATACTCATGAGGGTGTTATACATGATGTTCTACACCAATTAATTGATTTTGGATAGTGGGTCCAATTGGTCATACATTAATTGAATTACATGGTTAATGAAAGCCGATATAATATAATGATTTTTGAATTGAATATAATAAATGATTCACAATCCGGCATGGATGAGGAAGGTATTGAGATACATGTGTTCGGGGGAACCTTTGGATTTATGCGATTAAAGAAAGAATATAAAATAACATGCTAAACAGATTATTTATGGATTATATATATTGTTCATGTTCAGACTCTTATTTTCGGCTATGAGTCGAAGTAGGTATCTACTTCAGGTGACCCTTAAGAATATGGATGGGTTGTAGTTTATTTATTCAACTGAGTTGTTACTTAGTTATACCTAAATGCTCTTTATTTATATTTTATTATCTAGATTGATCTAGAAACTGGTGGTCTCAGACTACTGAGATTTATATCCCACAACCTATTCCGGATTTTATTGCATTGGGGTACCTGAGTAGACTTTATTGTTTTCAATAATTCAAACTCTTACTTGTAGTCATTTAATTATACATTGAAGTTATGAGAAAGGGACCAAGAAGGAGCTCGGGATGCTTGTGTAGATCTCCCTTGTGGATTTGAGTCTTTTCTTTATTTATGTATTGAAATTTAAAGCACATTTTTTTACTTCATTCGAATATGTATGACCATGACAAACATGCATTGTATATATTGAAATTCACCATATTCATTATTCAGTTGACTATTGCTTTATATTTGTTTCTTCTATTATCTTATTTTATTATTTTTTACCACTATTCACTCTGAATATGAGGTTATTGTCTCCCAAATGACTATCCATAGACCCTCACTGCATGTCGACAACCTCTAGAATATTGGAAGACGCTCTTTAGGTCATGTGACAACTAGTCCTTCTACTGGTTTAAGGGTAAGCTTGGTTCGGATGTTACATGTTTATACTACCCATTTTATATATCATATCATGAATTCTATTTTAATCATTTATATTAATTTTAATTACATGATCACTCTTTAAAGGGGTTTTTATTAATTTTTTTCTCAATAAAAAATATTTTTCTTTGTCTCATTTCAAATTATTAGAGACATGTTAGAAGTTATGAAAAATGATTCATTTTCATAATGTCCAATTGATTTAATATTTCTTGAATTTCTTAAAGTTAATTCTTTATAATTATTAGGATATACTAATTCAAATCAAATTCTTTTCTTCAAAGGTCACTTAACTCTATTGTTACCTCATTTGTATGAGTTTTTGGAAACTAAATTTTCATTCATTGAGTTGTGATCATTATATTGAACTTATTTTATATATATTGGTAACATTATTCCCTTTTATTATATTATGTGGTATTATATCATTCATTAAATTTTTACCAGATAAACCCATTTTTTAATACATCATTCTTTATAGAGTATTTATCATGTAAGTGATATAAATAACACTTATCTTCTTTCTTTAGTTATAAAGATTTACACTAAAAATTATTTTTCTACCCTTAATTTCTCCCACCCTAATATTCTATTATATGGTATTTTATAACCCTATTTATTAAAATTAGGTTTTAATAAAAAGAAGTTTTTATTACTATTTTTACAATGTGGGTTTTCGAAAAATGTATTATTAAAGTATCAAAAAGGTTCATTTCCTTTCATTATCAAGTTTTTAATCATTGGCTCTAAATTTCTTGTTGAAAAATTATGTCATTTTAAATGATTCATTATTATATATTCTTTTTTAAAAGTAAATGTGTCAAAATATATTTCTTCCCCTTTTCAAAATTTACTTTTGAAAGTGACATGTAATTTTTCATGTTACATAAATGTTAAAAATATTTTCTAAAATTACTTCAATGTTTTCCCCTCAATTTTATTTTTCATATTAAAAATTATTTACACTCATAGGATTTATGTTACATGATTTATTCTCTTAAAAAATATATATTTATAATTTGGGGATTTAAATCATGGTATTAGACAATTAAATTCTTGATCCTTTCTTGCGTGATGTAGGTTGAATCATTATTTTTTGACGATGTTTTTCATTCTATTCCAATATCCCTATGAGATTCCTTTATCACACTAGGTAAATTTTCTTTTAAAATAATCCACCATCTTTCTATTGATGTTTTATTCCATTATATTTTCATTTAAAGTAATTTTCATCAATTACTTAGTCTTTCTTAATCATTTTCAGTGTATAACTGTAATATTACTATAATGCATTTTGTTTTTTTAATACCCTTTTTCGATTCCTTTGAATCAAGTGTGATCACCTAGATTTCATTAATTTATTTATTAGGGAAATTATTAACATATAAATATACCCTTAATATAAACCATATAAATATTATATGCTTATTTATCCTAATTGGATAGTATTTACCTAGAAAGTTTCTAAATATCTTTGGACAAAAATTCATTTTACATGGGTTTATCATGTTCATGATTTCCCTATGTCAATCTATATGAAACCCATTTTCATTACATGTATTTTTTATTATGTGTTGAATGAACCCTATTTCCATTCCATGTTTTTTTATGATATAATTAATGTTTTATTTTTTATGGCACACATAAGTATAGGTAATGAAGGATGGGTCCTATATTTCCCTCAAAAACATCAGTTGAGAGGTTATAACTTAAGAGATTGGTATTCATGATTATGAATTATTTTCTCATAATAATGGGAAGTGATATTATGTATCATGAAATTTATGTTCCCAATACTGATATATATGACATATTTCACATATGTATTATTGGTTTTTTTATTCTCTTGATTATGGCATGTTCTCATGGATCGTGTTTACTAAATCTATTTTTATGCATGTGTTATTTTATATCTCTCATTATGATATGATTTATAGACTATGTTTTTTCAAGATGATTTTATTATGTATCTTGATTATATAACTATATTTTCATCATATACATGCTTATGGTCTTTGATTTTAATTGCTTATGTCTACCCTTACTGCTCATTGGATCTCCCCCATTTCTTATGTTTCTATTTCCCTATATTATGAAAAGAAATAATATTTAAGATGTTCCTAGAATATTATCTTAAGAGAATGATTTTTGGAAGATATTTAAGACTTTATATTAATTAATGAGTTGTTTATATAGTTGGAAAATGTCCATTAGTTGAAAAATATAAAAAAAATAGTTAGCCATTTCATTATACTCTAAAACAATAATCCTAAATGGTTATGGGATTGTGTTGTTATGGATTATTTGATTTACATTCAGTAAATACCAGATAGTTATGTATAGGTTTATATATGCCATTTTATAAGGAATTATGATTTTAAATTTTATTCTATTAAAAATACAATTCATGGACATGCCATAGGAATCTTTGTGGTGGTTTGTTAATGATTAAGCATTCTAGGGATCAAAATGAGGATCACTAAACCATAGTGAATCCATTGATACCATTTTTAATTGAATTGAATTTATTAGGTTATTTCTCAAGATAAGATAAAAAACACTTAACCATTATTAGTGAAACGAAACACGGAACATCACATCATCATGTTTACACATTATTTTTTCTAAATAAGTTGAAATGTTGAGGCTTTGATGGAAATATTTGGGAAATATGAAATGCGTAGCAACATTCCCTAAACCATCTCATTTTTTCAGGAAATTTTACCTCCCTAAAACATCAATAGGTGATCATGTATTAGTGAATAATAATTTTGAAGTGGTTTTTAAGTTATTTCAAGTATTTGGATCAAAACATGATACAATATGTCATAGTGTCATCTGTTGTCTGAGAAATTTTTATAATTTGAGTGGATATACTGACATATCTCTATTGGTGGCTCAGAATCCTCTCAGGTGTGATCTATGAAGTCATTTATTCTCCTAGATGATTATTAGGATACTCAAGGTGATCCAATGTATAAAAAATAATTAAGATAAGTTGAATTATCTTTAAGTATTTTGAAAATTTGAATTCAAAAATGAAATTCAAATCAGAGCATGTTGTGATGTTTTTATACAATATATAGAGATCAAAAAAGAGAAAAAGAAAATATATATTGATTCATTGAGTAGATAATATTTAGATATTATCAAGATGATATGAAATGTAAAAAGAATAATAAAATAATAGAATAATTTATATGCGCGTTTTGTGCTAATAAAGTGAAGAAGTTCCATGTTATCTTATAATAGTAAAAAAAGAACACGATACACAAGAAATATGAAATGGTATATTTGGTGAAAAAATCTTTAGTTTTTTCCAAAATTTAATATTATCTTAAAAGTTTAAGTTTCATTTTTATTTAGGATCTACTGAAGAATAGTTTTGAGACATGAAAACATGAGTATCAATATTATACCCTATTAACCCGAATGGACCTAAGACCTTATTATTATTAATTTTTGATAATCTTACTTTAAAAGGATGAGGGGGGACCCTTACAAGGCTTGTAGGATTAGATATTCCATGACCTATAGGTATTAGAGGAAATATATAAACTACAACTACTTAGAACTTCTCCTCCCTAGATTCTACACTTTGATGCCTGCTCTCCACCTTCGCATGGCTATTCAGCTAGGATTCTCATGCTTGCATAGGACAGTCCCAATAGCAATTCCATACCCTCCATTTTTTCCAAATCCATTATCTTTTTCTCTAGTGAATGTGCCTACTGTAAATCATCATCTGGATTCTACTCTTGTAGATTCTTTCTAGTCCATTAAGCATAATTTTTGGTGGCCCAAAATCCTTGAGGTGTCTTGATGTCCTTAAGGTAGCCCGAAGTCCTTGAGGTGGATCGAAAGCCTTACTACCCAAAAGCCCTGGTGTATCCTGAAGGCCTTTAAAGACCCAAGGACCAAACTAGTTTCCCAAAAGCCCAAATAGAAGAATAGTTCTGACTACTATAATACCCAACGATGCCTGCTATAATGCTTGATACAGTACTGCTACAGTAACATAGAAATTATTTCTCTGTCCATATTTGAACTTGGGTCTCTTGGATGAACTTGTTGATTCCTCACCAACTCAGCTAAGGCTCTTTTTAATATATCGTATTCTTTATACTTATAGTTTAATTCTAGTGGTTAGTATGATTTCAATGAGTTATGTATCAAACAAAGTGTTAACCTTTTATTTTTAAAGGTATACCTTATAAAAATATCTTCTTCATATAAAGGGGTATTGTATATATGTGTGGACAATAGATATCACTTATCTTAATATGTGGTGATGTTTTTTCAAAAAGAAACATAAAATGGAACATAATATCACTAATTCAACACACTCCCAAGTGATCTCCCTTATATTATATTGGAGGATTAACATGTGGTATAAAATCTAGGGTTACCTTCATTTTTTATTAGATATTTAGAACTTGGTGTTTTATGTCTCTATATAGTTAAAGGAGATGTCCATAATTTCTATTATCTACAATAAACAGTTAAAATTTACTGTTTATAAAGGGGATACTTACATTTTATGGGAATGGTTGTCATATATTTAAAGATAGTATTTTTCATACCTTTTATCTATCAATTATTTTGTTTTTGAAGTTTAAATTGATTCATTCCTTACTAGTGTTGATGGTGATGAAATGAGAGGAGAAAATTAGAGCAATATAGAGAATGACGTATATGTTCAAAATGTTATTTTTCATCTATTTTGGAGATTTATTTTCTAAAATTCAAAGGAATAAAAATAGAAAAATTCCAATGGAAAAATATTGAGAACATGTATAAAGGAAAAAACCAAAGTGAAGGGGGAATAGTTATATATATATGGAGGTTAAAATATGAAAACCTAGGGATGTATGATGGTAGAAATGTTGATGACTTATTTAAATGGTTTAATCAGATTGTGGGAAAATTTTGATAGGTTAGTTAAAATTTATAAGATTATATTGTAATGTAAAAGATAATGAACATCCAATCTGGTACATTTAATGAAAAAGTATCATCGTTGGAAAACAATAATCTAGAAACACTCCCTCTAGATAACTTACATGGAAATATATTTTCCAAAAAGATGATAAATGATAATTTTGTTAAAAATAATGTTATGGATGAAAAGAAATTATTTTTAAAGTAAAAAAGATAAAGAAAGGAATAAATAAAATATTTATGAACACAATGTTTTTTGTTCATATTCAAATTTACAATTGGAATTTAAGATTGATAAAATGAAGTATATTTTTTCTAGAAATGTGATAAAAGAAAATATAAAGTTCAAATGGATGATTCTATTGAAGATTTTCAATTTTATATCCATTATAATTTTTTTTGAAAATTTTACAAGATTGAAAAAAGAAAAATCCAATTAATTTTATAGTTACCATGAAACCATTGTCCTAATATCTTATTCTAAAAACACATAACATAAAATACTAATTCTGAAATGCATCTATGAGTACAACAACATTATCTCATTTACAAAATAGGGACATTTAATTGTTGAGTTTTAGAGAGTTAAGAAAAAATAAACTATTAATTCTCAAGTATTCACAATAAATGGAATCTTTGATTCAAATATATATATACATATATATCTAGTAAATCCATACTTGTTCTTTGAAATCACTCAAAAATTACACACATAGGATAATCTTTTACGCTAAGAAAACTTAATACTTTCATTAATTACCAAGGGAAAGAAAAACATAAGATGGTGTGAGCTTAAACACTCTGTTAGTGTAAACATGATTATAAACCATAAAATGAGAGATATGACGCATAATATGATATCATAATGATAATGATCATAAACTTGATAGTATGTAATAAATTGAAGATATCATAAAGACATAGATTAAAAATTGACCATAACAAAAGATCATGGTATTATAGGATTGTGGAAAAGAATAATCATGATATCATAATAACTTTTTCAGGTAATCCCTAGGCCATAATCATTATATTATATAGATTACTCCCAAGTCCTTAAAAATAGATTATTTTTACTCCCCAATTCTTTATATAGCTTCTTATAATACATTAAATTTACCCAGCACATTAGAGCTCAATCTTGGAGCACCCATCATAAAAAAAGTAATAAATATGATTTCCATGTGATTATAATAATCATATCATAAAAAAGGTGAGATAAATGGAGTTTATATCCTTTTTAAGTTATTCCATAAGGAATAATTCATTATTTTATCAATAAGCATGACATGATATACCCTTGAAAAATAAATGGGTATCAAATGATTTTAACCATTATTCTAGGTAAATAACACTCTGTAAATATGATTATTTATACAGTATTTACAAATCATGGTAAAAGTATATACCTTTTAGATAATGATTTCAATAATCATTTTATTTATTTCTAAAATAGGTGAACACACTTCAATAATGTAGTGGAACATAAGGCATTCACATAGGAAAATAATTATAAGTAAATCGTGCCTATATAAGTGGATGAATATGAAAGAAAAAAGTAGTGATGGATAATTCCATATATGTAATTATAATTTCATAATCCTTAAAAATAAATAAATTTTATGGTATCTTTTGAATAATACCCTTGACCATTAACAAGATTTAGATAATTAACACTCTTCAAAGGTATTAAGGAACTTTATTGAAAATCAGAAATTGCCTTTTCTATTTAAAAAATTTAAAATGGTGTATTTTATTAAACAGAGATAAAAATATTTTCCTTTTGGAAAACATGAAAGTGTAGATTGTAATTTTCTTAAAAAATTAAATAGGTAAAAATGAATACGTTCACATGAAAATGTCTAAAAAATGTTTTTTCTATAAATCATGACCAATGTGGAAAGCATTCAAACACTTTTATTTTAATTTTATTAAATAAAATAAATTTATTAGGAAATTAACATCAAAAAATATTTATGGAAGGATTTTCAAAACATTTATAACATTACATGGAAGGAAAAACATTTTTGAAACATATTCTTGGCGAAAATGTCCAAAATCCTTTCAAAACCATTTATAAAAACCACATCATAAAAAGGAAAATAAAAACTTCATTTCAAAATTGGTAAATGGAAACTTTATGTTAACTTTATATGAAATATATTTTGGTTATAGATCACACTTTCAATAGATAAATTCTTGATATTGAATAAAAATTGTCTATTGGAAAGATTAAAAGTTATTCTTATCAACATTGTGATTTTATTTTAAGAAGTGTTTCATAAAAGTGGAGGTTAGAAATAAATTAAATTATTATACTCATATAAAAATTAAATCTACCACTAAAAATATAATGGTGGGAAAGAGATACATTTAAGATTAAAAACAAGAAGAGATTTAATGACACATGAGAAAAATAATATGAGTTGAGAAAACAATTATGACATGAGTAACAATGTAATAAAAACCCTATAAGGAGAAAGGTGTTGAAAATGAATCTAAAATACCATGAATATAAATTATTTAATGATAAAATATCACTTTGTCTGAATATAGACCACATAGAAGTAAATTGGTTTATAAATCAATATTTTACACAATAAATGGGGTTTGTGACAAAAATCCCTTATAGCTTATGAACATTCCAATAAATATTATTAAATGAATGAGGTATTGAATTTGAATTTAGAATAAAATGAATATGGATAATACATGATATTAATTATTCAACTACTAGTGTATAAAAAATTTATAATAAATTATTTGTATAAAAAAACTTATGTCTCAAAGAAGAAAGTTTTGAGATGAACCCCTTAACTTGTTTCTATACTTAATTGGATTCAATCTATTCTCATGTGTAAAAAACATAAAAATATTAATGAATAATTTTGGAGCCATATTCATAAATAAAAATATTTATAACTTCTATTTATAATCACTCTCTATATGTATATTAGTTATTTTTTTCTTTACTTTCCTACATCAATTGTTTATGGTTTAGACCATTTGAAGTTGTTTTATAGGAGAAGTGTCAGTATTTAATCCTATTTAAAAGGTCATGATTCCAATATATTAATGATTCTATAATTAATTACTTATAATGTTTTAGTAGGTTTAAACTTCCTTCAATTAGTACATTAATCTTTATCATATAATATCAAATTAACCACAAACATTGTTCAGTGATTTTTAACATGCGAAGTGTGTTTTATTAATTAATAAGGTAAATATTGTGGTATCTTTATTAGATCCAAGACAAATAATTATTTAAAAATTCTTATAAAATTATAATAGTTATTAATTTCTCATAATTATCTGTGGCATAATTTCTTAGCATTGTTCAAATATGTGTTCAAACCGACCCAGACTTGAACACACTTTAACTCAATTTTTTTGTATGGTTAAAAAGGTTTTTATTTTGACATAATATCATTATAATATAATAATAATAAAAATATATTTATATTTTTATGAATATGAATAAAAATTTAAGATGTTTGGAAAAAAATTAAAAAAATATAAGAAAAATAAAAAATGATTCTTCATGGAGGAGTTAGTTCGCACATTGAACTATTAATGTGTCTATTTACTGATGCAATGATATAGTGAAGGTGGATAGTAAGTGAAAATATTATAATCATAAATAATTTATATAAATCATATTTATTCTTCATTATCATCACTAATACTATCCATGAGAATTAGTGGTGAAAAAACTAAAAGTGTCGCTTCATGGAGGAGGTAAGTTGTTCACAGAAACTAACAACGATTATTATTTTTCTTAGAAGATAGAAGAGAATAAATAATTTTTATACCATTATAATAATAATGTATAAAAACAATAATGGTAATGATATTAATATTATATTATGGTTATTATAGGTTTACAAATGAAATAATAAGAAATAAATTTTATGAAAGATGTAATACCTATATTGAAACCTTGAACATTCTCTAAATGATGGACTTAGATTTGAGGGAAATAGGATAATTTTTTGTGACTAGTGGAATTAGGGAATGTAAATTACTTTATGTAGAGTAAATTTGAGTATTTTTTCAAGTTAACTTCCAAATTTTTGTGGATTATTTTAATATTCAAACTGATCCCCCTTTTATAAGTGAGGAAGAGAGACTTTTCCAAAGAAAACAATTTAATGTAAGGGGTAATAATGGAATGGAATGGAATCTAGGTGAGTTGGGTGAAGGGAGGTTGGTAAAACATCTAGTTAAGACTTCCAAACATAATAAAATATTTCTATAATTTATAAAGTACATGTTAGTTTAGGAAAATTGGAGCCACCTATAATTAGCCTTTTCAACACATATTAATCTTAATTAAATATTAATATTTTCAATTCTTTTATTTCTAAAAATATAACTAAAATATCATTACCATATTTTAAAATTATTATTCTGAATTTTGGAACCATTTAACCTAATTAATTTTTGTAATATTTGGAAATATGATTTAAAATTAGACATACATGAAAATTGTTTTTTAAATAAAAGTGTGTTTTGAAACTTTAAACTTATATATAAGATAATTTATTTATGGTTACAAAATTTTATGATATTATTTAATTTATTATATAAAAAAATTATGTGAAATTAAAATAAATCTATAAATTAATTTTGGAAAAATATTAATTATTTTAAAAATATATATATAATAGTTTTCTTTTATAGAGTAACGTTTTACTTTAGTTTTACAAATGATGGGAAAGGGTTTTTTGTATTCAAAAATTATTTCAAAATCTATAATTATATTCGTTATATTTACATTTTATCACATAAATTATTTTATTACAAAATAGTTCATTATTATATATTGATAAATTCAAGAAAATAATAATTTTTTAAAAACCACACATTCGACTTAAATCTCTTTTTTTTCAAAAATACTCAAAAATTCAAAATAAGTAAATTTTGGTAATATAAATAAAAAAATATAGTTAATTTTATCTTATTCTATTTCTAAAAATTATTTATTTTACTTTTAATAGAAAATAAAATATATGAAGATCAACATCTTTTATTTTAAAATGACCTTCTTAAACATTAAGTATTTATTATATTATTTCATAATATTTTTTTAATTTAAAGGATTTAAATATTTTATATTATATGTTAAAATAGTTGTCTTTTAAAGAAGATTAATTTAATTAAATAATTTATCATTGCCTTAGTTTTAGTACGTGTGAAGAAAGATATCGAACATGGTATTATTTAATGTAATATACATATATCTACTAAAATTTTTGTATGTTAAATTCTCTCTCAATTAAATAAGTTTCATCACTGTTGATTTTTAATAAAACATAAATTATATATGTAATAAATATAGTAATGAATTAAAATAAAATTTCAAATAAAATATTTACAATAATATCTTAGTTAAAACTAGAAGATGAATATTCTCCCTCTATAGAGTTAACTAATAGATTAATTTCTCTCAATAGCTAGCTAATTAATGTGATCCTTTTCCACACATAAAAAATTTTCAAGTTCCTTTAACACATTCCCCAATTTTTTTCATCACACATTTTGGTATGATAAGCAATTTAACTAAGTTAAATTTGTTAATCATAATTTTTTATAATTGATTTTTCATATTGATAATATTTATAATCCCAGTTCTTATCCCAATAGATAGTATGTTAGGTTAATCACTGCATTTTCCATTATATCCATTGTTATCTTGGTTCCTCCTTTCATCTACCATTACATTAAAAGAAAGTGTAGGTAAGAGAATACTTAAATTATAAAATATACAATGGGAAAAATAATTATAAGAAATAATTCATAAATTTGTTGCATATCCTAACTTGTGAGTTTTTAACTTAAATCAAGGTTATCCGTGTTCATTTTATAATTAAGTTCCCTAAAATACTAAACTTACATAAAATCATATGTTCAAATATTTCATAATAGTTTTTAAATATAATTTGAATTATCCCAAGAATATCCCCTAAGAGTTTCAAACCATGTTCATGGTAAGGTTTCATTCAACGTGCCCTAAAAATATGGTTGAGATATACTCATCCAAATCATTTTAGTGTTACTACCCCAATATTCATTTTTTCGAAGCCCACATCCACTTGTAGTGTCTACATAAAGGTGTATTTCCATAAAAAGATCACAATATTAACTTTATCCAAATTTCAGGAGGTTCTCTTAGTCTTGTAGTTAGATTTTCTACTAAATATCGTTGATCCTAATCCTAAAACAATTATAAAATACTCAAAAATTAAAACATAAATTTTTATCTATACCATTAAAAATAAGATCATCTGAAACTCATTAACCATTTATTTCATTCCTAAATATTAAATAATCCTCAACCAATAAAATACTAACCTATAAATTTATCAAAAAAATCCCCACATACCTACTATAGTTCTCCTATACACACTCTCTTAAATCTAGTTCTAAAAACATATAATAGATAATAATTTCTTTGGTGCACATCTATGATTAAAATATTTTTCTCACTCTTAAAAAACAAGGACCTTTAATTTTTTATTTTTTAGAGATAAGATGAATCTTAAACTAGTAATTCTCATGTATTCTCAATAGAAGGGAAATTGTTCCACTACATAAGAATCTAGTAAGTCCATAATGCATCTTAAACCTCACCAAAAAATTATCCACACAGTATACTCTTTTTTGCTAAGTATACCTAAAACATTATATGATAACCTAGGGAAACTAAAACATAAGAAGGTGTGATATCAAACACTCATTAAGGTTAAAATTGATAATAAATTCTAACATGAGAGCCATAAGGCATAACATGATATCATAATGATATTGATAAAAATATTGAGAGTATAGAAAAAAGATATGATATCATAAATACATGGATTAAACAATTATCATAAAAAAATCATGCCATTATTTTAATATAAAAACAATATAAACATGAAATAAAAATCATATAAAAAGGATTAATATCTATTCCATCATCATTATATTCCATGGATTACTCCATAAGCCAAAAAAATGGATTAGGTTTACTCTCTAATCCCATACGCAGATTTTCATGAGATATTAACGTTTTCCAATGCATTGGACCACTATCTTGGAACACCCATCAAAATGAAAAATCAAATATATGTGTCACACATAATATCGATCAACATATCATAAAAATACAAGGAGATAAAATGGGTTTTCTATCCTTTTTATATTTTTACCTAAGAAATCATTCGGGATTTCATCAATAATCATGATATGATAATCTCCTGAAATATTATTTGGTGTCCAATGATTTTAGATATTATTATTGGTAAAAAAAACTCAATAAAAATGATTATACATATAGTATTTTCACCATATAAGAAATGGACATATGGTTTATATAATAATTTCCCTAATAAATCGATCTTCAAGGCATCTAGGTGAACACCCTTCAATCAGGTATATGAACATAGGTAATTCACAGTAGAAAATAATTAAAATTAAATCACTCCTTTAGAAGTGGATGATTTTAAAGACTATATCCATTATTTATCATTCTATATATTTAAATAATAATTTAATAATCCATCCAAAGAAGGTATATATTATCATTTGGTTAATTCCCTCAATCAAGAAGATGACATAGATGAGAAACACTCTCTGAAGAATTAGAAAATTTCTAGAAAATAAAAAATTCCATTATCCATTAAAAAAAATTAAAAGTATGTATTTTATTAAAAATTATAATAATAATTACCTTTTTGAAAACATGAAATCATAGATATTTTCTCTCAATGAAAACAATAAAGTTGGAATAGATAAATGTTCACATGTAGTTGGGGGTTAGCTTAGTGGTAAACACCCCTTAATTATACATGAAAAATGGGGTATCATAACCCATTGGACATAGGTACTATAATAGTACTATAGTGTACTGTAGTAGCGGAGAGTACTGTGCAGCATTGTAGCAAAGCGGGTACTGTAGCAGTAAAATTCATAGAATGGGTCTTGGGTCAAAAAAATGGGCCTACATGCCAAGTAATGGGCTAAATTTCCATTGGTCCTTCGGGCTCTGTAATGGGTCTCCCTCTACCCAGTTAAAGAGGTATTTTCTTTGATTTAATAATAAAATGAGGCTTCGGCCCCAACTTTCTAAAAAATATATTCACATGGAAATGTGTAAAAGAGACCCCTTCCATAAAAATGACCTATGTGGAAAATCGTAAAATGATTTTTTTCTAAAACAATTTTTGGGAAAGTAAATTTTGTTTAAATTTAAGAAACTATTTATAGAATAATTTAAAAAACATTTATAAAATTACTTTTAAGTAAAATATTTTTCAAAACTATTATAAAAAACGATAAAAAAAGTCAAATAACCTACAAAATGTTTTTATGAAACCCACTTTATAAAAAGTATAATAAAACATTAATTTAAAAATAGGATAATGGAATCTTTAAGGTCACTTGATTTAAAAAACGTTTGGGTTAAAAATCACACTTTCAATATATAAAATATGGACACAGAATAAAAATATCCATTGGATATTATATGAGTTATTATCATCAACATCGTTCTTTTATTTTAGGAATTGTCTCATAAAAGAGGGGGGTATTAATGATGAGAATTAATATCCCTATATAAAAACTAAATATACTATTGAAAAGATAATTTTTAAAAATATAGACTTGGAATATTAAAATCATGAAGAAATTTCACGACTAATTGGAAGAAGTACTTGAGTTGAAAAGATAATTACATCTTGAGTAACATTTTAATAAAAAATAATGAAGGATAAATGGAATTAAAATTAACCATAAATACCATGAATAAAATATATTTCATGATAACAAATAAAATGGGTATTATAAATTACATATAAAAGTAAATTGGTGCATAAATCAAAACATGTCACAATGATGAGAGTTTGAGACAAAACACCATTCTGCCTTAAGAGAATTCAAATAAAAACCCATTGAAAGATGGATAAAATGAATTTAACTTTAAAATAATATATATAATTATAATAAATTATATTAAATTTGTTATTTTCGTTATATAAACTATTTAAAATAAATTAGGTGTATAAAAGAACATGTGTCTCAAAGAAAGAAGTTTCGAGACAAAATCCTTACCATGTTTCCATGCTTAGTCATATCCAATCTATGATCCTATATGAAAAACATAAATGTCTTAATAAATAACTTCATAACCATATTAATACCCAAAAATATTTATCATTTCCCATTATAATCATTATATACATGTACATTAGTTAATTTTTTTGTATTTTCTCACATCATGAGTTTATAGTTTATACTGTTTATAGTAGTTTCACTAGAGAGATATTTTTATTCATTAATTTTATATTGTCCATATTTAAAATTTAATTTCCGTTACTATAATTTATTACATATAATTTCTTATAATGAATAATTTTCCTTCCATTAGTACATTAATTTGTTTCCTAGACTATGAAATCATCCATGAACATTTTTTGGTGATTTTTTTCCTATAATGGGTGATTTTTTAATAAATGAGATAAATATTATTGTATCAATTATAAAACTATTAAAAATAATTATTTGCATATTTATGACATATTATATTATTAATTAATTTATCATAATAATCTCTTACTAAATTTTATACCATTGTTCAAGTATGTAGTCAAAAAGACCTAATGTTGATCATGCTTTAACTCGGTTGGTTAGTATCATTAAAGAGGTGTTTATTTATTCATTGTATCATTATTCTAGAAGAAGGTTATTTTTTATTTTTTTTATTATGATAAAACAAATTTTTAAATTTTTTCATAAATAATAAAAAACTAGAAGAAAATGGAAAAACCAATTCTTAGTGGGGGAAGCAGTCCACACAATGCATGATTAGAATTTCTTGTTAATCATTTAATGAGAGTGGTGAAGGTTGATAGTAAGTCATAATTTAAGAATCATTAATAAATTATATAAATAATATTTATTATTAAAAATCATCATTAATACCATCCATGGAATTTGGTGATAAAAAACTAAAAATTTCACTTTGTGGAGGCGGTGATACAAGAATACACACTAACACCAATTATTATTTTTCTTAGTCGATATAAGAGAATAAATAATGGTTTTACCATTATTTTAATAACATTTAAACATATTTATGATTTTAATTTTATTATTATACAATGGTTATGGTAGTTTTATAAAAAAATTGTAATAAATAAATTTAAAGAATTGTGTGATACATATGTTCATACCTTGAACTTACTCTTGATGAATTCGTTAGATATGACAGACATAGTCTATTTTTTGGTTGTTAGAGGAATTATGGAGAGTGAATAACTTAATGGAGATAAATTTTTGGAATTTTTTAAAGTAAATTTCAAAATTTTAGTGGAGTATTGAAAAAGCGGATCTGATCCCCTTTTTATAATGGAGGAAGAGGGACATTTCTGTGGAAACAAATATGAAGGGGTAAAAATGGAATGGCATGAAATGTATGGAATTCAGGTAAATTTTGGTCTATAATATATTTATTTAATACATTTAAACTTTAAAAAATATTTTTTACGGTCTAAAGTTATTATTAATTATGTAAAATTTGAGCCACCAAAGATTACCCTTAAAACACTTGTTACTCTTAATAAAATATAAATCTTATAAAAAATTTATTAATAAAATTATATGTAAAACCTTTTTACCAAATATAAATATTGTGATTCTAAATTTTACCTCCATTTAACATAAGTCATTTTATAAATATGAGAAAATTTTATTTTATTTTAAACACATCTAAAAAACTTTTTTCAAATTAGAGGAGTGTTTTTAAAATTTAAACTTATATATAATATATATTTTTTAATAGTACTTATTTTCATGATAGTATTTGATTTAATATAAAAACTTAATTTTATATGGCATTAAAATCATGAAATAAACTTCTTTTAAAGAAATTATTAGTTAATAGAAAATATATAAAACAATTTTCTTTATTAGAGTAAACATTTACATTATTATTAAAAATGTGGGCATGGGTTTTAAAAGTTCAAATAATTTTTTTAAATGAATACTTTTATTAATTATTTTCATATATGATCACATAAATTTATTTATGACCTTATAGTTCATTATTTTATATTTATATATTCATGAAAATGAAAATATTTTTAAAAATCACATTTTTACTAAAAATTAATATTTTCCGAAAAATATCAAAAATTCATAATAAGTAAATTTTGATATTATAAATTTAAGAACATATTTATTTTTATCTAATTAAACTTCTTAAAATTGTTTATTTTAATTTTAATATAAAATATAAAGATAAACTGATTTTATTTAAAAATGACCTTCTTAAATATTAAGTGTTTCTAATATTATTTCACACCACTTTTCTAATTTACAAATTTAATATTTTTGATCATATATATTTATCTTATATATAATCATAGAGATATTTTAAATATTATTATTTTAATTTAATAATTCATCATGAACTTAATTTTAGTGTGTGTGAAGACAGATATTGAACTCAATATTATTTAAAGAAAAATATTTTAACTGAAATATCAAGATGTTAAAATTATCAAGAAGAAAGACCAAGATGATAATTCTGGAATAAATATACAAATATTTAAAATAAAATTTTTATTATAAAGTTAAGGGAAATAATTTCTCAAATTTGAAAAATCTAAATTTTGTATCTATGAATGAAAATAGTAAAATCTGTGATAAGTTGAAGAGGAAGTTGAGATATTCAATAAAGAAGTTTGTGAGAAATGGTTCATTACTAAAGTGAATAATAAAGATAATTATTATGTTAAAATTGGTTCTAAAGGTTAATAATAAGATATAATGTTGTAATTCATATGGAATAGAATTAAAATATTGTTATTCAAAGATCTATAAATTGGAGAAATAAATAAAAAATTCAAAGAAGGACAATTGGTCATGCAGCAGTGAAAAATATATTTTAGAAAAAGAATGATCCAAATTATTGAAGAATATTTATGACTTAAATAATACTTTTTATGTTGATAAGAAACTTAAAATAAACTAGGAATAAATTTGAAATATAAATATAATTATTTTGACCATATATAACAAAAATGTGTCAATATAGAAGAGGATTTGAACAAATATTGATCCAATATTAAGAATTCTATTTTATATGTTTGGTAAAGTTTAATGATCTATGAGGATTTTGATGACTAGAAAATATTATCTCATAAGTCTGGTAATACTTATGAAAATTTTTATTAAAAGTCTAAAAATAATAATCGAGTCATGGAGACAAATTTTGTAGCAAAATATGGTCACATTTAGATATTTTGAAATTCTGTGAACACTAACATGAAGTCAAAAACAACAAATACTGGTGATTTTGGAAAGTTGTATAAGAAGTAGTATTAGAATAATAATATTTTATGAGTCCAAAATAATATTTTTTTTCTAAAAAAGTAACCAATGTCAATGACTCAATGTTGGAAATAATTATAGTACCAAATTCGATACAACATGGTGGTTATAGTGGTATGTATTCCTTTTATGGATTTAATTAGTACTATAGTGTATTTGGGAATATAGAAAAGGCATATTCATTAAATTAAAAGAAAAATAATATTTCTAATATGATTATGAGGAAATATTTTAGGATTAATCAACCCATTCAATGGAAGGATGTTCAGAACTAAACTAAAGATTTTGGATAGAAAAAACATAACCGATATAAAGATCTTGAAGTAGTTTTTGGAGGTTGTGACCATCCCAATCACCCTAAAAATGAATTCCTTATAATTTTACCAACCCATATAATTTTTTTTCAATTATCAATAGCCTCAGAAGAAAAAAAATAAAATGAATTTATAATTCCTTAGTTGTGGAAGTTTTACATAAAATATAAAAAGAGTATAATCCATATATTTTGGATAGTCTAAGTTCTTCTAAAATGATATAAGATTTAAGACTTCTGAAAGATGTCGGAAATTTAAATATAGGATTAATTTACTTTGTAAATAATGGATCACTCAATGCTGAAGGAGTTGGTTTGATTATTATTTGGATAGAAAAGTTGAAATAAAAAACGTTATTTATTAAGGAATTAAAAGAACTTTTTTTAAATATTTCATATATTTTTAATGATGGAAATAACGTATTTTTTTAAATATGTTTATTTACTAATAAAAATATGTAACATAATAATATTTATTAGAGGATAGTGAGCTAAATGTAACTTGTTTTAATTGGACGAGACTAGAAACCCATGTTTTCTTATCATGAAAAAAGTTAATATGTTGTGGAAATGGAAAATTAGTCATATTTGAACAAGAAATTAGAATAATTTTAACCAAGGTAAACTATTCATTTCATTCAAAAGTTTATTAAAGAAAGATATTATATGTTCTCAACATTCAAAAATGTGAAAATTGTTAAATATTTAAACAAAAAGGTAGAAATTCAATATACCCAACTATTGGAGCTCATTCACTTTGATGTTTTTGTGATGATAGGGAAGATATAAAAAATGGGGATAATTATTTTATTTATTTCTATGATGTACCCACTCAAATTACTTTTTTCTTTTTTATTATTAAAAATATAGAGGACTTAAATATGATTAATAGTTATCAAAGAAATATATAAAATAAATGTGGTTTTACTTTAAAGAATATCCAGACTAGAAATAAAACTATGTTTTGAAATGGGATGTTCGAATCCCATTTTGAAAATCATAGAATTCAAAATTAACCTACTACACAACTCACAACAAAAAATAATTTTGTGGATGACTATAAGAACAAAATTTTGTTAGAGATGGCTCATATAATTCTAGTATAGCATGGTATATCTAGATATTTTTTGGATTAAAGATATTGTAAAAGTGGTTTGCATCCCAAATTATTATTTCTAGATACGAAACTTATATTTATCCTCTTAAGACATGTATTTAAAAGCGTTGTTAATTTTTTTGTATCTCCAAGTGTTTGGATGTTCTTGTATCATTAAGGAAAAATGTGAAATCCTTTGTAAATTTTAATAGCAAGGTGTTGATGGAATTTTCCAAGGATATCTTCCAAATTATAGAGGATATTGTTGCTACAACAAATATATTGGAATTGTTGTGGTGTAAAATGATGTGAAGGTTCTATGTTATTCAAAGAGTAAGATACTTATGAATAAGTAATATCTAGAAGCTATGATGATGTTTTCTTTTTTAAATAGCTTGAAGAAGATTCTATTAAAGAAGAAAGTTCATAATATGTACAAGTTCAAGAATAAGATCTATAAATTTTAAGTGATGAAGAATAAACTCATTTATCTTATCCAAGGATGATATGACAAAATCATATTCAAAACATTATTGTAGGTAAAGAAAGAAATGTACAGACATGGAGAAATTTGTGGACAATGACTTATACCACATTTTTTCTCAAGTTAAGCATTTTGATATTGAATATACTTTAAATAATCAAGAGATGTTAGATTCTATGAATGAAGATTTACAATATATTGAAAATAATGGGACTTCATAATTACTTCCCAATCCTAAATAGAACAATTTTATCATCAAAAATTTAGTTTTTTTGTAATAAAATGAATTAAATAGGATATGTTTTAAGGAATAAATCAATATTTGGGTTTAAATTTTATTCATAGGTTGAATGAATATATTATGATTAGTCATTTTAAATATTTTCAAGGCTTGAAAAAATTAGAAAATTTCATTATATTACAAAACAAGATATATAGGAATTCCAAATAGATTTTAAGCCAACCTTTTTCAATAGAGATATAAAAAGAGATCTATATTGAGAAACCTTGTGTTTTATATCTAGGAGAATATGATAATCTTGTATAATGGTTAAATATGAAATTATATAGGTTGAAAAAAATACAATAGAGATTTGTGTTATAAGTTGGACACCTATTTGAGGATTTTTAAATTCATAGATGGAAGAGTGCAAAGAAATATCCACATCAAATATTTCAATGAGGTATCTCAAATTTTTTTATTTAAATTGATAATATCATTTTTACTAGAAATGATGAAGAATTGTTACTGAAGTTTTATTAATATATGAAGATGTTTTTTTTTTAATTTCCATGATTAGATAAATGAAGTACTTTATAGGCCTACAAATTTTTGAAATGAAAGTTCACATTTTTCTATCATAAGAGAATTGTGTTATATAAATTTTAAAAATTTTCAATATGGAGGATTTAAAGACACATTCCACACCTATTTTAGTGTGAAAAATGTTTTTCAAAGATTAATAGGGAAAGGAAGTGGATCTAAGGGAACCTATAAGCTGATTGGAAGTCTTTTATACTTGACAACATTATGGTCAGATATAGTTTATATTGTTACTAATTGTTCAAAGAATCTATGTGACCCAAAATGTTCAAACTTTATTACTATAAATAGAATTCTTAAATATATTATAGGTATAAAAAATTATTTTTAAATATAAACTAAAGGGGTGTTTGATATGTTTAGTTACACAAATGTATAATGAGTAGGTTATGTTAATGATAGGATTTACAAATATAGTTGGATTTTTTATCTTACAGAGAGGTGTTTTTTTGGAACACAAAGAAGAATAATTTAGTCATCATTAGGGATTTAGAGGAAAAATATATGGCTACTACAAAGTATATAACCTAATTGGAGTGAATGATGATATATTATGGAGTTACCTAGGTTAATGTAAAGTTTACACTTCATATATCATAGGATAATGAAAGTGTTACAAATGTTTTAATTAATTTATGTCTGTATACATGGTCAAAGAACATTGACATAAAATATCACTTTATCAAGTAGAATAAGGAAATAAATGAATTGAAATTTTAATTTATTCCTACAAATATGTTAATTGATGATGTGTACACTAATAAACTGACTAATGATTCATTTTATAATATGATGTTGCTGTTGGGAGCTCATCCTCACCCATATCAAGTATATGGTATTGTTTATTAGTCACTTATCTTATAATTCCATTAGATATTATTTTCTAATTGTGATATAAAGTAAAAAATATATAAATATTCATTTATGTTTAGCTTCATATGTTTTTCAAATATGAATAATAAATTTTAAGAACAATATCCATTAATATGTGTTTCATTTATGGGGTAATATGTCTTAAGAGAATATATTTAGAGATAGTTATTAAAATGGTTAAGTTATGAACTTACTATGTTTTTATGTGTGGACTTTTCTAAGAGTTTATTGAAGTTCCAATAAGAATTTTTGTATTACAGATTCCAATAATGGATTTTTCAAGTTTATAACATATTTTTTTGTGATGATGTTAATGATGAAGTTTTGATTAAAGGAGAAAATATTAATTATTAATTATATTATCAAGTGGCATCATATCATCAATATGAATCAATATGGGTTTTTTTGGAAGGGGTTGAATATATATGAATGAAAATCCATGTTTTTATGGATAGTGAGATTTTACATTCAATGTTATTATTTCCTATATTGAGTTTTATGAAATAGGATTAAAATTATTGAATAATGATTCCTTACTAGGTTTTTGAATTTTGAATGTGATTTATGTTCTTTAGTTAAAAACAATATATAAAGAGAGATTTTTTAGACCAAGAGATGTTAAGATGAAGTTTGCGGAGGGTTTTCAGTATGTTTGATGTGAATAATGGTTTATAGTGGATATGATTGGTGTAATGAATTTTTTAAATACATAAATCATGTTTAAACAAGGGTTTTTTCATGCTGATTCATTTGTGGGGGAATTGTTATTTCATTGATGTTATGGAATTAAAAAAGGATTAACACAAAAAAAATGTTTAATAAAGGATTTTTATATAGTAGGTGACATCGATATGACCTGAAACTCATCAAAATGGGTGTGGTGTCCTTTTTGGATGAAAAAATTGTATTACTACACTAAACATGGTTGATTTAAAAATGGATTTTGTCTAGTTATTTAACCTGTTTAATATGTTGAATCTCTTTTATACTTTAGGGAGTAAGCATAGTGATGAATAGTACTTTATGTTGCGTGAAATGTGGGAGAAACTTTTTCAAAATGGGAATTTCACAATGATATCTTATTTTAATTATTATCCTAATAAAAAAATTAAGAAGTGACATTCCAAATGATTCACCATGGTGGTTTTATAAAGATTTTATACTGGGAATCAAAATGGGGATCACTGCATCATGGTGAATCTATTGTGACTATTTTTTGATCAAGTATATTTGTAGAGGTTTTTAATGATGAAAATGGAAAATGGAAATTAGTTTCTAGTAGAACAAAATATGGATCAATTTTCCATGTTGTATCAATTGTGGATATTTTAAGAAGAATTTTAATCATTTATTCTTTGATATTAAGAATATGTAAGTCTGGAACAGGGAGCCACATGACATAGATCATCCCTTTGTGTAAATAAAATACACCTGTCTAAAAATGATTGAGTTGAAAATGTCATATTGACTGATAATTTTGAAATTAATTCCATGTTGTTTAGTATAGACGGATTAAAACAAGGTCCAACACATCATATTTCCATTCATGGTATGATGAATGTTTTTATTTTCATTTTTTCTAGTGTCGTGACTTTATTGGTGGCTTGGGAACCTCTCAAACATGATCCTTGAAGTTTTATTATTAATTAATGATAACTAAGAGACTAAATGAGAACAAATGGATTATAAATAAGTAAGAGAAGTTTTGAATATTTGAATTAAAATTTCGAATTCAAATATTAACATTTTTTTGTGTGAGATATAGATATTCATAACAAAGACAAATAAAGTATTTGGAGATTAAATGAATATATAATATTTAGAGATTATCCATAGGAGATAAGAGTTAATCATAAGAATAGAAGATAATAATTTTTGTGCATGTGTGGTTCCTACATGGTGAAGAAGTGACTTGTAATCTTGAAAAGGAAGAATATAAACTTGACACACACAAAACCTAACAATAGTCTATTTAATGGAATTCTCTTAATATATTTTCCATATTTATGATCATTGTAAATGTTTAGGATTCACATGTGTAAAATATTCACCGTTACATAGTTAAGAGACATGTAAACATGATTTTTAAGGTTATGCCATTATTATTTTCACTCACATGTGAATTTTTGTGGTTATTGTTGTTTCAGTCTGTTTTAAATCACAATAAGAATTAACCTTTTATTTTTAGTGATGAGTCTTATAAATTTATATTCTCGTTGTTTTGGTATGTTTTGGATATGATTGGATAGTTAATATCACTTATCTTAATAGCACATAAATTTTATTCAAAATAAAACATAAACAAACTTAAGATCACTAATTTACCTCCCCCCCCCCCCGCTCGCTCAGCGATGTCACAAAGATCTAGCTGGTGGATTAACACTTTATACCCATAGAAAGTTATCAATACACTTTATTATAATATAAGTGATAATATTTCTCTCTCATAAAATCCTCATTCTCCCATGTCTAATGGAAATCTATATCATTATATCATATCACGCAGAAAAACAGAATATATTTATATATCCACCCAACTTTTTCTTAAAGTGGCAATTATGACATTTTCAAGATAAAAAATAGAATTGATATTATCCAAGAACCAAATGTTTAGTATGTTGGTAAAATTAGGCTCATAAATCACTTTTATATAATAAAAATAAACATTATTTAAAACCATCTTATTTATAATCATAAAATATCTCACATTCACCTTATCACATGTAATCACCTGAGTATATACATCAAATAAATGGGAGAGCTAAATGATCGGTAATGGGTGGAATAAGGGAAATAAATCAATTGTACATGGGTGAGCATAGTAAACATAATCATATCATAAGCATATTATTATCATCATAATCATGATATAGACATTTTGTAAAGGAATATAATTTGAAATATTCATAATAATGAAACATAATAATATTTTAGATAAATACCACACATACTTCTGATCAAATCTAGTATCACGTTAATGAATAACATTTGTTAATAAATCATAATATCATAATTTTTAACAAAGATAGCATCATGTTTATGAATAATACACATATTCTCATAAGATATATCATATTACACAATTCATTAGAGGGATATATTATTCTATTCTTACCCATCACATCATAAAATGTTCATAATCATGCTTGCCACATAGATTGTAAACAATCATAGACGTGAAATAAAATCATGGAAATGAATGGGTTTAATAAAAGTTTCATAAATAATATATTCTGGAATAACCATTTGGGTTCCCAAATTAATAAGGGAAATCATATTTCATCATAAAACATCATCATTATTGAGTGGATAATAAACAACTCAAGATGAGTCAATGAAATGTTTTGGAAATTAAGGCTTTTTAAAAAACAATTTGTTATTGGATTAGAAAAACACTTTAACAATATATAAACATTTATATCATAAAAAATATAATTTAAAGACTATTGAAATTAAATTTTAAATATATTAGAGTAATTCCCAAAATAAAAACAAAATGAGTTAGAAAATAACCAAAAATAAATATTTGGGTTCGATAATTCTAATCCCTTAAATATCACATTATTTCATTTATTTTTAGCCTCCATAATAATTAACATAGGATTATTAAAAGATGTAAAAAAGTAAATTATGTTCATTTTTTCACTCTTGATCAATCATAATCACTATATTTTATATCATAATTCCATTATAAAAAGGTAAAACATTTTGATATCATATTATTCTTAAAAATATCCCATTTTTTATGTCATAATTTTTTTCAAGTCCATTTATACGTAATTAAAACTAATTATTTGATATTATAAAACATGTAATTATATATTTATATATCATATATAATTTAATATAATCATCCATAGGGGTGGTGAAAAGTAAATAATTGTTAACATCCTCATTGGTGGTTACCCGACCGTTAATGGGACATTGTCAAAAGAGGAGGTGTAAGACATATATTATGTGCTTAAATAAAAAATAAAAAATTTATCTGAAATTAACATTATCAAGATCATGTTAACAAAATGATTAATTTTTTTAAAAAATATATATTATAAAATTAAAAGTGGATATCAAATTAGAAAATGAAAACTAAACTATAAGATGATACTACATTACCTATTTCTTATTGTTGTTTCTTTTCTATGGCCTATACCTCCTTGAATGATTAGATTCTTATTACTCCAAAATTACCTTAAGGACATAAAGTGTATTAAGATAGGTGATTTGGGAAGAAATTTGTCCTGTCTTAGTAGAATTCACGTTGTTTTTAAAGTGAGGGGTATGGGTAATTTATACTTGAAGGGATTCATATTTTAAGGGTAAAATATTGAATAAATTATTATATACAAGTTAAACCATTCATTTGAGGTATTATTAGTTTATTTAAATTAATGTAGAAAACTGAGAAATATTGTTGTTTTAATGGAATACTTATAACTTTAGGCTTTATAAAATACCTTTAAGTTATGGATTTATGTTTATTGTTTTTAAATGAAACATTTTTATAATTAAATTTATTTTGGTCCAAGATAACCAATTTAAATTTATTTAATAATTATTACATATTTTTATGTCAAAAAAACATGCGGTATTTGAAAAAATATATATTTTTAAAATATTCATGTAAAAATTGAAGTATTTCATAAAATTACCAAAAAAACACCCCTAGAAAATTTCAATTTTATAACTCTAAAAATGAAATTAATTTTATCAAAATAATTTTCTAACATATTTAATTAAGAAATTTAATATAAAATTATCATTTTTAGGTAATACATTAAAATGGAGTTTATTAAAATGTGATTATATATACATTAAATTTTATATCTTTATAATTAATTTATTGAATAATAATATTTATATTTTATTAAATTACACCTGATAATTGTCATTTATATTACATTTTATTATTTTGAGGTAGATTTTCTATTTCTAATGGTCAGGTTACTATTACAATAATCATGTTACTATTATAATGGCCATATTACCTACTAAAAAAATCTCTTAATTCCATAATGTAACATTCACTACAATTTCACCCAAATTTATATATTTTTTACTTTAAAATATTATTAATTAGTTTAATAATAAGTTTTTTTTCCATAGTTTTTTTAATGGGGAAATGATTCTAAAATATTTGAAGTATTCATATTTTCCCATACTAATTTTCTTATTTCAAAATTTTTGTCCCATTTTAATTTTTTTCATTTTAATGGGTTTATATGATAACTAATTTAATTATTTAAATTAATGAAATAAAGACTTTTTTATCATTGTGTTTTATGTTTATAATTATACATTATATAAGATAACACACATTTATTCACTAATAAAATATCATTTATAAAGTTTGGGTTATTACATTTTACCCCAAAGTACTCTATTATAGTGATCTATAACATGGACAATCTTCTCACCCATAGTGGATTCAGGTTCCAAATCGATATCCTCCCACTCAACCATTTAAGATAGTTTCATATGATACTTCTTCAACTAGAAAAAGTGAAACACAACATTAATAGGATCCATCTAGGATAGAAAAACCATCTAGTATGCCACTATATCAAGATACTCAGCAATATTAAATGGCTCAAAATAACACAACATAAACTTACGTGTCTTCCCCAACAAAAAATTTCCCAGTCAAGGAGAAAGTCTGAGATAAAAAAATCACCAAAATAAATTTTAAACACACAATGATAATAGTTGGGATAAGATTATTGTACACTCTAAAACAACACTAATATTTATTCAATCAATACAACCTAATTAATCATCTCTTGAATAATTACCAGTCTCAATAAGGAGAAGTCATCTAATGTAGACCATCAAAGAGTGGACTGACATGGTCATCGATAAATATCTATGAAGGGATCCTTATTTATTGAGGTTTGATAATTATTATTATGATAAAACAAAACCAATGATGGATTTTTCAATAATGATCTAACAAAGTGAATAACATCAGCTATGATCATATGATTAATAATTTTAATACATTCTCAATTTGACCATGTATATATGGATGACAATTCTTGATAAAATTCACCTGAGAACCCATAACATCCTAAAGAACCATCAAGAAATAGTAAGTAAAGTGAGGTTATCAATCGAAAATAATGGTTCAAAGAAAACCATGAATATTTATTATATTTTGGACATATAGGTGTCGAATATATTCTAATTATTCAACTTTGTAATAGGATGGAAATGAGTTTATTTAATTAAGAGATCAACATTTACCATATATAATTATACCCATTATGTTACTGAGGGAAACCAATCACAATGTAATATCCTAGTTTTTCTTCAAGGTACGGATCCTTTTATTTTCCGGTTTATTCCTTGGTTTTGAACAAATATAAATTTATATTATGGTTATATAGAAAACAAGGGTTTCCAAGTCTTTTTTAGATCACAGAACCCCAAGTTATGGAAGAAACTGCTAGGCAGAATAGTTTGTAGAAACAATTCCACCGACTCCTCATAGATTCTCATAACCCTACAGGGTGTTTTATTGAGTTGAATAGGACCACAGGGTTTACCTTAACTATGTAAACAAATAAAAATTACCATGTGGGGGCTTTAAGACCGGTTTTAGAGGCTTCTTTCATGGAATTTTCATGTTTAGTCTAATTGTACGCCTAACCTATACGAGTGGGTCTTGATTTAGTGCATGGTGCATGGTGGGTACATGATTTGTCCAACCACACAATCAAACCATGTGACAACTATAATTTAGGTAAAATTCCTTTTTTCCCTTAAAATTATTATAACCTAAGACAATATCATTATTTATTATCTTTAGTGAACAAAACATCTCCTCTTATATCTAGTAGAATCTCTCAAGCCTCCTTCACCTATGATTTTCTCTTGTTTCTCCATCTGACCTATAAATAAACTTATGTTTATCTCATTGGATTCCCCTCGGTAAAATTTACACTTATTTGGATCCTTTTTTTTGTTCTTATTCATATAGATGATGATATTTTGGTGCAAGATCATATTACCTATTTTTAGTTTATTCTTATATTATCCTGTTTTATTTTTATCTAGGCCTAACTGAGGGTCGATACTATATAAGGCGTATACTACATGAATAATGTTGGTGTTCTATGACTTTTACCTCAAATTCATCATGTTTATAAATTTTTTCCATTGTGTTCATTCCAATTACACAAGGATTTTCTCCAATAATACATATTACTTAAATCAAATTTGAAAAATCTAAATTTCTTATCTGAGTGTGAAAATAGTAAAATCTATGATAAGTTGAAGAGAATGTTGAGATATTTGATAAACAAGTTTATGAGAAACCGTGCATTAAAAAAATGAATAATAAAGATAATTATTATGTAAAAATTGGTTGTAAATTTTAATAATACGATACTATAGTGTAATTAATACAAAATAAAATTAAAATTATAAGGCCCCAGCCTTAAACCTTACATAATATTGAGTTATTACAAGATTACACATTGAGGATCTTTTCAGGTTTAGATTTTTAGATAATTAGATCATAAAACTTGCATTACATTCCACATTTAAACAAAGTGGTTACATAAAAGATAGTATTCATTTTTCCTATCAACGGAAACATATTTAAAATAAAACATGGATTATTTCTTGACACTTACTTGACACTATCATCATATCATTTACCATTCCCTTGACCTGTGAAAAACATTTCAAAAACATGGGATGAGCATAAAAAAGATCAGTAAGGGATATAAAAATATGGAAAGGAAACATGAGTACATGTATACACAAGAATCAATGAAATCATACTCTACTCATTAAACATAATCACTTTAACATACCTCCTCAAATCATGAATAAATACTAGAAGTCATAAGACATAAAAGTAACTTGAGGCATTCATAACATTCTTACGTAGGGAGTAACCCTCTTGGTTACGTTTGGAATACCCATCATAGTATATTCCCTAAATATCCTCAGAGAAACCTTAAAGTTTAACTCCTTCATGTTACCCAATGCATTTGAGATCTATATCAGGCTCACCCGCCCTTAGTTTATCACAGAACCACCCATCTTCATAATAATACCCAAGAACCATAACATAATCATATCACAAAAAACATGCATAAAGGAAACATAACATTTCCACTTTTCAATCACAAGATATAAATACAACACATTTATAAAAAAACATTATGAAAACCATTTTCATTACCAAAATAAAAGAAAAGTAAAACAGGGTATTTATTTTTCTTTTTAAAAAAATGTATGGCTTGTAGAGGAAGCCGAAACTCAAATAATGGTCACGACGGTGGAGAAGTCGTTGTCGCCGTATAAGTACAAAAAAACATTCCCTTTTGACTTTTATTAAAACGCATCGTATAAAAAAAATATTCCTTTTGGATAAACGTAAAAGTCAAAGGGTTTTATACACCGTATAAAAGAAGGTTGTGTATAAAACAAAACATGCCTCAATGAAAGGAGATTGAGACGAAGTCCCATACCTCGGGTCCGACTTGACTTGATCATTCTTTAACAACCTGAATAATAAACATGAGTTAATTTCTACTTGCTTAAAAACCTTTTTCAATTTCATTATTCCTTTTATATCACTTATTACCATGTCATGAACACTATGTAATTATTTAAGTTATTAATGGTCGTTTTAACGATCATTGGTACTTGAGTCAAAAATAAACTCTTTATAATTACATGTTTTTCATGTATCCATTATATCCAGAGTTATACGCATGATTTAGATATCATATATATCATATATATCCAGTATATACATGCATTTATAATATTACATAATCATTTAGAGGTAAGAAATGAAATCCACTGTTCATGGAGACGGTAAGTCGTACGTTCGCATGAACGCTACTTTCATTTCAATTTCATATTTTATGGAATGTAATCATAATTATATAAAGGTATATTATAATTCTAGTATAATATAATATATAAAATCATTAACTGCATCCTTTATATGTCCCACATATGGCATTAACGAATCAAATCACTTTGAGGGGGCGGTAGTCCACACTTCCTAAAATGAAGATATCGCATTTACCCGTAATGGAAACCATAAAGGTATGAAATAAATGAAAAATACAGAAGCTTAAGTAAAACATAAACCTATTATATATCATATATAAATATAGCGTCATCTTAATGGCCACCTTTGAAGGTGTTAAAAGAATATTGAACAATCATCGTTTTGTGAGGCAGAAATTCCCCATCCACGGAAACAGTATGTTCATTAACCATTAGATGTAGGTGTGTGTAATTGTAGCTCGAATACTTCTTATAAAAACATCCTAGTATATGGAAGATACTGGTTTTGTTACAAAAGAAATTAATAAAAAGAGTTTAGGGGGTTGGAGAAGCAAAATAAAACATAAGAACACAAGAGAAGACACTACCTTTAAATCGGGTAACTATTTTTTAGTTGAGCTAAAGGATTCCTTGGGAAAACTTCTGCCCAAATTGAGGGTTATAAGAGTTATAGAGGGATGTGGAGAGACAAAATGGTATGGTTTTTTTCAAGCCAAAGGCTTTGGAAGTGTGGGTAAGGTGGTAGAGGTTGGGGCCTTTTATAAGAGGAGAGGAGGGGCACTCTTGGAATGTTAAGAAAAGATACATTGTTATAAAATGATTTTCTGATAAAAAAGGTCCCACAATTATACATTTAGAGGATATGGTGATAAGGGTTCGAAATCCACACATCCAATATGTTTTTGACAAGTGTAGGTCTTATATTTTACATTATATTTTAATTTTCTTTAAATCGTTAAATAATGAGGTCATCGCTGCATCATCATGGTATCATAAATAATTTAATTTATTTAATGTCTAAAAATTAGAAAAAAATATCATGATTTTGGAAATCTTTTTATATTTCCAATGAATATTTATAGTCAAAAATCAGACTTGTAGAAACCCATGTAAAATATTTTTTAATAAAATAATACATGTTTGTGTTATTTTTACTTCTACTTTAAATAAAAGGCATTAATGTCATTATCTTACACAAGTGGCTCCATGGGGTCCCAAAAATCGACTCATGGGTTTTCATGGTCATTAATGACACATTAAATAAGGGTAGGACATGTGTCATGTTCATTTCATATTATTAAAATATTATTCTTACCTTAAATTACACTAATTACATCTAATCGCGATTAAAAACTTAAAAGTTACTATTCACCAAAAATTATTTTAACCCCATTGAACCACATTTTACTTCTTGATGAAAACCATGTATGTCGGATTTTTTAAATTCAAAACACAGAGGTGCTAAATTTTCATTTAAACGAAAAATCAGTTTTTTAAGTACCACTTAGTGGTTTCACTATTCATCAAAAATTGAAGTTTTTCAGAAAAATACCGAAACATCACCCTAAGCTATATTTGATATTCCGAATTCAAAATTTATTTTTATTTTACAAAATTAAAAACATATAAGTTACATTAATTAAATTAATAATTAATTCCCGCTGTCAGAGCAAATAGTGTATTTTAATGAAACAATAAGTATCAAAAGATTGACACTAGTTTAAGTCCAATTTCAAAGTGAAATTAATTCCAACGACCACTATTGGATTAAGTGGTAAAAATATATTCTAATTTAACTTTAAAACCAATTCAAAAGATAATCTAATCATATAAATAAATTACATTAAAAAGAGGGTTTCAATTAGAATACAACATTCTTCACTATTCATTAAAAAATGAACTTTATCGGAAAAATACCAAAAATTTACACAAAGTAAAATTTGATGTCCCGATTCTAAAGAAGAATTTTATTTGGTCTAATATAATGTATAATAGTGACCAAAACTATATTTATAGACCGTTCGCCATCAAAAGGCGATAAGTTGACCTTTAGTGAATGTTATAGTATTTATGCCAAAAATTGAATTCTTTTCCTATTTTAAGCCTTTATATTTTATTGGATAAATGTAAAAACATTTAAAAAAACATATATAATCATATTTTAGTTATTTCTATTCATTCCCACCAATACAATGACTATGTGTTAACTACCATTTAAAATAATATTATTTTACTACTAGTGTGCAATGTAAGATTTCAAAGAAACTCTTTGTTGCGTATCGGGTACGCTATTGAACATAGCAACCCCTTTAAAGTAAAATTAATATTTAATTCTTAAATATTAATAAATATGAAAAAGTTTTATTCTTTATTTACCTGGGATGTTACATCCTTCCCCCCTTTTGGGAATTGCGTCCCCGCAATTTTATTCACTTATCAAAATAAGTGGGGGTATTTATCCCTCATAGAATTTTCAGATTCCCATGTTGCCTCTTCAACCATATGGTTTTTCCATAAAACCTTTACCTGGTGAATTACCTTATTCCACAACACTTGCTCTCTATAGTCACGAATCTGGATTGGTTTTTCTTTATAAGAGAGATTCTCTTCCAACTGAACTACCTCTGGGCTCAAAACATGAGATGGATCTGGCATATACTTCATTAACATAGAAAAATGAAAAACATTGTGTACCTGAGATAAACTCGGAGGTAAATCCACTCGGTAAGAAACTGATCCAACATTCTCTAGAATTTCATATGGTCCAATGAACCTTGGACTCAGCTTTCCTTTATTACCAAATCGCATCACACTTTTACATGGTAAAACTTTGAGAAAAAACATGATCACCCACCTCAAAAGATAGATCCTTCCTCCAGTTATCCGCATAACTCTTCTATCTACTCTGAACTATTCTCATGTGTTTCTGAATCAACGGAACTTTTTCTGCCATCTCTTCTACCAATTCTGGTCCCATCAACTTCCTTTCACTCACTTCATCCCAGAAAGATGGAGTTCGACACTGCTTCCCATATAATGCCTCAAATGGTGCCATCTGTATACTGGAATGAAAATTGTTATTATATGAAAACTCAACCAAAGAAAGATATTGTTCCCAACTTCCCTGATAATCCATAGAACAAGCACGTAGTACATCCTCCAAAGTCTGAATTGTTCATTCTGACTGCCCATCTGATTGAGGATGAAAAGTTGTACTAATATTTAATTCAGTACCCAACAACTTTTGAAGGCCTTCCCAAAAGTTAGAAGTGAACCTGAGATCACGGTCAGATAAAATTTAGAGAGGAACTCCATGTAACCTGACTATCTCTTTAAGATACAAATGAGAAAGTTGATCTAGGGAAAAAGTATCTCGTATAGCAAGGAAATGATCATATTTAGTCAAGCGATCAACAATAACCCAGATTGCATTATTTCATCGAGGTGTCTTCGGTAATCCCACAACGAAGTCCATGGATATATTTTCCCATTTCCACTCTGGTACTGGTAAAGGCTAAATCATCCCTTTTGGTAACTGTCACTCTGCTTTAACCTATTGACAAGTCAAACACTTCACTGTAAAATCAGCAATATCTCTTTTCATTCCATCCCACCAGTAATACTCCCACAGATCTTTGTACATCTTACTACTGTCAGGATGAACTGAAAATGGAGAACTATGATCTTCACATAACAACTCTCTCTTCAACTGTGAATCACAAGGCACACACAATCTCTTCCCAAATCTCAAAACACAATAATTATCAATATTGAATTCAGGCAACTTACACTTATTAACCAGCTCTACCTTTTTCTGCAACTCGTTGTCTTGCTTCTGTGCTTGCTTAATTCTGTCTGATAGAGAAGATTTCACTGGTACCTGAAACAAAATTAAAGGACATCCTTCACCAACAACTTCAATGCCAAAGTTCATCAAATCCTTAACCAAAGTATCGCGTTCCAAACGCATCATTGTTAATGAAGCATTACTTTTTCGACTCAAAGCATCAGCCACTTTTTTTTCTTTTCCCGGATGGTAATGAATTGAACAATCATAATCCTTGATTAGTTCTGGCCATCTCCTATATCTCATGTTCAATTATTTTTGAGTGAATATATACTTTAAACTTTTGTGATCGGTATATATTTCACACTTTACTCCATAAAAATGATGCCTCCAAATTTTTTAAGCAAAAAAAAACAGCAGCTAATTCCAAATCATGTGTAGGGTAATTTACCTCATGAGTTTTCAACTGTCATGAAGCATAAGCAATTAACTGATCATTCTACATTAGGACACAACCATGTCCTTTCAATAAAGCATCACTGTATATAACAAACTCACCATTCCTGGAAGGTAGTGCCAAAACTAGAGCTTTCACCAATCTTCTTTTCAACTCCTTCGGTAGTAACCTGAGTCAACTGAGCCATCACTACAAAAAACTGTTTAGTTCTGATTCTGACCATCTCTGGTTGCTGATTCGGAAAGTCATTCTACTCTGTATGCCTTCCCAGAAAAGATGCTCTGTTTCCTTTATGAAAAATTATTCTTAACACAGACATATCTTAGTCAAAGCAACATGGTAACCTTTAAATGCTATATCATTACAATTTGACCATAAAAAATATTTTTTGATAATCATTTAATATAATTCTAACTCTTAATGTTATCTAAACCAACCTCTTATACCAACTATAAGGCCCCCACCTTAAACCTTACTTAATCTTGAGTTATTACAAGATTACAAATTGAGGATCTTTTCAGGTTTAGAGTTTTAGAGAATTAGATCATAAAACTTGCATTACATTACACATTTAAACAAAGTGGTTACATAAAAGATAGTATTCATTTTTTCCATCAACGGAAACATATTTAAAATAAAACATGGATTCTTTCTTGACACTTCCTTGAAACTATCATCATATCATGTACCCTTCCCTTGACCTGTGAAAAACATTTCAAAAACTTGGGATGAGCATAAAAAGCTCAGTAAGGGATATAAATATATGGAAAGGAAACATGATTACATGTATACACAAGAATCAATGAAATCATACTCTACTCATTAAACATAAGCACTTTAACATACCTCATCAAATCATGAATAAATCATAGAAATCATAAGACATAAAGGTAACTTGAGGCATTCATAACATTCTTACGTAGGGAGTAACCCTCTTATTTATGTTTGGAATACCCATCATAGTATATTCCCTAAATCTCTTCGGAGAAACCTTAAAGTTTAACTCCTTCGCATTACCCAATGCATTGGAGTTCTATATCGGGCTCACCCGCCCTAGGTTTATCACGGAACCACCCGTCTTCATAATAATGCCCAAGAACCATAACATAATCGTATCACATAAAACATGCATAAAGGAAACATAACATTTACACTTTTCAATCAAAATATGTCAATACAATATATTGACATAAAAAAATTATGAAAACCATTTTCAATACCAAAATAAAAGAAAAGTAAAACAGGGTATTTATTTTTCTTTTTAAAAAAATGTACGGCTTGTAGAGGTAGCCGAAACTCAAATAATGGTCATGGCGGCAGAGAAGTCGTTGTCACCGCATATGTATGACAAAAACATTCCCTTTTGTCGTTTAGTAAAATGCTTCATATAAAAAAATATTCCTTTCGGATAAACGTAAAAGTAAAAGGGGTTTATACACCGTATAAAAGAAGGTTGTGTATAAAACAAAATATGCCTCAATGAAAAGAGATTGAGACGAAGTCCCATAACTCGGGTCCGACTTGACTCAGTCGTTCTTTAACATCCTGAATAAGAAACTTGAGATAATTTCTACTTGATTAAGAACCTTTTTCAAGTTCGTTATTCCTTTTATATCACTTATTACCATGTCATAAACACTATGTAATTATTTAAGTTATTAACGGTCGTTTTAACGATCATTGGTACTTGAGTCAAAAATAAACGCTTTATATTTACAAGTTGTTCATGTATCTATTATATCCAGAGTTATACTCATGATGTAGATATCATATATATCATATATATCCAGTATATACATGCATTTATAATATTACATAATCATTTAGAGGTAAGAAATGAAATGCACCGTTCATGGAGACGGTAAGCCGTACGTACGCATGAACACTACTTTCATTTATATTTCATATCTTATGGAATGGAATCATAATCATATAAAGGTATATTATAATTACAGTATAATATAATATATAAAATCATTAATTACATCCTTTATAGGTCCAACATATGGCATTAACGAATCAAATCACTTTGAGGGGGCGGTAGGCCGCACTTCCAAAAATAAAGATATCGCGTTTACCCATAATGGAAACCATAAAGGTATGCCATAAATGAAAAATACATAAGCTTAAGTAAAACATAAACATATTATATATCATATATAAATATGGTTTCATCTTAATTTCCACCTTTTATTATGTTAAAATAATATTGAACAATCATCGTTTCGTGAGGTAGAAATTCACCATCCACGGAAACAGTATGTTCTTTAACCATTAGATGTAGGTGTGTGTAAGTGTATATCGAATCCTTCTTATAAAAACATCCTAGTATATGTATGATACTGGTGTTGTTACAAAAGAAATGAATAAAAAGATTTTATGGGGTTGGAGAAGCAAAATAAAACATAAGAACACAAGAGAAGACACTACCTTTAAATCGGGTAACTCTTTTTGATTTGAGCTCAAAGGCTTCCTTGGGAAGACTTCTGTCCAAATTGAGGCTTCTAAGAGTTAGAGAGGGATGTTTAGAGACACAATGGGAAGGGGTTGGCTGATCCAAATGATTTGGAAGTGTGGGTAAGGTGGTAGAGGTGGGGGCCATTTATAAGAGGAAAGGAGGGGCACTCTTGGAAAGTTAAGAAAAGATACTTTGTTATAAAATTATTTTCGGATAAAAAAGGTCCCAAAATTATAAATTTCTAGGATAAGGTGATAAGGGTTCTAAATCCACACATCCAATACGTTTTTGACAAGTTTAGGTCTTAGATTTTACATTATAGTTTCATTTTATTTAAATCGTTAAATAATGAGGTCATCGCTGCATCATCATGGTGTGATAAATAATTTTTTTTATTTAATGTCTAAAAATTAGAAAAAAAATATCATGATGTAGCAAATATTTTTATATTTCCAATGAATATTTATATTCAAAAATATAACTTGTATAAACCCATGTAATTTTTTTTAATAAAACAATACATGTTTGTGTCATTTTTACTTCTACTTTAAATAAAAGACATTAATTTCATTATCTTACCCAAGTGGCTCCATGGGGTCCCAAAAATCGACCCATGGGTTTTCATGGTCGGCCATGACACATCCAATAAGTGTAGGACATGTGTCAAGTTCATTTCATATTATTAAAACATTATTCTTACCTTTAATTACACTAATTACCTCTAATCGCGATTAAAAACATAAAAGTTACTATTCACAAAAAAATTATTTTAATCCCATTGAACCACATTTTACTTCCTAATGAAAACCTTGTCTGTCAGATTTTTGAAATTCAAAACACAGAGGTGGTAAAATTTCATTTAAACGAAAAATCAGTTTTTTAAGTACCACTTAGTGGTTTCACTATTCATCAAAAATTGAAGTTTTTCAGAAAAATACCAAAACATCACCCTAAGCTATATTTGATATTATGAATTAAAAAATGATGTCTATTTTAAAAAATTCAAAACATATAAGTTACATTAATTAATTTAATAATTAATTTCCACTGTCAGATCAAATAGCGTGTTTTTATGAAACAATAAGTATCAAAAGATTGATACTAGTTTAAGTCCAATTTCAAAGTGAAATTAAATCCAACGACCACTATTGGATTAAATGGTAAAAATATATTCTAATTTAACATTAAAATCAATTCAAAAGATAATCTAATCATATAAATAAATTAGATTAAAAAGAGGTTTTGAATTAAAATACAACATTTTTCACTATTCATTAAAAATGAACTTTATCATAAAAATACCAAAAATTTACACAAAGTAAAATTTGATGTCCCGATTCTAAAGAAGAATTTTATTTGGTCCAATATAATGTATAAGAGTAAACAAAACTATATTTATATAAGGTTCACCGTCAAAAGTTGATAAGTCGACCTTTAGTGAATGTTAGAGTATCTATGCCAAAAATTGAATTCTTTTCTTATTTTAAGCCTTTATCTTTTATTGGATAAATATAAAAAAATTTAAAAAAACATATATAATCATATTTTAGTTATTTCTATTCATTCCCGCCAATAAAATGGCTACGTGTTAACTACAATTTAATATAATATTATTTTACTACTAGTGTGCAATGTAAGATTTCAAAGAAACTCTTTGTTGTGTATCAGGTACGCTATCGAACATAGAAACCTATTTAAAGTAAAATTAATATTTAATTATTAAATATTAATAAATATGAAAATTCATTATTCTTTATTTACCTGGTATATTACAAAAAAAGTTTTATTCAATGATCTATAAATTGGAGAAATAAATAAGAAATTAAAATAAGGACAATCAGTCATCTAGTAGTGGAGAATCTATTTTAGAAAAACATTGATCCAAATTATTGAAGGATATTGAAGACTTAAAGAAGAATTTTTATGGTGATAATACTCTTAAAATAAACAAGTATGAAATTTGAAAGATAAATACAGGTATTTTGACCATACATAATAGAAATGTGTCCAAATATAAGAGGATTTGAACAAATATAAATCTGATATTAAAAATTCTATTTTAGATGTTTGGGAATGTTCAACGTTTTATGGGGATTGTGAAGACTAAAAAATATTATCTCTTAAGTGTGGTAATAGTTATGAAAATTTTGGTTAAAAGTTTAAAAATAATAATCAAGTCAAGAAGTCAAATTTTGTAGCAACATATGGCCACATTTAGATATATGGAAACTCTTTGAACAGTAACATGAAGTCAAAAACTGCAACTAATGGTGATTTTAGAAATAATTAAAAGAATTATAAATTTAAGAATAATATTTTAGGAGTCCAAAATAATATTTTTTCCTCAAAATGTAACTAATGTCAATTAATTAAAATTAGAAATAATTCAAGTACCGAATTTGATACAACATGCTGGTTACAGTGGTATGTATGAATTTAAGGGGTTTAACTTCAACTATAGATGATTTGGGAATATATAAACTAAATATTCATTCAACTAAAAACATAATAATAATCCTAATTTTATTCAGATGAAATATTTTAGGAGGAACCAGCCCATTCAATGGAAAGATGTTCAGAAATAAACTACAGATTCTAGATAGAAAAAACATAACTGATTTGAAGCTCTTGAAGAAGTTTGTGGAAGGTGTTACCAGCCCAATCACCCAAAAAATGAATTCCTCAAACATTTACCAAAACAAATAAATGTTGTTTCAATTATCAATATCCTTTGAAGAAAAAAAATAAAATGAAAGTATAATTCCATTGTTGTAGAAGTTTCTCTCAAATACAAAAAGAGTATAATCTATATATTTTAAATAGTAAATGTTCTACTAAAACGATATATGATTTAGGACTTTTGAAAGATGTTGAAAATTGAAATATAGGATTAATGATCTTTGGAAATAATGGTTCATTCAATGTTGAAGGATTTGGTTTGATGGTAATTTTGAAAGAAAAGTTTAAATAAAAAACACTATTTGTTGAGGAATTTTAAAAAAAATTAGGTATTTCATAGCTTTTTAATGATGAAAATAAAGTGGTCACAATAATATAGTGAGCTAAATATAACATATTTTAAGTGGATGATGCTAGAAACTCATATTATTTTTGAATGAAATAAGATAATATATTGTGGAAATGGAAATTTGTCATATTGGAAAAAGAAACTAGAATAATATAACCTAAGTGACACTATTAATGTCATTGAAAATTTTAATATTGAAATATATTAGATGTTCTCAACATTCCAAAATGTGAAGATTGTTAACTCTTCACACAAAAAGGTTGAAATTCAATCTACCTAGCCATTGGATCTTATTTGTTTTGATGTTTTTGTGATGATGAGGAAGATATAAAATAATGGGGGTAAATAATTTATTTACTTCCATGATGAACACAATCAAATTAATTTTTTCATGTTTATTATGAAAAAGATAGAGGACTTAAATATGATTAAAAGTTTTCAAAGAAGTATATAAAATGAATTTAGTTTCACTTTAAAGAATATATAGACTATCAATGAATCTATGTTCTTAAATGGGATTCTTTAATACTGTTTAAATAAGAATAGAATTTAAAATAAACCTTCTACACAACTCACACCAAAAAATAATTTTCTGGATGACTATAAGAATGGGATTTTTTTAGATATGTCTTGTATAATTCTAGTCAAGCATGGTATATCTAGATATTTTTGGGTAAAATATATTTGAATAGTTGATCACATCCCAAATTATTTTTTCAAGATACCAATCTCATGTTTTTTCTCTTATTAAATATATTTAAAAAATTTGATAATTTCTTTGGATCTGCAATTGTTTGTAAGTGCTTCTATTTTTAAGGTAAAATCTGAAATCCTTTGTAAATGTTAATAACAAGGTGTTGATGGAATTTTCCTAGGATACCTTCAAAGTGGAATAATATAACATTTATAGAACAAATATATTGGAATTATTGTGGAATAAACTGATGTGAATTATCCATGTTATCCAAATAGTAAGATAATCACGAATAAGTAATATCTAGAATTTATGTTGATGGTTTCTTTATTAAATAGCCTGAAAAAAAAAATTGTTAAAGAAGAAATTTCATAAGATATACAAGTTAAATAATAAGATCCATAGATTTTAAGTTATGAAGAATAAACTCATTTATCTTATCCAGGGATGAGAAAAAAAGTTCGGGTTTAAAATACTATAGTAGGTAAAGGAAGAGAGGTAAAAATTTGGAGAAATTTGTGGACAATGAAATACACCAACATTTTTCTCAAGTTAAACCCTATGATATTGAAGATACTTTAAATAATCAAGAGTGGGTTGATTATATTAAGTAAGTGTTATAATATATTGAAAATATTTAGACTTTATAATTCCTACCCATGCCTAAATAGAATAATTTTATCATCAAAAAATGAGTTTTTCGGTAATAAAATGAATTAAATAAGATAAGTTTTAAGGAATAAATCAATATTTGTTTTTAATTGTTATTAATTGGTTGAAGAAATATATTATGATAAGTTATTTTCAATAGTTTCAAGGTTCTAAGCCATTATAAAATTTCATTATATTACAAAAAAAAAAGAAATATAGGATATTCCAAATGGATTTGAAGCCAACCTATCTCAATAGAGTTTTAAAAAGAGGACTATATTGAGAAACCATGTGTTTTATTTCTAAAAGAAGATTATAATCTTTTATAAAGGTTAAATATGACATTATATAGGATGAAAAAATGCATAAGAGCATTGTGTTAAAAGTTGGACACCTTTTGGAGGATTTTTAATTTCATAGAGGGGAGAGTGGAAAGAAATATCCACATAAAATATTTCAATGAGGTCTCTCCAACTTTTATTATTTATATTTATAATATTATTTTTTATTATAAATTATGAAGAATTGTTACGGAATTTTTCTTTATAGATAAAGATGTTTTTTGAATTTATGTGATTGGATAAATTAACTACTTTTTTTCCTACAAATTTCAAAAAATAAATATCACATTTTTCTATCATAAGAGAAATTTGTTATATAAATTTTGAAAATTTTCAACATGGAGGATTCAAAGACACTTTCTAAAACTATTTTAGTGTAAAAAAAGTTTTCCAAACACGAATAGGTAATGGAAGTAGATATAAAAGAAACCATAATCTAATTGTAAGTCTTTTATACACTGACAACATCAAGGTCATATTTAGTTTATATTGTTACAATTTGTTCAAAGTATCAAAGTGTTCCAAAAGGCTCCAACATTATTACTATAAAGAGGATTGTTATTTATATTATAGGTATAAAAAGAATTATTTTTAAATATAATTGTAAAGGGGGGGATTTATATGTTTAGTTAGACAAATGTAGAATGAGTATGTTATGTTGATGATAGGATTTCAAAATATAGTTGGATTTTATATCTTAGAAAGAGGTTTTTCTGGAACACTAAGAACAATAATTTAGTCATCTTGAGGTCTTTAGAAGAAAAAATATATGGCTACTGAAAATTACATAACATAATTGGAGTGAATGATGATATATTTGGTGGTTATCTAGGTTAATGTATAGTTTCCACTTCTTATATCCTAAGATAATGAAAAAGTGTTTCAAATGTTTTAAGGAATTTAAATTAGTATACAATGTCAAAGAACAGTGAAATAAAGTAGCACATTATCAAGGAACACATGGAAAAAAATGAATTGATGTTTGAATTTATTCCTACAAAGAATTAAATTGATGATGTTTTCACTAATAAACTATCTAATGATTCATTTTAGAATATGAGGTTGATGTTAGGAGCTCAACCACACCCATATAAAGTCTAACGTGTGATTTTTTAGTCATTTATCTCGTAATTTCATTATATATTATTGTTTAATTGTGAGATAAAGAAATATATATATATAAATCTTCATTTATGTTTACCTTTATATGTTTTACAAAGTTGAATAATATATTTTAAAGAAAATATCCATTAATATGTGTTACATTTATGGGGTAATATTTCTTAATATAATACATTTACAGAGAGTTATTAAATTTGGTATGTTATGAATTTAGTATTTCTTCATGTGTGGAATTTTCTAATACTTTAATGAAGTTCCAGTAGGAATTTTTGTAATATAGATTCCAATAATAGATTTTTTGTGTTTATGATATATTTGTTTTTGATTATGTGAATGATGAAGTATTGATTAAAGCAGAAAATATTAATTATTAATGATATTATCAATTGGCATTATATCATCAATATGAATCAATATGGGGTTTTTTGGAAGAGTTTGACTATGTATAAATTCAAATACCTGTTTACATGGACACTGAGATTTTATTATTCAATTTTATTGTTTCCTATATTGAGTTCTATGAATTATGATTCAAATTATTTAATAATTATTGCTTACTAGGTTTTTGAATTATGAATGTGATTTATGTTCTTTGGTTAGAAAAAAAAATATATCGGGGGAGATTTTTTAGACCAAGAGAAGGTAAGATGATGTTTGGGTATGGTTTTGAGTTATTTTTTTGTGAATAAAGGTTTGGAGTGGATATGATTGGTGTAATGACTTTTTTTCATCACATAAATCATGTTTAAACTATGGTTTTTCATGGTGATTCATTTGAGGTGGAACTTTTATTTCTTTGATGATGTGGAATTAATAGAGAATTATTACAGAAATTTAGATGTTTAAAAATTATTTTGATATTGTAGGTGAAATCAATATTCCCTAAAACATTGTCAAAATGGGTGGGGAGTCTTTTTAGGATGGAAAAATAGGATTACTACACTAAACATGGGTGTTTAACTAGGAGTTTTTTCAGGTTATTTAAACTATTTAATATGGTGAATCTCTTTTATACTGTGGGGAGTAGACATAGTGACCTATAGTAATTTGTGTTAGGTAAAATTCGGAGAAATTTTTTCAATATGGGAATTTCACAAGGATATTTTATTTGAATGCTTATCCTAATAAAAAATTAAGAAGTTAAATTCCATTTGAGTTACCATGGTGGTTTTATAAAGGGTGCATACAGTGAATCAAAATGGGGATCACTACGTTATGGTGAATCTATTGTGACCGTTTTTTCATCAAGTATATTTGTTAAGGTGTTTAATGATGAAAATGGAAATTGGACAATAGTTTTTAGTAGAACAAAATATGGATCAATTTTCTTTTTTGTATCCATTTTTTAATTTTTAAGATTAATTTTAATCATTTATTATTTGATAGAAAGAATAGGTAAGTTTGAAACTGGGATCCCCATGACATAGACCATCCCATGGTGTGAAGAAATTTCACCTGTCTAAACTGGATTGAGTTGAAAATGTCATATTGGCTAATAATTTTGAAATTAATTTCATGTAGTTCAGTGTAGATGGATAAAAACAAGGTCCAACACATCATATTTCTATTCATGGTATGATGAATGTTTCTATTTTTAGTGGTTCTTGTAGAGTGTCTCTATTGGTGGCTTGGGAGCCTCTCAAACATGATCTTTGAATTTTTATTATTCATTAAGGATAACTAAGAGTCTCAAGGGGATCAAATGGACTAAAAAAGTAGAAGAAGTTTCGAATATTTTAATTAAAATTTATAATTCAAAGTTTAACAATGTTTTTTATGTAAGATATTGATAATAATATCATAGAGAAAGAATGTATTTGGAGATTCAATGTGTTGGGAAAAAATCCGTCAAGGTATCATTGAAGAATTTTTTAGCTGATTGTGTTTGTTGATAAAGTGGACATCTATGTTGTGTTTGTTGACAAAGTAGACCATGGTGTATGAGTGTGTTGACAAAGGGGGGTTAAATGGTGATTTGTTGGGTTCAAGGGATGCTTCCAACAATCCATTATTGATTGAAGAACTTCGACAAAGGAATGGATGATCTAGAGGCGGTACAAAAGAGAAGATACATGTTCGCGCCGTTTTCCAGTGTATGCCAAATTTTTGGTCTTGAAAATCGTAAAATATAGAGATGTGTTTTTGGAAAAGGGAGGTGCGCGCAAAATTGGAGTGGTGTGCGAAAAATTATGTGTGGCGCACAAAATCAGCGGGATGCGCGAAATAATTCTGTGGTGCGTGAAATATGTGGGGGATGGGTGTAATAGAGAGATGAAGATTTTGGGCTAGAGGTGTTTTGAGATCATAAGATCAAAAATTTGCAAATGATTGAGGTCTGCAAAAAATTGGAGTGAGGTTTGAAATATGGTATGGCGCGGAAGATGTGTTTTTTGCGCTAGAAGAGGATTGCACACGGAAGAATGGTTTTTCGCGTGGGGATGATTTTTCCTATAAATATGAAGTGACCCCCCTCCATTTGGAAGCGGACAAGACTTAGAGAATACTCATGCATTGGTGTGCAAAATTAAAGTTTGCAAGGGAGTTGCGCCTAAAAAATACGTTTGCGAGTAAAGTTAGGTTTTGTGTGTAAAGTGAAGGTTGCACATAAAAGAAGGTGGTGGTGCGTAAAATCAGTTTTGGCGCGTAAAAGTGGTGTTGCGCGAAAGGAGGATTTCGGGCAAAAGTAGAGAATTGTGCACAAGGAAGTTTTGAGGCTGTGCTTAAAATTTGGAGTTTGCACGTAAAAGAGATGTTGTGGGAAAATTGAATTTCTCACAAAGCAAGGGAATTACGTGCAAGGTACTGTAAGGGCATCGCGTAAAAATTGGGGTTGCCCGGTACACCTGGTGCAAAGTGAGATTCATATGTGGGTGAAATTTGAACATCAATAGAGCATCTATCAATAGTTAAAGATGTGGATTTCATTAGTGATAATGAAGAGACCTATAGGTCTATAAACTGTAAGTAGATCCTTTCCAGAGCAGTGAGCAATGGAAGGGGAAGATGGTGATCCTCTCCACCAGCAGTGATCCAGAGAGAGAGAAACAGGGAGTAACCCTTGGGAAAGCGGTGAGCTGACCCTAAAACTTGTAAAGGTAGTGAGCCTGGGAATAGAAGTGATATATCCCGAACCTTGTAAACATCAGTGTTCTTTAGTGGATTTGGTACAACAGCACATCGCTATTGTATACTCCTTGGATGTAGCCCAGTGAGGGTGAACCAAGTAAAAATCTTTGTGTCTGCCTGATTTCTTCCCTGCATTGCATTCAAATCATTATTATTAGATAAAGAATAAAATATGTGACCATACTTAATACACAAGTGAAAAAAAAAGTGGCCATTGTAATAAAGAGTTCAAGATCTAGTGGGGCAGGACGAATTTTGAATACAAATATTCGTACCCTGATTGACCCCCCCTCTCAGGGTATATAGGCCCCTATTATTCCTAACATAATGAATATATAATATTTATAGATTATCCATATTAGAGAATATGTAAGAAGAAAAATAGAATAAAAACATTTTTGTTCATGTGTGGTTTAAACATAGTGAAGAAGTGACTAGTTATCTTTCAAGGGAAGAAGAAGAACTCGACACACAAAAAACCTAATAGTGGTATATTTAATTGAATACTCTTTAGTTTTTTTCAGTATTTATGATCATTGTAAAAGTGTTGGATGCACATGTGTGAAATATTCACTAATACATAGTTAAGAGACACGTAAACATGAGTTTTAATGTTATACTGTGATTATTTTCAATCACATGTGAATTATTTTGGAGAGTGTTGTTTCAGTGTGTTTTAAATCACACAGATAATTAACCTTAAATTATTAGTGATGAGTCCTATAAATTAATATTCTCTTTGTTTTGGTGTGTTTTTGATATGTTTGGACAGTTAATATCACTTATCTTAATAGTACATAAATTTTATTCAAAATGAAACATAAAAAGAAACTTAAGATCATTGATTTACCCCCCCCCCCCCATGCTCAGTGATTTCACAAGGATTCTATAGGTGGATTAACACTTTATACCCATATAAAGTTATCAATACACCTTATTATAATATAAGTGAGAACATTTCACTCTCACCAAATCTTATTCTCCCAAGTCTAATGGTTATTTATATCATTATATTATAACGCGCAGACAAATAGAATAGATTTATATCGCCACCAAACAATTTGTTAAAGTGAAAATTACATCATTTTCAAGATAAAAAAATTAGTGATACAATCCAAGAACCAAATTTTTAGTATCTTGTAAAAAATAGGCTCATAAATCACATTAACATAATAAAACATCAATATTATTTAAAACCATTTTATTTTTCATAATAAAACATCTCACTTTCACCTTAGCACATGTAATCACCTGAGGTTATACATTAAATAAATGGGTGACCTAAAAGCTAAGTAATGTGTGCAATAAGGGACATAAATAAATAGTACATGGGTGGGCATAGTAAGCATAATCATATCATAAGAATATTATTATCATCATAATCATGATATAAACATTTGATAAAGGTATAGAATTTAGAATATTCATAATAATGAAACATCAAAATATTTTGGTCAAATACCACACATAGTTGTGGTCAAATCTAGCATCATGGTCATGAATAAAATATGTTCATAAATCATAATATAGTAATTTTGAACAAATATAGAATCATGTATTTGAATAATACACATATTATCATAAGATATATCACATTCCCCACTTCATTAGAGGGATATATAATCCATGTCTAACCCATCACATCATAAAATGTTCATAATCATGCTTGCCACATATATTGTAAAACAATCATAGTCGTGAAATAAACTCATGTAAATGAATGGGTTTCATAATGTTTTAATAAATAATTTATACATGAATAAACATTTGGGTTCCCCATTTAATAAGGTAAATCATATTTCAGCATAAAACATCATCATTCTTGAGTGGATAACAAACAACTCAAGATGAGTCAATGCGATGTTTTGGAAATTAATGCCTTTTAGAAAAATCATTGTTAATGGATTAGAAAAACACTTTAATAATAAATATATATTTATATCCCAAAGAAAATATAATTTAAATACTATTGAAATTAACTTTTAAATGTATTATAGGAATCCCCTACTAAAAATAATATGAGTTAGAAAATAACCAAAAATAAAGAGTTGGTTCCGAGAATTCGGATCCCTTAAATATCACATTATTTCATCTCTTTTTAGCCTCTTGAATAATTAACATAGTATTATTAAAACATGGAAAAAAGTGAATTATGTTAATTTTTTTGACTCTTGATCAATTATAGTCATTTCATTTTATATCATAATTCCTCTTCAAAAAGGTAAAACATTTTGATATCATATTTTTCTAAAAAATATCCCGTTTTGTTTTGATTTCATAGTTATTTCATGTCTATTTATATGTAATTAAAACTAAAAAAGGATATTATAAAACATGTAATTATACATTTATATGTTATATATAATTTAATATAATCATCCATAAGGGAGGTGATAAGTAAATAATTGGTAACATCCTCATTGGTGGTTAACCGACTGTTAATGGGACATTATCAAAAGAGGAGGTGTAAGACATATATTATGTTCTTATATAAAATATAAAATTTTTATAGAAAACTAAAATTATTAATATCATGTCAAAAATTTTTTTTTTTTTTTTAAAAATATATTATAAAATTAATAGTGGATATCAAATTAGAAAATGAAAACAAAACAATGGGATGAAACTACATTACCACTTTCTTGATGTTGTTTATTTTCTACGGCCCATACCTTCTTGAAATATTAGATTTTTATTACTCCAAAATTACCTTAAGGATTTAATGTGTATTAAGATAGGTTATTTGGGATGAAATTTATCTTTTTTTAGTATAATTCAAGTTGTTTTTCAATAGAGGGGGTTGGTTAATTTATACTTTAAGGGAGTCATATTTCAAGGGTAAATTTTGAATAAATTATTATATTCAAGGTAAACCGTTCAATAAATATTTTATTAGTTTATTAAAAGTAATTTGGAATAAGAGAAATATTATTGCTTTAATGGAATACTTATAACATTAGACTTTATAAAATACTTTTAGGTTTGGGAATTAAGTTTAATGTTTTTAAATGAACCATTTTTCTTATTAAATTTATTCTGTTCCAAAATAAACAATTTAAAATTTATTAATTCATTATTACATAATTTAATGTCGAACAAACATACAGTATTTGAAAAAAAAAAAAATATTCACGTAAAAATTGAATTTATCCATAAATTTACCAACAAAATCACCCCTATAAAATTCTAACATTCTAATTATAAAAATTACATTTATTTTATCAAAATAATTTTCTAAAATAGGTATTTAAAATTCTTAATATAAAATAATCATTTTTATAAAATATGATAAAAGAAGTTTATTAAAATGTATTTATATATTCTTTGAATTTTTTATCTTTATACTTATTTTATTGAATTATAATATTTATATTTTATTAAATTACTCATGATAAATGTCAATTATATTACATTTTATTTTTTTTGAGGTAGAATCACATTTTCTAATGGTTAGGTTACTATTACAATAGTTGTGTTACTTTTCCAATGGTCATATTGCCTACTAAAAAATCTCTTAATTCCATAATTCAACATTCACTACAGTTTCACTCAATTTTATATATCTTAACTTTCAAATATTTTTTATTAGTTTAATAATATTTTTTTCTTTTCTATAGTTTTTTCATGGGGAAATGATTCTAAAATATTATAAGTATCTATATTTTCCCATTCTAATATTCTTATTTCCAATTTTTTTGTCCAAATGTTATTTTTTTCATTTTAATGGGTTTATTTGATAACTAATTTAATGATTAAAATTAATTAAATAAAGAGTTTTAGTTTATCATTGTGTTTTATTTTTTTAATTCTACATAATATAATATAACACACATTTATTCAGAAATAAAATATCATTTATAAAGTTTGGTTTATTAAATTTTACCCCATATTAATTGATTATACTGATCTATAACATGGAAATCCTTCTCATCCATAGTGGATTCAGGTTCCAAATCGATATCCTCCCACTCAACCATCTGAGACAGTTTCATATGATACTTCTTTAACTGGAAAAAGTGAAATATTCCATTAATAAGATTCATCTAGGATCGAAAAATCATCTAGTACACCACTATATCAAGATAACTAACATTATTAAATGGATTAAAATAAAACTACATAACCTTACATGGCTTCCCCAAATAAAAATTTCCCAATCAAGGGGAAACTCTGAGATAAACCAAATCACTAAAAGTAATTTTCAACTGACAGTGATAATAGTTGGGAAAAGATTTTTGGAAACTCAAAAACACCACTAATATTTTTTTCAATCAATATAACATAATTAATAATCTCTTGAACAATTATTAGTCTCAATAATAAACACTCATCTAATGTATAAAATTAAAGAGCGGACTAACATGGTCATCTATAAAGATCTATGAAGGGATCCATCTTTATTGAGGTTTGATAATTATTATTTTCATAAAACTAAACCAAGGATATATTTTTCAATAATGATCTACCAAAGTGAATAACATCATCTTAGATCATATTCTTAATAATTTTTATAGCCTTATTAATCTATCCATGTATATATGGATGATAATCTATGATCAAATTTATCTAAGAACCCATAACATCCTAAAGAACCATAAATAAATCGTAAGTAAAGTGAGGGTATCCATCAAAAACAATGGTCGAAGGAAACCATGAATATTTATTATATTTTGTACATCTAGGTGTCCAAGATATTATAATTATTAAACTATATATTATGATGGAAATTATTTGATTTAATTAAGAGATTAATAATAACAATATTGTATTATACCCATTATGATACAGAGGGAAACCAGTCACAATGTAATATCCTAGTTTTTCTTTAAGGTAGGGATCCTTTTCTTTTCATGTTTATTCCTTTATTTTGACCTAATATGAATTTAAAGTATTATTTTAGAGGAAAAAAGGGTTTCCAAGGGTTATTTAGAGCACATAACCCCAAGATATGGATGAAAATGCTAGGAATAACTATTTTTATAAACCATTCCACGGAGTCTTCACATTTTCTCATAACCTTATAAGGAGTTTTAGTGAGTAGAAGAGGGCCACAGGGTTTCTCCAAGATGTATATACCAAGACAAATTACCATGTGGGTGTTTTAGATCATGGTTTAGAGGCTTTTTCCAGGGGAGTTTCACGGTTTGTCTAATTTTTTTCCCAGCCTATGCGAGGGGGTCTTGAGGCAGTGCATGACGCATGGTTGGTACCTGATCTGTCCAACCACACGGTCAAACCATGTGACCCCTATAAGTTAGGTAAAATGAATTTTTTCCCTTAAAATTATTTCAACCTAAGTTAACCTCATTATTTCTTGTCTCTAGTGAACAAAACCTCTCCTCTTATATCCATTAGAATCTCTTAAGACACCTTTAGCTATGATTTTCTCCGGTTTCTCTATAAAACCTATAAATAAACTTATGTTTATATCATTGGATTTCTCTTGGTAATATTTACACTTATTAGGGTCGTTTTTTGTTCTTCTTTATATATATGATGATATTTTGGTGCAAGATCATATGCCGTATTTTCAGTTCAATCGTATATTATTCTACTTTCTTCTAATCTAGGATAAATTGAGGGTTGATACATGATAAGGCGTATACTACATTAATAATGTAGGTGTTCTATTACTTTTACATCAACGTATTCATGTTTATAAATTTTTTCCATTGTGTTAATGCCAATTCTCCTAGGAGTTTGTCTAGTAATACATATTCCTTAAGTCAAATTTGAAAAATCTAAATTTCTTATCTAAGTGTGAAAATTATAAAATCTTTGATAAGATAAAGAGGACGTTGAGATATTCTATAAAAAAATTTATGAGAAACTATGCATTACTAAAGTGAATAATAAAGATAATTATTACGTTAAAATTGGTTCTAAAGGTTTATAATAAGATACTATGGTGTAATTAATACTAAATAAAATTAAAATAGAGTTATTCAAAGATCTATAAATTGGAGAAATAAATAAGAAATTCAAAGAAGTATAATCAGTCATCTAGTAGTGGAGAATCTATTTTGGAAAAATAATGATCCAAATTATTGAAGGATATTGATGACATAAAGAATAATTTTTATGGCGATAAGACTCTTAAAATAAATAAGGAATAAATTTGAAAGAAAATTATTAGGATTTTGACCATATATAATATAAATTTTTCCAAATAGAAGAGGATTTGAACAAATATAGATCCGATATTACAATTTTATTTTAGATGTTTGGTAATGTTCAATGTTCTATAAGGATTTTTAAGACTAAAAAATATTATATTCTAAGTGTAATAATACTTATAAAAAATTTGGTTAAAAGTTTAACAATAATAATATATTCAAGAATTCAAATTTTATAGAAAAATATGATCATATTTTGATATGTGGAAATTCTATGAACACTAACAAGAATTCAAAAACTATAACTAATGGTTATTTTGGGAAGACTTAGAAGAATTGTAAATTGAATAAGAATATTTTAGGAGTCTAAAATAATATTGTTTTCTCAAAAATTAACCAATGTCAATGAATCAAAGTCAAAAATAATTCAAGAACCAAATTCGATACAACATGCTGGTTACAGTGTTATGTATGCTATATATAGATTTAACTAGTACTATTGAGAATTTGGTAATATAGAAAAGATAAATTATTTCAATTAAAAACATAATAATATTCATACTAAGATTATTAATAAATATTTTAGGAATAATCAACTCGTTTAATGGAACAATGATCAGAAATAAACTACAGATTCTGGATAGAAAAAACATAACTAATTCGAAGCTCTTGAAGAAGTTTGTGGATGGTGTGACCAACCCAATCACCCTAAAAATGAATTCCTCATACTTTTAAAAATCCATAATTGTTTTTTCAATTATCAATATCCTCTAAAGAAAAAAAAAATAAAATGAATTTAGAAGTCATTTGTTTGGTAAGTTTTTCGTAAAATATAAAAAGATTATAATCCATATATTTTGGATTGTAAATGTTCTTCTAAAATGATATAATATTTAAGACTTATGAAATATGTTGAAAAGTGAAATATAGGACTAAATAAATTTTGAAATAATGGGTCACTCATTTTTGAAGGAGTTGGTTTGATGGTGATTAGGAAAGAAAAGTGGAAATCAATAAAAAATTGTTGATAAATTAAAAAAAATTAAGAATTTCATATCTTTTTAATGATGATAATAAAGAGTATTTTTAATAGGGTTTCTTACTGATAAAAATATAATATTTAATAATGGTTATAAGAGGATAGTGAGATAAATGTAAATTATTTTAAGTGGATGATGCTATAAATCCATGTTATCTTGGCATAAAGAAAGATAATATGTTGTGGAAATGGAAAATTAGTCATATTGGAACAAGAAACTAGAATAATATCACCCAAGGGACACTATTCACATCATTCAAAATTTTAATAGAGAAATAGATTAGATGTTCTCAACATTCCAAAATGTGAAAATTATTAACTCTTTATACAAAATGTGGAAATTCAATCTACCCAACCATTGGAGCTCGTTCATTTTGATTTTTTTGTGATGATGAGGAAGATATAAAATAATGGGGATAATTAATTTATTTATTTCAATGATGAACCCACTCATATTAAGTTTTTCATGTTTATTATAAAAAATATACATGACTTAAATATGATTAAAAGTTATCAAGGAATTATAAAAAATGAATGGGTTTTACTTTAAATAATATCTATACTATAAATGAAACCATATTTCCAAGTGGAAAGTTTTTAATCCCATTTATAGAATCATATAATTTAAAATTAGCCTACTACACAACGCACACCAAAAAAGAATTTTGTGGATGACTATTAGAATATACTTTTTTTAGAGATGGCTCATAAAATTCTAGTCAATCATGGTATATATAATTATTTTTTAGAGAAAATATATTCTAAAAATGGTTCACATCTAAAATTATTGTTTCTAGATAACAAACTTATATTTTTCCTCTTATGACATGTATTTAGAAACTTCGCTAAATGTTTTTTTCTCCAAGTGTTTTGAAGTGCTTCTATCATTAATGTAAAATGTGAAAACCATGGTAAATTTTAATATCATGGTGGAAATGGAATTTTCCTAGGATATCCTCCAAATGGAAGATGATATTGTTGCTACAACAAATTGATTGGATTTATTGTGGAATAAAATGATGTGAATGTTCTATGTTATTCGAAGAGTAATATACTCATGAATAAGTAAGATCTAGAAGTTATGACAACGTTTTCTATTTTAAATAACCCGAAGAAGATTCTATTAAATAAGAAAGTTCATAAGATGTACAAGTTAAAGAAGAACATACAAACATTTTATGTGATCAAGAAAAAACTCATTTATGTTATCTAGGGATGAAAAGACAAGTTCTGGGTAAAAACATTATTTTAGGTAAAGGAATAAATTTACAAACATGGAGAGATTTTTGGATAATGACTTATACAAAAAGTTTGCTCAAGTTAAACCTTGTGATATTAAAGATATATTAATGAATCAAGTGTGGGATGATTCTATGAATGAAGAGTCAGAATATATTGAGAATAATGAGATTCATAATTCCTACCCAAGCCTAAATAAAACAATTTTATCATCAAAAAATGTGTTTTTTGTAAAAATAAAATGAATTAAACATGATAATTTTTATGGAATAAATAAATATTTTCATTTAAAGTTTATTCATAGGTAGAAGGAATATGTTATGATAAGTCTTTTTAAATAGTTTCAAGGCTTGAAACCATTATAAAATTTCATTATATTACAATACAAAAGAAATATAGGATATTCCAAATGGATTTTATTCCAAACATTCTCAATAGATTTATAAAAATAGGTCTATATTGAGAAACCATGTTTTTTATTTCTAGTAGAAGATTATAATATTGTATAATAGTTAAATATGACCTTATATAGGATGAAAAAAATACATGAGAGTTTTGTGTTATAAATTTGAAACATATTTGAGGATTTTTAATTTCATAGAGGGTAGAGTGGAAAGAAATATCTACATAAAATATTTCAATGGGGTATATCTAATTTTTATTATTTATATTTATAATATCATTTTTACTGGAAATTATTAAGAAGTGTCACTGATGTTTTCTTAATAGATAAATATATATTTTTTGAATTTTTATGATTGGATAAATGATGTACTTTTTAGGCCTACAAATTTATGAAAATAAAGATCACATTTTTCTATCATAAGAGAATTATGTTATATCAATTTTGAAAATTTTCAACATTTTGGATTCAAAGATACTTTCCACTCCTATTTCAGTGTGAAAAACATTTTCCAATGATGAATAAGGAATGTAAGTGGATCTAAGGGAACCCATATACTGATTAGAAGTCTTTTATACATGACAACATCAAGGTTAGATATTGTTTATATTGTTATTATTTTTTCAAAGTATCAAAGAGTTCCAAAATTTTCCACCATTATTACTATAAATATGATTCTTAAATATATGATAGGTATAAAAAATTTATTTTTAAATATAACAGTAATAGATGGCTTCATATATTTAGTTACACAAATGTATAATGAGTGGGTTTTTTGATGATAGGATTTCAAAATCTAGTTAGATTTTCTATCTTATAGTGAGTCAGTTTTTTGGAACACTGAGAATAATAATTTAGTCATTTTGAGGTATTTTGAGAAAAAATATAGGGATACTACAAATTACATAACATAATTGGAGTGAATGATTATATATTTTGGAGAAATATAAGTTAAGGTAACTTTTCCACATCTTATATCTGAGGATAATGAAAGTGTTACAAATGTTTTAAAAAATTTATATCAGTATAAAATGTTAAATAACATTAACATAAAATATCATTTTATCAATGATTACATGGAAGGAATTGAATTAAAGATAGAATTTATTTCTATGAATTAGTAAATTGATTATGTGTTCACTAATACACTAACTAATGATTCTTTTTAGAATATGAGGTTGATTTTAGGAGCTCAAACTCAACCATATCAAGTCTATTGTTTTATTTTTTAGTCACCTATCTAATAATGATAGTATTTTCCAATTGTGAGATAAAGAAAAATATATATATATCCTTATTTATGGTTACATTTATATGTTTTACAATTATTAATAATAAATTTTAAAGGAAATATCCATTAATATGTGTTACATTTCTAGGGTAATATGTCTTAAGAGAATATATTTAGAGAGTTATTAAAATGGGAAAGTTATAAATTTATTATTTTTTCATGTGTTTAATTTTATAATGGTTTATTGAAGTTCCTGTAGGAATTTTTGTATTATATGTTCTAATAACGGATTTCTCAAGATTATGAAATAATTTTTTGTGATGATTTTAATGATGAAGTATTGATAGAAGGAGAAAAGATTCATTATTAATGATTTTATCAAGTGGCCTCATATAATAAATATGAATCAATATGGGCTTTTTTGGAAGAGGTTGAATATGTATGAATGAAAATATATGTTTTAACAGACAGTGATAATTTATTATTCAATGTTATTATTTACTGTATTTATTTTTTTGAAATAGGATTCAAATTATTGAATAATTATTACTTAATAATTAATTAAATTTTGAATGTGATTTTTGTTCTTTGGTTAAAAAAATATAAAGGGGGATATGTTTTAGACCAAGAGAAGTTAAGAGGATTTTTGGGAGGGTTTTGAGTAAGTTTGATGTGAATAATGATTTTCACTGGAAATGATTGGTGTAATGACTTTTTTCAATACCTAAATCATGTTTAAAATAGGGTTTTTTCATGGTGATTAATTTGAGGTGTAATTTTTCTTTCTTTGATGTTTTGGAATTAATAGAGGATTATTAAAGAAATTTAGATGATTAATAAAGGATTTGAATATTGTAGGTGACATCAATATGCCACAAAACTCATCAAAATGGGTGTGGAGTCCTTTTAGGATGGAAAAATAGTACTAATACACTAAACATGGTTGTATAAACAGGGGGTTTTGTCTAGTTATTTAACCTTCTTAATATGATGAGTCTCTTTTAAACTGTGTGGAGTAGACATAGTGACCTGTAGTACATTGTGTGGCGTGAAATGCGTGAGAAATTTTTTCAAAATGAGAATTTCACAAGGATGTTTTATTTGAATACTTATCCTAATAAAAAAATTAAGAAGTGAAATTCCATATGATTCACCATGGTGGTTTTATAAAGAGTTCATATTGGAAATCAAAATGGGGATCACTATGTCACAGTAAATCTGTTATAACCATTTTTTGATCAATTCTATTTGTAAAGGTGTTTAATGATGAAAGTGTAAAATGGAAATTAGTTGTAAGTAGAACAAAATATGGATAAATTTTCCATATTCTATCCATTTTTGAAATTATAAGTATAATTTTAATCATTTATTCTTTGATAGAGAAATAGGTAAGTTTGAAATGGAGAGCTACATGCCATAGACCATCCCCTGGTGTGAAGAAAATGCACCTCTACAAAATGGATTGAGTTGAAAATGTCTTATTAACTGAGAATTTGGAAATGAATTCCATGATTTTTAATGTGGATGTATAAAAAAATTCCCAACACATCCTATTTCTATTCATGGTCTGATGAAAGTTTCTATTTTGAGTTGTTCTAGTGGTGTGTCTCTATTTGTGGATTGGACGCCTCTTAAACACGTTCATTGATGTTTTATTATTCATTAATGATAACTAAGATAATCAAGGGGATCAAATTAATTAAAAATAAGTAGTATAAGTTTTGATGATTTCTATTAAAATTTAGAATTCAAATATTAACATTGGTTTCTGTGTAAGATATAGATATTCATAACAAAGAGAAAAAAAGTATTCGGAGATTCAATGAATATATAATATTTAGATATTATACACAGGAGATGAGAATTAATAAGAAGAAGAGAAGATAAGAATTTCTGTGCATGTGTGGTGCATACATTGTGAATAAGTGACATGTTATCTTACAAGGGAAGAAGAAGAACTTAACACGCACAAAACCTAATAGTTGTCTATTTAATGGAATACTATTTAGTTATTTTTAATATTTATGATCATTGTAAAAGTTTTGGATGTACATGTGTGAAATATTCACTGATACATAGTTAATAGACACGTAAACATGATTTTTAAGGTTATACCATGATTATTTTCACCCAAATGTGAATTATAGTGGGTAGTGTTGTTTCTGTGTGCTTTATATCACACTAAGAATTAACCTTCTATTTTTAGTGATGAGTCCTATAAATTTATATTCTCTTTGTTTTGGTGTGTTTTGGATTTTATTGGATAGTTAATATCACTTATCTTAATAGTACATAAATTTTATTGAAAATGAAAAATAAAAAGAAACTTAAGATCCCTAATTTAACCCCCCCCCCTTCTTAGTGATGTCACAAGGATCATACTGGTGGATTAACACTTTATAATAACAAAAAGTTATCAATACACCTTATTATAATATAAGTGAGAAAATTTCTCTCTCATAAAATCCTCATTCTCCCAAGTTTGATGGCTATCTTTATCATGATATCAAATCATGCAGACAAACATAATAGATTTATATACCCACCCAAATTTTCCTTAAAGTGACGATTACATCATTTTCAATATTAAAAAATGGTGGTGATACAATCCAAGAACCAAATGTTTTGTAACATGGGAAATTTAGGATCATAAATCACTTTTACATAATAAAACATAAACATTATTTAAAACCATAATATTTAACATCATAAAATATATCACATTTACCTTAGCACATGTAATCACCTAAGGAAATATATCAAATATATGGGTGAGCTAAAAGCTATGTAATGGGTGGAATAAGGGACATAAATCAATAGTACATGGGTGAGCAAAGTAAACATAATCATGTCATATGATTATTATATTCATCATAATCAAGGTAATAACATTTAATAAGGGAATATAATATGAAATATTCATAAAAATGAAACATTATAACATTTTGGTCAAATACCACACATAGTTCTGATCAAATAGAGCATCATGTTCATGAATAAAAAATGTGCATAAATCATAAAATTATAATTTTGAACAAATATGGCATCATGTTTATGAATAATACACATAGTCTTATATGATATATCACATTACCCAATTCATTAGGTGGATATATAATTCCAATCTCACCCATTACATCATAAATTGTTCAAAATCATGCTTGCCACATAGATTGTAAAAAAATCATAGTCTTGAAATAAACTCATGGAAATGAATGGGTTTCATAAAGGTTTCATAAATAATATATTCATGAATAACCATTAGTTTTACCAAATTAATAAGGGATGTCATATTTTAACACAAAACATCATCATTCATGAGTGGATAATAAAAAACTTAAGTTGATTCAATGTGATGTTTTGGAAATTAATTCCTTTTAGAAAAATCTTTATTAATGTATTTGAAAAACACTTTAACATTATATAAACATTTATATCCCAATAAATATAATTTATTGACTTTTGAAATTAAATTTTAAATATATTAGAGGAATTCCCCTACTAAAAACAATATCAGTTAGAAAATAACCCAAAATAAAGAGTTGGGTTTGAGAATTATGATCCCTTAAATATCACTTTATTTCATCTCTTTTTAGCCTCCTTAATAATTAATATAGGATTATTAAAACATGAAAAAAAGTTAATTATGTTCATTGTTTCATACTTGATCATTTATAATCACTTTATTTTATATCAGAATTCATTTTTTAAATGGTAAAACCTTTTTATATCATATTATTCTTAAAAATGTCTTGTTTTTGTATTTAATAATTTTTTTCATGTCCATTTATAAATAATTAAAACTAATTATAGTATTTCATAAAACATGTAATTATATTTTTATATGTTATATATAATTTAATATAATCATCCATAAGGGTGGTGATGAGTAAATAATTGGTAACATCCTTATTTGTGGTTAACCGACCGTTAATGGGACATTGTCAAAAGAGGAGGTGCAAGACATATATTATGTGCTTATATAAAAAATAAAAAATATTATAATAAATTAACATTATTAATATCATTTTAACAAAATTATTAATTTTTTTAAAAAATATAATATAAAATTAATAGTGGATATCAAATTAGAAAATAAAAACTAAACAATAGGATGAAACTACATTACCTCTTTCTTAGTGTTTTTTCTTTTCTATGGCTCACACCTTCTTGAAGTATTAGGTTTTTATTTCTCCAAAATTACCTTATTGATTTAAAGTGTATTAAGATAGGTGATTTGGGAAGAAATGTGTCTTTTTTTAGAAGAATTCAAGTAGTTTTTCAAGGGAGGGGATGGGTAATTTTCATATAAAGGGGGTCGTATTTTAAGGGTAAAATATTGAATAAATTATTATATACAAGGCAACCATTCAATAGAGATATTAGTAGTTTATTAAAAGAAATGTGGAAAAGGATAAATATTTTTGTTTTAATTGAATACATAACACTTCAGACTTTATAAAATACTTTTAGTTTTGGGAATTAAGTTTATTGTTTTAAATGAACCATTTCTCTTATTAAATTTATTTTGGTCTAAAATAACCAAGTTAAAATTTACTAAATCATTATTACATAATTTTATGTCAAAAAAAGTGATATTTTAAAAAAAAAATTAATATTCAAGTAAATATTGAAATATTTCATAAAATTACCAAACAAATCACCCCTGGAAAAATTCCACATTCTAATTATAAAAATGGAATTCATTTTATCAAAATATTTTTCTTAAATAGGTAATTAAAATTTTAAATATAAAATTAACATTTTTATGAAATATATTAAAATATTATTTATTAAAATGACCTTTTATATGCTTCAAATTTTTTATCTTTATCATTATTTTATTGAATTTTAATATTTATCATTTATAAAATTAAAAATTATAAATGTCATTTATATTAAATTTTTTTATTTTGAGGTAGATTTACTATTTCTAATTGTCAGTTTACTATTCCAACAGTCACGTTACTATTCTAATGGTCATATTACCTACTAAAAATATCTCTTAATTTCATAATTCAACATTCACTAGGATTTCACCCAAATTTATATATTTTAACTTTTAAATATTTTTTATTATTTAAATAATAATTTTTTTCTTTTCTATAGTTTTTCATGGGGAAAATGATTCTAAAATATTGGAAGTATCCATATTTTCTGATTCTAATTTTCTTATTTCATTTTTTTCCCATTGTAATTCTTTCATTTTAATGTGTTTATTTGATAATTAATTTAATGATTTAAATCAATGAAATAAAGAGTTTCAGTTTATCATTATGTTTTATGTTTGTAATTTTACATAATATAATATAATACACATTTATTCAGTAATCAAATATCATTTATAAAGTCTAGGTTATTAAATTTTACCCCACAGTATTCTATTATAATGATCCATAACATGGGAAGTCTTCTCACCCATAGTGGATTCAGGTTCCAAATAGATATCCTACCACTCAACCATTTGAGCCAGTTTTAGATAATACTTCATCAACTAGAAAATGTTAAACACGCCATTAATACAATTCATATAGGATGGGAAGACCATATAGTATTCCACTATATCATGATAATAAACAATATTAAATGAATAAAAATAACACCACATAAACTTACCTGGCTTCCCAAACTAAAAATTTCTTAGTCAAGGAGAAATTCTGAGATAAACCTAGTCACTAAAAGCAATTTTCAATGGATAATGATAATAGTTGGGATAAGATTTATGGAAACTCTAAACCACTACAACCATTTTTTCAATAAATAGAACCTAATTAATAATCTCTTGAATAATTACTAGTATCAATATGGAAAACTCATCTAATGTAGACCATCGAAGAGTGGACATACATGGTCATCCATAAAGATCTATTAAGGGGTTCATTTTTTTTGAGGTTTGATAATTATTATTATCATAAAACTAAACCAATGATATCTTTTTCAATAATGATCTACCAAAGTGAATAGAATCATCTTGGATCATATGAATAATTATTGTAATATCCTTCTCAATCTAACCATGTATATATGGATGATACGTGATGAGAAAATTCATCTGAGAACCCATAACATTCTAAATAACCTTAAGTAAATAGTAACTAAAGTGAGTTTTTCAATTAGAAACAATGGTCGAAGGAACACCATAAATATTTATTGTATTTTGAACATATAGGTCTCTATGATCTCTTAATTATTCAAATTTGTAATAGGAAATAAATGAGTTTATTTAATTAAGAGATCAATAATAACCATACATAATTATACCCATTATGATACTGAGGGAAACCGGACACAATGAAATATCCTAGTTTTTATTTAAGGTATTGATCATTTTTTAGGTTTATTCATTGTTTTTAACCTAATATTAATTTACAGTATGGTTATAGGGGAAACAAGGCTTTCCAGAGCACAAAACCTGAAGTTATGGAAGACACAGCTATGCAGAACTGTTTGTAGAAACTATTCCACCAATTCATTACAGTTTCTCATAACCCTACATGGTGTTTTAGTGAGTAGAAGAGGGAAATAGGGTTAACCCTAACTGTGTAACCCAAGACACATTACCATGTGGGTGTTTTAGGTCATGTTTTATAGGCTTTTTTCATGGGATTTGCATGGTTAGTCTAATTTTACACTTAGCCTATGTGTGGTGGTCTTGAGGTAGTGCTTGGAGCATGGTTAGTACACAATTTGGCCAACCACATAGTTAAACCATGTGACCCCAATTAGTTAGGTGAAATGCATTTTTTCCTTAAAATTATTATAACCTAAGACAAACTCATTATTTTTTATCTCTACGGAATAAGACATCTCATCTTCTATTTAGATAAAGATCTCAAGGCTCCTTCACCTAGGATTTTATCATATATCTCCATCTATCCTCTGAATCAACTTATGTTCATCTCATTGGATTCCACTCAGTAATATTTACACTTATTAGGATCCTTGGTTTTTTCGTCTTCATATAGATGATGGTATTTTAGTGCAAGAACTTATGCCCTATTTTCTGTTCATTTATCTATTATTCTGTTTTCTTATAATCCATGCCAAACTGAGGGTAGATACTTGATGAGGAATATACAACAAGAATAATGTGGATGGTCTATGACTTTTACCTCAAAATCATGATGTTTATAAATTTTTCCATTATATTCATGCCAATTCCCCTTGGAGTTTCTCCTGCAATACATATTCCTTAAATTAAATTGACTGAATTGCATTCTATATCCTTAATGAGGCCTCTTTGACACTGTTGGAGGTTGAGACCTCCATAAAGACAACCCAATTAGGGTGAGTTCTTCATTTATGATTGTGGTGACCTATCTAGATATATCTATGACACCTTTGAGTTTTCTCTACGTGACCTTTGATAAGGTAAGTTAATTGAGTTAAATATATTTATTATAATTTATCATAATTTCAATTATATGTGTATATATATAACTAGGACCTTACAATTGGTATCTGACCTAATAATTGGTTTTATGTACTTATTTTACCATGTCATATATGATGAAAGGTATTGGAATAAACCTAATGAAATATAATTGTAATGATTATTACATGGAATATATTTAAATATTTATATAAATTAAAAAAATATAATGTGCCTATTAATTTTAAACCATTTTTTATCTTTATCGGAATTTTTAGACTTCATCCTACTATGGATTCCTAAGGTATTTACTTGAGCACTCATAGGATTTCATTCCAATTCATTGAGCCGATTTCCATGGGAGATACCCACCACCGACTTTTTCCTTTTTCTTATTATGTGAATGCCTTTGTGATGTACCAATGATTCACTTAACTCTTTTTAAGATATTAGAATTCCTTGGTTACACTACTTGGATTTAGTTGATTTCTTTGGACATGTGGATCCATAGATTCACCCCATTAGTCCCAATCATGCTTATATTAGGATTACCATAGACGATCTCTATAGACTCATTTGGACTCTATTATAGTGGAGTGCCTTGGGTGTACCACCTGTATTAAACTTAGACCACTTATTTCCACACTGTATGAGTTACCACTATGAGTTGGATTGATACCTAAGGTCACAGATGCCTTGGTTACACCTTGGATATTATTTTATTATTAATTTAGTTTTATAGTTCTCCTTATCCCTTTTTATATAATATCTATTTTATAAATTGAATAATACTTAATTAAATGATCACATGTACATTGACAGTTCCAGGTGAGGTGAAAGTAGGTTTGGGTTATGGATTTTAGGACTTTATTTCTTTTATAAATACCTTTACTCTATTTTAGTTCATATTCAAGGATTGGATTATATAGACACCGTTGGTGGTCTCGTACTAGTATTTATTTCACACCCTATCTAGGTTGTTGTTGGTACCCAGAAATATTATATAATCATAGATTTTTTAGGCGAATCTTTCCACTTTAGATGTTTTATTTCAAGCATTAGGGTGGGATCGTAGTAACAGATGACTGAGCTAGTTATTAGGATTCTTGGATAGTATTTTTACCTTTTCCATTTTGTATATCATGTATTGTATAGTCTGCATACTTCTATGCATGTATGCTTTTCTTTTTGTAGATACATGAAATTACATCATCTTCTGTATATGATACACTCTTACCATTTTTTTTCTATCCATTGCTTGGTATTTATTCTTATTTTTGTTACCTTATTCATTATTATACTATTTATGATTACTTGTTCATGTTATATCACCATTGTTCTCCACTCAATCTAGACATCATATTCTCCCCACTATCAAATCCTAGTCCATCACTGCTAGTTGGTAGCCTCTAGTGTACTGGGTAGTGTGGTTAAAGCGATATGGATAATTGGGTTTAGTTACATAGGACTGAATTGGGTATGATATGTCACAAAGTACTATTAGAGAATGTATTTTGTTGTATTATTGTTGTGGATATTTATACTAAATATTATGAACATGATGGAACATGTTCATAAGTCGTGTCTAGGTGTAACTAACTCATGTTCGGGGTAAACACCATGTTTCCTAGAAATGGGATGTTATTTTTCTTTATTCCACCAGTTACAGTCGGTATATTTTCATCATTGGATGATGGACATAAATTGTGGTAAATCATATACATTATTAATTCTCTACCTTGTCCTAGTATGGAAAGGATCATTGTTATATTCTTTATTATAGACACCTAGGAATTCACATTAGATGCATATTCCATTATATATAGGTGTGTTTCATTTACTACGTTGCATTTGATGCATTTGATTGTTGAGTGTGCCTTGGTTGTGATATATGCATGTACCAATAAAATCTTCTAGATTAAAGGGTAGTTGGTTGTTTAATGTTTTGGCATCATTCTAAAGGGTTTCTTTCTATATAGATTGAATGAATCATCTTAAATAGAACATTTCAACCCATGTAATCTATATAATGCTGATTACATGAGCTGGTCTTTGGATATGATTACATGAATATTGTAGGGTCCCAAAAAGTTTTTCAGGAGAATAAAATACTCACATAATCACTTTTTAGAAGGAATAAATCATTTCTACAAGTCAATAAAAGTGAATGGAATCAAATTTAGTTTCGAACCTTGGATTAACTTGAAGAAATTATTTTTCAAATATTTTTTAAGTGGACTACAAACCATCATCGGGAAGGGTTCATGGAACACATGAACAACAAACCATTGGTACGCAGAATGACCCATGAGGCGCTGGCTTGCAGAGTGATGGCCAGCCAACCCAGTGCACTGTGAACTGCATCACTGAAGGAATCATTCATGTGAAGGCCATCCACATACCGTCTCATGAACTTAGCAGTTCATGAACAAGGCAAACAAAAAGGGTTCTACAAACCATTATCACAAACTAAAACCTCCGCAAACCACGGTTGACCAATTCTTCCGCAGGTCAAGATGTTTCTTCATGGGTCTCATAAAATGGTGTTGTATTCCCATAGATATGATTTCTCAAATGATCTATAAAATGATCACATGAGGAATTGATAGGGGATAGATGACGAAAGATAAAAGAGGACCCCATAGGTTAGAAGAAAGTACTTAGAGAAGATTCCAACATTAGTCTTGAATCTTTAGCAAAGCCTAAATTTCAAACCATGCTCTCTATAGGTACACCCAGCCGTGAACCATTAAAAGTGGGAACTTAGTAATAATAAGAGAATCACAAACCTAAATGGTGAAACTGGGAACCACATATTTTTTTTGGATGAACTCACCACAAACGATAGTCCCCCATACCCTCCTCCAATATGGTGTTCCGCTAAGAGTATCGCTAAGTGGATTTAACTCAGCACCGCGTACTTCATCAGTATGCATATGGAACCCAAAGCAGTGTGACAGACCGTATTAAGTACCGCATACCACTATGGTGTGTGATGGTCTCTACCCCAACCCACGTACTTCGTCGGTATGTGGACGACCCCTCTGCCCACATACCACTATGATATGTGAATCTTCCCCCATCCAACATAATAAAACAGTATGCATAATGGGGTGTTCTTAAGAATTACTTCATTTGGTTCCAATATCGCCCCTCCATTTCCATCGAGTCCTCCATAGTCCCTCTACGAACCAGTCCCCCATCCTTAGGACAAAGCCTCCTCCAAAGCCACCGGACCCATATAATCAGACCATCGGGTGCATCAGTGTGCCCCCTTGATTCTACATACGCATGGTAAGCAGAGTCGTGAAGGCTCCCCCCACAACAGTTTAGAATCCAGGGATGTTTGTATGTCTAAATTCCCATGGTAACCTGGATTCTAACATTGGGATGCCGACATGAACCTCCATGTTCTAGGTACTAAGGGAGATTGCCTACTTTTCCATTCAATGAGGAATGGTGATCAGTCAAAGGGGCTACGTCTGCTTCCCCTTGTGATGTGGATGACACTCCTCCCCTTCCCAGAATGCATTAAAGGGCACTCCCATTGAGTTAAGTCCCCAATCTTCTAAAGTCCAATCCAGAACATTAATGTCATCTAATATTAAAGGGTCCATTACTATGTGCCCTCACCCATGGTCGCCTTAGCCTCGTCCATCGTAGGCTCTCCCTCTCCCATCAATGGAAGATGAGGTGTGTGGTTGGTTGGATCTCTCACGTCCTCTTGTTTCTCACACCGATCATAACTCATGAGGGCTTAGAGTTTTGTGAAAATTAAAACATCCATAGAATTATGAACTATGAGAACTCTAATTCTTGATCAAAGAGGGGTATGTAGGATGCCTACTTGAGGCCTGAGCTCAAAAGGGTGCCCTACCAAAAGGGTTAACCCAAACATGACCTCTCAAATGGGAATCATCCACGCATAATCCCCACACAATTATGAACATTGATAACTCTGATTCCTGATCAAAAAAGGATACATAGGAAGCCTACTCGAAGGCCCTATCTCAAAAGGGTTCCCTTCTAAAAGGGTTTACCCAATCAATTTTGAACTATGAGAAATTCGATTCCTGATCAAACCAGGATATGTAGGAAATCTACTCGAAGGCCTGAGATCAAAAGGGAACCCTTCCAAAAGGGTTCACCCAAACATGACCTATCAAAGGGGCAGTTTCCATGCGTAAGCCCTATATAATTATGAACTATGAGAACTCTGCTTCTTGATCAAACCATGATATGTAGGATGACTACTCGAAGGCCTGAGCTCAAAAAGGGTTCCCTTCCAAAAGGGTTCACACAAACATGACCTCTCAAATGGGGAGCTTCCATGTATAAGCTCCACACAATTCTGAACTATTAGAAATCTGATTCCTGATTAGACCAGGATATGTAGGATGCATTCTTGAAGGCCTGAACTCAAAAGGGTTCCCTTCCAAAAGGGATTACCCAACGAGGCCCTCTCAAATGGGTTGCTTCTATACATAAGCCCTAGCTCTTCCAAAATAAATGGTTTTTTATTCCTCTACCGAGGATACATAGGAAACCCATATTATGGGTCATATCACAACCTCAAGTCACATTCTTCCCGTCATAAATGACGATAAATTTCAGAGTGCCTTATTGTATGGCTCAAGTTAGCATTACCTCTGTAGCATCAAATCCATGTATGCCTTTGATGATCCCAAAACCCTGGGTAACCCATTGACACACTCATTAGGAATGAACTATGGATTCACAAATATATGAACATGACTTAAATATATAACAGAGTCCCAGAATAGGCAATAGTCCCCCCCCCAAAGGGGTGTAGTGAGACCGACCTCTCATCCTCTCGACCAATGGCTTACCTAAGTTTCGTTGGCCAAATCATTGTCCAACAAGTGACCTCCTTTGGAAAGAAGGTCCATGAATCATGGATACCAGGACAGTTGGGTGTTTATAGCTCTTTGAATAAACCCATTGGTGACCATCCGAGGAAGTTATATCCTCGGAGGACTGATTGCACAAGTACTTGACCCCATTCAATCACCCATTGGGACTATCTAACTGTGGAATCTCCATCACAATAAATAATGGATAAATTACCCAGTACCTATGGGGTTAATCTAACCTTCCTTTAATGGATAATAATGCATAATGGGTTAAAAAATGAAATGGTGAATTTGACAAGAAAATGTCCCTAGAAAAAGTGATGGGTAATGATTCTCGTTGGACCATTTCATCATCACTTGAAATTCACCACCTCGAACCAAAAAAAATTGTTGAACCTTACATGAATCCTTAACTGGGGTAGTGGTAATACCCCACTCAAGCCACTTCACCACACAATGAGGATAAAAGGGGGGAGGCCAAACTGAATCATCAAATACGCATATGTCCAAAAGAATTCTACTTTGATGGGGTTTAGTGGTCTGCATGTAATATATGTATACTACATGTTCTTTAATAGCAAACTTATATCCAAATGAAATCCCAATGACTAATGCAGACACACACATCAACGATCTCATAAGCATCTGGAGCCCCAATGAGAAGCAGGACCCCCTCGCCCACCCAGTGTATTCAACGCTGGTTATCCAACACGTTGATCAAAGTGTACCACCATAACAGTTGTCTTCCCACAGTGGAGGCCCTGAGACAAGACCTTCAGTCTTTAAAGGCACTCCAATTGTCTACTCAGCCACAGTTGGAACCCCCGTATCAGGAGGCCCTGGTGGTCATCTCAAACAGTTTCAAAAGCCTCTCCCCGAAACATGACAATGAGTACCTCCCTTATCTTGGGGATTCAGATAAAGTTAATGCTAACAACTTCATCTCAACTCCAAAAGAGTCCAACTCATGGGCCCATCTTAGAGAGTGTTCACACGGACACCAGACGACAATGCCTTTTCACGTTGAAGAGGACATTAGGTCGAGGGTACCTACTGATGTCCAAGAGACCTGGGGGCCTCAGGCTTTCCCTCTAAGGGTGGAAAATGAATAATCAAGAACACATGATTACCTAGGTTCTTGAGGAGTAACTTCATCATACAAATGTGATGATATTCAATGGGAAGACATAAAATTATCCCCCTCCACTCAAGCCCTCCATAGAAATAGGGTGGCATAATACGAGCACATGCACATTTCTACTTGTTCTCGTTGGTCCCACCATGTAGACAGAGCGGAAAACTACAGAAAGGCACAAATACCTGTTGAATCCTATTAAGCATGAAAACCAAATAGGATGGCTATATGCTAGAACAAATACCTACTAACGCGTATCAAGCCTGCCACCTGAATAGGGTAGTAAGAAAATATGAGTAGAGTCAAATTTTTGTGGATGCATACGAATCCCGTGAGACAAATATAGTAGTAAGAGAGTAGATGAAAATCCCCACTCTTAAAGATGAATCCCAACAACAAAATATGGTGGAAACCATAGAAGACAACCAGGGGAATACTCATTCCACTTTCCTGGCACAGAAGAATTGCAAGTATCTACTGGAAACCGATGGAGGACCAGAGCAGGCACAAACTCTTGATCCCATATCAGAATGTGCCTTGATACCCGTTCTAGTCAAAGATGTATCTCAACACATTTTTGTAATGATGAAAGATCAAACATCAATCCTAGACCATATCATCCAAACATTCCAAGACATTAATGCATCAGGGGAAAAGGTGAGAAACTAGGCCCATGGCCTCGTTTCCTCAAATGGAAAGACTTACTTGAAAAATGTTTCAGTCACTCCGGAGTAGTTATGTATCCTTGCTTCAGTCCAAGAAGGTTGACGATAATATCATGCGATACACGGAAAACCATATTGGGAACAACCAGTTGTTCCAACTGGGGGATGTCGGTCCAATGTGGTGGCTTATTCAGGGAAGGAATATATCCCTACCAAAACTCAAGATGTCTGTCAGTGGATCCCGGCGGCATCACAGGAACCAACAAGATATGTATCCGTATATAAAGGTCATTACCAACAGTAGGCTGCCCGGTTACCTGCAAGAGAGATCTCAAAAATAAAATGCATCAAAGGAAACCAGAAAATGAAGAGCGCATACATAATTCTGCTCTGCTGGAAGCTGGGGTTGTTGATATCCTCAAAAATAAATCAATAAAGGATCAATACCTTATCAATCCATTGCCATTTTATAGAAATGGTAGTAGTTTTTTTGAATTCCCTCCCTATAATGTCGCTACCAGTAGCTCTGATGGTCCTCCCCAGAGCACCCACAGGGGCTCACTCCATGGGCCATGAATGATAGATAATGGGAGCCTATCTCCTGATGCGCATCAGGGTATCCCTCCCCTTGACCTAAAGATCAGGAAAACAGAAGGTTCTCCCCTTACTGGCGTCCGCCCTGATGGTACTCCCTAGGGTATACGCTATAGATATGCTTCTCCCTATAGTAAAACATCATGTTGTGATGGTAGTCCTCTCCATAATGATAGTCATTCAGAAGGTTCTCCTTGCAATAGAAGTTGCTTTGAAGGACCTACCCATAGTAACGTCAACTAATGGGAGGGTCCTCCCCTCATTCCAGAACATTTTGATGGTCCTCCCCGAGATTTACACTGTACAAATTCTCCATGTAGACATGTATGATGTTGTGATAGTAGTCGTCGCCATCATAGCAATCATCGAGAAGGACCTCCCCTCAGTGACATCAAGCAGCAAGAAGGTCCTCCCCTCATTGCATCCCTCCCTAAAGGTCCAACCCAGGGTGTACACAACAGTGACACTCCCTTTGGTTGGTAATTGACTTGAAATAGTATCCCTCTCCATTGCGGCACTAATTTTAGAGGTACTCATCAAAATGAAAATCCATACTGGAAAAAAGGACATCCCCTTTCCAAATAAATTGTGAGAAATCCCTCATATTCTAAGGCACTTGGAAATATGGATCCAGACATATCAAGCACTCCATCTTTGACATATGATGTCCTTTCTCAACCAGAGGATGGTATGGGGCCACACTCATCTTCTGATCCACCCTCACATTGTTCACACATCAATGAGGCTCCCACTAGCCTGGCTACTTAGAACAAAATTTTTAAGAAGAAGTCAAGTTGGGCATATCAAGTAGAGGATCCCCAGTAAGAACAAAAACATGATATTTTGATTGTGAGAAGACAATTGCATACGGATAATATACCCGTGATGTATTAGCCTATGACCACTTCTAACTTCAAAATACTAAAAGAGTTGTCTGGAGAATGTTTTCATGATATTCGCCTCAATATATGGAAAACTATTTTCCATCTAAAAGAAAATTTCTTACCCTACGAAGGGTATGCGAACCATGTCACACATGTTAGGGGAGAATCTTTATGTAATAGACCTGGAATCCCTCCCATCTACATGGAAGCCATGGTTAGAAAGGAAAAAAGAAAAACCTTGAACTTTCTTGCCTCCATGCATTTCACAAGTTGTGTCAACTAATTGGTCACTCCCTGACTAGAGTTCATATTCAGTGATGGGGAGAACATAGAGCTCAACACTTCACTCCGCATCCCATCTAGAAAACCTCATTAGAAATGACATCATGAAACTTCATTACCCAAAGGAAGAAATCAAATGAAATCCTTGCTCGGGAAAGATGGGATACTGAATAAAAACTATCCCGGAGTAAGTCTCAAAATCATCAGGACTGAAGAGATCAATCCATTGAAAAGATTCTGAGTCAGGAAATCGAGAACATCTAGTAGGCTTCCTACCTAAGTTAATCCAATCAGTAAGCAGTTCTCATGTCTTCAAAATCCCATAAACATTGTGCAATTCCAATTCCATACATGTCTCACATCAGTGTAAGAGTGTGTGAATAAGAAAAAGTGGGAATAGTAGAAGCTACCACCATAATATAGGAACAAACCCAACCCACAATGTTGGGGCCATTTCTAAAACATGATTTCCCCATATGATCAATAAATCCAGGCACTAGCTCATCAATGGGATAGTATAAACAACCTCGTCCCACCATTCTGGGGGCATTTTTACCTCAAGTTCTCACACATCTGACATCTGTCTTCTCCAATCTAGGAAGAATGATGACCATAAAAGTCAACCATTCCACCTAATCTCATGGCTCAGACCCTTTGAGATAGAGTTTCATAATGAGGTCAGATCAGGGCTCCCTTCGGGTCAATCTTTTCCAAAAAAAACCAAAGAATACCATAGAATGGAAGGAGAAAATCCAATAAAGGATACATAAAGCCTTCCTGCCATTCTTTACTTGGTACATCACCCCCAATGTGGTATGCATCAGTGGAAATGGTAAATTTCAACCCCAAAAATCTCACATGAAATTTCATAGAGGGTGAGGACACAAGGAAATATGGTTCCCTCATAGAGGCATCCCACACGAGGCCTGATGGTGTCAATACCCGTAACTAGAGAGTGGTCCTAAATTTAGGTGCAACCATAGTTAATCTGTCACTACCTCCCTCACAAAACCCCAATAAAGAGAATAATAAATCCAAGGTCTTATATGACCTTCCTCCTCCCCCTGAAAATTTTCCACTCACTCTTGAGGAAAGATTCACCGAGAAGAAGGAATAAATGAAAGTGATTAGGAAAATTAATGTCGATCTATGTCGATGGAGCTATATTTCCATATGTGTTCCCCCTACAGAACATCCTCAGGTATTTCCAAAATAGGTTCCCTTGTGATAGGAACTCATCCTAGTTAATGAAGTCGAGCTTGAAGGCTCATCCAATCAATAACATAGACCATAAACCTACTTAAGTATACCCCCAGAAGGACATCAAGACTTCCCCCCACTGAGAAGGTAGCCAGAATATATTTAGGTAAACCCATAGAGGATACCCCTGACTGGGTATCCACCGCAAATTCAAATAGTGTCAGCACACCCTACTTTGGCTACTACCACACCATCCCAATCTCAATACCATTAGGGTATGCATCAAGGGATAATGAACACTATCGAGAAACTAACAACTCAACTAGAATCCATAGAGGGTTGGATCACTCTAATAAAACCATAGTGCAAACCCAACCCTAATTGCGTGAGCAATGTTCCATCGACACAAAAATTTGGAACCCCCATATTACCATTATTCAATGGCTTGGGGGACCCATAGCAATATTTCATGCACTACACCACTTACTATGACTCCATGATGGGCACTCCCGAGCATCAAGTAGAAGTAAAAATTAGGTACTTCATGAAAACCCTATAGGGCTCGGCCTTCATATGGTATTCTAGATTTCCAGCTAACTCAATCACAGGATGGGAGGACCTCCGGTGATATTTTCTCTTCCATTTCAGTTCGACGCTGCCTAAGACAATAGTCAGTGACCTCATGAACTACTTGAGAGAGAGAACGAAAGAGTATTAGACTTCATTTCCAGATGGAATGGTTTGACTTATTCCCTAAATCATCTACATCCCCAATATGAAATTATTTCTATGTTCATCTATAATCTTCTTGATGGATTAGGAACACCACTCATCCTTGTGATGTATATAAGTGGGTTCCAAGATTTCCTTGATATTTCTAAAAGGATATAAAACTCCTTGCTACAAAACAAGCTCAACTACCAAGTTCTACCATCATCCCTAGTGAAAAGGGTGTGAAAATATGAAGCAGTTGTTATCGTGCTTAAGCCACCCATAGCACCACCTCCAGTTGTGAGGCCTCCACTGAACTATGATAGACCCCCATGACAACCAGCAGAAACCCCCACCTTAGCGAGATGAGTGAAGGGGTGATAAAAAATCATTTTGACGAATATAGAAATAAATACTACTCATTTCGAGATGACAAGGTTCATGGATAATTAATAGCCTCCATGAATTGCAACTTGCTTCGTCTACAAGAGCCAATGCGAGGTGATAAAGTGGGTCTCTATGACTATACATATTATTGTCCCTGTCACCAGATACTAGGGCACACCATCTAGGAATTCTTTGTCTTTAAAGATCTCTTACAAAAGATGGTGGAATCTGGGAAATTTAAGTTGGGTTCTCCACCAGCACAAGTGGCATATGTTTCCAACTCAGACTCAAGAGGGGAAGAGGAATGGAAAACTGTTATCAGTAAGGAGAATCTTTTTGACAATTGGATGACCCAAAGAACGGTCATACAATTTCATGGAATCCTCTAGGTACAGTTAAAACAACCAACTGTTCCCCCCAATATTTCCTAATGTAACATGACCATCATCCTCAGCCCTACAGTCCTCTAAGATACATAGGGGTGGAAATCAGAAGCAATAAGATAGGCTGGCACCAAAGATGAAGTCATTGTTGACACATTCAGACTTCATACCAACAGACTTGGTACAATGGGAATCTCCCCTCAAAATGGTAAAATGGGCACCGCCCCGCCAAACAGAACCATCGGAAGGAGATAGTCAAACAGAAAAATTGTTGGGTCAAGAACTAATCTTCACCTCCATTAATATCATTCACTTGATGGAACCCTTTTCTAATGGAGACAATGGCCTTGAACCTGAATTCCCTATGCCCAACCGGAGATCTAGAAGAAGATTTCGCAGAGGCCATAGGTTTCTTGGAAGGCATGATCATGGTAGGTTTCAAATTCCCGACAATACCATAACTCAAACCATAGTCATCACAGAAACCCATTTAATGAATATTTGATGGATGAAACAAGATCCAGTATGATCCCCCACCCCCACCTGAGAAAATCCAAGCCTATTTATCTTGAAATATCCATTAGAGAATGAAAAAATACCAAATATTCCAAGGAATATGGTCGGACCACTTCATCCAAACCCAAAAAGGATTGTAGTGCCACCAGCCCCTGTCACTGAGGTCGAACCATATATGCCCAAATCCCAAGACCCTAAAGTGTATTTGAAAGAGAAACCCTGATCTAGGAAGCACTAGCCTTTAGAGAAGAATATGATATTCTAATGCAACTGGCTTCATTACTAGAAATATTGCCAATCTTGTATGCATTGAGTCTGTCCGCAGATCATATGAAGGTGCTAATTGAAGCCTTACTAAGTCCCCAAGAATTTGACGCTGAAGTAGCAGTAGCTGAAGTCTATCAGACAGAGAACAATATCTAAGAATGTCATGTTGACTTCTAATTTACTAATAGTAGTGAATATTCCATCATACAAGGTCAGATAAAACCCTTATATGTGTCCTATAAGATAAAGGGAATTGATCTCAGAAGTATTTTCATCGACAACATCTCTGGATTCAATCTCCTCCCACTATGAACACTTCATCAGTTGGGCTATGATGATGATATCTTAACACCCTTCCCCACAACTCTGCTAGGATATGAAAAAAGTGAACAGAAACCATTTGGATGAATCATGCTTAGAACATGGCTTGGAGACATCATGTAAAATTTTGAGTTCCTTGTAGTGCGTAAAAGTATGGCCTTCAACATTATGTTAAGGAGGCATTGGCAACATTAGCACACTATAATTCCATCATCATACCATCAGTGCATCAAATATTTCACTGATGGGAAAATGATACATCACACGCTAATAAATCCTTGTTTGAGTCCTGTGAATGGAATTTCATATACATATGTTTCTATGAACCGGAAGAGAAGCGGTATCTAGCTGATGAAATTGAATGGATTACTGCCCCAAATGGATTAGAAATGGATACAAACAACCCCCTCCAGCAGATTGGGGAAGAGTATGTTTTACCCATCAACCAAGTTGAATGTATAAGTGAATGATCAGATATAGACTCAATTTTATGCATGATATTTGTTACAGTCGCCAAGTCTAACTACACAGAAGAGTGAGCTAACTCACTTGATGTCTAGAAAATCCCTAATAGAGAAGCTCTCAACCAGTACTCAGTACCCCAAATTTCCCTCTCCTTACACACTAAGGAAAGATACGATTTATCACCCAATATTGGACAATTCTTCTCAAGAATATTCTCTCCATTAGAAGAAGATGATGATAATGATGATGATGATGATAATGATGATGATGATGATGATGATGATGATGATGATGATGATGATGATGATGATGATGATGATGACCCCAAAGATACCCCTCCTGTATTTGAAGAAGGTATCTCTACCAAAATAGATGAACTTAAAGAGATAAATATTGGCACTGAAGATAGCCCACGACCCACCCTGATCAGTGTGGCTATGCCTTATGAGGAGCAAGATGCATATACTTCCTTCCTAAGTAAGAATCGAGATGTGTTTTCATAGAACTACACAGAAATCTGGGCCTCGATCCTAAGGTTTCCACTCATCATCTAGGATTACTAGAAGATCGTCAGGGATATAAGCAAGTATCCATAAGGAAACATATGATGCATGATGCCAAAATAGAGGTTGAATTTGACAAGATGATCAAAGAAAACATCATACGATAAGCCCAATATCTGATCTATCTAGAAAACATAGTCCCTGTCAAAAAGAAGAATAGACATATTAGAATATACATTGTCATTAGAGACCTTAATATTCATTGCCCAAAAATGATCTCCCAGCCCCGATCACAGAATTTTTTATTGATGAAACCGTCATATATGAGGTCCTCTCTTTCTTGGATGGATATTCAAGATACATCCAGATCTAGATGGCCGGAGGAGATGAAGAAGATACTACTTTTAGGTCCCCTCAGGGAGTGTTCTATTATAGTTGACGCCCTTTGGTCTAAAAAATTCCGGCACCACATATCAGCGCACCATGCATCGCATTTTCAATTCCTTTCTTGGAAAATTCTTCGAGGGTTATGTCGATGATATGGTGGTCAAATAACAACAATGCTCAAATCACTTGGCTGATCATGAAATGGCCTTTAAAAAACTATGAAATCATAATTTAATGATGAATCTCTTAATGTGTACCTTTTACGTCACCTCTAGGATATCCCTTGGCTTCGTCGTACACCTTCGTGGAATCAAATTCGACCCTAAGAGAAAAAAAACACATCCTTGTCATGTCCCCACCTCACAACCTCACTAAGTTGAGAGGTATCCAGGGGAACTTGGACTACATCTAGTGTTTCATATCTAACCTAGCGGGTAACTATTTACCTTTCACCAGGTTAATGAAGAAATGGGTTCTATATGGGTGGGATAATGATTTCCAAGAAGAATTCGATGATATAAAAAGATATCTCCTGATCCCATTGGTGTTGATGCCTCTAGTTGATGGGAGACCACTCATTTTGTTTCTAACTGCTTTAGAACGGTAATTATTCACTTTCCTTGCATAGAAGAATGATTCTAGTAGCAAGAACAGCCTCTATTACCTCATCTGAATGATGATTTATGCTGAAAATCGATATTTAAAAATTGAAAAGAACTACCTAGACCTAATATTTGTGGTTCAGAAACTCAAGCATTACCTAAAACACCATGATATCAACCTTCTCTCCCACCGTAACCTGCTCAAATATATCCTCAATCATACCAAGCTAACTGGATGCGTATCACAATGGGTGGTCATCCTACAATAGTTTTACATATAGTATGTACCCTAGAAGGCCATAAAAGGCTAGGAATTAGAAGACTTCCTAGAAGAGCACCCCTCAGTAGAAACAACTTCATTGGATTCCAAAATTCTAGATGAAGAAGTGTTATCCATCCAAGAGGACCCCCGGTCATGGGAGATGTAATTCGATGGTGCTTCCAGAATCCTGATAGGGAAAATGATGGAGGACCTCAAGCTCAACAAAGTAGGGATGGGAGTTATACTTATATCCCCCAAAATACGGTCTTTCCTTACTCTTTCCTTCTTTTGGAAGGGCGTACAAATAATGAAGTAGAATATGTGGCCATCATTGTAGGCCTCGAGTTGGCACTCTATGCACAAGACAAACACCTAAAGATAAAAGGTGATTCAGATATAGATATAAAATATGTCAATGGTTACTATGCCATTAAGAAATAAGTATTGACCCTCTTGATGAACCATGTTTTGGAACTGATGGAATAATTCCCATGAGAACCAACGTTGACCTACATCCCCAGGTCACAAAATTCCCAAGACGATGCTTTGGAAAATATATCCACATCCTTGGCCGATCCATACTGAGAATAAATGGTAATTATCGTTTCCCATAGTCTGAGGGTCTTTCCATTTATCCAGAACAATATGGAGGAGAATGACGAAGTTAGCCCTGTTTTTTTAGCCTTATGGTCACACCACCAGCTGGATGGTGCCCATTGAAAATTACCTTCAAAAGGGGTAACTCCCACAGGATACGGTTGGAAGGGAATAGTTCCGAAGATGAGTAGTCAACTTTGTCGTGTACAATGGGGTAAACCAAGAAATGGTTCTCTGCAAAGGAGTCCTTGACGAAGTCCTTCTCAGGTGAATTTATGGAGAAGAGACTGCTTCCATCATGAAATAAGTGCACGCCGGAGCATGTGGAGCACACTAATCAGCAACCAAACTCTCTCATCAAATCCAAAGGCTCAGGTATTACTATCCCACTATGATGTAGGATTGTTCCATATTCGCCAAAAGGATCATTCCTGCCAATGCCAATTTTATTCACCAACCCCCATAGTTACTTCATACATCTAAGTACTCCTTAACATTTTCTAGTTGGGGGATGGATGTTGTGGGACCATATCCCCCTGCCATATCCAAACAATTCAAGTTCATACTCACAACAACCGACTTCTTTTCCAAATGGGCTGAAGCCATACCCCATAAAGTAGTTGGGTTGAAAAGCATCGTTAGCTTTGTGAAGTCTAACATCATTACTATATTTGGTGTCCCTCATAAAATAATGATAGACAATGGCACCAACTTTTTCTATGTTGAGTTGTAAATTATACCCAGAGTATGGAATCAAAGCCAGTCATTCATCCTGCTATTACATGGCAGCCAATGGGCAGATATAGGATTTCAAAAGGACTATGTCCAACATACTCCAAAAGATGGTATATAAGGATAAAAAATCTTTTCCATACAAGATCTTTTTCAATTTATGGTCTTACCAAACCACGACCCTCACTGCCACCCAAGCAACCCCGTACTCACTAGTATATGGGGCAGAGGCTGTTTTGCCGATCGAAATTCAAGTGCCATCATTTCGTGTGGCCATTTGAGATCAACTTTCCATGGATGAGAAATCCCATAGATTATTTGATGAGTTGGAAAAGCTATATGAGAAAAGGTTTCACAATTTACACTATTTGTAAATCTATCAAACTCAGATCGCACGAGTCTTCAAAAAAAAGGTTTTCCTTCAGTCTTTCCTCGAATGAGAAATCGTGTTTGTCCTCAGAATCCTGATGATACTTGAGAAAAATCCCCCAAAACATGAACCAAAGTGGTAAGTAACATATATCATACATAGGTTCTATTCTAATGGAGCATACGCCCTCATATTAGTGGAAGGACAGCTCATCACGGCTCCCAAAAATGCAATGTTTCTGAAGAAGTACTTCACGTTATAGAAATTCCCAGTCATGATCCAGACTCTATGACCCTAAACTATGAGTTGTTGTAATGTGATGTAATGATCCAAACTCAATGACCCTACACTATGATTCATAGTCCTATCCAAATGATTCTCAACTCTAAAGAACTCTTCCCTAAAATATGACATTAAACTATGACTCATGTCCTCGCTGCATGATGCTAAACTGCATAGCAAAGCATCCAAGCGGCAAGACGTTAAACTACGTAGCACAAAGTGTCCTAATCGCATGACAATAAACTACAAAATCCCTCATAGAACTACGTATGGATTGATTTCATCCCTTTTAGGATATGTATCGAGGCCTTAATCATTGATCATTGTAACACCCCGAGATTTTATGAAAAATATTCTTTTTAATTTCATTAATATCTTGTGTTGTACGCTACACCAAAAGGAGCTTGCACAACACGCATCCCTGACTTTCCTTTCATTACACACAATCACGACCTTCCTCGATAGTGTGTGTAGTATGCAATACCGAGTTTCACTAAATGAGATATTATTATAATATTATTATGAACTAGCCGTTATGAATAGTAATACCTACTTTTTGAAATTTTGTAAATTTTATTTTTCAAAATGGAATTAATTTTTGGATTTTAAATATCGAAATTAGATTAGGGTGAAATTTTGGTACTTTTCGGATAACTTTCATTTTCTGATGAATAGTGAAAATTACTAAATTTTAATTAAAAAAAACATTTTTAATCGAAATAATTAATAGCGATAAATTATTAATTTCAGTGGTTTTAAAGTATATTTTGAATATATTTTTACAATTTAATAAAATGTTGGTCATTGGATGTAATTTCACATTTAAACCAGAGATAAACAAGTGTCAATCTTTTGATAGTTATTATCTCTTAAGAACACGCTATTTGTTTTGACGATGGAAATTAATTTTTAAATTAATTAATGAAACTGATATGTTTTGAATTTGGTAAAATAGACATCATTTTTGAGTTCATAATATCAAATATATCTCAGGCCTAATTTTTTGTATTTTTCTGGAAACATTCATTTTTTGATGAATAGTGAAACCACTAAGTGGTAGTTAAAAAAATGAATTTTTAATAAAACTTAATTTTACCGCTTCTGTGAGTGGAATTTCAAAAATCCAGGAGACACGGTTGATGTCAGTAAGTAAAATGTGGTTCATTGAGATGGAAATAATTTTTCGTGAATAGTATCTTTTTACTTTTTTTACCACGGTTAAAAGTAAATAGGGTAATTAAGGGTAAAAATGATATTATTATTACCCTAACATATGTCCTAATTCTATTGGCTAAGTTTAATTCGACCAAAAACAACCTTAGGAATCAAATATGACCATTTAGGCCCACTTGGATTAGATTTGGACATTTATTATTAATTTATTTAAAGAAGGGTTAAAATAGTTATAATCAAAGTTTAATAAGTATATCATTTTTAATATAGGGTTATACATAAGATAAATTCGACTATAAATATTAATTAGAAAGATAAAACTATTTCCTACATAATGAAATTTTATTTGTAATTTTTAGACTTTAAATAAGTTAATTTATTTATGACACAAAGATGATGCAGTAATTATCTTATTAATGAAATATTGACATAATTGATGTTATAAATACCCAAATAAATGTAATTTGAAACTTTTTATTAATTACACTAATTTTCTAGGTTAATATAACATGTTATTATTGACTTAATTAATTTTTTTTCTAACTAATAATTCTTTTATGATTTTCACAAAAATCAACTACTAAATAGTGTCAAAATTGAAATAAAATAGTTTTTAAAAAAAATATTATATTATTAATTGTTATTTTATTCCTAAAAATCTAAAGTTCGGCCAAATGACATAGATAAGGTTATATATATTACTAATAAAAAACTTGTGGCTCGTTTGGCTTGTTATAGTATGTTTGTTAACCTTATAGTGTAAGAACAAAAAAAGACACGGTAAAAGTAAAATTATCTAACTTAAAGTTAAAACTAAATGATAAGGTTAAATAGTAAACTAAACTTGTCCAAATTCTATTGGATGATAGGATTTCGACCCATCCCCAGCTTAGCTTAGAAATAAATCAATTTGGACCTATTTAAAATCGAATTTGGATTTATAATAAAATAATATTTTTAGTTATTCCAAAGGTGCCCCTCTCCTCCCTTATAAAAGGGCACCTCCTACCTCTCTTCCTCACACCACTTTGAGCATTAATGCTCGGCCAACACCTGCCAAATTCTCTTCTCCACTTCCCTAACAACATCCTAGAGGTCTTGGTCTTCTTCAAAGACCAATTTTAGTACCCTAAGAGGAGGACTCAAAGAGGCACTTCAAAGAAGAGGTAATGTCTGTTACCGATTCTTTCAAATTTATTTCTTCTTCCACTTCTTCTTCTTAGGTTGTTTCATTATAAAGTAATAACATTTGTATAAATAATATACTGATATGTTATTATAAGTATGAAACAACCCTATTTCACCATATGTCCATCCTATGGAAAATGAAATCACCGCGCGTGCGTATGTACGGAATACCGTCTCCACGCCGTGGTGTAATCTATTTTCCACCACCACCTTACTTGGATGGGTATAATGGTGTACATAATAACTATATAGTATTATTGTAAAGTGATATTGATTCTGAAATATTATACATACACTCCAATACAATTCCACGATCATGAGAACGATATCATCGCTCGTGCGTACATATGGACTACCGTCTCCACGACGCGATGAGATTCATTATCCACGTTAACCATTCATGAATGATTATAAAGTATATATAATAATTAATCATGAAATATGTGACATAATAATGATATTGGATTTATGTGTATATGTATTTAATCTACTTAATTCCATTCAACTCAATAAGGAAACGAAAACAGCGTTCATGCGTACGTATGGCCTACTGTCTCCGTGAACGGTGTATTTCCTTCCATTTACTGATCTATTATATATATGTATATTCTTAATATATATTATATATAAATCATTTTTTATATTCTGGAATTAATTAATCATGATCTAAGTAATCATATGAATAATTACAAGTCAAAACACGGACGACAAATGAAACGATTTTACCCAAAACGCTCTTTAACATGGAATTTACAAAAGAATGGGTAAAATAAAGTCATAAGTGAACAATATATGATATCATAACAATGATTATGATTATGTAATAATTAAATGACATTATTTAAATCATTATATAGGAGCTTCGGACACTTATGAAGAAAATCGGACCTAAGGTAAGGGATAATTTTTCAAATCTCATTTTTATCAGAGATTGCTTATTCGTAAGTATTTACTAGGGTTGTTGTTATCATCCATGTCCATGTTTCCTAAAAATGGTTTCATGTATGTTTAAAGTCCTTTTTACCCATTTTTGACTTTTACTACATGGTATGTATGGAATCTTTCTTTTACGAGGTACTTTTTGACTTTTCCATCCAAAGTACGAGAAGAATGTTTTTTTAACTTATACGGAATGAAAGGATATTTACAGTTTTATAAAGCCATATTTTCATGAAGCTTCCTTAAAAAGATTTCATGATTTTTTTCAACAAAATCCTTTTCTTTTAAAATTTCATGAAATTTTGTGAAAATAAAATGATTTTGAAGAAAAAAGGATGTTTTACTCAAGAATTCATTTCAAGTGTTTTATCAAAACCATTTTCCATCTAAGATGACATTATTTGATATATGTATGTTTCAAGTTTAATGTCTCTATGATTTACATGGTTCACTTTTCTTATGATGAAATGTCCATTTGTTTTATATGGATTATGAAATGATGGGATGATGTTTATGAAACCCATTTTTTTCGTTGGGTTATTATGAATGATGTATGTTTATTTTGTGGCACAAGTAAGAATGATTTCATTATGAGATGGGTGGGACCTATATCTCCCTCCAATGCATTGGGTAAAGATTTATATCTCATGAGATAGACATGTCTAGAATGGAAAGTTAAACCTGTTCAGTAATACAGGACTGGAACGAGGAGTAAACTCGATTCAGAAAGGGACTTTGTCCACTAAGATGGTCTTGGCAGCAATGCCTTGGCTAATATGGAAATCATATCATGTGCTTAATGGTTTCCACAATTACATGTTTTATTCCCATGCTATTTCATCATTCTAAATGTTTCATTATGATCTATGCCTTACGTACTTCCATGTTTTATGTCATTTCTCAGGCTTTTGATGTTTAATCATTATGTTCATGTTTTTAAGATTCAAATGTATATGGTATGTTTTATTTTAACCATTATTACCCTTACTGAGCATTTGAGCTCACCCTTTTTATGTTTTCTTTTCCCCAGGATATAAATAAAGGTTTTAGGTATGAAAAAAAGGGGGAAGATCTTTATGGGAGATGTTGATGATCTTTCACCACGATTAGAAGATTACGTTCCAGGTTTCCAAAGACACTAAACTATTACGGTCCTTGTGTGTCTGTTTTTTTTATGTATTAAGTATTCCACTAAAGTAATTTAATCTCCATGTACGTCATGCTTCGGGTCTCTACATTTGGTATCAGAGGGAAGGTTTAGTCAACATTTGGAAACTAGGATGTGAAAATTTTAGTGAGATCCCTATAGATATTTCTAAGGTATGTCTAGGGATGTCCCTAAGGATAAGTATACATATAGGATATAGTCCTAGAACTACGGTAATGATCTTAGAATTTAACAAAAGATGTTAGATATTGAGGGTGTTCCCCCTTTACTGTGTTGTTTTCCCTAGCATGATTTTTGCGTCTCACACTATTCTTTTTGGGTTTTAGAAAATGGATGGAAACAGGAATATTCATGATAATGGAGGATATGACGGACAATGGAATGATATTAAACATGAGAAACCAAATGAAACGAGATTTGGAAGTCCAAACATCGTTATTATGCCTAATCAGCAATCTCATAATATGATCAATAATCTCAACTTTGGTAAGTTTCTCAACTCAGATAATAAGAGTAAGATGGAGTTTCATAATGATCATAGAGGAAAGAAAGTTAAATTTCCCTCATGTAAATCATGTGGGAAGAGGAATCGGGGAGATTGTTTCAAGGGAACTGGAAGATGCTTTGGGTGTGGAAAAGAAGGACACAAAGCCAGTACATGCCAAGGAAAAGGTTCAGTTAACCCCATGGATGAGGATAATGGTATTTCTACGACATCAATAATGGTTAAATGTTTTAAATGTGGAATGTATGGGCATTATGAAAACCAATGCCCTAAGGGAAAGTCTCATGAAGAGAATCAGTACGGTCGTATGGGTAGTATTTATGTTGATGATGATGAAGAGACTACAAATGATATGTGAGATGAAAGAATTGTTGAAGCTCGGTCAATGGTTTAAGAAGGTTTTGGAATGATTACATGTTTATCAAGTGTAATGTTGTATAAGTAATCTCATGGTACTATGGAATAAAGAGACATATAAGGATTGTTAAACTGTTGTCTTTCCTTGAGTTTTGAAAGTGTATGATTAATGGTACCAGTATCCATGAAAGGTTATTCAGATATTTTTGGAATGTATATGATATTCACATAATGAAGGGATAAAGAGAAAATTAAATTTTTGAAAGTATTCATGAGCTCATGACTGATATAAGGAGAAGGTTATATCATGGTTTGAGTATATAGAATTTTTGGATTTTGGTATGTGGAAAGAGTTAACTTTTGATAGCATTCATGTTTTCACTAAGGTTTAATGGGTATTCATTTTTCAAGAGAATACGTGATTAAGGTATTCACATGATTGGAATGTGACCAACATGATATATGGGGGATAAATGATGGTATTCACATGCTTGGTTGATGACATTTCATGTAATCATTTTCTTTATACTAAGAGCTTGGACCGAAGTATTTTAGATAAGCCTAATTATTTGAATGAATTATGTTGGACATAAGTTAGTATTGTTTATGGATAGAACTTTTTTTCGATATTATTGATGGGATTTTATAGTAATGTAGTTATAGAAAAAGGACAACCTGCAGGACGAGCGACAACCAATTGCGTCGGACAAGGCTGTGGGAATCGAACCCACAACCGAAGTGCGACTGGCCTTTATTGCCTACCACTGGCCTACAGGAAGTCCCTGGTTAGTAGAAACTAGTTTTATTACGCGGTATGATATATGAATTATAAGTACATTTTTGGAATCGTATACGATTAACCTCACCATAGATGGACTTATGAAATAGATGGAATGACCCATCATTATATCACATGATCTGTTAACACTTCATGAATAAAAAATTCAACTTCATTTCTTTAAGAGATGAAGTGGAAATTTTTCAAAGCACGAACAATAGTGAGATTTTAAAAAAAAAGTAAGTATTTATTCTAATTCAAATTCTTCAACTTTAGGGAAATGATCTCGAAAACCAAAAATGTTGTCCTAGTTCCCTTATATCTGATGAATTAGATGGTACCCTAGAACATCACAAATTTATGGCTTTGTGATTGTTGGATTTTTCATAGCCATGTTCTCTACCACTCTTCATCAGAACTTGATGGTTATATTTTTATTCCATATCCATATTTTCACCTATGTTCTCCTACCTGGAAACGCAGTGATGAGTGAATTTGGATAACCATTACATTTCAAAATTTAGCTTTTAAAGCCATGTTTTGGTATTCCTTTTTACATTGTGGGTTTCTATTAAAGAAACTTTCGAGTAGTAAACCATTTATAACCCCGATGAATTTCGAGGGAGAAATTCATTTTAAGGGGGGTAGAATGTAACACCCCGAGATTTTATGAAAATATTCCTTTTTAATTTCATTAATGTCTTCTGTTGTACGCTACACCAAAAGGAGCTTGCACAACACGCATCCCTGACTTTCCTTTCATTACACATAATCACGACCTTCCTCGATAGCGTGTGTAGTATGCAATACCGAGTTTCACTAAACGAGATATTATTATAATATTATTATTAAGTAGCCATTATGAATAGTAATACCAACTTTTTGAAATTTTTTAAAATTTATTTTTCAAAATGGACTTCATTTTTGGATTCAGAATATCGAAATTAGCTTAGGGTAAAATTTTGGTACTTTTCAGATAACTTTCATTTTCTGATGAATAGTGAAAATTACTAAATTTTAATTAAAAACAAAATTTTTAATCGAAATAATTAATAGCGATAAATTATTAATTTGAGTAGTTTTAAAGTATATTTTGAATATATTTTTACAATTTAAAACAATTTTGGTCATTGGATGTAATTTCACATTTAAACCGGACATAAACAAGTGTCAATCTTTTGATAGTTATTATCTCTTAAGAACACGCTATTTGTTTTGACGACGGGAATTAATTTTTAAATTAATTAATGCAACTGATATGTTTTTAATTTGGTAAAATAGACATCATTTTTGAGTTCATAATATCAAATATAGTTTAGGCCTAATTTTTGGTATTTTTATGGAAACATTCATTTTTTGATGAATAGTGAAACCACTAAGTGGTAGTTAAAAAAATGATTTTTTCATAAAACTTAATTTTACCGCTTCTGTGAGTGGAATTTCAAAAATCCAAGAGACACGGTTGATGTCAGTAAGTAAAATGTGGTTCAATGAGATTAAATAATTTTTGGTGAATAGTAACTTTTTACTTTTTTACCACAGTTAAAAGTAAATAGGGAAATTAAGGGTAAAAATGATATTATTATTACCCTAACACATGTCCTAATTCTATTGGATAAGTTTAATTCGACCAAAAACAACCTTAGGATAAAATATGACCATTTAGGCCCACTTGTATTAGATTAGGACATTTATTATTAATTTATTTAAAGAAGTGTTAAAATAGTTATAATCAAAGTTTAATAAGTATATCATTTTTAATATAGGGTTATACATAAGATAAATTCGACTATAAATATTCATTAGAAATATAAAACGATTTCCTACATAATCATATTTTATTTTCAATTTTTAGACTTTAAATAAGTTAATTTATTTATGACACAAAGATGATGCAGTAATTATCTTATTAATGAAATATTGACATAATTGATGTTATAAATACGCAAATAAATGTAATTTTAAACTTTTTATGAATTCCACTAATTTTATAGGGTAATATGACATGTTATTATTGATTTAATTAATTTTTTTCGAACTAATAATTCTTTTATGATTTTCACAAAAATAAATTACTAAATAGTGTCAAAATTGACATAAAATAGTTTTTAAAACAAATATTATATTATTAATAGTTATTTTATTCCTAAAAATCTATGGTTCAGACAAATGACTTAGATAAGGTTATATATATTAATAATAAACAACTTGGGGCTCGTTTGGCTTGTTATAGTAATTTTATTAACCTTATAGTGTAAGAACACAAAAAGACACGGTAAAAGTAAAATTATCTAACTTAAAGTTAAAACTAAATGATAAGGTTAAAATAGTAAACTAAACTTGTCCAAATTCTATTTTATGAGAGGAATTCGACCCATCCCCACCTTAGCTTCGAAATAAATAAATTTGGAGCTATTTAAAACCGAATTTGGATTTATAATAAAATAATATATTTAGTTATTCCAAAGGTGCCCCTCTCCTCCCTTATAAAAGGGCACCTCTCCCTCTCTTCCTCACACCACTTTGAGCATTCATGCTCGGAAAAACCCTGCACAATTCTCTTATCCACTTCCCTAACAACATCCTAGAGGTCCTGGTATTCTTCAAAGACCAATTTTAGTACCCTATGTGGAGGACTCAAAGAGGCGCTTCAAAGAAGAGGTAACGTCCATTACCGATTCTTTCAACTTTATTTCTTCTTCCACTTCTTCTTCTTAGGTTGTTTCATTATGAAGTAATAACATCAGTATCAATCATATACTGATATGTAATTATAAGTATGAAACAACCCTATTTCACCATCTATCCATCCTATAGAAAACGAAATCACCGTGCGTGCGTACGTACGGAATACCGTCTCCACGTCGTGGTGTAATCTATTTTCCACCACCACCTTACTTGGATGGGTATAATGGTGTAAATAATTTCTATATATTATTATTGTAAAGTTATATTGATTCTTAAATAGTATACATACACTCCAATACAATTCCACGATCATGAGAACGATATCATCGCTCGTGCGTTCGTACGGACTACCGTCTCCACGACGCGATGAGATTCATTCTCCATGTTAACCATTCATGAATGATTATTAAGTATATATAATAAGTAATAATGAAATATATGAAATAATAATGATATTGGATTTATGTGTATATGTAGGTCATCTACTTAATTCCATTCAACTCAATAAAGAAACGAAAACAACGTTCATGCGTACGTACGGCCTACCGTCTCCATGAACGGTGTATTTCTTTCCATTTACTGATCTATTATATATATGTATATTCTGAATATATATTATATATAAATCATTTTTTATATTCTGTAATTAAGTAATCATGATCTAAGTAATCATATGAATAATTACAAGTCAAAACCCGGACGACAAATGAAACGATTTTACCCAAAACGCTCTTTAACATGGAATTTTCAAAAGAATGGGTAAAATAAAGTAATAAGTGAACCATATATGATATCATAACAATGAGTATGAATATGTAATAAGTCAATGACATTATTTAAATCATTATATAGTAGTTTTTGACACATACGAAGAAAATCGGACCTAAGGTAAGGGATAATTTTGCAAATCTCATTTTTATCTAAGATTGCTTATTCATAAGTATTTACTGGGGTTATTGTTATCATCCATGTCCATGTTTCCTAAAAATGGTTGCATGTATGTTTAAAGTCCTTTTTACCCATTTTTGACTTTTACTACATGGTATGTATGGAATCTTTCTTTTACGAGGTACTTATTGACTTTTTCGTCCAAAGTACGAGAAGAATATTTTTTTAACTTATACGACATGAAAGGATTTTTACGGTTTTATAAAGCCATATTTTCATGAAGATTTCTCCAAAATATTACATGACTATTTTTAACAAAATCCTTTTTTTTTAAATTGCATGACATTTTTTGAAAATAAAATGATTTTGAAGAAAAAAAGGATATTTTCCTCAAGAATTCATTTCAAGTGTTTTATCAAAACCATTTTCCATCTAAGATGAAATTATTTGATATGTGTGTGTTTCAAGTTTAATGTCTCTATGATTTACATGGTTCACTTTTCTTATGATGAAATTTCCATTTGTTTTATATGGATTATGAAATGATGGGATGATGTTTATGAAACCCATTTTTTCGTTGGGTTATTATGAATGATGTATGTTTATTTTGTGGCACAAGTAAGAATGATTTCATTATGAGATTGGTGAGACCTATATCTCCCTCCAATGCATTGGGTAAATATTTATATCTCATCAGATAGACATGGCTGGAACGGCAAGTTAAACCGGTTCAGTAATACAGGACTGGAACGAGGAGTGAACTCGATTCAGAAAGGGACTTTGTCCACTAAGATGGTCTTGGAAGCAATGACTTAAATAATATGGAAATCATATCATGTGATTAATGGTTTCCACAATTACATTTATTATTCCCATGCTATTTTATTATTCTTAATGTTTCTTTATGATCTATGCCTTACGTACTTCCATGTTTTATGTCATTGATCAAGCTTTTGATGTTTAAACATTATGTTCATGTTTTTAAGATTCAAATGTATATGTTATGTTTTATTTTATACATGCTTACCCTTACTGAGCATTTGACCTCACCCTTTTTATGTTTTCTTTTCCCCAGGATATAAAGAAAGGTTTTAGGTATGAAAAAAAAGGGGGAAGATCTTTATGGGAGATGTTGAAGATCTTTCACCACGATTAGAAGATTACGTTCCAAGTTTCCAAAGGCACTAAACTATTACGGTCCTTGTGTGTCTGATTTTGTTATGTATTAAGTATTCCTCTAAAGTAATGTAATGTCCATGTACGTCAAGCTTCGGGTCTCTACAATCTTGGCCCAACCCCCATAAAAAATGCTTATATCATATCCTATATCTCCCCACACTGGTGGGGGAAACCCTTGTCACTCCTTGTTTCTCACATTGATTATAGCTCACATGAGCTTAAAATTAGTTGTAAGTATTCCCTTACACAATAAAATTCTTGAGAAATATGGTTTACCTGGCTCCCGTAGAGGATGAAAAAAATGCTCCTACTCCAATGTCTGAGCCAAATCGGTACAGGGAACATCCAGAACTACGTGCTTCTTGATTCATGCCCTTGTAGGATATTTAGTGACACCTTAATTTGGATTCCTATCCCAGCCACTAAAATAATAATAATAATAATTAATGCCCTCACGTGTCCCTATGCATTGACCAGACATTTTTAGGGAACATTCATAACTACGTACGGCTTGATTCATTCCCTTGAAGGATACATAGTGACACCTGGATCTAGCATCTTGGCCCAACCACCATTAAAAATGAGAAAATACCCCTTCCCCCATGCATAATCCATACTTGTGTGGGGGATCCATGAAAGGTCCTAACTGCATGACTGTAAACTGTGAGATTCTTCAAGAGTCACGTATGGCCCAATTCTCAATATTACGAGATCTCGTGTTGGCCCCCCACTCATAAGAAGTCAAAAGAACCTACTTCCCCTTATATATATCAGTCAAATATACATATAAGCTCTTTTAGTTCATGGTTAATCATGATCTGGGTATTTATTACATTCCCAAACACATATTTCCAATTTTTCAAACTCCATACTCCGGGAAAACTTGGATCCCCATAAACAATCATGGTCATCTAAGATGAATGGTCAGTGTCCTGTAGACACCTTTGTTTGATTATGCACATCATGCCCTGGTGGCTTTGCATATGTCGCCTAGAAAACGACCATCAATCAAAGTAAAACTCATCCCCAGGAGATTATTTTCATACCTCAGTACCCTCGATGGATTCCAACCCCCATGTCATCCCTCTTGATTCAAGTTCCCCCTACCCCCCTCCCCTTCCCCTAAAACTATGGTTTACACCTTTTATCATCACTCGTGTCTAAGGAACGCCAGGACACTAAGATCATGATCATCCTAAATATATTAATGATCTTTGTGACAACATAATGACCTCACCACACAACATTAAACTATAAGCCCAAAATCATTCATGTTGTATGACATTAAACTACATAGCATTTGTTTAAGCCTAAACTGATACCTGATGTTGATTTTTCTTTTATTAGGTGGTGACCCAAAATCCTCGTAATCCCTTGTTTCTCACACTAAGTATATCTCACATGTGATTAACGATATCAGTGATAAATCCACTATGACATTATGGAAAAACATTCCAAGAAGTTGGTCTTAAGAGCACAACCCTAAAAGTCATTTCACGGTTCCCTTCCCTATAAGGAACCCCACGTCCTAACCATATGACATTAAATGACAAGGTTCCCCAAAGATGGGACGAATGCCTCACCTTTCTTTTGATTCAAATCTATGTAAGGGATACCCAATTCCATGAGTAAATTGTGGCCTGAATGTCTCTAATGTATCTGGATAAACTCCTCCCATACCTCAAACTATGTGATACAAGGGATTTTGAATCCCCATAATCTTACATGTCTATCTGAGATGGAAGGCCAGTGTCATATGGACACCATTTTTTGGATATGCACATCATTCCTCAATGGCTCTGCATATTTCACCTATAAAACGACCATCAATCGAACAAAAATTTATCCCCAGGAGACTCCTCCCCTAACTTAGTACGACCAATGGCATCCAAGACCTATAATATCCCTCTGGATTCAAGGGCCCTCAAATTCATGGTTTACATTCTTCTTCCAACCCACATCCTAGATATATCAGAACATGAAGGCCTGATTCATCTCTGGTCTCTTTTGAGGATTCTTTAAAATAAAGATACCCCATCCATATGCATGAAGCAGATCCGAATACAAAAGAAAGAGGGACCCATCCATTTCTAGGTTTCCTAGATAATTTTAGTTAAAATAAATTTCCATTTTCTAGATCAGTTAAACCCCTTTTCAAAGATCGTATACCGTGTTTAGAAAGGTCCAATCTCCATAATCCCTCAAAGCCATTGGAGATGAATGGCCAGTGTCATGCAGACACATTTGTCTAACTATGCACATCATTCCCAAGAGGATCTGCATATACCTCCTACAAAATGACTATCAATCAAAAGAACATTTCTACACATGAGATTCCTTTCCAGTTTTCATACGCTTGAATGACATTCATGTCTTGTCACACCCCCAGATATGGAAAACCCCTGGATAACGGCTTACATACCTTCCTCTTTCCAAATTCCCTTGGAATAAAAAAAGGATTTCTAATAGAACTAACCATTCACCACCTCTCCCTTACCCAAGTAAGAATTGTATGGGAATAGTTTCCCACTCAAATATGATATGAATGTCCTTAATATTTTCAGACATCATCACTTAGATGGGCCACCCACTGTGGCTCCCAACATCAAAATAAATTCAAAATGTTGTAAATGATACTCGGCTATCAGAGATGGAAGGCCAGTGTCCCACAGATACCCTAGTTTGACTATGCACATCATGCCCCAATGGATCTACATACATCGCCTACAAAACAGCCATCAATCAAGGGAATATTTGTCCTCTATAGAGCCCTCTCCTACCCTTGTATTCCTAAAATGGCTCCCAAGCCTCATGCATGTTCAAAATTCACAAATTTATGGTCAATAAAAATATCTAATCTATATGTGAGGATATTAGAACATTCCCGGATAATGAATCCCGAATTTGGGACCTTTCCCTATTATGTTTTGGCCAATTTGTTTGACCTAAAACATCTGTAATAAGTTTTATTGGAAAGACTATGAACTAAAAAAATACGCCATACTTTCCAGAGTGAAAATACACAAAGGTTACCTGTGGATAAAAGTTTTTTATCAGTTCTTTAAACTTACACCACGCATGATTTGATAAAAAGAATGTTTGATTGGCTATTTAAAGAGATAGGAAAATTGTTAGGTTGAAAACCCACAATAGGCGGCCTAAGAAAAAATAATGTTATGCCTGCTAAGAATGTGTCAAGTAGGATTTGGACAAAATTAGGGTAAAAATGAAAAATGCAAAAAAGTTGGTGAGGTGTTCCATACAACCTCAGCAATAGTTGAACTACGCTCTCTATGTCCCGTAGCTCATGCTAAAATTAGAGACCAATATGATTATTTCCATTTACAAGATTCTAATCATAGTTTAAAATTAATACCTGATTGAAATGATATTTATATGATTTATTTTGATTAATTGATATGATAATAAAATTATAAGAATAAATATTTTGATGGAAAATAAGTTTCATTGATTTCAACAAAAATAGAGGTACACCCCCAGTTCAATGTCTGTCCAAAGTATCAGAAAAAAAGAGAGTACATATCATGATTTGGGGAGATCTACAATAAGGTCGGGCTCTCCATTTCCAGAAATATGGAAATTGACTCCCATGGGAAATTAAGAGTTTTCTCCAAAGAATCTCTCTCATCTACTTTATCCTTGACCATTGGATGCACCTATTCCATAATGACTTTAAAGTCCCACCCTTTCTTATAGATAGCTTCATAGTTGGCACATGAAGAGTCTATTTGAGCCCTCAACCTTGTTTTGTAGGACTCACACTCCTGCAACTCTTCCTTATGAGTTACCACTATACCATGAGCCTTCGCCTCTTCAACCGTTAGGTGATAGAGTTCCTCCAAAACATCTCAGAAGTTCGTCACCTGTTGACGGGAAGAATTGAACTTGGAAATCTTTTCCTCACAAGAAGCAAGGTCCTCGCAGGCTATGATGATTTGGTAGATAAGGATGTGTAAGTGTCGATAATCAAAGCTACCAAAAACCATTTTGGTGAATAACTGCCGAAATTTTTCAGTATCATCAGTGAAATTAGTCATAGGTGTCTCTACGGCAAGGGTACATAGCTGACTCCATCCGTGTTTCCACACTGCCGGGTGCCTCCCTGTGGAACTAGTACCTTGATCCTCCCCTTCCTCAATGGGTATATAAGTAGGAAGTGTCATTATAGGAGTGGGAAGGGACCTAATATAGGTTACCCAATACAGATGGATCTCCATGCCCTCATATGGTTTGACCACTAGAACTGGATGCAGAGGACTAGTTGTAGCTTCCGGGGTGTCCAGTGATACTTTGTTTGGGCCAGCCTTATTTGGGACATGGGAAGTATCTACTGGAGGGGATCAGTGTAAATCACGCCTCACAGAGATATTTTGTACTGATGAAGCCCCTTTTAGATGCTTCTGGCTGAGAATTGAGAATTTTCTTAACACAAGGGCATGAATAGGGGGTGTATCCATTGTGGATTTTTCAAGAACGGGAATGGAAGATGTATCCATTACACTCATCATAGAAGGAGGAATGTTTTTCATGGTCATTAGGGTGAGAACGGGGTGGATAATAGTTAGAGGCTTTTTCACCTTCCAAACTAGTTCTCTCAGCACCCCATCTGTGTAACACTACATCCACAGTTGGGCATATTCTAGTGGCAGGATGGTGGATCCCATCATATTGGGGATAATAACTTCTATAAAGGCACCTTCCCACATCAAAATAAACCATAACAAAAGAAGAATTGTGGGATGAGATTCTCCCCTTAAGTGAACTGTAGGAATAAGTACAACTTGTTGAAGGCACCCAACGTTCCTGGAAAATCGATAAGAGAGGTTTGACTTGAAAATGGACACTCAATCTATACGAGCGGTGAGTATCCTTCCCCAAAGAGAAATGATGTATGAGTGTTCTTATAAATAACTACCCTTGTCACATCTTAATGACCAATTATGGGTAGAATGCTGTGAAAATAGGAAGAAAGGAGCATCATTCAGTAGCTCAATTACCTCAATAATGCTTAGAGTGTTGGGAAGAACATAAAAAATGTTGAGAAGGGCTTGTTGAAATACATAATGAAGAACCTTTGCAGTTTGATGATATTCATAACAGGGTAAGTGTTCTTCCATCCACCCATACAGAAATTCAAATTTTCTGATGAGATGATGTGGGAGCCTACCTTCCTGTATTTTTCTCAATTACTCATAAATTTAGGCTATAGTAGGAGCAGCTAGATTGATTGGTTGACCCACTGCCAGCTCAACAACCATCATTAAAGTATAGGCCCGGACCCCAGTATATACATTGCAGGATGGGAAAATACATCCACTCAAAACCATGGAAAAGAAACCTGCATATCTAAGAACAAGTGAAACCTCCGGTTGAAGCTCTTATCTCTAGGTGGTATATCATTTGGCTTGAAGGGTAGTGCAATATGACCCTGGAGTCTAGCAGGATATATGAGATGGATGAGATTGACTATGGTGAGCTCTCAGCTTAGGTTTGTTCTCCTGTAAAAATAACCATATCCACACCTCGAACGGGATAAGAGATAGATCCTGGATATGATGATCAAGTAATCACTCTACTATAACCAATAGGCTCCTTATCAAATAGGACACATGGCCAGTTTCATTCCAATTAATGGCTTTCGGGAGAAACTCGTCATACATATCTCCAAGGATGGGGAGTCATCCAAGCTAGTGAATATCCCATGAGATGATTCCCACCTCCCCATGCGATAAATAGAAGGTGTTGGTTCTTGAACATCAGTGGCTTAACAGCTCAGGAATGATTTCACCTCGGGAGAAGGCTGCAAATTGAGAAACCCAGGTGACTTGATGTTAGTTCACCACTTTGAACTAGTCATGGGACTCCAAATAGGTTTGGTGTACCCAGAATGCCCAAACCCATTTGTTGGAGAAAATATTCCGGCCCACAAATCCCACTTGGTGCTCCACCCTCCGTTGGGGTTTTCTTGGGAAATGTTGATAATGGATGGGTACTCTCGGGTTAGTAGTTTCAGGATAGCATTGTGACGCCTATGATTTCCCTGAGTCAATGAAGAGCCTCCTATTATAAATATGTTTTCTTAAATTAGAGTATTTATTACTTCTATTGCTAGGGAAATGTTGGTTTTATCATGTCCTTATAGTGCCTCTAAGAGAATGAAATGGGTATCGGGGTCAACCAACGGTTGAGGAACATTGTCAGGAAGACCAAAGTCATAAAGTGAAAACTGTATAGAAAATGGGTAAGTTGGGAGATTTGATATCAGTGTATCTTATAAGAAGTTGTCATAAGGAATAATTTAGCATCAAAGATGGTCCTCACTTACCCCTACCATGGTTTCCCTTGTCTTCATAGATTTTATACCTACCTGTGAAAAAATCCATTGTAGCCTGCACAAGAAGATTCAAAAGCCGAGAAAAATATTAGTCCAATGAAGGTTGTTTGATAAATGTTTTGGAAAATTGATAAAGGACTTAAAAATATATCTGCATAGAGCTCCACATTTTGTTCCTAAAAACAGTATGCAGTAGTCATATCCTGCATACTATATGATGTTTGGAAAAATTCTCCACATACTTTTATGGTACGCGGAAGATTTATACCACCTATAGACATGGTATGTGAAGCATCTATAAGGAGCTAGCCTGTGGAGCGTTTTCCAGTAAATAGAAGGATTTTTGGAAGAAGGTATTTGTGAACCAAGGCCTTGACAAGTCCATTTTCCAAAAAAATACGGTTTAAAATTTTAATGTTTGGATTATTAAGGTTTATAGTCTCGTTCTCTAGTTTAATCTCAGTATGAAGACACACAAGCATTGTAGCATTATCATATACATAATCCATATTTTAGTTTTAAAATTCCACAATTCAATTCGAGAAATCCAAAATTTGGTTTTCAGGTAGTCAAATGGTGAAAATTTAAGTTCCTAGAATGTACAAAATGGTTTGCGATCATGGTTTTCACAAAAGAAACGGTACGTGAAGGCAGAGGAAGCTGATGGTTAGTAGAGAGCACCTTTCACCATGAAAAAACTGTAAAAGTAAAATTATATGGTCCTCTATATATAGGTGTGGTCCCCTATTATTGGGCCTATCTATTTAATCACAAACCATTTCATCTACATTGGAATAGTCTTTTCTTCATTCTGAACGGACCCCATTCTGATGGGGGAAATTTTAGGGTCCTAAAAATTCCATCAAGTGAAGAAAATACTCTCACAATCACTTTGAAGAAGGAAAAAATAATTCCTATAAGTATAACAAAGTGAATGGACTCAAATTGAGTTGCAAACCTTGGATGAAACTTGAAGAAATAATTTTTTAAATTGTTTTTAATTACCCTATGTACCATCACCGAAAAGGGTTCACAGACTACATGAACCATGAATTACCAGTACGCGGAATGACCCCCAATACACTGGCCTACAGAGCGATATACAACAAACACAATAGATCATGAACCGTGTAGAAAAAGGAATCATGCACGTGAAGGCCACCCACATATGGTCATGTGAACTCATAATTTCATGGATGAGGCAAACAGGTAGGGTTATTCATACCATGATCGAAAATTGAAACCTCTGAAACCCCAGTTGACCAAGTCTTCTATGGGTCGAGATGTTTCTTCATGGGCCTCCGCAAATGGGGTCACAATCCCATAGATACGATTGTGCAAATGGTCTTTAAAATGAGAATAGATGAAATTTAGAGAGGACGAACAGAGAAAGCTCAAATGGGGACCCATAGGTTGGGAGAAAGAACTCAGAGAAGATTCTGACTCCAGTCTTGAATCATCTGTGAAGCCCGAATTACAAACCATTCTCTCTACAGGTACATCTAGATGCAAACTATAAAATGGGGAACTTAATAATAATAAGAGAATAATGAACCTAATTGGTGAAACTGAAAACCACATATTTCTCACGGATGAACTCCCCATGAATGATAGTCCCCCAGACCCTCCTTCAATATGGTGTTTCTCATAGAGTATCACTACATGGATTTAACTTAGCACCACATACTGCATCAATACAGAGATAGAACCTAAAGTGGCATGACATGCCATATTCAAGGTCGTGTACCACTATAGTTTGCAGTGGTCTCTACCCCAGTCCATGTACTGCTTCAGTATGTGGATGACCCCTCTGCTCACATACCACTATAGTATGCAGAGCTTCTCCCATCCCACATAAGAAAACAGTACATGGAATGGGGTTTTTCGGGTACTCCTTCCTCCGGTTCCAATCATTACCCTCCATTATCATCTAGTACTCTATAGTCCCTCAGTGAACTAGTCCCCCGGCACCAGGACAAATCCTCCTCCAATGCCACTGAACCCATTTGATCAGACTATTAGGTGCATCAGCATGCCCCCTTAAGTCTATATACCCATGGTAAGCGGAGTCTCAAAGGCTCTCCTCATAACGGTTCAGACTCCAAGGATGTCTGTATTTATAAATTTTCATGGTAACCTAGATTCCAACCTTGGGATGGCAACGTGAACCTCTCTATTCTAGGGATTAAGGTTGATCATCTACTTTTCCATTAAATGAGGAATGGTGATCAGTCAAATGGGTTAATTTTTATTCCCCTTATGATGAGGAAGACACTCCTCCCCTTCGTAAAAAGCATTCTGGGGTACTCCCACTAAGGTAAGTCCCCAATCATCCGATGGTTGACCTGCTTGACTTTAAATGTCATCTCACATTAAAAGGTTCATCACTTCGTGCCCTCTCCCACAGTCACCTCAGCCTCATCTTTTATAGGCTCTCCCTCACCCATTGGTAAGAGAGAAGCCATGTGGTTGGATGGATCTCTCACATCCTCTTGTTTCTCACACCAAGAATGACTCATGTACGCTTATAGGTTTGTGATGATAACAACATCCACACAATTTTAATCTACATGAACTCTGATTCCTGATCAAACTAGGATATGTAAGATGACTACTTGAAGGCCCGAGCTCAAAAGGGTGCCCTTCCAAAAGCGTTAACCCAAACATGACCACTTAAATGGGAAACTTCCATTCATAATCTCCCACACAATTATGAACTACGAGAACTTCTATTCCGGATCAAACTAGGTTGCATAGGACGCCTAGTCAATGGCCCGAGCTCAAAAGGGTTCCCTTCCAAAAGGGTTTACCAAATCTATTCTGAATTGTGAGAATTTTAATTCATGATCAAACCAATATATGTAGGACACCTACTCAAAGGCCCGAGCTCAAAAGGTTTCCCTTCCAAAACGTTTCACTCAAACATGACCTGTCAAATGGGAAGCATCCATGTGTAAGCTCCACACAATTCTGAACTACAAGAACTATGATTATTGATCAAACGAGGATACATAGAATGCCCACTCAAAGTCCCAAGATCAAAAGGGTTCCCTTCCAAAAGGGTTCACCCAAACATGACCTCTTAAATGGGTAGATTCCATGGGTAATCCCCACAGAATTCTTAACTATGAGAACTCTAATTCCTGATCAAACCAAGATACGTAGGATGCTTACTAGAAGGCCCAAGCTCAAAAAGATTCCCTTCCAAAATGGGTTTCCCAATTAAGTCCTCTCAAGTGGGAAGCATCTATGCATAAGCTCCATCTCATCCGAATTATGTGGGTTATGATTCCTCTCCTGAGTGTATGTAAGAAACCCATCTTATGGGTCTGATCCCAACCTCAAGTCACCTTCTGTCCCACCTGGATGATGATAAAATCCAAAGTGCCTTATTTTATGGCTCAAAATAGCATTACCTCTATACCATCAAATCCATGTAGGCCTACGACGATCTGAAAAACCTAGGGTAACCCATGGACACACTTTTTGAGAATGAACCATGGATTTACAAATATATGAACACGAATTAAATTTATAAGAGAGTCCTGGAATAGGCAATAGTCCCCCCAAAAGGTGTACGGTGAGCCTAACTTCCCATCCTCTTGACCAATTGAGTCCTTAAGTGTCGTTGGCCAAATCTGTGTCCAATGAGTTCATACCTTTGGAAAGTTGGTCCATGAATCATGAATACCAGGGTTGTTGGGTGTTTTTGTCTCCACAAATAAACCCTTTGGAGACCGTACTAGGAATTTATATCATAGGAGGAATAATTACACAAGTACTTGACCCCATGCAATATCCCGTTGGGACTATCTAATAGTGTAATCTCCTTTCATAATACAGAAGTGTTAAATTACCCAGTCCTCTTGGGGTTAATCCAACCGTCTTTTAAGGGTTAATGACATAGAATGGGTCGAAACAAAATAAATTGTGAATTTGACATGAAACTATCCCTAGAAAAAGAGATGGGTGATGATTCTCATCATACCATTTCATCATCACCCAAAATGTACCACCTCGGGCCGAAACAACTCTCAATTTTGATTTATATGGTGTATGGGCCCTTAAAAATTGGAAAGGGTAATTCATAGATATAGAGTAATGATATTTTACCCATTACATTCTGAGAATGAATACAACAGCTATTATTTATAATTAAATGGGTGTCAAATTCAATTTATAATTCATATGGGCCATTCTATACTGGGAATGAAAATAAGTTTAATGGATTATTTTAATTTTTATATACGCTCATTTTAAAATAAAATATAAATTTTTTCATATGAATGATATGATTTCCTATAAATGAAAAGTACAAGATCAATTTAAATATTGTTTCCCTCCTTAAATTACAATTGGCCCTCCATATATTGGGAATAGTATATATAAAAACATCAAAACATACTAATATCCTAACCTTCTAAGTGGGTAGTTGGGCTAGTATGTTGGGTAGAGAACCCTTTCTTTTTGTTCCGCTTCCATTAGTGATCCTATCATATTTTAAATAATTTTTTGAGGACTGTTCTTGGAATTTTTAGATTTATGTGATCCTAACATCCTCTAGTCGTTCTCTATGGGGGTGGTGAAGACCATGCTCTAGAGGTGGTGGTCCCTAATTCATCAAAGATACCTTAATTAGTTCCAATTGAGGAACCACCTACTATTCCTGAACACAACACTGATTTTTAGTTTTTAGAAAGTTTCTTGCACTTGATGTATTCTATGCAGGGTGCTCCATGACCTACACCTACGATGTCTGGTATTACTCATGAGTTAAATGAGTCGCATCATCTCATATTTTTATGGGATAGTGGTCTTCTGGACGAAATTTCAAGGCTAGAATCTGTATTATCTATCTTAGAGTGTCTAGATATTCCTCCAAAGAGGTGGGTCAAGCTTGCGACCTGCATGCTACATGGTTCTTCCAAGTGCTGGTGGGATGTGATTTCCTAGGTTGGTCCTTATCAGACCATGGTTTGGTAAAATTTATAGACTTAATTCTACGATTACATTTTCCATTAAACACTAAGAGAATACCAATATAGGGAGTTTGTTCACCTAGAGAAGTGGGATATGTCTATTATTTATTATTAATCACACTTTAATGTGTTGCAACGTTTTCCACCGATTCTTTCTAGTAATAAGCTATCATGGGAGAGACTCTTTGAGGATGGGATTAGGTGTTCCATCCACTCTTAGTTTAATATCTTCCACCTATCAACAATTTATAAGATTTTGAACCAATCTCTTATCATCAAGAAAACCAAAAGAGAATCTAACAATAAAGGTCATTGGTAGTCAATACTGAGACATGGCAGTAGTTTTTTCAGTAGCATGAATCTTAGCCTTGATTTTTCTCATCATACCAATGGTGGTCATAGTATTTTCACTAGTAGTTCAATTTTATTCCATATCTATGGATGAATATGGCATGTGAGGTCATAGTGTGAAAGAGACCCATTGGAGTGTCATGCATGTGGCCACATGGGTCCTCTTCAAGGGTTTTTCTGGACCTTTTTTACTTTTTATAAGGAAATAGGATCATCTCTAGTGATACCTTCAATAGAAAGATCAATTACACTATATCAGGAAGGACTCTGGAGTAGCACCAATAAAATTGGATGAGGAGGATGTAATGGCCAATGTAGCCATGCTTCTGATTTCCAGTGCCAACGTAGAGGTCCTACTCAAGGTAGTTCAGCTTTAAATGGAGCCCATGGATCAGTTCAGTTGAGAAAATTATAGAATATACCCACTAATAAGAGTCCAGAACAATTTATAGTATGAGTTAATAATGTATTGGCCTCGACTATTTTATATTATTCAATTGATATAGGTGATTCATAGTACTTGTTCTCTTTATCATCAATGTAAAGTATTAGGATTGAAATTTAGTACTTAATTGGGGTGATGACCCTGGAAACATTTTTGGGTGTGTGGTTAGAAAGTATATTCAAATGAAAGGACTATCCCCTTAAGGTAGGAAGTTGTCCATTCATATGAGACCACGTTATTCTCAAGATGATGGGCTTCATTTTCTTTCTGATGGTGAACCGATTGTATCCCTATCATTCCTATGTGTATTAATATCATCACAGGGTATCATTCAAATCACTATAGGGAGATAGTTATCTTCACAAGGGTGAGTGGAAGGTATAGGCTAGCAAAGTTGGAACAAAGCATCATGGAGTAGATGAATTTACTACCTAGAATGTTATCCTTTGTATAGAGAATTAGGGAAATATGGAAGGATTATCTCCCTTTGGTGGTGGATCATTTTAGGATGTCTTCTTAGATAAATTCTTTAGAATAACTTTTAAGATAGATTGATTTTACAACTGATCACATTCCAGGGAAATCTGTTGTGTTTATTTCTCTATATAGTATAGAAACTAATGACTTTCAAGAGCTCAAGATATAGTTTAAGGATTTATAATCCATGGGTTTTATAAGACCTAATACTTCTCCATGGAGATCTCTTGTACTTTTTTCCTAGAATTCAGATGTAACCCTCCATATTTTCATTGATTAATGGAACTTGGATCACCATACATTGAAGAACTAGTATAATTTTCCTCAAATATATTATCTCTTTGAGCACCTCTGAGGGGATTTAATGTTCTCAAAGATCAACATGACATCAGGCTATCATCATGTGCATGTTGGGACTTCAGATATACCATGCATGGATTTCCAAAGTTAGTGTGGTTTATATATTTAATTGTTTATTCCTTTTGGTATTACTAATGTGGCTATTTTTATGGCCTTGATGAATATGGTCTTCCACCCCTAGATTGATTCTTTATTCATGGTTATTTTGGATGTCAACTTGGATTTTTCTTGTACCTAAAGTGATCATTCCAAACATATTGGGATCATATTGAGTACACTGAGAGAGAATCATTTATACAATAATATTCCAAAGTGCCACTTCAGGATCAACAAGGTTTACTTCTTAGGTCCTATTACCTTGGAATAAGGAGTATCTATTGACTTAGAGAATGTAGCTTATATTGTTTCTTGGAACTAGCCCAAGAATGTGTTTGATATGCATAGTTTCTTAGGGATGAATGGATGTTATAGGAATTTAATAAAGGAAATATCATTCCTTTTTTCACCTATTACTGGTCTAAATAAGAAGTTTTAAAAGTTGTTTTGGTTTAAAGCATGTGAGAAGGCTATTCAAGATCTGAAAGGATGACTTACTTCAGTGCCAATTTTGATTCTTTATAAGCCTAAAAGAGTCTATATAGTGTTATGTGATGCATTAGGCATCAGGATGGGTGTAGTATTTTTTTGGTAGGATTGATTCATTTCCTTCAGTTCTCCACAACTAAGACCTCGTGAGAATAATTAATCAATGCATGACCTAGAGATTAAAATAGTTGTTCATTCTTTGTGTTTCTGGAGACATTATCTTATGATAGAGTGATTTGTGGTGTATACGGACCACAAAAGCCTCAAATATATCTTTACATAGTGTGATTTGAATCTCATATAGTAAATATGGGTTGAATAACATCAGTATTTTGATGTTGATCTTGCATGCATGGCAATAATGGGAAATGTGGTAGCTAATGTGATTAGTTGTAAAACTCAGGAAAAATCCATTCAGGAAGCTAGTGATGAATGGAAATGGATAAGCTATTTTATGAGTTTCATATAGAGTTTCATGAGAGTCATGGGAAGACTTTTCTTATGGCCTTATCAGTTTCCTCTTCACTCATTGATATGGTGAAATATTTTAGTTCTCAAACCCTGATGGTTTGGTCCCACTGGAATGAATTTCTAGTGAGGACTAGCCTCCATATTGGTCTACTGATGGTGTTGACATATTGCATATACATGTGTGTATCTAGATTCTTATAGACATGAGAGAGGATATGGTGTGAGAGTATCATTCTTCTCAATATGTGGTGCACCTAGGTAACTCCAAGATGTATCATGACATGTGATGCTAGTATTGGTGGAATGGGATGAAATATTAGATAAAAGGTTTTATCACTATGTGTTCTATATGTTAGTAGGTGAAGCAGAAATGACAGTGGCCATCTAACTTGTTAAAGTTGTTATCTATCCCTAAATACAAATGGTATGAAATCATGATGGATTTTGTGACATTCTTACTAAGGTCACCACAACATAAAAATGAAACTTGGGTAGTTATGTATCGACTGACAAAGGTAGCCCACTTCCTTCTGATCAAGGGGACTATCCCAGTTGATGAGACGAAAACACTAATGGTCTATGAGATTATATTCCTACATGGGGTCCCTCATTCTATAGTTTCATTTATGGATGATCATTTTACATCAAGGTTATAGAAAGGGTTTTATAAATATTTGGGTACATAGGTTCTTCTAAGCACACAATTCCACCCCCAGATCGATGGCCAGCTAGAATAGATAATACATGTAATGCCCCAACCCCAATTACCAAAAATTGGTGTATTATTACATAAAATTATCATGATACAAGAAATCATTTCCTGAAAGACTGATCAGTTTAGTATCCTTGGATGTACTAGAAACATACATAAGTTTTACATTACATCGTAATATATAAAAAACAACATTGTATCCCCTTTGAACACTCTTATATCCCTTAGCATATTCCTATAGGTTAATTGTAATATACTTCATGGAATCTTGGGAATAATAAAATATAAGAAAGGGGAGAGCTCAGATACTCATTAACGATAATAATATAGCTGAAATTGTTATAAATAATAATAAACATTTATGGAAATATAAAAGACTAAAACACGATCCTTTTAAACATAAACATCAGCATAATATGGAAAAGATAAATGAAATAATGTCTTTTAATTATTCACATGGATATTATACAAGTCGAATAATCTCATGTAATATCAATAGCCAGTTTCATAATGATGGAATGCATAATTCCAGACATAATAACCACATAGTCAAGGCCTCGTGCCAGGACAACAAATAAGATTTGAAGTCCTTGTGCCAAGACACTAGTTTTTCTCATGAGACCTACCGATGCATCGATGAGATATAGATGGATCCACCCATCACTTACTATGTCCAATGCATTCCTCATATGAAAAGGTGAAACATATTCTAAACTTTCTTATTAAAACTAGCATATGAAATGCCAATATTTAAACCACAAACCATGAATGACATAAAAATAGCACATCAACAGTCAACCATAACTCATTAAATACAATATGGATGATTGTATTATAATAAATCAACCTCAATCAAGAATAAAATACACTGAATAATATTAAAATAGATTAAAATAGTCCTTAAAACTATTTGAGAGAAATAAACCCTTTTCTTGAAAACATTTAAATGTCGCACTATTTATCAAAGAAGTAATTTAAAATCTATTTTTGAATCAAAGTGTATCATACAACTTTGAAAATTAAAAATGAAATTTAATTTAAAAACATTTATGTCCATATAAATAAATACTTAAAACCATTTTTAAAACATGGAAATTAATGAGAAATATTTAGAAGATTAAATATTTAAAACATTTAAAACAGTATTTTAGTAAAAGAGTTCCTAACCAAATAAGAGACAACTAAATACTAGTACATAAGGAATATCATTAATCAAAACATTATAATATAATTATAATAAAGGGATTCATGATATAATATGTCAAAGGATAGTATATACACCTTATAAAATTGAATTGGTGCACAACAACAAAGCGGTCTCAAAGGAATGTAAATAGAGATGAAATACCTAACAAAGACCATATCATTAAATTAAGGGTAAATCAATGAAATAATTATGTGTAAAAAATATAAATATACTCAATATAATTGGATATTTATTGTAAATAAATCATATTACATTCACACATATTCTTCTAAAAACAAAACCAATGACTTGGATGTTTAACTCAATGAATGGAAATTGAGTTAAGATTAGCCTTAATAAGTTCATATCAATGGAATGTGAATTTATCAATAGAGTGATTATGTGAATCAAAGGTATATCCATAGAAATGGGAGTAGAAATTACTACATAAATAATAAATATTTATTCCACAGATAATCTAGGAGTAAAATAATCAATGAAGTATGTGTAAAGCCCAATGAGTGGAAACTGAAATTTGAATTTACCTTACCAATTTGGTAACTTACGAAACATACACACCATGAAAGAAGTATGATAAAATGAAGATGTAAATACTCATAAATTAAGTTATATTACACAATTAATACAATCATGGGTAGTACATACACCACAAAAAAGGAAATAGTGGCAATATAGCACGAATCTCATGGGAATAAAAAGTGAGATGAAAACCCCTTACCTTGTACATTTCCATAGTAAAGGGTATGTTAAACTCCTATATAATAGTTAAATAATTTTTATTAAATTATACAGGAACCACATATATAAATATGATATCGTATATGATCTTCTAATATTGATTTGTTAATAATATTTGAGTAGTATAATTGTTTCGGGTGTTAACTGATTCATTTTCTTTTATAGGTTTTGTTACGTAAGTCGTGTTTGTTATGGATAGGATATATTTTATTCATATACAGAATGATATAAAGTCTTTATAAATTATTTTTAATCATAAAATTAAAATTAGTCTTTAATGGTTATGATGGGGAATGACATCTCATCACGTCGTGGAGACGGTAAGCCGTACATATGCTTGAGCGACAATATCATTCTTTTAATGTTGAAATCATATATAATTGGATAGTATATAATATATAAATAATCATTAAAATTATATATTTATTATTTACATCATTTATACTCATTATTATACCCATCCAAATAATGAATTTTTTGAATAACAAACTACACCACGACATGGAGACGCTAAGCCGTACGTACGCATGTATGGTGACTTTGTCATTGATAGGACGGATACAATAATGGATATGGTTGTACCATATTTATAATAAAATATAATTATGTATTATGTACTGGATTTATTATTTTGGTATGGAATCGACAATGAAATAGGAAGTGTAATAAGAAAAGAACATGAAAGAGGGTGGTTAAATTATTACCTCTTCTTCGGGTGATTCCTTTTGATTTGATCAAAAGGGATCCTTAGGTTGGCTTTATGATCTAAGTAAGGACTCTATGATGTAGTTACAGTAGTTTTAAGGATATTTGGGTAGCAGTTTTCCGAGCCAAATGGCATTGGATGTGTGAAATTAAGAGAAGGGGAAGTACCCTTTTATAAGAGAGTTGAGTGTCACTTTAGGAAAACCTTGAAATATTTTTTTATTATAAATAATTTTCGGTTTCTAATGGATACAAATTGATTTATTTCAATGATAAGGTGGTTATGTGTCGAAATACTCTTAATCAATAGGTTTTAGACATGTTTAAGTCACCATATTAACCTTATCTTTTAGATTTAACTATTAGTTAAATAGTTTAACTTTTATTGTGTCTTCTTGTATTCATATACTATATGGTTAATAAACATACTCTAAAAATACAATAGAACCTCAAGTGGTTAATTAATTAAATATATAATAATATTTATTCCCTTTGGCCGAACCATAGATTTTTAGAAATATTATATCAACCAATAATAGTATTTGTTTTAAAAACCCATTTAGGTCAATTTTGACACTATTTAGTATTTGGTTTTTGTGAAAACCATAAAAACATGATTACAAAGAAAAAAATTATTTAATAAACCCTAAAATGTCATATTAACCTTTAAAATTTGTTTAATTCATAAAAACACTCAATTTACATTTATTTGGATATTTAAAATATCAATTATTTTAATCTTTCATTAATAAGGTAATTACTACATCATCATTGTGTCATAAATAAAATTAATTATTTAATATATAAAAATTTTAAATAAAATACCATTATGTTGGAAATATTTTAGATTTATATTGAATTTTTATAGTCAAATTAATCTTTTTTGTAACCCATATTAAAAATGATTTAGTTATTAAACTTTGAATTTAACACTTTAAACTCTTCTTTAAATGAAATAATAATAAATGTCCTTATCTAATACAACTGGATGAAAAGGATTATATATTATTTATAAGGGTTTTTTGGTCGAATTACACTTACCCAATAGAATTAGGACATGTGTTAGGGTAATTATAATATCATTTTTTCCTTTAATTACCCAATTTACTTTTAACCGTGGTAAAGAAAAGTCAAAAGTTATTATTCAGAAAAAATTATTTTAATATTATTGGACAAAATTTTACTTAATGATTTCAACCTTGTCTGTATTATTTTTGAAATTCAACTCACAAAAGAGGTAAAATTATGTTTCATGCATATTTGTAAATGCTCCTAGAAGGTGGGTAATAGACGGTAAAAAAGATCAATAAAATTTTATACATCTAATTTTATTTTAAAAATGACTCCAATGAATCACATTGAACTAATATAGGTATTATGTATCGATATTTACTTAAAATAAATAAAATAAACAATTATTTAATTGAAAAATTGGTTTTTAAACAATAACGAACTTTTTTTTCACTATTCTTCAAAAATTGAATGTTTTCGTAAAAATACCAAAAATTTACCCAAAGAAAATTTTGATATTCCAAATTAAAAAAATGAATTTAATTTTACCAAATTCAAAACATATAAGTAGCATTAATTAATTTAAAATTAATTCTCGTAGTCAAAACTAAAAGGCGTCTTTTTTAAGAAGTAAAATCTATCAAAAGATTGACATGTGTTTATGTTAAATTTAAATGTGAAATTATTTATAATGACCTAAGTTTTATTAAATGATAAAAATATAATATTTTAATACTTCCAAACCATTAAAATTCATAATTTAACACTATAAATTATTTCGATTAAAAAGTTGTTTTCAATTAAAATTAAGTATTTTCACTATTCATCAAAATATGAATGTTATCAGAAAAGTACCAAATATTTATTTTATTATTTCCTGATTCTAAAGAATAATTTAATTTCATTAAATTGAATATATAAGTGTCTAATATTTGTTTTAAAAATGGTTCACCATTAAAAGGTGGTAAATTTGTATTTTCTGAAAAATACTTCTTTTATCTGAAAAAAATGAATTTGTTCTTATATTATGTATAAGAAACACATAATATAGATTCTAAAACTATATGGAGTATATAAAATTTAAAATTCAGTTAATACTATTCATAAATTCTTTTTGAATGGCTAGTTTAATAAGTCATGGTGCACTCGAACTCGGTGTTTCATGTAGCGCAAGCTATGTAATTACTTTAATGAAAATAACATACTATGAAATGTTGGGTTGTAAAATTATTCCCCCCTTCTAGAAATTTCATCCTCTAAATTTTAAAATTGGGCTTGGGAACTTCTTTAAAAGTACCACATTGGAAAAAGAGTCAATAAAACTATCACTTTGAATGAAATAAGGAGAAGTACAAAGGTCACCTGAGATAACCCATAAAAAAATTACATGTGGGAAAACATGGATATGTAAGATAAACTAAGTGTCATGTTCTGATGGAGTGTGATAGAAAGCATGATCAGAAAAAAGTTAACAATAAGAAAACCTCAAACTTGTGATGGGATAAATGGTCATTAGTTTCATAGTAGGAAAATTAAACGTACAATGTTTTTTTGTTTTAAGTTTTATTTCATAAAGTTATGGAATTTATTTATGAGTTTGACTAAGAACATAAAGATATATACTTACTTTTAAAGTAGAGTTTCATCCTTTAATAAATTTATACCACTAACATGTCCTTTTTCTAAACGATGAGTATTCAAGATGACTTGGTCACACCTGAATCACTAGAATCAACTTCTAGAGAATCACATGATCCATATAGGATAAACTATATATTTACATTGTCTTTAGAGATTAACCAAAACAAAAATTGTTAGAACAAGATTAGATAATCCACCAAAAAGTATAATCCTTTAGAGAAAGAAATATTAATCTTAATATCTAAAATTAAAACAACAATACCCAAAGTTCAATAAATACCATTCAATAAAAAATTGTCCTTAAAATCATTCAATATAATAAAAAATAATATTGAAACCTGAAACTTAGAAGAATTTGATTACGTAGTATTCTACATTAAATTATATCTCCAAATAACATTGAATACTCTTAAATTCACATACTTAAAAGTAATTATCCTAATCAAATATTCTCTATGATAGGTTAATCATTTCCATAAATAACTCAAATTTCAATAAATCCACAATAAAAAACATAGATAAAATACACTATTAATCCTCAAATTAAATCCCATGGTATTCTATTTTCTTTAGGCATATAGTGTTCCCAACAGAGAGAACGTCTTCCAAAATAACATTTATCACTTAATCACCAAATCATTTTCATATACTAAGGATATCCATTTGATAAGACATAAGATCCCAAATAAACTTATTGTTGATAAATAAAATCATTTAACTAAAAAGAATTAGTCACACCAACATGAGGCTTCACATAGTCCAGTGGCAGGTGATAAATCTCAATCGCACTCTAGTTGTGTGTTCGATTCCCACAGATTTGTCTGACACGACAGGTTTTCACACAGTCTGTGTGTTGTCCTTTTTCAAAAACTATATCTTTTAACATTAATAAAATGAGATAAATTTCACAAAAAGACCATAACATAATTTAACCACAAATTTTATCTCATACCTCTCATTTTCATCACAAAAATTAATAACCTCTAATTGCCTCAAATTCAAGGATCATATAAACTTAAATGGTTCTTTATAAATATATCCAGAAAAATAAAAGATAATTCTTCCTCAAATATCATTTTCACATAACAAACTGCATGGTCACACATACAAGAGAATATTCTTCCAAATTAATCCCATACTTTTAAACATTTATCCATCCATTTATTTCCACATAGGTTCTTATTTGACTTAGAGGTTATCTTGTTGAATAGGTAATTGAATCAAGTAATTCCAAGGTCCATTATATTTATGGAAAATGATTGTAATTGTATTATTATGATCATTTCTATTTTATTCCATAGTACTCTTTATTTTTCCTCGAAAGTTATTTACTTTATTTCCTTCTTTCCCACACATAAAGTATTTCTTTGTTCCATTGAGACACTTTCCTTGGTGTCTCCTTCCACATTTTTGGCATGATTGAAATTGGGATTTATTTTCTCCATGGTTTTCACTACTAGATCTCTTATCATTAACCAATTTTCTCTTCTTTTTTGAGTCCAGGAGCTGGTAAATATATATGTTGTTGATCATACACGATATATTTTATGCCTATCAACATTCCATTTCGTTTCTTATTTCCACCACCGTGACCACCTAATAAATCATGTTCAATGTTACTATGATTTACTTGGAATCCGTCTATTGACTAACACAAGAAATCATAGTGTGATCCATAAAATCATTTTGAGAATATCAGGACACCATAGTTTTGATCTAAAACACCTTAGGATTAACCAAGGTTATTTATTCTCTTATTATATTCAAATCCGTAAAATCAGTTTGTAAAGAAAATTTGAATTATCCTAATCATATACCCTGGGAGTGTCATAACCAAGAGTGTAGCAAGGCTCGTTGTCATGTACTATGATGCCCTGGGTCAAGCTCGAAACTCTTTGTCCAAGTTTTTACTCCTAGTAACATCTCTACCAGAGCCGCCTCTACCTGCTCGTATCCAGACAGGGATTTATTTCTTGGAAAACCCACATAATATTTACATTACCAAAATTTTTGGATGTTCTTCTATACTAATCCTCAAAGTGTGTATAAGGGTAGTGTTTTCTAATTAGAGTTTCTATAAATCTAGCTTCCAAGGTTTGTACTAAACTTCCTCTGATACCAACTGTAACGCCCCGACCACATTTACCTAGAATTGGTGAATTATCACATAACATTGGAATGATACAAGTAATCATGTCCTGAAGGACTGATCAGTTTATTAGCCTTGGAAGTACTAGAAACATACATAAGTTTTACATTACATCATTAAATAAAAAAACAACATTATGTCCCCTTTTAACACTCTTATATCCTTTAGCCTATTCATGTAGGTTAATCATAATATACTTCCTCTCATCCTGGAAAAAAAAGAAAACATGGGAAAGGGGTGTGCTTAGAATCTCAGTAAGGATAACAATATAGCGGAAACTATCATAAATAAGAATAAACATTTAAGAAAATGTATAAGACTAAAACACAAGCCTTTTAAACTTAAACTTCAGCATAATATGTCAAAGATAAATGAAATAATGTCATTTACATATTCACATGGATATTCTACTTGTCCATAATCACATGTAATATCAATATCTAGTTTCATAATGATGGAATTCATAATGCCAGACATCATAACCACATAGTCAAGACCTCGTACCAAGACTACAAATAAGATTTTGTCAAGGCCTTGTGCTAGGACACTAGTTTGTCTAATGAGACCTACCGATGCATCGAGGAGATTTAGCGTGCTCCACCCATCACTTACTAAGTCCAATACATTCTTCATATGAAAATATGTAACATAATCCAAACATTCGTATTAAAAATATCATACAAAATTCGAATATTTTAACCACAAACCATGAATGGAAAAAAATAGAACATCCACAGTCAAACATAACTCATTCAATACAATATGGATGATTTTATTCTAATAAATCAACCCCAATCAAGAATAAAATACACTGAAGGATATTGACATAGATGAAAATAGCCATTAAAACTATTTGATAGAAATATCCCCTATCCTTGAAAACATTTAAATGCCGCACTATTTATCAAAGAAGTAATTTAAAAGAGATTTTTGAATCTAAGTGTCCCATACCACTTTGAAACTTTTAAAAGGAATTTTAATTACAAAACATTCATGTACATATAAATAAATACTTAAAACAATTTTTAAAACATGGAAATTAATGAAAAATATTTATAAGAATAAATATTTAAAACATTTAAAACAATATTTTAGTTAAAGAGTTCAGAACCAAATAAGAGATGATTGAATACAAGTAATTGAGGTATATAATTAATCAAAACATTATAATATCTTGAGAATTAAGGGATTCAATATATAATATCTCAATGGATATTATATACACCATATAAAAGTGAATTGTTGCATAACGACAAAGAGGACTCAAATGAATTTAAATTGAGACGAAATGCCATACAAAGACCATATCCTTAAATTAAGGATAAATAAATGAAATAATTATGTGTGAAAAATATAAATACACTCCATATAATTGGATATTCAGTGTAAATAAATCATATTAAATTCACACATATTCTTGAAAATATGAAACCAATGACTTGGATGTTTAACTCAATGAATGGAAATTGATTTAAGATTACCCTTAACAAGTTCATATCAATGGAATGTGAATTTATCAGTGGGGTGATTATGTGTATCAAAGTTATATACACAGAAAGGGGATTGTAAATTACTACATAAATAATAAATATTGATTCCACACATAATCTTGGACTAAAACTATCAATGATGTATGTGTAAAGCCCAATGAGTGGAAATTGAAATTTGAATTTCCCTTACCGATTTGGTGACTTACGAAACATAAACCACATGAAATAAGTATCATTAAATGAGGATATAAATACCCATAAATTAAATTATATTACACAAATAATACAATCATGTTCAGTACATATACCACACCATAGGAAATAGTGGCAATATAGCATGAATCTCACGAGAATAAGAAGTGAGATGAAAACCCCTTACCTTTTACTTTTCTATAGTTGATGGTACTTTAACCACCTATATAATAGTAAAATAATTTTTATTAAATTATAAAAGAACCACATATATAAATATGATATCATATATGATCTTTTAATATTGCATTGTTAATAATATTTTAGTAGTATCATTGTTTCAGGTGTTAACTGATTCGTTTTCCTTTATATGTTTTGTTACGTAAGTCATGTATGTTATAGATAGGATGTATTTGATTAATATACAGAATGATATCAAGTCTTGTAAACATTATTTTTAATCATAAATTTAAAATTATACTTGAATGGTTATGATGGGGAATGACAACTCATCGCGTCGTGGAGACGGTAAGACGTACATACGCATGAGCGACAATATCATTCTTTTGATGGTGAAATCGTATATAATTTGATGGTATATCATATATAAAGAATAATTAACATGTTATATTTATTATTTACATTAGTTATACTCATTATTATACCCATCCAATTAATTAATTTTTTGAATAACAAACTACACCACGACGTGGAGACGGTAAGTCGTACGTACGCACGTATGGTGAATTTGTCATTTATAGGATGGATAGAATGACAAATATGGTTTTACCATATTTATAATAACAACAATGTATGTAGGAGGTATTGGAGTTATTATTTTGGTATGGAATAAACAAAGAAATAGGATGTGGAAGAAGAAAAGAACATGAAAGAGGGTGGTGAAATAATTACCTCTTCTTCGAGTGCTTATTTTTTATTTGATCAAAAGGGATTTTTAGGTTGGCTTTATGATAAAAGTAAGGAATATAGGATGTATTTATAGTAGTTTTGAGGATATTTGGGCAGTGTTTGGCTAATAAAAATGGGTTTGGAGGTGTGAAATTAAGATAAGGGGAAGTACCCTTTTATAAGAGAGGTGAGGGTCACTTTAAGAAAACCATGAAATATTATTTTATTATAAATCATTTTCAGTTTCTAATGGATCCAAATTAATTTATTTCTAATATAAGGAGGTTATTGGTCTCAATACTTTTAACCAATAGGTTTTTTACAAGTTTTGGTCACCATATTAACCGTATCTTTTAGATTTAACTATTAGTTAAATAGTTTAACTTTTATTGTGTCTTCTTGTATTCTTACACTATATGGTTAATAAACATACTATAAACTTCCAAGAGAACCTAAATTGGTTCATTAATGTCATATATAATATTATTTATTCCCTTTGGCCGAACCTTAGAATTTAGTAATATTATATCAACCAATAATATATTATTTGTTTTAAAAAGTCATTTAGATCAATTTTGAAACTATTTAGTATTTGTTTTTTGTGTAAATATTAACAACATTATTACTTTGAATAAAAATTTTTTAATCAACACTAAAAATTCATATTAACCTATAAAGTTAGTGTAATTCCTGAAAAGTCTCAAATTACATTTATTTGGATATTTATAGTATCAATTATTTTAATATTTCATTAATAAGGTAATTACTACATCATCGTTGTGTCATAAATAAATTTAATTATTTAATATCTAGAAATTATAAATAAAATACCATTATGTAGTAAATCATTTTATCTTTCTAATAAATATTTATAATCGAATTTATCTTATGTTTAACCCTATATTAAAAATGATTTAGTTATCAAACTTTGAATTTAACATTTTTAACTCTGCTTTTAATCAAATAATAATAAATATCCTAATCTAATCCAGGTGGACCAAAAAGATAATATTTTATTCATAAGGTTTTTTTGACGAATTACACTTGTACAATATAATTACGACATGTGTTCGGTTAATTATAATATTAATTTTACCTTTAATTACCCTGTTTACTTTTAACTGTGGTAAATAAAAGTCAAAAGTTACTATTCACAAAAAAATTATTTTAATTTTATTGAACAAAATTTTACTTAATGGTTTTAACCATGTGTCTTGGATTTTTTAAATTCCAATCACAGAAGCAGTAAAATAAAGTTTTATGCAAATTTTCAAATGCTCTTAGAAGGTGGGTAAAAGACGGTAAACAAGTTCAATAAAATTTTATACGTCTAATTTTTATTATATAAATAAATACAATGAATAAAATTGAACTAATATAGGTATTATGTATCTATATTGACATAAAATGAATAAAATAAATAATTATTTAAATAAAAAAAGTTAGTTTTTAAACTATAACGCAGTGTTTTCACTATTCTTCAAAAATTGAAAGTTTTCAGAAAAATACCAAAAATTCACCCTAAGATAATTTTGATATTCAAAATTCAAAAATGAATTCTATTTTACCAAATTCAAAACATAGAAGTAGAATTAATTGGTTTAAAATTAATTCCCGTAGTCAAATCCAAAAGCCGGGTTTTTTAAGAAGTAAAAACTATCAAAAGATTGACATGTGTTTATGTCAAATTTAAATGTGAATTTACTTATAAAGGATTAAATTTTTTTAAATGATAAAAAAAATCAGATAATACTTCTAACCCATTCAAATTCATAATTTAACGTTATAAATTATTAAGATTAAAAACTTTGTTTTCAATTAAAATTTAGTATTTTTCACAATTCATCAAAATGTGAATGTTATTAGAAAAGTACCCAAAATTTATCCAAAATAAATTTTTATGTCTCAATTATAAAAAAAATTAATTTCATTAAATTGATTATATAAAATTGTCAAATATTGTTTTTAAAAATGGTTCACCGTTAAAAGGTAGTAAAATTTCATTTTTTGAAAAATAATTCTTTTATTTGAAAAAAAAGGAATTTTTTCTTATATTATGTCCAAGAAACACATAATATGGATTCCAAAATTATATTGAGTATATAAAATTCAAAATTTAGTTAATACAATTCATAACCGCTTTTTTAATGGCAAGTATGGTAAGTCGTCGTGCGCTCAAACTTGGTGTTTCATGTAGCGCAAGCTATGGAATTACTTTAAAAAATAACATACTATGAAATATTAGGGGTGTTACAATACTGGTTTTGGAGGACATTCACCAATCATGTGACCATGATTTCAGAGGTTTTTAGGATAATTTTATATCTATTGTTGAGTTATCCTACAATAATATATATTAGTAAATGATATATATGGCTCAATATAAGTCATATATGGTAGTCAATGTCATTCACCTCAGTACTGGCTAGATTTAAGGGGGACAATGTTACTAGTTCCTCGTCTCATGTAGGAGACTTCCTAGTATGTGAATTTGATCAAAAAGCATATAAATAATACTAATTCTAGATAGAAATCATATGTTGATCATCACTGATGACCAATAGAGTTTGAGTTTGGGGATTGTTTTTTCTTTTCAATATCACCCAGACTTGGGTATAGGTAGAAATTGAGGAAAGGGAAGATACCACCACATTTTTTGTCCTCTTCAGATCTTTCACAGAGTCAGTCTGGTAGAATACCAATTTCTTTTACCTAATAGGTATTGTTTCATGCATGAATTATTCTACATTTAATATCTTTATTGTTACCATACCACCTATCTCATACATTAGATCCTAAGGATGTTGAATTGGATATCGATGCTTCTATTTGAGGATTATCACATATGCATTATTGATCAGAGTACAAAGGCACTTTAGGGAAGGTATGTCCCTCTAGTATGGGTTCTATGGTAGAACATCCATGTAAAGGAAATTACTTGGTATTGAGAGGACGATGTACATGCTCGGTGTTTGGAGTGATTATCATATATAGTTTTACCACCCTTGGAAAGTAAACTTGTGTACATGTTCCTTTAAGGGGGAAGACTGTAAGAACCTAATTTTTATACAAGGTATGGATCCTTTTATTTTCAAACAATTTCATTGATTTTGACTTAATATTAATTTTTATTAAGTCTATGGATGAAATGAGGGTGACTGAGTCTTTTTAGAAGCATGGAACTTTGGTCAATGGATAAAATGATTGGGCCACAGAGTTAGTCAAAGCCATACAGACCAATTCACATGGTGTCACCGAACTGTTCGGTGTGTTTTAGTGAGCATAAGGGGGCCGCATGGTTATTAGAATACATTCATACAGATTCTCATGATTTCTCTTAACTTTATGGGGGTATTTTAGTGAGAATAAGGGGGCTACAAATTTTTCCCCAATCGTGCGACTTAGGACGCATACCCATGAAATTGTTTTAGGTCTTTTTGTAGAGGATTTTTTCATTTCCTACACATGTTTATTCTAACCATGCTCTTATTCCACGCAAGGGGTATTGAGGTTTGTGCATCGTGCATGGTTGGAACAATGTTTTTTCAATAGTGCAGCTAAAAAATGTGACCCCTGTCAGTTGGGTAAAATAATTGTTTTCCCTTAAAATTATTATAACCTAAGACAATATATTTCATTCCTATTTCAGTCAAAAAAATATCCCATGTCCCCCCCATTAGAATATTGCAAGCCTCCATCACATATGATTTTCTCTTGTTTCTTCATCTGAACTCCTAATCAACTTTCATTCATCTCATTGTATTCCTCTTGGAATTCTCTCTATTACTTAGGATCCTTTTATTTTTATTTTTCCTATTGATTATTCTATTATTGTGGGAGATCATATGCCTCTTTATATGGAATTATTGTTTTATTCCATTTTCTTTTGATCCCGGCCAAACATAGGGTTGATACTAAATGAGGCATCTACTACAGGCATAAGGTAGGTGGTCTATGAATTATCCCTTAGAGTCTTGAAATTTATAAAAAAAATTCATTGTTCGCATGTCAGTTTCACTGGGTGTTTCTCCTTAAATACATCTACCTTAAATTCAAATGAGTAAATTGTATTTTTTGGACCTAATGAGACCTATTTGACACTATTGTAGGTTGAGAGCTCAACATGAACCACTTAATTATGTTGTTTTGTTTATTTCTTCCTTTTGTTACCAATCTTGAGATTATATGGGACACCATATGGTGTACTTTACTTGAACATTGATAAATTGAGCTCTTTGAGTTAAATAAATGTATTATAAATTGTTAAAAAACCAGTACATATGTATAGATATCACTTGGACCTATCTTTTGGTATTTAAACATATATTAGTTGTATTTACTTATTTTACCTTGTCACGTATGATGAAAGGTAATGGAATAATCCTAATGAAATATAATTGGCATGATTATTACATGGAATATAATTACATATTTATATAAATGAAAAGTGGATATGTTGCTTATTGTTTTTGGAACATTTTCATCTTTATAGGAATCGATAAACTTGAGCCTTCCTTAGATTCCTGAGGAAATACCTTGAGAACTCATAGGACACTATTCTGATTCATTGAGTTGATTTTAGTAGGAGATGCCCACCATAGAATCTATTCATTGACTTAAAACATGAGTTCCTCAATGGTGTACTAATGATTCACATGAAAATTTTCTAGATATTATAATTCCTTCAATATATTCCTTGGATTCATATTAATGTTTTTAGACACACAGTTCCATTGATTCACCCCATTGGGCCCAGTCAGGCTTAGCTCGGGATTACCATGTTCAAGCTCTTTGGACTCGAATAGACTCTTTTATAGTGTTATACCTTGGGTTTACCCCTTAGATTACACTCAAACCCCTTATTTATAGACTAAATGAGTGTCCACTATGATTTAGCTCGACCCCTGAGTTCAATGATACCTTTATTACACCTTGGATCCTCTATTATTATTAATTTTTTAACAATACCACTGATCCCTTTTTTATATAATATCATTATTATGAACTAAATAATACTTAATTAAATTATCACATGTTCAAAGATAGTTTTGGATGAAGATGAAGAAAGTATGGGTTATGGATTTTAGCATCACTTTAATTTTATATATACCCACATATTATTTTAGTTGATATTCATAGATTGAATTGTATAGAAACCATTAGTGTTGTACTATTAAGATTTATCTCACACCATATTCTAGTCGTCATTGGTACTTGAGAAGATTATATGATCACATGTGTGGACAAGGGGAAGTTTCCCTATTTGGGCACATGATTTCTTACATTTGGATATGAGCTTGATAGTATATGACCATAACAGTGCTTGGGATGCATGAATAGTTTTGTTGTTGTTGTTATTTTTGTATATCATGTATCGTATAGCCTTACTACTATGATGCATGTCTCTTTTCCTTTTTATATAGACATGAAATTATATAATCTTGTATATATGATATTGTTTTTCTGAATTTTTTATGATTATCTATTTCTTGGTTGCTTATGTTTATTTCTACTACCTTATTCATTATCATACTGTTTCTGTTTACTTGTTCATGTTATCGAACCCCTATTCTCCACTCTGATTAGAGGACATAGTCTCCCCACTATCAGACCCCAGTCCCTCGCTACTAGTCAGTATCCTCTAGTGTATGTGGAGGAACACTTGAAGCCATTTGGCCAACCATGTTCGGTTACATTGGAGTGAACTAGTTATGGGATGTCCCAAATAAAGTACATAAATATTTTATCCCACTTCCACACCAAAATGGGAATTGATTGAAACAATAATGCGGGATTTTAATGCTCAAATCAATATTTTTATAGGGAAATGAACCAAGACACAAACCAAAAATTAATCAATTTATCTCATTCCACTAATACCAATATTTGAGATAATAAAACATCTTGGTATCCTTAGGATACACTTCTTAACAAGAATTTTTCCCATACAAAATCACCTCCTTCCTTAAGTTCAAAGGAATCAAGAACCCATTTTGAAATAAAAAACCATCATTAAAGAAAAACTAATCACCTTAGTTCAGTAAATTATTTTGAGTTATACTAATATGCTAAGAATCCTAATCTTCTACCTACGCTAGCTGAATCTGATCATTTAAGGGGGTTGTGACTATAAAACTATCTATGAGTACATATCCATCCTCATCTTTCACACCTAGATACATATCCATCAATAATATCATAAATTTTTATTCATCCTTTTATTCACTTACTACCTAGGTTAGAAACTTATTATTCAAATAATAATCCACCCGATTTCCCTTACCATGGGTATAGGCTAATTCAAAATAAAATGTCTAGAGATATTACACCAAGTGCATCTATTGAAGATTTAGATCCCTATAGGATAATATTTAATTAAAACTTTTTAAATTATAATTCATGGTAAACCTCTCTCAAAATTAAAATTAGTGCCAAGTATTTAAATTGTGTGTCACTACTAACAAAACTATGTCATGGGTAGGTTAGTTTTTCATATGAGGTTTTAACTAGTGATAAATATATGGCACAACATGTTCACCCTACATTATAACACACCCTAAACCAATACCTGAGGCATAAAAAACTAAATAACCCTCACTAGACTCTAAAATAATCAAAATTGGATCCATTTTAAATATCACTATTAACTATTTAAAATATCATCATTACTCCTCATCCAAATACATTATTACTCACTTATAGGTCAAAGTCATTAAGAAATATTCCAAAGGGGATAAATATTGATCAAACCACTGATAATACTCGGATATATCCATAAATATTCTAATCATGTATCTATTATTAGTTCTTTCCTAAGATATCACCCCTAGAATCATCCTAGGACACACAAATTGCATTTATATGATACCATATGAATGAATAAATCACTTCTCGGATCAAAAAATTATATTTATTGATCTCTGACAACAATAATTTATCCCTCATTGTTCAAAAAATAATTTCTAGATTCTTCTCATGGTATTATTTTCTATGAAATAAAGATATCATCAATGAACACCACAACAAGGGTGTCAATATACTATTTAAAGATATAGTTCCTCAAATCCATGAAAATAATATGGGAATTACTATGGATAAATGGAAAAAAGTATACTAATAATTCTTATAAATACTTATAAAATAGTTATTAAGAATATATAATTTTATTACACATATATGGAGGTATCCTTATTCGAGGTCAATCTTAGAAAACAATATCACTCCCCAAAGTTATTCAAAAAGATCAATTGTCTGAGGAAATGGGTGATTATTCTTGATGGTCACCTAATTAATCATTTTTAATTTATTTGAAGTCAGAGACTTCCATTATCCTTATTTTTAAATAGAAATACTGATACACATAATAATATTCTAGGATGAATAAAACCATTACACTCAATATCCTCGAACTAATCCTTTAAAAAATAACTCTTCAAGATCCATTCAAAATGATTGAAATAAAATAAGGAAACATTTTGGGAATAAATTAATAAATAACTCTTCCTCTTACTATAGATAAAATACAATGAAAAAATTGGGAAACACATTGGGATGCTTATTCATCACCATAATAAACATAGAATATTAACTAAACTCAATAGAATCAAAATAGAAACTAGATATGTAACAAGAGATTGACCAAATGTATGGATGAATAGGTCCCACCCTACCTAATATTAGATATCATTCACCTAGGAAGACATGATTTTTTCCATTATAGGATTATGATATAACCTCGGGATGATATTATTCAATCTATAATTTAAAGTTAACCATCTAATCCATTTCAAAATTATGATCAAATATATCAATATCAAAAAATAGAAAGCCCTGTATGATCTCAAAATTATCAACTGCCACATGAAACTCAAGTAACATGAAACCCTACTCCCTCGTCTTTCCCAAAGGATTATAGAGATCTATCACATCTGGTATCAACTAATACCACATCCCAAAACTATCAATTAGTTTAGATGAAATAATGGAACAAGATTCACATATTTGAAACAAATAAATGGTCATATAATAAGAAACCAAAACTATACCTCTATCATTCATTGTTCCAACATCAAATTCTTTAGTCACAGGCTCTACTTTATATAAAAACACATATCCAAGCCCACTCAATGAATTCACATTCATATGAGAGTTTACTTTTGTTTGTGGATGATACCTAACACCCCTATATGAATATACCTATTCATGAGAGCCTCTAGTATAACAAGATCTAACCTCAGTACTCTAATAATGTTACCTAATGATGTTTTGTAGATAAACCAATCACCTATATTAATGGATTATCCTTGGTGAGAACTATAAATCCGTTTTACTGTGACCTGTCTCCTCACATTGAAATAACATTAGTAACCTATCCACCAAAGGTGTCATGGGAGTGAAATTATAATAATGATTCAAACTCACAGAACTACAACATTGATATTTCTCATTCTTACTCTTTTAACTAAATATGTAACTTTTATTCCCTCCTATCATAGTAGAGGATCCACTAAAACTATTTATCCCCTCCATATCTATCTCATCCATCATTACCCCGTCAACCCCCTTCATGTAGGTCATTAGAAGAAAAATAATTATCCTTGATCTAACCTCTAGTATCAAACCCATATCAAACCATCAATTCTTATGATATTAATTTGTGTGGATCTTAGGGGGGGAGGTGGACTAAATTAGAAAACCAAGAGGCATATTCCATCAATGAATGAACCCCATGCTCTAGAGTTATGAACCCTCTAGCCTTCAAAATCCTAAAAAATATGTTTTAATAACTATTGTTTCGACATATCCTTGGGATTTTCCCAAGTGATATCCTCTTTATTCTTAGATTTCATGATTAATTCTTTCCCTTTTAAACCCAACCCCTCTCGAATATAAGTGTAAAAAATGAATTTTTATGTCTCATGGGTTTAGAGAAAACCAATTATACACTCAATATTCTCCATCCATTACTTATTTTCCAGGGACCCTCAATATCCATAGAAAAAAATTGGATTATTCTTAGTAAACTCTTGAGCATGATCCATCACTCTATCTTGATCTAACTTCCCATTCAGACACAACGATTGAGTAGTTTTAATGATTGGTTTGATGCGAATATAGTATAAAAGAGGGGTGTACTATGGTGTATAATCTATTTCTCCCTCCCTATATTTACTTAAGATCTTCTGGGAGGCATCATACATAGAATATGAAACATAATTCCCAATAAATATATAATTTAACCCCCAATACAATGTTTGAAACATAAAATACTGAATATAATAATTAACAACAAAAAGAATTATAATATGAGATTACACTAGGGGAATCATCAAAATTTTCTAAATTTTAAAACTATGCATAGTTTGGTGGACTCTACACCAACAATATGAGTGCCACTAATAAGGTATCTAGTTCCGGTCACCTGGTTGTCACATGGTTTTCTAGACCATGCAAGTAAACTAAAAACTTCATGTGTCCCTATCTTTCCCAACCTAAAACATGAAATTTCAAAAAATAATTAATTGGATTCCCTATAAACTCATCATAAATATAATACCCTAATATTTTATTAAATTTTTCTTTCAAATATATTTAACATTTTTGATATCTTGCATTCCACACAACCATGAGTTTAGGAAAACCGAGATATACTACTCTAAATATTACTATTATATATTATTACCTAGTTGATAAATTATAGGTTATGAATAGGATTAACTTCTTTATAAACTATATGAAAATTACATATTAAATATAAAAACTTATTTATTAATCACTTAATTTTTAGTAATGTCACTTTATTTATCAAAAAAAATGTTTTCTTTAAAATTGAATTTTTATTTCTTTCTTTGAGTAAATATTATAATTAAATTTTGAAAATTTAACAAAATATATTTGATAAAATTAACTTCATTTTTTATATCAATATATAAAAATTAAGTTCAGGTAAAATTTTATTATTTTTCTCAAAAGGTATATTTTTTAGTGAATGGTGAAAAGTATCGATTTTTATAAAACTGAGTTTTTTCATATAAAGTGTCATTATGATTTTAATTTTATATTTAATTAAAATAGGTATTATTTATTTATATATAATCTAATTAACTTCATTTGAATAATAATTATACCTAACTTTGGTGTAAGTAAATTTTTATTATTAAAAACGCATTTTCTTAAAAACTGGTTTTCCTTGCATTTTAGCCATTTATAACAAAATTAATGTATTCCACTTTTAGAAATTGATTTTTTTAAAAAAATTATCCCATATTTATAATCATTTGGTTCAAATTTGGTAAATATTCTATTTTAATATTTCTCAAAATGAATAGTAACTGTGGTAAAATTATCACTTTGATAAATGGTAAATCAAGTAAATCATGCTTAAAACTAAGTGATAAGGCCATAATTGTTCATCATGATTATTATTAGGTGAATTAAATTATATCCTTTTCATCTTGGGATCTAATTTTTTTAATAGATTCTTTTTATCAAAAATGACTTATATATTATTTAAACAAAATGAAGTGAAAAAAATGTCACTCTTTATATTTTAAATATCATTTATTTTTTCACATAAGGATAAAATTTATTTATGAAAAAATATTAATATTAATTTTGTGCCTAATAAAAATATATTCATAAATGTAAATTTTTTATAATTTTTAGGAATTAAAAAATTATTATAATACTTACACAATGTCGATGTAGTAATTATTAAATTAATGGAAAACTAAAATAAATGATGTTAAAAATAATAAATTTATTATAATTTGAGACAATTAAGGTGGTACATTAATTTTATAGAATAACATGACATTTTGGGGATATTTTAAAATAATTTGATCGAATTATAATTTTTCTCTTGATGTTATTAAATTCAAAGTAATGAATAATGTCAAAATTGACAATAATGATGTTCTATGAAAAACTATTTTATTAAATTATCTAAAAAACATAAAATAATAAATAAGGATATAGGGAATAATATTTGGTCTAACATATCATCCATTATCCATTTAAGATTCAATATTTTAATTATATGTAAAATTATTATAAAAACCCATACTTTACAAACACTGACATTACTTCGAAGTTGAAGAATATTCATTACAAAATATATTGAAACCATGACATGAACATATAGGTACAATGTATTTATAAATTAGAAAACATAAACAACTAGTTTCTAAGACATATTCCTTGTCTCCCACTTATTTCGTCATTACTAGACCCCTTTTGACATATCTTACCTAATACCCTTCTTCATGAACAAGAGAAAGGAAACATATCAAAGGGTGAGCTCATATGCTCAATAAGGGTAAGCAATAGAGATATCATTCATATCATAATCATATGACATATGAACATAAAATTTAAAAATATTATCCTACATATGAAATATCACGATATCATTTCATGGGATAAATTAGGAAAGTTCATAAGAATCAATGAATGTGATACCAAAATTCATAACATAAGACATAAAGTTTCATGGTATAGACACACGAATATAAAATAATTTCATATTAGTTAAGGTGCATTTCCAAAACCATCATAGCAGAAAAAATCCATTACTCATATGAGTTCACTCTTCATTCCAACCTTGTATTACTGAATCGAGATCATTTCTCATTCAATCCATGTTTATATCATGAGATATAAATCCCTACCCAATTCATTTGAGGGAGATATTGTTCCCACCCATCAGATAATAAAAACCATACATATGTGTTCCACACAAACATACATCATTCATCATAGTATAACCCATGGAATAAAATGGTTTCTTAAACATCATTTCATCATAATCTATATAAAAAATAGATTTCATAAATAGCATTACATAATAAACACAAAAAAACCATAGTAATTATAGGGATATAAACATAATCCTATTTAAATAATTTAATCTTATGTGGAGAATAATTTTGATAAAAAACTTGTTATTAATTATTGTGGAAAATATCATTTCTTTTTCAAAAATGTTTTATTTTCTCCAAATGCCATGAAATTTTAAGAGAAATTAATTTATTTGTAAATGAACAAAAAATATTGTATCAGAATCTTCATGTAAATAAGGTTTTATAAAACCATAAAAATCCAATCATTCCTTATTAGTTAAAAAACATTCCCCTTGTAATTTTCTCAGAAAAGTCAAACATTACCTCCTATCGAATAACGACAAAAGACTCATTTCATACCATTTAATAAAAAATCACCAATGGGTAAAATTTGCTTAAATTTTTTTAGAAGAATATAAATAATATTACATATTTAGGAAATATGAACTTGGATGATAAATATACCCCAATAAATTCTTATGTATAAATAATCTTGGATAATAATGATATTGTGAAATTATCCCTTACCTTAGGTAAGATTTCCATTATATGTATCTGAACCTCATCTATAATGATTTAAATAATTCCATTGAAAAAATCCAGAATCATAGTCATTTTTATGATATCATATATGACTATATTATCATCCATTTGTTAATAAAATTTCATTATTACTTGTTATGTAGGTATTAACCGCTTCATTTTCATATGCATGTTTTGTCGAATTAGTTCTGATAATACTTCATAGGTTGTCGTAATGTCATTAAAAATTATATTTAAATTAAATATATCATATTTATTGATTTTATATATTTATATAATCATGATTGAATGAAGACCATGTAGAATGAATCACATCGCATCGTAGAGACGGTAGGTCGTACATATGCATGAGAAATGATATAATTCCCATAATTATGGTATGGTACTGAAGTGAATAGTGTATAATATTTAAAAATCAAGATGATGTTATAATAGTTTTTATAGTTTTTATTTTTACCCTTATAGCTATCAAAGTAAGGTGGTGTTGAAAAACATATTACATCACGGCTTAGAGATGGTAAGTTGTATGTATGCACACAGAGTTATTTCATTTTTCATAGGATGGATAGAAGGTGGAAATTAGTTGTTTCATAATTATAAAAACATCTTAGTATATAATAGATATTGGATTTATTACATTATAATGAAACAATTCATGAAGAGGATGTAGAAGAATAAATAAGTTAGAAAGAATCAGTAGATGAGAGGCACTTTTAGGATCTCCAAAAATATGAATTTATAAAAAAATCAAAACCCATCCAAAAACCTCAAAAATTACCAAAATAATAATATTATATTAGATAATAATTCAATATAATAAACCAATAATTCTTTTAGAATTATTTCGATCAATTTAAACCTTATCATTTTAATTAACACTTTGTTATCTTATTTAATTATTAATTTGGGTAACAAAAATTTCAATATTAAATTGGTGTCATAATTACTTATTTGATGTCCATTATACCATAAATAAATACCTTATAATATTTTACTCCATATAATAATTATTTTATAATTTGAAAATCAATATGATTTTTAAATAATTTAACAAAACATTATTTTGATAAAAAAATCAAGTGTCAATTTTGACACTATTCAATTCATTGATTTTAAAAATATTAATATAATAAGATAACTTCTAAAAAACTATTTTATTATATTTATAAGTGTTAAAATTATTCTAAAAAATTCATTAAACATATTAATTAGCCCAAATTATATTTACTTTAATATTTTTTAAAATATTCATTTCTTATCTCTTTTAATTAAATAATTACTACATCAATTTTTTGTATTTATTTAATATACTTATTTTTGGAAGAAAACATAAAAATAAAATACTAAGATAAACATAATGATATTATATTTTATTAAAATATATTTAGTTTAATTTATCTTCTAAAAAATTTGACATTTAAATTGTTATACTTATTAAATTATGAATGTGGCAACTTTAACATCACTTTAAATAAAATAATATAAGTGCCAAAATCTCTTCTATAAGGCTTAAAATGGTAAGTAACTCAACCCTTGGATGTTTATGGTCGATATATACTTGACCAATAAGATTTTTTTAAGTGGTTGGGTACTTTTATGGTTATTATAATTTTAATAAAAATTGTTTTATTGATTTCTCATAATTTAATTATTTTTTACATCATCAAAGTATAAGTCTTTAAGGTGATTATTTATTTCCTAAAAATTACAAATAAATTACCTTGATAAATAAAAAATATTTTATATTTAAAATTAGTCTTTATAATAGAATTTATCTTCCATATAACCTTATATAAAAATGTTTTAGTTATTAAAATTTGATTGAGACATATTTAACTTTTCATTATTTAAAATAAATAACATGTACTAATCTCTTCTAAGTGGCTTCCAAACAACACCATTTCAACCAAGGATTATTTAGGTCTATAAAATCAACCAAATTTATTAATATAGGTTTTAGGGTAATTTTATAATAGTATTATTACCCTTAATTACCTGATTTACCCTTTTACTATATTAATAAAAATGTCCAATGTTACTAATCATAATGCCCAACAATAAAATAAAGAAATTTAAAAAATTTAAAACTAATTATTCAAAATATAGAATCCTTTTTTTAAATTAAAACCACATAAGTTTCAGTAATTAATTTAAAGTTATTCCTGTTGTCAGAAAGAGAGAACAATTTTTTAAAAGTTAAAATATTGCAAAATATTGAAATTTTTTTACATATGAATTCAATGTAAAATTAATTCCAACAACATAAATTAAATTGAATGATAAAAATATATAATATTTATATTTTAAAATAATTAAATATTATAATTTAACAATATAAATTATTTTGATGAAAAAATTTGTTTTCAATTTAAATTTAGTATATTTTTATTATTCATCAAAATTTGAAAGTTATGATAAAAATATTACAAACTCATCCAAATGAATTTTTTTATCCCTATTTAAAAGAAATAGTTTTTTCATATAAAATTATGGTGTCAAGATCAGTATTTAAAAAGGGTTCTCTAGTAAAAGGTAGTAAAAGTTTCCGTTTAAAAAATAAAGGTTTTTATACATCGAATAGGGTTTATTCATACCCTATAACAAAAATATATGTTGTATGAATATAGAAAATATTTTATTATGTATATAACATATATATTTCATTAATTTAATTTTATAATACTAATTCACTCAGTTTATTAATGAAAAAAATACAATTATATAATTGATTTATAATTTTTATAAATAATTTGTAACGAATGACTTCACAATAAATTTTCATAAGTAAGTTATATTTATTCTCTATAACCTAACATCTAGGTTAAAATGGTCATTTTATACTAAGGTAATCTCATTGTTCATTAAAACTCATGATTTTGTGCGATGAATTCTAATAAAAAATTAAAATTATTTAGAGAAAATATTTAATATAAACATCTATGTGTTACATTCAACCCCCCCCCCCCTTAAACTAAAAAATTTTACTCACAATTTGTCACTTAGGTAAAAACAGATAAATATATCTCTCCCTCATCATATCCTCAAGATCCCACGTATCTCCATCAGATTGGTGGTTCTGTCACAAATCTTTAACCAAGCATGTGGCCATGTTTTGCATAACATTTTCGCTGTGATCTAGAGTCTATAGCAGTTGTTCTTTATAATAAAGATCTTGCTCCAGCAGTACGACTTCTATGTTTAGTACATTTGAAGGATCATATATATACTTTATCAGGAGAGATACATGGAACACATATTGAACATGATATAGATTTTGTGAAAGCACCAATCGGTAAGTTACCTTCCCACCACGATCCAGAATTTTAGAAGGACGGATATACCTATGGTTCATCTTGTCCTTCTTTCCAAATCTCATTACTCTCTTTCAGAGATATATTCTTAGAAGCACCTTTTCACCTAATTTAAACTCTAGGTTTTTTCTTTGGTTTTCATCATAACTTTTTGGTTGAATCTGAGATGCTCTAATGTGTTGGTGAATAGATATGGGAGTTTATACCATTTCATTAACAAGATCAGGTCCTAATAGCTTTCTTTCCCCAAATTCATCCCAACATGATGGATTTATGCACTTTTTCATATAGGGATTAATATGGAGTCATCTGAATATTGTAGTTAAATATATTGTTGTTGAAAAATTCCACCAAAGGTAGGTTTTGATCACAATCACCATTGAAATCCATAGTGCATGCTCTCAACATGTATTATAGAGTTTGAATTATACTATAAGACTAATTGTCTATCTAATGATGATAAGAAGTGATGAAACATAACTATATATCCAGATCATGCTAAAGAATTTTTCAAAACATTGAGGTAAGCCATGGATCATGATTAGATATAATGTAAAGTAGTACTCCATGAAATCTTACCACTTAATTTATATATATCCTAGAAAGCTAATCAGAAGAGAAATCATCTCTAATAGAAATGACATGTGCTAACTTTGAAAGGAAATCAACTATAAGCCATATAGTAATATGGCCTTTATTTGTTTTGGGAAGTCTGAAGAAATATTCTATAGTGATGTTTTCCCATTTCTATTCTAGTATGGTTAATGGTTGTAACAAACCCTTAGAATTATGTCTCTCAGACTCAACTTTCAAACAAACCAAGCACCGAGAGACATATTCAGAAACATCTCTGTTCATTTCATCCCACTAGAAATAATCTTTTAGGTTCTTGTACATATTTTTTCTCCTAGTGTGAATAGATAATGATGAATTGTGATCCTCATACAATTTCTCATTATTTAATTATAGAATGAGAGGAATAAAAACCCCTAAACATTATTATTCCATCTTAGTCAAGGTTGAATTCAGGAACTTCTCTCATCTTATTTTGTATATCTACATTTTCCTTATGAACCTTTTTAATCTTCAATTGTATAAATAGTTGAACATTCATTTGAGAAAGATAATATTTCTCCCCTTCCTTTAAAATTTCAAGATCAATTCTTTTTCAAATACATAAATATTGGATCTTTTGTGATCCTCATCGTGGATATGCTAGCATGGTCATTTCGACTCAAAGAATATGCCACCTTGTTCGCTTTCCCAATGTCGTAATGTATTCAGATATTGTAATCTTTAATCAAACCCAACCATATTCTTTGATTCATATCCATCTCCCTTTGTGTGAAAATATACATTAAAATTTTATGATAAGTATATATATCACACATTTAACCATAAATATAATTTCTCCATATCATTAGTGAAAATATTACCATAGTGAACTCCAAAACATGAGTTAGGTAATTTATCTCATGTATTTTCAACTGTCACGAGGCATATGATATCACCATGTCATTTTTTATGATAAAAAAACCCAAACCCTATTTGGATGAATCACTATAGATCACAAACCTTTCTCTACTACAAGGTTGTGTGAGGATTGGTTCACTAGATAACCTTCTTCTAATCTATTTGAAATTCTCTTCACATTCCTCCATCCACATGAACTTAACTCCTTTTCAATTAATCTTAGTGAGTGTATTATATAATCATTAAATATATTTTGAAAAAAGTCGATAATATCCATCCAAACCAAGAAAACATCGAATCTCAGTTACCATTTTTGGTCTCAGTCAACTATCAATAACTTCTGTTTTTTCTGGATTCATAAATATCCTCTCTCTTGAGACAATTTTTCCCAAAAATGAAACTTTTAGAAGAAAAAATTCACACTTGGTAAATGATCCATAAAGTTTCTTCTTTCTCAAGGTCTTCAGTACAAATCTCAAGTGATCTTCATGTTCTTCATTTATGTAAAAAACTGACCCAGGTTTCCCTCAAACCAGGAACCCGACCCGATCTGTCACATACCAGAAGGGATTTCCCGATCCCCATAGGCAGGCAATAATCACTCGACCATTGAACAAAAAAATTGATAGAACGATTTCACCCAAACCAAACAACCACATGGCATACATATACAAGGAAAGAAAGGTATAAAGGAAGACTAACAAAATATATATTCCATAACTGTAAGAAAACAGTGGAAAAAAACAACTATAATAGCAGCTAAAAACTCTAAAATAAACGTCTGACTGCAAGGAATTCAAAAACAACAACTAATCCAACAATGGTGTGGAAATATTCAATCCATCTAACCATAAACTACTCTCCCTAGCTGACACGAACCTCACCGCCTCACAGTGGCACCTTGACTTTCCCTACACTAGAAGATAAATAAAGGTCTATGTACCACCAAAGCAGTGCACAGGGTGTGATCTAACAGGCTCAAGAAGAACCCACATAGGTGTTCCATAACAATTCTATGTATAATAAATCATATATTATAATTTTTAAAATAAAACATGGCATTATAATCTATAATAGGTTTTATAAAAAACATTGTAAATACTTTCTTTTTTCGCTGTTCTAAACAAAAGAAAGTATATCAATTTCCAAAGCATGTTTCTATATTATTTTTCACAAGAATTAACATGAATGTCAGGGATAACTCTGAAATCCATGTAGTATAAACTAAAATAATAGGCATCACAACACCAAGGAATACTACAGGTCAAGGAAATAGACTACTCATACCAAAATAATCAAGTGCACAAAACTGATCCTAGAACAACGGGCCTAGGAAGCAAAGGAATACCCCATGAGTAAACCCCCACCCCCAAATTTCAATATCGGTCCCCTAGAACAATAGGCCTAGGAAACAAAGGAAATCCCCAATATAAACCACCTTGATAATCCCAAAGTAATGGATGATGGCCTCAAGTTAAACCTTCCTTCTATGTACCCAAGGTGACCCATGAGATCTATTTTAGAAACCCATTTTAATGTCTTGAAAACCATTCAAAACCATTTGTAATCCATTAATCAAAATCTAGAGTAAAAAATATTTCTTTTAAAACCCTTATACAACACACAAAAAAAATCATTCCAATTTTATAAACCAATTTATAATGAAAATTTCAAAGCAAAACATGATGGTTCATTATCATAGGCTAGAGATGGAACCACCTACCCCAAAGTTCAGGTAGAACATGCCCACAACAGAATCCAAAACCAAGAACAAAACCCAATATAACCAAAAGATACCCTAGGATATAATCCAAGACAATATTGATTCAAACATTAAAACAAAAGGTCAACGAAAGAGTAGAAAACCACATTCCTCAAACAAGGATGTGTTGGATAAGATTATACAAAATATACACAAGAAGGGGGTGAATTGTGTCTTTTCAGAAATATTTGTGAGATTGTGTTATTGCCTTTAACTTTAATCAGATGAATTAATGCAAAGGAAATTTAAATAGCAGAGACACAAGATATATAGTGGTTTGGGGAACAGAAATCCCCTAGACCACTCCACCAACGCTCTACTCCACGAGCTGGGTGATTTTCACTAACTGGTCCTCATTTCAACAGACCATTTCAACAACTGAGTACTGGAAGTTGACAACTTTACAATATAAGGCAAAAAAAACCTTCTGGTTAACTCAAAAAACCCACACAGCTTAGTATGAGAAGCCAGTCACTCAAGAACAGAAATATTTCTGTATTCTAAAAATACTTTCCAGATGTTGTTCACAATTGCAACAGCATGCAATTAACAGTAGATAGATTGTAACCTTCAGATATAATGATCTTCAAAAAAATAGTCGTTCTGAGTCTATCCTGTTGCAGTAGATATAGAAATATAGCTCACAACTTCAACAGTAGAAAATTCAAAAATGATCTTCGATGTAGAACAAATTAATCTTCAATCGTGATTTTTCTTCTTCAGAAAATAGAGCTTTATAGTTCTCTTGAATCAGTAGATCTGAATTTTTTATAGTCTCTGTTTTTCTTCCCTTTTTATAGAATGATCAAGATATCACATAAGACCATTAGTTACTATTTGAAAAAAACTCATATATATATATAAACGATAAGTACATCTCTTGAAAATTTAGATCCACAAAAGTTGCCTTTTGACTCACGACATTCAAACATTTGAATATACAAAGCAGTCGTAACTTCCCTAACGACTCAGCATAATAAGGTCCTTTTAATTCGATCTTTAAACCATTGATAAAACATCTTTGAATCAGTAAAATTCACACTTTAAAATAATCTTTAAATCCGTCTTGAAATCTGAATAATAATCAGCTTGCTGACCGTTGCATAAAAAATATCGACTTTAAATTCTCCGACGCCAAACGTAAGGTTCAGTTATACTGTATGCATCCCCTGAACGTAAGGTTGATGGAGTAGTCTTCAAATGTATGGTTGATTACAAAGTTAAGGTTTATGTCACTTTCTTCAAATTTAAGGTTGATCATAAACATAGGGTTGGTCATCCATACTTTTCTCTTCAACTTTCAAACGTATGTTAAAAGATCCATACTTTAACTTGATCCATACTTTTCCAAGAACATATGGTTGTTTACAAAAGTAAAGTTGATGAACCATACTTTTGAGAAAAAAACGTAATGTTTAATACTTACATATAGTTCTCCTTCCATACTTTTCTGATATCCCAAATGTAGGGTTCCTTCCTAACGTAGGGTTCTTTTTCATACTTTGAAAATCATGTATGGTTGATTAACCATACTTTTCACTTATCTCATAAATAATATGCTGCATTTTATCCTTACGCTATGTTTCTCCACGTAGGTTATGAACAGTGTTTCCAGAACACACTAAAGCAGATCCCGAATAAGTAGGGTATGAACAGTGTTTCCAGAACATGCTAAATGTGAATACTTTAGAAATAAAACCTCATTAATCAAGAAGTTAAATATTTTGCCCAGAAATAAAAATATAATGAATAATAAATTCCTGAAAAATACTTAACACATAAAATCATTAGAAAATAATTAAGGGTGTTTGTGAGGCATGAAAATTGTCATAAAGAGATAGATTATCGTTCTCAACATACTCCCCCCTTTAAAAAAACATTATGTAGTATTGAAAACAACACTTGATCAACAATATCCCTCTTTTGATGATAAAAAAACCCATAAAATAATTAATGAACATACAGAAAAATTAATTAATTACATATAGTTTTGAATTTTAAAAAGATAAATACAATATTATATTTAACTCAATTTCTCCCTTTAATTTATCGATTTTAATATCTCCCCCAATAAAATGAAAGAATAATAAAATGTTGTGTTTATCCAAATTTCTCCCCCTTTTTTTGATATAAAAAAGAATGATAAAAGATGTAATAAAACACATTTAATGTTCCACTGAACTTAAGTAAATTCTATAACTAAGTGTTTGGAAATAATTAAATATGTGTTACTGGAAAATCAAAAAAGAAATAAAGTAAAACTAAATAAATATAATGTAATGTAATAGATTTTCATAAAAAGTACAAATATGAAAAATACAGGAATCATAGGTTTAGTCAGGGTTCAGGTAGGGTTTATCCCCTCTGAACTGCAGAACTGATTTTTTTCAATTTCTCCCTGAGTCTTTGCATCATTCCATCACCAAGCTTAATAATAAGATCTATATCCTCTTGAGTCATATGAATGCCTTAAATGAGATTGAATCTTAAAAACTCATGAAGTATTTCTTCCTTCTCCATAAACAATGACATCTTCTCTGTGAATTGAGTCAGCACAAGTCTAAGAGATGGTTCACTTAATGTCAGCTGATCAACTAAGAATTTCTGATTGTCTAACAGGACTGATAAAGGATCATTGTTTCATTGAAGATCATGCAATCTATCACTCATATTTCTCATTACCATTGTGATAGCCTGAAACTTTCTGAGTAAATTAGGTGAAGTACCTGACCCACTAGCAGCACTAGTTCCGACAGATGAAAATTGTGTCTCTATAAATAATTTAAGAAATGATAAATCTGAATTCATAACCATTTTTAACTTTAATTTTTCAATAGCATTCAGAATATCCTTCATAAAAATGTCAACTTCTTGCCTTGAAAATGTACTATCCTTAAGTCTCTGAAATTTGAGTTTTTCTCATTTTAAGGCTCTCTTGAGAGTATCATTTTCAAATTCCAATTGAGACACCTTTCTGTACAAATATTCAATTTCTGTATTCCCTGAATCAGAGGCACCATGTGCTTGATTCTCATTCTCAGGTTCAGTGTGATGAAGCAATAATAAAGGTAGAGACTCTGCATCAAACTTGTCTTTATCCTATTCCTGAGCAGGTTGGCCCACAGATTTTTCCTCAGAGCCTTTTCCGGACTCTTCCACAGAAAAATCCTCTTGAAGAAATTCTTTTTGAGCATCAGAAACATACTCATCATGAACATCAGCAACTTTTTCTTCCAATGGATTTTATAAGATAATATCTTATGGAGTGTCTTGAGGTCTCGCCACTTCCTCACTAGGCTCTGGCTCCTTTTCCTGTTGAATTGAAACTTCAACATCAGCTACAACTTGTGGTTCAATTATTTCAACTACAATTCTTTCAGGGTCATGTTCTATAACAGCCACATTCTGTTCCTGAGACTGTTCAATAACCTTTTCTCTGACAAAGATGTAAGAGATTAAATCTCTTGTTATTAGTACAGGGGAAACATATTCCTCATTAATAGTTCTTTTCCTCTGAGTGTGAAGTCCCTCCTGACTTCTTTCTTCTTCAATGTCTTCCATTTCAAATCTTATTCTCCTTTCAGCAGTGCTTACTCTCGATTCAGCCTGTCCCTCTTTGGACTTAGCAGATTGAGCTTGACCACTCTCTGTTTCTTTCTCAGCTCTTACTGGCAGGAGTTTTCCTTTCATAATAATCTAGAAATATCCAATATTTCTTAAAGTTCCATCATTAAATACATTACTGTGATGACATCATACTCTGGCATCCACTAGTCTCACCATATCCTTTTTGAAAAATAGTTTTAAAATGAATCAAACAAAAGGGTAGAATATCATTCTGGATTCACTATGACAACAGTAATTCAGATACCTCTCCATGTACATAGTAAAATTGATTTTGATATCACTGAGAAAAAGATATATTATATACACGTCGGGATAGAATATCTTCTCTATCTCAGACATCCTCGGTGCAATCCATGTTTGCACAAATTTTAGTAAAATTTTCTGATCAGGATCCAAGTCCTTTATGAACATCTTCTTTATAGAAGTATAATAAAAAGAAAAGACATAATGTCCTAAGGTTTATGCACAGAATATCTTATATTTTTTAAATCAAAATGAACAAATCCCTCATGAGGGCAGTTGAAAATCTGACGAATTTCAACTAAAGAGATCGAAAAATCCCTATCCTTTATCTTATCCACCATAGTGTCCTCATTGTCTCCCAGACTAAATAGTACAGAATTAAAGAAATATCAAAGTTCTACTTCATTCAAAAATTGTGTATACTCACTGTTGAAAGTCTATTTGAGATTCTAAAACGATAGTGCTTGTTTTTATAGGAGTTTCGTTTGAAATAGCCATTCGAGATCAATCACTTTTCCCTATAATATTTTCCATCCTTATGAGTGATTTTTCTTGGCATTGCTGGTCTCGACCCCATCAAATATCTTAGTCTTAGCCATATCTATGAGAATATCTGAAGGTTTTAATGTTAGAGTTTCAGAGGATTGAAAATTAGGGTTAACGAGAAGTGGTGAGGTTTCACGGGTTCCAAAAGGTTTTGGTAGAAATGAAACGATTTAGAAGTCGAAAGGGTTTCTAACAGCCTGGATTCCTATGTTTTTATTAATCATTACATATATTTATAAATAAAAATAAAATTGATTGTGTGGATAAAATAAACTTATTCTATTTGAAAAACAAATAACCAAATTAGTTTAAACAGAATTAAAATATAGAAACAGCATAGTAAAATAAAACTTTATTTAAAATTAAATAAACCTAGCTCCCCTTAAATAAAATCAAACCTTTTGTGGAAAGTGGTTTAGTAAAAATATCAGCTAATTGAATTTCAGTATTAACAAATTTAAAATATATATCCTTTTTAAGAACATGATCTCTTAGAAAATGATGTCTGATATCAATATGCTTAGTTCTAGAATGATTAATTGGATTTTTTGAAATATTTATTGCACTATTATTATCACATAAAATAGGTGTATTATTAAAATTTATTCCAAATTCCATAAGAGTGTTTTTTATCCACAACACTTGTGCACAACAACTACCAGTAGAAACATATTCTGCCTCAGCTGTTGACAGGGCAACTGAATGTTGTCTTTTACTTGACCATGACCCTAAGTATTTCCCTAAAAAGTGATAAGTTACTAAAGTGCTTTTCATATCTAATCTAAAACTTCCAAAGTCTACATCTGAATATGAAATTAAATTTAAATCAGATGTTTTGGGATAAAGAAGATATTGGAAAACAGTTCCTTTTAAATATCTAAAAATTCTTTTAATAGCAGTCAACTGGGATTCATTAGGATTTGACTGAAATCTTGCACAATGACATACTGAATACATTATATCTGGACTACTAGTAGTGAGATATAATACACTACCAATCATACCTCTATATAACATGTTGTCATCTGATTTTCCAGTTTCATCCAAATCAAGTTTTATATTAGTACACATAGGAGTTGTATATATCTTGCTGTTTTCAAGTCCAAATTTCTTTAATAAATTAGTAATGTATTTTCTTTGATTCAAAACATTTCAAAAATATTTTTGATAAATTTGAAGTCCTAGAACGAAATTTAATTCTCCCATCATGCTCATTTCAAATTCTTTTTGCATTAATTTTGAAAACTCATGACAATGAGTTTTATTAGTTGATCCAAAAATTACATCATCAACATAAATTTGAACTAATAAAATATTAGAATTTACAGTTTTATTAAAAAGGGTTTGATCTGCCATTCCAACAGTAAAATAATTTTTCAATAGAAAAGAGCTTAATATTTCATACCAAGCTCTAGGTTCTTGTTTAATTCCATTAAGTGCTTCAGTAAGGTTAAAAACAGAATCAGGTTTTTGAGAATTTTCAAAACCAGGAGGTTGCTCAACATAAACTTCCTCCATTAAATAGCCATTTAAAAAGGCAGACTTAACGTCCATGTGAAATAATTTAAAGTTCATATGAGATGCATAGGCTAAAAAGATTATAATGGCTTCTAATCTAGCTACAGGTGAAAAGGTATCAATATAATCTATACCTTCTTCCTGGTAATATCCTTTAGCTACAAGTCTAGCTTTATTTATAGTTATTATTCTTTGATTATATTTCTTATTTATAAAGACCCATTTGGTTCCTATCATTGGATAGTTCTGTGGTCATTCAACTATTTCCTAGGATTCATTTCTTTTGAACTTTTTTAATTCTTCTTGCATTTCTATCATCCAGCTATCATCAACTAAATCTTCTTCTATAGACTTGGGTTCTAATTGGGATAGAAAGGTAGAGAATTATACAAGATTCCCTATATTTATTCTAGTTTTTATTCTTGCATATAAGTCACCTATTATAGTCTCTAAAGGGTGATTCTTTAGAGTTCTAGTCTATCTAGGTAGCACACTCATAGGTTCTTTAGTATCATGTTCTTCTGAACTGGACTGAATTTCATTTGTATCTTTTTCAAAATCATTTTTAAAGTTCTCAAGTATCATGTTATCATTAGAGTCAGATTCATCCATTTGATCTGTCTTTTTCTCAAAGGGATCAGATTCATCAAATTTCACATGATCTGATTCTTTAACAATCCTTGAATTCTTATTATAGACTCTATAAGCTTTGGAGGTAGATGAATATCTTAAGAAAATTCCTTCATCAAATTTTGGATCAAACTTACCAATATTTTCCTTGGTGTTCAAGATATAAACCTTGCATCCAAAAACATTAAAGTAATTTACTTTAGGTTTTCTGTTATCCCAGAGTTCCTAGGGTGTCCTTTTTAAAATTGGTCTAATTAAAACTCTATTCAATATATAGCAGGCTGTGCTTACAGTTTCATCCCAAAAATTGCTAGGAAGACTGTATTCATTTAGCATAGTCCTAGCCATTTCCAGAATAGTCCTATTTATTTTTTCTATAGAATTTAGTGAATCTTATGGCTAGCTGAGATGGTTCCACATCAGAATTAGATAAATCAGAACTTTCTGATTTCTCTTTTACACTTTTCTTCATCTTTCTATTTTTTCTCTATGATGATACTTTCAAGGCAATGTCATCTCTTTTGATAATCACTTTATATTCATTTGATTCACCTTCCATATTAGCTTCATAAATAATTAATTTTCCAATCAGTTCTCTCATGGTTAAATCTTTGACAAGTGTCGACTGTCTGATTTCTGTAGAGATTCCATTCCATTTTGTAGGCAGTACTCTCAGTACTTTTAAATCTTGATCATCTTGTTTAATGGGATCTCTCAAAGCGGTTATATTATTTACAATATCAGTCAATATTCCATTCATTTGAGTAATACTTTCACCATCAATAATTCAGAAAGTATCAAATTTAAGCCTAGCAGTTGCATATATCATTTCCCTGATATTGTTAGTTCCTTCATAAGAAAAATCAATAGTTTGCCACATTTCATATGCTATTAGGCATTGAGATACTCTGTTAAATTATTTGGGTCCTAGACCACATATAATTGCATTAATTAACTTTGAGTTCATGTCATTATCTACTTCAGTAGTTGTACTCTATGTTTTAGGTTTTTTTGGTATTTCATATGGAGTCAGAATCTTAGAATATACTCTGTATCCAATGTTTTTCAGATAGATAATCATTCGCGACTTCTAGCTTCCATAGTTTTTTCCATTGAAGTATGCTGCTCTGACCATAGACATTACCTCTCTTGTATTAGTCATCTTTCTCTGTGTATAATCACTTTCATCTTGTTAAGGCTTTATCAGAAAGCTCAACCTCTGATACCAATTGTTGGATTAGATTATAAAAAATATACACAAGAGGAGGGTGAATTGTGTCTTTTCAGAAATCTTTGAGAGATTGTGTTCTTCACTTTAACTTTAATCAGATGAATTAATGTATAGGAAATTTAAATAGTAGAGACATATGATATATAGTGGTTTGGAGAATAGAAAGCCCTTAGTCCACTCCAGCAATGCTTTACTCCACAATCTTGGTAATTTTCACTAACTGGTCCTCATTTCAACAGACCGTTTCAACAGCTGAGTACAGGCAGTTGACACCTTTACAATCTAAGGCAAAACAAATCCATCTGGTTCACTCATAGAACTTACACAGCTTTGTACAAGAATCCAGTCACTAAAGAATAGACAGATTTCTGTATTTTGAAAATACATTCCAGATGTTCTTCACAATTGCAACAGTATGCAATTGACTGTAGATGGATCGTCGCCTTTAGATATAATGATCTTCACAAAGAGAGTCGTTTTGAGTCAATCTCGTTGCAGTAGATATAGAAATATAACTCACAACTTTAGTAGTAGAAAGTTCACAAATTATATTCGATGTAGAACAAATGAATCTTCTATCGTGATTTTTATTCTTCAGAAAAAAGAGCTTTTTCGTTCTCTTGAATCAGCAGATCTGAATTTTTGATAGTCTCTATTTTTCATCCCTTTTCTTAGAATGATCGAGAGATCACATAAGATCATTAGCTACTGTTAAAAAAACTCATATATATATATAATTTATAAGTACTTCTCCTATAAATTTTGATCCACAAAAGTCACCTTTTGACTCCTGACATTCAAACATTTGAATTTACAAAGTAGTCGTAACTTCCCAGAAGACTCGGCATAAAAACCTCATTTTAATTAGATCTTTAAACCATTAATAAAACAACTTTGAGTTAGTCAAATTCGAAATTTAAAATCATATTTAAACCTGTATTGAAATCCGCATAATAATCATCTTACTGACCGTTGCATAAAAAATATCGACTTTAAATTTTCCGATGCAAAATGTAAGGTAGAGTTGTACTGTATGCATCCCCTAAACGTAGGGTTGATGATGTAGTCTTCAAAATTAGGGTTTATAAAATATGGTTGATTACAAATTTAAGGATTATGTCACTTTCTTAAAACGTAAGGTTGATCATAAACGTAGGGTTGGTCATCCCTACTTTTCTCTTCAACTTTCAAATGTATGGTAAAATATCCATACTTTAACTTGATCCATACTTTTCCAAGAACGTATCTTTGTTTAGAAAAGTAAGGTTGATCAACCATACTTTTGAGAAACAAACTTAATGTTTAATACTTACGTACATTTCTCCTTCCATACTTTTCTGATATCCCAAACGCAGGGTTCTTTTCTAACGTAGGGTTCTTTTTCATACTTTGTCGATACCGTATAGTTGATTAACCATACTTTTCACTTCTCTCATAAAGAATACTATGCATTTTATGCTTACGCTATGTTTCTCCACGTAGGGTATGAACAGTGTTTCCAGAACACACTAAATCATATCCTGAATAAGTAGGGTATGAACAGTGTTTCCAGAAAACGCTAAATGCGAATACTTTAGAAATAAAACCTCGTTAATCAAGAACATAAATATTTCATCTAGAAATAAAAATATAATGAACAATAAATTCATGTAAAATACATAACACATAAAATAATTAGAAAATAATTAAGGTTATTTTTGAGGCATCAAAATTGTCATAAAGAGATAGATTATTGTTCTCAACATACCCCCCTTTAAATAAAACATTATGTATTGTTGACAAAAACACTTGATCAACAGGACGCCTGCCACACCACAACCAACGAAGGGAAACAGCCTCTAAAATGAGATCTCACAATAGATCTAGAATATTATGAAGATAAACATTCAACTTGGATAAGTGGATCTGATAATTCAAGGCTAGGGAACTATCGTGATCAATCACAAGGAAGAACCGAAAATAACACTTACCTAGTCAGATGCACCGCAAACACAAGGAATATTCAGCACCAATTGGATCAATACAAATAGAGGGGAGCCTATGGAAAATACCTAGGGGGAGTCCAGGGTTGGGAACCACAAATTTTTGATAAAAATTTACTGACCAAAACTTTATAAATCATGACATTAAACTAGGCATGGTCTAGGTCAGGACGTGTACCCCTTGGTCACGACCTGAAGGCCCTAATGGATAAATTACTCAAAAAAACTCATCACATCATATTAAAACCTAACATTTTAACCTTAATAGATGTGTACCCATCATTCACAACATGTGAAAGCTCACGACATGACCTCCCCCTTTACAAAATGGTCTCCCATACCACAACATGCATTCGGCACAAGGTACACGATGTGTACATCAGGTACATAGTGTGTACCTGTTCTGTAGTTTATAGTAATCCCAAAAAAATCACATAAAGGATTTTTAAAACCATAAGGTAAATTAGAAAAGGGGGAAACATACCCAATCAATGTAATGAGATGTTACAAACTCCCCACTATAAAGACTTTCATCCCTTTCTAAGTCATGTGTAAGATGTATCCTCTGGAAAGAGATGAGTCCACTGCACCCTCATCAATGAATCTCTTTCCCAAGTCTCATGATAATCTGATCCTTGTTTCCATATAAATATAAACAACAGAATAGACTTCCCATGCAAGTCTTTCATCTGAGATCCAACAATATCAATTGGTTTCTCTATAATAGAAGCACCTAGATCTAACTCAATTTCTTCCCAACTCCGAACGTGAGTAGGATCAGGGTGATACTTCCTGAGCTTAGATATGTGGAAAAAATCATGAATGTTTGTCAGTTTTACTGAGAGTGCTAACTAATAAGAAACATTCTCAATCCATTTGGTGATCTCAAATGGTCCAACATATCTTGGATCCAACTTTCCCTATTTTGCAAGTCGATGATGACCCAACAAAGGAGAAACATTCAGGAAAACCTGGTCATTAATGGAAAAATCCAAAGGATGACATTGTCGATCTGAATAGGATTTCTATCAAGTCTGGGCCTTAACCAAATGTTTTCGCACCTCCTGAATCTTTTCTGAAGCCTCCTAACTAGACTTATTCCAGCCAAATATACTTCACCCACCTCTTCCCAGTAAAGATGTGATCTTCAAGGGTGACCATAAAACGCTTCAAAAGGAGTCATTATGATCGATGACTAGTAACTGTTGTCATAAAAAAACTCATCTAGTCACAGATAGCTATCCCACGATCCACCAAAATCCAAGATACAGGCATGAAGCATAGACTCTAGGATCTTAATCACATGCTCCATGTGACCATCTATCTATATTTGGTAAGTTATGATCAACTTGACCTGATTCTCCATTTCCTCTTGAAGACTCTTCCATAACCTTGAGGTAAACCTATTATCCCTATTTTAAATAATGGTAGAAGGACTCCCATGTAGCCTAACGATAACCTGCACATATAGCTTACCAAGATCTTCAACTTTAGTGGTGTCTTTGATGGTAATGAAATGATCATATTTCGTCAACCGATCAACAACCACTTAGATATCATTTTTCCCTTAGAGTTTCTATGGAAACCCAACAAGGAAATCCATGGAAACCTCTTCCAACTTCCAAACTGGAATTGGAAGAGGTTGAAGAAAACTAGAGGGCTTCAAGTGCTCTGCCTTTATTTGTTGGAAATTTTAACAACGGGACACCTAACCTGTAATGTTACACTTCATACCGAACCACCAAAACCATATTCTCATGTCATAATACTTCTTTTTAGCACCCGGGTGAATGGAACGTGAAGAGATATAATAATCAAACAAGACTAAACTTCTTATAGATGTTGGGATGACAACTCACTTTCTGATGTGATGTATGTCATCTGATGAAAGAGACCAACTAGGAATTGTCTCCCCACCATAAATGTTTCCTGAATCTTCTGAAACTCATCATCTTATTTTTGACTTTTCAAGATAGAATCTAAGACATATAATGAAAACTAAACACTAGTTAGTACCATCCCTGAAAAATCCTCCTGAGAATCCAAGTGCAACTAAGCAAAAAGAACCATAATATTCCACTCTTCCTTCGATTCCATAATATCCTGTGATGGTGCCTTTCTGCTTAAAGCTTCTGCAACTACATTCCCTTTCCCTAGAGTGTAGGCAATGTCAAAGTCTAACATCTGAAGTTATTTTAACCCTTTTCTATGTATGAGATTCCAGTCCATCTAGCAATAGATATAGCTTAGACTCTTATGATCAGAGAAATCCATGAAATTCTCCTCAAATATATAGTGACACCAAAATTTAAGTGCACGCATCACCACAGAAAGCTATAAATCATGAGTGGGGTAGTTGTTATCATGCGGTTGGAGCCAATGATATTGATAAGCTACCACATGATCATCCTGCATCCTTACACATCCCAAACCAGCACTAGATGCATCAAAAAACATCGTGTACCCCTTATCGAGCTCAGGTAAGATCAGAACAGGTGTCGATATCAAAAGTCATTTTAGTTCATCGAAGGAAGACAGAAACTTGCTAATAGAATTTCACTGCTTTACGGGTAAGTGTAGTAAAATAATATTCCATATTAAATAAATCAACCATTAGTATTATCCATCAATACCCATGAATCTTCATATTTCAAAGACATTTTGTGGTTCCTTCTAGGAATAAATAGATTTTACCTTCTTTGTATTAACTAATAATACATGATCAGAAATTTTGTTCCATAGCAATTTCACATCTCGAATCCATAAACTACATTTTGATGAATTTCCATATAGATGGTAATTTCATAAAATCTCCATAACCAAACTGAGATGGTTCTTATTCTCACTCACGGACTTTGAATAAACTATAATATCATCCACAAACACTATCAAAAAAGTGTCAAGATATTTGTGGAATATCAGATTCATCAAGTCCATAAAAATTATAGAAGAATTAGTTAGACTGAAAGGCACCACAAGATATTCATAATGTACATACCTTCTCATAAAAGTCACCTTTGGTATATCATACTTCATAACTCTGAGCTGGTGATAACATGATCGAAGATCGATCGATGAAAACTACATTTCATCCTTCAACTGATCCAACAAATCTTCGACATGAGGAAAAGGATATTTGACCTCAAATATTACCTGATTTAACATTCGATAGTCCACAGATAATCGAAGTGAACCATCAAATTTCTTGGAAAAGAGCATAGGTTATGCTCATGGAAAAACACTAGGGTTAAAAAAAACCTTCTTTAACTGGTTTTCCAACTGAATCTTGAGCTCTTTCAACTCTTTTGGTGCCATATGATAAGAAGGCATCAATATCACCTGCATACCTGGGACTTGTTCAATCGTGAACTCTACCACTCTCTCTAGATGGAGGCTAGAGAATACATCTATGAAAACACTAGGAATGTCTCGGACCATAGTAATAATATCCTCTACAGAAGAAATGTCATCAGGCTCAAATGCAATAGCAACCAACAAACTCCTAAACTCTAGACGGGGTGGTCCTGCATGACCTGACCTCGGGTCCCCCTCTCCCTGAAACACATGATATCTCCCATTGGAATCAAGAAATGAAACACTTCAATGATAATAATCAACCTCATCATGATGAGTGACCATACAATCCATAATGATGATGATGTCAAAAAGATCCCGATCAAAAAGGAGAAAATCCCAGACCAACTCCATGTCAGTTATCATGAATGAACAAGGACACTAGAACCCCTTCTCTTTCCTCTTTCCCAGAGGTGTCTCTAACTCCATTATAAAGATCATATATTCCATTTTATGTTTAATCATATCAACAAAACATGCTGATATAAATGAGAGGAAGGCACCAGTATCAAACAAGGAAGTAGCTACTGAAGCTGCAATAAGAAGCATACCTCTCACCGTTGTCGGGCCTGCGTCAACTTCCCTTCGAAACTAATCTATTTCATCTAAATTATTTACTCCTAAGGTTAGTGGATGGAGCCTTATAGTCTTTTAAGCTTCTAACTACACCATTGTAGCCTTTGGAGCTGACGAAAAAACTGACCATAATGATGCATATTCATAACCTAACAGAAACTCTATAGATGACCAACATGTCCACATCTATTTCATGTCTTCATGGGAATGGGAAAAGAATTTATGGTGTGAGCCACTTGCTGCACTGGTATCAATTAATAGGCACACTAGAAACTACAACGGATGTTGCGAAGGAGGCTCACTACTGAGACCCACCTCCACCACTTCGATGACGATCCTACCACATCGTATTCTTCCCATGCATGCTAATGAAGCTATCACCAGTTGGATGAGAAGAGGAAGAATAACAAACCTTACCTTCCATGTTCATATCTTCCATCATTTCTTTGTCCACTATCTCAACATAGGTAGAATGATTCAACATGAACACATGCGACCTAATATATGTTCGCAAACCTTGTAGGTACTTCTGGGCCTTCAGCTCGTCATTCCTTACCATGTCCAGAGAAAAATAGACAGGTTTAAAAAACCAGTTAGTGTATTCTAACACGGAAATCCCTCCCTTCTGCAATAATAGGAACTCTAGATATTTTTCCAACATCAGAGACTCTAGAAAAAACTGCTCAAAGAATAGGGTATTGAAACCCTTCCAATCTAAGCCCACATTTCTGTCTGCTTAGACCATAGATTCCCACCAATGCTTCCTAGAACCCTCGATTCTGAATGTTGTGCACTCCACCCTGATATTCTCAAGTGTCTCCAAGAATTATAAGATTTGATCGATCCAATCTAGTCAATCCTCCACCACTTGAGATTCAGTCATACCTTTAAAAGATAGTATCTTCTTGCGCCAGAACTCCCACGATCGATCTCTTCCTCCTCCATCTCTAACTGGTACTTCAACCACTGTGTTCTGAACTTGTTAAAGATCCTGATCGATAGCACGAACTGCACATATGATAGTATCTATGATATGTGGATCCATAGGTGGATTTTTTGAGGAGCATTAGAGGAACCTTCTCGAGGAACCTGTGGAAGACGTCTTAGAGGCATACTACTGCATACTGAAACATAAGAACGTTTTGAAACAGAACAAAACTCAATTCAAACCAGAAGAACCATAAGAATAAACTGATATTTCAAAAGAAAAAACCAAAACTAGAGACACATATCCCGACATCCCATGGTAACTTGAGTCTCGTTACAACAAGAGTTATTCAGGAACTTATCGTAACATACATCTCATGTCTCAAAAATCATATCTCTAGTCTAAAAAACTTCCCAAGAAAATATTCTTGAGGAAAAACCTCCCTTTGATACAAAACTATAACATAACGACCGAAGTTACCCTGAAACCCAACTCCTGACCTGATCTGTCACATACCCTATGGGAGTTCCTGATCCCAATGGGCGGGCGACAAGCACCCGGGTATCGAATGACAAAACTGAAAGAATGATTTTGTCCAAACTGAACAACCCCATTGCATACATATACAAGAAAATAAAGTAGCAGGGCTAGACCAAAAAAATATATACTCCATAACTATAAGAAAATAGCACAAACAAAATAACTATAACAATATCTAAAAACTCCAAAATACAATTTTGACTGCAAGGGACTCAAAACCAACAGCTAATCTAATGATGTCATAGAAAAAGTCCAACCATATCACCATCATTTACCCATCCTATCTAACATGAACCTCACCACCTCATTTTGGAACTTTTTCTTTCCCTTCACTTGAAGAAAAATAAAGTTCTATGCACCACTGAAGTAGTGCGTAGGGTGTGAGCTAACAGGCTCAGTAGGATCCCACTCAGGTGTTCCATAACATGTATCTGTATAAAAAAATCTTGTATGCTCATTATTAAAATAAAACACATCATGATAAGAAGTAAGAGGTTTTATAGAAAACATGGTACATACATTCCTTTTACACATTTCTAAAAAAAAGTAGTTATATAATTTTCAAAAGAATATTTCAATATCATTTTTCATGAACATCAACATGCATATCAAGGATAACTCAGAAATCCAATCGGTATAGACTAAGAGCACATGTATCACAACACCGATGAATTTTACTAGTCTAGGAAGCAGACTACTTGTACCAAAATAATCAAGTGCATAAAACTGATCCAAGAACAACGGTCCTAGGAAGCATAGGAATTACCCATGAGTAAACACCCCCAAAATGTCAATATCGGTCCCATAGAACAATAGGCCTTGGAAACAAAGGAAATCCCCAAGACAAAACTCCTTGATAATCACAAAGAAATGGATGATGGCCTCAAGCTAAACCTTCCACCTATGTACCCAAGGTAACCCATGTACTCAATTTCCAAACCCATTTCAATGTCTTGAAAACCATTCAGAACCAATTATAATCCAATTATCAAACTTCATGGAAACCCATTTTTCATTCAAAACCATTATTCAACACACACAACAATAATGAAATTTTTATAAGTCAATTTTTCAAGAAATTTTTAAATAAAAACAAGTAGGTTCATTATTATAGGCTAGAGATAGAACCACCTACCTCAAAGTTCGAGTCTCACACACCTGCAACAGAATCCAAAACCAAGAAAGAAACCCAATAGCACCAGCTAAGACCCTAGGATCCAATCCATGATAATCTTTATTAAAAAAAAACACAAAAGTTTGGTGGAAGAGAGGAAAACCACATACCTCGAAGAAAGAATCCCTCCCCACCACAACCAATGAAGGAAAAAGGCCTCCAAAATGAGATATCATAATGGATCTTGAAGAAGACGACAAAAAACATTCATCTTGGATTAGTGGATCCAATAAATCAAGGCTAGGGTGCTATCATGATCAATTTTAGAGAATAACTGAAAATAACACTTACCAAGTGAGACTCACTGCAAGCACAAAGAAGACCCAATGTCGATCGGATCAATATAGAAGAAGGGTAGCCTCTGAAAAACACCTAGGGAGAGTATAGGGTTGAGAGCCACAAATTTTGGATAGAAAAGGACTTACCAAAACTACCGAACATGTGAATTTAAACTAGGCACGGGAAAGGTCATGATGTTTACCCCTTGGTCACAACGTGAAGGCCCTACTAGATAAGTTACATTGAAAAACTCATCGCCTTGGATTACAAACCAAAATTTTCACCACACACGACATGTACCCATCATTCACAACATGTAAAAGCTAACGATGTGACCTCCCCCTTCATGACATGGTCTCTCATTCCACGAAATGAAACCAGAACCAAGTACAAGATGTGTACTTTTGGTACACGGTGTGTACCTATTCTGCAGTCTGTAGTAAACCCAAAAAAATCACATAAATGATTTCTAAAATTAGAAGGTAACTTACAAAACGGGGAAACATACCCAATCAAGGTAAAGAAATGTTAAAATTTATCTTCGAATAGACAATAATGTCATCTATAAATACTACCACAAACTGATCAAGATAGTCTTTAAAGACTCTATTCATTATATCCATGAAGATAGTGGGGAATTAGTAAGATCAAAAGGCATCACTATAAATTTGTAAAGTACATACCCAGTATGGAATTTCGTCTTCAGTATATCCTCCTTATTGGATCTTAATTGATGATAGCCTAAAGGAAGAACAATCTTGGAAAAGTATTGAGCTCTGCATAGTTGGTCGAATAAGTCATCAATGTGGTTAAGAGGATATTTGTTCTTGATAGTTATCTTTTTAAGTTCTTGATAATAAATGAATTGTCTCATTGATCTGTCATTCTTGTTAACAAACTGAATAGGTGCACACCCAAGGTGAAACACTAGGGAGTATGAATACATTGTTAATATTTTCTTGGAGTTGCTTCTTCAATTCTAAATACTCAATTAGGGCCATTCTATAAGGTGTATTTGAAATAGGAATAGCACACGATATAAGTTCAATTGAAGAAAAAAAAACTTAACTATTTTGTGGAATACCTGGTAATTATTCCATAAAGTCGTCATAAAACTCCTCTAAAATGGGTGTATTTTTAATTATGAGTTTATGCCAACAATTTGAGATAGATAATCATCATTTCTAAGGATCAAGACCCATAAGATGGATGAAATTTATACTAGAAGGTCATACTCATCCTTACATCGATAAATGATCATTGATTGACCTAGAATATGAAATATGACTTCCCTTCCTTCATAATTGGTATGAGATCTCTATAGAGAAATCCAATCCATGCCAAGAATCAAATCATATTCTGATATAGGAATGATCACAAGATTTTTAGGAATCACTTTCACGGAAACATCAACCAAAGAATAATTGTAAACTTTTGATGCACCCGTTCTTCTGTTAAGAGTTGTCACAGATAACTCAATATCTAATTGTTTAGGAAATACTACAATACCATTGTAAAATTATTCAGAAATAGAAGATTGGGTGGATCTAGAATCAAATCAAACATTTTATACTTTAGAGTGGATGGTAAGTGTACCTTTCACTACTTCATTATTAGACTCCACGTCTCTATTAGTGATTGTATGTGACTTTCCATTATCTTTATCCTTAATAATTTTTTGACATATATCATCATCAATAACCCTTGGATTAGGACATTGATTGTCATAATTCCTCATTTCCTTTCACTTTTAACATTGAAGTATAAGAGGTTCATTCTGTGTGTCCTTTTTTCTATTAATATCATTATACATCTTTTTCCCATCACTTAGGCATTCATTTTCCTAATAACCTTATTTTTCATGCTTAAAACATTTACTAGTCCCTTTAAGACAATTTCCTTCATGTTTCTTTCCACACATTGAGCATAATGGAAAACTCATTTTCTTTTCAGTGCGATATTTATATTTTCCCCTGAATTCCATTTTTCTCTCCTAATCAAACCCATAAGACCGATGGGTTACTCCAATATTCATATAAACCTTGAGACAGCATCAAACAATTTCTTTGTAGCTATTAAAGTTTATTATGGCTAATTCCCTTAAAAGATTTCTTTTTAAGACACTAAAGAATCAATCAATTTTATACTAAAATTGGATAATAATTCCAATGGTATACCTTGAAAGTCTTGTAAAATTTTCTTCATATGTATCAACTTATTCATATTCCAATTTCTTAAGTTCAAGGAAGCCTTTCTCTGTCTTTGTTTGAATAATATGAGGAAATTACTTATTAAAAAATAAGTTCTTTAACTTGTCCCATTCTATGGATTCAATTTCATCTCGTTGACTCATATTCTTGATATGGTTCCACCGTTGATCAACTTCACCTTCCAAATTATAGACTGCTAAGATGACTTTATCATGTTCTAAACATTGGAGAATTGAAAATATCATTTCAGTGGTATTGATCAATTGTTTAGATACTAATGGATCAGAAGACCCACTAAAAGAAGATGGATGTTGCCTCATGAAGGACTCAACAGAATGTTGTTCCCTCCTTTGTTTGTTTGTAAGTCCTAAATGATTCATAGATTGAGAAAGTGGTATGATAATTACTATAATATTTTTCATTCCAACTCCTATAACATTTGGTTTCTCATGAGCTAAATCATTCCATTGACCATCACATTCAGCATTAATGTAGTTATTTCAAGTTCTAACCAATTAACAAAACAACAAATCATAGTGTGAGGAACACTAATATTAATGATAAAACCACATAATCAAGAATAAAATTTCAATTTAGGACACTTTAGGTTTTATCCTAGGTTATTCATGGTCCTTTAAGTTCTTACAAAGGTTTTCTCATCCGACTTTCCAAAGGTTAATTATGCCTTTACTCTAATTCCAACTATAACAACAAATACTTTATATACATTTATATTACATCAAAGTTGAAGAATATTAATTACAAAATATAAAAAATACATGACATGACTATATAAATATTGTTTTTATAGAAACTAAGAAACATAAAAAACTGGTTCGTAATACATCTTCCTTGTCTCCCACTTATTTAAACATAACTAGAACCCTTTTTGACATGTCTTACTTAATAACCTTCTTCATGACCTGGGGAAAAGAAATATATGAAAGGGTGAGCTCAGATTCTTAGTAAGGGTATAAAAGTGAGACATCAATCATATCATAATCATAAGACATAAGAACATGACATTTTAAAATATTATCCTGCATATGAAAGATCGTGATATCATTCCATGGGATAAATCCTGAAGGTTCATAAGAATCAATAAACATAATCCCAAAAGTCATAACATAAGACAGGAATTTTTTTTCTATACACATAATCTTAGAAAAACCTTTCATATTAATCAAGTCTCATTTCCAAGGCCATCATAGCAAACAAAGTCCATTACGAAACTGAGTACAATCCTCATTCCAACCATGTATTACTGAACCGATATCATTTCTCATTCCAGGCATGTATATCTCCTAAGATGTAAATCTTTACAAAATTTATTTGAGGGAGATATAGGTACCACCCTTCACAAAATGAAAATCATAAATATGTGTGCCATAAAAACATAAATCATTCTTCATAGTATAACCTAAGGAATAAAATGGGTTTCTTAAACATCATTCCATCATAATCTATATAAAAAAATGGATTTCATAAATATAATTCCATAATAAACACAATAAGACCATATTAATAATAGGTATATAAAAGAAAATTCAAAAATATGATCATGTCGTATAAGTTAAAAAACATTATCCTCATACTTTTATTAGAAAATTCAAAAAGTACCTCTTATCAAAAAATGAGAAAAGATTCATTTCATATCGTTTAATAAAAATTCACCAATGGGTAAAATTAACTTTACAAAATTTTAAAACAATAAAAATAATATTACATATTTAGGAAACATGGACACTGATGATAAATATACCCTAGTAAATACTTACGTACAAACAATCTTTGATTATAATTAGATTGTGAAAATATCCATTACCTTAGGTCATATTTACTTTTTATGTATCTGAACCACATGTATAATGATTTCAATATTTTAATTGACTTATTTAAAAATCATATTCATTCTTATGATATAATATATGATCATATTATCATCTATTTGTTAATAACATTTCATTATTACTTGTTATTCGGGTATTAACAGCTTCATTGGCTGGTGAATTTTTTGTCGAATAAGTTTTGATTATCTTTCATAGGTCATATTTATATTATTAAAAAATGATATTAACATTATATATATCAAATTTATTCATTCTATACATTTATATAATAATTCTCTAATAAAGATCAAGTAGAATGAATAACATTGCATCGTGGGGACGGCAGGTCGTACGTATGGACAAGCGAAGATATCATTCCCATAATTGTGGAATGGTATTGAAGTGAGTGGTGTATAATATTCCATAATAAATTTAATTTTATAATAATAATATATAGTTATTATTTCCATCATTATACCCATCCATGTAAGGTGGTGGTGAAAAACAAATTACACCACAGCGTGGAGACTGTAAGTCGTACGTACGCACATGTGTTGATTTTATTTTTCATAAGATAGATAGAAGGTGGAATATTGTTGTTTAATAATTTTAAAAAAATATCATTAAATAATTGATACTTGATTTATTACTTTATAGTGAAACAACTTATGAAGAGTAAGTATAATAAAAAAGTTTGAATGAATCGGTAGAGGAGATTACCACTTCTTTGACGTGCTTCCTCTAAATCACTTCTTAGAGAACTGGAGTTAGTCATTGAAGAATACCAGAACATATATAATGAAACTATGGAAGTTGATAATGTAAAATTTTAGGGTATGGACGTGCATGAAGGCTCAATGTGAAGTTAATATGTGAGGGATGAGGTTTCCTTTTATAATTAAGGTGAGGGGTACTTTTGGGATCTCAAAAATATTAATTTATAATAAACTCAAACCCCATCCAAAAACCTCAAAAATGACCCAATTAAAAGATGATATTATATAGGGTTTAATTATCATACACAAATATATTTTTTACATGTATTTATTACAATTTAAACCTTATTATTTTAGTTAACACTTAGTTATCTTATTTGATTTTTTACTATGGTATAATATATTTCAATATTAAAAGGGTGGAATATTTACTTATTTGATGTCAATTAGACCATAAATACATAAATTAAAATATTTTATACCATATAAGAATTATTCTATGTTTTTCTTTAAAAATTATTATTTTTAAATAATTTAATAAAACATTACTTCGATAAACAATCAATAGGGTTAGTTTTGACAATATTCAATTCATTATTTTTTAAAAATATTGATATAACAATATAACTTCAAACCAACTATTATATTATATTAATAAGATGTAAAATTCATTTATAAAATTAATTATACATATTAGTTATCCAAATTATATTACCTTTAATATTTTTAATTCCATTTATTTGTTATCTCTATTAGTAAAATAATTACTACATCAATTATGTGTAATTATTTAATATAATTATTTGTTTAATAAAAAATAAAAATAAAATACTATGATGATTATAAATATACTATATTTCATAATAATATATTTAGTCTAATTTATCTTATGTAAAATCCAACATTTAAAATGTTATACTTATTAAATTATGAATGTGACAACTTTAACATCACATTAAATAAAATAATATAAGTGTCACAATCTCTTCTATAAGGATCCAAATGGTCACAAAATTAACCATTGGATGGTTAAGGTTGATATATACTCAAAAAATAATATTTTTTTAAGTGTTTGGGTTCTCTGATGGTTATTATAATTTTAATATAAATTTTTTTATATATTTTTAATCAATTAATTAATTTTTACATCATCAAAGTATAAGTCTTTAAGGTAATTATTTATTTCCTAAAAATTACAAATAAATTAAAATAATAAATAAAAAAATATATTTCAAATTATTATTCATAATCTAATTTAAATTCTATATAAATTTAAATAAAAATTATTTAGATATTAAAATTTGAGTGAGACATATATAACTTTTCTTTAAATAAAATTAACCGCATAACATAATCTCTTCCAAGTGGCTTCCAAATGACAAAATTTAGAATCAATTATTATTTAGGTAAAATAAAAATCATACAATGATATTAAGACAACTATTAAAATATTTTTTTATTGGTATTCTTACCCTTAATTGCTTGATTTACTTTTTTACCGTATTAATAAAAATTACCAAAATTACTATTGATTATGCCCAAAAATAAAATAAATATATTTACATAATTTGAACCTACAGATTAAAATATGGAATCCATTTTATAAAATTCAAAACAAAAAATTTGAAGTAATTAATTTAAAATTATTCCCATTTGTGGAAAGAGAGAATAGGTTTTTAAAAGTTAAAACATCACAAAAGATTGAAATGTTATTACATCTGAATTCAGTGTAATATTAATGATAAGGACATAAATTATATTTAATGATAAAAAAATATTATATTTATAATTTAGAATCATTCCACATTATAATCTAACCATATAAATTATTTTTATTAAAAAAAAAAATTTCAATTAATTTTTTTTGTATTTTTACTATTCATCAAAATTTGAAAGTTATCTGAAAAATATTAAAAATTAATTCAAAGTAACCTTTTATATCTTGCTTCCAAAGAACAAGTTTTTTTGTCATATAAAAATTATTAATGTTTCAATATCATAATTTAAAAATAGTTCACCATTAAAAGGAGGTAAAATTTCATTTTAAAAAAAATATAGGTTTTTATACATCAAATAGGGTTTATTCATACCCATTGACAAAAATATATATTGGATGAATATTGAAAATATTTTATTAAGTATATAGCATATATATTTCATTAATTTCATTTACTAATGGTAATTCAATCAATTTATTAATACAAAAATACAAATATATAATTGATTTATATTTTTCATAAATAATTTCTTGCGAATGACTTCACTACAAATTTTCATAAGTTAGTTATATTTATTCCCGATAACCTAACAATTAGGTTAAAATTGTCATTTTATATTAATGTAATCTTGCGGTTCATTTTAACTCATGATTACGTACAATGAAAACTATTGAAGAATTAAAATTATTTAGATAGAATTTTTCATAAAAACGTCTGGTTGTGATGATTATAACCATTTATAAGGGAAAAATATATTACCAAAATTATTGTAAAAATGTGTTAATTAAGGTCTTGAATCAACATATAATATTTAAAATAGAATGTAAATGTGTTCAATTTTTATTGGTTGATGATATTTAAACCATAACTTACACTAGGTTTGAATTCATGGCCATTTGGAAGTATTTATATCTATAATAGTATTATTATATTTAATTTGTTTAATGAAATTCCAAAAGTTCCCATCACCTCAATTATAAATGGGAGCCTCCTCCCTCCCTTCATTAAACCACATTAAGACTTTTTTCTCAACCATAATCTTCCAAATTATGTTCTACACTCCCCTATAAATATTCTATAGGGTTTTTATTCCAAAAAACCAACACTAATTCCCTTTATAGGATATATAAAGGGGTCATTTCGACAATGTAGTAATCGGTCTAAACGATCACATTATTTTTCTACTCTTATTGAACTCTTTTAAATCATTGATATTTATCATAATATATTATCTTCAATATCCAAAATATGATGAAATTATATTATTATTTTTAAAACACCTTTATAAACCCTCTTTCCCATCAAATAATAAGTAGAAGTCTAGCTCATGCGTATGTAGAGTTTATAAACTCCACAGAGTGATGCAATTAATTTGTCATCACCAACTTCAAAAGAAGAGAATTATGAAGGGTTTAATGTATATATATTATATTAATGACATAATTATACTTGTATAATTATTATATCATGTCTAACTTCTTATCATCTAATATTTTTGGAAATGATATTATCATTCATGCGTATGTATGTTCTTCCATCACCGTGATGTGATATGGTTTTTTTCATTTATATTTTTTATTTTTTATGTCTCTACATTTTATAAATGATTATAAATATAAATTTATATATATAATTAGTATATATTATGTTTATATCATTATTAATATTCTGAAAATGATGGGACCATGATTAAATTATAAGGATTGGGACTACTTAACTAAAACATGCTTCGAAAATGAATAAGTTATCACTCAAAATAGTGATTTTAATAAAAAGCTATTAATAAACAGGTTATAAGATGTTATAAATAAATAATTAATGGTATTATAGATATATTATTATTTAATAAGTGTATAATAAATCAATATTTTTTATAAATTAGGTTTTAAATTGAACTAGTAATGTTGAGACTTGAGGTATTGTTTTAATTCACAATCTCATCATTATTCAGGATTGTTTATATTTATTTCTCTAATGGGGAATATTTCTCTTCCTTTTCTATGTTTTCTAAAAACATTTTCAGAAATCAGTTTAATATTATTCATTAATTTTTTAATATAATTTTTACCAATTTTTGAAGTTTTACTAAATAGATTTAAAAGGAATCTTTTTGTCATTTTCCAAATGAGGTACTTTGTGAAATTTCAAACAAAAAATAACGAAATAATTCTTTTTAAACTTATATAGCATGAGTTTATTTTCTTTCCATCATGATTACTTAATTATTTGAATCTTATTTTACAATTATAAAAGATTATTTTCAATTAAAATTCATTCATTTATAAATGTGAATCTTTTTATAAGGAGACACCAATTTTAAAAAGGAAAAGTTAATTACCACAAGATTCATCCCAAATAATATTTCAAAATTACTTTTCCATCTATAATGAAATACTTTGATGATACTTAATTTTTACGGGGGTATGATTCAAGTATAAAATCTATATTCTTTTTCATGATGGTTTTTATGATTAAAAGATGTTGATGAAACTTGTTCTCTTTTTCAAGGGTTATTATTTGATCAAATTCCTTTCTTTTCATGAGTTCTGAGATGCTGAACGTTTTTGGAACACATACGTATTATTTTAATTATGAGATTTTTGGTACCTATATCTACCTCCAGTTCATTGGGTAAATATGGATAAATCATGATGTAAATATGTTATCCGTAAACTTTATTTCATGTTCGCAACATTATGCATGGACCTAGCTTTCATGTTTATAAGTTTATGCATTTGCATGGATTTCATGTCTATAGTATTATGTGTAGACCTATATTTCTTATCTATAAAATTATGTGTGTACCTGGTTTCATGTCCATTAGTTTATATGAGGTCTTAATTTAATTTCATTAACTTAATGACTAAACCTATTTATATTTATAAAAGTTCACAATGTTATAAATTTATGTGAATGACACAACTTGATGTATTTTTTCAATATTAGGCTATCATGGCTTGTGTTATTTTATTATTTTATGTTTCATATATTTTTAACATATAATATTATGCCATTACTCGTGATTATTATCTATGATATGAAGAGTGAAGATTTTAATTGTTAGGTTCATGTTCGTACACCTTTATTCTCATGTTATGCTTATGGTATTATTGATATCTCTCTTGTTTACCATTACTAAGAATATGAGATCATCATTTATTATGTTTCATTTAACCAAGTTAAGAATAATGGTTTTATAAATTATATGTCTTTGAAGGTTTCAAGTTATATAAAACTTAGTGGGGGGTGATATAGATCACTTATGAACCAGCTGTTTGTGTGTCCAACTTACCAAAGGCACTAAAACTATATGATATTTCTGTGGATCAAAATTTTATGTAATTAATTTTCATATAATTATATATAATAACTATATATGAAAATTATTTGTTTTTAGAGTTTATATTATAGTAAAGAACAGAATTTTAACCGTGGTAGCTATCATTTCTGAGCATTGGATGTAGTATTGATCTCCACCCATGGGATTCATGAGGAAAGATATTCCACTGGGGATGGTGGTGTTTCCCACTCATGAGGAGTAGCTTCCAATGGAGTACCTTAATAGGGATCAATTTTAGCCCACTATAAATAATTCCAAATCTCTATAGTTTTTATCTGAGTAGGGGTCGATTAACCTTCCCAAATTATGAAAAGAAAACATTAGTAAGAACCCTAGGGATTTGTCTAACAATAGGATTACATCATAATTTTTTTATCATGGATGATATAGGTCAGACCTTAGGTTTCATATATTGAAAATAATTTGTCCTGATTTAAAAATTCAATCAATGATGTTTCATGATTATATGGTCTTTCAAAATGATTATAATTTCTCATAATATGCCTTTTAGTTTTAGGAAATTGTGGGAACTATAAGGAATCATGTGAACAATGAATGTGATAGCTAGTGAAATGACCATCCTCATGAGAAATAAAATGGATTAAGAGATGGGATGAAATATCATGTGACTATTCTCACTCAACTCTCTTAAGTCATTAGTTGAAACACATGTTATATTGAACTTCTAAATGCACCAAGGAGGTAGAAACATGTTATGGAATATTTTATATGATAATTACCACCATCCTTCTATGGGTCTTCTGATTCAATGGTTTATGAGAAATGGATCAATAAAATAGAAAACATATTTTTCTTTCATTAGTGCTTAGACCGTGAAATTTTTTCCCAATATGTTTATATGTTTTAAGGAAAAGTATGTCAATGGTGGAATATTATTTAGAATATGAGGAATGAGGAAGAAACTAGCTCCATGAGATGGGATGAGTTTAAGGGGATACTTTTTAGTATGTAATTCCCTTGTATTCTATATAAAAATAGAAAATGAATTTATTGAGCATAATTATAAGGATGATTAATCCATTTGTACCTATGAGGAAACTTTTACTAGACTTTATAGGTATGTTTTAGGTTAAATAATTAGCTTTGACCAAAAAAAATATTGATTATTTATTGGATTGAAACAAATTATTTTAAAGTAATTATCCATAAGAGACTTTGGAACCTATTAATAGATCATTTTTTGTGCACTAAATGTGGAAATGGAAGATGGAAACCCTCATGGTTCTGCTGATAAGAAAAGGGAGATGGAACTTCATGGAAACTCTAATTGTTTTCCACATTGAGGGGAGAAAATATTCACCCTCCTACTTTCAAATCAATGTGGTAAGGATCAATTAGGTGAATTTAAGAAAGTAAAAATACAATGGTTCAAGTATGGGAAGTGTGTACATCAAAAAATGAAAAATACCTTAGAGACGTAAAGAGTCCAATCAATGAAATGAATAGAGTTGGATCTCAGCAAAATGCACCACTTATAATTTAGTTTTATAAATGCATAATGTTTGGGAACTATGAGAATTAACTCCTTAATCAAATGGTTGTTGAATATAGTAAGCCACAAAACCCTTTTAATTAAAAGTAAAAAATAGAAATCTTGTGCAATTACAATTGTTGAAGAGAATCCAGATAGTTAGGGCACACTTATCCTCCACTTTAGAATAGGGGAATTAGTTTTTAATTTTTTTTGAATAATACCAATAAAAATATTAAACCTTACTGAATTTTGATGTGATTATAATAATTTATTACATGTCCCATAATATATTACATATATATATTAAAAATAAAGAGATCATATTATATTCTTAATCAAACTATTATTATCTATCAATGCATGGATGAACCCCAACCTCCAATGGAAATAATTTTGGCTATGATAATATCTTATTTAAAAAATAAATATGAATTACCATATACAATTATATATGATTGTGTCCATTTGGGAAATTATTAGTACAACTTAGAAAATATAATAATAAGGTATAAAATTTTTGGTATCATACTTTATGAGTAATTAAAATTATTTCTATATTAATCATGTAAGGATATGAAATCAAATTATTTTTGGGCTATGAATATAGTTTGTAACATTTTGAAGGATTTATAATTTTAAATACTTTCAAAATGGAGTATGTTGAAAATTTAGATATTTTTCCTTGAGGTTGAAGTATGATTTATCATATCTTGTACTAACCATTTTCGTTTTCGTAAATATTTATAGGCTGAAGGAATGACTTATGAGTCATATGATTCAATTTAATGTGATTTAGGTATGAAAAAATCTTCTCAAATATCCATTTTCTAGAGTGAGATATCAGATTTAAATAGATCAAATTTCAACCAAAAGATGAAATTATTATTACAACATAGAAAGAAATCAAGTAAGTTTTTTTATCAAGTGTTTTATCAGTGTTATAAATTAATCCCTCGTCTTTAGGAAAATGAACTATAAATAATAACATTATCTATTTACCATTATTAAAAATAAATCAATGGTATTTTAACTCATCATAGATTTACACATGTGTGATGGTTAAATTTCTCCTGACCATAACCTCTATCACTCTCTATCAGTCTGTATAATTTAGTATTTTTTCCATATTTTTGTTCTCACATCCCTCTTATGTTCTTTTATTTTGAAACATAGTTATGTGTTATTCTAGATGACCTTCTTATTTCCCTTTGTCTCTTTTCAAGAGAAAATTGTATTAACCCTTTCTATGATATGTGTTTCCATAAAAGTATTTTCAAATGAAAAAACCATTGATTACCGAGAAAAAAATGTGAGGTCATAATTTAGTAAGGGGGGTAATGTACCAACTGGAGATTTTATGAAATTTTTCTTTCAAATAAATTTAACTTCTCCGATATCTTGTGTTACACATAACCAAAAGTTTAATCAAACTATGATATACTAATTAAAATATTATTATTAAATATTATTAAATAATTGTTAAATTGGAGGGTATGAATAGTATTAACTAAATTATGAATTATATAAAAATTTAATACATAATATAATTACTCAGTAATTAATCATTCAATTTTTAGTAATGTAACATTATTCTTCAAAAATACGTTTTATTCAAAAATGAATTTTTATTTATTTCTGCAAGAAAATACTATAATAAATTTTTGGAAATTTTATAAAATATATTTGAAAAAAAATTCATTTTTTAAATCAATATATCAAAAATTATCTTTGGGTGAAATTATAGGATTTTTCTAAAAAGGTTTTCTTTATAGAGAATAGTGAAAAATATAGATTTTTATAAAACAATCATTTTTACTTTTATATAAAGTATATTTAAGAACTGAATTTTATATCAAATTAACATAAGACTTATTTAATTAGATATAATATAATTAACTTCATTTGAATCATCATTATACATGATTTTGATATAAGTACATTTTTAGGCTTAAAAAATCATTTTAAAAAAAGTATTTTTAATTGCATTTTATGCATTTATATTAAAAGTAATTTATGTAAATTCAAGATATTGAATCCTCAAAAATGGATTAAATATTTAGAATCATGAGTTTCTGCTTTGGTAAATAAGCCCCTTTTATTTTTTGTCAAAATGAATAGTAATCGTGGTATAATTCATCACCTTGGTAATAGGTAAATATGGTAAATCAAGGTTAAAACTAAGTGATAATACCATAATTATTCATATTAATTTATATTGGATGAAATAAATTCGACCCATATCACTTTAGTCTCTAATTTTAGTTGTCGATGAAGTTTTCATTGAGTTCAATTTCATTTTTTACAATAAGGATGATTGACTTGTTGTGATGTTTTTATCAATATGTCAGTAATGAAGTGACGATGAGGATACTTATGAAAATATCCTCATCCTTATTTGTGATGATAAAAGTGTTATTATTAATGAAAAATAATTATTTTAATGAGTATATTTTTTTGAACATATAGAAGAAATTGTTGAGTGTCTTGTGGTTAGTGTCAAAGAATTGGCTAACTCTATTTGAGAGAGTATACCAAAAAAATCCCACCACACAGCCAACTAGGAAGAACTACAGCCACTGATTATGTGGGCAGTTGACTTCCAAGCCATCCAGTATGGGAGGTTTGGTATTATAGGTTCATAGAGATCCCAAGTAAAGTTATAAGATATCATAGGTGAGCCACTGTGTGGGGCGGCATGGTGGCTGACTATTGGCATGGGACGGTGCGAGTGGGTGTTGAGAGTGGACCTTGTTACATGCTTCTGGATGGCTAAGGATAAACATTGTTATAAAAGGGAGCATGTAAACGATTACATAATTGATGTGGGACTCACTTTCATGGTTAATTATTCATCAATAATAAATGATATATAAGTAACATTAGTCATCTAATGAGTTCATCCAGAACTATTTGATCTTCTCTAAGCCTCGACTTCTTCCTTTGTTTGAAGGGTTTTTAATTTGTAAGATAATTTTCTATAGGTCACACATCCATTTTATAAAATTGGATCCTTTAAGGACCATTTTATCATTCTGATGACTTTTATGTGATTGAATTCACATGGAAATTTATTTTCTTGTTAAAATTAAGATCAAACCATGAAGATACAGTGTAGAGAAAAATGTTCTTATAAATATGGGGATTTCTTTTATTTTGTGACCTAAGGTAGTGATCACATGACTAAAATGAGTCAGTGAAACAAGTGGTTGTCCATGATTTTCAGAAGTACCGATTCAGTAGAGTGTTGTCTGTAAATATCCCAAACCTTTCTCATTTAATGGACGATCTGATCGCATATATGATATATTTGAAAGACCAAAATAGTTAAATGAAATTCTATGTATTCTCAATGTGAATTCCATGATTTCATGCTACAATTTTCAAATCCTCCGTGATCATAAAAAGACTATTTGAGATTCTGTAAACTAGTATAAACCAGGACATTATGTTTTTCAAGGAAGAAATGAGAACATATGTAAACAATTATACAAAGAAGTAAGATGAAGCACGTATTTTGATTGTGAAAAGAACATGAGAACTTTTCATGAGTTTATATCCATTCATGAATAGTGTTTAAAGAGATTTAATTGGGTTTGAGTTCTTTTAGAGGAGTTTCATGCGAAAAGATAGTGTGAGACAATATCGTGTGATATTTTTGCACATAGAGAGTCAATTAAATTTGCATACAAGGATTAAATAGTGTGTGTGCATTCTATTTTTCATGAAGATAGGTTTAGAAGGCCATGTATGTAAATAAATCATATTTTGAATAGTTTGATTTCATGAATGTGTATTATCATGCACATGTGATTACTTAATCACTTGAATAGGCATGAGGCATTGTGCTTAGGAAATATACAAATAACATGATTGTGGAGAAGAATATTTTATTTATTATATATTTTCTCGAATAATTCATCATTTTCATGGATATGGTATAACATGTTAAATTTATAGTTAGGAGGTTTCACATTTTCATTATTTTATCCAATAAATAAGGACATGAATTTTTTTACATGCATTAACATTGAGAATACACATGAAATATACATTTCATGAATTGTGTAAAGTGTTTTGACACTAAAGTCATGAATTATTCCGAATTCATTTACTAGATCAGTCAATGTGATGACTTATGTTCATATAATTGTGATGATCATGGAACAGTGAGCAATATCATGCGGTTGTTAGATAGTTTCTGAAGTTCTTTAATATTGTTCATGAGTAGATCAGGTGATCCGATTGGTTTGAGTAGAAAGTCTTTATTTCAAGTCATTGTAGAAGAAATATAAATCTGATAGAGATATTTTTATATTTGTATCATATCTTGAGTGACTCAATATTAGAGTATGTCTTAAATGAGACTCTAAAGTAGATGAAGTCTCTAGTTCTAATCTAGAGTAGGTGGTGGGATATTAGTAACATTGTGGGATGCAGTATAAAGATCCTCATGTGGGACTCTGCAATTTCTAGTATAATAGGGAACATGTAACCTCTAGTGGGACTCTATAGTGGAACATTTTCAGACTTAATGTTTATGGGAATGGTACTTCCCTTGGTTGTAACCACCAGGATATAGTCAGGAATCTATAACATGAGAGAATAATTGGTTGTAGAAAAGAGTAGGTATTTATACCAACCCTTGAGAAAATATTTGTGTTTTGTTCTTGATTTTTATTTGTTCTTATAGGGAGAGGTAAATAATTAAATATGACTCATTGAGACTTTAATCATTCGTATAGTTTGGATTAAAAATAAATAATTTTTAAAATAATAGTGTACCACCGATTCACCCCCCCCCCCCTCAGTGGTGCCTAACTGATACTTGGACACTACAATTGTTATCAAAGTGAAGGTACCCTATGAAGATATGATAACATTATGAGAAATAGAGAATTATAATTTAGTATAGGAATAATATGCTTCCTTTCCTTCTATCTCTTGGCCTAGAAGTGATAGATACAACAGTAGTTGGATTCTTGCCTATTTTTGATGATGTTGATATGACTCAATCTGACAAGATAAATCTTGAAGTTTATTGAAAGGATTTGAATCCATCCTCGATGTCTTTATTAGAAAAAGTATACCCTAAAGTGATAGTTCTCAAAATTACCAAGTAAATCTAATACAAACTGAGAAGTAGTTATGAAGGCTATCTTAAAGTTAAGGAAGATAATATTAAAATATGCGGAAGTAAGTTTGAGGATATTAAAATGACAAATGAAGAATGCATTTATAGCTATTTCATTATAGTTAAAGGGTTAACAAGAAATATCTTTGGATTTGGTGAGAAGGAAAAACGATTACATAATTATGAAATGGATTATGATAAGTCTCCCTAACAGATTTAATGCCAAGATTTTAGACTTGGAAGATTGGGAAGACATTTCATTGGATGAGTTACATAATATTCTCATAAATTAAGAAATTAGAATGGTTAAAGTTTTCAATAAAAAGATAAAATAAAAGATGAACTTTGATTTTATATGAAAAGAAAAGTTCAAATAAGGGTAAGTTTGGGAATCAAGTGATTTTGATGATGATGAAGTTGATGAATACCTTAGTGAATTATTTTATCTTCTTGAAATAGGTTTCAAAAAGGTAAAATGGAAAGAAAAATGTAAGAAACTACTCATGTCCTTTAGATGTAATGGTATTGGACATTTTTCTTAAATTTTACAATGAAATTGGATAAATCATAATATGATGATGAAAGTGAGAAAACCCATTAATAGAAATAAGATAAGAAAAACAAGAAGTATTCTAATAATAGAAAGATGAATTTTATAAGTAATAATACACAAGTGAATTCATCATCTAGTTATTCTTCGGATGATGAAGTCAATTTATTTTATCATTCTATGAAAAGATCAAATTATTTAAGTAGTGATGATAATGGTGATTTTAGAACAAATCTAGAATGGCGGTTAAAAAAAGAGTTGGAATATACTCTTTAGCAAGACACTCAACTCAAGAAGGAGAATAGGTTACTCCTTATTCCCATATATACACAATTTTTTACTAACATGTAGGGGATTTAAAAAGATGGATTCATCTCTTGAGGGGGAGTATAAATGATTTGAAGTTTTTTAGTATTAAAAAGTCTACTGAATATGATAATTACTCAAAAAAACGTAATCTAAATATTCTTTTCAAACAATTATCAAAAGAGAGATGATATTGTGGGGGAGCTATATATTTTTGGACATTAAATTTATGATGTGTCTATTTAGATAAGTCCAGGATAAATATTGTTTCGAGAATTTATTGTCTAATAAGCTCTATGGTATGAAGTGAGAGTTGTGTGAGAATGGTATCACATGTATGATTGTTCATGGACATCATTGATCACTGTGGTTATACACTCTTTTTTCTGCATTGGGTCATCCCACATAGAGTTAGTGTTTTTTGGATAAAATATCATTGAAAAATAAAATATGGGGTATCATCTTAAATTGATAATATGATGTTTGATAATAAATTATTTCATCTACATGATATTTGTATTAATTTTGAATAAGGGAGATAAAGTAAAACAATCATATAGATGTTTATTTTTTGTGGTATTGAAAAAAAAAATCAAAGGGGAGATTGTAGTCCCCTTTGAGTTTAATTGAATTTTTTATAAATAAGGATGATTGTCTTGATGTCGATTTGATGTAAATATATCAGTAATGAAGTGATCGTAGGGATAGTTATGAATATATCCTCAACCATAATTGTGATGATTGATGTGTTGTTCTTAGTTAGAAAGATTTATGTCAATGAGGATATGTTGTGTACAACATATAAAATAATTACTTGAGTGGATTTTGGAGAGTATCAATAAATTGGATAACTCTAATTTTTGAGACAAATATCCCACCATATAGGCAGTTGAGGAGGAATACAACCAATGCATAGGTGGGAAGTCGACTCCCTTTCTAGCCAGCATGGGCGGCATGGGAGTACTGGTTTATAGAGAACCTAGTGAGAGGAGAAAGGGAGAATATGTGAGTTGTTGTTTGGGGATGCATGGTGGAGGAGTTCTGGAATAGGGAAGAACCATCGATCGTCTGGAGTAGACCTCCTTACGTTCTTCTAGATGACTAAGGATGCACTTTGTTATAAAATAGAGCATGTAACATATTACATAATCAATATAAGACTCACTACTATAGGTCATTGTTCATAAATCATAAATGACATATAAATAACACCAATAATCTAATGAGTTCATCCAGAGCTATCCAATCTTCTTCAAGAGTCAACTTCTTCCTTCGTTTGAAGGCTTCTACATGCGTTGGTTATTTTTTTGTTGGTCGCACCTTAATTTGATCAAGATGAAGGCTTCAAGCACCATTTGATCATCCTAATTATTTGGATGTTATTGAATTCACATGAAACTTAATATTAATCTTAAAATTAATATTAAACCATGCATATATATTATAGAGAAAAATATTTTTATTGAGAAGGTGATTTTTTTATCATGTGACCTAAGATAGTGAACCTATGACAAAAAATGAGTCAAGGAAATGAGTTATTTCCCATTATTTTTTGAATCAATATGTCATTAGAGTTTTGTCTATAAATACCTCAGACCTCACTCAGTTTCTAGTTGAGCTGATCGCGTATCCAAGATCTTCGAGAGATAAAAATAAAGTAATGAAACACTCTGTGTTCGTGAAGTGAGTTACATGCTTTCGTGATACATTTCTAAAATCCTTAATGATCTCATGAAGATCATTTGAGAATCCATGAACCGGTGTAAACCACCACACTGTTTTATAATGGAGAAAGAAGAACCTGTGTAAACAATTATTGAATAAGTAAGAGGCGGAACATATTCTAATTGCACGATGAGATTAAGAAATTTTCAGGAGATTATATCCATGAATAAATATATTCTCAGGATAGTGACTTGATCTTCAGTTCTTTCAAATGATTGGTTCATGAACAGATAGTGTGAGGCACTATCACATGGCATTTTTCGTATAATGGGAAGTAGTTCCATTTGGGAACAAGGATTGAACAGTATGTGTGCCTTCTATTTTTCAAAATGACAGGTCATAGAAAGTAGTGTACTTAAACAAATCATACATTAGACAGTGTGAGTTCATTCATATGTATTCTCATTCACATGTGATTACTTAATCACATTAATAACCATGATTTGGTGTTATTTTACAATATATAAATAACGCGTAAGTGAAGATGAATATTTTAGATAGTGTATATGTGCTTGTATAATTCATCATTTTATTACACATGATATAACACATATTAATTATAGTTAGGGGGTTGTTAATTTTCATTATTGAACCAAATAATGATAGACATGCATTTTATACATTCATGAATTTTTAGAATACCCATGAAATATATATTTAGTGAATTTTGTGAAGTATTTTCGAGATTTAATTCTTCCATTAATTCAAAAATAATTTAACTGATTAGTCAATTTAGTGTGTTAAGTTAAGATCATTTTGATGATCAGTGAACAGTGAGAAATATTAGGTAGTTTTCAAACAGTTTTTGATGTTCTTGAATATTTTACATGATCATATTAGGTGATGTGGTTTTATTTTGGACAAATATTTCCTCTCAAGGCAGTGCAGATTTTGTCTGAAGAAGATAGTGATTTTTTTCTCTGTGGATCAGAAATTGTGTAACTCAAAATTATATGCAGTCTTTAGTCAGACTCTAAAGTAGAAGAAGTATCTAGTGGGACTTTGGAGTATGTCGGCGCGATGCTAGTAAAACTATTGTATGTAGTGTAAAGATACTCATGTGGGACTCAATAGTTTCTAGTATAAGTGGTAACTTGAAATATCTAGTGGGATTCTAGAGTGGAAAATTATAGGACTTAGTGTTTATGGTTTCGTACATTACCTCAATGTAACCACCTGTATATAGTGAAAAATATGTAACCAGATAGAATAACTGGTTGCGGCAATGAGTAGGTCTTTAAACTGAACCTTGTCAACAACCAATTGTGATGTGATTTTTCTTGTTGCCAATAGGGTTGAGGAATATAATTAAATAAGAGGTATCAATACTTTAATCCATCAGAGAGTCTGGATTAAAAAATTAATTTATAAAAAATAGAGTACCACTAATTAACCCCCCTAGTGGTATCTAATTGATCTTATGACTCTTAAAAATAATGGACACTTTTCCATGAAAATGATTTTTATATTATTTAAAAAAATAGGCAAAATGTTACTCTCTTAGTTTTAAATATCATTTATGTTTTCACATAGGGAAAAACTAGTTATGAATGAATCTTAATGTTAATTTTTTTCCCTAACACTAATACAAAATAGGCATTTAATAGTGACAAAATTGGCCTTTGGTAGTGTAAAAAAAGCATTAACTACTAGAGTGTGATTAGAATCCCTAGGATTTTATCAAAACTACAAAAGAACTGATAAAGGGTGTCTTTATTAGAGCTTTTAGAAGTGTTGATAAAGGTGATCCTTTATCAGTGCTAAAAGAAGTTTTGATAAAGGGAACCTTCATCTGCACTTTTTTAAGTGCTAATAAAGAATACACTAATCAGAGCATTTATTTGCATTGATGAAGGGGAATATTGTAGTGTGCTATTAAATTTATAGTACACTCCAGAACTAGAAATAGATCTAGTAATATTATAAAAATTAGGTACAAATAAAAATTTTAAATGAAATAAAACTTACAACACAAATACGTGAAAAAAACATTGTATTATATAAATTTAAAATATTAGTTTATAAAATTACATGACCATGTAAAAACAATCATAGTCATTTTAAAACATCAATGTTCATGTGTTATTGGCTCGTGACCCCCACTCATGTAATTTCCAAACAAACCACCCCAACTAAAGAAAAATATTTCACCTGTATAAAAAACCAATACATATGTTATAAATACTATAAAGAAATAAATTATATATAAGGTGTAAATATTAAAGTAAACCTTGATTCATACCTAGAACATTGCAAATCAGATTGAGTTGCAGTTGGTTCTTGTATGTCACACCATTTTTTGTTCATCTTCAATGATAATGTTTGTGAAAATTAAATAAATATGTATTAGATAAAAATTATTTGGGAATTAATTACGTAATAGAAGAGAGAATGATTATAAAACAATCTTCGATCATTTCTTTGTTTTTGATACGTGATGTGCATTTTAAACTATGATGAAACTTATATATTGAAAACATGTACTTGTAGTCATACCGTTCACATTGTGCATTGAATTGAGGTGTGGTTTATTCCTTCATGTCCCAAATGACTTAGGAATCATTTTAATAAAGTATCAAATCAATTCAAATAAATTTTCTCAATATTGTGTATGTCACTTAAGTTTTTTACTAAAATTTTATTTTAAACTAGAAACACATATTTTGAGTCATATTAACAACATCTTGTTTCAGTTTGATGTGATAGTGATTCCTACAAATCATAAATTACTTATTAATAATTTTTCCAAAATTATCGAAAAAATACAATCATGTTTTCTTAATTTCTAGTGAGTGACACTTTTTGAACTAAAATGTAAATTTTAAATTGATAAGAGACACTTTGAGTCATAATTATCACATCATGTATCAAGTTATGTTGAATATGATTCCTACAAATAAAAAGAATAATTATGGATCAATTTCCTAAAGTATTAAAACAATCCAAATGTTTTTTCTTAGTTTTGAGTGTGACACTTCTATTTTTTAATAAAATGTCATTTTGTACTGGAAACACACACATTGAGTCATACCAGTCAAATCTGATATTATTTTGTTGTGAGACTGATTCCAAAATGTCAAAAATTACTTATGAATTGTTTTCCAAGACAATCGAAGCATGTTTTCTTGGTGTTCAGGGACTGACACATTTTGAACTAAAATAAAAAATTTAAACTAATAATGGACCCTTTGAGTCATAATGGGAACATATTTTATCATATTGAGGTTTGGATGATTCCAACATGTCATAAATTAATTATGTATCATTTTCTTAAAGTATCAAAAAAATCCTAATGCATTTTTTTCAGTTTGGAGTTTGTCGATTGTTTTTTTAATAAAATTAATGTCAATTTTAAATAAAAAGGCAGGTGTGGATCCATACCAGTCACACTATATGTCATATTTAGGTGAAGCTAATTACTACTCATAAAAACAACTTATGTGTCATTTTACTAAAGTATCAAATTAATCTGAATGCATCTTCTCGGTATTGAGTATGTCAGTAGTCTTTTTTACTAAAATTAAAGTCAATTTAAAATAAAAAAGACACACTTAGAGTCATACCACACCATGTGTTGGATAGAGTTTTGGATGATTCCAACATGTCAGAAATTATTTATGGATCATTTTCCTAATGTATAAAAACAATGAAAATGCATTTTATCAGTTTTGAGTATGTCACTTTTATTTTTATTACTAAAATGTCATTTTAGAATGGAAAAATGAACTTCGGGTCATACTAGTCACATAATGAGTCGTTTTAGAATGAAACTTATTCCTACAAATCATAATGATTTATGAATAATTTTCATAAATTATCAAACTAAAATGTGATTTTTTAGCTAATAACATACAATTTGAGTTATACTTTGAACATCTTGTGTCAGATTTAGGTGTGGAAGATTACAACACATCAAAAAAGTCATATAGATAATTCTCCTAAAGTTTAAAAACAATGAAAATGACTTTTCAAAGGTTTCTATTTTCTCATTTATCTTTTTTACTAAAATTAATGTCAATTTTAAATATAAAGAAACCCTTGGAGTCACAACGATCTCACCGTGTGCCGGATTGAGGCGAGGTTGATTCTAACACGTCATAAATAAAATCTGGGTCATTTTCCTAAAGTATAAAAATAATAAGAATTTTTTTCTTAGTTTTTAGTATGTCACTTATTTTTTTTACTAAAATTTCATTTTAAACTAGAAATGTGCACTTTGAGTCATAACAGTAACATCGTGTGTTGGTTTTTTTGTGAGTATAATTCAAATACATCAAAAATGACTTACAAATAATTTTCCTAAGATATCAAGACAATTCAAGAACATTTTCATAGTTTTTGGTGAGTGGACTTTTTTAACTAAAATATCAATTTTAAACTAATAAAAGACACTTTGAGCCATACTAAAAAATCATGAATAAGATCGAGGTGTAGTAGATTCTTACACATAAAAATGACTTATGGATGGATTTCCTAAAGTATCAAAACAATATAAATGCATGTTGTCTTTTTTTTGTGCATGTCACCTATCTTTTTTAATAAAATCAATGTCAATTTTAAATAAAAAGAAACAATTGGAGTCATACTGGTCACATTGTGTGTTTGATTGAGGTTCGACTGATTCTTATATGTCACAAATGACATATGGATCATTTTACTAAAGTTTAAAAAAAATTCAAATGCATTTTATTAGTTTTGAGTATGTCACTCTTGTTTTAAGAAAATCATTTTAAAATGGAAACACATACATTGAGTCATACCGGTAACATCATGTTTCAGTTTGACAGGAGAACAATTCATATACATAAAAATGACTTAGAAATTGTTTACATAAATTATAAAGATAATCTGAGTGTGTTTTCTCAGTTTTTAGTGAGTGACACTTTTTGAATTAATATATTAATTTCAAACCAGTAACGGAAAATTTGAGTCATACTGGGAATATTGTGTATTATATTTAGGTGATTCTGATTCCTAAACATTATAAAATTTTATGGATATTTTTCCTAAATTATAAAATCCATATGAATGAGTTTTATTAGTTTTGACTATGTCACTTGTCTTTTTTTACTAAAATTAATTTCAATTTTAAATAGAAAGACACAATTTTGGTCATACCTGTCACACTGTTCATCATATTGAGGTTATATTGATTACTATATGTAAAAATGACAAATAGAAAGTTTTCATAAATGATAAAAACATTCTAAATGTATTTTGACTATTTTGACTATGTCACCTGCCTTTTTTTATAAAATGTTATTTTAAAAAGGAAACAATAAATTTGAGTCATATTAGTCGCATCATGTGTTGGTTTGATGTGATAATAATTTATAAACATCACAAATTACTTATGATTAATTTACCTAAATTATTAGGAAAATCATATTATATTTTATTAGTTTTTAGTGAGTTATACGTTTTGAACTAAAATGAAAATTTTAAAATGATAATGGAAACTTTGAGTCATAATGGGAATATCATGTATCATATTGAGGTGTGTAATATTCCTACATATTAAAATTGACTTATGGAATATTTTACTAATGTATCTAAATAATATGAATTCATTTTATCATTTTTGAGTATGTTAGTTGACTTCTTTACTAAAATTAATGTCAATTTTAAATAAAAAGACATGCTCGGAGTCATACCAGTCACACCATGCATCGGATTTAGGTGAGGATGATTCAAACATGTCAAAAATGATTTTTTGATCATTTTCTTAAAGTAACGAAATAACCAAAAAATATTGGTTTTGAGTATGCCACTTTTGTTTTTTACTAAAATGACATTTTAAACTACAAACAAGCACCTTGATTCATACTGGTCACATTGTATGTCGGTTTGATGTGAGAATGATTTGAACACATCACAAATGACTTATTAATCATTTTACTAAATTATCAAGATAATATGAGTAATTTTTCTAGGTTTTCAGTTAGTAAAACATGTTTTGATCTAAAATTTTGATTTAAAACTGATAATGGACACATTTAGACGTACCGGTCACACCTTGTATTAGATTGAGGTAAGTTCGACTCATTCATATCACAAATGACTTGTCGATCATTCTCTTAACATATCAAAACAAACCAAATGATTTTGATCAGTTTTGAGTGTGTCACTTTTCTTTTTAAATAAAATATCACTTTTAAATAAAAAAAGACACACTTAGAGTCATACCGGACACACCATGTGTTGGATTGAAGTGTGACTCATTCTTACACATAAAAAATGACTGATGTATTTTTTCCTTAAATCATAAAAAATATATTAATTTGAATTATCTATTTTGAATATGTTATGTGTGTTTTGAACTAAAATATAAATTATAAACATAAAATACAGTCTAAGTCATACCAAGAACACTGTGTATCAGATTGAGGTGTGGATAATTGAGTATGTGATATGTGTTTTTGTTTCATCTATCTAAAAAAATTCCCAAAATAGATAACATGTTCAATTATAATGATATATTAAACCTCATGTTGCCTAAAAAACATCACATTTCAGGAAACAAGGGTTTTTCTGTTCCATAAAAAAGGAACAAGTTCTTTCTTTATTGGATTTTTGTAGATTGTTGAAAGAAAAATATGAATTTTCTAAAGATCTATGAAAAAACTAAATAATTATTAGATAAAAATGAAAATAAAAATTACTTACAAAAGGTAGATAAAATTATGAAAATTTTAACTGAATAATTAGTTGCAATTCACCTTTTTATGGTGGTGTTATACATTCTTAACCCATTTTATTTTTTTCATTTTATTAGTTAAAACCTCAAAGTACAATTCTTATGGGCATGAGTAGCTTCAAAAAAACCCACCCCAAACAAAGAAAAAGAATCCACCTATATAAGAAAATAATTCTTTTGTTATTAATACAATAAATAAATAATTTAAACATAAATATGAAACAATTCATTAATAAAATGTTAGTTTTAAGATAAAATCACACAATTTAATTCATACTAATTTCACTGTGTATCGCTTTGTAATATGGTTGATTCCACCGAGTCTTTGAGGTATTGTCATATTATATGTGATATAATAGTTGGATGATTTAATTTCACAACATGAAAATTCAAAATAATTAATTTTAGATAATAGGTTTCATTAATGTAAACATGATGTGTTATTTTTATGGATTTCACAATAATTTTCAATATTATATCATACATCTAATTAATGATCAAATAGCCCAAATTATTCCACCACACACTAAAGTGAAACCACTTTATTATTCTTTTCTTCAATAATTTCCCACCACCAATGATGGAACTTTAGAGAGGGAATTAATATAATTTTATTCTAAAAATGATAAGGAAATTAACATAAAAAAGTAAATAAAATGATGATAAAATTAACTAAATAAGTAGTAGGAATTTACCATGTCATGATGGATATATACATTATGACACCATATTTCCTTATTGTTTCTATAAAAATTGATTTCCTCCATTATAATTATCCTTGATAAATAGATAAAAAATAATATATAAGTATTCTAATACTAATTATTCACTACCAAAATATATTTTTATGGTCATATCTTGTACTTGATCACAAATATAGTAGTTAATATCCTAGATTTATTATTGGTAAACATTTTGACACTATGTATGACTCCCACTCATCTCTACACAAATTTAATTCTTCCTTTGAGTGTTAAGGTTATTAGAAATTTTGGTATTACTAAGAAAATATAAAAAAATTAAGAAATATTATTTTGGAAATTTTAATTACCTTTGGGAATTACCTATTTGGGGATGCTGGTATTTTCATGGTTTAAGATCTCTCTTATAAATTTGAAAACATAATATCCACAATCGTTACCATTATTTTGCTTCAGAAATAACATAAACATTAACCAAAGTATGTAAATTTTTATAAAATATATTTTGATAGTTAAATATTTCTATATATACCTTAATCTATTTCCATCCTAAGTAATCCAGAGGATTTTTATGTTCAGTCACCAACTTCATGATAGGAATTCGCCTATATTTTTTGACATAATAATCATAACAAAATTATTATTAAAACACACATTGAAACATATAATTAAAATTTTACCTCTAAAATATTGATTGAAGTGTATGAAAAAATCATAGTACAAATCATGTGTGGTTGGTTTTTTGGATATCCATGAATTGGATCCAAAAATTAAGTATTTTTCCTATCTAAATTGAGTAAGATCAGCATCTAGTACTTCCTAAAAAACAAAAACAAATAAATAATGAAAAAATAAAAATATATTTTATGTGTTTAGATTTTATAGTTTTACCCATGCAATTTATGCATCAGAAAAGTCTATTGTCTGTTATTTTTTTCTCAAATGCATAGAATAAATAATATTTCTTCTTATTAATTACTGATTAAAATAAGTTTCTTATATAGAAATGATGTAATAACTAGTGAATCCAAATCATGTTTCACATATTTTTATATTTATATAGTACAAATATAAGCACTTATAGAAAATATGACTATTTATTAACTTTAACTAACATATTAGATCACTATTTGGATAGATGTATTATAAAAATGTGCCCTATGTATGTATTCAAAATTGATACTCCCAGCTATTCAATCTTGAGAATCTCATTTATACTCCTAAGACCAGTGATGTCTATAAAAAAATTACCAAATATTTAATCTTCATATATAATGTATAAAATATTTTCATCATTAAATATAGTATCTATATGAATTGTTAATGATAATAAATTTTTTTGTGGAACTAGTAGGGAGAAGGTACTCCAAGAAGGTCCATTAGATTTCTTGGTTTATTCAATAGATTTACTTGATTTGGCCTCCCATTTCCCTATTGCTTTATCCATCTATAATACCATACCTCACTTCAGACCTTTTATCATCAAATATTATAAATTATTCATAAGATTTTTTTAAAATACATACCTTATGATTCTTTATAATATTAGTTGGTCATGTTATAAATTTTCTAATAGTATCATAGACCATTGTAATATCTAGTTCATCATGTGTAACATTAAACTTATTTTATGTCTCTTAAGACACCTCAATCCATACTCTCATATGATATTTTGGGATTTCTTTGTTTTTTAGCTTGTCCCACAACATATTATACATCATACCCATCACAATAAGTAGGTGTGTGTGATTTGATAGATATAAATCAAATAAAACAATACCATATATAATTTTTGTAATATAATGTTATTGGAATTTATTTGATTCACATTTAAGAGAAATAGTAGTGACAAAAATATTTACATCAGTTAATGTATACGATTGAGGGGGATGACTAGCCTCAAATCTAGTGGGTTCATTTTGTTCTTCATGTGTGGATATTTGTTCCAATGTCGGTTCTCTTAGATCCTTTTTCATATATTGGTCTTCCAAACTAGATCGAGCAATAATATCCTATAAAGCATCTATTTGTGTCTACAATCCTTTCATTCTCTTATATGTATCTTCTTGCAGGTTTATCATCTCCAAATATTTTAGAGGAGACACTCCAAAACCTACTCCTCAAATGAAACCATATTGTTTCTGCCACTTTAATGATACTTAATGTTATTTTAATTTTGGTAAATTAGTTGTTGATTCTTATATCTAAACCATATAAGAATAATTATAACATAAATATATATTTTTATGTGATTTTGTTATAAAGTATATATATTAATGTTATTTCTTACTTACACATGTTTCCCATATTTATTTCATGTTTTCATCAACTTGGTTTCCCTCTTTATTTACATGATCCTCCTTCCATAGCACATGATGTTGGATGGAAGTGAATTCAGATTTTGATTAACCAATATTCATATAAATAAATGAACATATATTGATTCATATCACATAAAATTTTTATTATTGATTTAAAATACATTCTAATTTCTTCTCTACTAAAGTGCACCCCATCCTTAATTTTTGATATGGGTAAATTGGTTTTTATGAACATTTTTTCTTTTTCTACATTGTTTTACTATTTTATAAATTAATAATTTGGAATCAAATTTAATAAAATAAATACTCTCAAATAATATATTATCAACTAAAATGAATCTTAAATGATTTATCATCATAATGAATGATCAAAGTATTCAACGTTTCTTACTTTATAATGTATACATAACTAACTAGAGGTTGGGGATTTACTTTCCCCTCAGCATCCCTAAGATGTAACTTGGTAAGAAGAGTCTACAAGCTTCTATGGGATTTTCCATCAACTGTTAAGATATATATCTTTTGTAAATATTCTAAAATAAAATATATCTTCAATGAATAATGAAAATTAAATCAATATTTAATTAAATAATTTTTCAGTAAAATAGGTAAACTATGTCATAACATTACATTTATATCATCCCAAATGGTTTCCTTTATTAGAGGCTAAACATGGTGACACGAATCTATATCAATCGGAACTTTATTCCTCATTGTGACCCAAATATAACTAATGAACATTGAATTTTTGGGGTCAATAGGTTATCCACATTGATTCTATCCAACCTAAAATGTTATACCCTTACATATTATAAGGCCCCAGCCTTAAACCTTACTTAATCTTGAGTTATTACAAGATTACGCATTGAGGATCTTTTCGGGTTTAGAGTTTTAGAGAATTAGATCATAAAACTTGCATTACATTCCACATATAAACAAAGTGGTTACATAAATATAGTATTCTTCATTCCCATCAATGGAAACACATTTAAAATAAAACATGGATTATTTCTTGACACATCCTTGACTCTATCATCTTATCATGTACCTTTCCCTTGACCTGTGAAAAACATTTCAAAAACTTGGGATGAGCATAAAAACTCAGTATGGGTTATAAAAAAAACATGGAAAGGAAACATGAGTTCATTTATACATAAGAATGAAATCATATTTTACCCATAAAACATAGTCACTTTAACATACCTCATAAAATCAGGAATAAATCATAGAAATCATAAGACATAAAGGTAACTTGAGGCATTCATAACATTCTTATGTAGGGAGTAACCCTCTTGGTTACGTTTGGAATACCCATCACAGTATATTCCCTAAAATCTCTTCGGATAAACCTTAACGTTTCACTCCTTCGCGTTACCCAATGCATTGGAGAGCTATAACGGGCTCACTCGCCCTTAGTTTATCACGGAACCACCCGTCTTCATAATAATGCCCAAGAACCATAACATAATCATATCACATAAAACATGCATAAAGGAAACATAACATTTCCACATTTCAATCACGAGATATCAATACAACACATTGATATAATAAAAACATTATGAAAACCATTTTCAATACCAAATTAAAAGAAAAGTATAACATGGTATTTATTTTCCTTTTAAAAAGAAGGTATGGCTTGTAGAGGAAGCCGAAACTCAAATAACGGTCACGACGGCGGAGAAGTCGTTGTCGCCACATACGTACGACAAAAACATTCCCTTTTGTCGTTTAGTAAACGCTTCGTATAAAAAATATTCCTTTTGAATAAACATAAAAGTCAAAGGGGTTTATACACCGTATAAAAGAAAGTTGTGTATAAAATAAAATATGCCTCAATGAAAGGAGATTGAGACGAAGTCCCATACCTCGTATCCGACTTGAACCGGCCGTTCTTTAATCTCCTGAATAATAAACTTGAGTTAATATATACTTGCTTAAGAACCTTTTTCAAGTTCATTATTCCTTTTATACCATGTTATGAACATCATATAATCAGTTAAGTTAATAATGTTCATTTTGTCGGTATTTGGTTCTTAAGTCAAAAATAGACTTCTTACACTTACATGTTGTTAATTTGGTCAAAGTTTCATTATATCCAGAATGGTATTCATGATGTAGATATCATATATGTCATATATATCCAGTACTTACATGCATTTATAATATTACATAATCATTTAGAGGTAAGAAATGAAATGCACCGTTCATGGAGACGGTAAGCCGTACGTACGCATGAACGCTACTTTCATTTCTATTTCGTATTTTATAGAATGGAATCATAATTATATAAAGGTATATTATAATTCCAGTATAATATCATATATAATATCATAGTTCCATCCTTTATATGTCCCACATATGGTATTTAACGAATCAAATCACTTTGAGGGGGCGGTAGTCCGCACTTCCTAAAATGAAGATATCGTGTTTACCCATAATGGAAACCATAAAGGTATGCCCAAAATGAAAAAAAACAGAATCTTAATGAAAACATAAACATATTATATATCATATATAAAAATAGTGACATCATAATGGCCACCTTCGAAGGTGTTAAATGAGTGTTGAACAATCATCGTTTCGGGAGGCAGAATTTCACCATCCACGGAAACCGTATGTTCTTTAACCATTTGATGCAGTTGTGTGAGAGTGTAGCTCAAATAAATCTTATAACAACATCCTAGTATATTGAAGATACTGGTGTTGTTACAAAAGAAGTAAATAAAAAGAGTTTATGGGGTTGGAGAAGCAAAATAAAACAAATGACCATGAGAGAATGAATTACCTTTAAAAGTGTAACTCCTTTTGATTTGAGCCTAAAGGCTTCCTTTGAAAGGCTTCTGCCCAAAGGAAATCCTCTAGGATTAGGATAGGTATATGGAGAGAGTAAATGGTCAGGGGTTGGCCGAGACAAAGGCTTGAGGTGTGTGTGAAATGTGGTAGAGGTGGGGGCCTTTTATAAGAGGAGAGGAGGGGCACTTTTGGAAAGTAAAGAAATATTACTTTATTTGAAAATGTGTTTCGGTTTCAAAAGGTCCCAGATTGATATAATTCGTGTATAAGGTGATAAGGCTTCGAAATAAACTCATCCAATAAGTTTTGGACATGTTTAGTTCATAGAGTTTACATTATCTTTCCATTTTATTTAAATCGTCAAATAATGATGTCATCACTGCATCATTATTATGTCATAAATAATTTAATTTATTTAATGTCTAAAAATCATACAAAAAAATACCATGATGTAGGAAATCTTTTTATCTTTCTAATGACTATTTATAATCAAAAATCTGATCTTTATCACCCCATGTAAAAATTGTTTTCGTAAAACATCTCTTGTTTGTGTCATTTTTACTTTAACATTTAATAAAAAGTTATTTATGTCATTTCCAAACCAAAGTGTCTCCATGGGGTCCCCAAGTTGACCCATGGCTTGTCTTGGTCGGACATGACACAACCAATAAGTTTGGGACATGTGTCTAGGTAATTTCCTATTATTAAAGCATTATTTATACCTTAAACTACACTAATTACCACTAATCGCGATTAAAAACTTAATAAGTTACTATTCACCAAAAAATTATTTTAATCTCATTGAACCAAATTTTACTTATTAATGACAACCATGTATGTAGGATTTTCAAAATTCAATACACATTAGTGGTAAACTTTCATTTAACTGAAAAATCAGTTTGCTTGATTACCACTTAGTGGTTTCACTATTCATCAAAAATTGAAGTTTTTCAGAAAATTACCAAAAATTCACCCTAAGCTATATTTGATATTCCGAATTCAAAAATGAAGTCTATTTTACAAAATTCAAATCATATAAGTCACATTAATTAATTTAATAATTAATTCCCGCTGCCAGAGCAAATAGCGTGTTTTTACAAAACAATAAGTATCAAAAGATTGACACCAGTTTAAGTCTAATTTCAAAGTGAAATTGATTCCAATGACCACCATTGGATAAAATGGTAAAAATATATTCTAATTTTACTTCAAACCCAATTCAAAACATAATCTAATCATATAAATAAATTATATTAAAAAGAAGTTTTGATGTAAAATGCAGTATTTTTCACTATTCATTAAAAAAAGAACATTGTCAGAAAAATACCAAAAATTCACACAAGGTAAATTTTGATGTCCCAATAATAAAGGATAAGTTTATTTTGACAAACATAGTTTATAAAATTGTCAAAATATAGATTCAAAAATGGTTTTCCATCAAAAGGCAGTAAAACAATCTTTTAAGAATATTAGTGTATTCCATACATAAGATTGTATTTATTTTCATTTTAAGCCTCTATAACACTATCTTAATCATTAATAGACATAGATAAAAATATTTATTATTCATTACTTAATTGGGATGTTACATCCTTCCCCCCTTTAGAAAATTGCGTCCCCGCAATTTATTTACTTATCGAATAAATGGTGGTACTAATCCCTCATTGCATTTTCAGATTCTCATGTTGCCTCTTCAATCATGTGGTTTTTCCACAAAACCTTTACCTGCTTAATCACCTTATTCCGTAACACATGCTCCCTGTGGTCAAGAATCTGGACCGGTTGTTCCTCATAAGATAGGTTCTCTTCCAGCTGAACTACCTCTGGACTCAAAACATGAGATGGATCTGGCATATACTTTCTCAACATCGAAATGTGAAAAACATTGTGTACCTGAGATAAACTCGGAGGTAAAGCCACTCGGTATGAAACTGATCCAACTCACTCAAGAATTTCGTATGGTCCAATGAACCTTGGACTCAACTTTCTTTTCTTACCAAATCTCATCACACTTTTCCAAGGAGAAACCTTGAGAAAAACATGATCACCTACCTCGAAAGATAGATCCTTCCTCCGGTTATCCGCATAACTCTTCTGCCTGCTCTGAGTTGTTCTCATGTGTTTCTGAATCAGCTGAACTTTTTCTGCCATCTCTTCTACCAATTCTGGTCCCATCAACTTCCTTTCACCCACTTCATCCCAGAAAGCTAGAGTTCGACACCGCTTCCCATATAATGCTTGAAATGGTGCCATCTGTATACTGGAATGAAAACTATTATTATATGAAAACTCAACCAAAGAAAGATGTTGGTCCCAACTTCCTTGATAATCCATAGAACAGGCTCATAGCATATCCCCCAATGTCTGAATTGTTCGTTCTGACTACCCATCTGATTGAGGATGAAAAGCTGTACTAAAATTTAATTCAGTACCCAACGACTTCTGAAGGCCTTTCCAAAAGTTAGAAGTAAACCTGGGATCACGATCTGATACAATGGAGAGAGGAACTCCATGTAACCTGGCTATCTCTTTAAGATACAAACGGGAAAGTTGATCAAGAGAGAAAGTATCTCGTATAGCAAGGAAATGAGCAGATTTGGTCAAGCGATCAACAATAACCCAGATTGCATTATTACCTCGAGATGTCTTTGGTAATCCAACAACAAAGTCCATGGATATATTCTCCCATTTCCACTCTGGAACTGGTAAAGGCTGAAGCATCCCTTTCGGTAACTTCCGCTCTGCTTTAACCTGCTGACAAGTCAAACACTTCACAGTAAAATCAGCAATATCTCTTTTCATTCCATCCCACCAGTAATACTCCCGCAGATCTCTATACATCTTAGTACTGCCCGGATGAACTGAAAACGGAGAACTATGAGCTTCACATAACAAATCTCTCTTCAACTGTGAATCACAAGGCACACACAATCTCTTCCCAAATCTCAAAATGCAATCATTATCAATGTTGAATTCAGGCAACTTACCTTTCTGAACCAACTCTACCTTTTTCTGCAACTCACTATCATGCTTCTGTGCTTGCTTGATTCTATCTGATAGAGATGATCTCACTGATACCTGAAACAAAACAGAAGGACTCCCTGCACCAACAACTTCTATGCCAAAGTTCATCAAATCCTTAACCAAAGGATCACGTTCCAAACGCAACATTGTTAATGAAGCATTACTTTTTCGACTCAAAGCATCAACCACTTTATTTGCTTTTCCCGAATGGTAATGAATTGTACAATCATAATCCTTGATTAATTCCATCCATCTCCTTTGTCTCATGTTTAACTCTTTCTGAGTGAATATATACTTTAAAATTTTGTGATCGGTATATATTTCACGCTTTACTCCATACAAATGATGCCTCCAAATTTTTATAGCAAAAACAACAGCAGCTAATTCCAAATCATGTGTAGGGTAATTTACCTCATGAGTTTTCAACTGTCATGAAGCATAAGCAATTACCTGATCATTCTGCATTAGGACGCAACCAAGTCCTTTCAATGAAGCATCACTGTATATAACAAACTCACCATTCCTGGAAGGTAGTGCCAAAACTGGAGCATTCACCAATCTTCTTTTCAATTCCTGAAAACAATCATCACATTCTTTTGTCCAGATAAACTTAACACCCTTCCGAGTTAGCTTAGTCATTGGAATAGATAACCGTGAAAAATTTCTAACAAACCTTCGGTAATAGCCCGCCAAACCCAGGATGCTACGAATCTCGGTTACATTTTTGGGTCTTGGCCATTCTTCCACAACTTTTGTTTTTGCAGGATCAACAGTTATTCCATCTTTAGAAACAATGTGACCAAGGAAAGAAATTTGTTGCAACCAAAACTCACACTTGCTGAATTTCCCATACAGTTTCTTTTCTTTTAAGGTTTGCAAGATAACCCTTAAATGTTTTTCATTCTTCTCTTTACTTTTAGAAAACACCAAAATCTCATCAATGAAAACCACCACAAACTTATCCAAGAACTCATGGAAAATTCTATTCATTAAGTCCATGAATACAGCAGGTGCATTGGTTAGCCCAAAAGGCATTACTACAAATTCATAATGGCCATATCTCGTACGGAACGCGGTCTTCGGAATATCTGCCTCCTTAACCTTCAGCTGATGGTACCCCGATCTCAAGTCAATCTTTGAAAAAAACTGAGCTCCCTGGAGCTGATCAAACAAATCATCGATATGAGGCAAAGGATATTTGTTCTTAACAGTGATATTATTCAAGGCTCTATAATCAATGAAAAGTCTCATAGAAGCATCTTTCTTTTTAACAAATAAAACAGGAGCACCCCATGGTGATGTGCTAGGTCTAATGAAACCTTTCTCTAATAAATCTTGCAATTGCTCCTTCAACTCTAAAAGTTCAATTTGTGCCATTCGATAAGGGGGTTTTGAAATTGGCTTAGCATCAGGAACTAAGTCAACAGTAAACTCAACTTCCCGATCTGGTATTATTCCAGGCAACTCATCAGGAAAAACATCAGGATACTCATTTACCACTGGCACATCATTAATCTGAACAGTTCCTTTATTTTCAATGATGTGTGCAAGGTAACATTCATTTTCATCTTTTACAAGTTTCTCGGCCTCTTGATATGTTATCAAAAGTAAGGGTTCATTCTTGTAAACAAACTGAAAGTATTTATGAAAATAAACTTCTTTAGCTCTATAGTCAATCTTAGCATGGTAAATAGAGAGCCAATCCATACCCAGGATAACATCAAACTCTACTAGAGGTAGAACAATAAGGTTTGCAAGTAGGTTCTTTCCACAGATAAGGATAGGAAGATTCTTATAAATTCTTTTTGCCTCAACATTTCCCCCAGGTGTTTTTACCAAAAGTTCAGGAGTCATTTCTTGAGATGGTATTCCCATTTTACTAGAAAAGGTTTCAGAGATGAAAGAATGTGTAGACCCCGAATCAAACAACACACTGGCATAATCTGAAAAAACAAACAAAATACCTGATACAACTTCATTTGATGGCCCGACATCTGCTGAAGTAGTTGCAAAGGATTTCACCACCCCTTTCTTCTTGTAGTCTAACTGCTTCCCATCACTCAAGCTCCTTGTCGGACACTCGTTTGCATAGTGACTCATCTCATTGCACTTATAACATTTCACTAACTGTAAATCAAATTTGTTCTTACCTTCACCTTGATCCTTTTCAGTGCAATCACGAGCCTTATGTCCCATCTTACCACATCGGTAGCACTTCCCAGAATTCAGAAGGCATTCCCCAGCATGCCTTTTGCCACATTTATCACAAACTGGAAACTTAGTTCTCTTACCATCAGACTTTTTTGAAGAATTCTTACCTTTCTCCTGCCACCTCGTTCTCTTCTTCTGCTGGTTGTTATAGAAAACTTGGTCATCGGCAAACTCCATTTCCACCTTCTCAGCACATCGAAAAATCTTTTCATAACTTTTAAACTCATGAGAAGCTAATGAACTTCGATATTTTGGCTTTAATCCTGAGTAAAAACGATTGATTTTACTATCAAGGTCTCGGATAAAATTTGGAGCATACCTTGCCAATCGAGTGAACCTTTCTTCATAGGCAGCCACTGAGTCTTCCTCTTGCCTCAATTCCAAGAATTTCTTTTCCATCCTAAGTCGAACAGCCTTAGGAAAATACTTCTCAAGAAACATACCTTTGAATTCATCCCAGTCAAGAGCATCAATCTCATCGGCGTCCCTGATATTTTTAACCATAGACCACCACTGATCTGCTTCACCCTCCAAACGGTAAATAGCAAGACTAACCTTTTGATTGTCTGAACACCCCATGACATCAAAAATCTTCTCCAGTGCTTTAATCCACCCTTCAGCTAGCACAGGGTCAGATGATCCTCTGAATGATGGTGGATGTTGCCTTATGAAATGTTCCACCACTGACATGTTCCTCTGCGGTTATTCTGGTTGATCTCGTGCATGGATACCACCGCCATTTATCGCTTGAGTCAACTGCGCCATTACTGCAACAAACTGTTCAGTTCCAATTCCGACCATTTCTGGATGCTGATTCGGAAGGTTATTTCCTTTCTGTATGCCTTCCTAGCACTGCTTCCCGGTTTCCTCTGCGGAAAACCATTCTGAACAAACATGTCTTAGATGAAGCAACATGGTAATCTTTAAATGCTATATCATTTCGAAAAAAAAAATTTGGATAATCATTTAATAGAATTATAACTCCTGAAGTTATCTAAACCGACCTTTGATACCAACTATAAGGCCACAGCCTTAAACCTTACTTAATCTTGAGTTATTACAAGATTACGCATTGAGGATCTTTTCGGGTTTAGAGTTTTAGATAATTAGATCATAAAACTTGCATTACATTCCACATATAAACAAAGTTGTTACATAAAGATAGTATTCTTCATTCCCATCAATGGAAACACATTTAAAATAAAACATGGATTATTTCTTGACACATCCTTGACTCTATAATCTTATCATGTACCTTTCCCTTGACCTGTGAAAAACATTTCAAAAACTTGGGATGAGCATAAAAACTCAGTATGGGTTATAAAAAAACATGGAAAGGAAACATGAGTTCATATATACATAAGAATGAAATCATACTTTACCCATAAAACATATGCACTTTAACATACCTCATAAAATCATGAATAAATCATAGAAATCATAAGACATAAAGGTAACTTGAGGCATTCATAATATTCTTATGTAGGGAGTAACCCTCTTGGTTACGTTTGGAATACCCATCACAGTATATTCCCTAAAATCTCTTCGGAGAAACCTTAACGTTTCACTCCTTCGCGTTACCCAATGCATTGGAGAGCTATAACGGGCTCACCTGCCCTTAGTTTATCACGGAACCACCCGTCTTCATAATAATGCCCAAGAACCATAACATAATCATATCACATAAAACATGCATAAAGGAAACATAACATTTCCACATTTCAATCACGAGATATCAATACAACACATTGATATAATAAAAACATTATGAAAACCATTTTCAATACCAAAGTAAAAGAAAAGTAAAACATGGTATTTATTTTTCTTTTAAAAAGAAGGTATGGCTTGTAGAGGAAGCCGAAACTCAAATAACGGTCACGACGGCGGAGAAGTCATTGTCGCCGCATACGTATGTCAAAAACATTCCCTTTTGTCATTTAGTAAACGCTTCGTATAAAAAATATTCCTTTTGAATAAACGTAAAAGTCAAAGGGGTTTATACACCGTATAAAAGAAAGTTGTGTATAAAATAAAATATGCCTCAATGAAAGGAGATTGAGACGAAGTCCCATACCTCGTATCCGACTTGACCCGACCGTTCTTTAATCTCCTGAATAATAAACTTGAGTTAATCTCTACTTGCTTAAAACCCTTTTTCAAGTTCATTATTCCTTTTATACCATGTTATGAACATCATGTAATCAGTTAAGTTAATAATGTTCATTTTGTTAGTATTTGGTTCTTAAGTCAAAAATAGACTTCTTACACGTACATGTTGTTAATTTGGTCAAAGGTTCATTATATCCAGAATGTTATTCATGATGTAGATATCATATATGTCATATATATCCATTACTTACATGCATTTATAATATTACATAATCATTTAGAGGTAAGAAATGAAATGCACCGTTCATGGAGACGGTAAGCCATACGTACGCATGAACGCTACTTTCATTTCTATTTCGTATTTTATAGAATGGAATCATAAGGATATAAAGGTATATTATAATTCCAGTATAATATCATATATAATATCATAGTTCCATCCTTTATATGTCCCACATATGGTATTTAATGAATCAAATCACTTTGAGGGGGCGGTAGTCCGCACTTCCTAAAATGAAGATATCGTGTTTACCCATAATGGAAACCATAAAGGTATGCCCAAAATGAAAAAAAACAGAATCTTAAGGAAAACATAAACATATTATATATCATATATAAAAATAGTGACATCATAATGGCCACCTTCGAAGGTGTTAAATGAGTGTTGAACAATCATTGTTTCGGGAGGCAGAATTTCACCATCCACGGAAACCGTATGTTCTTTAACCATTTTATGCAGTTGTGTGAGAGTGTAGCTCAAATAAATCTTATAACAACATCCTAGTATATTTAAGATACAGTTTTTGTTACAAAAGAAGTAAATAAAAAGAGTTTAGGGGGTTGGAGAAGCAAAATAAAACAAATGACCATGAGAGAATGAATTACCTTTAAAAGTGTAACTCCTTTTGATTTGAGCCTAAAGGCTTTCTTTGAAAGGATTATGCCCAAAGGGAATCCTCTAGGATGAGGAGAGGGATATGGAGAGAGTAAATGGGCAGGGGTTGGCCGAGCCAAAGGCTTGAGGTGTGTGTGAAATGAGGTAGAGGTGAGGGCCTTTTATAAGAGGAGAGGAGGGGCACTTTTGGAAAGTAAAGAAATATTACTTTATTTGAAAATGTGTTTTTGTTTCAAAAGGTCCCACATTGATATAATTCGTGTATAAGGTTATAAGGCTTCGAAATCCACTCATCCAATAAGTTTTGGACATGTGTAGTTCATAGATTTTACATTATCTTTCCATTTTATTTAAATCGTCAAATAATGATGTCATCGCTGCATCATTATTATGTCATAAATAATTTAATTTATTTAATGTCTAAAAATCATAAAAAAAATACTATGATGTAGGAAATCTTTTTATCTTTCCAATGACTATTTATAATCAAAAATCTGATCTTTATAACCCCATTTAAAAATTATTTTCGTAAAACATCTCTTGTTTGTATCATTTTTACTTTAACATTTAATAAAAAGTTATTTATGTCATTTCCAAACCAAAGTGTCTCCATGGGGTCCCCAAGTTGACCCATGGATTGTATTGGTCGGCCATGACACAACCAATAAGGTTGGGACATGTTTCTAGGTCATTTCCTATTATTAAAGCATTATTTATACCTTAAACTACACTAATTACCACTAATCGTGATTAAAAACTTAATAAGTTACTATTCACCAAAAAAATATTTTAATCTCATTGAACCACATTTTACTTCTTAATGACAACCATGTATGTCGGATTTTCAAAATTCAATACACATTAGTGGTAAACTTTCATTTAACTGAAAAATCAGTTTGCTTGATTACCACTTAGTGGTTTCACTATTCATCAAAAATTGATGTTTTTCAGAAAATTACCAAAAATTCACCCTAAGCTATATTTGATATTCCGAATTCAAAAATGAAGTCTATTTTACAAAATTCAAATCAAATAAGTCACATTAATTAATTTAATAATTAATTCCCGCTGCCAGAGCAAATAGCATGTTTTTACAAAACAATAAGTATCAAAAGATTGACACCAGTTTAAGTCTAATTTCAAAGTGAAATTGATTCCAATGACCACCATTGGATAAAATGGTAAAAATATATTCTAATTTCACTTCAAAACCAATTCAAAACATAATCTAATCATATAAATAAATTAGATTAAAAAGCAGTTTTGATGTAAAATGCTGTATTTTTCACTATTCATTAAAAAAAGAACATTGTCAGAAAAATACCAAAAATTCACAAAAGGTAAATTTTGATGTCCCAATCATAAAGGATAAGTTTATTTTGACAAAAATAGTTTATAAAATTGTCAAAATATAGATTCAAAAATGGTTTTCCATCAAAAGGCAGTAAAACAATCTTTTAAGAATATTAGTGTATTTCATGCATAAGATTGTATTTATTTTCATTTTAAGCCTCTATAACACTATCTTAATCATTAATAGACATAGATAAAAATATCTATTATTCATTACTTACTTGGGATGTTACACATATTACCTTGATAATTTCATTAAATGAAATGATAATGTATTTATCATTTTTTATCAACATGTTTTTGATCCCCTAATAATTCTACAAATTTAGCATCAACTGTTTGTTCTTCCTTGGGATTAGTAACATCATCATTTGTATAATACATTGTCTGCATGAGTAGTCAAACATTTAATTTATATTACGTTAATGCAGTAGATAACAAATAATAATATGAGTAAAATAAAAGTATATTAAAAAATATTTTAACCTTCACATTTAAATATCTTTATTTTTTAAAGGTTGAAGTTAATTGTATCCTCTATTAAGAATAAAAATCACCTCTTTATGCTCTCCTCTAATGTACAAGACATTGTATACATTAGGACCACCATGAACTAAATATGATCTCACAATGAAAGGGTGATCCTTGATTAAATTTTCATCTCACCCTACAATTGATTTTGTCTCCTGAAAGATAATCAACCGTTATTCTTTGATAGATTTGAGATACAAAATACATACACTACTTGTGATGCAATTATTAACATATCATCCATTTCCACTTCCACACCAAAATTTACCTTCATGAAGCCCATTTCATCAAATTTCACTACACTACTATTGTCAACCCATTTTAAATGGAAAATATTCACATGAAATATTCTATAATCCAACTCATATATCTATTGGATAAATCCAAAATATAACATGCTCATATAAATTGGATTTATATCCTTGGAAATGGATATGTGCATCACTTCTTCCACAAGCATAACTCCACTATTTTTCATTGTACTACTATCAACATATTATTTTGTATAGAACATATAATCAATGATTACCAGAAAAGTGTAAGATATAACTGTTTCATTTGGTCCCTCAATATCCATCAAAGTCATTAGATAATTGAATTCATATTTTCATATAACTTCTTAAAAATTTGATCTCAAATCCATCCTATAAACGGTTGATTATGTGTATTTTATATCCACCCTTTAACTCTTGATAGATTCAAATATCTATTAATTTCATTGTGGGATTCATTGTACGGATCAACATCTTCACTATTATATAAAATGTAAATATTTTATTTCTCCCACTCTATGATAGTAATTGTATCAACATCTCTTCGAGATATCCCTTTGTTGATAATGTGTCTAATGTGAAGAGACTTTGGGAGATTGATTATGTCAACATCTAAAAGTTAATTAGTAAAGAATTAAACATCATCTTCAACAAAATATAGTTCTACAATACATCCCTCTGGATGACTTAGATTCTTGATACACCCTTTCAAAATCTTCACATACTGTTCAATGGGGTATATCCATCTATAATGGACCAGAACACATAGTTCAACCTCTCTAACCAACTGAATCATCAGGTGGACAATTATATCAAAGAATTATGGTGGGAATAACATCTCTAATTCAAATAATATTATTGAAACCTCTTTATTATTAATTGTAAAATTTTTTGGGCTTATAATTTTACTACATATTGTTTTCAAAATGAAGCAAAGACTTGTTAATGCATGTCATAAATTTTTAATTAGAATGCGATGTAAAGCAACAACCATGAATTATTGTATAAAAACATGAAATTAATGTGATTTCAATCCCTATAATTTTAAATTATTCATTGACATGACATTATTTATATTTCATTAATTCTCATATGTAAATTTTACACAATTAATGAAAATGCAAAATCATAATTTTTTCTATCTAGATAGAGTTTAATCTACTAGAAGAATATAATTTTTCCCTTTTCCCCTCACCTGTGCCAACTCTTCCCTTATCCCCATATCAATCATGTCCAACCTAGGCCTAATACCTTCCCTTTTTTGGGAAAATTAAGTAATATTCCAGTAACACTATCAAATACATTTTTTCGAGATGCATGACATCAAGTAAATGTCTGACGTACAAACAATTCCAATGTGGAAATTCAATGAAAATGTATCTCTTTTTCAAAAATATTTTGTAGGGTTTTTGAAAATGGATTACCCAAAGTAGTGTAAATATATTCTACTTTATTTAATAGTTGAACACCGATTATTGGATACATTATTATGCCTTTCTTGGTATTCTAATTGAATGATTTCATCCAGGATTGGTATTTATATCATCGAGGTAAAAAAATTAATGTCCTAAAATCACAGGCTTCAAGAAATGTTTCAAATGAACTGGGTGTGTGCATTCTTCACAAATGGGACACCCCAACATTACTTTAATACTCTATCATGAAAAAAATTTATAATCAAGAAAGTCATTTATTATCCCATACAACATGGACCTCGATGTGAATTCTTTACTTCTATGAGCTTCAAACATTACAGTGTATGTATCCCACATGAATTTTGGATTATTGATCAATGGATCCATATATAAATCAATATCATTATTGAGTTACTTTAGATCATATATAAGAATATAAAACATAATGTATCTTATCATAATGCATAACCATGGTGGAAACTTTTAATTTACCGATATGAAGGGCCATATACTATGAGTACTAATATGTACATAAAAAGGATTATTCCATCTATAGATAACATAAGATGAAATTTTATCATCTCATTTCCCAATTTAGTATACCCATAATCAATTTTCTTCCATTGAGGAGAATATAATGGATGATATAGGTTCTATAATAACCTAAAATGTTATTAATAAAATTCCCTTTTTGAATTATTTAAATGTATCAACATGAAATATGGTTGTAAAAAACACATGCACTTATTTTGTTTTATTATACCCTATTGGATTTAAAAAAAACTATTAATAATCATTACCATTAATAATATTGTCATTGAATAGTGATTACATGATTAGTATAAATATAGATTTTTAATAAATCCAATTGACACAAACAAAGGAAGTGATGAACTCAGCTAGTAGGATCATACCCTATAAAGCCCATTTATTAGAGCTTATGAGGGATATAAAATTTCTAGGCTTTTCCCCTGACCAAGAACAATATTATATCTTATAACTTAAGCATGATTGAAACCTTTTATGGGAGAAGTTCAAGCTCATTGAGATCACAGCCCAAACCACGTTCATCGAACGACACCATGAAAGTCTTACAATCGCACACCTTACTATTATGGTGTTTGAGGGTGTATTGCCCGAATGTCCCAAAGTCCTTCTTTTTATTTTATTATAGATAATCCCCCTTTTTAAGGGTTAAAGGGGAACTCATAAATGACCCATAGGCCCAAGGCACAAGGCCCGACATGACCCGCAATACATGACCCAAAGTCCTAGAGGCATACCATGCCCATTACATGACTTGTAGGCCCATCTCACTAGAACTGCCCCTCCCCAGCATCTTGAATAATTGATCTCCTCAGTTCCCCACCTTGCATTTCTAATCGGCTAGCATTACCCCGTATAAAGTTGCACGGTGCCTGGTCCCAATGGCTGCTGCAATAACCTCTCATTCATCCAATCCGGTTAGCTCTGCATCTGGTGGCTGCTACTCCTATTGCTCTGATCCTCTTCTAGGGCATGTTCTATGTAAACTGGGTTACTCCATGGTCTACGTGACCCGAAGGCCTAGTGGACCTAAGGTCTTTGATGACCCGAAGGCCCTGGAGACCTGTAGGCCCAAACCGGTGGCACGAAGGCCCAAATTAGGTGAATAGTTCTGGTTGCTATACTACCGAATAGTACATGCTACAGTACTGCTACAGTGCCTACTACAGTACTGCTACAGTGCCCCAGAAATTTTCCTCCACCCAGTTTTGAACCTGGGTCTCTTGGATGCCAAGAAAGAGCCCTTACCACTTGGGTACAGGCTCATTGGAATTTGAGGTTGTATTAAAAAGATATGTATCAAGACCCTAGTGATATGTATATTTTAATTTTCTTTATATAAAAATTAATAAATTTTCATCCAATTATTGTAACCTTGTAAATGATTTTTTATTTCCATTCAACAAAGCCCAAATAGTATTTTTTTGGTTAATATTAAAATTCAATTAATGAATATATGAAATAATGAATTTTTTAAATAAAAAATATTTTAATATTATTAAATAGTTTTATCATATATAAATGATCGTATAATTTTTATGATGTCAAATGTAATTTTTATAAGGGTTCGAAATCTGTTGTTAAAAAAACCAGTATTTCTTAATAAATATCAATTTTATTTTAAAAGTGAAAATTCCCATAGTTAGAAAATTATTTATATAAAGTGAATATTATTTTTGGAATAAGAACTTAAAAATTATCCAATGGTGAATTTTTCAAAAAATTTCATGTTATCCAAATTTCCAGGTAAAAATTAAATATCGTATAAATATACTTTGTGATTTATGACATCATAATGACCCAAAAGTGAATTAATAATTACTATAAATTGAATTCATGACCAAATATATGTTTTACCTTTAAATTAATGTAATATTGATTTTATTTTATTTATTTTTTGAAGCCATTATGAATCCTTCGAAACATATTATATATTTTAACATTTTAAAATCCTTTCATTAAGAGTGTGACTCGCCACCACATAAGTAAGGGAATTATTTTAATAATTTAAGAACTAGTAATTATAAAATAATCATAACCACTCCCTTTTTTCAGAAACGATCTGCAAAAACCATGGAATGGTTTCTCTTTTTTGGATATTTTATTATGTAGAGTCCAAAACCTAATTAATAAATAAATCCCCCTCATTTATTATATAAACCCACCCAAGATCCCATTTATCATAACTAAAACTTATTTTAGCACAAAAATACTCTGTACTTCACTCTCTAAATTCCCCACAAGGTTCCCCCAATCACTCAATAATCCCCTCCAAGGCTTTTGGAGTTTCACACACAAGTAAGGGATCCTCGCCTTCCTCACCTTCTTTTAATTCATGCATCTCCTTTGGAATTTGTCTTCTTAATTGAAATTTTTTATAATGTCATTGATTTATAAACATACCCTACTATCCAATTTATTTTATTTTAGTGTGAGATCATTTATTATATCTTATTTTTATCTTTACCTAAGCCATTAATATTCCGAAATTTCTAATGGGGTTTATCTCTTCTCATTTCCATTCACGAACTCCTTTTATGTTATGACTACTAAATCCCATTTTCATTTGTTATGATATGTTATTTTATATTTCTATTAATGTAAATTTAATGTATAAATTATTATATAACTACTTTCACTCTCATTAATCCTCCCATTATCCTTTATGTACACCCATTACCATGCCAAAATATAGTTTGGATTCATTTCATTATTCAAGTGTATTAATTAACTTATGCCTTCAATTTCCAATTTCTAATGTTGGATTATATTTTTACATGTCCCTATTACTTAGAATTTTATTTATATGTTTTGAGAGTCCCATTATCTCTCATCAACCAATTTTTATGAATCTTTAAGTGACATTGTTATGCTGCTGAAATTACACAATGATTTTTCCATGCCAAACCAATTATGTAGTGAATAACATACCAAATTCTTATCAATGATGTTCACATTTATGAATATATACATTTTATTTGGGACTTACATACATGTATTTTACACTCATTGATCATGGAATAAATTATAAAGATAAATTAATCCATGTTGTGTGATCTATGAGGCATACATAAGCATGAGAATGAAATGAATATGATGGGTGCACCCAGATAGAGCTTCAATGCATTGGGTAATATTTAGTATCATTATACATCATGTTGTGACATGTAGTGAACCTTATTCCTTTAGGGTAATTTTTCCACCATTATGTATTGGTGATTTTATCCTTGACCTATGTTTATGATTTAGTGTTTTAAGTTGTTTACACATTTCCCTTGTTGTGATTATCATGATATATCAGGACTTATTATTCATGTTCCTTTTTATTACTCATTTATATTCCTAGTGTTTCCAATGATTTTTCCGGGGGGGCGCATCGTCGTGTTGCGATGCACTGGATGTTTCCCCATATTCCCTCTTTTAAAAGGTGGGAGACATCCATTGCATATTCAGTGATGTTTGTTCCTTGATCGAAACGGGATGATGGGAAGTTAGTATCTCCTTCTCTGGATTCCTCCTCGGAATTTGTCACCTATTTTGGTTCTCCCTCATATATTTGAGTCGTGGTTCTTGAAACTCTTCTCAGTTCCATGTCTTCGTGGAATTTGGTTAATTACACTTCTTCCATCAGGACATTATAAGGGGTCTTGACACGGTAGCAACCTTCGGTCGGAGTATAGGACAACATCAGATATATCAGGGAATCTATGGATTTGTGGACATTGGTCAAATTTATTCTTCCTCATAAGAGGGTATCTCACGGGGTAGAACCTGAGGCATACCACATCGATCATGGGGTACCATATGCCAGAGGCATATTGATGAGGTTTTCCTCAAATTCCTTTGTTTAACACGGGGTATGTCATGATTTTAACACCTTTCAGAGATAGTTACACCAAAGGTGTGTCCTTAGAGGTTTTCTTTTGGTATCTCATGATCAACATGAGGTAGTTTTTGAGTTTAATGTCTTTTGGAGAGGGTGTAAGGATGATCAGAACATCCCACAAAGACAGATCATATTGGTACATCCCTAAGAGGGAGAACCTAGAATGTTTACCAAATATATGGATTAGAACACCCAATGAGGACATATCTGAAGTGGTGTGTCCCATAGAGGGAAGATATCACACCATGAAGGCTGGTCTGGACACCACTATGGGCGGATCAGGGAATGTGCACCCCATAAAGGGGGACACCAAGGATTACCATTGGCTAGAATTGAACCTCCGGGAGGTTTCCTATTTACCCTATGTAGAAGACAGGGATCAAAACCCATGTAGTTCAAAGGGTGAGACATAGAATCGGGGTGTACACAAAGGACAATGACCTAGATACGTGTTGGGGTTTATATATAGTTAGTATCACATCACAATAGGGACACTCTTAGTTGGATGGTTATGGATTGTGTGGGGCTTATGCATGGGTAGATGCACGCGTGGAAATGGAATGATCCCACCAGGATGTGGTGGCCTAGGTAGAAATCAGGATGGATGATGGATAGTTGAAAGAAGTTTATGGGAGGAATGAGATGGAACCGACATGAAGATGATGTTGATGTTGGGCTTGAAACTTGGAGAGGGTTCCTACGTATCCATGTGGTGGGGAATAAAAGTCCATGTAGTTCAAGATGAGGAATATAATCAGGGTGTACAAAAAGAATAGATAACCAATGACATGTTAGGGCTTGCATGTGGTTATCATCCAATCCCAATAGGGACACTCTTTGTTGGATGGTTATGGATTGTGTGGGGGATTGCGCATGATTAGCTGCCCATGGGGTCGATTTGAGGCCACTAAGGGACGGACCAAGGATGTGTGTCCCAACAAAGGGGACACCAAATTTTACCAGGGTTTGGGGTTGAACCTGGACGAGGCTTCCTATATACAATATCTAGAATACAGGGATCAAAACCCATGTAGTTCAAAAACATACATTTTAACGTCATGCGGGATGAGGGTAAACTGATGTGAAGTGGTCGTTATCGATGGGTTACGGGATTGAACCTTGGGGAGTCTTCCTACATATCCCTGTGATAGGGATCGAAGACAAAATAGTATGGTGGGGTGATGGGACCCCTGAGGAGGTGTCCTCTAAGAATTTATGCATGGATTGGGCCCGAAGGAAGTAGAACCTCTAGATTGGGACATGACCTTCTCGAGACATAAAGGATCAAGGGATAGACTAGGATGTGACATGGGTGATGGGTTTTAACCTCAGGGAGGCTTCCTATATATCCCTATGATAAGTAATCAAAGTTCACATAGTTTAGGATTGGTCATATAATCAGGGTGTCCACAATGGACAGTGACCCGATCACATGTTGGGGATTAAGCGTGGTTAGCAGCCCATCGCAATAGGGACACTCTTTGATGGAGAAGTATGAATTGAGTGTGGGATTTATGCATTGTTAGTGTCCCGAGAGCTGGTCTGAAGCCAATAAGTGATGGACCAAATATGTGGGTCCTAACAAATGGGACACTAAATAAATTATTTCATCCCAAGTATATAACTTCTCCCCTATCAAAATTGGTGGGATAAACTTCCTAGAAAACCATGTTACACTCCTTTCGGTGGAATTTGTGCAATTATTGGCATGGATTGGCATTATCTATATAGATCCGGAATAAATTTCATCAAGAAGGAAATCACTCTCTGTATTACAAATTCAACCTCGATTCAATACAAGTGAAAGGATAATGATGAATCTTATTTAGCATCATCATCTCAAAAATGTATTTTATTTACCTATAAGTAAGAGTATCTAGATTAAATGATTGATTATAAGGAAAGAACCATCCTTAAAAAATTAATATGGTGAGAGAATACCCAGACGTGTTTCGAGAGGATTTTTTGGTCTTCCTTTTAGTTGAGAAGTTGAATTTTCAATCAATATTATTCCTCTACCTTTTCCATTTTCCAAGACTCTATATGGAATGGATATTGTGGAAATTAAGGAGTTGAATAAAAAACTACCTGATAATTTAGATAACGGTTTCATATTACTAGGTGCTTCAAAATGGGGTTCACAAGTCCTATTCATCAAGAAGGATGTGTCAACGCACCGTTTCATTGATTATTGTGAGCTCAACAAGATGACGATAAAGAACATATACCCACTTTCTATGATTGATGACATGTTTGATCATATACATAGATAAAAATACTTATCCAAGGTGGATCTTGGGTCGGGATATTTCCGAGTAAGGGTGAAGAAGGAAGATAACCCCAAGACCACTTTTCATACATGGTACGGGCACAATGAATTCATAGTGATTCCATTCAGACTCACTAATGCTCCAGAAATATTCATGGACTTGACAAATATAGTCTTTATAGATTACCTTAAAAAAATGTGGTAGTTTCTATATATGGTATTATAATATACTCCAAAATTGATGAGTATTATGAGGAGCATCTGAGAAATGTGAAAAAGACCCTACAAAAGATGAAGCTTTATGCCATGTACATCAAATGTGAGTTCTGTTTGAAGGAAGTCTCTTTCTTAGGTAATATCATCATAATAAAGGGGATAATTTTGGACCCTACAAAGAGAAAAATAATTGAATGATGGTTAACACCAATATATATGAAAGATATCTATAGTTTCCTTCAGTTAGCTGGTTATTATCTATTTTTGTGAGAAATATTTCTTGATTATCAAACCCTCTTACCAAGATAACTTGGAAGGGAGTCAAGTTTGTTTGGAATGGTGAATGTGAAGAGAGATTCATAAAGTTAAAAAGGAGGCTCATTGCTATGCATGTTCTCGCACTATGCACAAGTGTAGAAATATTAATTCTATTTAGTGATGCTTTAAAGAAGGTATTGGGTTGTGTGTTAATGCAGAATGAAAAATTTATAGCTTGTGCTTCAAGGAAGTTGAAATTCCTTGAACAAAAATACTCAATGTATGATAGGGAGTTTTCTATAGTGGTATTGTCTTTAAAAATATGGTGAAATTGTCTCATTTGGGTGAAGGGTGAAATATATATCGATCATAAAAGCCTCAAGTATATATTCACAGAAAAAGAGTTGAATATGCCCCAATGATGATTATTAGAGAGGGTCACAGACTATGAATACTCAATCCACTACCATCCTGGTAAAGTAAATAAAGCAGTATATGATCAAAGTATAAAGGATCCTATATCTTTATTAATGATGATAATTGAGAAGGATCCAATCTATTTAGACCTGCAATGGATGTACATGGGAATCATAAAGGAAGTAAAATCATAAATACTTTCACAAATGAATTATCAACCATTTCTTTTGGAACAATTAAAGGATTCTCAAAGAAATGGTTTGGAAATTTTGAAGTAAACAGAAGACATGAAAAGGGGAAGAACTCAGAGTTTAAAATTTATAAATATAGAATTGTGAAATTTGGTTCAATGTTATGTGTTCCATTAAATCCTGAGTTAAGGAAGGAATGGTTAGATGATATACATATTTCAACTGTCTTCATTCACCCATGAAGCACTAATATATATCAAAATCTCATTGAGCACTATTTGCAGGACAATTTGAAGAAATCTATAGTTTAATATACATCAACGTGTCTGGTATGCCAACAAGTTATGGTTGAAAGGAAGTTATCTAAGGTGATGATGAAACTATTACCCATACCAGCATGGAAATGACATAACATTAATATGCACTTTGTCACTGGACTTAGAAATACATCCAGGGAAAACAATGTTATATGTGTTGTTGTGGATAATCTTATAAAGAGATATCATTTTATCGCAATTCAAGAGTAATTCCCATTGGATCAACTTTATTTGATATACATCAGATAAGTAGTAAGTATACATAGAGTACCACTATTGATTATGTCCAATAAATATCCAAGGGTCACCTCTAAGTTCTAGAAAAGTCTCCAAAATGCTCTAAACACTGAGTAGAACTTCAGTACTGCCTATCATCTTCAAACTAATTTCCAATATAAATAAACTATTCAGAACTTGTAAAACAATTTGTGACAATGTTCTATGGAATTCAAAGGATGTTGGGACCAACATCTTCTTATGGTTGAGTTCTCATATAATAACATTTTTACTCAATAATCCAAATGTCTCTCTATGAATCCCTTTATGGAAAGACATGTAGAACACCTGCATGTTGGAATGAAGTTCGGGAATGAAAACTATTAGGTCCTGAACTGGTTTAGGAATTGTTGAAAAGGGTTAATACCATTCATAGGCACCTCAATACTTCTCAGATTTTACAAAAGAGAAATGCTGACAATCATCGATGAGACCAAGAGTTTGATGTTGGAGGCATGGTAATCCTCCACATATCTCCATGGAAGAAGGTAATGTTATTTGGAAATAAGGGAAATCTTATTCCAAGATTCATCATCCCTTTTTAGATCCTTGATCACATAGGAGTGTTGGCCTATCAACTAGCACTCCATTTAAACCTATCTCAATTACATGAAGTATTTCATGTATATCTCTTGAGGAATTACATACCAGAATCCTCACATGTACTCAATATAGAGGTGGTATCATTGGATAATGACCTTTCCCCTGAGGATAATCCAATGAATATCTTAGATCGTAGAGAAAAATCACAATCAAATATGGCAATGCACTTTATCAAATTGTTGTGGAGAAACCAAGAGTTTTAATAAGAAAGATGGAAAAAAGGAGGTGATGATGTAGAGTTACCATCATCTATTTTATGGTGGGAAAGTAAAATATTGATGGTGAAATTTATTTAGGGGAGAGATTGTAATGACCTAAACTGTTATAAATAAAATTCCATTTTTTGATTTATTTAATTATCTAACTATGAAATATGGTTACAGAAAACACATGTACTTATTTTTTTATTCTATCCTATTGGATTTAAAATAACATTAAGAATCATTACTGTTGATAATATAGTCATTCAAAATTTATTATGTGATTAGTATAAATATAGGGTTTTAAAAATCCAATCAACATAGATGAACGAAGTGATGGCCTCAAATAGTATGATTGTTCCCTATGAAGCCCATTTGTCAAAGGTTATGTGGGATATATCATTTTTAGGATTTTACATTTATGAATCCGAGTCTAAGATCCAAAAACATAAGCATGATAAAAAATGTTTATGGGAGAATAACAAGCTCATCGAGATTATGGCTCAATCCATGTTTGTCAAACATCCCTAAGAAAGTCCCACCATCGCACACCTTACACTTAAGGCATTTTATGGTGTATTAATGTTATATGTATCAAGACCCTAGATATATTAATATGTACTTTTTTTATATAATAATGAATATATTTTCATCTTTTTATTATTACATTGTAAATGATTTTATTTTTGATAAAATAAAGCACAAATTGTATTTTTTATTAATATTAAAATTCAATTAATTATTTATTTAATTGATGGGTTTTTTATATAATTGATATTTTAAAATTAATAAATAACTTTTATCAATTATAAATTATCGTATAATTTTTCTTAAGTCAGATGTATTTTTTATAAGGGTTCAAGAATTTTTATTGTTAAAAAATGCTAGAATTTATTAATAAATGGTGATTATCTTTTAAAAGTGAAAATTCACATATTTAGAAAACTATTTTGATAAAATTAATAATTTTTTTGGAATCATAACTTTGAAATTATCAAATGGTAAATTTTTTAATAATTTTCTGAGATAATTGAATTTTCAGGTAAAAAAGAAATCTCATATATATATAGTTTGTGATTTATGACATCATAATGACCCAAAAGTGACTCAATAATTACTATAAATGCGATCCAAAAAAAATATATTTTTTATTTTAAAAAAATATTTTAAGTTTATTTTATTATTTTTTAAATCCATTATGAATCCTTCAAAACATATAATATATTTTAAGGTTTTAAAATCCTTTCTTTAAGAGTGTGACTCACCTCTACATAATAAAGGAAATTATTTTAATATGTTTGGACCTTGTAATTATAAAATAATGATAAAAAATACCTTTTTTCATAAATCATGGGATGTTTTGTGGTTTTATATATTTTATTATGTAGATTCCAAAACCTAAATAACAAATAAATCCCCCCTTTTTGAATATAGACACACCCAAGCTCCCATTTCTCTTCACTTAACCTCCTTGGAGCATGACCATACTCTAAACTACACTCTATATAGTCAAACTGAGGAACCCCAAATCTATTAATAAGCCCCTCCCATGTTTTTGGAGTCTCACACCCATGTAAGGGATCCCCAACCTCTAACTTTAAATTCAAGCACCTCCTTTTGAATTTGCCCTATTAATTGTAATTTTTATGATGTATTTTATTTATATACATACCATACTTTCCAATGGATGTTATTTGAATGCGAGATCATTTATTCTCTCTTTTTTTAAAATATAACTAAGCTGTAACTATACCGAAATTCTGTAAGGGATTTCTCTCTTCTCGTTTCCATTCAAGAACTCATTTTATGTTATGCCTATTAAATTTCCTTTGATTTTGTTGTTATATGTTCTTCCATTTTCTAATTACTATAAATTTAATTTATAAATGATTATATCACTCCCTTTCGCTCTCATTAATCCTACCATTACTTTTTATGTACTCCTATTACCATGCCTGAATATAGTTTGGATACGTTTGTTTATTAACGTTTCTTCATTAAATTATGCCTTCAATTTCCAATTTCAAACATTGAGGTATATATTTAAATGACCCTATTACTTATTATTTTATGTATATGTGATGATATACCTACTTCTCTATCATCAACTCATTTTTATGATTCTTTAGGTGACATTGTTTTGCTTCTAGAATTACACTACAATTTTTCCATGCCAAACCAATTGTGTAGTGAATACCATACCCAATTCCTATCAAGGGTATTCACATTTAAGCACATATAATTTTCATTGAGGAATTAAATACATATATTCCACAATCCTTTATCATAGAATAAGTAATGGTGATGAATGAAACTATATTGAATGATTTATATGTCACATTTAAGCATGATAATGAAATGAATATGATGGGTGTGCCCAGATAGTGCTCCAATTAATCGAGTAGTGTTTAGTATCATGATACATAATATTGGGATAGGTAGTAAACCCGATTCCTTTATTGTAATTTTTCTACAATTATGTATTTGTGGGTTTTTCATTGATCTATGTTTATGATTTTGTTTTGTTTTGTTTCCACATTTCCCATGTTACGATTCACATGCTATATCATGCCTTATTATTAATGATCCTTTTATTCCTCATCTATATGCCTGTCGTAATAAATGTATCACTTATTCCATATTAATTACCTTATTGGTATTTATATATCACTTCTTTCTTATTTATGTCCCCATGTTATCACATGCAGTTTAAAGTTTGAAGGAGTATTTGGGCATGTTAAATAAGTTTATAGAAAAGATGTTGTATTCCTTGTTTTATGTTGTTATGTAATGTAACTAATTCCCCAAGACACTATAATGATCGATCATCTAGGTTTTATTAAGTTTAGTATTATTTAATAAACCAAGTATTAATGTGAAATAAGAAAACTAGGGTTATTATAGGTTCCCATATTTAATTATTGTATTTGTATTACATGTCAATTACCTAGTGATTTGCTGAAATCTATATTGTCTTCTAAACGAAGGAATGATAAGAAAGTTACATATAGCTTTCGAAGGACTTAAATAATTTTTCTTATATGTATCTATGACACACTTAGGGGATTTTATGAGTGATTCATGGTCCTCACAATATAATATGAAATCATTTGGAAAATCATGAATTTTTTGGAGATCATATTGATTGAACATATCATTCATTTAGCGTCATATGTTCAACATGTAAGTTCATTTTCTTCTAGTATCATATCATTCATATGACCAAATAGTTCTGTAAATCTGGTGTCACTCCATCCTCTATTATCTTTCAAATTATATAACTTCAATACAGGTGACAATTATGTGAATTTAGCACAACTGGTATACAATAGTCTCTTTTCATATCTCTTTAACTTCTCAAAAAAACTATGGATAATTATGAAGATCATATTCAATTTCCACTTCCATTTACTTTATGTGAAATCCAATATCATTTACACTACTATTTATATCAAATGATCCATAAATAGCATTATCATCCCAATCAGTGTGAATTTTTTGTTTTCCCCCATGTTTAGTCCAACACTTATAGCTATGATCTATTCTGTGACAAATAAAATTTCCTTACAACTCTTATAAACAAATGTTTCTTGAATTACAACAATGTAAATATGTAAAAATAATTTTTTAAGGGTTGTATTCCTGCTCTATGGGAAATTTGATGATATCTTCAACTCCATATTCGTACTCTCTTTCTAAAATACTAGAGTGAATCCCTTTTTTATTCATATCATTCCTTTTAGATTGATAAAATATTTATTTTACAAAAAAATACACATAATATAATTATTATAAAAGGTGAAAGATATAGATAATTCTAATAATGGGAACCCAATATTTTATTATTCTAAATAATTTCAATATGATTTGAAGGTAATGGGTATTTTAATTTAGGAAAATAATTACTCCACTATAGTATGTGTTAACCTATGAATTCATCCAAAATTATCACTGGTACTCGTATGGGATGACTACAACTCAGAGTAGTTCAATAAACATAGGTTCATGTCCATAAGATATGGGGGATGAGTCTCAATAAATAAAATGAAATAATAATGGTTCAATAGATGAATCTGATGAGGGTGATAGTTGTCTCCTAAAATATAATTTTTCTCAGTCTGGGATTTGGAAAAGTAACTGACAACATTTCTTAGTTTTTTTCCTAAATATAAAATGTTTCGGAGGAACACAATGGTTTAACTGATGAGTTGATCAAACAATACATGTTCAACGTTTCCTTACTCTTTTAAACCCTTTTCTCCATTCCAAATTGGTAGAGATACATGATCACCTTGGATTGAGTATACAAGAACCACAATCCCTTTAATAGAAAAATTATTTCATTAAGACAACAATATTCTCTCTTAGTAGAAATGGATACATGGTTTCATTGTCCCACTTATTTTAGACATTATGGTGAGGATCCTAGTTAGTATAAAATTAATAAAACATAGAAATCATCTTACATAGAATAAATAAAAGAATAAGTGTACGACTTCCAAAAAATACTTTTAGGGAAAGATATTAATGAATTAGAAATTAATGGTCTTGTGACTATGAGCATTTCCCAAATCCCATATGGAAACCAAACACTTTACAAAACACTTTTCAATGGACCAAATGTTTTTAAATTACCTTATATTAATTTAAAAACTCATATCTTATCTCAATAAAACTTTCAAAATTAAAAAGTATTATTTTTTTAATATATCAAACTCATCATGAAATTCATTTTTTTAATTCCACATGAAAATCCACCAATTTTTTTTTCAAAACACATAGTGGCATACGAACACCCTTTTTTATAAAAAAGGTTATCATCAAGTGAATTTTTTTAAAATCATATTAAAAAACCATTAACATTAAATTAAAATTTTAAAACCATTTCAATATAAATATGTACATTTTTAAATGATTAAAACTTTATAGGTTCACTTTAAAATTTCTTCATGAGATTCAAAACACCGAATCCATTTTAGATCATTTTATGGTAAAACATTTTTTTTATTTTCAATACCCACTTTAACATTTAAAACCAATTTTCCTTTTTCAAAAATGAAATTTAAAATAGTCATGACCATAAAAATTTTAAGTCGAACACCACCCAGTATAAATTAAAGCATGATTATTAAATATTTCTAAAAATTTATGTAAAGATAACATGAATAAAACGTTTATCAGAAGATAGAAGTAAGTTCACAATTTAAATCCTAACATTATTTTTTGGGAGTACTCGCCTAAATACAAAGGTTCCAATGGGATTATTTCAAAATTCAATCAAAGGGATATTCATTTATCAAAAAAAATTAATAAATATCACACAGGAAGCTAAAAATCTAAATATTTCACATTCCATACAATTTATTCTATAACTAACTCCAAGAATGTTTTAAAAATATTCATAAAATTGAAAACTATTATAAAAAATATCAATCAATGTTAGATGGATTCCATGTGTGATATTTGGATTATCTTGATGGAGAGTTAGGAAATCAATGGATTTCGAAACCATAAAATTATTATGATAATTCCATTGAATATACATTGTCTATTAGAACACTAATTATAAATCTTCATGAAATAATGGAAGAGAAAATAGTCACTCATAACACACAGCTTAGTCCCAAAAATTATCCAACTACATCTTTTAACTCTAAAATTTTAGAAGTTTCTATAGGATTGGTGGTTATATCACCTAATGTGAACCTTGATCAGTGTCAAAAGAAGTATGGAATCAATTAATTTTTTATATATATTAAATTATAAAATGATGATATGGCTCCACCACTCCTTTTTTATTCTTGGTAGAGTCAAGAATCTAAATGTTAGCTCCTAAATGATTGGATGAATAACCATGAGTATCATTTCTAGAGAGAAATTTCTAAATTCCAATAATAAAACATTGGGAGAAATATTATAAATAACCTAAAATAGGAACTCATTATATTAATTCTTTAAAATTTAACTAAAACGATCGCTATATAACCATGGGAACAAACATCAAATCAAAATTCACCAAACAAATGCACTATTTCAAAACATTTCATTTCTTTTGAATCACCATCATTCGATAACATGTTTGAAAACTCATTTTAAAAAAATTAATCATGCATCGAAAAAATAAGAACATTTTTGTTACAATTGATAAAAAACTATTTACAAACTCATTCATGAGTTTAAAACACATACCACTCCACTATGTAATTGATAATATTTCTATAAAAATCAAATTTCATTTCAAAAATCCTATTTCATTAAATTTTTTAAACCCACCACTTTTGATACCACACATGATTATCAACATAATTTACAAAATAAAACCATGACACCTAGTTTCAAAATAGTAACATTTAATAAAAATATTCTTTGAAATTATCCACCAAAAATAATTTAAATAAAAAATTTCCTAAAATTTAGTTTTGACTTAAAACTTGATTTTAAATCACAATGATAAACAAAAATAGTACATTAAAAACACTCTTTGATCTATCTATAAAAAATAAAATCACATTATGATATATTTGAAATCAAAAGAGGTTAAAACTGAAAATCGACGAGAGATATAGATTTGTTCCAAATTTTTCCACAAGGTTTATAGAATCATGTGAAAACCATGTAACATCCTATGAAGAGTTCCCAAGACCATACACATGGGATATTAATTGGTTGCAGACCATGAGGGAAATGGTTTGCCTCTAATTACTCTTCCGCTATTACCCAAAAACATAAGAAACCACAAAAATATATGATTCAACTCATTGATGTCAAAAATATTATAAAATCATTTCAAAATACATAAAAAGTAATCGAAATATAGTTAAATTAAAGGATTAATAATTATTAATAATGGAAAATAATTTTTTATCATGAAAAATAGTGATCCATAAACTACACATATCATACCTTGTAAGTTTTAAAGTCCTAGATCTATACAGAAAGACTCATCAAATAAAAAATGTTCATTGATACCACTCTGTTATGAATATACTAGTCTCAACTGGCCAAATTAAATGAACTACTCCTCCACAAGACCTAAAGATTATTCCCAACTTCTAATAGATTGAGGAAATAACCATGGTATAAATATATATAGAATTATTATTGATTTAACCCTTTAATAAAATTGAAAAATAATTTTAAATGTTTCGAGTATCCATCATGGTTTGTATATACATTAGAAATACATGGATATAAACTAAATAGTTAAAAATAAATAATCAGAACAAATGATTCATAAGAAAAATAACTAAAAACACTTATTCTATAAATAATTTTATTAATAAATAATCATATCTATTATTAAAAGAAAATAAAATTAAAATAGAAAATATTTCCAAAATACCAATAGATAAACATCCCAAAATAAACCTACAAGCTAGAGCTTGAACATCTTTATGTGATCCATGTTCACTTTCCTCGACCAAAATTTCCATAAATGGACTACATGGATGACATTAAAATTAATATCATAACCTCATAACATATATGAAAACATAAAATCAATATATAAACATATGGGTGTGTATATAGGGTTCGATTTAAATAGGTTTAGTATGATTCAACCAAATAGTCAATTAAATTTCATTTATAAAACATTCCACAAAAAATCGTCTAAACACCATTTAAAATATGTTTCAAAAAAAGAAATTATAAATGAATTAAATAAAATACAATAATTTCTTTTTAAAATCCTTAGGTAAAACATTTTTGGAATATAAAATATAGTTGTGATTAAGATCAATACATTTATACTCTTGGAGATAAAATATTTTCATTTTAAATAATTGTTTTAAAATCCAATTTTTACCAACCAATGGATGGAATCATACATTTAAAAGTAAAAACCCAATAAAATATTAAAATTTTAGACTTCATATCTTATGTAAATAAGTCAAAATAAATTTTATTAATTCAAAACATTTCTCAAAACATGGTTTATAATAAAAAAAGGAAAACTCAACCATAAATTAAATATGGAATATATATCAAATGGGATCCAATATAAAAATGATGTATAATAAAAGTTAAAAAAATTAAGTGATGCATCATGTATATGAAGTTTAATAAAGGGGTGTGAATAATGTTTTTAGTGGTGATCTCTAATATAATATCATCAATTGAAAAATCATCATCGGAATCTCACTGGTTCCTAGGGTGTGACAATATTCAACATATACTAGTAGAATCAACAACCCATAGGTTTTCATCTATAACAAAACCATTGGAAAATGAATAAGGTTATCACATCCCTAAAAATATATGTTAATTAACATATATATTACTTTAATAATGGTATGGAAAAAGAAAAAAAACTGAAATCATATCTAGACATAATGGAACACAAAAGATCACTAAAAATGGTGAAACTCCTAAATCGCCCAACTTCTAGAAAATATATAGCAAAAATAACTTTATGTAGAACCCAGAAAATAGATAAATGGGTTTTGAGGAGGATAAAATAATATACCTTGTATTTGAGTCTTGATTCATGTGAGAAAAAGTGGGGGAGGAGAGCCGACAATAGGGGATTTCCGTGAAAGCTTAAGATATTGTGGCTGAAATTACTGTGTTTTGGTTCTTAAAATATATTAGGGGGACTTTTATTCGTGCTTTCAATTAAGAACTGATAAATATAACTTTTTGGAATTAAATAATTACCTTAAATACTTACTCAATATTGGTTCTGTAATTATTCAATTAATGAAAAATAAAATAAATGATATTAAACATAGTAAAAGTAATATAATTAGAGATAATTAAGGTGATCCACTAATTTTCTACACGTCCTTGACATTTTTTGGTTGTTTTAAAATATATTTTTAGAATTATAATTGTTTTTTTAATGATATTAAAGTCAAAGAAAATAATAGTGTCAAAATTGACAAGAAATATATTTTATAAAAATAATACTTTAATAAATTATTTAAAAATCCTAAAATTATTAGATAAGGAAAAAATGGATAATATATTTTTGAAAATATCATAACTTATCCATTTATTAGTGAATAGTCACCATATGTGTAAAATTATAACCTTTTTAGAGTGGAAAAATATGTTACCACTTGTAATGTTAAAATAGGTTAATTAAGCGTTCAAACCAAAAGATAATATTTTAAATATCAATTAAACCTATCCAAAATTTATTTTTTTATGATATTACAACCATAACCTACCTTTGGTTCAAATTCATGACCATTTGGAATTATTTTCCTCTATAATAGTCTTATTATATTTTATTTTTTAATAAATTAAAAAAGTGTCCCTCACCTTAATTATAAAAGGGAACCTCATCCCTCACTTCATTTCACCACATTGAGCCTTATATCTCAAAAATACTCATATAAATTATATTCTAAACTTCATCATCCATATTCGAGCGGTTATGGTCTTCCAAAAATACCAACATTGGAGCCCTTTGGAGGAGATATGAAGGATTCATTTCGAAGAATAGGTTATCACTCTAATTGATCACATTCATGACCATTTGGAATTATTTTCCTCTATAATAGTCTTATTATATTTTATTTTTTAATAAATTACAAAAGTGCCCCTCACCTCAATTTTAAGAAGGGAACCTCAACCCTCAATTCATTAAACCACATTGATCCTTCTATCTAAAAAATAGTCATAAAAATTATATTCTAAACTTACTCATATGTATTCTATAGGTTATGGTCTTCCAAAAATACAAACATTAGAGCCCTTTAGAGGATATATAAAGGATTCATTTGTAACGATAGGTTATCACTCTAACTGATCACTTTATTAAATTATTTAAAAATAATAAAATTATTAAATAAGGAAAAAGGGGATAATATATGTTTGAAAATATCATAACTTATCCATTTATTAGTGAATAGTTACCTTTTGTGTAAAATTATATCCTTTTAAGAGTGAAAAATATGTTACCACGTGTAATGATAAAATAGGTTAACTAAGGGGTCAAACCAAAATATAAGACTTTAAATATCAATTAAACCTATCCAAAACTTATTTTTTTAAGATATTACAACCATAACCTACATTTGGTTTGAATTCATGATAATTTGGAATTATTTTCCATTATAATAGTATTATTATATATATATTTTTAATAAATTCCAAAAGTGCCCCTCACCTCAATTATAAAAGGTAACCTCATCCCTCACTTCATTACACCACTTTGAGCCTTATATCTCAAAAATACTCATATAAATTATATTATATACTTCCTTATCCATATTCTAGAGGTTATGGTCTTCCAAAAATACCAACATTAGAGCCCTTTAGAGGAGACATAAAGGATTCATTTTTAAGAATAGTTGATCACTCTAACTAATCATGGGTGATATCAATCATTGATCATATGAAAGAATAAAATAATCATAAGGGAGTTATATCATGAACATAACATGCAATTTCCATACACAATCTATCAACGATCCAAAATATAATCTATGGAATAAATATTTATCGTTTACAAATAAATTAATCATAAGATTTTGAAAACATTATAATTAAATAATGAACTATAAGTTTATTTCATAATGTTATGGTTCCATAATAATTATAGTAATGATTTAATATGTCGAGGTTAACAACAATGACCATAAAATCATAAATGATTAGGCATAAACACTGATTTCTTAGAGTAGATCAAGCACATCAACTTGTTTCCCAGAACAGATCAAGAACATCAACATTTTTACTATAGTGGATCAATCATATATACTTATTTTCAATATCTGATTGAGAACATTGACATTAGTACCATAATTATATCATGATATTTATTACTATACCCAATCCTTTGGTGGTCTATATAATTTTAGACCCACCCATCACATAATAAAAACTATACATATGTGTTCTATAAGATCATTAAAATTTAATCTTATCATCATATCCTAACCAATGTAAAGAAAAGGGGTTTTAAAAACATCTCATCAATCCATCATATCACAACACATAGATAATATATAGGATTCATAAAAATGTCATCACCATAACCATAAATCGTAAAAATAAATAAAATATGGTTTTATTTGATCATATCCCCCATAAGAAATAAGAAACATGAAATGATGTATTCATTGATGAATATAAATACCGTAAAAATATCATTAAAAACATTCTTGAGGAAAATAACCATCCCATTTTAATATAAATTAATTAAAATATAAAAATTTACATAATATTATGTAAATAAATTTCTTTATAAGGAACCATGGGATCTTTTTATGTAATCTTCATTGCATGGAGTAATCAGGATGGTAGGAAATTATGTTCATGTAATGTGTGTTAAAAAAAATATTCCATTCAATTTTCTATAAAAATATCCTCATTAATAATCATTGTGGAGTAGTAAAATATTTCATGAACATATTTTTAAAGTAGATGGACATGGAAGAGAATATATTTTCAATTGAACATATAAATAAATTCAATATTAATTATATAAATTCTATTAGTATATTTAGTTCTTAAATATATGAAAATTAAAGGAAATCATGTAACATATGTTAGATTATTGATATGTTTTACAATAAATTTCATCATCATAAGTATAATAGAAAACAATCCTAATAAACAATGAGATTGTACCATAAATCCCTTACCACTTTGGTATCCTTTGAATAATATACCCCATAAAATATGGAACATTATATGGATATATAAATACCCTGAATATTCATAATAACTATCATAATATATATTCATCGTAAGTATATAAACAAAAAAAAGTGGTGAATATGGAATGTGTCTCATTAAAATAATAGTGATAAAAAATCCATTACTTCAAGTATGACCTTCATCATCCGTGTTCAGAGCTCATTTTTAATAAAAATAGGTTACTTATAAATCTATTCAAGAACCTTAATAATTTATATCATACCACATATGACTTATTTATAACCATTTACCACTCATTTATTAACAAATTCTTAATAAAATATCTATTTTGGATGATACTTGCTTCATTTTTTTTTGTGTATTTTGGTTCGCTATTATTAGTCCTTCTACATCGATCATAAAATCTTAATATACTGAATTTTAATTATTATATAAATTATATATATGTTTATATTAATCCATAAAATTATATTTGGAAAAATTAATTACACCATTCATGGAAATGGTATGCCATACATATGCATGAACATCATTTCCATTTTTTGATGGATGGAGCCTAGGGTGGATTTCCCCTGCGCAGACTGATGAAGGCAGCAGAGTTGGCGAGGAGCCAATGGAGTCGGCGGAAGATGCCCCCTGTGCAGATCAAGAGGTTGGAAGAGTTATTGAAGAGCTGATAGAGTCAGAGTGGATGCCCCCTCTGTAGCCTGATGAACATGGTAGAGTCGGTGAGGAGCGGATAGAGTCACGGTAAGATGTCGTCTTGGTGGACTGATTAAGGTAGTAGAGTAGGTCAGAGTCGATGGAGTCGATGGTGGATTCCCCTTATGTGGCCCATGAGGGTGGAAGAGTTGGTGAGGAGCCAATAGAGTCAGGGGTGGATGCCCCCTACACGTCCTAATGTAGGCTAAAGAGTTGACGAGGAGCCGATGGAGTTGGAGGTGGATACCCCATTCCCATCCTGATGAAGGCGGTAGAGTCGGTGAAGATCCGATGGAGTTGGGGGCAGATTCCCCCTACATGGTACATGGGGGAATCAGATTCGGTGATGAGATGATGGATTTGGGGGCTGATTCCCTTAGTGTGGCTAATGAGGGAAGCAGAGTCGGTGAGGAGCAGATGGAGATGAGGGTGGAAGCCCCATGTGTGGTCTGATGAAGGTGGTAGAGTCGGCGGGGAGCCGATGGAATCGGTGAGTGGATTTTCCCTGCGCATCCTAATGAAGGTGGTGGAGTGAGAAAGTAGATGATAAAGATGTGGGGATGGTGCCCCCGGTGTGGCCTATAAAGGTGGTGGAGTCATCAAGGATCCGATGGAGTCAGGGTGGATGCCCACAAAGCATCCTGATGAAGGTGGAGGAGTCGGAAAAGAGCTGATGAAGTCAGGGGGACAATGCCATAGGCGCGGCCTATAAAGGTAGAGAAGTCAGTGATGAGAAAATGGAATCAGGGGTGGTTTCCCCCTGCATGGCCTGATGAAGGTGGAAAAGTTGGTGAGGAACCAATGGAGTTCGTGGGAGGATTCCCACTACGCATCCCATGAGGGTGGAAGAGTCGGTGAGGAGAGGATGGATTTTGGGGTGGATGCCCCCTGCACAGCCTGATGAAGGCGGAATAGTCGGAGAGGAGCTGATGGAGTCGGGGGCGTATTCCCCCTATGTGTCCTGATAAAAGAGGAAAAGTAGGTGAAGAGGTTATGGAGTTGGGGAAGATGCCCCCTGCGCATCCAATGAGGGTGGAGGAGTCGTCGAGGAGCTGATGGAGTCGGACGTGGATGCCTCCTGCCAGGGCTGATGAAGGTGGCAGAGTCAGCGAAGAGCCGATGGATTCGATAGTGGATGCCCCCTGCATAGCATGATGAAGGAGGAAGATTCGGTGATCAGCTGGTGGATTTTGGGGGCGGATTCCCACTGTACATACCATGAGGGTGGCAGAGTCGGCAAGGAGCCAATGGAGTCGGAGGGTCGATGCCCCAGGCAAGCCCATGAGGGCAGCAGAGTCGACAAGGAGCTGATGGATTCTGGGGTGGATACCCCCTGTGTCTCTGGATGAAAGTGGCCAAGTCGACGAGGAGACGATGGAGTTAGGGGGAGGATTCCTCTGCATGTACTAATGAATGTGGTAGAGTTGGGAAGGATCTGATGAATTCAGGGGGACGGTTCCCCTGGCACGACCTATGAAGGTAGCAGAGTCGATGAGGAGCTGATGGAGTCGAGTGGTATATTCCCACTGCACGGCCCATAAGGTAGGTGAAGTCGGGGAGGAGATGATGGGTTCAGGGGTGGATTCACACTGTGTATCCTGATGAAGGCGGCCAAGTCGAAAAGGAGTCGATAGAATCGGGGGAGGATGCACCCTGCGCGGCTTGATGAAGGCAGCAGAGTCAGAAAGAAGCCGATGAAGTTTGGGGGATGGTGCCCCCTGCCTGACCTATAAAGGTGGCGGAGTCGGTTAGAAGCTGATAGAGTCAGGGGTAGATGCCCCTTGTGCATCCCATGAGTGAGGGAGAGTCGGTGAGGGGACAATGGAGTCGGTGGGCGGACGCCCCCTGTCCGACTGATGAAGGTGTCGGAGTCAGTGAGAAGCTAATGGAGTCGGGGGCAGATGCCCCTAGTGCAGCCCATGAGGGTGGAAGAGTCGGTGAGGATTTGATGAATTCAGGGGTCGCTACCCCATACACAGCCTGATGAAGGTGGATGAGTCGACGAGGAGTCAATGGAGTCGGGGGTGGATACCCGCTGTGCAGATTGATGAAGGTGGCTGAGTCGGTGAGGAGCCGATGGAGTCAAGGGGCAGATGACCCTTGCATGGATTGATGAAGGTGGCTTGGTCAGAAATAAGACAATGAAGTCTGGGCCACGGTGCCCCCAGCACAGCCTATGAAGGCATCGGAGTCGGCAAGGAGCCTATGGAGTCGGGGGTGGTTTCCCCCTGCATGGCTCATGAGGGAGGCAGTGTCAGTTAGGAGCCGATAGAGTCGGAGTTGGATTCCCCCTATGTGGCATAATTAAGGCGGTGGAGTCGGTGAGGAGATAATGGAGTCAGGGGTGAATGCCCCCTGTGCATCCTGATGAAGGTGGCAAAGTCGACGAGGAGAAGATGGAGTCGGGGATCTAATGCCCCCTACAAGGCCCATGAGGGCACCAAAGTTGATGAGAAGTCTATGGAATATAGTCTTCACTCACCCAATGTTTCTCATCCTCCTTCTCATGAAGGATATAGGTTTCACATGGAAAATTATTCAATTTGGTGATGCCTCATAGTTGGTATATTCTCATAGTCGATGGAGAAGAACATCACATCGGTTTCACCACTTTTGTTTCCAATTCTTTTGTCGGGTCGCACATCATTGTGCTTCGATGCGCTAGATATTTCCCCACATTTTTACTTTCCAAAGGTGGGTGGCGTTCTTCACTTATTCAGTGATGTTTTCTCCTTGATCTAAACATGATGATGGGATGTCACTCTCTCCTTCCATGGATTACTCCTCGGAATTCGTTACTTAGTCTGAGTCTCCCTCATAGATTTGAGTTGTGGTTTGTGAAAATATTCATTGTGCCATGTCTTCATGGATGCCGGTTAATTACGATACTTCCATCAGGACATTCCAAGGGATCTTTACAGGGTAGAAACCTTTGGTCGGAGTAGATGACAACATCAGGCATGTCAGGGCATCTTTGGATGTGTGGTCATTGGTCAACTGTATTCTTCCTCATAAGAGAGAATCTTAAGGGATAGAACCTGATGCATCCCACATCAATCATAGGTTACCATATTCCATAGGCATGTCTCTAAGGTTTTCTTCATCATTCTATGTTTATCATGGGGTATGTCGCAATTTTAACATCTTGGAAAGACGGTTACGCCAAAGGCATGTCTTCCATGATTTTCCTTAGCCATATCATGATTAACATGAGGTAGGGCGTGAGTTTAATGTCTTGTGGAGAGGGTATAAGGTTGATCATAATATCCCAATGAGATGGATCAGATAGGTACATACCTAGGAGGGAGAACCCTGAAGGTTTACCAGATGTATGGATCTGAACACCCAATGAGGACAGATTTGAGGTGGTGTGTCCCATATATGGAATATATCACAATGTGACGGCTGATCTGGACACCACTAAGGGTGGATCAGAGAATGTGAACCCTAGAAATGGGGACACAAAGGTTTAACATTGGCTGAGATTGAACCTCGGGGAGGTTTCCTACATACCCTATGTAGATATAAGGGATCAAAACACACATAGTTTAAAGGGTTAGACATGGAATCGTGGTGTACACAAAGGACAACGACCTGAAGACATGTTAGGGATTATGCGTGGTTAAAAGCCCATCGCAAGAGGGAAACTCTTGGTCGGATGATTATGGATTGTGTGGGGCTTGTGATTGGTTAGCTGATTTGGTGGAAATGGCATGATCCCACTATGATGTGGCAGCCTCGGTAGGAATCAGGTTGGATGATGGATGGTTAAACGAAGTGGATGGGAGGAATGAGATTGAACTGACATGAAGATAACGGTAATGTTGGGATTGAACCTCGGGGATGATTCCTACATATCCATATGGTGGGGAATCAAAGTCCATGTAGTTTAGGACAGGGAATAGAATTGGGGTGTACACAAAGGACAGTGACTAGACGACATGTTGGGGCTTACACGTGCTTAGTATCTCATCGCAAGAGGGGCGCTATTGGTTTGATTATTATGGATTCTGTGTGGGGATTTCGCATGGTTAGCTACCTAGGAGCTAATCTAACGCCACTAAGGGACGTACCAAAGATGTGAATCCAAAAAAAGGGGACACTGAAGTTTACCAGGGTTTGGGGTTTTTACCTTGGGGAGGCTTCCTACAAACCTTATCTAGATGATAGGGGTCAAAACCCACGTCATTCGAAAACATATAGTTTAACGTCATGTGGGATGAGGGTAGACCGATGAGAAGTAATCAGAACCAATGGGTGATGAGAATGAACCTCGTAGATGCTTCTTACATATCCCTATGATAGTGAATTGAAGTCCATATAGTTTGGTGGGAAGATGGGACATCTGAGGAGGCGGCTCATGAGAATGGACACATGGATAGGGACTGAAGTAAGTAGAACCTTCAGGTTGAGACATGACCTTCCCAAAACAAAAATGCTCAAGGGAGAGACTAATATGGGACATGAGTGCTAGGATTGAACCTTAGGGAGGCTTCCTACATATCCCCGTGATAGGGAATTGAATTCCATGTAGTTCAGGAAGGGGCATAGAATCTAGGTTTACACACTGTAAAGTAACCCGACGACATACTAGGGATTATGCATGGTTAGAAGCCCATCGCAAGAGGGACACGCTTGGTTGGAGGAGTATGAATTGTTTGTGGGTCTTATGCATGGTTAGCGGCCTGAGAGCCAGTCTGGCGCCACTAAGGGATGGACCATGGATGTGCATCCCAACAAAGGGGACACTGAAGATTACCAGTTTTGTGGTTGAACATCAAAGAGGCTTCCTACGTACCCTTCCTTGGATAAAGGGATAAAAACCCATGAAGTTCGTAATCATATAGTTTAACATCATGCATGGCAAGGGTGAAATGAGGTGAAGTGGTAAGGAGTGATGGATGATGGGCTTAAACCTCAGGGAGGCTTCCTACGTACCTTACCTAGAAAGTAAAAAAGAAAAAAGTCCACATAGTTCGATAATAGTGGGTAATGGGGGATTACACACTAAGGTGACCCATGAGGGTGTCATGGTCGATGATTACTCTAAGACCATGTGAGTTATGTTTGGTGTGAGAAACAAGAGGCAACAAGGACTTGATTATCATGTCGCAAAAGGTGCATCCGTGAGGAATAGATTGGGGCTTACGCATTTTTTGTGGACCAATGAGATAGAGATTGGGACTTAATATTAAATGGAGGCCCAAGTAAGGGTTCAGGCGTATGAGTTGGATATGGCCATCATACCTGAATCATCCCATCATAAGATTATGGAACTCACGAATGGAAGTTTCTTAGGTGCTGCTATGGAGCAACAATGGTGGATGTGGCTTACACATGGAATATGCCCATTATGTCTTCCTCATGTCTGGACATGAGGGAATCCCAACTCACTGGTTGGTTGAGGAATATAATTGAGGTCTACACCTATGTTCTAGTTCACAAGTGGGGTAACTCTAAGGGAATTTGAATCATTTTGAACAAAGGGATATGAAAAAGTGTGAATCAAATGCCAAGCATTTGGAACACAATGGGGGTGACATGATGATGGGAGATAACTGTTGACTATATTAAAATCACATCATCCACATCATGTTATCCTGAGATTGAAACAAACAAACGAGGGCCAATTGATGACCGTATTTGAAACATGAGGCCTAACTCGAAGTGTCATCCAAAGTCTTCTAGGGAGTTTTCCCAAAATATTAGGTGAGATGACATGGGACTAGTCCATTAGGGGGTCCCTTCAGACATGAAATTGGATGAAAATCCAAATTAATGACCCACAAAGTGTGAGGTGGAATGATGGAATGTTTGAACAGATTCCAACACTCTTGAAATTATGCCACTATAATCATGGCATGAGGTATCTTTTGATTTTCACATAAGGAATATTTTATTTAGAATAAGAGGAATATTATGTTTTAATGGTAGGTAATTATACATTTTAAAGTCATATAGTGAGGACTATTTGAATCTTATGCTTGGTGTATAAGATATCTCTTGTTTGGAGCAAGAGTCATCCTTTGTTTATCATATAGGGTGTACTATAGTTTATAGTCATGTTGAGAGGGCTATTAAAATCTTATGCTTGGAATATAAGGCATATTCTATTTTGAGAAAGATGCATCCTAAGTTTTTCATATAGGGTGTACAATAGTTTATAGTCATGTAGAGAGGAATATGGGCATCTTATGCTTGGCACATAAGGCATCTCTTCTTTAGAGAAAGAGGCATCCTATGTTTTTCACATAGGGTGTACTATAGTTTATAATAATGTTGAGAGGGATATTAGAATCTTATTCTTGGTGTATAAAGAATATCCAGTTTGGGGCAAGATGTATCCTATGTTTTTCATATAGGGTGTACTACAGTTTAAAGTCATAAGATTGGACTATTAGGCATAAGGATCCTAGTAATGGCTAGTGTTGGGACTTCTGCCAAAGCAGCCCTTTCTAGTTCAACCTGGAATAGGAGTCAAGTGATTGGGATTGGAGGAGTTGGTTGAGGAATGGTTTGACTCAAGGCACTCAGGGAATTGATGATGAGAATCTCAACTCACAACATGTTAATAGGACCAAGGGGAATATGACGACTCAAGGTATTTCATTGAGCATGAAGAGTATCTCAAATCATGGTATTCCACACATGGAAGGTTGGTGCATAGTAGAAAATGTTGAGGTCCCGGACCAAAAAGTTCACAGTGCAACTCTCCATTTTTCATGGGGGTGGGCGATGGTAGCGAAGGGACTGGCCTGGAGGGCTGGGACCATAGCCTGGAACTGAGCCCGGTGGGTGGTGCAGGGGTGCATCTTCACGATATAGACAAGTGGGAACATGCCTAGGCACTGTTTCATGTATGATAGGCTACGCACAGGATGAATTGTGCGTAAGATTGGGTTGTATATCACCAGAGCGCACAAGATGGGCACATTGGAACTATTTCACAAAAGATTTAAGTATTTCATACAAGATTGGAAGTTTTGCGCATAGGAGTGGAATATTGCGTGAACATGAATTAGGAAAAAAAATAGGTTGTATAAGGATCAAACCACTGTAGGCCCACGTGAAGGCAAACCCATATGGGATTTGTCATGAAAGATCTCACATGGAGGGTTCAATTATTTCACATAGGCATGGAAGAGGCAGTCTTATGCATAATAGAGCAGCAGCTGACCTTCAGAGACTTACCCTGAGGGGAGGGGGTTCACTTGTATTTATAGGCCAAACCATGAGCGGTTGCGTGTAATATTCTGACCGTGGAAGAGATCTTCCGCACACCCTATATCAGGTACACACACAAAGGGGTGTTTGACGTCAAACCGGGCACGTAAGATTCTTGCGTGCAGATGTTGATCTTGTGCGCACATCTCGAATCTTGCACAGACCTTACTTAGACATTTTTCGGGTGGTCGGGGCAGAATATGACATCACAATGGGTGGATAAAAGGTATGTGTGATAGATTGCACACAAGATTTTTTTGTTTCATGAAATATTCCATTCTTTCACACAAAACATCCATTCTTGCACCCCAAATTACTATTCCTGCACACAAAACAATACTTTTCCACAAAATTGTCTTGGATGGCCATTTTCAGCATTCTGACTTCGAGTAGCCATAACATCTGATCTGTTACTCCATTCAGGCTCCACAACCTGTCAAATCAAAGCCTATGAAACACGATACTCTATAAGATAATGTCTGGAAGAATTTGGTGAATAATATGGATGTGTTTTTCAGTTCCAACACCTATTGTGTAAAATATATCACTTATTCATTGTTTATTCCCATACTGGGCATTATTATAACCCCTTATGTCCCCAGTTTATCCCATATAGTTTTAAGTTCAATGTATTTTTTGAGCATGTTAAAGATGTTTTCAAAACATATGGTGTATTACATATTTTGTGTTGTTATGTAATGTACCTAATTTCTAAATACACTAGACTTATCGATCATCAGGGTTGTATTAAGTGTAGTCTTATGTAATAAACCAAGTATTAATGTGAAATAAATAGTAGGGTTTCTATAGTTGGTATTAGAGTAATGTTTTAGTTATTTTTGGGATTAGGATTATAAAACAATAGAGAAAACCATAGGGGTAAGAGTAGGTATAAGAAAACATTCCTAAATTTTAGTTACTATAGAGTAATTGGTTTATCAAGAAAATAAACTCCATGTATGGATACTAAAAGTGGATATGGTTCTAGAACAGATGTATCTGTGATTAATAACTCTAACAAGGTGTTTTAGGCCTAACTAGAGGTAACCTATTACACAACAACGAGCCTTACTACGCACCTATTTTGACACTCCCATGGGAAATGCTTTGGTAAATTTATAATCTCTTTATGAACCATTATTAAGGGAATAAAAATTTCCCATAACAATATATGTTATAAAATATATCATAGATAACATAGATTAAATCCAGATATTCATAATTTAATGAAATAAATGCAATTTATAAGTTATCTTTTTAATTTCATTGGATTCCTATTTATATGTTGAATAGTTTAAAAGTAATCACCCATAAGTCTATTTGGGATAAAGTAAATGTTTATAACCAGAATAAAAAAGTTAAGGTTAGGGTTATTGTCCATAGTTCTACGCAATCATTCATATCGTGAAAGTTTAGTAGAACTATTCAAACACCACCACAATACATGGAAGTAGATATATCAGTGAAAATAACAAATGAATAAATTATTTCATCCCAAGTATATTAATTCTACCCTATCAAAATTTGTGGGATAAACTTCTAATAAAACCTTGTTATACTCCCTTTGGTGGAATTTGATCCAATTCTGGCCATGGATTGGCTTTCTCTATATAGAGCCAGAATAAATTTCCTCAAGAAGGAAATCACTCTCTGTATTACAAATCGAACCCCAATTCTATACAAGTGAAATGATAATAATGAATCTTATTTAGAATCCTCATCTCAAACATGGATATTATTTCATTATAAGTAAGTTTATCTAGCTCAAATGATTTATTCTAAGGAAAGAACCATCCTAAATGACATTTTTATGGTGAGAGAATACACATATGTGTTTCCTGAGGATTTTTTTGGTCTTTCTTGTAGTTGAGAGGTTGAATTTACAATCAATCTTATACATGTTCCTTTTCCATTTTCCAAGACTCCATATATAATGGCTGTTGTGGAACTTGAGGATTTGAATAAAAAATAACATGAGAATTTGGATAATGGGTTTATATTACCAGGTGCTTCAACATGGGGTTCACAAGTCCTATTCATTAAGAAGGATGCATGAATACACATTTTCATTGATTATTGTGAGCTAAAAAAGATCTCAATAAAGAACATGTACCCTCTTTCTATCATTGATGAAATGTTTGATCATCTACATAGAAAAAAATAATTTTCCAAGGTGGATCTTGTGTCAGTATATTACCATGTAAGGGTGAAGAAGGAAGATATCCCCAAGACCACTTTTCATACAAGGTACAGACACTATGAATTCATAGTGATTCCATTAAAACTCACTAATTCTCCAACAATCCTCATAGACTTGATTAATATAGTCTTTCTAGATTACCTTAAAAAATTGTGGTAGTTTTTATGGATGGTATTCTTATATACTTCAAAAGTGAGGAGGGGTATGAGGAGCGTTTGAGAAATGTGAAAAAGACCCTACGAAAGGTGAAGATTTATGTTATGTACATCAAATGGGAGATCCAGTTGAAGGAAGTGTCTTTCTTAGGAAATATCATCATAATAAATGGGATATTTTTGGACACTTCAATGGAAAAAATAATTGAATTATGGTTAAGGCCAATATCTATGATAGATATCTATTTTTTCCTTCAGTTAGCTAGGTATTATCGATTTTTGTGAGAAATTTTTCCCGATTGTCAAACCCACTTACCAAGATAACTTAGAAGGGAGTCATGTTTTCTTAGAATGATGAATGTGAAGAGAGATTCATGAAGTCAAAAATGAGTCTCATCACTATGCATCTGCTCACACTACCTATAAGTGTAGAAATATTCCTTCTATTTAGTGATGCTTCAAAGATGGTATTGGGTTGTCTATTAATGAAAAATGAAAACTTTATACCCTATACTTCAAGCCAATTGAAATTTCTTTAATATAACTACTCAATGTATGATATAGAGTTTTCTAAAGTGGTATTATATTTAAAAATATGGTGAAATATACTCATTTGGTTGAAGGGTGAAATATATATGGATCATAAAAGCCTCAAGTATATATTCACACAAAAAGAGTTGAATATGCCCCAATGATGATTATTAGAGAGGGTCAAGGACTATGAATTCTCAATCCACTATAATCCTGGTAAAGAAAATAAAGTGGTAGATGATCAAATTATAAAGGATCCTACATATTTATTAATGATGAGAATTGAGAAGGATCCAATCTCTTTAGACCTGCAAAGGATGTACATGGGAATCATAAGTGAAGGAACATAATAAATACTCTCAAAAATGATTTATCAATTATTTATTTTGGAACGATTAAAGGATTATCAAAGAAATAATGTGGAAATTTAGAAGTATATGGAATCCATGAAAAGGTAAAAAACTTAGAGTTTAGAATTTATGAATACATAATTGTGAAATTTGGGTCAATGCTATGTGTTTCATCAAATCCTATGTTAAGGAAGGAGCAGTTTGATGATATACATATTTCAACTTTATTCATTAACCTAGGAAGCAAAAATATGTATCAATATCTCCTTGAGCATTATTGGTGGGACAATATAAAGAAAGATATAATTGAATATACATCGATGTGTCTGTTATTCCAACAAGTTAAGGTTGAAAGATTGTTATCTAAGGGGATGATGAAACCATTACCCATACCAACATGGAAATGAGATGACATCACTATAGACTTTGTCACCAGACATAGAAATACATCCATGGAAAACAATGCTATATGTGTTGTTATGGATAATCTTATAAAGAGAGATCATTTTATCGTAATTTAAGAGGAATTATCATTGGATAAACTTTCATGGATATATGTCAAATAATTAGTAAGGATGCATGGAGTAACACTATAAATTATTTTTTATAGATATCCAAGGTTCACCTCTAAGTTCTAGAAAAGTCTCCAAAATGCTCTAAACATTGAGAAGAACTTCAGTACGGCCTATCATCCTCAAACTAATGTCCAATATGTGTAAACTATTCAGACATTGTAAAACAATTTGTGATAATGTTCTATGTACTTAAAAGGATGTTGGGACCAACATATTTGTAATGTCGATTTCTCATACAATAAAATTTTCCACTCAAGAATCCAAATGGATCCCTATGAAGCCCTATATGGGAAGAGGTATAGAACACCTTCATGTTGGGATGAAGTTGGGAATGAAAACTATTAGGCCCTAAACTAGTTTAGGAAATGTTTAAAAAGGTTAATACCATTCATAAGCACATCAAGACTTCTCATATTTGACAAAAGATCTAGGAAAACAATCATCAATGAGACATAGAGTTTGATGTTGGAGCATGGTAATGCACCACATATCTCCATGGAAGAAAGTAATGATATTTGGAAAGGAGGGAAATCTTAGTCCGAGATTCATCATCCCCTTTAAGATCTTTTGTCGCATCGGAGTGGTGGCCTATTAACTAGCACTACCTTTGAAACTATCTCAAGTACATGAAGTATTTAATGTATCTCTCTTGAGGAAGTACATACCAGAACCCTCACATGTACTCAATATAGAGGTGGTATCATTGGATAATAACCTCTCCTATGAGGAGCATCCAGTCAATATCTTAGATCATAGATAAAAATATCAATGAAATATGGAAATTCACTTTATCAAAATGTTGTGAAGAAACCAAGAGTTTGAATAATAAATATGGAATAAATGAGGTGATAAGGAAGAGTTTCCCACATCTGTTTTAGTGTGGGGAAGTAAAAGACTGAGGGTGAAATTTATTTAAGGGGAAGATTGTAATGATCTAAACTATTATAAATAAAACTCCATTTTTTGATTTATTTAATTGTCTCATTATGAAATATGGTTAGAGAAAACACATGTACTTATTTCTTTTATTATATCTTATTGGATTTAAAATAATATTAAGAATCATTATTGTTGATAATATAGTTTTTGAAAATTTATTGTGTGATTAGTATAAGTATAGTGTTTTAACAAATCCAATCAACATAGATGACTGAAGTGATGGCCTAAACTAGTATGATTGTACCCTATGAATCCCATTTATCGAAGGTTATGTGGGATATATCATTTTTGGGCTTTGACCTTTACGAATCCAAATCTAAGATCCAAAAACTTAATAATGATCAAAACTGTTTATGGGAGAATAAAAATCTCATTGAGACCACAACCCAAACCATGTTCGTCGAACTTCCCTAAGAAAGTCCTACCATCACACACCTTAAACTTAGGGCATTTTCTGGTGTATTAAATTTATATGTTTCAAGACCTTAGAGATATTAATATGTAATTTTTTATATAATAATGAATATATTTTCATCTTTTTATTATTACATTGTAAATAATTTTTTATTTTGATAAAATAGAGCACAAATTTTATTTTTGTTTAATATTAAAATTCAATTAATGAATTAGTGAATTAATGGGTTTTTTAAATAAATGGTATTTTAATATTATTTTATAATTTTTATCAAATATAAATTATCATATAATTTTTTTGAAGTTAGATGTATTTTTTATAAGGGTTCAAGAACTGTTATTGTCAAAAATTCATCATTTCTTAATAAATTATGATTATCTTTTAAAAGTGAAAATTCACATATTTAGAAAACTATTGGGATAAAAGGAATAATTTTTTGGGAATCATAACTTCGAAATTATCAAATGGAAATTTTCTTAATAATTTTCTGAGATAATTGAATTTATGGGTAAAAATTGAATATCATATAAATATACTTTGTGTTTTATGACATAATAATGACACAAAAGTTACTCAATAATTACTAGAAATGAAATCCACAAACAAATATATGTTTCTTATTTAAAAAATATTTTAAAAATATTTTTTTTTATTTTTTTAAAGCCATTATGAATTCTTCAAAACATATAATATATTTTAAGGTTTTAAAATCCGTTCTTTAAGAGTGTGACTCACCTCTACATAAGAAAGGGAATTATTTTAATATTTTTGGCCCTTGTACTTATAAAATAATGAGAAAAAAATGACTTTTTTCAAAAACCGTGGGATGTTTTTGGGTTTTAGATATTTTATTGTAGAGATTCCAAAACCTAAATAATAAAAAAATCTCCCTCTTTTTGAATATAAACCAACTCAAGATCCCATTTCTATTCACTTAACCTCATTGGAGCATAACCATACTCTAACCTACACTCAATATAGTCTTACCAAGGCACCCCAAATCTATTAATAAGCCGCACCCATGTTTTTAGAGTCTCACACTCATGTAAGGGATCCTCACCCACCTACTTTAAATTCAAGCACCTCCCTTTGAATTTTTCTTATTAATTGTAATTTTCATGATGTATTTTATTTATTTAAATACCCTACATTCCAATGGATGTTATTTTAATGAAATATAATTTATTATCTCTCATTTTTATATTTACCTAATCTGTAACTATACCGAAATTCTGTAAGGGATTTCTCTCTTCTTGTTTCCATTAAAGAACTCCTTTTATATTATGCCTATTAAATTTCATTTGATTTTGTTTTTATATGTTAATACATTTTTCTATTACTATAAATTTAATGTATAAATGATTATATCACTCCCTTTCACTCTCATTAATCCTACCATGATTTTTATGTACACCTATTATCATGCCCGAATATAGTTTGGATACTTTTCTTTATTCAAGTTTCTTCATTAACTTATGCCTTCAATTTTCAATTTCAAATTCTGAGGTATATTTTTCAATAACCCTATTACTTATTATTCTATGTCTATGTTATGATATACCAAATTCTCTCTCATCATCTCTTTTTTATGATTCTTTAAGTGACACTATTTTTCTTCCAAAATTGGACTACAATTTTTTCATGTCAAACCAATTGTGTAGTGAATACCATACCCAATTCCTATCAAGGGTGTTCACATTTATGCACATATAATTTTAATTAGGGAATGAAATACATATATTCCACAATCCTTTATCATAGAATAAATTATGTTGATGAATGAATCCATATTGAATGAATTATATGTCACTTATGCATGATAATGAAATCAATATGATGGGTGTGCCTAAATAGTACTCTAATGTGTTGAGTAGTGTTTAATATCAAGATACATCACATTGGGATAGGTAGTAAACCTGATTCATTTATGGGAATTTTTTCACTATTATATATTGGTGGGTTTTTAATTGACCTATGTTTATGATCCAGTTTTGTTTTGTTTCTACATTTCCGATGTTATGATTCACAAGTTATATCATGCATTATTATTCATGTTTATTTTATTCCTCATTGATATGCTTGTCATAACACATGTATCACTTATTCCATATTTATTACCTTACTGGGATTTATAGATCACCCCTTTCTTATGTATTTCCCCATGTTATCCCATGCTGTTTAATCTTTGAAGGAGTATTTTGAGCATGTAAAGAAGTTTTTAGTAAAGATGTTGTATTCCTTGTTGTATGTTTTTATGTAATGTAACTAATTACCCAAGACACTAGAATGATCAATCATCTAGGTTTTATTATGTGTAGTATTATTTAATAAACAAATTGTTAATGTTAAATAATAAAACTGGGTTATTATAGGTTCCCATATTTAATTTTTGTATTTGTATCCAATGCCAATTATCTAGTGATTTTCTGAAAGCTATATAGTCTTTTAAACCACAGAATGTTAAGAAAGTACCATACATCTTTCAAAGGACTTGAATAATTTTTCTTATATGTATCTATGACACACTTAGGGTATTTTATGAGTGATTCATGGTCCTCAAAAAATAATATGAAATAATTTGGAAAAGCATTAATTTTTAGGAGATCATACTCATTGAACATATCATTTGTTTAGCTTCATATGTTTCACATGTATGTTCATTTTCATCTAGTATCATATCATTCAGATGACCAAATATTTCACTAAAGTTTGTGTCACTCTATCTGCTATCATCTTTCAAATTATATAACTTCAATATAGGTGATAATGTTATGTATTTAGTACAATGGTTATACAATGGTCTCTTTTCATAGCTCCTTAACTTCTCAAAAAATTGTGGATAATTATGAAGATCATATTCCATTTCCACTGTCATTTCCACCATGTGATCCCCATCATCATTTACACTAGTATTCATATCAAATGATCCATAAATATCATTATCATCCCAATGAGTGTGAATTTTTATTTTTCACCCATGTTTAGTCCAACATTTATAGATATGATCTATTCTATGCCATATAAATTTTTCTCTTAACTCTTATAAACTAATTTTTCTTGAATTAAAACAATGTAAATATGTAAAAATCATTTGATAAGGGTTTTATGCATGCACTATTGTAAATTTGAGGATATCTTCAACTCCATATTCATACTATTTTTTCATAATATTAGACTGTATCCCTTTTTTATTAATATCCTACCTTATAGATTCATTAAATATTCATTTTATACAAAAAATACACAAAAGATACTTATTATAAAAGGTGAAAGTTATAGATAATTATAATAATGGGAACCCAATATTTTATTATTTTAAATAATTTTAATATGATTTGAAGGTAATGGGTAATTTAATTTAGGAAAAATATTACCCCACTATGGTAGGTGTTAACCTTTGAATTCATCCAAAATTAGCACCAGTACCAGTATGGGATGACTACTACTCAGAGTACTTCAAGAAACATAGGTGTATTTCTATAAGAGATGGGGGATGAGTCTCAAGCAATAAAATGCACTAATAATGGTTCAATAGATGAATCTGATGAGGGTGATATTTGTCTCCTGAAATATAATTTTTCTTATTCTGGAATTTGGAAAAGCAACGGACAACATTTCTTATTTTTTCACTAAATATAAAATGTTTTTCAGGAACACATTGGTTTAATTGACGAGTTTATCAACCAATACATGTTCAAAGTTCCCTTACTCTTTTATACCACTTTATCCATTCCCAATTAGTTGAGATAAATGATCACCTTGGATTGAGTATACAAGAACCACAATCCCTTTAATAGAAAAATTATTACACTAAGACAAAAATATTCTCTCTTAGTGGAAATGGAGGAATGGTTTCCTTGTCCCACTTATTTTAGACATTTTGGTGAGGCTTCTAGTTGGTATAAAATAAATAAAACATAGAAATCATCTTCCATAGAATAAATAAAAGAATAAGTGTATGAATTCCAAAAAAATAGGTTTAGGGAAATATATTAATGAATTAGAAATTAATGGTCTTGTGACTATAAACATTTTTTAAATTCCATATTGAAACCAACCACTTTACAAAACTCTTTTCAAGGGACAAAATTTTTTTAAACTACCACATATTAATTTAAAATTTCATATTTCATCTCAATACAACTTTCAAAATTAGAAAGTTTTATTTTAAAATATATCAAACCCCTCTTGAAATCCATTTTTTAAATTCCACATAAAAATTAACAATTTTTTTTTAAAAACACATAGTGGGATATGTACCCCCATTTTTATAAAAAATGTTATCATCAAGTGAAATTTTTTAAAATCTAATTAAAAAACCCTTAAAATTAAATTAAATGTTTAAAACCATTTTAATGTAAATATATACATTTTTTAATTTTTAAAAATTTATAGGTTCTATTTAAAACTACTTCATGAGATTCAAAACACCGAATCCATTTTAGATAATTTTAAGGTAAAACCATGTTTTTTATAATTAATACCAACTTTAACATTTAAACCCAATTTTCCCTTTTCAAAAAATAAAATTTGAAATAGTCATGTCCATAAAAATTTTATGTAGGATACCACACAGTTTAATGTAAATCATGATTATTAAATATTTCATAAACATTATGTAAAGGTAACATGAATAAAACCTATTTCAGAAGATAGAAGTAAGTTAACACTTTGAAACCTAACATTATTTTCCAGGACTACCCACCTAAGTAAAAAGGTTCCAATGGAATTATTTCAAAATTGAATCAAGGGACTATTCATTTATCAAAAACAATTTTCAACAAATATCACACAAGAAGCCAAAAATACAAATCTTTCACATTCCATAAAATTTATTCAAGAATTAACTACAAGAATGTTTTAAAAATATTCATAACATTGAAAACTGTTATCCAAAATATCATGCAGTGTTAGACGGATTCTATGTGTGATATTTGGATTATCTTTATGGAGAGTTAGGAAATCAATGGATTTAGAAACTATAAAATTATTATGATAATTACATTGAATATACAAGGTCTATTTGAAAACTAATTATATCTCTTCATGAAATAATGGAAGAGAAAAGAGTCACCCATTACACATAGCTTGGACCCACAAATCAGCCAACTACATATTTCAGCTTAGAAATTTTAGAAGTTTCCATAGGATTGGTGGTTATATAATCTAAAGTGGACCTTGATCAGTGTGAAAATAAGTATGGAATCAATTAAAAAGTTTTTTGATATATTAAATTAGAAAATGATGATATGGCTCCACCACACCTTTTTTATTCATGGTAGATTCAACAATTTAAATATTATCTCCTAAATTATAGGATGAATAACTATGAGTATCTTTTCTAGAGATGAATTTCAAAATTCCAATAATAAATTATTTGGAGAAATATTATAAATAATATAAAATAGGAACTCGTTATATTTATTCTTTCAAATTTAACTAAAACAATCCATGTATAACCAAGGGAACAAAAATCAAATCAAAATTCACCAAACTAATGCACTCTTCGAAAACATTTCATTTATTTTGAATCCCCATCATTCGATAACATGTCTAAAAACTCATTTTAAAAAAGTAATCATGCATAGAAAAAAATTCAACGTTTTTTTACAATTAATAAAATCCTATTTGAAAACTCATTGCTAGGTTTAAAACACAAACCAATCCACTCTGTAATTGATAATATTTCTATAAAAATCAAATTTTATTTCAAAAATCCAATTGCATTATATTTTTTAAAGCCACCACTTTTGATACCACACATGACAGTCAACATCATTTACAAAACAAAACCATAACACCTATTTTCAAAATAGTAAAATTTAATGAAAATATTCTTTGATGTTATGCACCAAAACTAATTTAAATAAACAATTTCATAAAATTTATTTTTGACTGAAAATTTTATTTTAAATCAAAATGTTAAACAAAAATAGTACATTAAAACACTCTTTGATCCATCTATAAAAAAATAAAATCTCATTATGATATATTTGAAATCAAAAGTGGTTAAAACTGAAAATCCATGAGAGATATAGAGTTATTACTAATTTTTTCACAAGGTTTATATAATCATGTGAAAACCACATAACATCCTATGAAGAGTTCCCAAGACCATACGCATGGGTTATGAATTGGTTGATGACCATGAGGGAAATGGTTTTCCTCTAATTATTCTTCCGTTATTACCCAAAAAACTAAAGAAACCACAAAAATATATGACTAAACTCAATGGGGATAAATGTATTATCAACTCATGTGAAAATCCATAAAACGTAATCAAAATAGTGTTAAATTAAAGGATTAATCATTACTAATAATGGAAACTCACTTTTTATCATGAAAAATAGTTATCTATAACCTACACATATCATACCTCGTGAGTTTTGAAGTCCTAGATCTATACAAAAAGACTCATCAAATAAAAATTGTTCATTGATACCACTCTATTATGAATATACTAGTCTCAACTGGCCAAATTACATGAACAACTCCTCCACAAGACCTGAAGACTATTCCCAATTTCCAAGAGATTGAAAAAATAACTATAGTATAAATATATATAGAATTGGAATTTATTTAACCCTTTAATAACAATAAAAAATAATATTAAATGTTTCAAGTATCCATCATGGTTTTTCTATACATTATAAATCCATGGATATAAAATAAATAGTTAAAAATAAATAATTAGAATAAAGAATTCATAAGAAAAATAACTAAAAAACACTTATTATATAAAACATCTGATTTCTAAATAATCATATATCTTTTTAAAGGGAAATAAAATTTAAATGGAGAATATTTCTAAAAAATCAATAGAAGAACATCCAAAAATAAACCAACAAGATAGAGCTTGAACATCTTCATGTGAAGTATGTTCACTTTCCTTGACCAAAATTTCCATAAATGGACTACATGAATGATATTAAAATTGATATCATAACCTCAGAACATTTATGAAAACATAAAATCAATATATACCCATATGGTTATATATTTATGGTTTGATCTTAATAGGCTCAATAAGATTCAACCAAATAGTCAATTAAAGTATATTTATAAAACATTCTACAAAAAATAGTCTACACACCATTTAAAAAATGTTTAAAAAAAAGAAATTATAAAGGAATTAAATAACATACATTCATCTCTTTTTAAAATCCCAAGATAAAACCTTTGCTTAAAATAAAATTCAACCTTTATTAAGATCAGTACATTTATACTCATGTAGATAAAACAATTTCATTTAAAATAATTGTATTAAAACCTAATATTTACCAACCAATGGATGGAATAAAACACTTAAAAGTAAAAAAACATTAAAATATTAAAATTTAGACTTCATATCTTATGTAAATAAGTCAAAATAAATTTTATCCATTCAAAACATTTCTCAAAACATGCCTTATAATAATTAAAAGGTAAAATCAAGCATAAATTAAATATAGAATATATATAAAATGGGATCCATTGTAACAATTATGTATAATAATAGTAAAAAAATTAATTACCATATCATGTATATGAAATTTAATAACGGTTTGAAAATAATGTGTTTAGTGGGGATCTCTAATCTAATATCATTAATTGAAAAATCATCATCGGAATCTCACCGGTTCCTAGGGTGTGACAATATAAAACCTATACGAGTAGAATCAACAACCCATAGGTTCCCATCTATAACAACCCCATTAGAAAATGAATAAGGATATCATATCCTTAAAACTATACATGAAGTATCATATATATTACTTTATTAATGGTATGGAAAAAGAAAAAAAAAAGACATCATGTCCAGACAAAATGAAACACAAAAGATCACTAAAAATGGTGAAACTCCCTAATCGCCTAGCTTCTAGAAAATATATATAAAAAAGTGCCATATCTATAACCCAAAAAATAAATAAATGGGTCATGAGGAGGACAAAATAACATACCTTGGACTAGAGTTTTGATTTATCTAAGAAAAAGTAAGGGAGGAGTGCTGACAACAGGGGATTTCTGTGAAAGTTTAATATATCGTGGCTAAAGTGAGTGTGTTTGGGTTCTTCAAATATATTATGGGGACTTCTAATGATGATTTAAAATTACAATTTATAAATATAACTTTTAGGAACTAAATAATTACCTTAAATACTTACTCAATATTGGTTCCGTAATTATTCAATTAATGGAAAATCAAATAAATGATATTAAACATAGTAAACATATTATAATTAGAGATAATTAAGGTGATCCACTAATTTTCTACATTTCCTTGACATTTTGGGGTTGTTTTCAAATATATTTTTACAATTATAAGTGTTTTTTGATGATATTAAAGTCAATTAAATGAATAGTGTCAAAATTGACTATAAAGATATTTTATGAAAATAATACTTTATTAAATTATTTAAAAATCATAAAATTATTAAATAATGAAAAAAGGGGATAATATATGTTTTAAAATATCATAACTTATCCATTTATTAGTGAATAGTTACCGTATGTGTAAAATTATAACCTTTTAAGAGTGAAAAATATGTTACCACGTGTAATGTTAAAATAGGTTAATTAAGGGGTCAAACCAAAAGATAAGTCATTAAATATTAATTAAACCTATCCAAAACATATTTTTTTTATGATATTACAACCCTAACCTACCTTTGGTTTTAATTCATGACCATTTGGAATTATTTTCCTCTATAATAGTCTTATTATATTTTATTTTTTAATAAATTCCAAAGGTGCCCCACACCTCAATTATAAAAGGGAACGTCATCCCTCACTTCATTACACCACATTGAGACTTATATCTCAAAAATACTCATATAAATTATATTATAAACTTCCTCATCCATATTCTAGAGATTATGGTCTTCCAAAAATACAAACATTAGAGCCCTTCAGTGGAGATATAAATGATTCATTTTGAGGAATAGGTGATCACTCAAACTGATCACTTTCATTTTCTACTCTTGTTTACCTACTATAAATATATGATATTTATCATAAAATGATAACTTACCTATCCTAAATATGAATAAATTTTATAATAATTATGAAAACACTATTATAAACCCTTTTCCCATTAAATAATAAGTGAAATTATCACTCGTGTTTATATAGGGCGTACTGTCTCCACAGAGCAATACAATTCATTCTTCATCACCATATTTTATGAATGTAAATTATGATGGTTTTAATGTTTATATATGACATATATAAAATAATTAAAATTATTTAAATATACTATCATCTCTATATTGATATCATCAAATATTTTTTTTGAAATGATAATGTATATCATGTGTACGTATGTACTACCATCTCCACGATGCGGTCTGATTCATTTTTCAATTATATTTACCTTTTTTATATCTCTAATTTTTATGAATGATTATAAATATGTTAATAAATAATATATATGATTTTTATACCATTATTAAAATTATGTATATGATGATACCATGATCAAAGTATAAGGATTGGAACTATCTAAGAAAAACATGCTTGGAAAATGAAGCTGTTATCACCTAGAGTAGTGATTTTAATAAAAAAATTACTTATAAACAGGTGATAATATATTATAAATAAATAATAAATGGTGTGATAGATATATGGTTATATAATTAATTTATAATAAATATATATTTATTATACAGGAGGTTTGAACTTGAATGAGTAAATGAGATACTTGAGGTAAGGGTTTATTTCAGAACCTCATCATTATTCAGAATTGTATATATTTATGTCTCTACTGAGGAATATTTCTTTTCCATGTCAATTTTTTCTAAAAATGTATTTATTATTCTCCTAAAAAAATTTAATGTCATTTTTACCCATGTTTGACATTTTCATAAATGTGTTGAAAGGGATATTTTTCTCATTTTCTAAATGAGCTACTTTGTGACTCTTTAAAAAAAATATTAGAGGATTTGTTTTTTCAATTATACAGAATGAGTGGATTTCCCTTCCATAATTATTCCTTAATTATTTGAATATTAATTTATAGGTTTACAAGTTTATTTTCAATGAAAAGAATTCATTAATAAGTGTGCATATTTATATAAAAAGAGAGGTTATTTTAAAAAGGAAAATTTATTTACCTCAAGAATTATTCCATGTGATCTTTAGAAAAAAAATTTACATTTAAGATGACATCCTTTTGTGATAATTAAGTATTCTTTAGGATATGATCCAAGGATACCATCCTAATTTTTTTATACATTTTATATGTTTATGATGAAAATATCATGACAAAACTGTTTCCATTTTTCACGAGTTATACATTGATGAAATTTGTTTCCTTTCTTGATTTCTTATATGATAAATTTTTTATGATCTTGTGGAACATGTATGTGTGATTTTATTTCTATTATGGGTGGTACCTATAAATAATTATAATTAATAGGGTAAATATAGATAACTCAAAAGGTAAATATGTTATCCACGGACCTAGTTTAGGTTCACAAATTTATGCGTGGACCTAGATTTCATGTCCATAAGTTTATGTGTGGACCTGGATTCCATGTTCATAAGTATATTTGGGGACTTGGATTTCATGAACATAAAATCATGAAAGGACCCAATTTCATTCCCATAAGTTTATACAATGGCCTAATTTTATGTCCATAACTTAATGAGTGAACCTGTTTCTGTTTATAATGTTCATAAAGTTATAAGTTTAAGTATTGCCACAACTCCATGTCTTATGTCAATGTTATGATCTCATATATTATGTTCATTGATTATTTTATGTTTATTGTCTTCTTAACTGCCAATATTAATTCCAGGACTCAATACTGTGATCTATGGTATATAGTATGTTTATTTCAAATGTTATGTTCATGATCTCACAACCTTAAGCTCATGTTATGCTTATATGATTATTGGTATCTCCCTTGTTTCCCCTTACTAAAAATATAAAATCACCCTTTCTTTTGATTCCTTTCCAATAGTTTTTAAGAATAGTTTCATAAATTATGTTTCTAATTAGGGTGTTAGTTATGAAGAACCTAGTGGGATATAATATAGAATATTTATGAACTTGTTGTTTGTGTGTCCAACTTTCTAAAGGAACTAGACCTATATAATTATGGAATGGATTGAAATGTTATGTAATGAATGTTAATATAATTATATGTAATAACTATGAATGAAAAGTTTGGGTTGTTATAATAATAGTAAATATCATTAAATCATATCAAAATATCTAAGAAAAATATCAAATCTAAGACATGATTTTGGAACACCCAGGGTAAGTGGCTTAATAAGAAGAAGAGTTGGCTAGACACTCCCCAACACTCACCTCCCTAGTTCCTAAAATCCCATCACCATTCAACCAATACTCCCCAAAAAATCAATATTTATTTGATATCATTTTTTAATGAACCATCCTGGGTCTATAACACACCATGATTGAGTATATATTTATTTTGAAATAAACTTAAAGTATTTGACACCTCGATTTTAAAAAACCCCAAGTCTAAATAAATATGTGATATTATATAACTTTAAAACCTAACTATTGGACATGTGGATATGAATGAGATTGTCCACATTATAAAATAGATATTTATATATGTGTGTGTTTTCCTAAATTCAAATGTATTGATTAATGACTAAGAAATGATTATTGATATTTTTAATAAAATTACTTCATGATTAAAAGGCATGTTTTTTGAAGAAATTGTTTATATGTTTGATGAATTATTATCTAAAAAGTAATATTGACCAACATTAAAATATTTATTTAAATTAAATTTATTGTTAATGTGTGAATAAAGATCCATAAATTAGTTATCTAAATGTTAGGAATAAAGATAAAATCATTTGAAGGTAAAAAGAGTTATTTTACACAAAACTGTTTGTTTGAGCATTATAGGGTTTATACCATAATATATTAAATAAATAATTATTTAATAATGGTTTTAAGTAAATTTATAGATTATATATTCAATCAATTATTTTAACATTTATTTGATATTTTTTACTAGGAAATGAATAAAAGTGAATTTAATTTTAGGCTTTGAAATTTATTTTTATTAAAAATTGATTCATTGTGTTTAGAATGCATGTTTTAAAATTAATTTATAAAATATATATAAATTGAATTTTATAAAATGGAATCCATATTTATAATGATAATGTATAATGAAGAGGTATAAATCTTAATCAATATCTTTAAATTTTACTTCTCCATCCATATTATCTAAACCAATTTTATCCATAATAACATGGTAAATCCAGTATAATCAATATATTGAGATATTATCATAATGAATTCACAACCATTTCCCTCATCTTTTTAGTCAAATGGGAAATGAAAGTATCACATGAGCGTACGTGTGAACTACCGCCTCCAAGTAGCAATATGATTTTTTTTCCATCACTACCTCACATTGAAGGATTTGATTATAGATTTAATAAATATATGTGATAATAGAAATATAATTATGATTTTTGAAGGATAAAATATTATTTATCTTTCAATCATTGTTTTTTTCTTAAAAATTAAGACAATTTTCATGCGTACGTATGGACTACCATCTCGATTAATGATGTAATTAATTTTTCTATATATACCTTTAACAAATGGTTATAAATTTTTATATAATGAATATATATGATGTTTATATCATGATTAAAATATAGGATATTATAGAACCATGATCAATTTACAAGGACTAAAACTTCCAAAATGAAACTTTCCTGATAAAAAGAGACAGTTAACACCCAGGAACAAAGATTTTAATATAGAACTATTAATAAATGGTTATTAAAATGTAATGAGTGGTCCATATATGGTATTATATGTATTAAAATATTTTTTTAATTGAATAATAATAAATTTAAATTTATTATATAGGATTTTAGATCTCTTATGAAGCAAGATGAACTTGAGGAATGTTTTTTAAGTTAGAATCTCATTTTTATCAGAATTGTTTATGCTTAAATTTATGATGATGAAATTATATGATCTATATATCCCAAATATTATGTATTTTTTATTCTATAGTTATTTATATATATTAAATGTTTTAATTTTATTTTCCTTCTCATAAGTACTCAAAATTATGAAAGAATTTTTTAAAAAAATTTGACATTATTTTTCACTTCGGTCAACAATATTTACCCTCCATGGCCATTTTTTATTGAAAATAATCTCTATAATGTTATTAATATTATCTAATTATTTATTAAAGAAACTTTTATTAAAGTTTTCCTCTCTATAAAAGGGTTTAAAATTAATTTTCTTATCATTTTCCAAATGAGACACTTATACCAAAGGTGTGAACAAGTCTTTGTTTCAATATATACTGCATAATTGGATTATCCCACCATCATGACTACACAATTATTTGAAAAGTTCTTTACAAACATCAATGTTTTATTTAAAATAAAATCAAACACTCTAACACTTTAAAATATATTTATTTTAGAATAAATTTAATTTTGTTGATAGCATGTGACGCATGCAACACCAGGTTTAAAAAGAAATACTCTATTAAAATATTATTTAAACATGACCATTATAAAATATCCATTAAGTTTGAGGGTATGAATATTACTAATAAAAATATGAATATTATTGTTATATATTTATTATAAATATAATAATAATTATTTGAAAGTAAAATAATTATTTCCTCAGAAAATATATTGTTCTAAAAAGTGGTTTAGTCGACTTCGCGCACATAACATAAAATTATTTTTTTCACTTTTATAAGATTTTTTTTGAAAATAAAATTTAATTTTTAAATCCTAATATAAAAATTATCTTAGGATGAAGGTTTTTTTTCAGAAAGGATTTATTTTTTGATGAATAGTGAAATACTAAATTTTAATTGAAAATTGTCTTTTCATTTAAATTATTTATAATGTTAAATAATATTTTAAATTGGTTATAAATTAAAATTAGATAAATTTTGTATCAATTAATATAATTTATTCTATTTTAATAATTTTCATATTGAATTTTGATATAAAAACTCTATAAACTTAAAACCTGATTTCTTACCGTGTTTGTGAGATTAATTTTAAATTAAAATTTTCCAATTCTATGAATTAAATTTTAAAAGATGGATTTAATATTTTTAATTAGAATAATTTATAATTTCTAATAATTTAAACATAATTTATGAAACAAATGAATAGTGAAAATAGTAAAAATTAATTATTATGGTTAAGGTAAAAATGGATTTTTCGAGGGATTAAACTAAAAAGATAATGGTTTAAAAAACAAAAAATCTTCTCTAAAATATATTTTATGACCATATTTATACCTTATACCTTCTATGTTTTATAATGGTATATTATTGGATCCCTGTGACATGAACAAAATGTAGGTTGAATTCATTCATTCCCAAAATTACAAGTGTCTCACTCACCTCACCTATAAAAGGACACCCCCTCTCCTCTCATATTCACACCATAGAACACATTTGGTATGGAATATACATAATAAAATAACTTAAAAAAATGATACTCTCATCCTTGAAGCCTTATTTTTATCATAAATCCAACCTATGAATTATTTGCTGCAAACCTAATAAAGATACTCTAAGAAGAGATAATGTTCTTCATTGAGCATTTTTATTTTATTTATTCCTCCACCAACATTAATTATATTTTAAACGGTTATGATATAATAAAATTTTTATATTTAATATAAATATATTTTTTATTATAATTACATGACCTACAAACACCTCTACTTCCATCAAATGGGTTACAAAATCATCATTTATGTGTACGGCGGACTACTGCCTCGTGAACCAATATAATTCGATTTTCCATTACCACCTTTCACGGTTAGTTATGATGATGGATATAGAGTATATATATGATATTTATACCATAATTATACCTATTTATTAATGATATTATATATACCTTTTTACATTTCATTCTGTAGGGGATACGATAACATCAATCGTGTGTATGGAGGACTACCGCCTCGCGAAGCTAGGTGATTCATTTTCCATAACGCATTACATAAAAGATAATAAGGATAAATTAAGTGAATATATGTGATATAAATTACATAATTTTCATACTAATGACATATTTTTCATTTTTAAAATATAATATATCATTTTCTTCCTTACACTTAAAAATTATGGCATCGCTCATGTATGTGAGGACTACCACCTTCATGAAGCGATGTGACTCCCTTTTCATCACCACAACACATGGATGATATATATTAGTATATTTAAAGAAATAATAAGGTATTTATGATATTATTATAATTTTTTAAATAAAAAATATTACTTTCCTCCTTTCTATAATTATTGTTGAAAAATGGAAATGTTACTCATTCCAATGTACAACCTACTGTCTCTATTATCAAAATGTACTTCATTTATCAAAAAAATATTTCATGATTGGTCTTAAAATTTTAAATTATTTATAAAATGATAATTATTTAATTTTTATTATTATATTTATATTTAAATAATCACCTCTTAGACCAATAGTCACCTTCTGAAGTCATTTTTGACACATTAGTTAAATATTGTCAAAACAACTGATGTAAACCAAAATTGTTTATGTAATCACATATATCATGGTAATTATTGAAATAAAAGGAATAATAAACTTTAAAATAGTTATAAATATGTTACATAATTAACATAATTTTATTAATTATGAATATAAAGAAAAAATGTGATGAGTCAGGTTCAAGGTAAGCGACTTCATCTCAATTTACCTTCATTGAGGCATATTATAATGTTATGCACCTAATTTATTTTATTTGTTTTATATACTAACCATTGAAATAGAATATAAATTATTAATCCATTATTCTGGGTATTTTAATTTTTAATTTTAATTATTTCATCCAATGGTATTTGACTTGGAAATTACCAAGTGGTAAATGTTATTATTCTATCTCTCTTTCCTTTGTGATTGTTAACATTCTCTTGAAACAATCACATTATTGTCATAATTTTTTACTATATATTAAATTTATATTAAATATACATATAATTTTTTGATTGATATTATTTTTTCCTAAACCATATAACATTATTACATATGGTGTTCACTTTGAAAGTTAATTAATTAACTTGGGAAATGTTGATAAATTTGTATCCTTTACTCAATACAAATAATTGACGATAAGGCATATTTTTTATTAATTAATTTGATTATTAAATATATAAACATTTATTTGGATATGAAAGACAAGGGTGGGATTAGTTATAGATGTCCCCTTGATGCATCAGTAGTCTCGTGAGATAAATCATTTTTTCAAGTCAGATGGGTTTTTACCCAGTAGTTTTAAACTATCCTAAAGATACATTTTGATGGTAAAGGTATCATTTATCTATGAAACATGAAATCCAATAGTTAATAATTTAGTTTATTAATAATTTAGTTATTGTTATTATCCCTGATATTTCAACAATGATATTATCTATGGATTCATTTTGTTCTTCAATTATTCATTAAATGGAAGGTGTATTCAGTAATTTACCTATCCATATTGATTATTCCTTATATACCATGATATTCATGTTATTTAATTAGAATGTGTGTTTATTTTTTTACATTTACATGTTTATTATTTATTCATGATAGCTTCCATTTTATGTAACCCTTACTGAGTATTTGATCTCACCTTTAGTTTTTTTCTTTTCCACATGATATGGAGAAGAAATATTTGAAGGAGTTTTCAAGGATGCAGTTCATTTGATTTTATACTCTGTTATGTTTTATTTTCTATTCCCAAGGTAAAATGGGTATCATTTATGTATTTATTTCTCCAAAATTTCTAAACTAATCCATCCTTCTGGGTTTCAATCCTTGTATCTATGACAATGTAATAAAATAAGACACCAACTCTAGGATACTAGAGTTGGGGTATCTATATAAAATATGTTCCATAATATTTTAGAAATATTTATATTTTAAGTAACTAATTTCAAAAATAAAAAGGTATTTTTATTAAGAAATGTTTTAGTGATCTTTTAAATGGATTTTTATTTATAACAGTTTAATTTTATGTTTCTTATGATTTACCAGGGATATGATCCAATGTTATCCTAATTATTATTTATCTATATGGTTAATGATTTTGCGGATGAAATATTGATTGAGCCTATTTTATTTTATACTTGATAAGATTTTATATAATGATAATTCTTTTCAGGATATTTTGACATACATTTTAAGAGATTATGAATTTTTAATGGGTGGGTTTATTGTAGACCTATAATGTATTGAGTAAAGATTAATGTTATATTATCTCAAAGGGAACATGTAAGGTTATCCAAATCCCAAAAATTGGGTGCACAAGAGGGTATACCAATTCCTAAGATAGTTACATGGGAGGTTATCTCAATACAAATGTAGGTACATGGGTGGTTATCCCAAGTTTAACATGTAAATAATTACTTAGTGGGTATCCTTGAAATAAGAGTTATATGATTTTTATTATTCCACACTTTATTCCACTATTTTATAACATGATACTATGTAAATGTTATTCTCTCATGGATAATATTCTTTGATTCCTTTATGATTCATATATTTTAAACTATTAATCATTATGACATGACTTGTGATTATGATTTATGAATTATTGGGTATGGTTTTCAAATGTTAATATCAAGTTCCCATACACTTATGATCATGTTATGATTAAATGATCATTCATATCTCAATTATTTATCTTTATTGAGCTTCTAATGTCTCCCATTATTATGTTTCATTTTCCTTAGGATGTGAAAGAATATTTTAATTCCAATATATCTAAGAAGGTCTCTACATAGGAAGAACTTTGTGGGATATGAAATATATCATTTTGTTCTAGTTATTTTTGTATCCAAATTTCCAAATTCACTAAACCATTATGGTTCTAGCATGGATAATAATGATTTTTAATTAATATTCATCTACTAAGATGTAATATTTATGTATGTAAGGTTTGGGTGCCTAAAATAATATTAGAGAAAGGTTTAGTTATTTTTTGGAAATTGTGATGAGATATCTTTTGTGTGAAACCTTAGGATAATCCTAAGTATAGGATAACATCCTAAGATTTTATAAATAAAGGAGTGTGGTCTTATTATAAAATAAATTCCTATCTGGATACTAGTAAGTGAATTTGGTTGTGTCATAGATGCACATAGGGGTAACAACTCAGAATGGGGTGGATTGGGTATTAACTAGATTATCACGGAAGCATGATGAGTAGGTCTAAGACTGCACACCTGGGAAGACACTTTTAGGGGATATGATTATATTGATTCTCATTTTCTTTATAAACTATTATTAAGGATTTTAATAGATGATGAACATGGATAAAATAGATTAATGTTTCATTGTTTGGAAAGAGAGTTTTATGATTTAAAATTCATATAAATTATTTTCATGATTATATGGTTTCTGAATATGATTTTTATTTCTCATGATATATTTTTTGGTTTTACTCAATTTTTATAACCAAAAAAATCATGTTAATGTTGAATTTAATGTAAATTTCAATTATTATCCTCCCGATTAACTATATTTTATGTGAGTTGGAATGTAAAATATTTTTTCATTGATTATGAAACTTTCTTAATACATGAATAATTTTGAGATTCAAAATGAAAAAAAAAAGATAGAACAATATTATTTTGAGTTCTTAATAAGTCAACATTTATATTATTTTAGTGATTCCTTTGATCCGCTAATTTCTAAGAAATGAATCGGTACCACTGAAAATATATTTTCCATTATACTGAGTTTAGAGTATGAAAATTTTATTTTGGATGTTTATTTTTTAGATGTTAAAGATGATCGATAGTGGACTCCTATCAATAAAGTATCACCAAAATAATAAGTTAACTCTATGGAGTGGGATGTGTTTAGAAATTTATTTTTCAATAATTAATTTCCTCATATTTTTATTTGAAAATAATAATGTAACTCCTTGAGAAAAAAGTGAAAATGATGAATCCATTAGTACTTATATAGAAAATTTTACAATTATTTCAAGGTACTCTTTTGTTATTATGATTTAAATAGTAATTAATATTGAATGATTATTTAGAGGCTTAAAATTGTGTCTCTAAATAATTTTACCCATAAGAGACTTTAGTATCTTGTGTGAAATAATTCTATGTTCTCTCAAGGTTTAAGTGGAGATCGGTGTTACAAATCCACCTCATAGTTTTGATTAAAAACTAAATAAGGAATTTAAAGGAAATTATAATAATAAAAACTAAGGAGGGAAGAAGATTAGTGTTCCAATATGTCAGGAGTGTGGGAATAAACATAGAGAAAATTTTATTAAGGGGAATAGTAAATACTTTAAGTGTTGAAAGGAAGGACATCAGGAAATCTAATGCTGAAGTGATGAGAAGAAGTTGGATAATACACTAACCAAACTCTAGTGTTTCAAATGTAAGAAGGATGGGAATTATGATAACCAGTGGAAAAAACTAAGGGTTAATGATGATGATGATCGATGTCAGCTGCCTCTTAATCCTAGAGACAAATTTAAATATCATGAGATCTCTACTTCCAATGTGGTTATGATAAGAAAGTGGTGAAATTAAAACATACCATCAACTCTAAAAATTTTAATTTATTATTTGATTCTAAATATACTAACTCTTTTATATCTAAAGAATTTTATAAGGGTATCACATTACCACCTTAGTGATTAGATGATGAAATAGTAATAAAAACTTTTAATGGTATAATCATCACATTTCATGTCTATGATTATTCTATGATTAATGTTTCTGAAAATTTTCTTCCCAAAAATATCATTATTATTCCTCTATTTAAATTTAATGTTATTTTGGGAATGGACTGGTTGTTTTATATAAATCCCATATAAAATTACAATTAAAGTAAGTCTCTTTTTATGTTATAAAGAAACCTAGAATCATCTATTTATGAGAGGATAAATATGAACATCCAAAGGAAATTATATCCATTGTGTGGATCATGATTCTTTTTCAAAGGGGGTATTTATCTCGGATGGTAGAGGATAATCTCAACAAAGAAGATATGCCTATTGTATAGGAGCGTGTTAATGTATTTCTAGAATATTTTCTTAATATTCCTCCAACTTGTGAAGTTGATTTTTCAATATAACTCACACCTGGTTCTACACCTATTTTAAAGACTCCATATATAATAGACCCAATTAAGTTGTAGGAATTTAAGAAGAAACTCTAGGAAAATTATGTTAAGGTATTAATTTTTCCAAGTGTGTCAGCATAGGGTGCACCTATCCTTTTTTTAAGAAGAAAGATGGATTAAAGATAGTCTTAATTGATTATCAATAACTTAATAAGATCACAACAAAGAATAATTATTATCTACCTCATATTGATTATTTTTCCAATTAATTAGGAGGAGCTTGATATTTTTCATGATTGATCATCAATATATATACTATCAATTGAGGGTCAAAAGTGAAAACATACATAAGATAACCTTCTATACATGGTATGGACACTATGAATTTATATTTATTCCATTTGGCCTTCTAAATACTTCCACTATCTTTATGGATTTAATGAATAGAGACATTATATATTAACTTTATCAATTTATGGTAGTATTTATAGAAGAAATTATTATATAATATAAGATTAAGGAATAGTATGAAGATCACTTTAGGATTTTATTGAAATTCATTAAGAAGGATAATTTGTATTAAAAATTTACCTTGTGTAAATTTTATTTGTATAAATTTTATCTTTTTTATCATATAATCTCAAGTGAGGGTATATCGATGGATCCATAAAAGATGAAAGTCGTTAAATGTGGTCCACAACCAACCATTGTGACATAGATCCATAGATTCCTTGAATTTGTTTAATTTTATCAAAACTTTTTCAATAATTTCTCATTATTTTCTAATCCAGTCACCAAGTTAACTTGGAGGTGAGTCAAGTTCCTTAGGACAAATGAATGCAAGGAAAATTTTAAGGAGCTAAAAAGAAGTTGGTTAGAGGACACGTACTCACACTACACTACAGTGGAGAAGGTTTTTTGATCTATAGTGATGCATTAAGGAATAAATTTGTATAAGTTCTTATGAAAAGTGATGTGGTGGTAGATTATACCTCATGCTAATTCAAGGTTCAAGAGAAAAATTACCCAAATAATTATTTGGAGTTAGTATAGATAATATTTTCATTAAAAATATAGAGTTATTATATTTATATAGAAATGTGTGACATATATACAGATCATAAAAATATAGATTATATATTCACCTAGAAATAGTTAAATATGTTATAGGGATGGTGTTTTGAGTTGATTAAAGATTAAGATTTCTCAATACATTACCACCATAATAAATCAAATTATGTGGTTGACACTTTGAGTTGAAAGGATCATGAAATCTTATCTATGGTGAGGATCACAAAAGATCTAGTATTTATGGATTTAAATAGTATATAAATTTAAATCATAGAGGAAGTGTAGAAATATTATCTTTCTAAAATGAGTGATCAACCATCTATACATGTGAAGATTAATAAGGAATAGTCAGAAGATGATGAGATAAAAAATAAGGTAAAAAAGTTCATGAGATCAACCTTGATTGTAATAGAGTGATAAGGTTCAATAAATGAGTATGTTTCCCATATATATCATACTTGAACAATGATCTATTGAAAGAAACTCATAGCTCATCATTCTTTATTCATCCTAATAGTACAAAGATGTATAGAGATCTAAAAGATGATTTCAAGTGAGACAACATCAAGAGGGAAATTGAAAATTATGTAACATTATTCTTAGTATGTTAGAAAGTTAAGGATGAGAGATAAAATTCTAAGGGGATTTCATAACCATTTCCCATACTAGAATGGAAATGGGAAAATATCACTATGGATTTTATCATTAGACTCCCAAAAACATCTAAAATCCATAATGATATTTGGGTTGGAGTTGATCACCTTAAAAATTCTTTACATTTCATTTCTATCAGAGAATATTTCTCTCTTGATCATGTTTCTTGTATATAAATTAAGTGATAAGGTATCATGAATTACAACCTTCTATTATATTATTTTGAGATCGTAGTTTCACCTAGAATTTCAAGATAAGTCTTCAACAAGATATTGATAAAGAGTTGGGTTTTAGTACCACCTATCATCCTCAAAAAGATGGTTCATCTAAAATGACCATTTATAATCTAGAATATTTATTAAGATCCTATTTTCAATATTTTGAGGATGGTTTGGATCAACACATTCCTCTTATCAAAGTCTCTTATAATAATATATTTCATTCAATCATTCAGATGGATCCTTATGAATCCCTCTATAGAAAGAAGTGAATAACTCCAATTTACTATGATGAAGTTAGAGAAATAAATATATTGGGACTTAAATTAGTTGAGGAAATTTTATAGAAGCATGATACATTTAGTAGAAAATCAAGTAAATTCAAAGTTGACAGAATAGTTTTGCTAACAATTTCTGGTGAGATATGTAATAAAAATCTAGTGAAAATTTATTCTATTAATTTCTTCTTAGAAGAAGGTCGTGAAACACGGAGAGATAATAAAGTTTTTTCCTAGATATATCTGCATTTTCTAGACTCTTGATCAAGTTTGTATTTTATCTTATCACTTGGAAATTCCACATAACCTCTCCCAAATTCAAGATGTGTTTTATGTATCTACCTTGATAAAGTAAATACCATATCCTTCACATATATTTAACTCATAGGTCATACCACTATAGTATAATATTTTATATGAAAAATATTCAATAAAAATATTGTATTATATAGATAATGTTATACTGAACAATATTACTCACCTGGTTACATTTCTCTGCAAGAATTTAAAATTCACAAAAGTTATATGGGAACTTGATGATGTGATGAAACTGAGATATCCTCATTTTTTATATACAAGTGATAGAATTTTGATGGTAAAATTAAATTTTAAGGGGTGAATTTAACATCCAAATATTTTTTATATATTTCTTTTGAAATCAACTAGAAATATTTAATACCTTTCTTTACACACAATCCCGAGTCTAAATTAATCTACAATATAGTATACATTTATAATCTAGTTGTTGTATTGGTGAGTATGAATAGTATTAATAAAATTATGATATATATATGTATATATTCTTAAATTTAAATGTATTTATTAATTTATAATATATGGTGGTTATTTTTTTAATAAAATCATTTAATAATTAAAAGTCATATTTTTGAAGAAATGTATTTTTCACATGTTATCTATTATTATCTAAAAAATTATATTGTTCTATATTAAAAAATTTATTTTAATTAAATTTATTGGTAATTTATGAATAAACATCCATACCTTTGTTATCTAAAGGTTAGGAATGAAGACAAAATCATTTAAAGGTAAATAGAGTTATTTTACATAAAAAAATTATATGTTCAATATGTTTTTCACCATAACAAATTAAATAAATAATTATTGGTTAATAATTATAAATAAATTTATAGATTATATATTTAATAAAATATTTTTACATTCATTTTATTGTTTCTAATATGAAATTAATGAAATTAAATTCATTTTTATGATTAGAATCCATTTTTCTAAAATTTTATTTTCATTGCGTTATTCATGATTATTTTAAAATTAATTTCAATCACTTGTAGAAAATGATTTTTATAAAATGTATTGAATTTTTCTGATTCATAATTTAAAAAATATTTAATGATTCCACATTCATTTATTGTCATAATTAATAGTAAAAATATGAAAAAAATACAATATTTTACGTTAAAATTGGTTTATCTAGGGTTAAAATTAGAGATAAATAAAATATTGTCCCATAAACTTATCTAATTCTTATTAATTGAATATATTTAAACCATATATTATCTTAAAATTTAATTCTTGTACATTTTTAAGTATTATACTTTATAATGACCATAATTATATTTAAATCGTATAAGCAATTCCAAGGGTGTTTCCCCCCTCGCTTATAAAAGGGAAATACCACTCAAACCTCATCCATGAATTTGATCCATATAAATCATAAAATAATTTACCTAATAAATTAATATCTTATTTATATTCATTCTATATCACTTTTTATTCTTCTAAGACTAATCTTTCAAAGCTTTTGTTGTAAGTTAAAGGAAGTCTCTTAAATAATATGTATAAATATTAATCGAACTATTTCAAATTTATTTCTTATTTCACCTTATATTAGTATATTATAACCATAACAACATGATGAACCGAGTATCATAAATATAATGAGATTCTCTTTTTTTAATTTCAGAACCATTTCCCACCTTCTTTCCACCAAATGATAAATGAAAGTATTGCTTGTGCGTACGTGAGACCTACTGGCTCCACGTACTGGTATGATTCATTTTACATTACTACCTCATATTGATTTTTATAATGATATATTTAATAAATATATATGATATTAATGATATAATTATTATTTTTTAATTATTAAATATTATTTAGGATTCTTTGTTTATATTTTTTAGAAAATAAAAACAGCATTCATGTGTATATGTGGGCAACTCACTCTATGAATAGTGTAATTAATTTTTCTATATCTTTATTTTATGGATATTTATAAATATGTATATAATGGATATAAATGATAATTATATCATGATTAATATTTTATAGATTATGGAACCATGATCAATAAAAAAGGACTGGAAATTTCGAATCGAAACTTTTAGGAAAAAAGAAACAGTTAACACCTAGGAATAATAATTTTAATAAATAATTATTAATAAATGGGTGTTAAAATTTTATAAGTGGACCATAAATAATATTTTAAGTATTAATATGTTTATTTATATAAATATAAAAAATTAAAATTAATTATATTGGAGGTTATAGTGCTATTAAGCAAGACGAGATGTTACATTCTCATTTTTACAGGGATTATTTATGCTTAAATTTACAATGATGAAAGTATATGATCTATCTATCAAAAATATTATACCTTTTCTTATCCTCTATTTATTTATGAGGATTTCATGTTTTTATTTCATTTCCCTCTCCCTAAGTACCCAAAATTTTGATAAAATGTGTTTAAAGAAAGTAGACATTGTTTTCTCTATAGAAAGGAGTATTTTTCTTCCATGTCCATATTTTCATTAAAATGTTTTCAAGAGTGTTTTTTAATATTATATAAAGAATTATTATAGAAAATTTTACCCATATTTACTTTCTATAAAAAAATATATTTTTCTTAAATGAGGTTTTTTTACCGAATTTGTGAACAGAATAATTGTTATAATGTATATTGTACGAATAAAATTTCTCACCATCATGAATAATCGCAAACTTGAATATTAATTTATATATTCCCATGATTATTTCCAAATAAATATTTTTGATTAATATTTTATAAATTTTTTTATTTTGAATAAGTGATATAAAAATGAAAAGTTCATTTTCCTCAAGACATATTTTAGTGGAATTTTAAAGGTATTTCCATATATAACAAAATTATTTTATGTTTCTTATTATTTATTATAATATGATAAAATGTTACTATTTTCATTCTTTATTTGGATGATTTATGATTATGATGATGAAATATTGATTAAAACCATTTTCTTTTTCATTGATTAAGAATTTATGTAATGATAAATGTTTTCATGATATTTTGGATTATATATGAATGGATTATGATTATATAATGTGTGGTTCCATTATTTCTCTCCAATTCATTAGAAAAATATTAATTTTTATGAGCGTAAAGGCTAAATGAGAGGTTATCTGAAGCTCAAAAAGAGGGTATACAGGAGGTTATCACAATTCTAAAAAGAGGGTATATGAGATTTTATATTAAGTATGAAGCTTGTACAGGGGTGGTTATCTCAGTCCTAACATTTGAATAATGTTGTAACACCACAAGATTTTATATTTCTCTTTAAATAAATTTAATTTCATTGGTAGCTTATGATATATGAAACACCACGATTAAAAGAACCACAAAAACCTTTTGAAATAAAATTATGAGATATTTTTATGATTTTTTAAATAATCATGCCAATAATATCTTAAGAATAATTTATTTTGTGAATATTATAAACATATTTAATTTTTAGTGAATAGTGAAAAATAAAATTTTTTATAAAACTGTCAATTTTTTTCAATAAATCAAGAAATTTAAAATTCCAATTCTATTTTAGATTTAAATTGAGATAATAATCATTTTATTTAAAAAAAATTATTCCATTATGATTAAAATTTTATATGAATCTGATATAGGTCAGTTTTTTAGCATAAAACACATTTTTCATCTAATTTTACTGGTGTATTTTTAAAATTAATTTCTATAACTTAGTGGAATTGAATTTGATAAAATGGATTACATATTTTCAGTCATTAAGTTAAAATTTTTTAAGTATTTATCTTTTATTTTTTGAAATTATGAATGGTAATATTGGTAAAATCTATCACCACACTAAAGGGTAAATTGGGTAGTTATGGTCAAAAACTATTCTGATATGGAATAAATTCATTCAAAAACCCATAATTATTTCATTGGGTGATTCTATTTTATAAATAATCATTAAAACCTAGAAATTGAGACATTTGTTTCCATTCATCTTTAATTTTTACTTTTATAATATTTAAATAAATGGTAATGTCAAAAATGTCACTTTCTTGTACTTTATATCATTCATATTTTGTGATAGCGATAAAAAATTATGTTCGGTTATAAATATTTATTTGAAATATTAATGAATTTTTTTATCATGGCAATTTATTTTTAATTTTTTAAGATGAAATAATTACCTAAAAATCTTATACAATGTCGATACAATTCTTGTAAAAGTATTAGAAAAATCATGTGGACAATTTTAAGAACTCTAAAAGAAATATTTTAGGGTGATATATAGTTCTCCGTGAATTATATGTCTAAATATAACATATTAGGGATGTGTAAAATATTTATATTCAAATTACCTATTTTCTTTGATGTCATTAAAGTCAAATTAATTGAATAATTTCAAAATTTGCTTTAATGATATTTTATAAAAATAATATTATATTAAAATATTCAAAAAACATAAAAAATAAATATAAAAATATAGACAAGATATGGTCAAAAATTTCATCCATTGGCCTTTTATTAGTGAATTATTAACTTATAATTAAAATTAAATCCATTAAATATTAAAATAGTTGTTAGTGAGGTTAAAGTTAAAAATAGTAATCAAAGGGGTTTATAAAAAAGATATAGTTTAAAACGAAATATAGACCTATATAAATTTTATTTGATGATTATAAAAGGAATATATCCTCATTATATTAGAATTTATTTAATTATGGAATAACTTATCTATAGTGAAGAAGGATTATTATACATTGATATTACATCATTTTTAATGAATATTCATTATATTACACAAATTCATGTCTGAGGACCATAATAGATTAGTGCCTTTGGAAACATGGAAACATACAATTATAGTATGTTGAATGGTATTTAATGTTTCCCACAATGATCTTCCCATTTATTACCTCTCATATACATACAATACATAAAACCTCTCTTCATAACCTAGGTAAGTGAAACATAAGGGTGATCATAGATGCATATTAAGGGTAAACAAGGGATATAAATAAGCATAACATGAGAATAAGGGTATGAAAACATGAGAATAACATTTTAAAACTATACACTGCATATCAAATATAATAATAATGAGTCATGGAATAAATATTGTAAGACTTTAATGATAAGATAATCAAAGAACATAATCCATGAGAGCATAACATTAGCATAAGACAGATTTTTTACATACACATAAGAATTTAAAATCATTCCCTAGAAGTCCATATAGATTTTTAAAACTTATCATGGCACTTTATGGGGGATAAACCTACATAAGTGGGACACACTACCATCCCCAGTGGTCGCCCTTTTATTATTTTGGAATGGGTTTACTCTAAATACCATCATAATGGAAAAATTACCTTATTATATCGGGTTCACTACCTATTCTAGCCATGCCAATCTCATGAGATATATAAATCTTTACCCACTCTATTGAATGGATATATTGGTCCCACCCATAACTTAATTAAATAATACATATGTGTGCCACAAGATCAAAAAAATACATCATATCATAACCCATGAAATGAAATAGGTAAAATTAATATTTCAATATATTATAACCTATGGAAAAAAGAGGGGGTTTATAGTCTTTTCATCATAGAAGATCCCATGAAAAGAAACGGGTTTCTTAATAATTTTTTCATGGTATAACCCATGAAAGAGAAATGGGTTTAAAAAAAAACTTTTCATCATAAACATAAACCATTCAAATAAAGAGTAATAATGGTTTCCTTGGATCATATCCATAATAAATCAAAAAATATATTAATGGATTTCATCTTATATGGAGAATGACTTTGAAATATCACTTGGGACATTTCATAAGAAAAATAACCTTCTTTGAAAATAAATTTTTAAAACATAAAAAAATTCAAAATAATTATTTTGGAAAACAACAATTGAAAACTTATAAAAGAATCTAAAAAATCATTTAAATTATTTCTGAATGAAAATATCATTTTTTCTCTAAAAACAATTTTTAAAACATAAAACATTATTGAAATTATATTCTTTAAAAATAATATTTGAAACTAATAACGGGTTATGTTAAAATAATTTAAAACAATATTTAAACATAAACCATTTTAAAATCTTTTTCCATGAAAATTAGCTTAAAATATTATTTTAAAACATTTTTTAAACATTTTTTTAAAATAAAATATATTTTTAACCAAAGATAGAAATAAAGTCTAATTTTCATAAAAACATTTTATTAAGTATCTTATATACCAGAGAGTGTAAAAATGGTACCATTACTTTAATATATCATGAGTAAGAGGAGGAGAATTAAATTCATGTGAAATCATGGGATGTAGATCATGAGATTTCAACATTTGAGACTTAATCATAAGCAATCATAATGAATGATGATATTGTAACATAAAATCTCTACCAGTTTGGTAACATTGAAACATATTTCCCATGAATTAAATAACATAAAATAAAACTTAAAATATCATTAGTATGACTAAATTCATGATATTACATGTCAAAATTATTTTATATAAACCCCATGAAAAAATATAGGTGTTTTTGTTTCAAAGAAGGAAAATTGAGACAAAAATCCCTTACTGATTTGTTAAGTATTCAACCATAAACCCCATGAGATAGAGATACTCAAATGGATATGTAAAACCAAATATTTTTTAGTATAATAATCATCAAATTCATTCATGGTATCTAAAAATAAAACATCAGTGAAATAGGTGATGAACATTGCTTGTGTCTCATAGATATAAAAGGTGAGACAAAATCCCTTACCTTAAGTATTGAATCAATCATACTTGTTAAAACCTATTTTATAATAAATATAATTTAATTATAATTTTTTTTTAAACCATATGGATATATATAATACCATATATTATTTTATTATGACCTTTTATTACATGTTTATTAACAATTCCATGTTAATGTTACATTTTGGGTAATAACTTCTTCTTTTTTCATATATGTTTTTATTTGTTATATTATCAGTCCTCTTACTTTGATCATGATTTAATAATAATAAAAATTTAAACCATGATATAAATATCATATATATTCATTATATATTCATTTATATTAATTTATAAAATTTAGTGATGGGAAATTAAATACATCGTTCATGGAGATGGTGGGTTATACATACACATGAATGTTGTTTTCATTTTCTTATCATATTGAAATAAAAAAAGTAAATTATATATATATATACATATATATATATATTATAATTAAATTATAATTTTTAGGTCTTATATATCACATATATTTATTAAACAATCCTTAATGCATTCTATGTGAAGCATGAATGAATCACATCACTTTTTGAGGTGGTAGTCCATCGTACACATGAGCAACGTTATTGTATTCTAAAAAAATTGAAAACATGAAGTTATGTTTAACATAATAGTTCCAAAATCATAATAATATCATAAATATCTTATATAAATAATATTTACATTATTATTCCCATCCTTGAAAGGTGGTAATGTAAAAGCGAATAGCATCGTTTCGCGAGGCGGTTGTCCACCATAAACAAGAATAATGATTTCATAAACCATTTGATGAAATTGTGTGTGATTTTAGGTCATAATCATAATATAAAATAATATAATGATTTGGAATATAATATTTTAATTATATTTTCATGATATAAAAAATTAAGGGGTTTAAGGAAGAAATTAAACCAAAACATTAATTGTGAACGTTGCCTCTTCTTTGGCTATCCTCCTTAGATTTTAACTAAAACCTTTTTTGGATAGAATTATGTCCAAAATAATGATTATAATATGAGGTGAGGTAATTAAGGAATTTATATGGGTATATATTGGTCAATTAAAATAGCTTGATATGTTTAAATAAATTGAGAGAACGAGCGCCCTTTTATAGTTGATGAGGAGTGGCGTTCTTGTAAATACTCAAAATTATTAACTATTTGGAGGTAAATATTACCTCAAGTAGGTCAAAATATGATAATTAAAGATTTATAGTGATGGTATTGTCTATCCACACCTCCAATACACAATTAAATACATTTTTTAAACATTTCATTTATTAAGTTTTGAGTATCCTTACTTTTACCATTTTGGTTTTTCACTATGGTTACTAGATTTCTAACATAAGTAATTTATCCTTTAAGAATAAATTAAAGTGTTAGTTATTAGAAAATTTATAACCAATTATTTTAAATTAGATATCTAATTTTTAAAGTTTATTTCCTTTGTGTGTTGGAAATTAATTTTAACATAAGCGCATGTAAAGCGCCAAAACACAGAATTAACCATAACAACGATAATAGAGTTTTTACTATTTAAGGGTCAATATGTTCATTATAAAATGAAAATTTTCCTTTAATGAACAATATTTTATATTTATTATAATTTTAAAATAACTTTACATAATATATCAATTTTAGTAATTATAAATCATTTAATAAAATATCATTTTTTATAAAATAACATTAATGACATTTATGACATTATTAATTAAATTTGAATTTAAAAACATCAATAAAATAGTGGAATTAGAATTTATTAATTTAAAACCTATTTAACATGATATATTCATCAAAAAAATTAATTTAATACAAAAATTCATTCTGTTTAATTCACTTTCAATATATTTATTGTCATTTATTTTTGTTAAATATTAACTAAATAATTACTACGTTGAAGTTTCTTTAGAATTTTAAGTAAATAATTCATCTATAAAAATTAAAAATAAATTATTATGGAAAAAACTATTTTATCATTAAAAATAATATATATATATATATATAAATAATAAAACTTATTTTGTTTTTCCCAATCCCAAATCATTATTAAAATAAAAAGTAAGAAAAGTACATTTTTCATCTTTTTCATTACTTAACTTATTATATAGATCATATTCAAAAGGAAAGTGGTGATTAATTTACATATTTCAAAGACTTTGATATACAAGGTAGAAATAAATTAATTAAAAAAATAAGATAATATTTTATGTCATTTTCACTCTTATCATTCTACTTTAACCCCCCCCCCCATGGTAAACCCTTTTTACTCTAACCGGGGTAATTAATTTTCTCTGCCTTCACTATTCATTCCGTAAAAAATTAAGTTGAAATTATTTTAGATTATAAATTATTGTGATTCAAAATATTAAATACATTTTTTCTAATTCCAATCACATAATTGTTAAAAAAATATTTTTAAAAATAATCTCACAGACGTGTCGGGAAAGAGGGTTTTTATAACAAAAATAGTCAAAATTTTACAACGTTTTTATATCCAATTCATTATTAAATTTATTCTAATTATCTAAATTGGATTTATAGATTTATAATTGATCTAATTATATGTTATAAAAAATTAAATATAATTTAACTTAATAAAAAAATTAAATGAAAAGGCGTCTTTCAGTTAAAATACAGTATTTTTTAATATTCATTAAAGAATGAAACATTTTAAAAAATACAAAATAATTCACCCTAATATAATTTTGATATTATTATTTTAAAAATTATTTTTATTTTATCAAATTAATTTTCTAAAATTAGAAAAATTTCGTTTTAAAATAAGTGCTCCATAAAAAGGTGAAAAGACTATTATTTAAAAAATTTGTGTTTTCAAGTGTAAAGATATATTTATTCTTGTCTCGTGTCTAGAAAAAATCTAAGATGTATATTAAAAATTTTATTGAATATGTAATATATAAATTACATTAAATTTATTAAATAAAATTTATTCGGTTATTTTATTGATATAAGACACACTTGTGCACATAAAAATTTAGAAAAGGATTGAATTTTTTTAAAAAAAATGGTTTTATAATCATTAATATTTAATTGGTCACCAAATAATTATATAAAAATTTAAAAAAAAATTAGTAATTTAGTTAATACTATTCATACACTCCATTACAATGGAAATTTTATAACTATTTTGTTAAATAATAATAATTAAATGGTATGTCATGTTTCTTTTAAACATGGTGTTTCATGTAATGAAAAATAAACTCAAAAATGTGTGTAACACAATAAAAACATAGTTTTTCGTGTGATAAAAGATAAAATTGGTGTTTCGTAAAAATTAAAATATAAAAAATATTAAATATATTTGAAAAAAATCATAAAATATTAGGGTGTTACATTCTACCCCCTCCCTTAAAATAAATTTCACCATCCAAATTAATCTTGGTCATCAAAGGCTTGACATTAGAAAATTACTTCATAGAAACCCACATCGTACAAATGAATTATCAAACATCCATTAAAAAGGTAAAGTTTGAAACATAATGGTCTTCCAAACTAACTCATAACTTGGATTCCATATCGGAGAACATATGTGGGAAGTGAAAACATGTACAAATAATAGAATACTAACACCCAAATACTGATGGAGAGTAACTGAGAACATTGATCTCAAAAAATTGGGTGATCCAGAGAAGGATAAAAATCACAAAACCAAAAACTAAAGAGGCATAAAAAATTTCATTGGTATCATTAAATATAATGATAACATGCCAAAGATTTATTACAATATCTGTTTCCTATAGTTTAATAATTTTCACAAAAAGATATACTTACATGATTTCATTCTATTTCATAAGAAAAATCTCCCCCTTGGGTTGTGTGTCGATCAATTTCCACATCACCTCTTACTCCAGGAAATGAAGGTGAATTTTTTATTTCTGAAACACTAAAAAATCATATGATCGATATATAGAATGATAATTAATTCCATCTATATTTAGTAATCATCAAAAAAAATGTCAGTATAGTTTATTCGATATGAATATATATTTATATAGTGAAATAACACATTAATCTATAAAACCTAATTCAAAGTTAGACATAAACTATTTCATCAAAAGTTAACCTTTTTACCCTTCCAAGTGATGAAAATCCAAATCCTTAGAAAGAATTTCAATAAATTTCTCAAAATAAACTTAACATTAATCCCCCATATATCATAAAGTATCTATTTATTTTCACATAAACAACATGTGAATACCTTCATCTTGTATTCTCTTGAAACATGTTAATAACCTGAATTACCATAAAACCTTTTTGAAAACATTCATTCTTCCTTACTACTTAAATAAAAAAATATTATTGAATATATTTATTAAATACAAAAATGTTATTAACTCCATCAATGATAACATATACTACATTATCAAAATATCATTTATCATTTCTGAGGTTATCAACAATATCCAATTTACTTTTTCTAAATAAATTATATCATTGTCCCAAAAGTATTATCTCAACATTAAGAATATATTAAGTTCGACTTAACATTAATCATGTGTTTTCCATAAAATAAAATTGTTCCATCAAATCAATTTTCTCAGTAATTTGCATCATCCAACATATTCTTTCAAAAACTTAATTAGAAACCAATACTAAAAAATCCTTATATATTTCATAATTTTTAAATCACAATACAAAAATAAGTCAATCATACCACTCTCTTATCAAACTATTAACTATGATCTATCATATTATTCATTAATAACTCTTTACTTTCACATTTAATTTCAAGTCTCTTTATCATAATCAATATAACCATTACTTGTACAACCATGAAGATTCTCTTCATGAGATTTCAACTTAGGACATTGATTTTCATAATTCCCATACATTATATATTTAAAATATTAAACATTCGATGATATCTTAGGGAGGCCATAATTTTCATCCATTTTTTTAAATAAACTTTTAATTTTACCTTTTCAGTTACTTGATTTTTTTACTTTTTTCATAGTCAAAATATTTTCTCATTTCTCTGAGACATTCACTTGGGTGTTTTTTCCCACATTCTAGAAACATAGAAAACTTAATATTATTTCCTCCATGGTCCCTATTACCCAAAATCTTAGTGAACTCTTTACCTCTCTTCTTTGGTGAGTCTGAGATTTGGTTAAGGTACATAATGCTAATCATGTTCCATGAAAATTGATTAGGCATTATCACAACATCATTCACTCTAGTCATCATCCCATTTGGTTTCTCATAGTTATAAAATTTTTCATCATATTCAATGTTAACATGATTCCTTCTGGTTTCATCCATTTACAAAAACCAAAAATCATATTGTGAGTAACACTAATCATAGTGGAAAATATATAATAATAAAAAATCACTTAATTTTTTCTAAATTAAAACACCTTCATTTACATATATGGAACCTTAGGTTTGTCCTAGGTCATTCATAGTAATCTTCTATTTAAATTCTTCATGATGGTTTATAAAGGGTTTTTGAATTTCTAAATCATGTCCCCCATGAGTTCCAAACCATGTGTGCCACAATGCCCATTCTTGTGCACCAATTCCCAATCGAGTCCATATCAATATGGTGTTTTTTGGGTTATCACCCCTAGGTACAACTGTTCCACATCTACATCCACTTTTATTATCAATATAGGGATGTAATTGCTTGAAAACCAACCACTCTATCCTTTACCAAAATTTCAAGACATTTTCTTATACTTTAACTCATCCTTATATTTTTTCATTGAGACATCCCAAGACATAGCCTTAGAAAAATACCAAGGGATCTCACTAAATTTATCTCATCCAAGTATCCAAATTTATAATTAAACATATCCTCTGCTACCAACTATAGAGAACCAGGCTTCTCATACATGTATATTAAATTATTTTTTATGAATATTTATTACATTATACAAACACATGCCTAAGGGCCATAATATATTAGTGACTGTAGAAACTTGGTAACATGGTTTTCTAATTGGTTTAATGATCTTCAATGTTCCCCATAAATATCTCCCCATTTAGTACTTCTCATAAACATACCCTACATAAACAGTTCTTAATATACTAGGAGAAGGAAGCATAATAAAGGGTGAGATCATATTTTTACTAAGGGTAAGAAAGGTAGATATAGAAGCATAACATGAAAATAAGGGTGTTAGAACATTATCATAACATTTGAAAACCATACCATTCATATTAAAGATCATAATCTAGAGTCATGGAATAAATATTGACAAATCCTAATACTTTAATGATAAGATAATCAATGAACATGATCCATGAGAGAATAAAATTATAATAAGACATATATTTTTGTCATACAAATAAGAGTATATAATCATTCACTATAAGTCGAGGATCACTTCAAAAAAGTATCAGGGCACTTCGTGGGGGATACACCTACTGGGCAGGACACACCGTCATCCCTATTGGTATCCCATTTCTTATAATGGAATGGGTTAAGTCCCCAAACTATCATAATGGATAAAGTATTTTATTTTACTAGGTTAAGTCCACATTATATCCATGTTTTTCTCATGAGATATATAAATCTTTACCCAATGCATTGAAGTGGGATTTAGGTCTCACTCATCCCATAATGAAATCATACATATGTGTTCCATAAGATAATAAAAATTCATCATATCTTAACCAATGAAATTAAATTTTTATTTTAAAAGTTTCTTCATATAATAACATGTTTAAAATATACAGGTTTCATAATCATTTCATCATACCATAACCAATGAAAACAAGCAGTTTTCATAATCATTTTATCCTGGTATAACCTGTGGAAGAGAAATGGGTTTCATAAATAACTATTCATAATAAAAATAAACCATTAATATAAATTGTAAGAATGGTTTCCTTAGATCATATCCACAGTAAACAATAAATTATATCAAAGTATTTCATCTTATATGGAGAAGTATTTTGAAAGATCACTTTGAACATTTCTCAAGGAAAGAAACATGTATTTAAAAATTGATTTTTAAAACATAAAACATTTTAAAACCCATTTTATTGGAAAACAACCTTGAGAACTTATAAATGAGTATTTAGAAATAATTTAAAATATTTATTGAGGAAAATATCATATCCTATTTGAAAAACACTTCTTAAAACATAAAACATTTCTAAAAATATTTTCTTTGAAGATATCCTTTGAAATTTATAAAGGATAGTATGAAATAATTTTAAAAAAATGTAAACATAAAAAAAAATTGAAATCATTTTCCATGAAAATTATCTTTAAATATCATTTAAAATTATATTTAAAACATTTTTATAAAACATTTTTTAAAGAACACATATTTCCAACCAAAGAGAGAAATAAAAATATATTTTCTTAAAAAAAATATTTACTTTATTAAGTGCCAAATAATGGAAAATGGTACCATTAATTTATTATATCATGAATAACCATAGGATAATAAAACTCATGAGAAATATTGGATGGTATATCATGATATTTCAACATTTTTTGACTTAATCATAAAAAATCTCGATTAATAATGAGATTGTAACATGAATTCTATACCACTTTGTTAACATTGAACAATAAGCACTGTGAAGGAAATAACATGAAATAAAACATAAAATATAATTATCATGAATAAATTCGTCATTTTACATGTTAAATGGGTTTTATATACATCTCTTTAAATAATATAGTTGTTTATGTCTCAAAGAAGGAAAATTGAGACAAAAATCTCTTATTGATTTGATACCTTTTAAACTGTAAACCCTATGAGAGAGAGATACTAAAATGGATATTTAAAAACCAATAGTCTTCATTATAATAATAATAATATTTATTCATGGTTATTACACTCACCACATAAATTAAATAGGTGGTGAACATGGTATTTGTATCGCAGAAGTAAAACATGAGACAGAATTCATTAACTTAAGTCTCAACTTTACTTTTACTCATTCCAACCTCCTGTATAATAAATAAAATTTTATTGTAAATATTTTAAAGAATCATATTCATATATTTTATACAATATATTATCTTATTATGACCTTTTATTAACTATTTTTTAAAATCCCTTGTTAAAGTTACGTTTTTGGTAATAACTGCTTTATTTTTCATATAAGTTTTGATTTTTTTATATTCATGTTCATAATAATCTGATAATAATTTAATAATATCCAGGATTTAAACAATTATATAAATATAATATATATTAATTTCATATTTATTTATAATAATCTATAAAATTTAGTGATAGGAAATGAGATACACCATTCATGGAGATAGTAGGTCGTACGTACACATGAACGTTGTTTCCATTTTCCTATTGTACTGAAAGAAAGAGGAGTAAATGATAAATATATATATATATTATAATTCTAGTATAAATTTTATATCATATATATCACATATTTTTATTTAACCCATAATTAATACATTTTATGTAAATCGTGAACGAATCACATTGCTTCACGAGGTGGTAGTCCACCATACACATGAGTGATATTATCGTATTCCCAAAAAATGGAGATCATGAAGGTATGTGTGAAATAATAGTTCAAAAATCATGATAATATCATAAATATCATATATAACCAATATTTACATCATTATTCCAAATATTGAAAGGTGGTAATGAAAAAAAATGACATCGGTTCGCAAGGTTGTAGTCCGCCATACACACAAACGATGGTTTTATAATCCATTTAATGGAAGTTTGTGTGATTGTAGGTTGTAAATATAATATAAAAAATATAATTATATTGAATATACTAATGTTATTATATAATAATTATATAAAAAAATAATGGGTTTGATGAATAAATAAAACAAAAGCATTCATTAATGAATGTTACCTCTTCTTCAGGTATACTCCCTAGATTTTCACTAAAAACATTATTGGTTGGATTAATTTAAAATATAAGATTTAAAAGATGAGGGTAGTGATTTTTGGAAGTTATTTTTGAAGTTATTTATTGTCCCAAATGTATTAATATGTGGGAATATGTGGGTATATTGAGTTCCCTTTAATATTGAGGAGTGGAATTCTTGTAAATACTCAAATGTATTCACTATAGGGAAGTCAATATTACTAAACTAGACAAAACCCTAATAAGTAAAGTCATGGAGGACTTATATTTTCAATTAAAACCTCCACCATCCAATGAAACACATGTTTTAAACATATTATTCCTTAACATCTAAGTGTCCTTATTTTTACCATTTTGGTTTTTCACTATGGTAACTAGCTTTCTAACATATGTAATTTAGCCTTTAAGAATAAATAAAAATGATCTTTATTAGATAAATTGTACCCATTAGTTATAAATATGATATCTAATTTATAAAATTTAAATTTTATGTGTGTTGGAAATTAATTTTAACACATGTGCATGTAACGTGCAAAAACATTGCTTTAATATTAACTCTTCTAATATAGTTTTTACTATTTAGGGGTCAATATGTTAATTATAAATGGTAAATTTGTCCATAAATGAAACATATTTGATATATATTATAATTTAAAAATCACTTTTCATAATATAGGATTTTTAGTAGTTTTAAATTTTTTAAAAAAATATCATTTATTATAAAATAACATTAAGGTCAATTTTGACATTATTTATTTAATTTGAATTTAAAATTTTCAAGACAATGATGGAATTAATATATGATACATTAAAACCTATGTAACAATATATATTCATCTATAAAATCAATTTAAATCAATAATTAATTCAATTAACTTCATATTCAATATTTTTAGTATCATTTATTTTAGTTAAATATTTACTAAATAATTATTGTTTTAGCATTTCTTAGGCATTTTAAGTAACTAATTGATCTCTAAAAATTAAAAATAAATTATTATGAAAAATAAAAAAATAATTTATATTTCAAAATAATATATATAACATAAAATATGTTTCTTTTCTAATCCAAAAGCATTATTGATATTAAAAGTAAGAAAATTATCTTATTCATCTTTTTCATTACTTAACTTATTGTATGGGTATTATTCAAAGGAATGTGGCCATAAATTGCCAAATTTTAGAAACTTTAATGTAAAAGTTTTAAATAAATTCATTCAATAAAATTAAGATAATATTTTAGTCCAATTTCAATCTTATCCTTCTAGTTTAACCCCCCCCCCCCCCCCCATAAACCCATTTTTACTTAAACTGTGGTAATTACTCTTTACTGCATTCAATATTCATTTTGGTAGAAAAATAATTAAAACATATTATAAATTTTAAATTCTTATTATTCTAAATATCTAATCCATTTTTTCAAATTTTATTCACATAATTTTGAAAAAACAATTTAAAAACTAATCTTACAGACATGTCGAGAAAGCGGGTTTTTATAACAAAAATGAGAAAAGGATAACAAAGTTTTTATATTGAACTTCAATATGAAATTGATTAAATAACCATAATTGGATTAATATATGTATAATTTAACTAATTATATTTTAAACCCAAATTAAAATATAATTTATCTTTTAAAATAAATTAAATGAAAAGGCAGCTTTCAATTAATATTCAGTATTTTTACTATTCATCAAAAATGAAACTTTTCAGAAAATACCCAAAAAATCACCATAAGATAATTTTGATATTAAATTTTAAAAAAATAATTTTTAATTTTTCAAATTGATATTCTAAAATTTAAAAAAAATTAGTTTTGAAATAAGTGTTCCATAAAAAGATGACAATTTTTCTTTTTAGAAAAACACAAATTTTAAGATTAAAATTTCATTTTTTCTTATATCTTGTCTAGAAAACATATAAGATTAATTTTAAAAAATATTAAAGATATAATTTATATAAATAATTAAAAAAATTAAAAAAAATTATATAGTTAATTTATTGATATAAAACACACTTGTGCGCATAAAATTAGTTTTTTAGAAAAATATTTCCGTTTGTTTTTAAAATGATTTTACACTCATTTATAATTAATTGGTTGCCAAATAATTACATAGAATGTATAAAAACTATTTTCAGAAAATATTTAATCCTATTCATACCATCCAATCCAATGGATAGTTTATAAGTATCATATTAAATAATAATATTTAAATATTATGTCATATTTGGTTTAAACTTAGTGTTGCATGTAAAACAAACTAAACTCAGAATTATTTGTTACACAAGCCAAACATAGTATTGCATATAAAGAAAAATATATTATGTGTTTCATGTAACATAAAATATTATAAATATTAAATATATTTTAAAAAACTTCAAAAATTATCAGGGTGTTATATTATCCATCAATGTGACTTTTTTATATTTTAATATTTTGAAAAATTACAAAAGTACCCCACCCCTCGATTTTAAAATAAAACCCCTTCTCTCTTTTATTTACACCACATTGAACCATATGGATTGAAAAATCCATAACCAATTATCCTCTACACTTCCCTATACATGAATTAGTGTTTCTTTTCTTATTAAAAGACATTTCCAAGGGTCTTTAATAATGAATCTAAAGGGAGTCTATCGTAGAAGAGGTAATCGTCTTTATCAACTCTTTCAATTTTATTTATTCTTATTGTTCCACTAAATCTATTGTAACCATACTAAAATAAAAATTATAGTATCGCAAATATATTGAGATGTTATTATGATAAAGGGACAAACATTTTATATCTCTTTTTTACCCTATGGAAAGTAAAAACATTGCTCGCGTACGTACGAGTTATATTCTCCACATAGTGATGTAATTTTTTTTATTACCATTTTACATAGATGGTTATAAAGATAGAACTAATTAAAATTTATTATATTTATGAAATTAATATTATTATGAAATTATAATATCATATCTTCCTTTTACCTTCCAATCTTTTGGAAAATGATAACATCACTCATGCGTACATGTAGACTACCACCTCCATGAAGTGTTGTGATCCTTTTTATGTTTCTACGTTACATGGATGGTAATAATGATATATTTAATGAATATATATGATATATATGATTTGATAATGATTTTTTTAATGTTAATTTTTATTAACCTTTCTTTAATTCCATATTTTGAAAAGTGTTGATAGTGTTTATGCGTATGTATGACCTACTATCTCCATAAACAGGGTAATTTATTTTTCTATCTCTAAATTTTATGGGTAAATAGAAATATATATATATATATATATATTCAATGAATATGTATTATATTTATATCATTATTAAAATTATGTAAATTATTGAAACACCCTAAACAATTATAATAATAAAATATTGTTAACAAATGAGGGATAATATTTTATAAATGTATCATATATAATATTATATATAGTTATATTGTTCGGTTATGAAATTATAATAAATCTATATTTATTATACAGTAAGATAAAAGAACATATCAGTAAATTCAAACTTTAGGTATGGATTTCATCTCAATTTCCACTTCATCTAGATGTATTTTGTATTATTAATCTATTTAATTTTATATGCTTCATATATTCTACCTTTTATTTATTTAACATGAATATATATTTATTCATGATGATTAATGTTTCAATTCAATTTTACTCTCTCATAGGGTAGTAATTTAAAATTTTCCAGAGAGGTAAAGATTTATTTTACAATCTCATTTTTGGGATTGCCTTTATTTTCATTGAAAGAATATTATAATCTATCCTTCATAAAATAAATATATTTTATTATCCTATAGATATTTAAGGAGTTCCCATGTTTTCTTCCAAATTTTCCTATATTTGGAAAATAAATCAAATGAATAATTTTTAAAAATAACAGCTGGTCTTATTTCACTTTTTCATTGGGTATATTTTTCTTCCTTGTCCATATTTTTAATAAGTATTTAACAAAAGTACTTTTTATTTAATAAAATGATTTACCAAGGGAATTTTATTTTTTCCTTCATTTTTTAAAAAGTTTTAAAGGAATATTTCAAAAAAAATTGAAAGGTTCCTTTTCAACTTTTTTATAAAAAAAAGTCAAAAAGTATGTTTTTTTTTAACATTTAGGGTGTTAAAATATTTTCCCACCACCATAACTGTTTTATAATATGTAGATTCTTATACAATTTTTAAATGGATTTAAAAATAAAAATCATTAATTAAAACTTATTTTAATGTTTTTATCCCTTTTTATTTTATTTTCCAAAAGACATGAATTTATTAAAAAGCCTATAATTCTAATGAATTTATGGTCATATTTTATCTCTTATTAATTTTTTAGTCATTAAATTTATCTTTTAACATTCACTTTTTTGTGATCATTTTACATTAAATTTCTCTTAAATATCCAATTTATTTGTATCAAGAATATGATTATTTCTAAAATTGTATATCATTTCACCAAATAGTGTTTTACTGTGGAAGTAATTTGATTGACTGGGTAAATATTGATACTTTATACTTTTACTCAATATAGACATTTGTTGATAAAGCATATTTTTATGAATTAAACTGGTTATTCAATAAATGAGGAGTGAATTGGACATACACTGATGGGTGGGCACTCGTTATAGATAGCCCCTTGATGCATCAATTGATCTCATTAGACAAACTAGCTGGATAGGCTTATTAAATCAGTTTTTATTATATACCAACCCATCTATTAAACTATCTTGGAAAAAGTATTTGATGATAAAGATATCATGATTTTAGAGATCATGATATCCAATATGAATAATTTAAATCATTGAGAATTTTTTAATTATTATCTATGGGATTTATACATTGATATTATTCGTGGATGCATTTCATGATCAAGTTATTGATTAAATGGAATGTGTTTTCCATTATTTACCTTTCTATATTTATTATTCCTTATTTACTCATGATTGATTATGATGTATGTAACCCTTAATAACTATCTAAGATCACCCTTTATTTTTTTATCTTTCCCTATGATAAGAAGAAGAATTTATGAATAATATAAAGGATGAAAGACTATTTATTATTATATGTTTTTTATATTTCTAATAAAATATAAAAATCATATCTGTATATGATTCATCCAGATTTATAAACTGATTAATATTGAATAGTGTTATCCCTTGTATATTGTACTAATATAATAAATAAGGAACCAATTATAGGTTATAAGATTTGGGTTTTCTATAGTTGGTATTAATGGCATGTTTAGTAGAAAACCTAGGAACTACATTTTAAATGAGCATAAATAACATGAGGATTTTGATAATTCATTATATTATTTGATAACATTCACTATTATTTATATTTTTATTTTATAGATAAATATTTTTTATTATTATGATCTAAATCATCGTATTCCATTATTTAGTATTGGATTCTAATGAAAATAGAATCATCACCCACATAAAATTTAGGGATTTACCTGCTAAGTAAACCAATATATGTGGTGTCGGAACTAAGTAGATCAAATCCATATTAGAAAAATTGACTCTAGTTATGATGAATAACAGTCATCATATGGAGAAATATATTATTCCATAGTGTGATTCACCTATGTTGGATCACTTCGTACTATAAATACTTTATCTTTTAATAAAACTTTTAGTCCACTGGTAGCTGAACAATAGATTAAGTCTCTCGAAAAGATTTTCATGTCCATAGGATATAATGAAAATGAAAAGAATATTATGGTAGTGTATTATTTAATACAATATATTAATCAATAGTTTCTATTGATATTGAACACTAAAGAGGTTAAAGAAATAGAAAACATGGAATATAGAACTTATAAAGTGATATTCTTTGAGAAAAATTCACTTGAGAAAACCTAGATTAAATGGACAGGAAGTTCATCACTTTAAAGAAAAAGTAAAAATAAAGAATGGTAGAGTATAATTCCAATATAACAAGATATTCCAGGAATTATTTGGACTATATACATAATATGAAAACCAATATTGTCCATTTATTTGATGGGATTAAACTGAGTCTCTAAATAGAACTAGTTTATCTAATATTTTCATCATATTATGATATATTATCCAGTTTCATTAAGGTGAATAAGGTATTTTTATAGATCTTGTGTATTAAAGTCAAATAAAGTGAATAAGAGGTTGCTTGATCACCAAGAAATAGGGATCACATAGAATAAGAATAATGGAATGAATCAATTTCCATCATGTAAAAATTTTGGAAAGAAACATCTTAGAAAATGCTAGAAGTGCATAGTAGTTTTTTTACAAGTGCATAGATAAGGGTTATCTGGATAATGACCAAAAAAAGATACCCCTAATATTTAATGCTTCAATTTTAAAGATACAGGGAATTATTAGAACCAAAAACCCAAGAATCAAGGGAACATACAATAAATTAATCCATGGGGGGAAGGCCAAGATTATGGAATTACTACTATTGGAGAAGAAGATCCTAGAAATGTGGTGAAACGTACGCTTGTCATTTACTCTATAAGATAAATTTTTTAATTAACTAAGGTTCTAACAACTATTTTATATATGAAATATTTTTTAAGGGTGTCTCATTCCCACCTTAACAATTAGATATTTACCTGTCATTGAAACCTCTTAATGATAGGATGATCTCATCTCAATTCTGTAGATCCTCTATAATATAATTTAAGGGGATTACACTTTTTATAAATTATTTTATTCTTCTTATAGTTTAATTTGATGTATTTTTTATTGATTGACCCTCTTAGTTTAGATCTGTAATATCTTGCTACCCACTTTTAGTTATTTTTCTTCTCTCTTTTCATTTCCCACCTTATTTGGGTTCATTTTAGGACTCTTGGGGATAGAGATCCTTTGTTGGGTAAAATGACCAAAAGTTCAGAGATATATGTATTTTTGAATTAATGGATTCTGGATATAAATTTTTTAAATTATTTTCAAGGTTCTCCCAAAGTTTGGAGAACATCGATGTTGGATTTGGATTTTAAGTAGAATTTTGAGTTTTTTATTTCTACTGGGTGACTTCACATGGAGAAATAATTACACATCGTGAAATTTTTACTTGTTTAAATTTTTCACTTAACTTATTGGTTATTGGGTAGATGTAGTAAATCATTAAATGGTGTGAAATTTTTACATTCCATGAACTAGTTTCATGTCATGTAATTTAAAAATTCATGAATTGGTTCATGGTGTAATAGGTTTACACAAACAAAAAAACGTTTCATGTCACAAAATAAAGGTAATATCCATATTTTTAATTTGATGAAAAATTTCTTTTGATGGTACTTATTAATCATGAATTACATGAAATGAATTTAATTCACTCTGTACAGTCGGTAATTTTTAAGGTGATGTAGGTATGATTTTTTTTATTCATCCATAGCCTCTTCTCTCTTGACCTAGGAGCTATCCTAGGTGATTTTGGGGACCTCTATTCCTTCTGGGTTGATTTGTTTGAAAATTGGTCATCAAGGTTTTTTCACTACATCTATTTGGGTGAGTAATCCTTCTACTCCTTCATTAACATTGATTGTGGAAGTGTTATTATGTCACATAATTGGATCTACTAATCTGTGATGTTAATCATCTAAATCCTATCTAGATCTATTATCAGATATTATTTTGGGGGTTGATCCTTTGTTGGTTATTGTTAAGAAGATTTGTTTTCATTGAGGTTTTTCATGATCTACCCTTTCCACAATTTAATTTTCTTGTGGGATGTGATTCTAAGACATGGGAATCAATCTCAGGTCCTCTATAGTTGACATTGTGTTCCTTTCAGGTTGGTGGATTCTGTTGAGGGTGTGTATGAACTGAGTTTGTGGTATGTGGTTTTTTCTCTAGTCTATGTTGGATTAACTATATTGATTTGTTTTTGATAAATTATTTTATGAATTTAATTTAATGATTGATTTATTAATTTTTGTTTTTGGAAATGAGTTTTTGAAAAAAAATATGGTTTTTACCTTATTTTGGTAAAAGAAAATGTATTTTCAAAAATTATGAAATGGATTTATGAAATGTATCCAAATAATTTTTTTGATGAAATAGTTTGGAAAATAGATCATATGGGAGGCCTAAGGATACTTAGGTGAAAGGTGTAGAAATAGGACTCATCCATATTTCTAGGGGTTCACTGATGGGGGGTTCCTCTGCTCCCTAGGCCTGGTAATCTGGGGACTTGATAGACCTTTTGGGGGTTCACCTTCTAGGGTTTTCCTCTTCTCCCTATATTCAGTTTACATATCTAGGTAATTAATGCAAGTAATTTTCTATGATTAGGTAATTGTTTCCCAGCTATCTTGGCCTATAGTGATCCTTGGAATGATGTTACCTACTATTTAGCTTGTACATTTTTAGCTTGTACATCCATGGATTTGATTTGATATGTGATACATGATTTGTTTTGATTTTAATTCTTTGATTTATATGACATTCTTTGAAACTATTTTTCCTAGATTATTTTTGGAATGTGGAAAAGGTGGAAATTAAAAAAATTTACCATGATTTTTATATAAAAACTATTAAACTTTTTATTATTCCTTATTTTATTTAAAGTTGAGAATGTTCATATTATTGTACAGATACTTATTATGGAACACCTGGGTGGGATACTATTGGGCCAATAAACTCACACCTTGTGCACCCCTTTAGTGGTGTATAGAACTCTTTATGTATTTAAATATAGGGAAAATAAAGGAACCATTGTGATTTTGTCAGGTTTCTATCAGTTTATTCTGCGTATATGGTGGTGAGATTGTGGGAGTTTTCCTATGCTATCACATTGATTAGTTTTTTTGTCTTTTTAAATCCTTTTTTTTTTGACTTGTTTCTTGGATATTGGTTAGTTAATTTTGACTGGTATCAATTATTATGTATATTTTTTTATCACACATATAATTTTTTCTTATTCCATTGTTTATTTATATCATTTATGTATATAGATTTTATGTTTTCTACTTCAGGTTGGGTGAAATCATTCACAATAGTTATTTTTTAAGCTTAGGTTATAGTTGCTAGACCATAGGGATCAGGAAATCCATTAATATATGTGAAAATTTGGTTCAGGTACCAATTTGAGAGGGTATCTAGTTTGGTTTCACCATAGTTTGGTATTAGAGTATGTTTTTCCTCAAGAGTCCTTGTCTTATGAAATTTGGTAGACTAGAGATAGGATTTTCATGACTTGGTAGGTATGTTATAGTGAGTTCTTGACCAAATTGTGTTGTCATGATACTCATTTACCATGGGATATTAGGATATGTGCCTTTTTTGGGTTATTGGTCTTAATATAATTTTTTTATTATGGTTTTCTAATTTGAAATTAAATTATTATGTTGTATGATCACTTCATCTATTTTGGTGTTTAGTGGTATGCATTTGAGGTGTCTTCCATGAGTTCCTCAGGAGAGTGTAGCGGATGATCCTCAAGGAAATATGCCTATAGAGTAGAATATTATCAATACTATGATACGGTAAATTCATGTTGTGGATCAAAATGTACCACAAGTTCAGAACACATTTGTTAAGGTATATCCAAGAACTCGAGGAGAAAGTGATTGATCATGGGATTTCTTATATGAGAATCCATAATCCTTTAAGGGTAAGAATGAACCTCAAGATTCTATGGGATATCATGAAAATATTTATTAGATCATTAAAATAATATATAAATCTGAGAGTATTAAGGTGATTTTTGTGGCATTCGGACTCAAGGGACCCAATATGTGATGGTGGGATTCCATGGTATAGGTGGATAGGTACAAGGTCCTGAATAGGAAGTGTTTGAAGTCACTCTTCTTCTAGAAATTTTTTCCAGATTCATTGATGATGGTGAAGTCTCTATAGTTTCTCTTTATAATAGGGAGAGAATTTTTTGTCATTGTACACCAATTAGTTTACTGAGATGGTTCATTTTTCTCCAGAGGTAGTGAAGAATAACCAACTAAATTCTAAGAATTACCTATAAGGATTGCGACCAGATATCATATCACATTAATTTAGGATAAAAATTTTGACCTATGTAGAGGTGGTAGATAGCGAGATGATGGAATATGTGAGTATCCTAGGAAATATTTTTTATTCTCTCCCTTCTATTCCACCCAGTGGTAGATTCAGTGGCATGTAGGGGAAGAAGATGACATGGAAAGATCATCGCAGGAGTGGTGGAGGTGGTTCTTTGAAGAAGGCGTCCTCTACACCATCAATTGTAGCTAGTAGTGTGACCATGAAACTCTATTAGTGTGGAATGGTCAAACACACTCGGTGTTCCTTTTCTAAACTTGAAAATATGTGTAATGGTTGTGGGAAATATGGCTATCTACATTGTTTCTATCAGGCTACGTCTATGCCTCATTTTTGTCAGGGATCATCAGATCCAAAGGCTACTATAGTGTAGTTAGATACTTAAAAAACTATAGGGATCCATCTTTAGGCCTTAAGAGTTAAAAAACTCAACACGGTAGATGATTTTTCAATGGACGTAGATTCAGTTCCAATGAAAGAGATAGCTACTATCATTATTTCATATTCAGTAATGATTACTTTATTTGATAATGGTGTTTCCCATTCATTTATATCTATCCATTTTGTTGATATTTTTAATATTCTAACTAATCTCAAATCCTATGTTATATATTTATATTCACCTATTAGAAATAATAAATATAAGTGGTTTTTTTGTTCTTCTTGTTCTCTATTGATAGTTGATATAAAGTTAGTCTAAGATTTACTCATTCTTCATATGTATCTGTTTTATATCCTAATCATGATAGATTGGATTTTCTCTCATCGTGTTTAGGTTGATTTTTCTCATTAGAATGTATTTTTTTGGAATCCTATGGGAGATATCATGTGTTTCATAGAAAATGGAATCTGGGGTTAGGTCATTTAGGACCTTCCCGTCCAAATATCAAGAGTTTATTTTCTATTATAGTAGTTTAGATCGATAATGATTCTTCTATTTCTAACCTTCCCACTATTATTCAATAATTTCATGAAATTTTCCATTATTTATCTATTATTACTCCAGATAGGTAGGTAGAGTTTATGATTGAATTGGTTCTAGGTATGTAGCCAATTTTGATACACTCTTATCATATGGCACCAACTGAGCTAAAGATATCAAGATTTAGTTGGATCATCTGATAGAGAAAGGTTTTATTCTCCCTAGTGTTTCACTATGGGTATCCCTTGTACACTTTTCTAAGAAGTTATATAGTTTACATTGATTGTTTTTGGACTATCAAAATTTTAACAAAGTAATAGATAAGAATAAGTATCTGTTTCCTCATGTAGATGAATTGTTTTATTAGTTAAAGGGTAAAAAGTGGTTTTTTAATATCGATATTTGGTCGGGTTATCATCAACTCAGAGTTTGGGAGTCTAATATACCAAAAATATATTTTAGGAGAATTTGTTTCCATTAGGAATATATTGTGATGTGTTTTGGTATATCTAGTGATCCTATAGTTTTTATGGATTTGATGAATTGGAAATTGCATCAGTATCTCAACACTTTGTGGTAGTGATTATAGATGATATTTTAGTTTATTTGAAATTAGATCATTACCACAAGCACTATTTGGGTTTGCTTCTAGAAATATTAAAGATTCACCATTTGTATGGAGTGATTTAGAAATGAAATTTCTAGATCAAATAAGTGATTTTCTTAGGGAATGTGATTTTTTTAACATGGCTTATTAGTTGATCCTAATTAGGTTAAGGCTATTTTTTCTTTGAAAGATCCACATAATGTATTTGAGATTCATATTTTCCATGGTCTTTCAAAATATTATAGATTCCTTTTCAAGTATTTCCCAAATTTGGTGTCACATTTGACTGCTCTTAACAGAAATGGGGTGGAATTCATATAGGATGAAAATTGCAGTCTTATCTCAATGAGCTAAAACTACTCCTAACACCAGCTCCTATTTTGATCTTACCTATTCCCCATAAGGGGTATATGGTTTTCTATGATTATTTTAATAAAGGTGTGGTTTGTGTACTTTTGAAAAATGATCATATGGTGGATTACAACTCTCACCAACTTTGACAACCTAAGAAGAATTACCACACTCATGGTTTAGATCTATTTATGGTTATGAATGCACTAAATTATTAGTGTCACTATATTTATAGGTTGAGGTTCATAGTATTTTTTGACCATATGATTCTGATTTATATCTTTTATAAGAAATACATGAATCCCAGAAAGAGGTTATGGGTGGAATATCTTTAAATTTATGACATTAATATTTTCTTCACCTTGGGAAATGGTAATGTCCTTTTAGACACTCTTAGTAAGAAATTTCCAATGTAGTTTGTTCTATATTTGAAGGAAGATTGGATCTATATTGTGATTTTTTCTCAGATGAAGTTAGATTCTTAGGAGGATGTTTAAGCTATGGTTCTGACTAGTGTTCAGTTATCATCATCTATCGTTAAGTCTATTATGTGGTTTCAGCATTAGGAAGATGAGTTCTGAGGAATTAAAGAATACCTATATGGTGGGGAGATCATTTCTGGTTGGTCTATCTCTTCATATAGTATTCTTCGTTTTGGGGACCGATATGTTGTTCCATAATCTTTTAGGAGATCATTTTTTTTTTGTCTCTTATAGTTTTTTTGGTCTGTTTATTTAGGAACTACGAAGATTTATTATGATATGAGACAGTGAGTTTAGTTTCTAGGTATTAAGCATGGCATTTCATATTATATATCCCATTGTTATACCTACCAACAGATATAAGTAGAGCATCTGAAACCTTTTTGATTACTCCAACCTCTTCCAGTGCTGGTTTGGAAATGGGATGAGTTGCTTATGGAATTTTTTGTAGCATTATCATGGAATCCCTAAGGGAGTAATTCTATCTAGTTGGTGATTTATTGGTTGAAAAATTATGATCATTTCATTCCGATTAAGGACACCACTAAAGATGAATATCTAAGTAGGTTGTATGTATAGGTTATTATGAGGTTACATGGGGTTCCTTATTATGCTATTTCATAAAGGGGTCCTAGGTTTACTCTAAGGATCTAGAGGAGCCTCCAATAGTTGATGGGGACTCGAGTCAGGATGAGTAAAGCTTCTCATTTACAGCTAGATGGTCATATAGAGAAATCTATTCAGATCCTAGAGGATATTAATTATGCCTATTTCTTGGTTTTTGGTGGGTCTTGATATATCAATCTAGGACTAGTTTAGTTTTATTATAATAATATTTATCCGTCATCGGTTATTATGGATCCCTTCAAGGATTTTTATGGTCACCCGTTTAGATCACCTCTTTGTTGGGAAAAGGTGGGAGAGACCTATTTGGTGGGACCAAGTCTCATTTAGGAGACATCAATGAGGATTTAGGATAAACATTGGTATTTGGTTATATGTTATAGTAGACATAAATCATATACAAATTAGAGATACCATCCTTTGGATTTGTCCATAGGTGATATGGTTTTCTTGAATGTTTTACCTCGATTTGTTCACTGTCAGTTTTGAAAATATGGTAAGTTGTCCCCAATATTTCTTGTACCATTTGAGGTCATTGAGAGGACTAGAAATATTTCTTATCAGGTGTAATTGTTGGTTCAGTTTAAGGGTATTCATGATTTTTTCCACATATCACAGCTTATAAAATTCCATCTTGATCCCTCTCATGTTCTGAGTTCGGAAGAGATTGAGTTGGAGGCTTAATTTTCTATTGTAGAGCAGCTAGAGGAGATCATTTAATCTCAAGTGAAATTATTTCATGGGAATTTGATTCTAATGGTTAGGGTTTTAATAAAACATGAATCAAATTATCATGAGACTTAGTAGTGAGAGTCATTGTTTAGGGATCAATGGCCTCACTATGAAAATTATTCTTCCACGTGACTTTTTAGGGATAGAAAGTGTTATGGTAGGGAGTTTGTAACATATCATTGCTGAATTTTTTGTATTTATATTCTTGATTTTTTTCCTATTTATTTAGGTTTTTTTTCGGACTTCTGAGGATGGATATCCTTTTTTGGGGAAAATCACCCAAAGTTTAATGATGTATGTTTGTTTGAATTAATGGAGTTTGGGTATAAATATGTTAAAGGCTTTGTTGGTTTCTCATAGAGTTTTGAGAACACTAGTGTTGGTTTGGGATTTTGAGTAGAATATAGGGTTATTTCTTCCTTTTGGATGATTTCACACCATGTTATGATTACATGTCATGAAATTATTACATATCATGTAAAGTGTTCATGTTGTGTATTGGTCACTGGGTAGATTTCATGAACCTGTATAAGGAGTGAAAGGTTCACACACTGTAAATTGGGATGACATCATGTAATGTACAAAGTCATGAATTGTTTAATGGTGTAAAGGGTTTACACATCATGAAAAGGGTAAAATCTATATTTTTAATATGGGACGAACCATTTTTCAGTGGGACTTTTTAATAATAAATTACATGATGTGAAAGGAATACAAACCATGTGATTATCATCATTAGTGTAAGAGTTCATGACCTAGAAACAACTGGTTTTACTTTGATTAAAAGGATATTTAATGTATTATTACATATTTTTCATTTTTATGCATGACTATGATGTAATAATGTCCTAGAGTATTTTTTGCATTGATACGGTCATGGAAGTTCCCCACTATGATGAGAAAATTTAAATTTTATAACAATATTCTAAAATATAGTTTTTTGGTTGGATGACATACTATGACGGGACACATAGCATGAAGACCATCAGGTGTGAATACTCATACGTAGATGAGACTTCCTCTCATGAAGTTCTCACTTGGTAATCTCCAAGATAAGAGATTATAAGAACAGACCCGCTAGTATGAATTCCGTATGTTTTGGTGTTATCGGATATTTCTATCTTCGAGCATGTGTAATGATACTTAGACATTAATATGATCATTAATATGTGTCACGACTTGCACACTTTGATTTATTGATGAAAACTATCATGAAGATAGTTGGTAAGAAGTAGGGTATATTGGGTGCATCACGAGTGGCATGTTATTAATGGATAAGTTGAGGAAGGGTTTGTCCCTTCCATTTATGGAAGTTGATAACTCGGGCCTTGGATTGAAATAAAACTGTCACATTAAATTCCATTGTCATGGTTTAATGACGAGTTTATTTCAGACAGTCAAAGAAAGACGTATTAAGAATAAAAGTTTATGACACAATCATGAAACCTTCTTGATTAGATATTGTGACAAATGGATTATATTACACAGTGAGCGGTCATATGTGGATGTCATTATTGCATCTTTATGTTCTTCTTCTTGGGTACCTTGACCCGTTGCTAGATAGTACTCTTGGACTTTAGGCAAGCCTACCTAATGCCAATGAGAAAGAATCCTCGAGGGTCACACACTAAGTGTTTTTGGTGGTCTCGGTTAAATTCAATTTGAATTTAATTAATGAAATAAATATTATTCTCAAGACTGTGGAATACTTTTATTCAAGTTAAAATGATTTCATAAATTAAATAAAATATATTTATTTATTTTATTTAACATTTAATAAATATTCATTTACTAGTTTGTAAATAAAATAATTGTTTAAGAGAATAAATTATTTATTTATTTATTCGGGTGTTCAATAAATGGAATCGGAGTTCGATCGGACCAAGGTTGGTCCGGTAGTAAAATAATTATTTTCAGTAAGGTAAATAACTATTTAACTAGTTGGAACATGTTAAAATAAAAATAACGCTTCTATTATTTTGTGACGCAGAATTTTATTTATAATTTTATTTTGCGCATGTCGGCGCACCATAAATAATGATGTGGTATTATTATTAAATGCATGATTTTTCTCTAAATTCATGAATGTATTTAATTGTTTCTATGAAATTAAATATTTTTACTAAAATTCTATGTGTATAAATAGAAAAGTATTCATATTGTGTTATACACCACACCAAACGCCTAGTGAATTGAGAATTATTGAGCCAAAAAATTTCTCTCTCAAATCCTCTTCTCTCACCTCTCAAGAATGGGAGAAATTATTCAAGACCGAAGAACAACCGATCAAGAATGACTGACACAAGACACTCGCTTCACTGTGCTAGCACCCAGAGAATGAGAGGTGTGTATCAGAGGCTATTGAATCACATGTGAATGACCTATAGAGGGATTCCAGTTTTGATGCTTACAAGCGCAACGAGATAATCCAGAAGGATCATTCTAGACTATCAACATCATCAATAAAGAAAATATGGAAGATCCATGTATTATTTTATTTAAAAAATTAATTAAATTAATTATAAACATGATGTAAAAGATCCTCTTTAAGGTTTTATTCCTATTTCTTCTTTATCTAAATCTTTGATTATATTCCATGGAGACTAGCGTTCATGGTCATATTGATCCCGGAATAATCATTGGTTATGGTAAAAATAAAATTTGGGTGTCATCCCAACCATGCTTCTATTGTGCCCAGAACCTTCAAGTGGTATCAGAGGGGTTACATAATAGATTATAATTATTTAAATATTTCATTGATGACTTACGCATTTAATAATTTAGTTGTTTTAGTTAAATTTAATCGTTCTGTAAATCTGAATCTTGAGATCTATTCCTCATCTTTAGTTTCTCATTCACCTTATAGAAATGATCTTTTCCTTTAATTTTGATTAAAATAAAATAGGGGATCTCATCCAGAGATGCCAAAGCTTCCTAGTCATATAACACCAGAGCACACGGCGTGTATTCGGCAGTACACGCTGTGTGGTCAAAATTCAATGCATCGTACCGGTCCACCAAACCATGCTATGTGTTGGAGTCTTTATAAGTCTTAAATGAATCCGTGTGTTGACCAGAAATAGGTGGCATGTGGTTTCCGGATTACACATCATGTGGACCAATGGACATGACATGTAGTCTCTTCGGGTTAGGGTTGGACCATGTACCCTATACACGGATTTGAAAGATAGAGACCATGTAACGAGGATCTACATGGTGTGTGACCCACTAGACACATCATGTACTCCAAAGATATCCAAAGTAAACTCACACGTTGTTTCCTCGGGTGTGTACTTCGGATGGACGATGAACAATAGTACATGTCGTGTAGTTGGAACTACATGTCGTGTACTCATCCAAATTACGCAGATTTATTAAAATTTATTATTATATTATACAAACACTTGAGACGTGTACCATCGTGCAAGCATAAAGATGAGGCACAACACGTGATAGGTGTTTTATATATATGTCTTTAATTTAACTTCTATGTAATGTTCATTTCTACTCATTGGGTAGTTATGAATAGTTTTCTTCGGGTTTCCTCTAAGGTACAAGTTATGTACAAAGATAATTTTAAATGAATTTATTTTTTTTAAATTATGATGAATGAGAATCCCAAGGAAATTTAGAAAAGTTTTTAAGATGAAAGTATTGATTAATTAAAGATGATAATTAATTGATTCGAGCTTGATTTATCTTAAACAAGAATAATTAAATAATTGAATTCTAGTTTTCATTATGTGTAAATATTGTTTCATGTATGGATGATCATGAGCTAGACCAATACATTTGTACATGGATGGTTTTTTTTAATTTATTTATTTAAATTAAATTTGTTGGTCTGCGAGCCTTCACATTATTAATATATAGGGATTGTGTGCCCAAGGTTTCTTTTATGTAAAAACCCTTTTACCCCTCACCTACATGTGGGTTAAAAAATGTATATGTAATGGATGGAACTCTCAAGATATTGGAGGCGGTTCAAGCTGGAGCCGAGATGAATCCAATCCCAGGAGATACAGAGGTGGACAGGTGGAAAGATATAAACATGAACCAAAAAAGTTCAAGATGTTTCTCCACCTGGAAAGGGTTATTTTATCAACTTCTAGATAAACTAACAATTAGAAAATATCATGATCATTATCTTTATTTTATTTCTGTCAGTTTCATGGTTTAACATTATGGATGTGTTGTCACGATCACATAATTAATTAATTAAACAAGCATGAAATATAGAACTAGAATAAACCAGACTTATGCGTAAATATTATCAAGATGTGGTTAATCACTTAAGTAATTTCCACATAAAATTAACAAGCATGTGATAATGATAATAAGAAATTCATAAATAAGAGATAAAAATCCCTTAAATAAAATATTAAGTTAGAACAGGACTTATGTTACCTGATTAAGGGAAAAATCAACAAAACTATGTGTTTGACCAACCCTTGTTGGGACACTTACTTTTATACAGGAAGACCTTGTGAAATATTTCAGGTTGACTTAACCACATTAAATCAAGAGGATTATCCTTTTCTAGACTTGGTGTAATATTGGAGGCGAGAGTTGAGGAAATCCAAAGTCATGATTTCATGATTGGGGAGTCCACTCAACAGATCAAAGATCTACAAGCCCACAATTGGCAGACCTCCCTACCTAAATACCTTCTAATAGATTGACCAACCCTTGTTGGGGATATGCGAATGGGAATATGGATCCTTGACACTAAAAATTCATGGAAACTGGACATTCTGAGTTCAATGGTGAGGGCTATTGGGACTTGATAAAATAGTGGGATCCTTAATAAAATTTATTATTTCTCATGAAATGTAATCAAGAAGTACTAATGATCTACTCTTTTAATTGTACAATAAAAATTACAAGCTCATCAACCAAACTATCCCTGTGATCAATTCAGGATAATGACAACATCCTCACCAGCAGTAACTTCTAGGAATAGTTTATATGCCTTCAGGTTATCCTACACCATGAATAGAAGTCTTACAAGCTATAGTTAGCATTACCTGATCCTCTTGTCAAAGAGTCGAGTGATGAGGATTTTCTGGTCTTTGAGAAACTTATGAACAATGCGATCGACATTCAATGTTTGATGTTATCATCAATGTCTAGTGATCTCATTAATTCTCATGAAAACATGGATGCTAATAGCATGCTCGAGAACCTTCGTGGTCTTTATGTGGAGAGAGAAATACAAGAAAGGTTTCAGATCTCTAAGACATTCTTTCAGAGTAAGCTTGGAGAAGGTTCCCCAGCTAGGCCTCATGTAGTCAAGATCATTGGCTACATTGAGTGCCTGGAGGTTCTAATGTTTGAACTCCCTGAAGAACTGGACGTTGATCTCATTCTCGTATCACTCCCTCAGAGCTTCTCTAACTTTTTTGTCAATTTCAATATGAACAACATTGAGAAGTCTCTATCTGATCTTCTTATCCCCATTCACCAAGTGGACAAATATATGAAGCACGAAAAGCCTTATTTCCTTATAGTGAATAAGAGGAAAGGGAAGGTAAAGAGATTTAAGCCCAAATATTCTTCATGGACTTCCAAGAAAAGGAAGATTTAAGGGGAGGCAAGGGAATGGGAGGGTTTTTGTTTCACATGTGGCAAGAAGGGCCACTGGAAGAAGAACTACACCCAGCCTAAGAAGGAAGGGGAAGCTTCAGGTGCGTTTGTTATCGAATGAAATCTATCTGTTTCTACAAATTGGGTATTAGATACAACTTTTGGTTATCACATATATATCCAAATATAGGAACCATGTTGATTCAGGAAGATTGATCGAGGGGAGGTATATCTACGAGTAGCCAATGGAGCCAGACTTTTTGTTGTAGCTGTCGGGGACTACCACCTCACGTTTCCAAATGGGATGATCTTGGTGTTAATGGGTTGTTTTTATGTTCCTTCTGTAACCAAAAAACATAATTTATGTATCCAAACTAGATATAGATAGATTTTTTTTCAATTTTGGAAATTAATGTTGCTTCTTTTATATAGATATCATTTGTTTTGGTAGGGTACATTTATACAATGATCTTTAATTGTTGGATTACACAAACCAAGTAATGGAAATCGATGACAAAGATACTTCACATGACTCATACCACACCCAAATTTGGCATCACTAGCTAGGTAATGTAAATGAGAAATGATTAACAAAGTTACATCAATATGGATATTTATATTATTTTTAACTAAAACCACTTGGTGTATATCATAAATGTTTACAAGGAAAAATGGCCAAAGCCTCATTTGGTGGGAAAGGTGAAAGGGATAAATATCTGCTTGAATTGTTTCATACTGATGCATGTGGAACATTTCAAGTTAAATCAAGGGGTGGGTACAAATACTTTAACACCCCAATATTTCATAGTATGTTATTTTCTTTAAAGTAATTCAACAGCTTACGCTACACGCCACTCCGAGTTCGAGCGTTCCACGACTTACAAAACTAACCGTTCAAAAAGCGATTATGAATAGTATTGACTTAATTTTGAATTTTATATACTCCATATAATTTTATAATCCATATTATGTGTTTTTTAGACATAATATAAGAACAAATTCCTTTTTTTAGAAAAAAGAAGTATTTTTTAAAAAATGAAATTTTACCACCTTTTAATGGAGAATCCCTTTTAAAACCAATATTTGACACTTTTATATATTCAATTTAAAGAAATTAAATTATTCTTTATAATTGGGAAATAAAAATTTATTTTGGATAAATTTTTGGTGCTTTTCTGATAACATTCATATTTTGATGAATAGTGAAAAATACTAAATCTTAATTGAAAACAAATTTTTTAATAAAAATAATTTATAGTGTTAAATTATGAATTTGAATGGTTTAGAAGTAATATTGTATTATTTTTTTTGTCCTTAAATACAATTTAGGTCATTATAAGTAATTTCACATTTAAATTTTACATAAACACATGTCAATCTTTTGATAGTTTTTACTTCTTAAGAAACCTGATTTTTGGTTTTGACTATGAGAATTAATTTTAAATTAATTAATGATACTTATATGTTTTTAATTTGGTAAAATAGAATTAATTTTTGAATTTGGAATATCAAAATTATCTTAGGGTGAATGTTTTGTATTTTTCTGAAAACTTTCAATTTTTGAGGAATAGTGAAAAACATTGCGTTATTGTTTAAAAACTGACTTTTTATTTAAATAATTATTTATTTTATTTATTTTAAGTCAATATAAATACATAATAAATATCTTAGTTCAATGTGATTCATTGGAGTCATTTTTATAATAAAATTAGATGTATAAAATTTTATTGAACATTTTTTGTCTTTTACCAACCTTCTATGAGCATTTGCAAATTTTCATAAAACATAATTTTACCGCTTCTATGAGTTGAATTTAAAAAATATGAGAGTCACAGTTCACATCAGTAAGTAAAATGTGGTTCAATAAGATAAAAATATTCTTTGGTGAATAGTAACTTTTGACTTTATCAAAATTAAAAGTAAATAGGGTAATTAAAGGTAAAAATGATATTATAATTACCTTAACACATGTCCAAATTCTATTGGATAAGTCTAATTTGACCAAAAACAAACTTAATAATAAAATATGATCCTTTTGGTCTATTTGGATTAGATTAGGAAATTTATTATTATTTTATTTAAAGAATAGTTAAAAGTGTTAAATTCAAAGTTTAATAACTAAATCATTTTTAGTATAGGGTTACACATAAGATGAATTCAACATAAAATATTCATTAAAATTCTAAAAATATTTCCTACATAATTGTATTTTATTTATAATTTTTAGATATTAAATAATTAAATTTATTTATGACACTGTTGGTCGGAGTGGATACTCAAGAGGGGGTGAATTGAGTTCCAATTAAAATTTTCTGTTAAAAACAATGTTGATTAAAATCCCCCTATTTCAAAAATAGATTAAACTGTAGTGAATTTATATAGATTATAAAGGTTCAATTAGTTTCTCAAAGATTTATTAGTTCTCAGTTAACTTAATCTTATGATTAAATTAACCTTTGAAACTAACTTACTGGTCTATAATAAATATAAACACTTGCGAGTTTAACTATCAAAGTAGCTTTGAAAATAAATTATATTTCAAAGTAATAGTAGCGAAATATGAAATAAATATGTAGTATGGATATAGTATGTAGCTACAAACACAGAGAATTAACAAAGAGGTTCAGTTTCAAGCCGAGACATAGTCCTCTCAAAAGTTTATATAAAAATGATCCACACCCTGGATCGGGGTTAACAACAGTGAACACACTGTCCAGGTCACAAGACCTCTACCACAGTTCCGTGTGGGAAAACAAACAACAGCTTAGAGCTGTCCAGGTCTCATACGACCTCTACCACTATCCACAGTGGTAAATGAAGTGTAAAAAGGTTTGCTGAGGATTTACAGATCCTCCAGTGAAAGTACAGGAGTCAGTGTGTGTGTTTAATACAGCAGATAACACACACTGCTCAAAATGTAAAACAAATGTATCACAGAGCAGAGATGTAGAGTTTAGAAATGGTTCTGGTGATTTCAGTGTAGCTCTGGACTCTTTTGTATTTGGTCAGAAGTTATTTTGAGTCCTCTTCTCGTTTTTGTTTGAGAAGAAGAGTGTCGTATGCTTCAGGCTCAAAGGCAGTGAGATGTAGTCGATGAAGTTCTTCAATGTTCTTTTGTATGCACAGAACTCTTCTTGAGTAGGCTAGATTGTGTATGAGGTTCTGTTCTGATTGGTTCTTCCTCCTCTTTCTTTTCTCTGTGTATCTCTTGTGTTCTTCTATCAACTCTCTTATCTTCAGCAGAGTCTTCTTGTATTTATGTCACGTGCTTCGGAAGACAGAAAAAGTTTCCTTTCCGCAGGTACGAGGTACGGTTTCCTGACATCCGACAACCTTTATTAATAATTTGACAGAGCATTAAAATATACCTAATATGACCGTTGGTTAGATTAAATAAAGATAAAGATAAAGAAATTCAATCAGTTGTTTATGACTATTGAAGAATCAAGTGATCGGTAGGTCATCAGCATTAGTGATTAATGATCGGTGACTCATATAGATCAGCATCGGTGAATCAGACTGATCAACATCGGTCTATCATATGATCGGTGAGTCAGTTTGATCAGCATCGGTGACTCATTTTGCATCGGATCAGTGAGTCATTTTGATCAGCATCGGTGACTCATTTTGCATTGGATCGGTGAGTCATTTTGATCAGCATCGGTGACTCATTTTGCATCAGATCGGTGAGTCATTTGATCGGTGAGTCATTTGATCAGCATCGGTGACTCATTTTGCATCGGATCGGTGAGTCATTTTGACATGCGATCAGTGCTTCCGATGTCTGTTGATATTGAATCGGTGCTTCCAAAATACTTTGTGCATCAATAAGCATAGACAAAAATGTGATAACAGATTCATTAACAGATTGTAATTAAGTTTATGAGAAATCAAACCAGATTAAGCATTAATGGTATATGATGATTTGTGATTATTAAAACATCAATCATAGACATGAAATCAACAATCTTCCAGAGGGCTCAAAAATCTCCCCCTTTTTGATAATCACAAATCTTCATCATTAAATATAAATAATATGATATATCATTAATAAAAACATAATGAGAATTAAACCATAAGAAGAATAAATATAAAGAGATATATAAATCTCCCCCTTAATTTAGATGACCCATATATATTATACAGATATCTCCCCCTGAGATATATACATCTTTTCTCCCATAAAGTATTCTTTGTCTTCTCCCATAAATTTTCTTCTCCCATAGAGTAATCTTGTTCTTCTCCCCCTTTGGGATAATCAAAAAGGAGGGAAAACAGATAAGAGAAAGTGAAAGTAAAGCAGTCAGCAGAGATTAGAGATAGAAAAATATTTGATAAAGTACAGACTATTATAAGTATCACATTGTTCACCCCATCAAAAATAATACACAACTATTTGTTGGGATACAAAGGTGCTTTGGCTTTGTCTTTGGGATCAATAGTGGGTAAGTTTGAAGGCTTGGAGGCAGGCTGGTCTTGGCGAATCTGAAGTGGTGGTAGGACAACTCGGGCAGGTGTAGGAGCAGGTGCCACAGAGGGTTGTTGTTGAGAAACAGGAGCTGATGGAGAAGCTTGCTGAGGAACTGGTCTTAATTGAGAGAGAGCTTGAGGAACAGATAACTGATTTGGAGCGACATCAGAGTCACTGAGAGGTTCAGAAGTAGGAAGTACTATTGCAGTGGCCTATGCATGCAAATAGGGCTTCAAAAGATGAATAAAGTCCTGAATGACTTCTGCTCCATACTTCATAGCTTTTTCAAAATCATCTTTATTCTCCATGAACTGTGCCAAAGAAGGGACAAAATCTTGCAACTGATGAACTTGAGTTTTGAAGGCCTGAGTGACTGGAGGTAATTTCAGATTCTCTGCCAACACCTTGAAGCTTGCAGTCATCTCATGTTTTGTATAAATCTTAGAAAAGCAATTATCAACTTTCTCTTTGATCTCTTGCAGGGCTTTCTTAGCATCTGCTGAATACACTAATGCCATCTTATGACTGTTATCACAGAGCTCCTTCATCTTCCTAAAAGATTCTAAATCAAGAATTTTTCTAACAGCAGCTAACTCATCATGCACAACTTCTCTTAGAGCTTCTATCTCACGGGTAGTGATCTTGGTTACTTTGCTTGTACTGGCTTGGCTAACTATGTGAGTTAACTCAGCTTTCAACTTTCTCAGGTCAGACTTGTTGAGATGTTCAATCAAATTTCTCAAAACTTCCATCATACCAGAGATGGTTGATCGGAATTCGCTTGATAGAGATATCAGGCCGGTGTGAAGATCCTTCATAGTCTGATTCAAAAAGGCTATTTGCCTGCCAAAAAGTTCACCAGTATTGGCTAGGTCTGGCTTCACAGCATTAGATACTCTTTATGAGAAGGCTTCCAAAGAGTGTTCAGAAACTTGGAGAGACACTTGAGTAAGAGCATTAGAAATTTCTTCTCTAACTGTGGCTCTCACAGCGGTTAGCAATTCAATCTTAAACTTATCAAGATCAGCTTGAGAGATTCCTGAACCAGGTAAATTATCATTTGTAGGATCAACAGCAGGAACAGACCTTGCTTCTCGTGGGAGGTTCCTCTTCACAGCTGCAGCAGATTCTGGCATGGCTTCTTCGTCTTCAGAGTATTCTAATCCTAACACAGCATAACCAGGGTAGTCATCCCAAACAGCAGCACACAGGGTGTATTTTGGTTTCTCATAGCTTGTTGTTCCACTGATTTTTGGTGAATCATCCTTGCCACTGATATGTATTTCTTGTACTGACCGAGGTGATTCTATTTGATCTTCAGAAAGACCATCCACTGGTCTGTTATCACCATCAACAACAGCCTCAGCATCATCAGCTCGTCCATCATCACTCTTCTCAGAAGCTTCACTGTGATATTCTTCAGTGTCAGAATCTTCTTCATCACCAAGAATAGGTTCTGATTCTGGTAGGTCTAAGGGTGGACTAGCAGGTCCAAATTCTATTCTTCTTTTGGGACTGGTAGTGTCAGGATCACTCCTATCATCAGGAGATGACATACTTCCTTCCTCAGTCGTAGCTTCTTCTTGTTCTTGGGTTTCGGTTGCCTCATCCTTTCCTTCTTCTTGCTCATCATCATCAGAATAAACTGGTTCCTCATTTGATTTCAAGCCAGGGTCTCTCAAATCCTTTGGCCTCTTGCCATGATCTATGGGATTGTAGGCTTCATACAATTTATCTTCATCTACAACCCAGCACTTATTCCATGTATTCCAATTGATTTTCATCCTCTTGCAGATCTCTTTTTTGAGACAGAAGGTATGATCTGTTTCATTAACTTCATCATCTTCATCAATACATTCTAGATTCTTGAGCATGGTAGAGATCATCTTTGAATAAAACAAGGCAGTGGCTTTCTTGGACGGTTTTATCATTCCAGCTATGTGTACCATCACATATCTACACAAATTGATTTTATCATGTGTTTTCAGAAGAAACAACAGGAAAACATCCTGGTACTTTACAGCAGTAAAATCTCCTCTCCTAGGGAAAAGTTGGTGCTGAATAAACTTGAAAAGAAGTCTGCATTCACCATCTAATTCTGAAGCTGTAATTCTCCGTGACTCTCTGTTTCCTATCAGAAGCTCCATAGCTAATTCATAAGAGAAGTAATCAGATGTTGGAGGAATATTCCCAGCATAATCCTCATACCGACCTTCATGAGGTACGTTTAAGCACTCAGCCCACTGCTTAGATGAGAAGGATATTTTCTTTCCTTTTACCACAGACGACATCCTGGCAGCCTCCACACCATCTAAAGTGATTTCCAGATTCATATAGAACTCATGTACCAGCTTCGGGTAGTCTATTAGAGAGTTGTCAGAAAACCAGTCTATCCATCCTTGCGATTCAAGAACTTGCAGCAACAATGACTTACTTGACAAAATCCACGCAAAGCTTACTTCTTTTTCTACAGCAACAATCCGAGTTTCCAGGTTTGGATTTACTGATCGTTGAGAGGTACTACTCGACTCACCTCGAGCACGCTTTTAAGGTACAGGGCTATCCGGTCCTTTGCTCGGTCTCTTTTGCTTAGCCATTCGAGGATTTTGGGAAGGCAGGAGTTCGAAGGTTCGAAGTAGAGGAGAAGAGAGGTTGAAAGTTTCGGCGGGAAATGAAAGGTCAAAGGTTTAGGGAGGATAAACAGCCGCGTATCATTTATTTTATCATTTAGGGTTCCCATAAAAAGTAAAAAAGAAATTTACTAATTAATTACAATAAAATAATAATAAAAATATCGGTATGACAGATCGGTTGCACAGATCAGTTTCACAGATCGGTTTCACAGATCAGTTTCACAGATCAGTTTCAGAGATCAGTTTCACAGATCAGTTTCACAGATCAGTTTCACAGATCAGTTTCACAGATCAATCATACACAACTCTAGTTTAATAAATTTCATTCTTTCAGAGCATAAAGGCTTTGTGAAGATATTAGCTAATTGATGTTCAGAACTAATAAATTTCAAAGAAATATCACCTTTTTGATAATGATCTCTTAGAAAGTGATGTCTGACATCAATGTGCTTAGTTCTAGAGTAAGACACAGGGTTCTTATATATATTTATTTCACTAGTATTGTCACAGTTAATTGAAACATGTTTAAGATCAAATCCATAATCCAATAGAGTGTGTTTCATCCACAGAATTTGTGCACAGCAACTACCAGCAGCTATGTATTCTGCTTCGGCAGTAGACAATGCAACTGAGTTCTGTTTCTTACTACACCATGATACTAGGGATTTTCCAAGCAAATGACATGTTCCAGATGTGCTCTTCCTATCTAACTTACATCCAGCAAAGTCAGCATCTGAATAGCTAGTTAGGTTAAATGATTGTCCTTTTGGATAAAACAAACCTAAATTTATAGTATACTTAAGATACTTAAAAATCCTTTTAACAGCCAGTAAGTGTGATTCTTTAGGATTAGCTTGAAATATAGCACACATACATACACTGAACATAATGTCTGGTTGACTAGCAGTAAGATAAAGTAAGCTCCCAATCATACCTCTGTAATTGGTTTGATCCACTGGTTTCCCAGCTTCATTTGTATCCAATTTACAGGTAGTACTCATAGGTGTATCACTTTCCTTAATACTATCCAATCCAAAACATTTTAAAAGATCTTTTGTATATTTACTTTGATTTAGAATAATTCCATCTTTAGTTTGAAGAATTTGAAAACCAAGAAAATACTTAAGCTCTCCCATTAAGCTCATTTCAATTTCATTTTGCATAACCTTTGAAAAATCAGTACATAAGGAATTTTTAGAAGATCCAAAAATAATATCATCAATATAGATTTGTACTATTAATACATCTTTTGAAATCCTTTTTATAAAAAGAGTGGGATCAGCTACTCCTTTTGTAAATCCTTTTGAGATAAGAAAGTTTGAAATCCTTTCATGCCAAGCTCTTGGAGCTTGTTTTAAACCATATAAAGCTTTAGAAAGTTTAAAAACATGATTTGGAAAATGAGGATTTAAAAAACCAGGTGGTTGTTCTACAAAAACATATTCAACAATAAAACCATTTAGAAAAGCACTTTTGACATCCATTTGATATAACTTGAAATTCAGATGTGATGCATAGGCAAGTAAGATCCTAATAGCCTCTAATCTAGCTACAGGTGCAAAGGTTTCCTCATAGTCAATTCCTTCTTCTTGATTGTAACCTTGTGCAACTAGCCTAGATTTATTTCTAATGATGTTTCCAGATTCATCAACTTTGTTTCTAAATACCCATTTTGTGCCTATGGTCAAAATGTCCTTAGATCTTTCTACTAATTTCTAGACTTTGTTTCTTTCAAATTGATTTAGTTCTTCTTGCATAGCCATTACCCAAAATTCATCATTGATAGCATCATTGATATTTTTAGGTTCTAACTGTGAAAGAAAAGCTTGATGTTCAACCTGATTTCTTAGAGAATCTCTAGTCTGTGTTCCTCTATCTAGATTTCCTACAACAGCATCTAAAGGATGGTTCTTTAGAGTCCTAGATAGTCTTGAAAAGATAGGGCTAGATATTTTAGATTCATCTACAGATTGAGGTTCAACAGAAGCAGGTTCTGGAGAATTTCCAGAGCTGGATGTTTTAACTATAGGTACATTGTATTTATCATTGAGATTCAAAGCAGAGAGATCATCTTCAAGAGAGATTTTAGGTTCATGTGGATCAGTTTCATCAAATTTTATGTGAACAGATTCTTCCACACATTTGGTTCTTTTATTGAAAACTCTATAGGCTTTACTAGAGATAGAGTAACCTAGGAAAATTCCTTCATCACTCTTGGAAGAAAATTTGTCAAGATTGTCTCTAGTATTGAGAATGAAGACTTTGTAGCCAAAAACTTTGAAGTATTTAACCTTAGGTTTCCTATGGTTCCACAACTCATAAGGGGTTCTCTTAAGAACTGGTCTGATCAAGACTCTGTTAATGACATAACAGGCTGTATTTACAGCTTCAGCCCAAAAGTAAATAGGCAGTTCATATTCATTGAGCATGGTTCTAGCTATTTCTTACAGGGTTCTATTCCTTCTCTCTACTACACCATTTTGTTGGGGTGTCCTAGGGGCAGAGAAATTGTGACTATAGCCATTGTGTGAGCAGTAAGAATCAAACTCATGATTTTCAAACTCACGACCATGATCACTTCTCAGGGTCTTAATCTTGAGTCCACTAAGATTTTCTAAAGACTTGGAGTATTTAACAAAGTAAGAACAAGCTTCACTTTTGTGAGCTAGAAAATATACCCAAGTATATCTAGAAAAGTCATCTTCAAGAACATAGACATAGTGCTTCCCATTTAAACTAGAAACTCTAGAAGGTCCAAATAAATCCATGTGAACCAACTCGAGAGGTTGAGAAGTTGACACTTCTTTCTTTGATTTAAAAGAAACTTTATGTTGCTTTCCTTTTTGACAGGGATTACAAACTTTGTCTACTGGAAATTCAAGTTTGGGTAAGTCTCTCACTAAGTTCTTCCTAGAAAGTTTTCTAAGTGAGTGTACATTGAAGTGTCCTAATCTTCTATGCCAATGCCAAGACTCTTTATGAAAAGCATTTAAGCAAGGAATATTCTGCTTAGCTAAGGAATCTAAATCAACAGCATAAACATTTTCATTTCTTAAAGCAGAAAATACTAAAACATTTTTAGAGTTAAAAACATTGCAAGAATCATTTTTAAATTTCACATAAAAACCATCATCACACAATTGAGAAATTATTAACAAGTTATATTTAAGTCCATCGACAAATAAAACTTCAAAAACCAAGATTGAATCAGTGTTACCAATCTGGTCTAAGCCGATGATTTTTCCTTTTGAATTATCACCAAAAGTGACAAAGTCTCCATCAACTTTTACTAATCTCTTGAAACATGAAAAGTATCCTGACATATGTCTTGAACATCCACTGTCTAAGTACCATATCTTCTTGTGACAGCTCTTCAAGCAGGTCTCCTACAAAACAGATTTAGATGGAAGATGATTTTGGTACCCAGATCTTCTTGGGTCCAGATATGTTAGCCAATGATACTTTAGGTATCCATATTTGTCTAATGGGTCTCATATAATTTGTAGAATTAACATTCTTTGAAAGATAAACCTTATTAGATCCATAACTATGAATATAACTGGTTGAGGCATATGAAGTTCCAGAATTAACTATCTTCTGTCCAGATTTAGGAATGAATCTAGTTCTGGCAACTTTTCTTTGTCCAGGTTGGTATCCTATACGAGTAGTATATCTAGGTGCAACTTGCTTTCCTAGCATTTGTGTTAGAGTATTCTTGCCATTTATGAACTTCTCTAAGTCTTTTCTAAGTTGTTCATTAGACAATTTTAGTTCAGTATTCTCTTTAAGCAACTGAGCATTCTTTTCTACTTCTATATCCAGATCAGATTTATGCTTAACACTTAAAGCATACTGTTTCTTTAAACCTTTATATTTATCTTTAAGCTCATTACAGGTTTCTTCAAGCATATCACAATATTCCAACAGTTCAGATTTAGACATGTTATCACCTTCAGAATCATCTCCAGAATAATATGAATTTGAAGCAGGAGTTTCTGATGTTACCTCAGAAGTGTTTGTCATAAAACACATGTTGGCTCGATTTCTTTCAGAGTCTGAAGATTCAGCCTCACTTGTGCTGTCTTCTGAAGCACTCCAAGTATCCTTCATGGATTTCTTGTACTTTTTATCCTTGTATTCATACTTCTTTCTGTATTTCAACTTTGGATAGTCTGTTTTTATGTGTCCTTTTCTTTTGCATTCATAACAGAAAACTTCATCTGATTTATCAGACTTCTTCCAATCCTTTTTCCAGTGTCCTTTGTTATCATACTTGCCTTTGTAGTTTGACTTTCTGAAAAACTTATTCTTCCTATAGAATTTATTAAATCTTCTAGAAATGTGTGCCATCTCAGCATCACTATCAGAATCATTATGACTTTCCCCACTACTTAAACTTTCATTGATAGCTTGAGGATTTTCCTTATCCTTATTCTTTGAGGTTGTAGTCTTGAAGGCAATAGACTTCCTTTTAGGTTCATCATCTTCTTCTTTATTCACTTTAAGATCTTCTTCATACATCATCAGCTTACCAATTAATTCCTTGACAGGCAGTGTTCCAATGTCACAGGATTCTCTAATGGAGACAGAGGTTCCTCTCCATCTTTCAGGTAGACATCTCAAAATTCTCATGATTTGCTCCTTTGCTGGAACATCCTTTCCCAGAGAAGTCATCGTGTTAACAATTTCATTGAACCTGAGATACATATCAGAAATGGGTTCATCAGGCTTCATCTTAAAATTATCATACTTAATAGTATAGGTATTCAATCTCATCTCCTTAACATTAGTTGTTCCTTCATGAGAAACAGCTAAGGTATCCCAAATTTCATATGCAGTTTTACATGCAGAAATTCTATTAAATTCTTCATCTCCTAGAGCACAGTACAAAGCATTTATAGCTTTACAATTATTATTGTAAGAAGTCTTTGTAGGTTCATCCCAAGTAGATCTATCAGTATTGGGAATTTTATATCCAGCTTCAATGACAGTCCAAATATCAAAGCCCATACTTTCTAAGTGAATTTTCATTTTTATCTTCCACTGAGCATAGTTGTTTCCATTAAAGAAAGGTGGCCGGTTAGTAGCAGCACCCTCAAGTCTATTATCCATGATATTACAAAAAGAATTTTAAAGAGATAAAAATTTAGAAATAACAGAAATTTTAAGAACTTTAAAATACAACTAAAATCACAGTTGAAAAACAGAGTACGTTTAGAAAATATTAACAACCTCGGATACCAAGTGTTGGTTGGAGTGGATACTCAAGAGGGGGGTGAATTGAGTTCCAATTAAAATTTTCTGTTAAAAACAATGTTGATTAAAATCCCCCTATTTCAAAAACAGATTAAACTGTAGTGAATTTATACAGATTATAAAGGTTCAATTAGTTTCTCAAAGATTTATTAGTTCTCAGTTGACTTAATCTTATGATTAAATTAACCTTTGAAACTAACTTACTGGTCTATAATAAATATAAACACTTGGGAGTTTAACTATCAAAGTAGCTTTGAAAATAAATTATATTTCAAAGTAATAGCAGCGGAATATGAAATAAATATGTAGTATGGATATAGTATGTAGCTACAAACATAGATAATTAACCAAGATGTTCAGTCTCAAGCCGAGACTTAGTCCTCTCAAAAGTTTATATAAAAATGATCCACACCCTGGATCGGGGTTAACAACAGTGAACACACTATCCAGGTCACAAGACCTCTACCACAGTTCTGTGTGGGAAAACAAACAACAGCTTAGAGCTGTCCAGGTCTCATACGACCTCTACCACTATCCACAGTGGGAAATGAAGTGAAAAAAGGTTTGCTGAGGATTTACAGATCCTCCAGTGAAAGTACAGGAGTCAGTGTGTGTGTTTAATACAGCAGATAACACACACTGCTCAAAATGTAAAACAAATGTATCACAGAGCAGAGATGTAGAGTTTAGAAACGGTTCTGGTGATTTCAGTGTAGATCTGGACTCTTTTGTATTTGGTCAAAATTTATTCTGAGTCCTCTTCTCGTTTTTGTTTGAGAAGAAGAGTGTCGTATGCTTCAGGCTCAAAGGCAGTGAGATGTAGTCGATGAAGTTCTTCAATGTTCTTTTGTATGAACAGAACTCTTCTTGAGTAGGCTAGATTGTGTATGAGGTTCTGTTCTGATTGGTTCTTCCTCCTCTTTCTTTTCTCTGTGTATCTCTTGTGTTCTTCTATCAACTCTCTTATCTTCAGCAGAGTCTTCTTGTATTTATGTCATGTGCTTCGGAAGACAGAAAAAGTTTCCTTTCCGTAGGTACGAGGTACGGTTTCCTGAAATCCGACAACCTTTATTAATAATTTGACAGAGCATTAAAATATACCTAATATGACCGTTGGTTAGATTAAATAAAGATAAAGATAAAGAAATTCAAACAGTTGTTTATGACTATTGAAGAATCAAGTGATCGGTAGGTCATCAGCATTAGTGAGTAATGATCGGTGACTCAGATTGTCACGACCCGCCCTTGGGGTCCGTTCCGTGACTACCCCAAGCCCGCCTTCCATAGGCCAGGGGCTGGCGACTAGCACCAAGGCGTAAATCCCCGTAAAAAGGGAAGGCATTGCCTTTGTAAAGTAAACACACACCACAGAGTAAACAAGAGGAAAGTAAACACTAAACAAAAGCAGAGTACAACTGAAAGTGCGGAAAAGTAAATGGGCCAGTATACAAACCCAAACTGAAAGTAAAGTACAACTCGAAAGGGAAAATAGAAACTGAAAAGTAAAAACCGCTACTCCGAGCTGTCCACTGGAAATCCCACCTGAAGGGTGGGTACAGATAGCTCCTCTGCTCCACGGGTCCCGCCGTCCGCTCCGAGCACGTCCCGCCCAGTGGTCCACCTCCGGGTACCGTCCCGCTCTGCAAGCCTCAGCTAAGGTCAACGCTGTCCGTCGTCTGCAACCAACACAATGTAGTGCGGGCAAAGCCCGTGCAGGGGTGAGTATAAGCTACTCAGTAGGGACCCCGAGACCCCTGAAGGTCTCTCAAAATCCACAAAGGATAAACCACGAAGAAAGGTACAATCACGAAGTAACAACCGACACTGCTTAGGTATATGCCCATACATATACCTAAGTCATCAATTCAAATACGCTCCAACCTCCGAGCCCAAGTACAACTCAGTACACACAGGATAGTAAACGTATTCCACACAGGAAAGCAAAACGTAACCCACACAGGATTGCACAACACAATCCACACAGGAAAGCAATAGGATTCAGCTCACACAGGTATACTTCTTCAAGGACGATAAAGATGATCACTGATCCATCTAAGTCGTCGGACCCACGAAGGATCGATAGGTAACTAACCCCCGCAATGACCCACACAGGATTGGGCCCACACAGGACCTGTAGGCGCTGGCTCACACAGAACCGCTGAGCGCAAGGACCCACACAGGATCGGGCCCACACAGGACCTGTAGCACTGATCCACGTAGGATCGCTGAGTGCTGAAGTCGTCGTCGTCGAATCCACACAGGATCTCTGTACTGTCGTCGTCGCAGTCACAGTAGCAGTAGCAGCAGTAGAACAGTCGCAGCCAGCACTAGGGTTCCCGCACACAGCAAGGTCGTTCGGAGGGTCCGCTCCACGAGCCGAGAGGCTGATACATCAACTGTCACTAATACCAGAGTTGATGTATCCAAAAGTTCCGTATCGTCAACAGGAACTCAATGCAACAGACGGCGCGTCGATCGGACGCCCGGTCTGAGAGTTATTGGCATTTTCGTCTCCGGGGCCAGGTTGGTTTTTAAGGCAAAACCAACCCGACCGTACTCCACCTGCGTCCAAACCTCGGGCGGAGTATGCCAAAAGATCCGTCTCACTAAGAGGAACACAACACGACTGACGGCGCGTCAATCGGACGTTCGTAGCTCAAGATATTAGCGTTTCCGCTCCGAAGGCCCGGTTGGTTTCGTGAACGAACCAACCCGGCCGAACTCAAAGTAATCCGAAACCTTGAGTGTGATATACCGAAACGACCGTCTCGATCCAAGGATCGCGTTGCCGCAGACGGTTCGTCATTCGGAGGTCCGAGGCTCAAGTTATGACCAAAAGACCGGAACAGGTTCGAAACGGGGGGGTCCGGGTCCGGGCCGACCCGGCCCGACCCCCCCCCTGGGGCGGTCCGGCCGGCTGGCAGGCCGGCGGCGTGGCAGCCGGCGGCGGCGGCCGGCGGCGGCGCGGCGGCGTGGCGGCGCGGCGGCGCGGCGGCGCGGGGGACCACGGCGGCTTGGCGCCGCGAGGTGGATGCACGCGGGGGATAAGCCCCCGCTGATTGAAAGGCGGTGCGGCCTTTGTGCCGCTCCATTTGCAAGAAACGGCCCCCGCACATGGGGGCCGGCTGGAATTAAAACCGGGGGGCTGCTGCCCCCCCTTTAAATGAAAACCGCCCCCCTTAAAGAGGGGGGGTTTTTATGCGCTGGCCGGGGGATTAATTCCCCCGGTTTAACGTTATCCGGCCGGCCAGCTGGCCGGCCGGTTTTCTCCAACGGGACCGGAAATTCCGGTCCCCTCTTCGGCTTCCGACGCCGGCGGCCCGGCCGCCGGTCTTCTCTTCCCGCCGCAGCCCGGAACCGGTCGCGGTCTCCTCGTCCCGCCGCGGCCCGGAACCGGCCGCGGTGTTCGTCGTCCGGCGCGGTGCGACGGCACCGCGCCCCCTTCGCCGTGCCTTGATTCCTTTCAATGCGGCGCGACGGCGTCACGTTCTTGAAGATTCTTCCTCGGCGTGGCACGACGGCGCCGCGTAAAATAATTGTACGATTATCCGCGTGGTGCGACGGCACCACGCCACTTTGCTTCCACCCGCAAGATTAAACAACAAGAACGATGGAGGGGGTTCGGCCGTGTTCATGCGGTCCGGCCCCCTCACGTTAAGCAATAACGCATCTTTAAATAATCCAAATCCACACGTTAGACTTGCTAAAATTCATGATCAAAAATAGAATAACTAAACAATAATCAACAACCCCTACCTCGGGTATAAGGTTCGAAGATTGTCAACGTTCCGCGGAAGACAACGTCGCGGAGGTCGGGCGTCGCGGTAGCCGTTCGTCAAATCCGATGACGAAGGGATGCGTTCGAAGAGACACGTCGTTGGCGAAACTTCTTATGTCGACGAAGGGAATCCGAGGAGGAAGCGGCGTTCCCACTTGTTGACACGGAAGACGAAGAAGAGCGGAGCGGCGTTCTTCGTCGGGACTTGAGCGTTCTTCGACAAGTTGAGCGTTCTTCGTCGGGACTTGAGCGTTCTTCGACAAGTTGAGTGTTCTTCGTGATCTTCGTCAGAGATGAAGGAGAAGAAGAAAAAGCTCTCCACCTCTCAAGAAGACAAACAATTAACCAAAATAAAATAAGACAACATCTTATTTTATTAACACATAACACACTAGAATTTCAAATGTTTGAAATTCAAAAAGATTAACTCCCATAATTAAATAAGTAACTCAAGTCATTTATGGAGGCGTTAAGGGAGTTGAGAGAATATGAAAGGTTTAGGGGTTCGTGTGGGCCCCACCACACTTAATCCTCCCAAGGGAGGTTAAGTGGGTGTGGGTCCCACTTCCAACCCCCTTTGGTAGGTTTTATCAAGTTATAATAAAATTTATTCTTCACAAATTTTATTTAACTCAAACTAAAAACCCCAAAACTAACTTTCAACCCGCAACAAACGCAACTTTCGAAAAGGTCTATTTAAGCGAATATCGGTGCTGCGAGTTCATCGGTGCCCATGGATTTCAATTCCGAGCACCGAATCAAAAGTTAGGAAAACCCGCTCGTTCGTTCACTGAACGTACCCGAGCCAAACTTCAGAAATTAATTCCGGGCACTCCGGGCCTCGGAATCAGGTGCCGTCTAAAACCGCGCTCTTGTAAAATTTTAAAGAAAATTAAGAAAAAATTTCCCTTGAATTTTACGGGTCTTTACATTACTCCCACCTCAGGGCTTTACGTCCCCGTAAAGATACATCAAAAACTAGGGAAACAAATGAGGGTACTGAGCACGCATCTGAGCCTCCCGCTCCCATGTGCTCTCCTGAAGATTCCCGTGCTGCCATCTGATGCGTACAAGAGGAATCGATCGCCCACGCAGGACCCGCTCCTGTTGATCCTCTATCTCCACCGGAACCTCCGTGAAAGTCGCCCCATCGTCAACGTCAAGCTCCCCATGGTCAATGATGTGCGTCGGGTCGTGCACGTATCTCCTCAGTTGGGATACGTGGAAGACGTCGTGTACCCGGTGCAACTGAGGTGGTAGAGCCAGGTGATAAGCCAACTCACCAATCCTGCTGAGAATCTGGAAGGGTCCGATGAAGCGCGGAGATAACTTTCCGCCTCGGCCAAATCTCCGAATACCACGTCGAGGTGAGACTCGCAAGAAGACGTGGTCGCTATCCTCGAACTCTAGTGGCCTCCGCCTCCTGTCAGCATATGACTTCTGCCGGCTCTGAGCTGTCCTCATCCGCTCCTGGATGACCTGGACCTTCTCTGTCGTGGCCTGGACCATCTCTGGTCCCACGAGTGCTGACTCTCCAGGGTCTGTCCAGCACAAAGGAGACCTACAAGGTCGGCCGTACAATGCCTCGTACGGTGCCATCCCGATGGTGGAGTGGTAGCTATTGTTGTACGCAAACTCCACCAAGGGTAGGTGGTCCCCCCAGCTACGACCAAAGTCGAGGACACATGCGCGGAGCATGTCCTCGAGAGTCTGAATGGTCCTCTCCGTCTGACCATCCGTCTGAGGGTGGAAGGCTGTGCTCAGACGTAGCTGCGTCCCGAACGCCTCCTGTAACCCCTTCCAAAGCCGGGAAGTAAAGCGGGCATCTCGATCGGAGATGATAGATGATGGCACGCCGTGGAGCCGCACAATCTCCTGAACATAGAGACGTCCCAAGCTCTCTACTGAGCCCTGCTCTCTGATGGGTAAGAAGTGTGCCGACTTGGTGAGTCGGTCAACAATCACCCAGATGGAGTCGTGACCTCTGGAAGTGCGTGGAAGTCCAGTCACAAAGTCCATAGATATGCCGTCCCACTTCCACTCCGGAACCTCCAAGGGCTGTACCAAGCCTGCTGGTACCTGATGCTCTGCCTTCACCTGCTGGCAGGTAAGGCATCGAGAAACGAACTCTGCTACTGCCTTCTTCATGCCCGACCACCAGTGCTGTCGTCTGAGGTCCTGGTACATCTTCGCCACTCCAGGATGTACCGCCAAAGGAGAAGTGTGAAACTCTCTCAGCACTTCCTCTCGCAAGGCGACTGGTACCATGGTACGTCCTCTTAAAAGGATGTCGTGCTCTTCTCTAAGGGAGAAACCATCAGGTGCCTGTCCCGAGGATATCTGTGCACGCCGTGTCTCACAGTCAGCATCCTCACGCTGTGCCTCTCTGACCCACTGCAGTAGTGGAGGAGTGACTGTGAGAGACTGAAGAAAGGCTGCTCCATAACTATCCACGAAGGATATCTGCAAAGAGGCTAGCTGCTCTGTCGCCTCCTCAAGTAGCTGAATGCCCGTCCTCCTGCTGAGGGAATCGGCTACTATGTTCCCCTTACCAGGAGTATAGACTATCTCAAAGTCATAGTCCTGGAGGAACTCGAGCCATCGCCGTTGTCTCAGGTTCAGGTCCTTCTGCGAGAAGATATACCTGAGACTCTGATGATCGGAAAAGACTGTAAAGCGCTCACCCATCAGATAGTGTCTCCATGTCTTCAGAGCGAAGACCACTGCTGCTAACTCCAGGTCATGGGTAGCGTAGTTCTGCTCATGCGGCCTCAACTGACGTGATCCATAGGCGATCACGGCCCGCTCCTGCATCAGAACACATCCGAGTCCGGTCCCTGATGCATCGCAGTAGACTACGTACCCTACTCCCTCCTCAGGCAACCTCAAGATAGGTGCGCTAGTCAATCTCTGTCTCAGCTCCTGGAAGCTCTGCTGACATCTGTCAGACCACACGAAGGGTTTCCCCTTCTTCGTCAAAGCTGTGAGTGATGCCGCAACTCTAGAGAAGTATGGCACGAATCTCCGATAGTATCCAGCTAGTCCCAAGAAACTCCGAACCTCAGTCACGCTCCTGGGTGGATCCCAAGCTAACACAGCCTCAATCTTCGCGGGATCCACTGAAACTCCCGCCTCAGAGATAACGTGTCCCAAAAAGTGGACCTCACGTATCCAGAACTGGCACTTCGAGAGCTTACCGTAAAGCTGGTGCTCTCGGAGTGTGTCAAGAACAACTCGCAAGTGATAGGCGTGCTTCTCCTCTGTCGTAGAGTAAATCAGAATGTCGTCGATGAAGACCACGACAAACCGATCGAGGTATGGCTGAAAGATCCTGTTCATGAGAGCCATGAACACTGATGGAGCATTGGTTACACCGAAAGGCATAACCAAGAACTCATAGTGGCCATACCGACATCTGAAGGCCGTCTTCTGCACATCCTCGTCTCTGACTCTGAGCTGATGATAGCCTGACCTGAGGTCTATCTTCGAGAACCACCGTGCTCCCTTGAGCTGATCAAATAGGTCATCAATCCTCGGTAGCGGATAATTTTTCCTCACTGTCACCTGGTTCAGGCGACGATAGTCAACACAAAGTCGCAAGCTCCCGTCCGCCTTCTTGGCGAACAAAATCGGGGAAGCCCAGGGTGAAACACTGGGTCGGATGAACCCCTTGCCCTGCAAGTCTTCCAACTGTACCCGTAGCTCTCGAAGCTCGGCGGGGGCCATCCGATATGCTGGAGTGGATATCGGGGCTGTCCCGGGGTACAAGTCAATATAAAAGTCTACCTCTCTGCGAGGAGGTAGCCCTGGAACGTCGTCGGGAAAAACGTCCGCAAACTGATCCACCACTGCAGGAAAACCAGGACTCCGCACGTCAACTGCTCCAAGGATGAGGCTAGCCAACTGATGAGTGATGGGCTGTCCTCTCCTCCGCGGAAGTCTATCCTGTGCTGCTAAGGCTCCCTTCTCTCCGGTGAAGGTGAACCTGCTCCCGTCGGTGCGTACACATCGCACCTTGCGCCTAAAACAGTCAATCTGTGCATGGACCGTAGATAGCCAATCCATGCCCAAGATGACGTCGTAAGGCCTCGACGCTGCTACAAGTAGATCCCAGCCGAAGCTCTCGCCTCCTAGAGTAAGCTCACACTACCGGCACCAGTGCGTAATCGTCGAGTCTGCTCCCGTAGGAGTCTCTAGCCGTAAGGATCGAGCCAACGGCTCTGTCGGAATCTTCGAGCTCCGAACAAGGGCAGCGGCTATGAAAGAGTGACTCGCTCCTGTGTCTATAAGAACTGCAGCAAGGGTGTAATAGACACAGATAGTACCTCGAATCATCTCGGGTGCGCCGTGGTCGTAGGCCTCTGCTGCCTAGAGCTGTGCCTGTCGCTGCCCGCCAGCTCCCTGTGGTCGGGGTGGACCTCCTGGTGGTGGTGGTGGTAGAGCCTCAAAGTGCCGGCCACCACCGGCTTCTCGTCCGGCTCCTCTGCCTCGTCCGCCTCCTCCCTGCGGACCATCACGGTCGACCCTCTGCCTCTGCCTCGGTGGTCCCTCAACCGTTTGCTGCTCCTCGGCACGGCGGGTCGGGCAGTCACGAGCCATGTGGCCCTGCCCGCCGCACGAGTAGCACTGTCTGCCTCTCGTAAGACTGGCTCCGCGTTGTGTGCCCCGCACTGCTGAGCCAGTGTCCTGAGGTCGTCTGCCCGAAGGTCTGGTCTGTCTGGACCCTTGAGTCATCCGTCGACTGCCTGCTGCCGATGACTCTGCCACGTGCCGCCCTGCGGTGGGTCTCTGTGCTGGTGTAGACTCAGCAAGGAAGCTCTCGATCAGAAGAGCCCGCTCCAGTACTCCTGTCTGAGTCGGTATGCTGAGGGAGATCAGCGATGCCCTGATCTCGTGTCTCAAACCCTGCTCGAAGGTCCGGGCCCGGAAGAATGGGTCACGTACCATGTCGGTCGAGTAGCGCGAGAGATCGGTAAATCTCGCCGAGTACTGAGCGACCGTCATGCTGCCCTGCCGCAGCTGTAGAAGCTCCTGGATACGCACCACACGAAGGGTGGCTGGGACGAACTCCGAGCGGAAGAGGCTCTCAAAGTCCGTCCAAAGAAGAGATGCCTCATCGTGCACCTGGAGCATCAGGCTCCACCATCGTCCTGCTGCTGCGTGTAGTAGGCTCGCAGCGAGGATCACCATGAGGTCTGCTGGTGTCCTCACTAGCCTAAACACTCGTACTACTGCCTCCAGCCAGTCCTCTGCTGCCTGGGGATCCGTCTCCCCGCGAAACCTAGGCGGTCACTGGCGCTGAAACTCATGCAGTGCGCTGAGGCGACGTGCATCGTCAGCGGCTGCTGCTGGAAGCATCGGGGGCTCGGCGGGTAAAGCTACCGCCGGTGCCACTACTGGCAAAGGGCCCTGCACCGAGGCCTCGTCGCTCGGTGGGCTGTCGTCTCGCTCGACTCTCGGAACCCTAGCTGGCTGTCGTCGTGGGGCCATCCTGAAAAGGAAACAGGTGCGCCACGGTCAGAACAGTATACCTGGTGAGCTGATATAAGTAATCACAAAGAAAACTTTGAAACACACACGCAATCAATGTTTTCGTGCATTAAGTCGGAAATCAGAAGTCAGGGTCCTGGTGTACGGATACGTCGGCCGCCGCACCAACACTAGACTCCCTGGACTGATAACCACACTCAATACGCTAAACATTATTGCTTCACATAGAAAAGATCAGAGTTCACGGTAGAACCGAACTCCTTTAATACCAATTTTTCACGACCCGCCCTTGGGGTCCGTGCCGTGACTACCCCAAGCCCGCCTTCCATAGGCCAGGGGCTGGCGACTAGCACCAAGACGTAAATCCCCGTAAAAAGGGAAGGCATTGCCTTTGTAAAGTAAACACACACCACAGAGTAAACAAGCGGAAAGTAAACACTAAACAAAAGCAGAGTACAACTAAAAGTGCGGAAAAGTAAATGGGCCAGTATACAAACCCAAACTGAAAGTAAAGTACAACTCGAAAGGGAAAACAGCAACTGAAGAGTAAAAACCGCTACTCCGAGCTATCCACTGGAAATCCCACCTGAAGGGTGGGTACAGATAGCTCCTCTGCTCCACGGGTCCCGCCGTCCGCTCCGAGCACGTCCCGCCCAGTGGTCCACCTCCGGGTACCGTCCCGCTCTGCAAGCCTCAGCTAAGGTCAACGTTGCCCGTCGTCTGAAACCAACACAACGTAGTGCGGGCAAAGCCCGTGCAGGGGTGAGTATAAGCTACTCAGTAGGGACCCCGAGACCCCTGAAGGTCTCTCAAAATCCACAAAGGATAAACCAAAAAGAAAGGTACAATCACGAAGTAACAACCGACACTGCTTAGGTATATGACCATACATATACCTAAGTCATCAATTCAAATACGCTCCAACCTCCGAGCCCAAGTACAACTCAGTCCACACAGGATAGTAAACATATTCCACACAGGAAAGCAAAACGTAACCCACACAGGATTGCACAACACAATCCACACAGGAAAGCAATAGGATTCAGCTCACACAGGTATACTTCTTCAAGGACGATAAAGATGATCACTGATCCATCTAAGTCGTCGGACCCACGAAGGATCGATAGGTAACTAACCCCCGCAATGACCCACACAGGATCGGGCCCACACAGGACCTGTAGGCGCTGGCTCACACAGAACCGCTGAGCACAAGGACCCACACAGGATCGGGCCCACACAGGACCTGTAGCACTGATCCACGTAGGATCGCTGAGTGCTGAAGTCGTCGTCGTCGAATCCACACAGGATCTCTGTACTGTCGTCGTCGCAGTCACAGTAGCAGTAGCAGCAGTAGAACAGTCGCAGCCAGCACTAGGGTTCCCGCACACAGCAAGCTCGTTCGGAGGGTCCGCTCCACGAGCCGAGAGGCTGATACATCAAATGTCACGAAGACCAGAGTTGATGTATCCAAAAGTTCCGTATCGTCAACAGGAACTCAACGCAACAGACGGCGCGTCGATCGGACGCCCGGTCTGAGAGTTATTGGCATTTTCGTCTCCGGGGCCCGGTTGGTTTTTAAGGCAAAACCAACCCGACCGTACTCCACCTGCGTCCAAACCTCGGGCGGAGTATTCCAAAAGATCCGTCTCACTAAGAGGAACACAACGCGACTGACGGCGCGTCAATCGGATGTTCGTAGCTCAAGATATTAGCGTTTCCGCTCCGAAGGCCCGGTTGGTTTCGTGAACGAACCAACCCGGCCGAACACAAAGTAATCCGAAACCTTGAGTGTGATATACCGAAACGACCGTCTCGATCCAAGGATCGCGTTGCCGTAGACGGTTCGTCATTCGGAGGTCCGAGGCTCAAGTTATGACCAAAAGACCGGAACAGGTTCGAAACGGGGGGGTCCGGGTCCGGGCCGACCCGGCCCGACCCCCCCCCCCCCCCTGGGGTGGTCCGGCCGGCGGCGGCGCGGCGGCGCGGGGGGCCGCGGCGGCGCGGGGGCCCGCGGCGGCTTGGCGCCGCGAGGTGGCTGCACGCGGGGGCTAAGCCCCCGCTGATTGAAAGGCGGCGCGGCCTTTGTGTCGTGCCATTTGCAAGAAACGGCCCCCGCACATGGGGGCCGGCTGGAATTAAAACCGGGGGGCTGCTGCCCCCCCTTTAAATGAAAACCGCCCCCCTTTAAGAGGGGGGGTTTTTATGCGCTGGCCGGGGGATTAATTCCCCCGGTTTAACGTTATCCGTCCGGCCAGCTGGCCGGCCGGTTTTCTCCAACGGGACCGGAAATTCCGGTCCCCTCTTCGGCTTCCGACGCCGGCGGCCCGGCTACCAGTCTTCTCTTCCCGCCACGGCCCGGAACCGGCCACGGTCTCCTCGTCCCGCCGCGGCCCGGAACCGGCCGCGGTGTTCGTCGTCCGGCGCGGTGCGACGGCACCGCGCCCCCTTCGCCGTGCCTTGATTCCTTTCAACGCGGCGCGACGGCGTCGCGTTCTTGAAGATTCTCCCTCGGCGTGGCGCGACGGCGCCGCATAAAATAATTTTACGATTATCCGCGTGGTGCGACGGCACCACGCCACTTTGCTTCCACCCGCAAGATTAAACAACAAGAACGATGGAGGGGGTTCGGCCGTGTTCATGCGGTCCGGCCCCCTCACGTTAAGCAATAACGCATCTTTAAATAATCCAAATCCACACGTTAGACTTGCTAAAATTCATTATTAAAAATAGAATAACTAAACAATAATCAACAACCCCTACCTCGGGTATAAGGTTCGAAGATTGTCAACGTTCCGCGGAAGACGACGTCGCGGAGGTCGGGCGTTGCGGTAGCCGTTCGTCAAATCCGATGACGAAGGGATGCGTTCGAAGAGACACGTCGTTGGCGAAACTTCTTATGTCGACGAAGGGAATCCGAGGAGGAAGTGGCGTTCCCACTCGTTGACACGGAAGACGAAGAAGAGCGGAGCGGCGTTCTTCGTCGGGACTTGAGCGTTCTTCGACAAGTTGAGCGTTCTTCGTCGGGACTTGAGCGTTCTTCGACAAGTTGAGCGTTCTTCGTGATCTTCGTCAGAGATGAAGAAGAAGAAGAAAAATCTCTCCACCTCTCAAGAAGACAAACAATTAACCAAAATAAAATAAGACAACATCTTATTTTATTAACACATAACACACTAGAATTTGAAATGTTTGAAATTCAAAAGGATTAACTCCCATAATTAAATAAGTAACTCAAGTCATTTATGGAGGCGTTAAGGGAGTTGAGAGAATATGAAAGGTTTAGGGGTTCTTGTGGGCCCCACCACACTTAATCCTCCCAAGGGAGGTTAAGTGGGTGTGGGTCCCAATTCAAACCCCCTTTGGTAGGTTTTATCAAGTTATAATAAAATTTGTTCTTCACAAATTTTATTTAACTCAAACTAAAAACCCCAAAACTAACTTTCAACCCGCAACAAACGCAACTTCCGAAAAGGTCTCTTTAAGCGAATATCGGTGCTGCGAGTTCATCGGTGCCCTCGGATTTCAATTCCGAGCACCGAATCAAAAGTTAGGAAAACCCGCTCGTTCGTTCACTGAACGTACCCGAGCCAAACTTCAGAAATTAATTACGGGCACTCCGGGCCTCGGAATCAGGTGCCGTCTGAAACCGCGCTCTTGTAAAATTCTAAAGAAAATTAAGAAAAAATTTCCCTTGAATTTTACGGGTCTTTACACAGATAGATCAGCATTGGTGAATCAGACTAATCAGCATCGGTCTTTCATCTGATCGGTGAGTCAGTTTGATCAGCATCGGTGACTCATTTTGCATCGGATCGGTGAGTCATTTTGATCAGCATCGGTGACTCATTTTTCATCGGATCGGTGAGTCATTTTGATCAGCATCGGTGACTCATTTTGCATCGGATCGGTGAGTCATTTGATCGGTGAGTCATTTGATCAGCATCGGTGACTCATTTTTCATTGGATCGGTGAGTCATTTTGACATGTGATCAGTGCTTCCGATTTCTGTTGATATTGAATCGGTGCTTCCAAAATACTTTGTACATCAATAAGCATAGACAAAAATGTGATAACAGATTCATTAACAGATTATAATTAAGTTTATGAGAAATCAAACCAGATTAATCATTAATGGTATATGATGATTTTTTATTATTAAAACATCAATCATAGACATGAAATCAACAATCTTCCAGAGGGCTCAACAGACACAATGATGATGTCGTAATTACCTTATTAATGAAATATTGAAATAATTGATATTATAAATAACTAAATAAATTAAATTTGAGACTTTTGATTAATTAAACTAATTTTTTAGGTTAATAAGACATGTTATGGTTGATTAAATATATTTTTTTCAAATTAATCATGTTCTTATGATTTTCACAAAAACCAAATACTAAATAGTGTCAAAATTGACCTAAATTAGTTTTTAAAACAAATAGTATATTATGGGTTGATATAATATTCCTAAAAATATAAGGTTCTACCAAAGAGCTTAAATAATATTATATATTTCATTAATGAACCACTTGAGGTTCTCTTGTAATTTTATAGTATGTTAATTAACCATATAGTGTAAGAATACAAGAAGACACCGTAAATGTTAAACTATTTAACTAATAGTTAAATCTAAAAGATAAGGTTAATATGGTGACCTAAACTTGTATAAAACCTATTGGTTAATATTATTTCAACCTATACCCACCTTATATTTTAAATAAATAAATTTGGATCCATTAGAAACCCAAAATTATTTATAATAAAATAATATTTCAAGGTTTTCCTAAAGTGACCCTAACCTCTCTTATAAAAGGGTACTTCCCCTAATCTTAATTTCACAACTCAAAATCCATTTGGATCAGCCAAAATATGCCCAAATATCCTCCCAAAAACTATAACTACATCCTAGAGTACTTATATTGATCATAAAGACAACCTAAAGAGCCCTTTTGATCAAATCAAAAGGAAGCGCCCGAAGAAGAGGTAATAATTTCACCACCCTATTCCATGTTATTTTCTTCTTCCACTTCTTATTTCTTTATTGATTCCATACCAAAATAATAAATCCAGTACCTCCTATAGACTTTAATGTTATTATAAATATGGTATAACCATATTCATTATTCTATCCATTCTTTAAATGACAAAGTCACCATACGTGTGTACGTACGACTTACCGTCTCCACGTCGTGGTGTAGTTTGTTATTCAAAAACTTCATTATTTGGATTTGTATAATAATGAGTTTAACTTATGTAAATAATAAATATAACATTTTAATTATACTTTATATGTGATATACCATCCAATTATATATGATTTCACCATCAAAAGAATGATATTGTCGCTCGTGCGTACGTACGGCTTATCGTCTCCACGACGCGATAAGATGTCATTCCCCATCATAACCATTAAAGAATAATTTCCATTTGAGGATTAAAAATAATGTTTAAATACTTGATATCATTATTTATATTAATCAAATACATCCTATCCATAATAAACATGACTTATGTAACAAAACATATAAAGGAAAACGAATCAGTTAACACCCGAAACAATGATACTACTAAAATATTATTAACAAAGAAATATTAGAAGATAATATATGATATCATATTTATATATGTGGTTCTTGTATAATTTAATAACAATTATTTAACTATTATATAGGAGTTTAACCTACCCTCAACTATGGAAAAGTACAAGGTAAGGGGTTTTCATCTCACTTCTTATTCCCATGAGATTCATGTTATATTGTCATTATTTCCTTTTGTGTGGTGTATGTACTACCCATAATTGTATTATTTATGTAATATACATTAATTTATGGGTATTTACATCTTCATTTTATGATATTTATTTCATGGGGTGTATGTTTCCTAAGTTACCAAATCGGTAAGGGAAATTCAAATTTCAATTTCCACTCATTGGGCTTTATGCATACTTTATTTATTATTTTACTCCAAGATTATGTGTGGAATTACTATTTATTATTTATGTAGTAATTTATACTCCCCTTTATTTGGATATACCTTTGATACACATAATCACTCCATTGATAAATTCACATTCCATTGATATGAACTTGTTAAGGGTAATCTTAACTCAATTTCTATTCATTGAGTTAAACATCTAAGTTATTGGTTTTGTTTTTACAAGAATATGTGTGAATGTAATCTGATTGATTTACACTTAATATCCAATTATATTGAGTGTATTTATATTTTTCACACATAATTATTTCATTTATTTATCCTTAATTTAAGGATACGGCCTTTATAAGATATTTCATCTCAATTTACATTCCTTTGAGACCTCTTTGTCGTTATGCACTAATTCACTTTTATTGTGTATATACTATCCTTTTACATATTATATCATGAATCCCTTTATTCTCATGATATTATAATGTTTTTATTAATTATATTCCTCAATTAATTGTATTCAATCATCTCTTATTTTGTTAGGAACTCTTTAACTAAAATATCATTTTAAATGTTTTAAATATTTATTCTTATAAATATTTCTCATTAAGGTCCATGTTTTAAAAATGATTTTAAGTATTTATTTATATGGACCTTAATGTTTTGAAATTAAAATTTCTTTTAAAGGCTTAAAATTGGTATGGGACACTTTGATTCAAAAATCTCTTTTAAACAACTTCTTTGATAAATAGTGTGGTATTTAAATGTTTTCAAGAAAAGATGATATTTCTCTCAGATAGTTTTAATGAATATTTTCATCTAGTTCAATATCATTCAGTGTATTTTATTCTTGATTGAGGTTAATTTATTAAAATAGAATCATCCATATTATATTGAATGAGTTATTTTTAACTGTGGATGTGTTATTTTTATTCCATTCATGGTTTGTGGTTAAAATATTGGCTTTTCAAATGCTAGTTTTAATATGAATGTTTAGATTATGTTTCACATTTTCATATGAGAAATGCATTGGACTTAGTAACTGATGGGTGGGGCCCGCTATAGCTCCTCGATGCATCGGTAGGTCTCATGAGACAAACTAGTGTCTTGGCATAAGGCTTTGACAAAATCTTATTTGTAGTCTTGGAACGAAGCCTTGACAATGTGGTTATGATGTTCGGTATTATGAATTTCATCATTATGAAACTTGATATTGATATTACATGTGATTATTCGACTAGTATAATATCTATATGAATAAGTAAATGGAATTATTTCATTTATCTTTTCCATATTATGTTGAAGTTTAAGTTTAAAAGGCTTGTGTTTTAGTCTTATACATTGCCTTAAATGTTTATTCTTATTTATGATAGTTTTTGCTATATTGTTATCCTTACTGAGCATCTAATCTCACCCCTTTCTTATGTTTTATTTTTTCCAGGATGAAAATAAGTATATAATGATTAACCGGTATGAATAGGCTAAGGGATATTAGAGTGTTCAAAAGATAAACAATGTTGTTGTTTTTGTTTCATGATGTAATGTAAAACGTATGTATGTTTCTAGTACTTCTAAGACTACTAAAATGATCAATCTTTTGGGACATGATTCCTTGTATCATGCTAATGTTATGTAATAATGCACCGATTTTGGGTAACTAGGGCCAGGGAGTTACACATACTTCATAACTTTTACTAATGATTTTAGTATATATGGATATATATACATAATGAGGTATAATTTGGATTCCTTTGATAAGTTCAAGGAATACAAGAATGAAGTTGAGAACCAGCTTGGTTAGAATATTACAAAACTCTGCTCAGACCGAGGTGGAGAATATCTTAATCAGGACTTCATTGATTACTTACAAGAGTTTGGTATTCTATTCCAACTCACTCCTCCTTACATGCCTCAATGGAATGGTGTAAGAAAAAGGAGGAACCGCACCTTGTTGGACATGGTGAGATCAATGATGAGACATTCAAGTCTTCCATTATCCTTTTGGGGGGATGCGTTACAAATAGTAGCACACATACTAAACCAAGTACCAACTAAATTGATAAATAGTATTCCATATGAGTTTTGGAGTGGAAGAAAATCCATGTTATCAAATTTACATGTTTGGGGAATGAAGCATTTGTTAAGGCCTCTTCAGGTAACAAACTCGCACCCCGAGGCAAAAAGTGTACCTTTATAGGATACCCCAAGGAAACAAGGGGATATTACCTATACAACCCCTTAGACAAAAATTTTATCGTGGAACGACATGACATAATTCTTTAGAGGGAGCACATCCCCAAAAGAGATAGTGGGAGAAAGATATACTTTAATGAATTTGAGGCTCAAGGTACACAAGAGTTGGTACAGGAATAGATTCCAAAAATCCTCATGGAAGAAGAATTTGTTCCAGAGACACAAGTATTGCATAGGATTACAAGAGAGGTTAGAGAACCAGAATGTTATGGTTTTCTAGTTACTGAGGTTGGTGACTCATTATTAGTTGATAATAATGATCCTCTAACCTACAAGGAAGCAGTAAGTGGCACAGATGTTTCCAAGTGGCAATAATCCATGAATTCTGAAATGGATTCCATGTACCAAAACCAATCTAGATTTTGGTAGATCCTCTAGTTGATGTAAATCATATTGGATTCAAATGGGTATTCAAGAAGAAACTGGACATGGAAGGACAATTCAATACCTGTATGGAATGACTTGTTGAAAAAGGGTTTAAACAGCATCAAGGAATCGACTAAGAAGAAACCTTCTCACCAGTTGAATTGCTGAAATCCATTAGAATTGTACCTGTTATTGCGGCTTACCATGAATATGAGATTTTGAAAATGGATATCAAAATATCATTCTATAATGGGAACCTTCAGAAAGATGTCTACATGACACAACCTAAAGGGTTTGTGACTCCAAAGGATGCCAATAAGGTATGAAAGTTGCAAAAAATCATTTATGGATTAAAGCAAGCATACAGGTCATGGAACATTCATTTTGATGAATCCATAAAAGAATTTGGTTTTATCAATAATTAATGTGATCCTTGTGTCTTAAAATAGTTTAGTGGGAGTGCAGTCATTTTCCTAATAGTATATGTTAATGACATACTACTTATTGGAAATGAGATACCAGTCTTACAGTCTATTGAGGCATGGTTGAATCAATGCTTCTCCATGAAATACTTGGGTGAGGTAGAATATATTCTTGGGATCAAGATCTGTTGTGATAAATCCAAGAGATTTGTGCACCAAAGTCAAATTACATACATTGATAAGATACTGAAGAGATTCAGTGTGGAATAATCCAAAAGGGGATTGTTGCCAGTGTCACATGGCATTCATATTTCCAAGAAAATGTGTCCTCAAGCACATGAGTAATGAAATATAATGGAAATGACTCCATACGCTTCAGAAATTACATCATTCATGTATGTCATGATATGTACTAGGATAGATGTCGCCTATGCATTAAGTGTGGTAGGCATATATCAAGTTGAACCAGGTGACCGCCATTGGATGGAAGTCAAGACTATCCTAAAGTATTTGAGGCATACTAAGTATATGTTCCTAGTTTATAGAGAAGATTAGGAACTAGTAATCTGAAGATATGCAAATGATGGTTTCCAGAATGATCAAGATGACATAAAGTCGCAAACAGGATACATCTTCACTTTAAATGGAGGTGCAGTGAGCTGGAAGAGCTCAAAGCAGAGTGTGGTCACAGATTCTACAGTAGATTCCGAGTATATCGCAGCTTTTGAAGCAGATAAAGAAGCAGTTTGGATGTAAACCTTTATTCAAGAGCTACATGTGGTACCTAGCAATAAAGAACCCATCATATTGTACTGTTATAATACTGTAGTGGTGGATCTCGCAAAAGAGCCAAGGTCACATAATCGGACAAAGCACACACTTCTAAGGTATCATCTGTTAAGGGATTTTTCTTAGAGAGGTCAGGTTGTAGTGAGCAGTGCTTCCATAGAAGACAATGTGGTGGACCCCTTGACTAATGTCTTGAGTCTATAGAAACATGATCACCATGTGAGGTCTAGCATACTGAAAGTCATAGGCATTTTTCTCTAGTCCAAGTGGGAGTTTGTAAGAGTTAGTGTCCAAGAACAAACTGGTTTTACTTTGATTACATGGTTATTTAACGTATTATTACATATTGTTCATTTTTATGCATGATAATGATGTAATAATGTCCTAGAGTATTTGTTGCATTGATAAGGTCATGACAATTCCCCACTATGATGAGAACCTTGAAATGCTATAACAATATTCTTAAATATAGTTCTGCAGTTGGATAACATACTATGATGGGACACATAGCATGCTGACCATCAGGTGCGAGTACTCATAAGCATATGATACTTTCTCTCATGAACTACACACTTGGTAATCTCTAAGATAGGAGATTATGAGAACAGACCTGCTAGTAGGAATTCTTCATGTTTTGGTGTCTTCAAATATTTCTATATGCGAGCATGTGTAATGATCCTTCTAATTTAATATTATCATTAATATGTGTCACGACTCACGCACTTTGATTTACTGATGAAAACTACCATGCAGATAGTTGGTAGGAAGTAGGGTACATTGGGTGTGTAACGAGTGGCATGTTCTTAATGGATAATTCAAGGAAGGATTTTTCCATTCCATTTATGGAATTTAATATCTCTTCCCTTTGATTGAAATAGAACTGTCACACGAAATTCCATGGCCATGGTGTAACAACGAGTTTATTTCAGGTAGTCAAAGAACGACATATCAAGCATAAAAGTTGATGACACAATCATGAAACCTTCTTGATAAGATATTACGACAAAGGATTTATATTACATAGTGAGCATTTGTATGTGGATGTCATTGTTGCGACTTTATGTTCTTTCTCTTGGGTGCCTTGAACCATTGCTAGACAGTACTCTTGGACTTTAGGAAAGCCCGCCTAATTCCAATGAAAAAGAATCCTAGAGGGTCACAAACTATGTGTTTTTGGTGGTCTCAGTTAAATTCTATTTGAATTTAATTGATGAAATAAATATTATTCTCAAGACCATGGAAAAATTTTATTCAAGTTATAATGATCGCATAAATTAAATAAAATATATTTATTTATTTTATTTAACATTTAATAAATATTTATTTAGTAGTTTGTAAATAAAATATTTATTTAATAGAATAAATTATTTATTTATATATTCAGGTGTTCAATAAATGGAAGTGGAGTTCAAGCGCACCAAGGCTAGTCCGGTAGTAAAATAATTATTTTTAAGAAAGTAAATAATTATTTAACTAGTTGGCACAAGTTAAAATTAAAATAATGCTGCTATTATTTTGTGACATGGAATTTTATTTATAATTCCATTTTATGAAAGTCAGTGCACCATAAATAATTACATGGTATTATTATTAAATGAATGGGTTTTCTCTAAGTTCATGAATGTATTTAATTATTTCTATGAAATTAAATATTGTAACTGAAATTCCATTTATATAAATAGACAAGTAAACCTATTGTGTTATACACCACACCACATGCCTGGTGTATTGAGAATTGTTAAGACAAACAATTTCTCTCTCTAATCATTTTCTCTCCCCTCTCAAGAACATTATATGTTCTTCAAGACCGAAGAACAAGCGATCAAGATCTACTGACACAAGACACTCACTTTTCCACGCTAGCACCCGAAGAACAAGTGGTGTCGATCGGAGGCTATCGGAGCATTTGTGGATCACCGCTAGAGGGATTCTAGTTTGGATCCTTACATGCACAATGAGATAATCCGGAAGGATCATTCTGGATGATCAACATCATCAATGAAGAAAATACCGAAGATCCAGGTATTATTTTCTTTATGAAATTAATTAAATTAATTATAAATATGATGTGCAACATCCTCTCTAAGGTTTTGGGCCTCTTTATTCTTTATCTAAATCCTTGATTATATTCTGTGTAGACTGGAATTCATTGTTGTATTGATCTCAGAATAATCATTGATCACGGAAAAAATCAAAGTTGGGTGTCATCCCAACCGCGCTTCTGTTATGCCTGGAACCTTCAATTAGTAATTTTTAGGGCGCTGTAGGGATGATTTATTTTCTTATTTGGCCACATCCTCTTCTCTCTCAATTTTATATCTCTCTTAGGTGATTTTGGGGACCTTGAATCCTTTTGGATCGCTTCATTTGATGATTTATCATCAGGGTTATTGTGTTGTATCTCTTCAATTGATTAATCCTTAAAAAAAATTTCATTGGTTGTGGTAGCACCATTGTTCTGCATTATTGGATTTTTTGATCATTTATGTAAATCATCTTGATCCTTTCTAGATTATTTTCATGATCTTCTTCCCATGGTTGATCCATTATTGACTACGATGTGTCGGGTGCATGTTGTTTGAGTTTTTCATAATCTACACATTACTCTATATTTTTTTTGATGTGATTTAAAGACATGTGAATCAATCATAGGGCCTACATTGTTTAATTTGTGTTCCTTTAAGATTATTGGATTCTATTTTGGGCATGTTTGACTGATCGCGTTGTCGAGCGCATCAAATTAGATGTTTATTTTTAACTAGAATTCCTGCAGTATAACAGAAACCCTAGGTCGTCTCTCGAAGGAGCTTTTGATCATTGATTACAAAATGAGTTTATTATTAAGAAACTAAAAGTTGTATGGTGTTTTATAAAATTTGGGTTTTTTATCTTTAATAACATAAATTGAAAGTATATTACTACTGAGAAAAAACAGTTGGAGAAATCGTGATCAACCCGGGTAAGTGTCCCTAGATGCTCATTCTGTCATCTCTATCAAGGAAAAGGGAAGGATCATTGATTCCATGATTTTATAAAAACTGAAACCTGTAATGTTATGTGAGTTCTTACTAGGTTATCACTTATGATTTTATCTATCAACAATATTGATTATCAGCAACCGCTCAAAATCAACAAATATGAATCGATGTAAAAATGGAACTCAATCAAGGCATCACATCAAAAAAGTGATGAGATGACCAGATTTCTGTTAATGATAAAAATATTCCACATGATAAGAACATGTTTATTCATAGGTTCATGCTCTGGTATTTTATCATCCAATGCAATCTATTATCACACTCATGAAAGGGAGGGGTGAAAAAAGAGGCAATCGCACTCAAATCATCACAAGATCTGGGTTATGCATGGAAGTATGTGGATTCTTGTTCCTTTGATTTGTATTTGATCATACCATAATGAACACAAATTTAGAAGGTATAAATGAAGAACAATTTACAACAAACCTGTAAATAAATTACCTTATGAAGATTATAAGTGTAGAGCTCAAGATTACAACAAAGGACACTCCCCAAATTGATCATTAAGAGGTTTATAAGTACATGAGGGAGAAGAGAAATAAAATGGGTGAACAGAGATATCCAATTGAACTAACCTTTACCCCTGGTCTTGAAACATGATATAAAGATGGGAGGAGTGATTTTATGGACAATAACATCACACTTTCCACAAAAGAGGTCCAGTGCCTAAGAGACTAGGTCACTATTCAGGACATCATTTTTAATCCTTTTTTATCTAGCTATTTGACTACACAAAACGTGTTCAATTATCATTAAATTCGGTGGAGAGGTTCCAAAAATAGTTATTCATCCATGGGAGGTGGAATTAGTCCAATTGGATCTTTGAGGTCCGAGTTATGGTCCAAATACAGAAGGGTGGTCCAATCCGGCCCACCCAAAATTTCTTCACATTGGGCGCCTATTTTGGGCCTCTAAGTGGAATAATTGGGCTCAATGATCTTATAGAGAAATTTATCCGAAATTTTTTCACTCATACACCCATTTTTATCCCAATTTGATTCAAATATTATCCACATTACAAATAATTGTCCAAATGCATGCTTGGGCTCTCGTGCAGTTTGGACCATTTTGCTTGAATTACATCACGGGCTCTCCAAATCCATCCTCCTACAATGTAAACACCAAAACAAGTAAAATTTCCCTATTAAACAGTGATAAATATTAATTCATTGATTCAAAAATAAAGTTCAATTTATTATTATATTTTTAATATTCATTAAAAACCCAGTTTAAAATAACAGTGTAAGTGTGGATTTGAATAGTGAATCGCTATGCGATCACGCCCCCACACCTAAACATTTTCACTCCTAGGAAAAGTCGCATATCCAAAAAATGATGCATGTATATATTACCAACATCATGAAGTTTTAACATTTGAGGAAATTTAATTTTATTAAAGTAATGTGATCAATTTACAAACCACACCAAGGAGTTCTTCCTAGTGAAAATGGAAAAAGATGTCTCATAAATCATATCACAATGAAATTCAAAGAGATTCATGATACAAAATTGAGTGAGGAATTAAAAATTCAACCATTCCACTAACTCTCCATGTGTGTGTGTTAAATCCATTCCATGCTATTCTTTCCACTTTCTATCCAATAAATATAGGTTATTTTAACATTATTCAGCTTAAATGATTTTGTCCACCGAACATGCCCAGCATCCTTTACAGTCATATTTCAAGAACCACTCACTTAAGTATTCCCAAAAGTCAAACCATAAGCTCATGACCTAGATATCCACATATGTTTCACATTTCATCACTCCCATCATTTTTTTCAGAAGTTGCATTCAGAATAAATCTCACACTCATCTCTCAATCCTTGTTTGATCTCCTCACGACACTAATTGTGATAATTATAACAAGATCAAAGGTTTAGAAGGAGTGGTTTTTGACCTTCCCAATACACAACCCATTTTTAGGGTGTACAACAGTCAGATATTAGGTACACATGCATAGGTCAATCTGGTATAGTAATGAAACAGATCAAATAAGGAACGAATGTATGGAAATATCATTTTAAGTAGAAAAATATTAACCTAACATATATTTACCTTATATTAAGAAATAAATATTCACACTTTATGGTTTGTTGCAAAAATGTGTGGAGATATTAGTGACACAGTTTTCCCAAAAACTACTCACATAAGGGGCATTAGTCATCTCAAAGGTTTCACAAAGATACAACCATTGATATCATTTATAGAAAACCAATTCACTAAAAACCACTCCCTAATGTTAAATTCATACAAATATTCATTCCATAATAGATACATGTCTTCATCAAATGTTAAATCAACATGGAATCAAAAATTTCAACATGTATTTTTAGTAAGTTCCATGATTTTGGTGACCATAAGGGGTAAAGTAAAAATCCCATAAAGAATGAGAAAAATATAATAAAGAAGAAAGACTATGAAAATATTAATGAACCCAAGAATTTATCCACCCCCCCCCCACCCCCACACACCTAGAATGTGCAGTTTCCTCACTGTAATAATTGTGAATGTGAGAAGGAAGGATAAAACCTGGTGGGTTTCACTAGAATGTTGCTTCTAGAAGGTGGATTTCCTCCATATGATTCTTTGTAAAATCCTCCAAGAAGTGTTTAAGTTGATTCCAATTGATGTTAAGACTTTATCCACTCTACTCATGAAAAATCGGTATTGCACCAAAAGGGTAAACATTAGTCATAGTATAAGGAATGTGCCATTACGAATGAAGCTTACCTGGGTAGAGCTTTAGCCTGTAATTGTACATGAGGACCTTCTCACCAATATGGATCTTTTTCTGATGAATCGTGCTATCATGGATATCCTTTGTCTTCTCTTTATATATTCAGGAGTTCTCATATGCCTCACATCAAATTTCTTCCAACTCTTGAATCTGCAACATCCTATGCTCACCTGCATCTGAAAGATTCATATTACATTGTTTAACAGCCCAATATGCATGGTGTTCTACCTCCACTGGTAAGTGAAAAGATTTTCCAAACATAATTTTGTATGGTGACATTCCGATTAAGGTTGTAAAAGTTATACGGTACACCCAAAGTGCATCATCCAAGTGCAAACTAAAATATTTCCTATTGGGTTGTACTGTACTTCCAAGATTCTCTTAACTTCTTGATTTTAGATTTATTCTTGTCTGTTAGTTTGGGGGTGATATGCAGTGGAGACTTTATGATCAACCCCATATTTACGAAGCTAATTTTTCATGTTCCGATTGCAAAAATGGGAACCCTAATCACTAATGATGAATCTCAATAAACCGGACTGACTAAAAATTTGGTACCTCACAAAATCAACAACAACTTGAGATTCATCAGTCCTAATAGCCTTTTCTTCCACCCATTTAGACACGTAGTCCACAGCTAACAAGATGTAGATTAATACAAATGAATTTGGAAAAGGCCCCATGAAGTTAATGCCCCATGAATCAAAAATTTCATAGAATAAAATGGGTTGTTGGGACATTTTATTCCTCTTGGAGATATTCTATGTGAATTGACAATGACTGCATGACTTGAAAAATCTATGGGCATCCCAACACAATGTTTTCCAATAAATTTATGAGTCAAGGACCTTTTGAGTTGTACGTTGAGAACCAAAGTGGCCCCCATAGGCTAATGTGTGGAAAAAGGTCAAAACAGAGGTGAACTCATGGTTAGGGACACACCGACGAACTACTTGGTCACCAAAAATTCTTCACAAATATGGGTTATCCCAAATGTACCACTAAGAATCATGTTTAAGAATATGTGACTGGGAAGTGCTGAAATCAGTGGGGACTCTAGATGTTGCTATAAAATTCACAATGTCCGCATACCGGGGGTAAGGTCCACAACATCATAAAGGTTCTCATGAGGAAATAATTCTCCAATGCACAGAGATGAGTCAGCATGGAGGTATAATGGTGGGGAAATACTACTAATGTGTTCAACTACAACATTTTCTACCCCCTCTTATATCTAATCTCAAGGTCAAACTCTTGGAGGAGGATCATCCACTCTATGAGGTGGGGCTTAGCATCAGGTTTCTTTAAGAGGAATTTAAGGGCAGCATGGTCAGAAAACACAATCACTTTTTACCCAAGAAGATATGAAAGAAATTTTTCCAAGTAAAACAAAATATAAAGGAGTTATTTTTCAGCGGTTGTGTAGTTTACCTGGGCAGGGTCAAGGGTATGTGAGGCATACGCAATGACATGAGGAGCCTTATCAACCCTTTGTGATAAAACTACCCCAACTTCAAAGTTAGAGGCATCACACATAAGCTCTAAGGGGATATACCACATTGGTGGTTGGATGATGGGAGGTGATGTGAGACTCCTTTTTAGTAAATTGAATGCATCCTCACAATTTTTATCAAACACAAACTCCTAATCTTTTTTCAATAATTGGGATAACAAAAGTACAATCTTACTAAAGTCTTTAATGAATCGGTGATAAAAACTAGCATGACCCAAGAAATATCCCACCTCACGAACACGTTTTGGATATGGAAGGGGTCAAAATAATTAAATTTTAGATTTATCAACTTGAATTTACTTATTTGAAATGACATTCCCAAGAACTATCCCCCACTCAATCATAATATGGCATTTCTAATAATTTAAAACAGGATATTTTTCAATGAAGTGATAGAGGACATAACCTAAGTGTTCCAAACAATCATCAAAGGAAAAACCATATACCATGAAAATATCCATAAAGACTTCCATACAACTCTCAAGGTACTTAGAAAAAATACCCAACATACATCACTGAAAAGTACAAGGAGAATTACATAAACTGAATGGCATCCTTCTATATGAAAATGTGTCGAATGGACAAGTAAATGTTGTCTTTTATTGATCCTCAAGGGCTATATAGATTTGGAAATAACCTGAATATCCATAAAGGAAACAATAATGGGAATTACCATCCTATAGTTCTAACATTTGATCAATGAATGTTAAGGGAAAGTGGTCCTTCCACGTGGCTTGATTTAGTCAACGGTAGTCAATACAGACTCGCCAACTGTTCTTCACATGTGTTGGAACAAATTCATTCCTTTCATTTGACACAACTATTATTCCTATTTTTTAGGCACAATTTTCACTGGGATAAACCATTTACTATCTAATATATGATAAATTATCCCCACATCAAGTAAGTTACTAACTTCCAATTTTACCACTTTAATGAGAGTGGGATTCAACCGGCGTTGAGATTGTCTTACAGGCTTAGCCTCATCATTCCAAAGTATATGGTTCATAAAAATATATGGGATAATCCTAGGAATATCATCCAATTTCCATCCTATTGCCTTTTTACACTCTCTCAAAAGGTTGAGTAGTTTCGATTCCTTTTTTGGAGAGAGGTTATTGGCAATAATTATGGTAAATTGGTCAGTACCTTCAAGATATGCATGTTTTAAATTATAAGAAAGTTGTTTAAGTTCCAACACCGGTGGTTTTAGGATTGAGGGAGGGGATTTAAGGGGAGTGAGGTCCATTAAATCGTCTATCTTCTCATTTTATTCTATAAATATAGAGAATCTATTGAAATGATATTTTCATAATCATCGACGGTCATGGATACCTCAAAATGAACACACTCATCAATTAAAGCACAAAATTTACACTTTTCAAAACCCACAAAACACTCAAAACATGAATCAAAACTCAAATCATCCAAGGGTGAAGAAGAGTAAAATGAATCAGAGTATAGGTTGAGGAGAGAATTGTGTGTGTGTGTGCATCATTTGAGGGAACTTCCATCAAATAGACAGGAAGAGTGGAGTGCTCTTCAATGGGGTGTTTCATAGCCTCAAGGATGTTAAAACTCACCTTTTCTCCTCTGAAATCCATGGACAGCGTACCATTGTGAATGTTGATGATCATATTTTCTATTTTTAGGAATGGACTCCCAAGTATGATAGGATCATGTCCTTGGGTTCTAGTATCTTCCATCTTAGGAATGTATAAATTAGCCGGGAAGATGATATTCTTCACTCGTACAAGGACATCCTAAATCACTCATGTTGGATGTGTAGTAATTTGGTTGGAATTTTGTACAACAATGACCATTGTTTGAAGCTCTCCAACCTGTAGAAAAGTGTACATGGGGTGATTCATTACATTAGGCACTAAATCTAGCATAGAATCAGAAAATAAGTTCTCCCCTATGGTACACGGTATCATGAATGTGCCTGGATCCTTGAATTTGGTTGGCATTGTTAGTTGAGTCAAGGTCGAGACATTCCTCCCCAAGTAAACTCCTTCATTCCCATTCATCCTTTTTCTATGGGTGCAGAGGTCTTTGAGAAATTTTTCATAATGAGTAATTTTATAAACGTCATCCAACAATGGAATATTAACTTGAAATTTTTCAAATGTATTCATTATTTCATTATAAATAACATTATCAATGTGTTTCTTAGATTTAGTGAGTCTTTGAGGGGAATCAAGAGGAATGGATTGTTCATGGGAATACTTAATGATAATTTGATTACTATTTTTTTCTTTTTTTTCTTTGCTTGAAACATTTGAGGGTTGGAGAAGAGAGTTTTCAAAAGGGGGACATACCATTTTCATAGAATCAGTAGAATGAGAAACTTCTTTACCACTATGAAGTGTAACTACACATGCATTATCTTTTTCCTTTAGATTGGAAATGGGTTGGGATGATAGTTGTCCAGAACCTTGTATCTTAAGATCAATTATGGTGTTTTCCAATTGTCCCACTTGAGTTCGTAGGTCTTGAATTTCCAATTGTGTGGTCTATTAGAACTGGAGGTTCTGGGTTGCCATTTGTTTCACCATATCCTCGAGGCTTGGTTCAGATTTGGGAGGATGATAATGATTGTTTTGAGAAGTTGAAGGATAATATGTTTGCATACCTTGGCCTTGTGGATATCAATTCTGCTTGGGGTAGCTTGAGTTTTCTCCTTGTTAGTACTGGGGTTGTGCTTGCCACCTGGGGTTTGGATTTGGCTTGAAGGGTGGTGCTTGTTGGAATGGACACCTTGGGAACATAGCTGCACAAGACGTAGGTTAATCTTGAAGTTGTGGGCACTGTTCAGAAAAATGAGTATTTTCAGAACAAATACCACAATGTAATGGAATAGGAGGAGATTTTGAAATACCATGTACTTGAGATAATTATAGTATAAGGGTATGCATCTCATAAAGATTGTTATCTACCTTTTGTTCTGGAGATGAATGACTTACCTCATGAACTCCTCGGGTTGGTGCAATAGCTCGTGTACCAAATTGTTGTGCGTTTTAAGCCATGTTGGCTATTAAGTCATGAGTAATAGAAGGAGTTTTATCAACTAGGGAACCACCAGCTGCAGTATCAATAATTCCACAATCCATGTTGATAAGTCCCTTATAAAAGTATTGGATTAACAGTTGTTCACTAATCTGGTGGTGGGGGCAGCTTGAGAAAAGTCTTCTGAATCTCTCCCAGCATTCATGAATGGTCCCTCCTTGTGATTGCCTAATGCCACAAATTTCTTTCCTAATTGATTCTGTTCAGGAGGCAGGGAATAACTTCTCTAAAAATAGTTTTTTCAAGTCATTCCAACCCCCAATTTTGGTAGGCAAATAGTATATCCAATCTCTGGCTACACCATCAAGGGAGAAAGGGAAGGCCATAAACTTAATTAAGTCCTCAGAGACATTTTGGGGTTTTATGGTGGAGAATACTATGTAAAACTCCTTAAGGAGTTTATGAGGGTCCTTACTAGGATAACCATGGAATTTGTGAAGTAGGTGTATGAATCCTGATCTCATCTCAAAGTTGGCTACTTCTATAGGATATTGGATGTACACAGGTTGGTACTCCACATCCTGGGTGGTCAGTTCTTTTAAGTTTCGATTATTTGCTACCATGTTTTCTTGGGTTTTATTGGGTTAAATTTTTTATTGGTTAATGAACACTTTAGGTTCCAAAATTGTTTACTTAGTGTTACTTTATTGACCTTCTTTAGATACCTTAATGTTTTTGTGAAGTGACTTTTCAATTTCTAAGTCAAATTCAAGCAGTTTTTCATTTTATGATCATGTCATGAAAATAAGTTATAAAGTTTGTTTTTCATATGATTGAAGATGGATAGAATAAAATAAAAAAGGTGAAACAAGAATATTATTTTATAATACATAATTATAGAGAGAGATATGGAGAATAAGAAGAAGAGAGAGAGAGAGAGAGAGAAAGGAAGAACACACAAAAACAACCAAAAATAGAAACAGAAAACCAAAAAAAAACAATCAAATGAGGGTGGGGTATTTAAAGAAGTACTAATTAAGAAGTAAAATAAATAAATAAAATTAAATAAATAAAATATGATCTTGTCTCCCCGGCAATGGTGCAAAAAATTTATCGTGTTTTCGAGCGCGTCAAATTAGATGTTTTTTTACTAGAATTTCTGCAGTATAACAGCAACCCTAGGTCATCTCTCGAATGAGCTCTAGATAATTAATTAGAAAATGAGGTTCTGATTAAGAAATTAAAATGGGTATGGGGTTTTATAAAACTTGGGTTTTTTTCTTTAAGAATATAAATTGAAAGTATATTACTACTGGGAAAACCCGGTTGGAGAAATCATGATCAACCCGGGTAAGTGTCCCTTGATGCTCATTTCATCATCACTATCAAGGGAAACAGAATGATCATTGATTCCTTGATTTTGTACATGTTGAAACTAGTAATTTTATGTGAGTTCTTACTAGGTTACCACCTAGTATTTTATCAATCAATAATATTTATTATCAGCAACCACTCAAATTCAACAAACAAGAATTGATGTAAAAACGGAACTCAATCAAGGAATCACATCAACAACGTGATGAGATGAACATATTTGTGTCAATGATAAAAATATTCCATAAGAAAAGAACATACATATTCATTAAAGCTTTTGGATTTTATCAACTGATGCAATCCATTTGCACACTCATGAAAGGGAGGGGTAAGAAAAGAGGCAACCACACTCAAATCATCACAAGATATGGGTTATGCATGAAAGCATGTGGATTATTGTTCCTTTGATTTGTACTTTTCATACCATAATAAAAACAAATTTATAAGGTATAAATGAATAAAAATTTATAACAAACCTAAAAAACAATTACCTTATGAAAATTACTAGTGCGGATCTCAGGATTACAACAAAGGACACTCCTCAAATTGATCACTAAGAGGTTTAGAAGTATATGAGGGAGATGAGAAATAAAATGGGTACAGAGAGCTCTCCAATTAGACTAACCTTCACCCCTAGTCCTGAAACATGAGATAATGTGTAGTAGGAGTGATTTTATGGACAAAAACATCAAACTTTCCACAAAAGAGGTCAAGTTCCTAAGGGACTAGGTCACTATTCAGGAAAAAACTTTTAATCCTTCTTTATCCAGATGGTTGACTAATAAAAACGCATAAATTTTTATTAAATTCGGTGTAGAGGTGATACTTATAGTTATATGTCCATGGGAGGTGGAATTATCCCAATTGGATCTTTTAGGCCCATGTTATGGCTCAAATACAGAAGGGTGGTCCAATTTGGCCCTCCCAGAATTTCTTCACATTGGGGGCCCATTTTGGGCCTCCAAGTGGACGAATTGGGGTCAATGATATTCTAGAGAAATGTATCCCACATTTTTTTCATTCATACACCAATTTTTATCCCAATTGGATCCACATATTATCCATATTACAAATAATTTTCCAAATGCATGCTTGGGCTCTCGCGCAGTTTGGCCCATTTTGCTTAAATTCCATCACAAGCTCTCCAAATAACCTCCTCCTACAATGTAAACACCAAAACAAGTTAAATTTACCCATTAAACAGTGATAAAAATTAATTAATTGATTCAAAAATAAAGTAAAATTTATTATTATATTTTTAATATTCATTATAAAACCAGTTTAAAACAACAGTGTAAGGGTGGATTTGAATAGTGAATTGCTATGCGATCAGTGACCCATGTTTGAGGTAGGTGGTTCCATTTCTGGCCTATGTTGGGTAAACAATATTTCATGGATTTTGATAAATATTTTTAAAAATTAAATGGTATGATTTATGGATATATTTTTTTGTGTGGAGATGGTATTTTGAGAATATATGGTTTTCCCTTTATTTTGGTAAAATAAAAGGTATTTGCAAATAATTGTGAAATGAGTTTATGAAATGTTTTCAAATCATGGTTTTGATGAAATGGTTTCGAAAATAGAGAACATGGGAATACTTGGGTACTTAGGTGAAAGGTGTATTAATAAGCCTCATCCATTTGTTCAGGGGTTCACTCATGGGGTGTTCATATTCTCTCAAGGCCCATTAATCTAGTGACATGATAGAATTATTGGGTGGTTCACTTTCATGGGTGTTCCTATGCTCTAGATTTGATGCATATATCTAGTGACATGATGCAAATAGTTTTCTATGATTATGTACAATTTTACCAACAAGTTTTAATTGTAGTGATATTTTGTATGATGTTACCTATGCTTCTCCTTTTACTATTTTAGCGAATACTATCAAGGGTTTTTTATGATTTTTGATACATTATTTTTGTATTTTATTTATTTTGTGTATAATAAATTATTTGAATCTTTTTTAGATTTCTTATATTGGAAATATGGAAAATGGTAAATTAAATTTTTTTCCATGATTTTGATATAAAAATTATTAATATGTTTATCAGGGATTGTTTTCTTTAATGTTGATTATGTTCAAGTTGTTTTATAGAGAATTGTTATGGAAAACCTGGGTGGGATCCTATTGATCATGTTAGCTCACACAATGTGCACCCCTTCAGTGATTTATAGACCTTTTTATATATTTCAATTTAAGGAATGTAAAGGAATTATAGTGAGTCATCAAGGTTTCTTTCAACTGATTCTTGATAGATGGTGGTGAGATGGTGAGGGTTTTCTCATGCTATCGCATGGATTAGTTTTTTTTATTTTTTCCCCAATGCTATTGGACTTTTATCCTAGATATTGTTTTGTTACTTTTGATTTGTATCACCTCTGTTGTTTCCTTTTTGTTATGAAATATACACTTTTTTATTTCTCTATTGTTTCTTTATATCATGTATGTATATATATGTCATGTTGTCTACTTCAGATGGGTCCAAATAATTACTTCTAGTTATTATTGATGCTCGGGTTCTAGTTTCCATCTAGTGGGGATCGATAACTCCCTTCGAGTATGTGGAAATTCTGGTCGGGTGCCATTTTGGGAGGGTATTTGTGTTGAGTTCACCAAAAGATCCCATATCAATTTTTGAGAAAGGGAAGCTACATTTGATATTTATAATCAATTGATATTAGTCCTTTTGTGTGAGGATGACCCAGAACCCCAATAGAAATTACTTCTAAAATATGGGTTTTACTACCTATTCATGAGGGATATTTATCTTAGATGGTTGGGGAGAAACTCAACATTGAAGACATGTCTATTTAATGGGATCTTATTGATGTCATTCCAGAATATCTTCTTATTCTTCCCATGAATCATGAAGTTGAGTTTTCAATAGAACTCATACTTGGTCCTACACCTAATTTAAATACTCCATTTATAAAAGAATTGACTAAGTTGTAGAAATTTAAGAAGAAACTCTATAAGAATCTAGATAAGAGATTCATTTGGTTCAGTGCTTCACCATGGGGTGTATCTATTATTTTGGTTAATAAAAATATGATTCAATGCATATTTTAATTGATTATTGGGAACTAAACAAAAATGCTATTAAGAAATAGTATCCACTGCCCCATATTTATGATCTATTTGATCAATTATGGGGAGCTTGATATATTTCCATGATTGATCTTCATTCTGGGTATTATCAACTATGGGTCAAGAAGGAGGATATACCCAAAACAGTCTTCCATAAAAGGTATGGAAATTATGAATTTATAGTAATGTCATTTGGACTTGTCAATGATCATGTTATCCTCAAAGATTTAATTAATAGAGTCTTTATAAATTACCTTGATCATTTTGTGGTAATAATGATATGGTGATAGATTATGACTCTTACTAATTGAAAGGTTATTATTAGAGAAACCTGACTCAAGATTTTTAGTTTAATATAGTAATTTTTTCATTAAACAAATGGAGGAATTATCTACATAGTGAAAGGTGTGATATATATACTAATCATAAAATTTTAAAGTATATATTTATATAGAAAGATATGAATATGTTCCAAATAATATGGTTGGAGTTGATCAAATATTCTGACTACTCAATATATTACCACATTGGGAAGTCAAACTATGGGGTTGATGCTCTGAGTCAAAAAGACTATGCTATTTTTCCCATGATGAGGTTTGAAAGAGATCCAATATTTATAGATTTGAAAAGTTTGGATCTTGAAATATCAAGGGAATGGATCATATATTATCTTTCTCAGATGAATTTTAAACTATACATATATGAGAGGATTGTGAAGGTGTAGAAGGAAGATGTGGAATTACAAAGGAATGTGAGGAATGTTCCTGAGTTCAACCATGATCATGATTGAATTAGAAGGTTTAGTAATGAAGTATGTGTCCCATTGATACCAGTGTTGAATGAGTTTTTGGATGAATCTCATAGTTCATCATTATATAGGAATACTAGAAATAAAAAGATGTATAAAGATATGAAATAATATTTATGGTGGGATAACATGAAAATGGATATTGTTAAGTATGTATCATGATACTTGGGGTGTCGAAAAGTTAAGTATAAGATATAGAAGTCCAAGTATATTTCATAACCATTGCCCATACCATAATGTAAATGAGAAAAAATTACCCTAGATTTCATCAACACACGCCCCAAATCATGAAAAGGGAATAATTTTATCTTATTTATAAGATATTTATTTATAGAATCATAACATTTTATCACTATTAAAGAAGGTTTATATTTTGATCAGATTAATCTGTTATAAATTAAGGAATCTTTGAGATTCAAAAAACTACCACTCTCAATCATATCTAATCGATATATGAGGTTTACCTTGATGTTTTGGAGAATCCTTTAGTGGGATCTAGATATAGAGTTGAGTTTCAAAATTTCTTATCATCCTCATATGGAAGGTTAGTCTATTAGGACCATTCAAACTCTAGATGACATGTTGAGATAATTGTCTATATATTTGAAATGTGTTTTGGATCAACACCTTCCTTTGATATAATTTTCTTACAAAAATATCTTTCATATGATTAGTCAGATAGATCCTTATGAAGCCCTCTATGGAAGGAAGTGAGGAAATACAATGTGTTGGGATGAATTTAGAGAAATCAATATATTAGTACTAGTTCTACCTAAGGAAATGGAATAAAAATTTAGATTAATTCAATAACCCATAAGGGAAGATCAGTGCCAATAAAAAATTTATGTTGATAATCATTGGTGAGATCTAGAGTTTGAAGGTATTCCTACGAATATATCCTTGTAAGAAGGTGATGATATTTTTAAATAAGGAAAATTTGAGGTATATATATATTAGTCCCATTAAATTTTATGAATATATCAGAATAATAGTTTATTTCTTGGTTCTTCCAACAAATCTCTCTCATTTTTATGATGTGTTATATGTATCTCTTTTGAGGAATTACACACATAATCATTTATGTGTACTAAACTCATAGGTCATACCACTAGATCAAGATATTTATTATAAGGAATAACTAAGGGATATTTTGGATCATAGATAGAAAGTTCTATGAAATAATACCACTCATCTAGTCAAAGTTTTGTGGTGAAATCATAAAAATAATGAATGTGTGGGAAACTGAGGATGTGATGAGGCAAAAGTGTCCTCAGATGTTTATATCAAAGTGATAGAATTTAAAGTATGATATATGATCAATTTAAAGTGATATATGATCAATTTTATTTAAATTAATTAATCCAATTATGATAATAAGTTTATAATATTTTGATATAAATCAATTTTTAGGCTTAAAAATCATTTTTTAGAAAATAATTTTTCCTCAAATTTTTATGGTTTATTTTTATATTAATTTATATAAATTATTAGAATTGAATTTTATAAAATTGATTAAATATTTATAATAATTAGTTTAAAAAATTTTAAAAAGTACTCTTTTATTTTTAGACATTATCAATAGTAATAGTGGTAAAATTTATCACCTTGGAAAAGGGTAAATCAAGTAATCAAGGATAAAAACCTAATATGATAAGACTTAAATTAATTCAAACACCATATTATATTTCATTTTATGAGTCCATTTCATACATAATCATCTAAACTTATAAAATATGAATTTTTCCCTTTACCTTTTATTTTTACCTTTATGATATTTAAGTAAAAGATAAAGGAAAAATGTCACTTTATTGCATTTAATATATATATTATTTTTTGAAAGGGATAAAAAAATTATCTTTGGTTATAAATGGTTATTTTAAAAATGAATAATTTTTTTCATCGTGGTAATTTATTTTTTATTTTTAGAGATGAAATAATTACCTTAAATTCATACACAATGATGACATAGCGCCTGTACAAGGATTAGAAAAATCATGTAAATGATTTCTAAAAATCCAAAAGTAATATTTATTTCATGATTTATTTTCCCCCATAAATTTTATATGTAAATAAATAATAAAATTTTTGTTTGAAATATTTATATGCAATTTAAATATTTTTCTTCATGTCTTTAAAGTCAAATTAAATTAATAGTGTCAAAAATGACATTAATGATATTTTATTAAATTATTTCAAAATAATAAAAAACTTGAAATATGATAATTGGGATAATATATAGTCTAAATTTCCATCCATTTTCCATTTTTGATCCAATTTTCACCTTATAAGTAAATTTATAACCCTTTAATATTAAAATAATTTATATACTGGTTAAGGTTAAAAATTGTTAATAAAGGGGTTAATGAAAAATATAACGTTTAAAATGATATATAAACCTTTATAAATTTGGTTAGAAGATTATATTAGGAAAATATCATCCTTATATATGAATCCATGTAATTTTGGAACCAATTTTCTTTGAATGTGACTTTATTATATTTTAATATTTTCAAAAATTACAAGATTTCTTATCCCCTCGCTTATAAAAAGACACCACATCTCTATTTTCTTTACAACACATTGATCCATATAGCTCAAAAAATCAAATCAAATTATCTTATCCAAATTCCTATCCATTAATTATAGGTTATTTTCATCTTAAAATTCCATTTTAATGGTCCTTAAGAAAGAATCTAAAGGAATACTATCGAAGAAGAGGTAATCATATTTACAGACTCTTTCAAGTTTATTTCTTATTATACTTCCAATAAATCTATTATAATCATATTAAAATAATAACTCCAATATTATAGATATATTTATATGTTATTATTACTATGGTGTAACCATTTTACATCTCTTTTCCATCCTATGAAAAGAGAAAACACTTCTTGTGTGTTTGTACAGCTTATCGTCTCCATGTTGTGGTGTAATTAATTTTTCATAACCATTTTACATAAATGGTTATAAATATTAAACTAATTAATATATATGATATTTATGAAATAATTATTCTTCTTAAATAACAATATCATATCTACCTTCTTACCTTCCAATGTTTTGGCAAATGATAATGTCACTCATGTATGTGTGTAGACTACCACCTCCATGAAGCATTGTGATCCATTTTTCTTTTATAATTTACATGGATGGTAGTAAATATATATTTAATGATAACATATTATATATTTCATATAATAAATATTTTTTAATTTAGTATTATTTTTTACCTTTCTTTCATTCCATCCTTCGAAAAGTGAAAACAACATTCATGTGTATGTATGGCCTACCATCTCATGAATGGTATAATTTATTTTTCTATCTATAACATTTATGTATGAATATATATATATATATATATATATAATTAATATAAATTATATTTATATCATTATTAAAATTCTATATATGATGGACCCATAATCAAAGTATAAGGATCAGAACTAACAAACAAAAATTCTCATAAAAAACAATGAAGTTAAAACCTAAAACAATGATAATAATAAAATATTATTAAAAAATTAGGGATAATATGTTACTAATGTATCATATATGATATTATATATAGTTATATTTTTATGTTATGTAATTATAATTAATGTAAATTTATTATATGAGATTTTAAAAGCACTTATGAGGTGAGTCGAACTTGATTTATGGGATTTCATCTCAATTTACACTCCTTTGAGACTTTTTTGGTATACAGAAAATATTCTCTTTCATGTGGTCAATATATTTCTCCTTTATTATATTTAAAATTAATTTTTATTTATTAATTATTACTAATGTTTCAATTCAGTTTTACTCTTTCACAAGGTTACAATTTAAAAGTCGCCAAAGAGGTAAATATTTATTTTACAATCTCAATTTTTTGGGATTGCCTTCATTTTTATTGAAATGGTCTTATAATATATCCTTCATAAACTCTGTATTTTTCTTATAATCTATATATTTAAGGAACTTTCATGTTTTCTTCCAGATTCTATTCTATTTGTAAATTGAATCAAAAAAATAAATGTTTAAAATAAAACTTGAAATTATTTCTATTTTTAATCGAGTATATTTTTCTTCTTGTACATATTTTTAAAAATTATTTTTAAAAAGTCCTATTTATTTACACAAATTATTTATGTCATGCCCCGTCCCCCGGGGCCCATGCTGTGACTACCCCAGCACGCCTTCCATAGGTCAGGGGCTGGTGACTAGCATCGAAAGAGATTTTCCCTAAAACTGGGAAGGCATTGCCTTTATAACCTATAACCTCACGTAACCAAGCATACAGTAAGATATGAACACAAGAAAAATGTATAACCAAAAGAGTGCTAAAATTAAAGGGGCTGAAATATAAGCTCAATAGTAAAGGTACAAGTACAACTGAAATAAAAAACAACTAAAGAAAGTGAAAAGGCATCTATGGGATCGTCCACCGAGGTTCCTACCTAAATGGTAGGTACAGATCGCCTTGTTATCACTCCACATCCACCCATCTCCTCTATGTACCGACACGCCATATGGTCCACCTCTGGGTGTCGTCTAGTCCTAGTACTCTCAGCCTCAGTCAGCGTTATCCATCTTCTGCATCCAACACAACAAGGTGCGGGCATAGCCCGTGCAGGGTTGAGTATAACGATACTCAGTAGGGACCCCAAGACCCTCAAGGTATCACAAATCCACCAAGGATAAACCACAAAGTATGAAATCAATAGATAACCATACTTAGGTATATTCCCAGACATATACCTAAGTTATCAAGTAATCTATCTCAAACATGAGGAAAACATAGAGATACTGACTCATCTCAAACCATGATTTATTCTAGGGGTAATAACAAGTAACATCTACAGTCACATTTTCGAACACCTCAGCTACTAGATAACCCCTCCTCTATCTAGTATAGTGGTCCAGCCGCGTCACACATAGGCGCTTCCCACTAATCTTGGACTATTGAGGTACTCCTCCTGTCAAGTACTGTGGGTCTTCTGCGTCACACAGAGGATCTCCCCACCTTTGGTTTTCCACGTCACACAGAGGCACTCCCCCTCATGACGTTCTGAGATACTCCTCATGTCAAGTACCATGGGTCCTCCGGGTCACACAGAGGCACTCCCCCTCGTGACTTGCTGAGATACTCTTCATGTCAAGTACTGTGGGTCTGCCGTGTCACACAGAGATGCTCCCCACCATGGCCTACTGAGGTACCCCTATTATCAAGTAACATGGGTATGCCACATCACACAGAGGCTCTCCCCACCATGGTTCTGTTGTGTCACACAGAGGCGCTCTCCACTGGACATGTCAAGTCACTCTGAGTCGAAAAGGTCAGCAGTCGTCAAGTCTCAACCAGCTACTAGGTTCCTGCACTATGCACTCTCATCTCCGAGAGGATCTTCTCTATAAGCTCCTAGTCAATACTCCAACTTCCAAGAAGTCCCACAAGTAAGTATCTTAAAGGTCTGCCATGTCATAGGGGTCTCAACACAATAGACGGTGCGTCAAACGGATGCACGGTCTGTAAGTTATTAACTTTTAGTCCCAAGGGCCCAATGGGATTTGTGCTCGATCCAACCCGACCATTCCCCAACTTTATCCAAATATCTAGTGGGGTATATCCAAGGGACCATCTCACTCCAAGGTTTCCAGCACCACTGATGATTTGTCAAACGGACACTCGGTGCCAAAGTTATGGAAAAAAGAGCGAAAATGGGTCGAAGCTGGTCCGGGTCCGGTCTGACCCGGTTGGACCGACCTGGACCAACCCGGCATGGGTTGACCCGGCCCACTGGGTCTGGCCCGGCCCGCGCTGGGCAGCCCGGCCAAGCGGTTGGGCAGCCGTGATGTGGCGCGGGGGCCGCGGTGCGGCGGTCTTCTGCGGCTGGTCGGATGGCCAGCCATCCTCTCCTTACAGTGCAGTCGCACGCCCTGCCTTCACCAGCGGCCGGCCCGGCCGACCGTCCTCCCTTCACCGCCATGGCACAGGCTGTGGTTCTCTTACATTGGGCGGTGCGGTTGCGCCGATGCCTTCGTCACAGCCGGTCATGGTGCCAACCGCCATTCTCGTGCCCCACCAGTGTTGGTTGTCATCCTCCAATATCATGAAGAACACAACAATTAATCACAATAATTGTAGAGAGGTCGAACCATGTTTTTTTGTACCACACTCTCAGCATTAGAGCGGTAGCAAGTGACTATAATATCTTTTCTTGATTTACGAAGAATTATCAAGAACGGGTAAGGGGGGAAAATTCAAACAACCAGTATACAACCTCTAGCAATAATTATTCCCAAACCCGCAAAATAAAATATCTACAGATCAACTAGTTAGAGAGTTGATCCACGTTCTTTATATAGAAGTGATGAACATGGGAAAACAATTAATCAAATATAAATAAACCCCTACCTTGGATTGTTCGTTGATGGATATCGCAAGGGGGAGACGACATCATTGGGGAGGGAAATACGGTCATCGATTGAAGACATCCAACACTGGAGGATGTCCTAAAGAAGAAATTCGAAATCATGTGTCGACCTTCTTCATTGGAGAGCTTTCCCCGAATTCTCCAAAGCTCTACCCTTTGCCAATCTTTTTCCCCAAATCCACCAAAATGATAATATATCCAACTTCTTAATTTAAGTTTTCAAATTAAATTATGTTGGAACAATTTCAAAATAGTTTAATTAATTAATTAATGGGTGGCATAATAAAGTGGGAATCTCAAGAGGTTTCTCCCCATTTAATAGGAATTTCAAGAGGTTTCAATCCTCAGGTGGTCCCCACCACTATAACCTCTCATGGGAGGTTTGGCTCGGTGGTCCCAACCTCCATAACCTCCCATGGGAGGTTTTAGTTTAGGTGGTCCCCACCTGTGAAATATCCACATGGTTTGTTACAACAAATAAAATAGAATGTGTGATTATTTTATTTTATTATTTCCACCAAAAAACCCAAAAAATTAACTTTCACCCTCGACCAACTATCATTGAGTTGAAAGTCTTCTTAAGCGAATATCAGCGTTGCGAGTTCAATGGTACCCTTGGATTTCAATTCCGAGCACCAGTTCAAAAGTTAGAAAAACCCGCTCGCACATTTACTTAATGTACCTGAACAAAAGTTCAGAAATATATTTCAGGCACTCCAGGCCTCAGAATAATGCACCGTCAATTTTCGCGCACTCATAAAATTTCTATATATTTAAAAAAAATACATGGAATTTCTAGGTCTTTACATTCTCTACACATCAGGGCTTTACATCCCTGTAAGCCACAACTCAAACTAACGGAACAAGTGGGGGTACTAAGCATGAATCTGAGCATCCACCTCTCTTGTTCTATCCTGGAGGATCCTGGTGAATGTGAACCATAGGTATCGACCATCCATGAAGGACCCGCTCTTATCGATCTTTAATCTCTACTAGAACCTCCATAAAATTATCCACATCGTCGACGTCCAGTTCACCATGGTCGATGATGTGAGAAGGGTCATGGACGTATCTCCTCAGCTGGGATACGTGGCAGACGTCCTACACTCGGTGCAACTAAGGTGGAAGAGCTAAGTGGTATGCCACCTCGCCAACTCTATTGAGGACCTGGAAAGGTCCGATGAACCTTAGATATAACTTTCCACGTCAGCCAAAACTCCGTAAACCTCTTCAAGATGAGACCCGTATAAAAATGTGGTCACCATCCTCAAACTCTAGAGTTCTCCGTCTCCTGTCAGCATACAACTTCTGCCTACTCTGGGTAGTCTTCATCCACTCCTGGATGATCTACACCTTCTCAGGGGTAGCCCGTACCATCTCTTTTCCCACGAGTGCTAACTCCCCTAGGTCAGTCCCGCACAAAAGTGATATTCAAGGTCGCTCATACAACACCTCAAAAGGTTCCATCCCAATGGTTTAGTGATAACTGTTGTTGTATGCAAACTCCACCAAAGGCAAGTGATCCTCCCAGTTGCGACCGAAGTCAAGGACACAAGCACGCATCATGTCCTCGAGAGTCTGAATGGTCCACTTAGTCTAGTCATTCATCTCAGGATGGAAGGTGTTTCTCAAATGAAGATGAATCCCAAAATCCTACTGAAATCCCTTCCATAGCTGGGAAGTAAAACGTGCATCACAATCGGAGACAAAGTTATGGAAAAAAGAGATGAAATGGGTTGAAGCTGGTTCGGGTCCTGTCTGACCCGGTTGAACCGACCAGGCCTGACCCGACCCGCTGGGTCTGCCCCGCCCAAGCTGGGCTACCCGGCCTGGAGGCGGGGTGTCCAGAATACAAACCCAAAAGTAACCAAGCATATAGTAAGATACAAACACAAGAAAACTGTATAACCAAAAGAGTGCTGAAAGTAAAGGGGCCGTAATACAAGCCCAATAGTAAAGGTACAAGTATAACTAAAATAAAAAACAACTAAAGAAAGAGAAAAGATAGCTACTGGATCATCCACTGAGGTTCTTAATTGAAGGGTAGGTATATATCGCCTCCTCAACACTCCATGTCCACTCGTCTCCTCTACGTACCGACATGTCGTATGGTCCACCTCTGGGAAACGTCTAGTCCTGGTACTCTTAGTCTCAGTTAGTGATTTTCTTCATCTACATCCAACACAACAAGGTTTGGGCATAGCCCGTATAGGGGTGAGTATAACGATACTTAGTAGGGACCCCGATACCCTCAAGGTCTAACAAATCCACCAAGGATAATCCAAAAAGTATGAAATCAAAAGATAACCCTACTTAGGTATATGCCCATAAATATACCAAAGTTATCAAGTAATCCATCTCAAACATGAGGAAAACATAGAGATACTGACTCAACCCACACCAAGATTTATTCTAGGGGTAGTAACAAGTAACATCTCCAGTCACATCTTTGAACACCTCAGCTTCTAGAGAACCCCTCCTCTATTGAGTATAGTGGGATTACTATGTCACACAGAGGCACTTCCCACTAATATTAGACCGCTGAAGTACTCCTCCTGTCAAGTATCATGGGTATACCGTGTCACACAAAGGCGCTCCCCACTGTGGGTCTTCCACATCACATAGAGGCACTCCCCCTCATGACTTGCTAAGATGCTCCTCTTATCGAGTACCGTGGGTCTGCCACGTCACAGAGAGGCGCTCCCCAATGTGGCCTGCTGAGGTACCGCTCCTGTCGAGTATCGTGGGTCTTCTGCATCACAAAAAGGATATCCCCATTGTGGGTCTACCGCATCACACAGAGGTGCTCCCCAATGGGCCTGTCAACTCACTCTAAGTCGAAAAGGTCAGCAGTCGTCAAGTCTCAGCCAGCTACTGGGTTCCTACACTATGCTCGCTCGTCTCTGGGGGGATCCGCTACATGAGCTCCTAGTCGATACTCAAAATTCCATGAATTCCAACAAGGAAGTATATCAATGTCCTAACATGTTATAGGGGTCTCAACGCAATAGACAGTGCGTCAAACGGACACTCGGTCTGTAAGTTATTAGCCTTTTAGTCCTGAGGGCCCGGTTGGATTTGTACTCGATCCAACCCAACCATTCCCCAACTTTATATAAATATCTAGTGGGGTATACCAAAGGGACCTTCTCACTACAAGGTTTTCATCACCATAGACGGTTCTTCAAGCAGACACTTGGTTCTAAAGTTATGGACAAAAGAGAAGAAATGGGTTGAAGTTGGTCTGGGTCCGGTCCGACCCGGTCAGACCGACCAGGCCCACTGGGTCTGGCCTGGCCTGCGCTAGGTGGCCTGGCCCACACTGGGCGTCCCAACCTTATGTCCTGGCCTAGCAGTGGGTGGCACTAGGGCCAGGGTGCGGAGGTCCACCGCGGCTGGTCGGATGGCCAGTTGTCCTCTTCTTGCGGCGCGATCACACGCCACGCCTTCATCGGCAGCCAGCTCAGCCAGTCGTCCTCCCTTCACCACCACGAAATAGGCCACAGTTCTCTTCTATTGGGCAGCACGGTTGCGCTGACACCTTCATCACAACCAGTCGTGGTTCCATCCGCCATTTTCATGCCCCACAGGTGTTGGTTGTCATCCTCCTCCATCACAAAGAACACAACAATTAATCACAAGAATTTCAGAGAGGTCAGGTCATGTTTGTTTGGCCCGCACTCTCCATGTTAGAGCGGTAGCAAGCGGCTTTCATTTATTTTTGATTTACGAAGAATTTTCAAGAACATGTAAGAGGTAAAATTTCAAACAACCACCGTACAACCTCCAACAATAATTATTCCCAAACCCGCAAAAGAAAATATTCGTGGATCAACTAGTTAGAGAGTTGATCCGTGTTCTTTGTTTAGAAGGGATGAACATGGGAAAATAATTAATCACACATAAATAAACCCCTACCTAGTATTGCTAATTGATAGAGATCATGATGGAGGAGACGACGTCATTGGGGAGGGAAATATGATCGTCAATTGAAGACGTCCCACGCTGGAGGATGTCCCTAGGAAGAAAGTCGAAGTCGTCCATCGGCATTCTTCATTGGAGAGCTTTCCCCCAATTCTCTAAAGCTATCTAATTTTCCAACCCTTTTCCCCAATTCCACAAAAATGAAAATATAACCAACTTCTTAATTTATGTTTTCAAATTAATTTATGTTGGCACAATTTCAAAATGGTTTAATTAATTAATTGATGGATGGCATAATAAAGTGGGGAGCTCAAGAGGTTTCTCCCCATTTAATAGGGAGTTCAAGAGGTTTCAATCCTTGGGTGGTCCCCACCTCCATAAACTCTCATGGGAGGTTCTGCTCGATGGTCCCGACCTCCATAACCTCCCATGGGAGGTTTTAGTTCAGGTGGTCTCCACCTGTGAAATATTCACATGGGTGGTTACAACAAATAAAATAAAATGTGTGATTATTTTATTTTATTATTTCCACAAAACCCCAAAAAAATAACTTTCACCCTCAACCGACTACCGTCAAGGTGAAAGTCTTATTAAGCGAATACTGGTGCTAAAAGTTCGACGGTGCCCTCATATTTCAATTCCAAGCACCGGTTCAGACGTTAGAGAAACCTGCTCGTACATTTACTGAACGTACCTGAAAAAAAAGTTCAGAAATTCATTCCAAGCACTCTGGTCCTTGGAATCACGCGCCTTCAATTTTTGCGGAATCTTAAAATTCCGGTATATTTAGAAAAAATTAAATGGAAATTCTTGGTCTTTATAATTTATCAAGGAAATTTTATGTTATCATTGAATTTTTACATGGTTTGAAAGGAATATTTATAGTGTTTTTTGAAAGGTTTATTTTCAAATTCACATATAAAAAGACAAAAGGAATGTTTCTTCTTAGTATATATGGCATTAAGGGAGTTTCTCTCCACCATAATAATTTTATTATATTTATCTTATTTTATAATTTTTCAATGGTTTTAAAAAAACTCTTTAATTACACAAAATTTTAATGTTTTTATTCCTTTTTCTTTTATTCTCTTAAAGAGATTAATTTATTAAAAAACCTATATTTCTGATGAGCTGATGGACATTTTTTTCTCCTATTAATTTTTTTTATTAACTTTCTCTTAAAACATTCACTTTATTGTGATCGCAGGACATTAAATTTATCTTTAATATACATATTTTTTGTATCAAGGATACTATTATTTACTACACCATAAACTATTTCTACATATGGTGTTTTACTTTAAAATCAATTTTATTTACTTATGAAATATAGATATATTTATATTATTTACTCAATAAAAACATTTTTTGATAAGAAAAATTGTTTATGAATTAAATTGATCATTTAATATATAAGTAATGCATTAGATATGCAGTGATGGGTGGGTCCTAGTTATAGGTAGCCCCTCGATGTATCAATAGGTCTCATATGGGAAACAAGTTAGTTAACCTTATTAAATATTTTTTGGGTGTATACCTACTCATTGATTAAACTGTCTTAGAATAAGGATTTGATTGTAAAGATATCATTATGTATGAGCTCATAACACCAATTATTGATGAATTTCTTCATTGAGAATTTAGTTATTATTATCCATGAAAATATTACATATATATTATCCATAGATGCATTTCATACACATGTTATTGATTAAATATCATGTGTTTTCATTTATTTACCTTTCTATATTGATAATTTCTTATTTAATCATGATAACTTCTATTATATTCAACCCTTACTGAGTATCTAATATCACACTTTATTTTTTTCCATTTTGAAAGATATGAAGAAGGATATTATGAATGATACCAAGGATGTGAGAATGTTTCTTATGTTGTTTATTTTATATTACCAATGTAATATAAAAATCATGTATGTATATAGTTCATAATCAATTATAAACTAATCGATCCTTAATTCTGAGATACATTTCATCTTGTACCAATTTAATTAAGAAGACACTAGATCTAGGTTATTAGATTTATGGTTTCTATAAATCTCATAGTGGGTATCCTTAACATAAGATTTATATGATTATGATTATGATACACTTTATGTCACTCCTTTATGACATGATCATATGCCAATATTATGATTACATAGCATGGGATCTTTGATTCCTTTATGATTCATGTCTTATTAACTACCAATAAATATTCCATGACTTAAGATTATGATCTATGGAATATTTTCTATAGTTTTCAAATGTTAACCACATGTTATCATACCCTTTTTATCATGTTATACTTAAATGATAAGTGAGATCCACCTTGTTTACCCTTACTAATAATTTGATCTCACTATTTATTGTGTTTCCTTTTCCATTAGATATTAAGAATGGTTTTAAGAATTATATGTATAAAAATGGTTCCATTTTTAAAGAACTTATTAGGAGATAATGTAAACATTTTATGTACTATCCATTTAGGTATCCATGTTTCCAAAGATACTAAAACATTATGATTTTAGAATGGATTGTAATGATTTGTAATGAATATTCATATAATAAGATCTAATATTTATGTAAATAAATTTTGGGTCACCTCAGGTTCATCCTGCCACATCACTCAGGTTTTCCCACCACAAGGCCCAAAGCATGTTCCCAATTTCCATGGGGTGGATACAAGCACAGAGGGTAACAAATATAACCAATGGGGATATGTCACCCTTAATTTCATATATAATACAATATGGAATCCAAATATAATTCCAATAAGTGTTATCCATAACATGGATACCCATGCACCTAAATAAGTAGTTTAATAATAAGAAATGGTGAGTAAGAGCATAATATAATGAAAATAGATAAAAATCCAAACATCACTTTCTAAACCAAAGGTAAAGTGACTTATAAACATAGCATGAGTATATAAATTAAAAATAAATAGGAGGATATAATATAAAATACATCAATATCCCAAAAATAACCACTTGAGGATCCTTGAAATTTCACAACATGAGCTAACTCCTCATGGCCTATGGTCACCACCAACCATCATACCACACAAGATGATAAATCATTTAGAAGTTACACTAAAATAGTCAACACAGTCATGAACTGTGGATAGTTAATCTATACTTAAGATGACATCATAAGGCCTCATAACTACTACAAAGAGATCCCATACAAAAAATATCACCTTGAAACATTAGATATCACTATTGGAAGAAGTGAGAAATCATTGATTCACCCCCTATCAGAGTATCCAAACACAAGGATTGAAGAAAAGTCTCATCTAAAATCTCTAGGTCTCAAAATAACGAAGTGTAAAAAAATGAATGACTTGCACCTAGGTTTATCAATACTATAGCTAAGGTAGAAAATACATAGATCATACCTCATATCATCCATAGATACTCAGGATCATAGGTATTCATTGTGTGTAACTAGCCTCATCTCTAACCACCATATCTCTAAGACTAGCATGAATAACCTGGGGTGGTGGTGGTAATCAGTCAAACTTACGACCACCTCCTTCTACTCTCTTGGCCCCTCTACCACATCTATCTCCCTATGGACCACCCTAATTCTACCTCTATCTCTACCTTGATTGTCCCCCAATTGTCTTCTGGTCATCTATGTAACAGTTCAACCAATCCCATGGCATATGTCTATAAATGTCGTAGGAGAAGCACCACCTCCTTCTACTCTCTTGGCCCCTCTACCACATCTGTCTCCCTATGGACCACCCTAATTCTACCTCTATCTCTACCTTGATTGTCCCCCAATTGTCTTCTGGTCATCTATATAACAGTTCAACCAATCCCATGGCATATGTCTATAAATGTCGTTGGAGAAGCACCACCTCTCCCTTGTCTGATTTGAACAATCCTAAAATCCTTTCACTATTGAACCTTTGTCCTAGGATCATCTCCTAAAGCATCTAGAATGCCCAGAACCCTATAACTTCCAATAGAAACATGGTTCTGAAGTCTCATATTCTGGTTTCCCACTACCAAAACCCATAGTCAACACCTGCTCTTCTAGGAAGCTCTCCACCACTAAGGTCCACTCAAGCGCCCATCATAGGTGTTAATGAATAGATATATCATTGAATCCCTAATATCCCAGCATTATACCTTCTCAAAGGATTGTGATATGAATAATAGATCCCTCTCTATATCCATGGAGTATCATGAGAGATTAGTTAACATCATCGAATACTATATTTCGGTCAAACTACATGGATACAGATACAAAGGCTCCTAGATTCATATTGATTGAAACATGGATAAATAAAACTCTTCCCTGAAGATATGCTTGAATTCAGATCAGAAGATAGCTATATTATCCTTTTACTGAGTTATTAAACTCCACCATCACCTATAAAATCCTTAAAGAAGACTCTCCGTGAGGACCACCATCTGATCTACAGGCATCCTTACAAGGTATAAAACTAAAGTGACTACCTCTAGGCAATCCTTAGCCACCTGAGAGTTTAGATCAGCAAAAAACCCTAAAGGTCACTTCCTCTGTAACTCATGAAACATTCTCAGAATATGTGGATCCACTTATATTACTACTAATTCTAAATAAAACTCAATGTGTGGTGGCATATATAGTAAAAAAACTGAAGGTGATATCTCTATTACAGGACTCTATAATGAAGCATCATTACTTGGCAGATCATCATCATCATCGTATAGTGGAATCCTGGACAATTGTCTTCATAGTGGAATCCTAAAATAGAAAATATGGACCATGGTCAAAGAGTTTATCTAGGGAGATGACTAAAGAAGGACTTGGAAACCACAACCCACTCCTATATGTTTCAAGTACCAAAGTTTCACTTGTGACCAATGTCTATGAGTACCATGTTGAAAGGTGGATAGTCGGAGTCCTGTTGAATATATATGTTGGTCATCATGCCAAAATTGGAGCCCTTATCCTGAAATATGAATTTTAAAAACTTAACATTGTTTCCATAAACCCAAACTAACCTTTCAGAACATGGTCCTAAGGTAGAACCGACTTCTATGATACCACAATATCATGACCTGGCCCAATGGGGCCTGAACCATGACTACCCCAAGCCCACCTTCAATAGACTAGGGGAAGGAGACCAACACTGACATATCATAAACATAGGAGGAATTAGCCTAATTTACCTATACACATACACAAATATCCAAGGTCATAAAATTATTAAATGTGAACCAACCAAAACCAATTCATGCATACATCTATGATCCCATAATCAGAGTATGATGGGAAAGTACTGAAAGATAAAACAGGGCTAAATGGGCCCAAAATACTATAGAGATCCTACCCTTCTCCAATAGTGACGACTAATATCAAATGCTACCACATGAAAAACACCTTGGTCTTCCATGATCATTTTATTCTACATCAAATTTCTATCCTCCCAAGACACCGTCAAATGGGTCATCATCTGCATAAGACACGACACATGTGGGAAGATCCCATGTAGGGGTGAGTATAGAAAAACCCATAATAACACACTGAAAACACTAAACATGAATCCTAAATAATATTCAACTCATAAAAATGATATATCAATCAATGCATAAACAAAAGCATCCAGATATATTCAGGAAAAAATCACACCTTCATACAGTCACAATTAAACTGTTAGCTATAGTATTCTACTTGAATAAATACTTATTCTAGGATAATCCACTCCACAATCCATGTTATTACCAAATAAACTCATCCAAGAGTTCATGATCACTTGGCCTCACCCAAGAAATAACATTGGTTTCTAAAGTCCCTGATACTCAAATTGGTGATCACACCCAGGACCGCTGGGGGACACCACAAACCCAATCTGTATCAACCCACTATGTAGGGGATCATATTCCAATGAAATAGAGAACTCTTCTAATACAGCCTTCAAGATATAGGATTATCTCTCTAATCAAGGAGGTCACTCATATTCCACAAAACCACACCTAAGTTATAAAATGATAGATGATCACACTCCAGTCTCATAGAGGGACATTGCAAACTCTCTCTGAGACTCATCCTCTAGAAGGTATCATAATCCCAAGATGTGAAATTAATTACACATTATACCCTTGATTAGATGGGCCAAGGGAACACAATCAACCTATACTAGTCCAATATTAATAAATTAAGGGCTCCAGACAGCCTCAAAGGGGGTACATAGTATGTGATAGGAGTACCCGACATGTCCATCCAACCCCTAGTCTTCCTATGTGGTGTTTCCTCACACTACATGTTAATATTAGTATACAAAACATGTTGGAATAGTAAAATATATATATAGATCAATTATCACTCTAGTTGTTTAGTCTTCTCATGCTCGCGTACCACATGTTGTTCCCATGCATCAACCTGTGTACAACAGGTTGTGCCCATGTACACTTGGTCCTGTCTGTTCATGTATGATATGTCTAGTTTATTCCCATGTAACCTTGGAATTACATGCTAATACAAATAGAACAAGTCACATAATTTTTTATAGTGTCACATGGCGTATTATATTTAACTATGGTGGAAACCCTAGCACTATAGATAGGATCCACACAACATGTAATTATGTATTACACATCGTGTAACTTAGTATTTTCATATCCCATTGGATTCCTTCTTCGTGTTACCTTCCACATCACTTTTTCCAACTAACTTGCTGTAAAACATAGATATGGGGTCAACCAACCTTTTCATCTCTATAGATTAGGATTCCAGGCTTCAAATTCACTCAGGAAACACCCCTACGCACCATATGTAGACACACCATCTAAACTGAGATGAATAGGAACTACTAATCCATTTTGATCCACCTATGATCATCCTCTATATTCATCGCACCTTGATTGCACCATAAATCATGAACTTCACCTGAGGTATTGATATATTGGGCCAAATAATAGTTTTGCAGTGATCAAATAATAGGTAATCGTTAGAAAAAGGGCCAAATAAAATACCCATGATGATTATATGAAGAAATGAGGGAGAAATATATAATCTATAATATGTGAGGAACAAACCTTATCATTTTTTTATTCATCCTTGATCTATTGTCAAAGATTTTGGTGAACGAAGAGGGTTTTAAACAACAATAAAAAATATATCCACCATAAACAAATAAATTGTAGATTCATGAATCAATTCTTGTTCATGGAATTAATTTGAATTATATATGGGATAAATAACAATATGTAAATAAAAAATCAAGCATCCTACCAAGAGTTTTTATTGATCACTGACGAATAATAGTTTCACGTTGTTAACATTGGTGAAATCCACAGACTCTGATGGCGAAATGATCCACAATCTGATGTCATTCTCCAATATCTCCTCCAATTCACTCTGCAATGCCTCCTCTCAAAATGCAGGGTTATATGGATAACCCTATAATTTGTCCATAGTAACATATAAATATAAGACCATTACATTTAGGCCTTAAATTTAATAATTAAATTTATTTAATTACTATCCCATGAAGGAAATCAGACCTAACACTCAGTGCCAACATAGATTATGCCACACCTAGTGTAAAAATAATTCTATGAACTCAAAAATTTCCTCATATTTCTGATCTTGGGACCATTTGGGAGTTATTTCACTTTTTTAGTAGAACTAAATGCATGTGTTTTCAATATATTTAATATATTTTAAAATTTAATCCCAAGCACATCAGACCTTGGAATCTCATGCCATACTAGTTCCTAGATATAAAAATAATTTATATAATTTTCTAAAGAAAACCATGGAGAAATTAGAGTTTTTCAATTCTCACCACCTTAGGGTTTTTCATCACGAAAATAAAAAAAACCAGTGACAAAGATGAGGGTACTAGGATCGCATGTGGTTCTCCCACTTCCAGGTTCTCTCCTAAAGATTATCTCACATCTAGTGGACACTCGCTAGGAGAATAAATATCCCATGAAATATCCTCTCCTGTCGATCCTCGATCTCCACTTGGTACTCAGTAATGGTTTCTCAATCCTTAATTTCTAACTCAAACCAGTCAATTACATGTGATGGGTCATTCACTTACCTCATCAGTTGTGACACATGGAAGATTTCATGTACCCAGTGCAACTTCATTAGTAGAGTTAAGTTGTATGACACCTCACTAACTATATCCATCATCTTGAAGGGGATAATGAATCTTAGAGATAGCTTTGCACCCTATCCAAATATCCATAATACACATTGAGGTGAGACCATCAAGAATAAATGGTATCCCTCCTCAAACTCTAGAGGTATTCATCATCGATCCTCTTACGAATCATGAAGAATCTGTGCAGTTCTCATGCTCTCTTGTATGATCTAAACCTTCTATGTAGTAGATAGCACCAACTCTAGACCCATGACTTTTGACTCACCTAGATCAGTCCAACATAGTGGTGACCTATAGGGTTGCATGTACAAGTCCTTGAATGGTACCATAACAATGGTGAAATAGTAGTTTTTATTACATGAAAACTCCACCAAGGTTATATGGTCCTCCCAAATATGGCCAAAATCATACATGATATCCTATAACATGTACTCCAAGACCCGAATGGTCTAGTTAGTCTGGCCATCGTCCTGCGGGTTAAATGTTGTGCTCAAATGCAACTGAGTCCTAAATTCCTCCTATAATCCTCTATTTAATCACAACTTGAAGTGATATTCAAAGTTTGAAATTATCATCTAGGGAACTCCAAATATATAGATTATCTTCTAGACATAAAAGCATCCCAATATCTCTACTAAACTCTTCTTTATATTGGCTAGGAAGTGGGCCAACTCGGTGATTCATTCTAAAATCACCCAAATGGAATCAGGTACCATAGATGTACATGGTAACTCTGTCACAAAATCCATGGATATCCCATCCCACTTCTACTCACACACCTCAAGGGGTTGAGCTAAACCCACTATAACATGGTGCTCAACCTTTACTTGTAGAAAAGTGATTCATCGAGAGACAAACTCTACAACACAATGCTTTATGTCTTGCCCCAAAAACTGATGTTAGAGGTCTTGGTACATCTTTTCCACACATTGATGTACCACAAAAGGGGATGTATAAAACTCCCACATCACCTCCTCTCACAAAATCATTGGTATAATTTTCTATCCTCTAAAAATTATATCATGCTTCCCACCTTTAGAATGTCCATTAGGATAACATCTAGTGGATATCTAAGTATGTAAGGTATTGTATTCAAATATCCATGTTGAGAATCCCTAAAACTCCATAAAAGTGGTGAGCTAACAAACATTGAATGAATATATTAATTTTCATCCTTTTCCACTAAGGAAAACTATAATGAGGCTAATTACTCTTTTACCTCTACCAACAACTGGGAATGGGATCTCTTGTTCAGAGCTTCTGTCTCCATGTTCTTATCCTCGGGATTATAGACAATCTCAAAGTCATTGTCTTATAGTAACTATATCCATCATCTCCATATCAAGTTAATATTTTTTTTGAGATAATATATACTTGAGAATCTTATGGTTAGAGTAGATGATAAACCACTCACCCATTGGGTAGTTTTTCAACATCTTCAGTTCGAAGACTATCACTGATAGCTCAAGATCATGGGTCACTTAGTTATTCTCATGTGGTCTCAACTGATGTGAACCATAGGTAATCATTATCTTAATCTTCATAAGAACACAACCATTACCATTCCCTAACAAATCACACTGCACTACGTACTTGAGACCCTCTTCTGGAAATCTCAAGATGGGAGTTCTTGTCAACCTTTACCTCAACTATTGAAAACACTACTAGAACCTTTCTGTCCACATGAAAGGTTTCCCCTTTTGGGTCAAATATTTCAAGGGTGAATCCAATATAGATAAATTGAGAAAACCTCAAAATTAATCCTCCAAACCAAGGAAACTCCACACTTTGGTAACACTCTTGGTTGGAACCCAATCAAGCACTACCTCCACCTTCGTCAGTTCCACTACCACTCCTGCCTCTAAGATTATGTGTCCTAGTAAGTGGAACTCTCAAAACCAAAATTGAAACCTAGATATCATCCCATAAATCTATTTATCTTGGAGTTTTTCAAAGAATATCATCAAGTGTCTCGTGTTCTCATCCTCAGATTTTGAGTACACTAGGAAAGGCTGAAAGAACATATTCATGAGTCTCATGACTATCCTTGGATTGTATCGTCGATGAATACCACCATAAACATGACTGATAAATGATAAAAGATATTGTTCATGAGTCCCATGAACACTTATAGGGTTTTCTTCCTGTTGAAGTACATCACCAAGAACTTATATTGACCATAGAAACATCTAAATGTCATCTTCATTATATCCTCATCTCATACTCACCACTGGTGATAGCCTGATCTGATGTCAATCTTTTAGAACCATTGTACCCCTCTCAACTGATCAAAGAGGTAGTTTATTCTTGGTAGTGGATACTTAATCTTCATGGTCACCGAATTCAAGAGCTTTTAATCCACAAATAACCTCAAGATCTCATCCTCCTTTATGTAGAACAACACAAGGGAAACTCTGGGGAAACACTAGATCTCATAAATCCCTTCTCCTGAAAGTCCTCCAATTGCACCCTCAGCACAAAAAAAACTCTAAGAGGGATATTTGAAAGTTTGTGCATATATTGGGTTTTTCTTGGGGTGTAAGTCAATGTATATGTCTTTCTCTCAGTGGGAACATAATCTTGGAATGTTTTTAGGAAATATTTCCTCATACTCCACCACCACTATAGGGAACAGGTAGACCATAGCCATTACTGCTCCAAGAGTCTTACAAGCCAAATGTGGAGTAATCAGATGCACTCTCCTATGACTGATCCCATATTGTTCTTCCAAGGTTTCATTTTCAACCATAAAGGAGAACCTCATCCCATCACCACAAACACACCACATCCTCCACTGAAAATATTCGATCTGGGCATGAACTGTGTGTAACAAACCAGATCTTCTTCTCAGGTGTGGTTTCCATTTCTGGTCATTTTTGAGAAAAATAGGAATTTCTAAAAAAATTTGAAGTAAACGTCGTGTACTTTATGAGTACACTCCGTGTACTCGGTTGCCGCATGAAGTCGTGTGCTGGTTGTGTAATGGTCGCACACCTAGCCATGTGGGGGTGACCTAGAGACCACCTAAAGCTGAGTATAGAAATGGAAATTACATGTTGTGTACTTCCAAAGTACATTCCGTGTATTTCTTTTTTTCATTAAATGTATCGGGGTCATGTCTAATCACCACAAAGGCCTTCTTATCGACCTAGTTCTCCCAAGAGAACCCGTACAGAAATGATCTTCCTTTGAGCCCTCAACTGAGCATCTGATCTCCGATTCAACCTCCATCAATTGCATTGAGATCACCTCAATAAGCTCTTCCTTATTCTAGGGCTTTGTTTCATTATTCCTCCTCCTTCTCAAGTTATCCTCAGTTGAAAATTTTGAGCGTTTTTGTAGATCTATCGTGTTCTTGGGCGATTCGGGTCTTGAGGTTCACGTATAGTGATCTCGCAACACCGAGGTAGGTGGTTTGTGTCTTTATGTTGAAATTATTTGATTTATAAGTTCAAATTTGTTCAATAACCTTGAACGGGGTATTGCATGTTTACTATTTTAGTCCTCTTAATTTCCTACTATGCTTGTGTGCTTGTGTAGAGTCTATTTGAATGTTAATAGGGTTGATTGTTATGCTTTGGAAGTGGTTTCTCATGCATGTTCTGTTTATGAGCATTTGGTCCTGTTTATCCTATTAGGTTTCCTTGATGTTTTCTCATACCTAGTACTGTAGGATGTATTGATTATTTTATCTGACATGCTTGATATGTTTTAGACTATTTATCCAAGTAGTTCTTGAGGTTTACTTTGGCCGTATTGCATTTCTATGCTCGTTTGATATACACAGGGTCGTGAGAACCTGGTGTAGTAGACTATAATGGGAATTGATCATGTGAGATTCCTCATAGAGTCTTTAACCACTTTTGAATATAAGGGGAATTGATCGTGTGAGCTTTCTCAGAGAGTCTTTAACCACTTTTTGACTATAAGGGGAATTGACCATGTGAGCTTCCTCAGAGAGTCTTTAACCAGTTTTGACTATAAGGGGAATTGACCGTGTGGGCTTCCTCAGAGAGACTTTGACCACTTTTTACTATAAGGGTAATTGACCATGTGAATTTCCACAAAGATTCTTTAACCACTTTTGACTATAAGGGGAATAGACTGTGTGAGCTTCCTTAGAGAGTCTTTATCACTTTGGACTATAAGGGGAATTGACTGAGAGTGTTTCCTCAGAGAGTCTTTGTAGTATCCTTATAACTTAACCATAGGGGATAGGTTGTGTGTACTTCCTAGTGGGTTACCTTCTTTGATTATATGCTTACGTGATATGTGGAATTGAATGCTTTGAAACTGTGGATTTGTTTACTACTGAGTATTTCCTTGTTTACTTCCCTTTTACTTATTTCCTTCCATATATATTCACTGACCATGAGGCATAGATATTTTGGTGGATTCCTACTGGGATTAGTCTCACACCCTATTTGGGTCATGATTTTGGGCCTAAATAGATTATATTGATGCAGGTATAGATAAGGACAAGCACCCTTCTACTTTAGGATTTTGACTGGTTTGGAGTTGGTGAGCATGGGACCAAGAAGAGGCTTGAGATGCTAAGGAGTTTTTATCTTTTTACCTTATACTTGGTTTATTACTATTTATATTTCAGAATTGTGGTGTTTGGCTACTTTCTAAGACATATGTATCATGAATCATTTATATATGTTCTCCAGTTACTTCTTACTTTTAGTCTTCCGTTGTTTACTATTATATGGTGTGTTTACTGCTTCCACTATTATGTATCTGTTTATTATTTTTGTTGTGTGCTCTGCCAATGAGGGAATATTTTCCCCACTATCACACCCAAGGCTCTCACTACTAGTCGGTAGCCTCTGGCATTCGGGTAAATGCACTTGAGGCCATGTGACCAACTGGGTACGGGGCGTCTATGGGTGGCTTTTGGAACCTGGACATTACAAAGTGGTATCAGAGGAATTCTTTTCTCTTGACTTGTTTTTTGGAGTCTATAGTCAGGGATAGGATGGAATAGGTACTTGGTAATAATTTGTGCCTGAGAGTAGCTAACCCATGTACAGGGAAAATCCAATCTACCTCATTACTAAATTTTTTATGGTTTTGTAAATTTATAGTTGATTTTATTTCACCGTTGGGTGATTCACATGTTTTGTGCTGTTATTGTTGGTAATATTGAGGTTCTATTTCTGTTCCAACCCGATGAGATGTGAGTATTCAATATCTTGCATCATATAGGCACTTGCTAGAAATCATATGTCATGCACTCTTTCCATGCCATTTAGGGTGCATTAGCAATTGCATGTTGTTGTGATAGATGTTTTTCTAGATATGTATGATGTTATGATAGATGCCTTGATAGAATACCTACTTGTGATATGGTATTGAATTGTGTATGGTTTGATTGAATGAATGCCAAACTTTGGTTCTTGAGGTGTTATGGGACCTCATGGATCATAATTTGGAGGATCATTAACCTGTTATGATTTTATAGGACATGTATAAGATGCCAAGCTTTGATTCGTGGGAAGTATGGGCCCTCACGGATCAGAATTTGGCACTTTAATGTTCATTTCAGTGTTTTTCTGGGTTTCAGAGTAGTTTTTGAGGCTTACTGTCTAGAAAAACCCATAATACACATCTTGTAATGATGAATACATTCCATGTGTTCTTCTGTTTAGGAAGAAATTGTTTTTCTAAAGTACACACCGTGTAGTCTCTAACTGTTTCACTTGTTGTGTGGGTAGAGACATGGGGTTGGGAAATCCTTTGGTACATGCCATTTCCATCTATAACATTTCATGTAGTGTGAGTCGTGTATCTGACCGTGTCACTAACAACATGGGTCAGTGAAGTTCGTCTAGTACACGTCGTGTCTTGTACAAACACGTCGTGTAGTCTCGTTCTAGGAGAACCATGTGGCTTAGCCATGTAGGTGAACTCAGGTAGGGGAATAGGATTCAAGTACATGTTGTGTGTTAGGACAACACGCCTTGTATGGGTTGTTACATGACCAGTTTTTGAAGAAGTACACACCCATGTGAAAGGCTTAAGGGTACACACCGTGTAGGCATTATACACATCGTGTATCCATGTTTTGAAAAACTTGAATGCTTTTTTTATCCAGTTCCCTTCTTACACTTTTACGTTTCCGTCTCTATTAATCTTGATCTAAGGTGTGCACTTGACCTTAAAGAGTCATTCCATTGAGACGTACTCCAGTTGTCTGCCAGTTACAGGGAAGTGATCAGACACCAGACATGACTGATCAGGGAATACCTACAGATCCTCCAATTGTGCAAGTCTCGGCACTAGCCGTCATTCCGGACACAGGGGTTGATGCACAGTTCCGAGAGGTATTTATGAGGTTTTCGTGCAAACCTTCCAGGGAGCGTTGCACCCTGCCCCATCTATGGTAGAGCTAACATGAGTTTTCTAGTAGTAGCATCCTCCCACCTTCATGGGGGAAGGAGGACCTTAGGCTGCAGAGTCATGGCTGGAAGCCATGCTGACAATCTTCGAGCATCTGGAGATACCTTTAGAGAGGAGGTTGAAACATGATACGTACATGCTTCGAGACTTCTCCAAGAGGTGGTATGATGTGATCTCACAGGTTATAATCCAGCAATTCATGGCTTGGGATGAGTTTCAGCACATCTTTTATGACTACTTCTACCCAGAGACGTTGAGGGCCGATCGAGCCTGAGAGTTTATGACTTTGGAGTAGGGTACTCTTTCTATTCTGGAGTATTCCTCTCACTTCACTGAGCTACATCACTTTACAAAATTCTTAGGGGGAGATGATTTATTCCTTACACGGAAGTTTGAGGATGGTCTCAGGTAGGATATTTGATCTTAGGTGAACATCTTCAGGTTGACTTCGATATCTTCTATAGTCAACCAGGTGCTGATCACCGAGCGCAATCTGAGGGATTCTGGAGTTGTGAGTCAGGGTGGTTCGGCATCCAGAGTTAGTTCTCCTCTAGTTGATTGTAGGAAGCACCATAGGTAGAATTCACATGGAGATATGAGTAGGCAGGATGCATCTTCAGGTAGCTAGGTGGTGTGAAACCAGTGCGGGAAGAGCAGGCATATGAGGCCACATTGCCCAAGAGACCCAGTGGAGTGCCGATTTTTTGGCAAGATGGGTCATCTTTAGCCTTTCTGTTAGTTCTTCTCACCAGAATCTGGTGACAGGGGTTCTCCTATGACTCCTCATGCAGGAGAAGCACCACCAGTTTCTCACTAGTCTGGGAAGTAGAGTTCTTCCGGACATTCAGTCTGAGGTGGAGGTCATGTCCATGGTAGTCAGTCGCCAAGATTCTAGCGACAACAGGGTGGATCAGTTCAGGGTGGACAGGTAGGGTCATAGGGCTGCGGTGTAGGCCGGACTTTTGCAGTGGAGTAGACCCAGCAAGAGCAGGATCCCGGACCCTCTACAGTTTGAGGTACGATCCTAGTTGACCCATTTTTATCTTCTACTCTTTTTGATACAGGGGATTCCCATAGCTTTATATCAGTTGATATTGTGGAGAGCCTTGGCCTATGTATCTTTTCTTCTACTGATATATTAATGTTAGACAATTCGTTGGGGACTAGAACAGCTAGTGTGTGTTTGTGTAAGGAGTTACCTCTAGAGTTTGGGGGGTGTCACTTCTTATGGAACCCTTATGTTCTAGAGATGGCAGGCTTTGATGTCATTCTCGGAATAGACTAGTTAGATCCCTTCTAGAAATTCATCCACTGCTATTTCCGTAGGGTGAGTTTCACATCACGAGAGGGTATATTGTTTCTTCATAAGGGAGAATGGGATGTCAAGGCGAGCAGATCAGGACCTGAGCATCATGGGTTGGGATGAGTTACAACCCAGATTTCTAGTCTATATCTGAATGACCAAGGGAATTCACATATGGACTTTTCTCCAGTGGTGGATTATTTAATGGATGTCTTTCCAGATGACTTTTTAGGTTTACCTCTAGAGTGTGAGGTAGAATTTTCTTTTGAGCTCATTCCAGAAGAGGCACCGATGTCCATTCCTCCTTATAGGATGGCTACACCAGAGTTATAGGAGCTCAAGAAGCAGTTGGAGGAGTTATAGGAAAAGGGTTTCATTCGACCAAGTACTTATTTTGTGGGGTTCACCTGTTCTATTTGCGAAGAAGGAAGATGGTACCCTCAGGATTTGTGTGGATTATCAGAAGCTGAACCAGTTGAAGGTTAAGAACCAATATCCCTTTCCAAGGATTTATGATCTCTTTGATCAGTTCCGAGGAGACTGGGTATTCTTGAAGATTTACTTGAGATCCAGTTATCATTAATTGAGCATTAGACCATCTGATATACCTCTTATAGCTTTCTGAAGTAGGTATGGTCTATACCAGTATGTGGTTATGTTGTTCAGTCTCATGAACGCACTTGTAGTCTTCATGGCACTAATGAGCTGAGTGTTCCATCCATACTTGGATTCTTTCATGGTGGTCTTCATGGACGATATCTTCATGTACTCTCACACTCGACACGACCATGATACCCATCTTGAGATCATTCTGAGTAAACTAAGAGAGTATCAGTTATATGCTAATATCTCAAAATTCCACTTTTGGATGGAAGAGATTCACTTCTTGGGTAATGTTATCTCAGAGTCAGGAGTATCATTCGACCCAGAGAAAGTGAGAGCAGTAGTTTCCTAGGAGAAGTCGAAGAACTTCTTTGAGGTATAGAGTTTTCTAGGGATATCTGGTTACTATAGATGTTTCATAAAATAATTTTCATTCTTATCAGCACTACTGATGGGTTTGACTAAGAAGGGTACAAGGTTCTCGTGGTCAGATTCTTGTGAGTCAGCCTTTCAGGAGCTGAAAGGGATATTGAATTTAGCATTGATACTAGTCTTTCCAGAGCCGAGAAAGAGATATACTATTTACTGTGATGCTTCTGGTATTGGGCTGGGAGTTGTGCTTATGTAGGGGGAATGGGTCGTCGTGTACGAGTCTCTATAGTTGAGGCCACACGATAGAAATTACCCGATGCACGATCTCGAGTTGGCAGAAATTGTTCATGCCTTACACTGTTGAAGATATTCTCTTCTGGGAGAGAATTTTGTGGTTTTCACCAACCACAAGAGTCTCAAGTATATCTTTACTCAGCGTGATCTGAATTTGAGGCAGCGAAGGTGGGTTGAGTACCTTCAGTATTTTGACTTCGAGCTTGCCTACATGCCTGGGAAAGGCAACGCTGTGGCTGATGCACTAAGCAGGAGGACTCATATATAGGCAGTTCAAGAGGTCAGTAGTGAGTGGCAGCTTATGGCTATATTCTCTGAGATGCATTTGAAGGTGCACGATAGATAGGGATAGGCTTTTCTTTCTTCTGTATTTGTTACCTCTACTCAGCTTGATCGAGTGAAAATGAGTCAACTATCAGATTATGAAGGCCTAGTTCTATGGGAAAGTGTGTCCTAAGAAGACCCTATTCCTAGATGGACCATAGACGATGATGAGATATTGTGTTTCCAGGGGTGCGTATGGGTGCCATCAGACATATGCGAGGATCTGATGCAGGACTTTCATTCCTCAGTTTGGGCAACTCATCATGGTGTCACCAAGATGTATCGTGATCTACACCATCAGTATTGGTGGCCTGGTATGAAAATAGAGGTTGATGGTTTTATCGTGAAGTGTTCCACCTGTCAACAGGTGAAGGCGGAGCATCAATGACTAGTAGGGATTTTGCAGTAGTTACCCATTCTTGAGTGGAAGTGGAATGATGTTGTGATGGATTTTATGAAAAGGTTTCCAAGGTCGCATTGAGGGAATGATGTAGTATGAGTTTTCATTGATAGACTCACGAAGGTTTCTCACTTCTTGATGATCAAGGAGGCATTCAGTGTTGATGATCTAGGATGGTTGTACATCCAAAAGATTGTGCACTTACATTCAGTTCTACACTCCATTGTTTCAGATAGAGATACACATTTTACTTCTCAGGTCTAGTAGGGGATACAAAAGGATTTGGGTATACAGGTACATTTGAGTACAGCTTACCACCCTCAGACAGATGGCCAGTCCGAGTGTATGATTCAGGTGCTTGAGGACATGCTATGAGCATGCATTCTAGATTTTGGAGGTTCTTGGGGGAATCACATACCTCTTATGTAGTTTTCCTACAATAATAGTTTTCAAGTATCTATTCAGATGGAACCTTATGATTCTTTGTATGGTAGGCTATCCCAATCACCCTTTTGTTGGATGGAGGCAGCAGAGGCAGCTATATTGGGACCTCGTCTTGTTCAGGAGACCACAGAGTAGATAGAGTTGATTCAAAAGATGATGGATACCATACAGTCTCAATAGAAATATTATGTTGATCATCGGAGATGAGCTCTGGAGTTCAAGGTTGGGGATCAGGTTTTCCTGCGTGTTACACCGAGGTTGTGGCACATAAGGATTAGGAGATAGGGTAATCTTTTGTCGAGGTTTGTAGGGTCGTTTTAGGTTTTGGAGAGAGTTTGTTTGAATTACAATTGGTTTCAGTTACCTTAGAGGTACCGGGCTATGCACGACATCTTCCACATTTCTCAGCTTCGACGTTACTTCTCAGACCCATCTCATTTCTTCCAACCTGAGGAGATTGAGTTATAAGTGGATCCATCTTTTGAAGAACATCATATCCCGATTGTTCATCGAAGTGAAAAGGTTCTTCATGTTCGGTTTGTTCCTCTGGTACGAGTGTTATTGCAGCATGGGCGAGTACAGGATGAGACTGGGGAGAGGGAGGTCAATGTACGATCACAGTGGCCAGAGCTATTTAGGGTTTCTTCTTCTACGTCATCTTACTATGGAAATCCGGGGAAAAAAGTTTTTAAGGGGGGAAGTTTGTAAGAACCGGGATCATCTTCTCAGGTATGTTTTCCTTTTCTGGTCATTTTTGAGAAAAATAGGAATCTCTAGAAATTTTTGAAGTAAACGCCATGTACTTTATGAGTACATGTTGTGTACTCGGTTGCCGCATGAAGTCGTGTGATGGCTGAGTAATGGCCACACACCCGGCCGGGTGAGGTTGACCTGGAGACCCCCAAAAGCAGAGTATGAAAACAGAAAGTACACACTATATACTTCCAAAGTACACACCCTGTAGTTCGTTTTTTTTCATTAAACGTACCGGGGTGGCATCTAATCACCAGAAAGGCCTTCTTCTCAACCTAGTTCACCCGAGAGAACCCATATGACCACAATATTCCTCCAAGCCCCCAACTGAGAATCCAATCTCCGATTTGACCACTAGTGATTGCATTGGGATCACCTCAATAAGCTCTTCCTTATTCTAGGTATTTATTTCATGATTCTTCCTCCTTCTCAAGTTATCCTTGGTTGAACATTTTGAGAATTTTTGTAGATCTACCGTGTTCTTGGGAGATTCAAGGCTTGCGGTTCACGTATAGAGATCTCGCAACATCGAGGTAGGTGGTTTGTGACTTTCTGTTGAAATTCTTTGAGTTATATGTTCAAATTTTTTCAATACCCTTGAACGGGGTATTACGTGTTTACTGTTTTAGACCTCTTAATTAACTTTCATGCTTGTGTGATTGTGTAGAGGCTATTTGAATGTGAATAGGGTTGATTGTTATGCTTTGGAAGTGATTTCCCATGCATGTTCTGTTTATGACTGTTTGGTCCTATTTATCATGTTAGGATTCCTTGATGTTTTCTCATTCCTAGTATTGTAGGATGGAGTGATTATTTTATCTAACATACTTGATATGTTGTAGACTATTTAGCCAAGTATTTCTTGAGGTTTACTTTGTCCGTATTGAATTTCTATGCTCGTTTGACTTACACAGGGTCGTGAGAACCTGGTGTAGTAGACTATAAGGGGGATTGACCATGTGAGCTTCCTCATAGAGTCTTTAACCACTTTTGACGATAAGGGGAATTGACCATGTGAGCATCCTCAGAGAGTCTTTAACCACTTTTGACTATAATGGTAATTGACCATGTGAGCTTCCTCAAAGAGTCTTTAACCACTTTTGACTATAAGGGGAATTGACCATGTGAGCTTCCTCATAGATTCTTTAACCACTTTTGACTATAAGGGGAATAGACTGTGTGAGCTTCCTCAAAGAGTCTTTATCACTTTGAACTATAAGGGGAATTGACTGAGAGTGCTTCCTTAGAGAGTCTTTATAGTATCCTTATAACTAAAACAAAGGGGATAGGTTGTGTGTACTTCACAGATGGTTAACTGCTTTGATTAGTTTCTTATGTGATATGTGGAATTGAATGCTTTGAAACTATGGAATTGTTTACTGTTGAGTACTTTTTTGTTTACTACCCTTTTACATATTGCCTGCCATATATATTCACTGACTGTGAGGCATAGATCTTTTTGTGGATTCCTACTACGATTAGTCTCACACCCTATTTGGTTCATGCTTTTAGGCCCAAACAGTTTATATAGATACAGGTATAGATAAGGTGAAGCGCCCTTCTACTTCAAGATTTTGAATGCTTTGGAGTTGGTGAGCATGGGACCAAGTAGAGGCTTGCAATACTGAAGAGTTGTTATATGTTTCCCTTGTACTTGGTTTAGTACTGTTTGTATTCCAACATTGTGGTTGTTTGGATACTTTCTTAGAAATATGTATCATGCATCATTTATATATGTGCTTCAGTTACTTCTAACTTTTAGTCTTTTGTTGTTTACTATTGTATGGTGTGTTTACTGCTTCCGCTATTGTATATCTGTTTGTTATTTATGTGGTCTGCTCTGCCAATGAGGGCATAGTTTCCCCACTATCATACTCAAGGCCCTCACTGCTAGTCAGCAGCCTCTAACATTCAGGGAAATGTGCTTGAGGCCATGTGACCAACCGGGTACGGGGCGTCTCTGGGCGGCTTCTGGAACCGGGACATTACGCTGTGGATAGCTAGTTCATACCTAATATGACATCATAAGACCTCATTGCCACTATAAAGAGATATGATATGACGATAACACCTCCAATCATAAAATCACACAATCATAATAAGTTTTAAATCACCGAGTCACCCCCTATTGGAGTCTCCAACCACAAGGGTCTAACTAAAGGCTCAACCAAAATCTCTAAGTATTAAATAGAAGAAGTGCGAAGAAAAGAATAATTTTCACCTGTGTCTATCAATATTGTTTCTATGGTAGAAAAGACACAGATAAAATATTATATCATCCATATAGCCTTAGAGTTATAGTCTTTCATAGACTATAGTTGGCCTCCTCACTGACCACCAGCTCCCTAAGCCTGTCATGGACCACTTGGGGGTGGTGGTGGTAATAGGTCATACCTCTAACCACCACATGCTACTCTATTGACCACTCTTCCAGGTCTATTTTCCTACAAACCACCCTGATCCTACCAATTTCACTTTCATGGAGATCCATCAACCATATCCTAATCAGCTATATGATGGGTTAAAAAATATCATTCCAGATATACCCTAATATCACAAGAGAATAATCGCATCTCCCTTTGATGATTCAATCCAACCTCAAAACCATGTACCACTGACCCTCTATCCTAAGGTCCTCTCTTGAAGCATATGGCACTCTTGGATTCCAATGAATGGTGTCGGTTACCTTTTTTCAAGGTCCCCACTTCTGGTCACCCACTACCATCACCTATTGTCAACATCATCTATTCCAATAAGCTCTCCACCACCAATGTCGTCCCACACACCCTAGTATAGGTTAGAATTTGGAGAGATATCACTAAATCCATGATATCCCAACATAATCCCTTATTAAAGTTATGTTCTCTGAAGAACGGATCCCTCGCCATATCTATAGAGTATCATGATAGATTAGTAATCCTCTCAGATACTCTGACATGGTAAAACTGCCATGCTGAAGATGCAGAATCTCTTGGATGCATACAGATCACAACATGACTAGATAAAACTCTTCTTTGAAGAGACAATCTATGTCTGACTCGGAGAGAGTTATCTCATCATGTAACTGAGTTACTAAACTCCATCATCTCCAATAATATCTCTAAAGAAGAATATCCAATATTACCTCCATCTAATATATAAAAATTCCCACATTTTGGAAAACTCAAGTGAATACCTCTTACCAATCCTCATCCACTTGGGTGTCTAGCTCACCCTGAAACCTAGAAGTTCACTAACTCTAGAACTTATATAGTTCACTCATCCTATGTGAATCCTCTGTTGGAACTACCTATGCTAGATGATTCTCAATGAGTGGTGGTGTAGCTAGTAAACCACCCATGGGTGATATCTCTTGTACATGACCATGTACTAAAGCCTCGTCACTCAGTGGGCCAGCCTCATGCTCATGTAGTGGAATCCAAGCATGTTATCTTTGCAGAGGAACCTTGAAATAGAAAAAATGTGCCATGGTCAAAGATTATATCATGGGATATGACATAATAAAGACATAGAAACCACAACCCATTCATATATTATGAATGTACCAAATTTTTCCTTGCAACCAATTTCTACATGTACTAAGTCGAAAGGCAAGTAATCAATGTAATGGTGTATGGATATATCGGTTGTGACACCAACACAAGACTACCTAGCCTTAAATCCAAACTTAAAACGCTTAAAATTGTTTATATAAACCCAAAACAATATCAAATACTCCTATTTTACATATAAATTACTTCTCAGATACAACACTATCATGACCTATCCCAACTAGGCACGAACCACGACTATCCCAATCCCGCCTCTAATTGGCCAGGGTATGGAGACCAGTGCTGAGTAGAAATATCACACATATGGGAGGAATTATACAAATTTTCTTGTAGATAGACACATATCTCCAAGAATATAAAATGATTAAATTTAAACCAAAATAAACCAATGGATTCAAACATCTATGATCCCATAATCAGAGTATGAATATAAAGTATTGAAAGTGAAAAAGGGTCCAAACACAAGCCAAACCAAAAACTAAAGAGAGTCTAACCTTCTATAATGTAGATTTCTATTATAAAATAAAACCACATAAAAACAAATTTGTTTTTCATGCTCAATATATGCTCCACTAGCTCCCTATCCTCCTTGGACACCGTCAAATGTGTCAACGTCTACATAAGAAATCACACATATGGGCAAAGTCCATGCAGGGGTGAGTATAACAATACCTAGTAGGATACCGTAAAAACAATAAACATGAATCATAAAAAATATTCATATCATAACATTGATATAGTAATCAATTCATAAACAATAACACCCATATAAACTCAAGAAGGAAACCGCACCTCCAGATGGTCACAACCAAATTGCCAACCTCAGTATTCTTCTCAAAGAAATGATTGTTATGGGATAATCCACTCCACAAGCCATGATATCACCGGAGACACACATCCAAGAGTTCATGGTCATTGGGACCCACCCAATAAATATCAAAGGACTCTGAATACCCTGATACTCAAATAGGGGATCACACCCAAGACCACTAGGGAACACCCCAAACCTAATCTGGATCAACCCACTACGTAGGAGATTGTATGAAAATGATATTGTGAACCCCAATGGTATGTCCTACTCTATGGAGGATCAAAACTCTGATCAAAGAGTTCATTATGATTCCAAAAACCCCACCTAGTGTATAAAATGATAGAGGATCACACTCAGGTCTCACAAAGGGGCACCACAAACTTTATCTGAGACTCATCTTTTAAAGAGGATAATAATCCTGAGATGTGTACATAATGTCACACTGTACCCTTGAGGGGATAGACCAAGGGAACACAATCAACTGATAATTAACTAAAATGAAGAAAATAAGGGCTCCAAATGCCCTAAAAGGAGATACACAACATGTACTAGGAGTACATGACATGTTCATCCAACCCCTGGTCTACTCATGTGGTGATGTCTCACATGGCATGTTAATATCCATATACATGGGGTTTAGGAATAGTACATGGTATTTTGAGATATCTCGTCACTCTAAACGTGCCATCTTCCTATGCATGTATCCCATTGGTTGTACCCATGTACCAACCCATGTACACCAATCCATGCCCATATACACCTAGTTGTGTCCATTCCCATGTACTCTAGAATGCTCGTGCCTGTGTAACCTTTGAGTTACACACCAAAACTACTATAATGAGTCACATGGTGTGTGATATTTAACTTTAGTGTAAACCCTAAAACCTCATCTAGGGGGTCCCATGTAGCGTGTAATTATGGATTACATGCCATGTAACCTAGGATTTCTAGATCCCACTGGTTTCCTTCTCTATGTCATCGTCTTTATTTCCATTGCCTGATAACTCATAGAAAAAAAAAGATATTAGGTTTTTTGACCTTCCCATCTTCATAGATCATGATTCTAGGCTTCGAATCTACTCTGAAATGACCCCATGCACCATCCATAATCACACTATCAAAACTAGGATAAACAGGAACCACCAATCTGTTTCAATCTGCCTCTGATTATCCTCTTTCATAGTCGCACCAAGATTGCACCCATGATCATGAACCATATCCATGGTATTGATTTGTTGTTATAAATAATGGTCGTGTAATGATCAAATACCAGGTAATTGTTGAACCACGGGCTAAATAAAACTCCCATGATGAATATGATATGAAATGGGGGATAAATCCATAATATATCATATGTGAGGAATTAACTTCATCCTTTTTTTCATTTGGGCTTGATATTTTGTCGTATATTTAGATGAACAGAGAGGGTTTTAGACAATGAACAAAAATATACACCATAAATAAATCAACCATCGATGTGGGACAATTCTTGTTCATGTAATTGATCCAAGTTCGATGTGGGATAAATAACTGGATGAATATAACAAATAAAACATCCTTCTTGGAGTTTGGATTGATCATTGATTAATAAAGGCTTCGTGCTTCCATCATTGTTGAGACCCACAAACCCTGATGGCCCAATGATCTTTGATCTGGTGTTGTTTTCCAAGTTCTCCTCCAACGCTCTCTCTAATGGATCCTCTAAAATTTTAGGGTTATGCAGATAACCATACAATTTTTCCATGGAAACATATAAATAGGATACCATAAGGTTTAGTCTATTAATTTAATAATTAAATAAATATAATAAATTTTTTTAATTATTCTCCCAAGATGGAGCTTAAGACCAACACCTTGTGACAACATAGATTATGTCACACCTAGGGTAAACCCACACTCTAAAATCAATGGTGCAATCATATTTCTGACCCCATATTCTATTAAAAAGTTATTATATTTTTTTATGAAAACTAAACATGTGTGATTTTAATATATTTAATATATTTGAAAAATTAATTCTAGGTACACCAGGCCCTAGAATCTCATTCCATATCAGTGTATGAATCTAAAAATAATCCATATAATATTCCAAAAAAATAATTGGAAAAATCATAGTCATTATAGATAGATTGGATAATCATGTTTTTATTCTATCTTAACACAAAAAATATCATACCATATTCCCTAGCATGCAGATGATTGACAGATTTTTTAAAGGAAGAGGAATTTCTAGAAAACGTACCCATAGTTCCATAGATAGATCATTTCACTTCATATGAAAATCATACAACCATAAAAAGAGGAATTAGTGGGATTCATTGTAATGTAAAGGATATCTAGACCAATAATTAATCAAATCATCTACTGAGTAAAAACATATCATGATATACCACTTTTCGAGAATGCCAATAGCCACACTCTCCTTCAAACTGAAATATTTGAACACGAACCATTTGAAAGAATTGACTGAAAGATGACATCTACTGAAATGAGCCACTGAGGTTAGGTTTATGAGATTCGGGCTTTAGTGAACTCTAAGGTTGAAATTGAAAGCTAAGTAAATACATCAGATAGATATGGAAATTTCAAGCTAAGAATGATGTTGGGGAAAGTTAGGAGGGATCGGGGTTAGACAATATAATGAATTGAATTATTTGAGCCCATGTGGATGATGAAGGGACCCCATGACAGGGGAGGGATTAGAGGGGCATCTATTACCACCTAGGGATATACCAAGAACACTAAAGAGTCGAGTGCACCAGGCCCCAAAATTTTGAATATAGTTAAATGGAATGGTTAGTATATTATTAATTTTGATATAGGTGGTTTTAAATCAAATCCATGTTGGTTTTGAAATGTGGTATAGATAGTATGTATCATTTGTTCATCACTAATGTGGGAAACCTAATACTTATCATGATTGGTAATTTTCCCCAATCATGGATTATTTTATCCCTTGTAAACTCAAGTGAATAAAATTATTCTTCATGAATCCATAGTGCTCCACACATTAACACTACATCTCACATCGAATACACTACTTCTATCTTTCCAATGTAATCATATACTCATATTATACTCTATTTTCATACCCAAAATCACACTGGTTCCACAACTTCTCGCCATATATATATAAGTGTTTCCTTCTAATCCCTTTAAAGTAAGTCACCAATCAACTCATCATGACATTGCAACAATATGACGTAATCTTCTTCTTCTCAATAGAGTCTTTAATTGCCTTATGATGATTTAATAAGACTCTTATGACATAGTCTTTACTTGTTCCATTGCTTCACAGAACTTACAACAAATCTACTCACCTGGCCTTCTCAACCCAATCATCAGATCTTGTGATCTTCACTAAGGCATGAGATCCACAATATCTGAAAGGATCAATAAAGCATAAATGAATAGAAGTAACATATTTGGTCTATCCTCAGTCACTTCTTCTCAAACATCTTCTTCTCACTAATTCAAATAGATATATAAAATGTAATCTAGATCAGATTCTTATTATTATTTTTTCTCTGATACCTAGTTGATGAATATTCTTTAGAAAAACAATTGGCATCATCATCTTCCTTCGATGGTTCTCTGGTCATCTCGATTTACCAATATTGATCACTAGTTACAACATGAACACACTCTCTATCATTATTTTTGTCTTTTATACACAGGTAACCAAAAATATATTTTCAATATTTAAAATATAGAAAAATATTTTAAAGTTTGTATGATGATTCTCTCATTTCCTCAATTGTTTGTATGTGGGAGTTCCCCCACTATCTCTTTTATGTTTTTCTTTTTCCAAACCACTATCTATTGATAATTTATAGGAATAAACTTCCTATTTTCTTACTCCTTTAACTCATATAAGTATGTCTTACTAATACTTCTATAGTAGGATTTGTATTTATTAATCTCAAAACACATCACTAAAAAATCAATAGTAAACCATTCATCCAAATTTTTTGAAAATCACACATTTACAACAACATGTATCTTGGATCATCACATTCACTCCTTGTTAACATTTATAAAAACATATAAAGATTCAAAACATGAATATGTAAACATTATCTATAATCTTAGAAAACTCTTCTTATTAACTTTATTGAATCAAGAAAATATGATATCGGAAACACTAAAGAACATTCTCAGCATCATCAAATTCATATTCTTCTCATTATATAATTTCTTCAGTTTATTTTTTAGTTGTATTTAATTTCAGCATTCTTATATTTATATGATCTTTCTTTCCACAAGTTAAATATTAGTTTCTCATAATTTTTTGGATTAAATCAGACACCCATTTAGGAGTTTGTGATGTTAAAAAAACTAAGGAAGAGCTTCAGAATCATCACAAATGTAATTCCCTTATTTAAAAATAAATTATGAAAATTCTATATTTTAGTCTATATAAATGTAAAATATTCTCCAAGTATTGATCCCTATATATATTATTCGTCATTTACATAGATAAAATAACCATTATGGTCTAAAAATCATACTTTTTTAGAGTGATTCTTAAAAATCCTCAAGTGATTTTCATTAAAATGTTGTTTCATGCTTACACAATATGAAATGACTCATACACAATAACAGATGAAACATAAATAGAGTATAATCACTTGTATGCAACCCAAACTTTACCAAATTTCCATTCTTTCTTAGAATGACCAACATGAAGATGTCAGAACAACTCATACTCACTTTTCCTTAACTTATATGTGACTCATGCATAGAGTAAATAATGAATCATACACAACATTGGATGACTCATACACATATTTCAGGAATTATCCACTTTATATCCTTAAAATCATAATTCCATTATTATTAAGATAACTTCAAGGAATTATTCAAATAAACTCTTGAAATTCTAATTCACTTCACTTTATCCAACTTAAACCTTTATTTAAAGGTTGTTTCTTTACTAATTTTAGTAACCAAAATTTTCAATAGTATTTAAATGGTTTCCTCAAAGATAAAACTTTATTTTCAAACAATTTACTATATATTTTAAGGTTGTTTCAATATGATAGCTTCTATATTTTCTCTTAAATATTTTAGAGATCACTAGAAGCATTATATCCATAATTTTCATGGTTTATCATGAAGACCAACATATCATATATAGTCTACTCATGTATTGTCCAACTCTTCCAATTTCTATTTCCATCATAAGATACTTTTTTCCTTTTCATGTTCAAGGGAAGCCTAATTATTCATCCTTACCCAAATGTATAGACTACAGTGACACCTTATTTATTGGGTGAATCCCTACTCCATCACCCAACACACTAATCATGTATTAACATACATATTTCACATTAACATATAAATACAACATTATCTTCTCAAATCCATTTGGGTACTTAAATATCTCTCTTTTTGTTTTTTATCAATATTTATTTTACTCTTAATTAAATGTCTCTATACTCCCCCTTATTTAAAATAAATAGAAAGGTCAATGTAGGGTCTTCTCTAAACCATATCGTATTCTTTTTTTTATCACATCCATTTTAATCAAGTAATTCCATGACAAAATGGTAGAGTTTCATGTTCTCTTAGAAATGTGGCATAAATCAATAAACTATAAGTCAACATTCACTTACCAAGTATAGAATAAATATTCATTAATTTAGACAAAAAATTTATAAATTAATTTACAATAATGTGAAACCAATATATACTTTCACATCCATGAGAATTTGTAACCTTATTTTCACCAAATCTTATAAACATTCACTCTATTAGAACAAATATATCAAAAAAAATCAAGTTTATGCATGTTCTTCCCCATTTTGTAAGAAATACACTCCCCTTGATAACTATATTCAATATAAATCAAAATAATGATGAGAAAGTCAAAATCATACCCTATCTTTTTCTTTTTGTTGGGGCTTTAAATATTTCTAAATTAAACATAAATAAATAAATCTATATCATCTTCAACCATTTTTTTATCTCCCCTTAAAGAAATACTCTCCAAAATTCACCATGGTTGATATAATGGTTTTCAAATGATTCTAAAATTAGAACTTATCCATGATAGATAAATTTCTTGGAATTATAATCATTATAGCCTTAAATATCTTATTTTCATGATTCTCCTTCAATTACCTTTCATAAAAGATAGCCACCAATATGTGGGAATAAGGTAGGACTTCAAAAACTCTTCAGTTGTAGTAGCATGTATGATACATCTTTCTCAACCTAGAAACTACTTTCATTAAAGTTCAAAAGTGTCTACAACACTTTATGCTTGTATTTTAAATAGGATTATATAACTACACATCTTTATAAATCATTTTTCTATTCTTGTTTTCATATTTATTCTCAGATAGAATTGTAATATGGTATTTAGAAAACTAGAGGGATTTATTTATTTTTAGGCTTCTTTAACCTTTTGGACTCCTTTAACGAGGTTGGAAATATTATCAAAAACTAATTTTTACACGATTATACTTCTTGTGGTGTGTAGTAATTATTGTTTTACCAATGTATATTATTATCTTCTTTTGACTAGGATAGCATGTCATAAAACTTATAGAACTATGAACAACCATTTTTTACATTTTCATAATTATTTTTTAGCTTTTTAGTTACCCTTCTTGGGTAGCTTGACAAGTACTTCATTGGGAGTGTCAACCAGAAATAAGATCCTACTATCTATCTTTTCGATAGATTCCTTTTTTTGGTTTCATCATTCTCCATTTTGATTTAAATTTCATTTTCATCTTGAAATGGTACACGATATATGATTTTATACCATTTTAGAAGAAACTTATTTTATAAAGTGTTACATACTTCAAATATTTCTTCTTGGGTGTGCACTTCTCATATTTCACTTTATGTTTGTTCCATAATGTAGAATTGTTAGCTTTTCTCACTTGTTATTTACAATATTCTAGTATTATTTTCTTAGAGGCATAAGAGTTATATTGGTTGGGTGCATACCAATATTCATCATAATAGTGATCACTTATATTAATATAGTATTATAAAATATTTAGATTTTTAAATCTATTTTTCATGGATAAATTCATTACCTTCTATGAAGTATGCTTCCTTCCATTATTTTTTATCTTAATTTCAGCTCTAGTCACCTTTAGTTCTAGCCATTTTTGACTTGCATACACTAAAAAATTATTCCACCATTCAGTTTACTTATCCACAAAATTCCAAAATCCATAGAATTTACCAATTAATCTTCATAATTTCTATTTACTAATAGACATTTTGAATTTTATAGGTTTTAAACCTTGTGGTGTTTGGGTGAAAACCCTAACATTTTGGATTCCATTTGTTGATCTATTCCTATAGGACATTATCACTTCCACTATTAATGCATTAGTGGGTTTCTAAGAAATTTTCTCTCACCACATATGTTAATATTTTGATTTCAATCCTATATTAACAAGTAAAACTACATTAGTGTAACCATAATTTTTTGGACAGTGGGTGGCCCTTTTCCCTGAGGATGAGGTGGAATCTTCTTCATATGACCTCAAATTTTCTATACCACTATTTTTAGTTTTTTAAAAAGTATGAATTTTACAAAAAAATGTGTGTTATAACATTTCTTCTCGGTTTCGTAGGATGTTACATCTTGGTTAGATTCTAGGTTTTTCTATTTTTTTCTATCTTAAGACATTTTAATATTATGATATTCTTTTCATCATCTGATTATCTCAACATAAATTCTCGTTCACATTTCATAATCTGAATTCATTCTTCATGTAGTTTTCTACCTTCTTTTAGATATTTTATAATGTCGGTTATATTTTTATCTTTAACAAATACTTGTACATCCTTAAAACTCATTAAAACATTATATAGACTCTCCAATGAATGGATTACATTAGTAACAATAGATTTAAACATATCTGTCTCAAAAACTATTCTTTTCAAGTCTTTTTAAATCATATAAATTGGTTCATTTCAAAGGGAAATTGTTTAACCTTTAGCTTTCTCCTATATTGGTGGAGTGTTGGATCTTCTAACCGATTTATCCAATTCATCTCCCATGGAATCAAAAACCTTCTATAACTTTTATTTTTCATCAAATGGATCCTTGGAAAATTCAAGTATTTCAGTTAATACTTCAAAAGGAACCTTCTTCAAATAATGTTTTACTTGATAGTAAAATTCTTCAACTATTTTTATTAAATGAATCTCTTCATACTCTTAATTTTACTAGAATTATCAAAAGGTTATTTTTCAAAATATTATTCAAATAATCACATGCCACTTTGATGAGATTCAAGAAATGGTCAACCCTTTTCCTTCTTCATATTTTCATTTAAATTCTTAGCATTTTTTCTTCTTATTTTTTATGGTCTTGGAGGAAACTTCCCCATCTGTTTTGATAGGTATGGAAAATTATTCTTCCATATAAGGCTCTTCCTATAATACTACAAATATAAATTCCATATTTTTATGTAAAAACACCAAGGTAGGGAAATTCATATCCAATCAAAAGGAATAAAGTCTATGATATAAATTGAGATTCCCTAAAGGATCAATGAAGACATTTGAGAGGTGGTGAATTGAGTATTGTTTATTTTTTACCAAATTATAATTATATTTTATGTATTTATTTACCCACTAATAATTTTTACCTCTATTATTGATTAGGATAATAATGGATCTATTCAGTATTTACCGATCACATATACCATATGTAATGTAGGAAATAAAGTAAAGGATGGCATGTAATATGTTTATAATATTCATCCATAATATGGGAAACCCACTCCTTGTTATGATTGTTATTCACCCCAATCATGGATTTTTTAATCCAATATAATCTTAAGTGAATAAAATTATTCTTTATTACTCAATATTCCTTCACACACTAAAATTTATTCTTATAGGGAATAAAATACTTCTAGCTTCCCACTATAGTTGCAGAGTCGCATTGTGCTCTCATTTCATACCTAGAACCACACTGGTTCCATATTTTCCCATAATATATATAAAATTGTTTTATTTCATTTCATTTTAAGTAGATATACAATCATTTAATGATGACACTATATCAATATGACTCAATATACTTCTTATGAATAGAGTCTCCAACTATCTTATGATGATTTGATAAGCCTCTTACAAATTGGTCTCTACTTACAACATAGATTAATAGAACTTAAATAAAATATTCTCACATAAATTTCTCAAATCAATTTCCCGATCTTGTGATATTCACTAATATAGAATATCCTTAATACTTAAAAGGTGTTCCATAAAAGATATGAATAGTATAATGACAATTAGTCTCTCCTCAGTCTCTTCTTCTTAAATTTATTCTTCTCACAACTTCAACTAGATTTGTATAGAATAATAAAAAAACTTCTTCTTATTAATTTTTATTCAATTTCTAGATGATTAATATTCTTCAACATAGGATTAGCATCAATTATTTCCTTCAAGGGTTCTGGGTTTTTCTCAATTCACCACTTGTGATCACTAGTTCCAGCACACATAAAATATCTCTTAATCATTTTCTCTTTTATATATAGGTCTCTAGTAATATATTTATATATTTAAAATATATAAAAATATTTTAGATTATGCATGGTGATCCTATCATTTCATCAATGTTTTATATGTGGGATTTCTCCGAAAGTATCCTTTTATTTTTATGTTTTCCCAATTTTTGTCTCCTATAAATTTCTAAGAGTACCCTTACTCCTTTATTTTAAATTTCTATTATCCAAATATGAATTCTAGATATTTATATATTATAATTTGAGTATCTTCAACTCAAAACACTTAACTAAAAAAATAGTAGAAAACAATTATTCCAAACGTTAGGAAAACCACACAATTATAGTAGTTTGTGACTTGTATCATCTCATTCATTGCTTGAATGCATTAATAAAAACTTTTATAGACTCAATACTTGAATCTATAACCATCATATATAATATTAGTAAACTAATATTCTTAACATGATTAAATCCTAAAGATTTTTTTTATATTTAAAATAGTATATAAAATTTTCAACATTATCATATTTGGATTCTTCTTATTCTGGAATTTATTAATTTTATTCTCTATCTATATTTAATTTCTAGAATATTACCTTGATTTTATAATACTTTAAAAAAATTGAATATCATATTATCATAATTATTTGTCTTGTATCACACAACATTTTAGGTATTTGTGATTTTTATAATGATAAAGAATATCTTCAACATCATCTCAAATGTAATTCACTTATTAAGAAATAAGTTCTTTAGACTTGATATTTCAATCTATAGAAATCACAAATTCTCACTATTTATAGATCCATTTGAAAATTATCCATACTTATTAAATAGTTGAAATGAAATTTATGGTCTAAGAATCCATGATTACATAGATTGATTCTTACACAGTCTCATATGATGTTTATATAGATGTTGTTTCATTCTTAAACAGTATGAAATAACACATGTGCGGTATAAAATTACTTATACATATAGTCTGATGAATTATACCCAATAAATAATTAATAAAATTTTTATGAATACTTAGAGTGAATCATACATAGATATTTTAATGTCTTATAATACATTTTCATTCACTTAGATATAACTCATATGCAGAGCCAACATTGACTCATATACAATACTAGATAACTCATACACATATTCGAGAACTTATCTACATTTCATACTTAAACATAGAATTACAAAAATATTAATATCAATTTAAGGTATGATTTAAATAAATTTATGGCCTTCTCATTCAATTAACTTTTAATTAAACCTTTATCTAAAGGATGCTTCTTCACTAATTTCATCAACAAAAATTCTCAATGTTTCTTGGATGGTTTCCTCAAAAATTAAGTTATATTTTCACAAATTTTAATATAGTTTAAAAGGTTGTTTAAAATAGTACATCTTCTCTAACTTATTATAACTATTTTATATAGAACTAAAATCCTTCATTCATCACTTTTCATAGAATATCATGAATACCATCACATAAATCGGCTGATATATAGGATGCTCATATAGTATCTAACTCTTCCAAGTTTCATTGATAATATAAGAGACTTTCTACCTTTTATATTAAAGGTAAACCTCTACATTCATCCTTAATGAAAATAATATGTAGAACATTTTCATCATTTTTTGGGTGGATCCTCACTCCATCACCTAACACGCAAATCTTATATTGAATTCCACATTTCACATTGAAAATAAATAAAAATATTATCTTCTAAAATCCATTTGGGTAATTTATTAAGAATAATGGATACTATAATAAATGAAAAATATCACATGGATGTTGATTGGAGGAATCTATGAGTGGATCTCAAAGTGTTACAGAAATTAAGTTTCATTGGAGCACTCATACGTGGTGGGAGTTTTGAAATGAAGTTAAAGGTAATTGGGAACATTTTGATAATTTAAAAATCCATTTATATTTTTTTAGGTTAATTGGAGTGATTATATAATCCCTAAGAATATATAAATAAGTTCTAATATGATTTCTAAAATTTATATAATTTCTATTTGGAGATAAAAATTGGTAAATTCATAGTTTACAAAAGGTTAAATATGTAACACATAGTAACATGAAAAGGTTCCCCAAAATGTGTAGACTAAAAATTATAAAATCCCATAAACTCATTGTGATATGTAAAAATACTTAGGATGATAAATAAGAGTAACTTTAAGAGTCTTATCTATATATAAAATAATCTCTAAAGTTACAATGTATATGTAAGGGTTATTATAAACATATGAATTGGAAATTAGTAAAATAAAACTTCCAGGGAATATATAAATGTTTTTTAGGCCATTCAAGACTAGAAAACTAAAAATTATAGACATGGACTATGTTATTTAAATGTAAGTTACGTGATATTTAAGATTCATCAAAGTAATCAAAATCAATATATAATTGAGTTCTATAAATTTTATGGTGAAAACTGGATAAGTGTTAGCACTCCTTGTGATTTGTAATGGTCTTCAAGACAACACACATAAGTAATAATTTATTACATAAATATTTCCAACGAAAAATTAAAAAATTAATATATCCTTAATATGATACATAATGGTTAATAGGATAATGTGTAATGGGAAATAGGAGGATACATAGATATTTTTAGTTGATAAAATTCCAATCATAGGATAAAATATCTGCAAATCATACTAAATGATATCCCTATATGTAACAGTAAATCCAAGCATCCAATTCATACATAAAGTTTAAAAGAAATATAATTAGAGGTAACCTGGGGATCATAGATTATATATAATGGATTACCAATTTGGAAAATGTGAGATTTCTGGTGACATAAATTCAGACGATGCTTTTTTATCTTCAAGTCTCAAATTTCATAGGCTAGTGATTAATCCATTCTTCAAGTTATAATTAGTAGAGAATTAAATTATAATTCATTGAAAATTACACTAATTAAATATTATTGGACTTTTAAATTTCAAAATTTTAAAATAAATAATGGTCATCAAGGTTGTAGTATTTACTGACAATATTTTCAACCAGATTAAAAGAGAAGATTAGTATTTTTAGAATAAAAGTTTAGAAAAAAAGTTATAAATAAGGTCACATGTAAATAATTCAAGGATATAATTTTATAAAGAGAAAAAAAATTATGGTTTAGTGAATGAAAATTAACACATGTGATAAGAACCCAATATAGTATTATATTGTTCAATATAATGATTATTGAGGAAAGAGATAAGAGAGAATTGATTCTTCATTCTAATTGTGTTCTTTATGTATCCAATTTTGATAATAAAATGGTATTATAAGGGGTAAATCATATGAATCAAGGAAGAATAATAATAATGAATGATAATAAATAGAATCAGATGTAAAGTACTACCCTGTGATATCCCTATATTATAGAATAAGATTTAGAAGAAATAAGAAAATCATTGAGAAAGGTTGACACTCTTGTTGTTGTTCTTGATATTGTAGATGAGGTTTTTAAATAATAATAAGAGTGTATAAGAAGACAATATAAACAAACCTTTAATCCCTATATAATTATCATTCTAATATTGAGTAAAGAAGAAAAAGTTTGATATGAATGATAATATACTAAAACACATATTTGTAGTAAAATATTTATTCTTAAGTATGTAGATTTTTCATTGGTGATGTAGTGAAATACTGGACTATAATAAAGATATGGTTTAGGAGGAATTTGGAGTGCTTTGAAAGACTTTAGGAATCTAGAATAATCTAAGGCATACAAATCATAAGCTTAAAGAGTTATTGGGAGAGAGTTGTTGTCACACAAGAGTTAAGGATGTATTATTCCTATCTCTTGTCATTACATAGATAGTCACACATGATTCAATGATATATTATGAACTTATCTTATATCAAAATGAGTGATATAGTGAATATATATGTCTCAAACATGACCTAAATATATAAAATATTAGATAACCCCGTTGGTATTAAACCTTGTAAAAAATACTATTTGTTATTGTCTATTTTTTATTAGTGTTGAATTTTGGTACCATATAATGTTATCCATGCATTACAACCAATATATAGGTTTAAGTATCAATAGGGGATAATTAATAGAGAGTATAATTTAGTAAAAATAGTTACATTGATTCACCCCAACCATTACAAATTGATTTCATGGTCTTATAAAAACTTTAAGTGGTATTAGAGCTAATGTTGGTTTCTACTAATTAGATATATTTTCTCTCCTAGTTTTTTTATTATATATATATATATATATATATATATTTAAATAAGGTTCAGAGTTATCTCATATGGAAAAAAGTTCTCATCTTTATCAGTATCAACATGGAGGTTTCAACCAAAACCTTGATTAATAGATAGAAGAAATAGGAAAATATGTTAAAGGGGATTGCAAATAAGAATGAGGGTAGACCACTCATTGAAGGTAGTAAAAGTGGTAGTTCAACTATTAATTTTTTTTGGTAATCATAGTCTAAATGATTCAAGTTTAGATATTGATGAGGATGGGTCTATTGAATGAGTTGAAGACCTATAATTTGATGTTTATGATTACTTATTGAAATTTCATATAGGATTTCTCACTTATATATTTAATATTATTTAGGAATTATATAATGAGAATACATAACTGATAAAAAATTCAATAGTTGTACTAAAAACATTGGCTAAAATTTTATGAGTACAACATTATCATAAAAAAGGGGGAATCCATGGAATAACATACATTTTTATTTAAAAATAAATATCCCTTGATTAAAGAATAATTAAAAAAAACTATGAGAAATTATAGGTTATAAAATTTTGTGAAGAGAATATTCATGCATTATCAGAATTAATAAAGGTAATATTAGTGTCCATGGTTCCCAATTGGAGATCAAAATAAAAATAATTAAGGATCTTCACAATTCTTTACAAGAATGTAGAATGATGTATGAGGGTAATATTTCAAAAAATAAAAATTAAACGGGAAGAAATATTAAAATTAGTTAGGGTGAGAATATTTCCATCAATATGAATTGTTTTGAATTGAAAGTTAAACTAAGAATTTAAGAATTGACATAGGATAAATCTTCTTAAACTATTGAGAAGAGTTGTATGAAAATGAATGTCCATGATAACATTATTTATTCTAAAAAGTCTCATATTTGTGGAAATAATTTATTAAGATCATATAAATATTCATTCAATGAATTATCAATAAATGAGACAACACTTAACTTGAAAAATGTTTTATATACTAATGTTGTTTCATTTTTTAATATAGATTAAAAGTCAAATTTGGGAAAATATTGGTAAACAAATACTGAGAAATACACTACTATATAAAGGGTTTATGTGTGAAATATTGAGAGAATTGGATCTATAAAATTAACTCAAAATAAGGGTTGTCTTTTCTAAAAAGAGTCAGGAGATAAATTTTAAAAAATTTAGTTCAAAAGAAAAAGATCAAGGTTTATTGGTTACTTCATGAACTATGAAATATTTTGACATAGGACCATTTATTGTTTTTCATGATCTTTCAATTATTGAAGATTATAAAATTCCAATACCAAGGGGGTATATGTATAGTTAAGAGAAAACCTAATGAGAAAAAATAAAATCATATAGAAAAGTTTAAATCTATCCATCATAAATGGATTTTAATGTCACAAAAAGTTCTATGGAAATTTTGATAGATGTGTTCATGATGATGATGAGTTTTGGTTTATTACTACCAAGAAAAATTCACATTCTAATGATAATAGAGGACCCTAAAAGATGAATAAACAAGTGATAAGTGAAGGTTAATGAGCCTTAGAGTATAAGAAAGTGAAGAAAAAGGTTAAAAACACACCTAAGAAGAATACTAAAAAGGATGTAGCACTAAAGTGGAGATACTTATACTATGAGAAAAAATATTACATTATAGAACATTGAAAGTACTCTATGAATATCAAAGTTGAAGTAATAAATATATAAAAAATAATAGAATCAATAAAAGAGAAAAAGAAAAGGATTGGTTTTGTAGATGGCATACCTAAACAAGAATTCAATTCACATGAAAAGTTTCCCAATGATGGTAACATAACAATTCATGAGGAACTATGTCTAAAACCAAAGAAATATGAGAATGTTCCTCAAAAATTCCTTGTTATTTAAAAATATCAATTTGAAATATAAATAAATATAGAAAATTCACAATATAATGCAAGTGATAAAGATAAAAGTAATACTCTAAGAAGTGCTTGTGATAGGGTTTATGACATGGGTCAAATATCCCTATTAAATGGTTGCAATGTGTTGTTGTCATGAACCGTCCCCCGGGGACAGTGTCGTGACTACCCCAAGCCCGCCTTCCATAGGTCAGGGGCTAGTGACTAGCACCGAAAGGCGTATTCCCTAAAACCGGGAAGACATTGCCTTTATAACCTATAACACACACAACCATGCACACAAAAAGATACGAACACAAGTAAACTGTATAGAAAAAATAGTGATGAAAGTAAGAGGGGCCGGAATACAAGCCCAACAGTAAAGGTACAAGTACAACTGAAATACAATAAAACTTAAGAAAGAGAAAGACAGCTACCGGGTCGTCCTCTGAGGTTCTTACCTGAAGGGTAGGTACAAATCACCTCCTCAGCACTCCATGTTCGCCCATCTCTTCTGCATACCATCACACCGTATGGTCCACCTACGAGCACTTTTGTAACACCCCAAGCTTCCACAGTACATTTCCCTTTGAATAATACAGTAGCGTGTGTTGTACACAACTTCGAGTTCTAACACACACCACAACCAATCAAACTAGTCGTTATGAATAGTAATACCCAATTTTTGAAATTTTATAAATTTTATCTCTCAAAATGGACTTCATTTTTGGATTTGTAATATAGAAATTAGCTTAGGGTGAATTTTTGGTATTTTTCTGAAAACATTCAATTTTTGATGAATAGTGAAAAAACACTGAGTTGTAGTTTAAAACCGAATTTTATTTAAATAATTATTTATTTTATTTAAATTTAATTAAGGTCAAAATAGATACATAATACCTATATAATTTCAATGTAATTCATTGGAGTTAGTTTAGAATAATTTTATATATATATAAATTTTATTGAACTTTTCACCGTCTTTTACCCACCTCCTAGAAGAATTTGGTAATTCACATAAAACTTAATTTTACCGCTTCTATGAGCGGAATTTCTAAAATCCGAGAGACACGGTTAACATTAATGAGTAAAATGTGGTTCAATAAGATAAAAATAATTTTTGGTGAATAGTAACTTTTTACTTTTATTTACCACGGTTAAAAGTAAATAGGGTAATTAAGGGTACAAATGATATTAATATTACCCTAACACATGTATTAATTATATTATAAAAGTGTATCTCGACCAAAAAAAAACCTTAGGAATAAAATATTATCATTTAGGTTTACTTCGATTAGATTAGGACATTTATTATTATTTAATTCAAAGAAGAGTTAAAAGAGTTAAAATCAAAGTTTAATTACTAAAACATTTTTAATATAGGGATATACATAAGATAAATTCGATGATAAATATTCATTAGAAAGATAAAAATATTTCCTACATAATTGTAGTTTATTTATAATTTTTAGACATTAAATAATTTAATTTATTTATGACACAATGGTGATGCAGTAATTACCTAATCAATGAAATATTAAAATAATTGATATTATAAGTATCAAAATAAATGTAATTTGAGACTTTTTATGCATTACACTAATTTTATAGGTTAATATGACATATTATTATTGGTTATATGAATTTTTTTCTAAGTAATAATGTTTTTGTGAATTTATAAAAAACAAAATACCCAATAGTGTCAAAATTGACATAAAATATTTTTTAAAACAAATATTATATTATTAATTGATATTCTATTCCTAAAAATATGAGGTTCGGCAAAAAGACTTTTATAATGATATTTTTATCATTAATGGACCACTTGGGGGTATCTTGGAATTTTATAGTAAGTTTATTGACTATATAATATAAAAATACAAAGTCACATGGTAAGTGTCAAACTAATTAACTAAGAGTTAAAACTAAAATATAAGGTTAATAATGTAACCCAAACATGTCTAAAACCTATTGGTTGAGTTTTTTTAGACCTATACCCACCTTATACTTTTAATAATTCACTTTGGATCCATTAGAAACCGAATATGAATTTATTATAAAATATTATTTCTAGCTTTTCCAAAGGTGCCCCTCACCCCTCTTATAAAAGGGCACTCCCCTTTCTCTCTAATTTACACATTCAAAGCCTTTAAGATTGGAAAAAACCTTCCCAAATATTCTCTCAACATACCTCAATTAAACCTAGAGGCCTTATTTTGATCATAAATCCAACCTAAGGAGCCCTTTTGATCAAATAAAAAGGAAGAACCCGAAGAAGAGGTAATGTTTTCACCACCCTCTTTCAAGTTCCTTTCTTCTTCAACTTCTTCTTTATTTTTTTTTCATTCTAAAATAATAACTACAGAATATTCTATATATTTTTATGTTATTATAAATATGGTACAACCATATTTATAATTCTATCCATCCTTTGAATGACATGTCACCATACGTGCGTACGTACGGCTTACCGTCTCCACGTCGTGGTGTAATTGTTATTCAAAACATTATTATTTGGATGGGTATGATATTGATGTGTAATTGAAAAAAATAATAAATATAACATTATAATTATTCTTTATATATGATATACCATCCAATTATATATTATTATAATATCAGAAGAATGATATTGTCGCTTGTGCGTACGTACGGAATACCGTCTCCACGAACGCGGTGAGATTCATTCCCCATCGTATCCATTCAAGACTAAATTTCATTTGATGATTAAAAATAATTTTTAGAGACATGATATAATTCTGGATATGAATAATATACATCCCATCCATAACAAATATGGCTGACATAACAAAGAATATAAAGGAAAACTAATCTGTCAACACCCGAAATGATGATAATACTAAGATATTATTAACAAATCAATGTTAAAAGATCATATATGATATCATATTAATGTATATGATTCTTGTATAATTTAATAACAATTATTTAACCATTAAAAATGAGGTTAACATACCCTCAACCAAGGAAAAGTACAAGGTAAGGGTTTATTTCACAATCTCTTCATTATCTGAGGTTATTTATACGTAATTATCTACTGGGACCTCTTTATCATCCACATCCATGTTTCTTAAAAATGTATTTCAAATCATTCTTACTATTTCAAAGATTATGGGTTAAATTCATTTATACCCTTGTTGACTTTTTATAATAATTTTATAAAGGAATCTTTCTGTCGTTTTCCAAAAAAGGTCCTTTTTAACCTTTTCGAAAGAATTAAGGTAAGAATGTTTTTTTTAACTTATACGGCGGGTGCGGCTATTTTATGTCATTATAAAATCGTCAAAGCTTCCCTTACAAGCTTATAATAATATTTTCAAAGTAAATTTTTTCTTTTATAATTATGTGACTTTTAAATGATTTAAAAAAAAGAGATATTTCTCTCAAATAGTTTTGATTTAATCTATGTCAACATCCTCTGATAGATTTTAAGCTTATTTGAAGTTTATTTATCATGATACAAAACTTCTATATTTTATTGAAGGTTTTGTGATATGTTTGTATATGGATGTGTTATTTTTATACCATTCATGGTTTATGGATAAATTATTGACATTTCGTATGCTAGTTTTAATATGAATGTTTATGTTATGTTTAAACCTGTTCATATGAGGAATGCATTGGACTTAATAAGTGACGGGTGGAGCCCTCTATAGCTCCTAGATGAATCGGTAGGTCTCATGAGACAAACTAGTGTCTTGAAACAAGGCCTTGAAAAAATATTATTTGTAGTCTTTCCACGAGGCCTTGACTATTTTTTCCTCTGGAATTGGAGATGACATCGTTGATTGAAGGTTCAAAAATTCCAATTGGTTTATAATAGGTTTGTTCGTAGAACTGGAAACATACAATGATTCCATATCCATTTAGACCTACTTTCCAAAGGTAGGCTCTCATTAGTTTTAGACTAATGAGGCTTAGGAATTTGCATTGGTTGAGAGGATAGGAGGTCAGACTCATCACACCTTTTTTTAGGGGAATTATTGTCTACTCTGGGACTCTCTTTATAGATTTAAGTTATGTTCGTGAATCCTTATTACATTACCAAGTATAAAATGAGCTTTCCTTTAGATCTGACAATCAATTTTTGATATGTAGTAAATTTAGAGAATCTTTTATATGTATTTGAGGTTCTTCATCGATAGAGAATCATCTGTATTTTTTAAAGATCCTTAGTCAATGGTATCCTTCAATACAGAAAAGTCTCTTGGTCATTATGATGACCATACTGATTTTAAAGCCACTCAGTAGGCCACTTGAAGTTTATTGTCATTCAGAAGTACATGGATTATTTCAGAGTTGGGATCGTACCCACAGATGAGCTACCTACGTATCCTTTTTTTAGAAAAGGAATCAGAATCCATGTAGTTTGAGTAAGGGAGCATGATGTTTATGATTGATGGATCAAAGAAAGGTGTCATAATTACTTTTACACTCTAAGCTCACGTGAGTCATGCTCGGTGTGAGAAACAATAGGTATTGGTAGAACCAGACAATTGTGCCATGAAAGATGCAATCATAAGAAATGATGTGGGGCTTATGTATGTATGACTGCCCAAATAGATTAAGATTAAGATTTACTTCAGGGAAGAAATCCAGGAACAGGGTCCATAAAGGTATATGTACTTTATAGAGATTTGGATACTCTAATCTTGGGGATTACTCCCAAGGAAGATGCCCAAGTTAGAAGGGGACGTATGATTGGTTTTTAATCCTGAGAAGGAATCCTAGATCAAAAATTAAATTAAGACCGGTTAAGAGAAATTAAGACTGGGGCTTACTCCCGAGAAGAAGGCCCAGGTTAAGGGACTTGGGGCTTACTCTTAAAGAGGATGCCCATATTTGAGACTGGGGCTTACTCCTGAAAAGGAAGCCCAGGTTAAGGGAATTATGACTGGGGCTTACTCTTAAGGAGGATGTCCAGATTAGGGGACTTTGGGCTTACTTCTGAGAAGGAGGCCCAAATTAATGAGGACTTGGGGCTTACTCCTAAGGAGGATGCCCATATTTGTAGACTTTGAGACTGGGGCTTACTCCTGAAAAGGAATCACAGGTTAAAGATACTCTCATCTTAAAGGATGAGGTTGAATGAATGAACTCTCTAACTTTAGTGATGTAAAGATGTGTAAATCAATAGGTTTTGAGAGATGTTCCACAGAATTCCTTTCAGATAAGGAATTAAACAAGTAAACATGCCATAAGTGGATTTGGAGAGAGTTCTGAAGGTTTAATCCTGAAGAGGAGAGAGGTATAGGTGTAAGAGGGGTGAAATGGGCAGGAAGCGAACCCAAAAAGAGAGGGGTGCGCAAGTCCTGGTGGGTGCACAGGTACTGCGTGGGTGCGCAAATTTGGGCGTGCAGGTATACCTTCACGGCACATGGGTACTTGCGCGACTTTATCCCTTGGGGTAATGCTTGGGTGAGACTTGTCTCAAGCCCTTAGTACTATCCCTAAGGGCTTACAGAAGTGTGGCGCGCAAGTTATGGTGAAAGAGCAAGGCGGCGCGAAAGTGTGGCCATTTCCCTTAAGGATTGGCCACTCATGCGCGCAAGTGTTGATGAATTTCAACACTTAGGACTTCCTCCCCCTCTCTAGATCTTCTGTTCTATGTAAGAAATTACCTTAGAAGTATTCGGAAGCTTTGAGAAGAGACTAGGGCACCGGGAGCTCAAAATTGAGGTTCTGGAATTTTTTGTCCTCTAAATGGGGGGCCCACAGGGGTATTTATAGGCTGGAGAGACCCTGGGAGAATTTTCAAAAAGGGTACGCAAGTCCCCTGCGTGACCATTAGGTGGTGCGCAAGTGTACTTGTACGACCAATAGGGAACTTGCGCGACCCAAAGTAAATTTGAATCCTTGTTCAAGACTTTGTTAATTTTTGATGTTTTTGTCAAAGGATGAATCATTTTATGCTAAGGCATTTCCCTTTGCATTTGTTTAGACTCTATGACGGAAAGGAGCATCAACAAAAGTCCCCCCTTAGAGTTGGATCCGAAAGAAAATGAGGATGTAACTCTGAGGAAATAAGAAAAACCAAGGAGACTTCGGTGCACAGGTATTGAGTGCGCAGAGGGTGGCGCGCAAGTGCTGATAGCGCTGGCTGAAGAGCGCGCTGGCTTTTAGGCACACAGGGTTGCGGCCAAGCCCATATATATGTGGCCATTTGTCGTGTATAGCACCGAATTTCAGATTTTCGAGCTCTGGCCGCGCAGGTTACCTTCACCGCGCAAGCTACTCTCTTCTATGCTATTTCTTTGTTGTCGTGCTACTATCAAGGTATCTGGTCTTGCACGGTGATACTTGCACACCAAAAACTTGCATGGCACATCTACACTTGCGCGACATATTCATACTTGCGCGCCAGGATTAGACTTGCGCGTCTTAATGCCTTATCCATTTTTTCGAATTCCTTCACAAAGTTTATGAAAAATCAACTTATTTAAGAGTTAATTTATTCAATTTTTGTCCAGATTAAATGGCTCCCAAGAGAATCTAAATGGCTGATGAACTGGAAAGCAAGAGCCTTGAAGATATGATGAGCATCATTGTCCATGATTACTATACCGTATGTGAAAGCACTCTCCCATATTTGGCTAAGTACTTGAAGAAGTATCATCTTAATTTCCCACAGAGAATCTACCTGCCTCTGTATGGTCATGTTCATCTGAAAGGAGTCAACATTCCAGATGCAAAGAACTATATGCCTGAGATGCAGCTATACTGCTACTCCTCTATTTTGGTTATGTTGTTTTTTAAGACCAACAACAATGGTGTGAACTTTCAAATTTTTCATTCCATGCCATTTCCTTACAGATATGAAAATGGTAAACCATGGGATGATATGTTTTCCGCTGCCGGTTGATGGAGAGAAGATTATCATGAAATTAGAAACAATATCTGAAAAGTGTACTCTCTTCAAATGGCTCTTTACTTCCAATGATCCATTCTCAAATCCATGTATCCATCTTCTAAGTCTCTTGGACAGAAACAGAGTCACTGTTTGATCAGTAGAAAATTTTCTCAAACCGCACTCAAGAACATCCTTTTACAATTGTTCCAAGAAGAGCTGATATCACTGCATCTCTTATTTTATCCAGTTGAATGAATGAATTCTAGGTGGTTGCTGATGAATATTGGGATGTCGTAAATCAAATTAAGAGTTATGTTGAAAGCCTCTTGTAATTATTGAAAAAAGATAAGAGACTCCAGTTTGTGGATGTCCTTCTATCTCTTTTTCATCAATAAAAACACTTTCATCTTCAATCATTTGTACCTGTATTCTTTTGCTACATGCTTTAGATTTTTACCTAAGCCAATGGGCCTAGTAAGCATAGTTTGATTTTTACTAGGATTATTATAAAATAAATAACCCTACAAACTTTGAATCTTTTAATTGTTCAATATTACCTAAATCATACAAAATGTATGTTTAGTGAACTGGAACTTGACTTTTATTTAGAGTTCCCTTGTCTTTTGTGGGCAGTTTAAAGTCATGCATATCGGACATAAAGAGGCTAATGTTTAAGGTCAAAATATCTTTGATCGAAATGGATTAAAATTGACTCAATTCCTTGACAATTTATCTGAAAACATATTACCACACTCAAGTATGAGGGGGAAAATGTAAACCATGACTTAAGAAATTTTTAATCTGAGGAATGATATGAAAAGAGGCTAAAAGGAATTAGAAAAAGTAGTTCATAAGAATGAAGTTACCATTATTTAACAAACCCGTTAGGGGGTTGAATTATGCAGGGCCACCTAAGGGCATTGGCTGCATAGTCAAATAATGGTATCTTTTAGATGAAAGGTCCATTATGTAGACTACTTATGCAAGGCCGCCTAAGGGCACGTGCTGCATAGTCAGGCAAAATAACTCTTAGAAATTTACATTTCTACTGCTAAAAAGTCAGTGGAAGTTTATGAGGATTCAAATTTTCCAAATCATAGAGTTTGTTGTATGGAGAGAGGTACTTGAATATGAATAAGATATTTCCAAACAAGATTATCCAAGAACTGGATGAATGTCACTCCTACGAAGGTCTGACCCAAACGTAGGGAAGAGAAATATAAACCGTAGACTTGAATACTTTTAGAACATAAAAAAGAACATGAAACAAATATGTTAAGGATGGCTATTTTTTTGCGTATCCTTACATATTTTTGATAAGACCAATAAGGAAAAAAAGGTTTTCTTCCCAAGAATGAAGTCACCATTATCTGACAAACCCATTAGGGGGTTGAATTATGCAGAGCCGCTTAAGGGAATTGGCTGCATAGTCAAATAATAGTATCTTTTGGTTGACAAGTCTGTTATGTAGACTGTTTATGCAAGGCCGCCTAAGGGAACATGCTGCATAGTCAAGAAAAATATCTCTCAGAAATTGGACATTTTCTGACCAGAAGTTGAGAAAAAGGGTTATGAAGATCTGAAAATATTTAAGGTTAGGTTTATGACACATAATTATGGGTATTGTCCAATGTATGCAAAGATACACAGATCAATGCTAACCATAATCATGTTCTGGTTGGGTCCTGAATTGAAATGTTGGACTTCACCACATATCCCATAAGGATGGGAATCAATCCATACGTAGTTCTTAAAATACAGTTTAATGTCATGTGGGATGAGAGTATAAGAGATCTTAGTTTAGGGTCATAGAACTCGGACCGTTATAAGAAATACACAGTGTGTGTTTTCACAGGGACTTTTCAGCCAGGGGACTGAAAGTGGAATTTGGGGTTAGTGTAACACCCCGAGCTTCCACGATACGCTTCTCATTCAATAATGCAATAGCTTGCATTGTATGCAACTTCGAGTTCTAAAACACCACGACTAATCAAAGTAGCCGTTATGAATAGTAATAACCACTTTTTAATATTATAGAAATTTTATATTTCAAAATGGACTTCATTTTTGTATTCGTAATATCAAAATTATCCAAAGTTGAATTTTTTGTAATTTTCTGAGAACTTCCAATTTTTTATGAATAGTGAAAATTACTTAAAAACAACTTTTTTTTAATAAAAATAATTTATAGTGATAAATTATACTATTTAGTGGTTTTAAAGTATAATTAGAATATATTTTTACCATTTTATCCAATGGTGGTCATTAGAATTAATTTAACATTGAAATTGGACATAAACAATTGCCAATCTTTTGATATAAATTGTTTCTTAAAAACACGCTATTGTTGTGATAGCGGGAATTAATTATAAAATTAATTAATGAGACTTATATGTTTGGAATTTTTTAAAATAGACATCATTTTTGAATTCGGAATATCAATTATAGCTTAGGGTGAAATTTTGGCATTGTTCTGAAAAACTTCAATTTTTGATGAATAGTGAAACCACTAAGTGGTAGTTAAATAACTGATTTTTCGGTTAAATGAAATATTACCACTTCTGTGATTTGATTTTCAAAAATCCGACATAAATGGTTTTCATTAAGAAGTAAAATTTGGTTCAATGAGATTAAAATAATTTTTTGGTGAATAGTAACTTTTAAGTTCTTAATCGCGATTAGAGGTAATTCGTGTAGTTTAAGGTAAAAATAATGTTTTAATAATATGAGATGAGCTTGACGCTTGTCCTACTCCTATTGGATGAGCCATGGCCGACCAATACAACCCATGGGTCAACTTGGGGACCCCATGGAGCCACTTTGGTTGGAAAATGACATTAATATATATTTATTTAATGTTAAAGTAAAAAAATGGCACAAACATGAAATGTGTTACTAAAACAATTTTTAAATGGGGTTATACAAGTCATATTTTTTACTATAAATAGTCATTGGAAATCTAAAAATATTTCCTACATCATAGTATTTTTTTATAATTTTTAGACATGAAATAAATTAAATTATTTACGACATCATTATGATGCAGCGATGACCTCATTATTTAACGATTTTAATAAAATGAAAAGATAATGTATCATCCAAGGCTTACACTTGTCCAAAGACTATTTGATGGGTATATTTCGAACCCTTATCACCTTATCCACGAATTATATAAGTGTGGGACCTTTAGAATCCAAAAATCATTGTATAATAATGTAAAATTTCCTTACTTTCCAAGAGTGCCCCTCCTCTCCTCTTATAAAAGGCCCCCACCTCTACCACCTCATTCACACTTTCAAGCCATTTGGCTCGGCCAACCTCTGCCCAAATACTCTTCCAACTTCACCCTATTACTCCTAGAAGCCTCACTTTGGGCAGAACTCTTCCCAAGGAAGCCTTTGGCTCAAATAAAAAAGAGTTACCCGATTTTGAGGTAATGTCTTCTCTAATGTTGTTTTATATTATTTTTCTTCTCCAACCCCCTAAACTCTTTTTATTCATTTATTTTGTAATAAAACCAGTATCATCAATATACTAGGATGTTGTTATAATAAGGATTAGAGCTACACTTACAAACACCTACATCTAATGGTTAAAGAACATACGGTTTCTGTGGATGGCGAATTTCTGCCTCACGAAACGATGATTGTTCAACACTCATATAACACCTTCAAAGGTGTCCATTAATATGTCACTATATTTATATATGATATATAATATGTTTATGTTTTACTTATGCTTCTGTATTTCTCATTTATGTCATACTTTATGATTTCCATTATGGGTAAACGCGATAATTTCATTTTAGGAAGTGCGGACTACCGCCCCCTCAAAGTGATTTGAATCGTTAATGTCATATGTGGGATGCATAAAGGATGGAGTAAATAGTATTATACACTATATTATACTGGAATTATATTATACATTTATATCATTATGATTTCATTCCATTAAATACGAAATAGAAATGAAAGTAGCGTTCATGCGTACGTACGGCTTACCGTCTCCATGAACGGTGCATTTCATTTCTTACCTCTAAATGTTACGTAATATTATAAATGAATGTATATACTGGATATATATGATATATATGACATCTAAATCATGAATATAATTCTGGAGATAATGGATATTCTACCACATAGACAACTTGTAATTATAAGAAGTTTATTGTTGACTCAAGTACCAAAGATCGACAAAATGACTGTTATTAACTTAAATAATTACATAATGTTCATAACATTGTAATAAGTGATATAAAAAGGATAATGAAATTAAAAATGGTTCTTAATAAGGTATATATTAACTCTAGTTTATTATTCAGGAGGTTAAAGAACGGTTGAGTCAAGTCAGACACGAGGTAAGGGAACTTCTTAACCCGATTTCCATTGTTTGGGTTAATCTCCTACTTTCAAATTATGTCATGATATTTTTATGTCCTATCTTGTATTTGTACTTTATTTATGTGTACTTATAGTGGATACACATAATTGATCTATTTTATTTTAAAAAAATGATATTTTTAAGGGACTCCGTCTCAATCTCTATTCGTTGAGGCATATTTTGTTTTATACACAAATTTCTTTTATACGGTGTATAAACCCCTTTGACTTTTACATTTATTCAAAATGAATCTTTTTATACAAATCGTTTTACTAAACGACAAAAAGGAATGTTTTTCTTGTTGTACGTATGTGGTGACAACGACTTCTCCGCCGTCATGACCATTATTTGAGTTTCGGCTTCCTCTGCAAGCCATAACTTTTTTTAAATGATTTAAAAAAAGAGAGAGATATTTCTCTAAAATATATGAAAATCCAGTGCAAATGTATACGTATTTAACGCAAGCTTAAAAATGTTTTCGGAAAACCCGACTCGCGAGTGAGGTAGACAGGAAGGGATTGGGTGTGGACCCATCATGGCTTGTAATTAGTCGAGCAGTCTCAGAATTAGTTATTTTGTTTTCAGAAGCTTGCATAATGTTTTCAGAAAAATACTGGAGTATATTTGAGCAATTTTAAACATAAGTATCTTCTAAAAAAATTTCATCGGTAGGTCTCATGAGTCAACTAGACGTGGAATTGGTGAGGCCCTTTCCCAATTTGATTTATGGTTTTGGCCGAGGCCTTAATCATTTTAGACGTCTTGGCCAAGGCCTTGACAAAATGTTTCAGAATGTCTGGCATTATACATTCCCTCATTATGAAAGTGGTTATTGATATTTCATGTAATTATTCGACTAGTAGAATATCCATGTGAGTAAGTAAATGGCATTATTTAATTTTATTTTTGCCATATTATGCTGAAGTTCAAGCTTAAAAAGGCTTTTGTTTTAGTTATACATTGCCTTAAATGTTAATGTTTATTTATGAAAGCTTCCACAATATTGTTATCCTTACTGAGCATCTGAGCTCACCCCTTTCAATGTTTTAATATTTTCCAGGATGTGAAGAAGTATTTTATGAATGACCTGCAGGGATTGTCATAAGAGGATATGAGTGTGGACTATGGAGAATTTGTTATTGTAGTTTTTCACTTTATTATGTAATGTAATGTTTATGAATGTATCTAGTGTTTCCAAGGCTACTAAACTAATCGGTCTTTCGAGACTTGATCTTTTGTGATCATGCCAATGTTACGAAGTAATGCACCGACTCTAGGTAGATGGGGTCAGGGTGTTACAGTAAGGCCCAAAAGACTTGGGGATGGATTCTAGGGAAACTCGAATGTTCCTACGTATCCCATAAGGATGGAAATCAAGCCCACGTAGTTCTAGAAATACCCTCTGTACAAATTTGGTTCGTACATGTGAAGGGTGAAAGGGGAATTTAGTGAAATGATGGTTTAACCCAAGATAAAAGGTTCGGGCATTGCCATGTATGCACATAGTATTTGGAATATAACATGATTGAAAATCAATGTAAATAATGATTCCCTATCAGGTGCGGGTATCAAAGAATATTGTAGTTTATTGTCATACAGGACAAAAGTGTTGTACAGTTTAACGTCGTATAACAAGAACGAAGGTGAACCAATGTGAAGAGATTGGTTTTGGGCTTGAACCTTGGGAGATTACCTATGTACCCAGCCTAGAAGGTAAGGATCAAAGTCTGCGTAGTTCAATTAAAGAATGAATTAGTGATCAAGTTTTTCTTGGGGACAACGACCTAAAAAATGGTGTTGGTACTTACACGTGGTTAGAGTCCCAGAGAGGGTGTTATGGTTGAAGATTTCTATAAGCTCACGTGAGTCATACTCGATGTGAGAAACAAGAGGTAGTAAAAACCTTAACGATGCACAGTTTAATGTCATGTAAGACACATGAAGGGACTATGCAGTTTAAAGTCTTGCAGTTAGGACTATTGGTGCTGCACAGTTTAGTGTCATGTAGTAGGGACAAAATACAGTTTAATGTCATGTATGAAGTATTAAGGAATTTATGTATAGTTTAGTATCATGTAGTTAGGATGACGAGGACAATATAGTTTAATTTCATGTTGGACAAAAAGGGGAATGTGCAGTTTAATTTCATGCAGTAAAGACAAAAGAGGACATAGTTTAACGTCATGTTGGACGTATTTGGGATTTTTTCCCACATTTTAACGTCATGTTGGAAGAAAAAGGGATGATACATTTTAGCATCATGTTGGACTATGGTGTGAATAGTTTAAGGTCATATGCATGGACCATTGCTTATGCAGCTTGCTGGACGTAAGGGACTTCTGTACAGTTTAGCATCATGTAGTTTGGACGTCATAGTTTAATGACATGTTGGATGTAATTTCCAATAGTTTAAAGTCATATGCATGGACCCTTTGTGTATTTTGTGTTTATACAAAATATTTCTTCAGAAATCTGGCATTGGTTAGAGTAGTGATGAGTTCTCCATCCATTGAGATTAAAGAATAAGCTCCATTAGAGTAGACCTTTTTTATTGAATAAGGTCCTTCCCATTTTGGCTCAAGCTTGGGAGGTTTCTTTCCTGGTATCATTGGAGTTCTAAGAACTAATACCAATTCTCCCTGAATGAATAAACAAAGACAAAATTTTATGTTGAAAGCTCATTCTATTTGATTCTGATAGACTTCCAAGTGGTGCAGGGTGCACAATCATTTCTCATCTAACCGTTCCAATTAATTCAATCGCTTTTGAGATTGTTCATCTGTAGATGATTGATCACAAATGGATACTCTGAGCGAAGGTAATTGAACTTCAATGGGCAAGACTGCTTCCGTTCCATATACCAGTGAATATGGAGTTGACTGCGTTGCAGTGCAGGTGGTGGTCCGATAAGCCCATAAAGCATGAAAGAGTTTATCAGGCCATGACCTCGTATCTTTATCCACCATCTTTTTCAGTATATTTGACAGAGTCTTGTTGAAAGATTCTATCTGACCATTGGCTGCTGCATGATACTGAGATGAATGATTGGATTTGATGTTCTATTCTTGATACAACTTCTTCACCTCGGATGAACAGAATTTGGTGCCATTGTTCATCAATATGGTATGAGGGACACCAAATCTGTTAATGATGTTAGAATTGATGAAGCTAACAATGCATTTAGAACTGAATTCTTTGAGAGGTATTTCCTCTTCCCATTTGGAAAAGAAGTCAGTAGCAGTAAGAATATACTTAAACTGTTTGGCTGTAGCTGAAGGATAAGGTCCCACCACATCCATTCCCCATGTGGAAAATGGCCACGAGTATTTAGATGTATGAAGGAATTCTGGGGGTTGATGAATGAAATTGGCATGTACTTGGCATGAATGACACTTTGTGAAATCAACACAATCTTGTATCATTGAAGGCCAAAATTACCTAAGCCTTCGAATTTGATCAGACAGTCTGTGTCCTGACTGGTGGGAACCATAAACTCCTGCATGCACTTCTTTCATGACAGCCATTATCTCTTCACCATCAATTCATCTGAAGAGAACTCCATCAAAACCATGCTTGTAGAGAATTTTCTCTAGGTTATCTTGGCCATCATGAAGAGTAAAATTGACCACACATCACCAGATTTGTTCTTTCTCGGCTCTATCAGGTGGAAGTTTTCCGTTTTAAAGGTATTCCCTGATAGGTGTCATCCATCTTGTAGTATGACCATATGGTTCAGGAATGGGACTAATTTCATTGATTTCCTCTATTCTGATTTGATCATAAGCTGAAATTGTACGATGGTGGGCAATACTGATGGTTGTCTCGTCCCGATTCGGATCTTCTAGAGCTGTGGCTATATTAGCCAGTGCATCAGCTTAATCATTTTGTGATCTTGGGACATAAGAAAATGTCGGTTCCAAAGGGAATTCCTCCATTAACTCTCTGACATAATCATAAAAAGGTATTAGTTCTTCTTTTCTGATTTCATAATCCCCATTGACTTGTTTGATTACCAGGTCTGAATCACCTTTCACCTTTAAGTGATTCACTTGTGCTTGAAGCGCCAACTCCAAGCCTGCGATGAGAGCTTGGTATTCTGCTTAATTATTTGTACCGCCTCCCAACAATGAGAAGGAATAAGGTAAAACTGCCTTTTCTAGAGAAATGAGAAAAATTCCTAATCCAACTTTGTTGAATTTAGGATCTTCCATTTTCCTCCCTGTTGGACTTCTGGAAGCACTATCAAAGTACATTTTCCATGTTTGAAGACTTTCTTGAATAGAGAAGACTTCCTCATCAGGGAGTTCAATATCTGAAGATGTTTCTTCCACTAAAGGATGTTCAGCTAGGAAATTAGCTAGAGCTTGGCCCTTTATTGCCTTTTGAGACACATATTTAATATCAAATTGCTGCAAGATAATTACCCACCTTTCCAGAAACCCTATAAGCATTGGACGACTAAGGATGAATTTGAGCGGGTCATTGCGAGATACCCATTGAACCTCGTGATGTTGCAGGTAGTGTCTCAACTCTTGAACTACAAATATTAATGCTATTAATCACTTATCAATACTTGAATATCGGTTTTATGCTTCAAGCATAGTCCGGCTGAGATATTAGAGGTTGTTTTCATTCCCAGCATCATTCTTCTGAGCAATAAAGGCACCCAATGATCGCTCTAGAGCTGTCACATAGAGGATAAGTGGTCTTCCTTCAATAGGTGGCATTAACACTGGTTGACTCAAGAGATACTTCTTTAGAATAACGAATGCTTCTTGACATTCTTCAGTCCACTGGTAAGTGACTCCCTTCTTCATCAACTTGGTGAAGGGTAAACATTTTACTTTTAAATTGGCGATGAAATGATGAATATAGGCTAAGTGTTCTTGAAGTCCTCAAAATTCTTTCAAATTTAGAGGAGGTGACATACCAAGTATTGACTTTGTCTTCTCAGGATCGACTTCGATACCACGATGGCGTACAAAAAAGCTGAGGAATTTTCCAAAGGTTACCCCAAAAGCACATTTTAAGGGGTTCATCTTCAAATTATTTTTCCGATGTTTGTGGAATATGATTTCCAAATCATCCAAGTGATTAAAATGTTGCCTATATTTGACCACTAAATAATCCACATAACATTCAACGAACTTCCCTAAAAAGGGTTTGAAGATACGATGCATGGCACGCTGATATGTTGTGTCTGCATTCTTTAAGCCAAAGGGCATTACCCGATAGCAAAACACACCCTGGGGAGCTCTGAATGATATAGATTCTTCATCTTCTAGAGCCATTCGGATTTGATTATATCCGGAATATCCATCCATGAATGAAAGTGCATCATAGCCAGCTATTGCATCAATTAATAGTTCTGTAATTGGAAATGGAAAATCATCCTTAGGACAATGCCGATTAAGATCCCTGAAATCAATGCAAACTCTAATTTGTCCGTTCTTTTTCTTCACTGGGACAATATTAGCAAACCACTTGGGATATTGAACTTCTCTGATGAAGTTAGCTTTGATAAGATTATCCACTTAACCTCAATTTCGGAAGCATAGGTTGGGTGTGTTCTTCTAGCAGCTTGTTTGAATCCTCGATGTTCTTCTGGCAAACCCAAACGATGAGTGGAAACATCAGGGTCAAGCCATGGCATCTTTGTATAGTTCCAAGAAAATATATCTCAATTTTTCTTTAGAAATGAAATATACATCTCTTTCTCTTCAAGAGTCATAGCCGCACTAATTAAAGTGGGGATTGGATCTTCTTTTGTACCCAGAGCCGAAATTAAGTAACCAGGAACTTGTTCATTTCGGAAAGAGTAAACTTTGCTCTTTATATCCTCAAATTTTTTTCATCTTTGATCTATTTGATCATCTTGAAGAAACAGCCTCTGTTTCTGACGCTCAGAAGGTGGATCCCTTCAAGAAGATGATGGTTTTGAAGTAGAAACAGGTACAGGTGCTTGTTTAAGCATAACTGTAGCCGTATCTGCTTTACCCATTCTCCTTCCTAGAGCTGATGGAATTACATGAGCTTTATCCTTAGTATTTATAAGATAATCTTAAATCTTTTGAGTGATTTAAGTAAGGTCTTGAAACCCCCCTGTGTATTTCACAGGGTTCAGTGGTGTACGGAACTCATCACATAAATTTTCCACACAAATTGGCAACAATTCCTCCGGAGGGAGCGCTAAGCTTAGGGAATATGTTAATCCCTTCCAGCGAGCAATGAAATCTAAGACCCTTTAATTCTCCCTTTGCTTACAGTTTTTAAGATCAAAAACTGTTGTCTTTGGAAACGTTGAGTTGAACTGAAGAAGAAATTATTGACAAAGATCCTCCCACCCGGTAATTGACTGAGATTACAAGCTTGTGTACTAGAAAAAAGCAGGTCCTTGTAATGACTGTACAAAACACCTGAGCTTAACTGCTTCTTGTTGCTGAAGGGTTCCCATAATAGGATCACAACGAGAAACAAAATGTGTTAAGTGTTTCTCTGGGACTCCCTAATCATTAAAGATTGGGAATGTGGTACTTGAAAAATTTGATGGGGGGGGAATTGAATCAACCCATTCAGGGTAAGCTCTCTTCTCTGGTTGAACCGGAGCACGCTTTCCCTCCATAGCTTCTAACCGAGATGTTAATGACTCAATAGTAGTTATTAACTTTTGAGAAACATCCGGTTGAGCTTGGACCTGAACAGGTGCAATGACTGGAGCTGGTACAGATGTGGCAGCTGGTACTGCAACCAATGGCAGCACTACCGATTGTTGTTCCACTTGACCCGTAGGATTAGACCTATGAGGGTGTACTGATAAAGGAGGATATTATTGATCCATCTCAGTAGCTGCAACAAATTCCCTTATCTGACTGACTCCAGCACGCTTAGGAGGAAGACTACCATGAAGTAGTTCTGCATTCATCCTCCTCAATTCCTTCATTTCTTCCTCTTGTTGTGCAAATCATTGCTCTGGTGAGAGTGATTAGCCTTCTCCAGAAGAAGGTTATGTAACCTGATTCTTTCCTTTCCCCTTGTTGGATCCCTTTCAGAGATGGGGAAGTGGGTTACTTGAAAGATTACCTAGTTTCTGAGTAATCCTTTGATTTCGTGTATGCACACCTTCTTCATTTGTGTCTGTGCGTACAACTTCTTGAGCAGGAACCTCTTCATCTAATCCCTCTGAGTGAACCTCATCTAGTGGATCAGCAACAACGGCATTGATGACATTGATTGATGCATAATGCATTGCATCCCTTCTATTGTCATTTTTGCGATATTGTATTCTTCCATGTCCTTGATGATACATTGCCTTTTGTTGATTTGATTCCTCAGGAACTTCTTGACGAACTGTAATTTAGAGTGAATCTCCTGATAATTTGGTTCTTCTTTCATATTGAGGCTTCTTCCCCAATCGAGAGAAGACTGTCTTTCTCTGAGGGAGGGATTGAAGATTTGAAAAAGTCCCCAGTTCGGTGGACTAGGGTTGTTCCTGCTGTCTTTGCTCAACTCCTTGAATCCTATTTGTTAGTTCTGAGGGTTGGGTTAAAAGAGTCCCCAGTCTGGAAAGCTTGGGTGGATCTTGACATGCTATATCTAAGACTTTATTGAAATCTCTCCTAATCTTGTGGACTTTAGTCTAGAAATTAGCTGGATGCATGAACCTGCATCCACTTTTATCACCCGTCTCAAACGACCGTTGGATGATTTATGATACTTCTGTCACTTGGTGATGTGCTTGCTCCAAATGAGAGGCCTGTTCAATATTATTGTTTTTTTGATGCAGGATTAATTCAAAAACTTGTTCTCTGTATGCTTGATTTTGAGAGGAACTAGTTGAAGCATGTTCTTGGGAATGCTTTTGATTACAAACAAAACCCATTGGCTATGGCCGGCCATGGGCAATAACATTGCATGAGACCATTTTCGGTGGGCTTTTCTAACTGGAGATAACAGTGAAATATAGTGCTCCATGAACACCCCATCCCCTGATATGAATACCAGATGGGTCATTGGCAATTAACTGGCGCAATCTTCTTAGTGCGCCAAGGCATGAACATTGAAGGGCTCTCTACTGCTTTTCAGCATTCGGATATCGAGAAACTGAGAGAGATGCCAAGTCAATTTGGCGTTGTAACCCTTATATTATATTGACATGATTTTCATATTCATCATAAGATAATATTCTCTTTTTCAACTGAAAAATATTTTTCCATATGTTGAGACGAATATCATGAATTCTATCTTCGGTCAACATCTCTGGAATGTCATACTGAGAGTCAGCCAGAGGACAAAAAATGACTGGCACTTCACCTTTTTCCAGTTGTTTTCTCATATTTAGTACTTCCTCTTTATCATTCAATGAAGATTATTCTACCTGATTAGACCAGAGCCGGTGCTTCCTTGTTTCTTCATCGGATTCAACAAGATTGGTAGAGAAATCACTGATCAAACTAGAAGATGCATGACTTAGGGGTGGTTCAGAGAATAACCTACACCCTGGGCTATCTTCTGGTTGAGAAAGTATTTCACCTACTAATGATAAAGCATCATACATGACTGGCTTCACATTTTCAAGTGCCTCAAGATAAGAGGGATTTCTCGTCACTACATTTTCTATTGGAGAATTTTCCAAGAAATGTGAATCACTACTGCGGAGAGGAATTTCGCAGAGAAATTCATCATCATGGGGAGGAACACCATGGTGGGTTACAACAAAAGATGAAACATTTTTCTCATTGGTCTTCTGACCACACAGAGGGTTCCTGTGGATCTCATCTGAAGATGAAACTTTGAGATCAACCGAATTGTCATGAAGCAATCCTTCATGAAGAAGTATCTGATGCAGACCTTCGGAATTAATGTTACCACTCTTGGGAACTGAGAGATCAGAATCTTGAGTTGCAAAAGATAGTTGTCTGAGTGCATCAAGTACTCCAGCATCGAGTAAGGCCTTGTTACAGATTGGACCTTGATTTCTTGACTGTGCTGGATGGGTATTCTTCTTAGACGCCTTCTTACTCAATTTTGTAGGAGTATGTGCCTGCTCAGAAGAAATGATCAGGTTAGGCTGATTATCTCCTCTCAAACTAAGTGTATGTTCCTGACTTGGTTGTCCGTATCATATGGGGACGTACGCCTCACAACCCTCTTGGACTGGAACAGATGTGAATGTCTGTTCCGGAGTTAATTATTGATGTGTCACTCCATTGGTAGGGATGGATTTATGTGTCTTTCCCTGAGATGCTTCTGAAGTTGTTATAATATCCTAGCAGGCATCCAGAATATGAGCAGGGATTTGCTTCTGCTCTTTCACCATTGATAGAAGATGCTTGGTGACTTCAGCTGCCGGAACGGGGATATACATACATTCCATGCTTGGAGTAGGTGTGTGTTCTTGCTCCTATCCCCCTTTTCCTATTAGTGAATCCTGACAGTAATCATGTGTGGGGGCATAGAGTTGATTCTGCCTCCTGTTTGTTGTCGGAGCTTTCTGACTGACTTCTCCGAATGCTGCCAAACGAGACTGTTGGTAGTCTTGATCAATACTAGCAGGTGTATGTGCCTGCTGATTGCACTTCACTGGATGTGGTTGATGAGCTCCATCATATGTAGTTAGAAGAGCCTATGGACTAGCTGATGATTTATAAACAGGTGTATGTTCCTTTCTATAGTACTCTACCGGAATTGCCCGGAGGGATTGGCATGATGCTGCTAGACGAGTCTGCTGGACAGCGGAATTAAAACGGAAGGGTGTGTGTGCCCGCTCGTTGCTTGCCACCAAGTTAGGTTGGTGGACTTATCCAGAGATGGCAGAGATGATAACCTTCTCACTGTTAACCGGATTTTGACTCTGGCGGTTCGTCTTGCCTACTCGGGTTCGAGGAACCTGAGTTTAACTCCTGGAGTCGATACCCTCATCATGTTGAGGGTGCACTGTTGCACGAGTCTGGCGGCGATTGTTAATGGGAGCCCTCAGGAAGGACTACTATCTCCTTTAATTAATCCTCTGAGGGACCTACTCATTCACCTCCCCAGAATACGGGAGTGAATGGTGATTGCGTTCCGGGGATAACGACCTGAAACGGTTGAAGATGGTGTTTAGCACCGCCTACTTCTTGATCACTGGTCGTCACTGTCCAGACGACCAGGATGAATTATTGACTTGGAGGGATTGTCGAGGGGCCTCCAGATTCGGAATAGTACCATTTTGACGGTACTCCTTAACCAGCGCATTTGATACCCAGTGTTGAAGATGATGAGTATGTGATGTCTTCCTTAGAGCGGACGACGATCTAGTAGGAACAGCAGCAGATGCATTCACAGTAGAGGTTTTCACAGCAGAGGCATTCATAGATGTGAACTTAAGAAAATATATTCTTGTAATGAAGAAGATCTTGGGAAAGAGTGCATGTTTGATATAACAAACATAATCAAGATAAGTTCGGATGCTACATCTTTTGGATGAGCACATATGTTATTGATTGCTTTGTTGTCCCTCTCATTGAGTTTAAATAGGGGCCTATCAAATAGGTAATACATCACTTTAACTTGGTTAAGGATTCACGTCGGGTTCACCATTTTTTTTCCTCTGGAATTGGGGATGACCCCATTGATTGAAGGTTCAAACATTCCAATCGGTTTCTAACAGGTTTTTTCGTAGAACCAGAAACATCCAATGATCCCATATCCATTTTGACCTACTTTCCAAAGGTAGGTGCTCATTAGCTGTGGATTGATGAGCCTTAGGAATTTTCATCGGTTGAGAGGATGGGAGGTCGGACTCATCACACCTTTTTTGAGGGGAATTATTTTCTACTCTGGGACTCTATTTATAGATTTAAGTTATGTTCGTGAATCCTTATTACATTACCAAGTAAAAAATGAGATTTACTTTAGATCTGACAATCAATGATTGATATGTAGTAAATTTAGAGAATCTTTTATATATATTCGAGGTTCTTCATCGATAGAGAATCATCTGAATTTTTTAGATATTCTTATTCAATGGTATCCTTCAATACATAAAAGTCTCTTGGTCATTATGATGACCATACTGATTTTAAATCCACTCAGTGGGGCACTTGAAGTTTAATGTCATTCAGAAGGACATGGATTATTTCAGAGTTGGGATCGTACCTGTAGATGGGATACCTATGTATCCTTTGTTTAGAAAAGGAATCAGAACCCACATAGTTCGAGTAAGGGAGTATGATGTTTATGATTGATGGCTCAAAGAAAGATGTCATAATTACTTTTACACTCTAAGCTCATGTGAGTCATGCTCGGTGTGAGAAACAAGAGGTATTGGAAAAACCAAAGAATTGTGCCATGAAAGATGCAATAATAAGAAATGATGTGGGGATTATGTATGTATGACTGCCCAAATAGATAAAGATTAAGATTTACTTCAGGGAAGAAATCCAGGAACAGGGTCCATAAAGGTATATGTACTTTATGGAGATTTGGATACTCTAATATTGGGGATTACTCCTAAGGAAGATTCCCAAGTTAGGAGGGGACCTAATCTGGGCATCCTCATTAGGAGTAAGCCACCCCCCCCCCCTTTCCTTTCACGTCGGGTTCACCATTTTTTGTTTCCTCTAGAATTGGGGATGACCTCGTTGATTGAAGGTTCAAACATTCCAATCGGTTTCTAACAGGTTTGTTCATAGAACCATAAACATCCAATGATTCCATATCCTTTTGTACCTACTTTCCAAAGGTAGGTGCTCATTAGTTATGGACTGATGTGGCTTAGGAATTTACATTGGTCGAGAGGATGGGAGGTCAGACTCATCACACCTTTTTTGAGGGGAATTATTGTCTACACCAGGACTCTCTTTATAGATTTAAGTTATGTTCGTGAATCCTTATTACATTACCAAGTATAAAATGATCTTTCCTTTAGATCTGACAATCAATGATTTATATGTAGGAAATTTAGAGAATCTTTTATATGTATTTGAGGTTCTTCATCGATAGAGAATCATATGTATTTGTTATAGATTCTTATTCAATGGTATCCTTTAATACATAAAAGTATCTTGGTCATTATGATGACCATACTGATTTTAAAGCCACTCAGTGGGGAACTTGAAGGTTATTGTCATTCAGAAGGACATTGATTATTTCAGAGTTGGGATCGTACCCGTAGATAGGCTACCTTCATATCCTTTGTTTAGAAAAGTAATCAGAACCAATGTAGTTCGAGTAAAGGATTATTATGTTTATGATTGATGGCTCAAAGAAATATGTCATAATTACTTTTACACTCTAATCTCACGTGAGTCATGCTCGGTGTGACAAACAAGACGTATTGGTAAAACCAGACAATTGTACCATGAAAGATGCAATCATAAGAAATGATTTGGGGCTTATGTATGTATGACTGCCCAAATAGATGAAGATTAAGATTTATTTCAGGGACGAAATCCAAGAACAGGTTCCATAAAGGTATATGTACTTTATGGAGATTTGGATACTCTAATCTTGGGGCTTACTCCTAAGGAAGATGCCCAAGTTAGGAGGGGACCTATGATTGGGTTTTAATCCTGATAAGGAAGCCCAAATCAAAAAGTAAATTAATACTGGTTAATAGAAATTAAGACTGGGGATTACTCCCGAGAAGGAGGCCCAGGTTAAGGGACTTGAAGAATTAAGGGACTTGGGGCTTACTCCTAAAGAGGATGACCATATTTGACACTGGGGCTTACTCCTGAAAAGGAATCCTGGGTTAAGGGAATTATGACTGGGGCTTACTCTTAAGGAGGATGCCCTGATTAGGGGACTTAGGGCTTACTTATGAGAAGGAGGCCCAAATTAATGAGGACTTGGGGCTTACTCCTAAGGAGGATGTCCATATTTGTAGACTTTGAGACTAGGGCTTAATCCTGAAAAGGAAGCCCAGGTTAAGGATCCTCTCATCTTAAAGTATGAGGTTTAATGAATGAACTCTCTAACTTTAGTGATGTAAATATTGCTTAAATCACTACATTTGGAAAGATGTTCCACAGAATTCCTTTCAGATAAGGAAAAAAACAAGGAAACATGCCATAAATGGATTTGGGGAGAGTTCTGAAGGTTTAATCATGAAGAGGAGAGAGGGATAGGTGTAAGAGGGGTGAAATGGGCAGGAAGGGCACCCAAAAAGAGAGGGGCGTGCAAGTCCTGGTGGGCGCGCAGGTACTGCGTGGGTGCACAAGTTTGGGTCGCACAGGTATACCAGCACGACACATGGGTACATGCGTGAGTTTTATCCCTTGGGGTAATACTTGGGCGAGACTTGGATCAACCCCTTAGTACTATCCCTAAGGGCTTACAGAAGTGTGGCACATAAGTTCTGGTGAAGGAGCAAGGCGACACGCATGTGTGGCCATTTCCCTTAAGTTCTGGCCACTCAGGCACGCAAGTGTTGATGAATTTCAACACTTAGGCATTCCTCCCCCTCTCTAGATCTTCTGTTCTAGGTAAGAAATTACCTTAGAAGTATTTGGAAGCTTTGAGAAGATACTAGGGCGTTGAGATCTCAAAATTTAGGTTCTGGAATTTTTCGTCCTCTAAATGGGGGGGGCCACAGGGGTATTTATAGGCTGGAGAAACCCTGGGTGAATTTTCAAAAAGGGCGCGCAAGTCACCTGCACGACCATTAGGTGGCGTGCAAGTGTACTTGCATGACCAAGAGGGAACTTGCACGACCCAAGGTACATTTTAAGCCTTGTTCAAGCCTTTTTTAATTTTTGATGTTTTTGTCAAAGGATGAATCACTTTATTATAAGGCATTTCCCTTTGCATTCATTTAGACTCTATGACGGAAAGGAGTGACAACAACTATGTGGTTATGATAGTATGGCATTATGCATTCCATCATTATGAAAGTGGATATTGATATTGCATGTGGTTATTCAACTAGTAGAATATCCATGTGAATAAGTAAATGGAATTATTTCATTTTATCTTTTCCATATTATGATGAAGATCAAGTTTAAAAGGCTTTTGTTTTAGTTATACATTTCCTTAAATGTTTATGCTTATTTATGAAAGTTTCCGCTATATTGTTATCCTTACTAAGCATCTGAGCTCACCCCTTTCAATGTTTTATTTTTCCTAGGATGTGAAGAAGTAATTTATGAATAACCTACAGGGATAGTATGAGGGGATATGAAGAAAAGATGTTGATGTAGTTTTTTTTACTTTAATATGTAATGTAAGACTTATGAATATGTATAGTGTTTCCAAGACTACTAAACTAATCGGTCTTTCGAGACTTGATCTTTTGTGATCATGCCAATGTTATGTAATAATGCACCAACTCTGGATAACTGGGGTTGGGGTGTTATAGTTGGTAACTGAGGAAGTTTAGTACAAACCTTAGAAACTAGATTTAGATAATCTCTGATTAGAGAACATAGACCTAAGATGGACTTTGAGGATTAGTATAGAAGAACTTCCTAGAATTTTGGTATTGTACAGATTTTGTGAGTTTTATGAGAAATACATCTCTATCTGGATATGAGCAGGTAGAGGCAGCTCTGGAACATATGTACCTAGGGGTAAAACCCGAAAACACCACTTTGAGCTAGACTCGAACGGGAACTGGTGCAAGAAAATGGGCCTTGGTGCACTCTTGGTTATGACACTCCTGGGGGATATACTTAGGATAATTCTCATTTTCATTACAAACCATTATGAAGGGTTTATGAGTATATACTTCCTCAAAGAAAACATTTTTATGATTGTGGATTATATCCATAAATAGGTCAATTTATGTTAAGTGTTTTACAAGTATGGAATTATGTATTTTGATACATAAACTGATCTAGTTTATTCCATTGTTTAGAAATGGAACCTAGTGGAAGGAATGGAAACTGTATCAATGAACACACTCCATGTAGGGATTTCCCTCCTTCTCAATATAATTATAGTGGAGCTGGTGATGCAATTGGTGCTGATCAGCTAATCAACATATTGGGACAACTCACTCAGGTTATGAATAATAACCTTACCCGTATGGAGCACCCTGATCTGCAGCATTGAGGATCAATGTTAGATCGCTTCACGAGGAAACAACTACCAACATTAAATGGGAGTACAAATCCATTGGTAGTTGAGCAATGGATAAGTTCCCTAGAGAAAATATTTTAGGATTTGGGGAGTAGTGAAAGGGAAAAAGTTATCATGGCAGTTTATCGCCTCACTGGAGATGCTGATCAATGGTGGTCATTGATACAAAACACAAAGGAAGACGATGAAGTATCAAATATAAAATGGAGATAGTTCAAAGATATTTTCTTAGAAAAATACTATCCTCGTGACCATCGAGCAGATATGGAAAGGAAATTTCTGAGTTTGAGACAAAAGGAGGATGAGAATGTCGCAAAGTATGAGGCTAACTTTACTAGGTTAGCGAGGCATACAGTAGATTATATACATAACCCAAGGAGTAATATTGATCATTTATTTGATGGGTTAAAACCATTTCTTCATTAATCATTAGTCTCACAATCTTTCTCATTGTGTGAAGATATTGTCTCATGTGCTATCAAGACAGAAAATGAATTCACTAAGACTTATGACTTTAAGGAAAAGCAAGAGAAGAAGAGATCTGCTAACCACTCTAGAAATGGAAATAAAGGGAATAAGGGAAAATTTGAATATCCATCCTGCAGTAAATATGGGAAGAAACACCCTGGTACTTGCTTAAAGGGAATGGGATTCTGTTACAAGTGTGGTGAAAAAGGCCACCAAGCTCGTGATTGCAAGGGGAAGAAAGAAATTGTCGATGTTCAATGCTACAACTACAGGGAGATGGTACATTATGAAAATTAATTTCCTAAGCTTCAGGGGAACTTACCTCAGAAAATGCCAAGGGATCAAGGCCAAGCTTATGTTATTACTACTACTGAGGTAGAAGCTCCGAGAGATGTGGTGGCAGGTAATTTAATGGTTTCCTCAAGTTTAGAAAATGCATTATTTGATTCTGGATCATCACATTGTTTCATATATTTCCAGTTTTATAAGAAAATTAGATATTTCCAATTTGATTTAACGAGGGAGTTTTTAGAAAAAAACCCCTAAGGGAAGTATCACTGCTACAAAGTTCTGTGGATCTGTTCCCATTAGAGCATATAAAAGTTTTTTATCTGATGATCTCATCGTCATACCCATGACTGAATTTGATATAATCCTTGATATGGATTGGCTTTTGGACCATGATGTTAAAATTTAGTGTAAGAAGAAGGAGGTTACGATTTTTGATGATGATGATAAAGAACACCTTATCTTTAGAGCAGAATCTTCACCGCCTGATTCTTATCTAGATCCACCCCCAGTAGCTCAACTAAATTCAATTATCAGGGAGGAAGAGAATGAAATAACTGTGGGTGAGGAAAGGAATGTTCAAGTAGAGGATTTACCTATTGTGAAAGAAAATATATATGTGTTTTCGGAATATTTACATGGACATCCTTCAGAACGAGAAATTGAGTTTTCCATTGATTTAATTCCTAGTTCAAGGCCTATATCGAAGACCCCTTATAGAGTGGCCACTGTGGAATTAGTTGAACTAAATAAACAACTAGAGGAATTGAGTAATAAGAGATTTATTCTCCCTAGCGTTTCTCCATGGGGAGCCCCTGGACTTTTTGTTAAGAAGAAAGATGGATCTATGAGGTTATGTATCGACTACAGGGAAATCAATGCTATAACAATAAAGAACAAGTATCCCCTACCTCGTATTGATGATTTATTTGACCAACTGCATGGAGATAAATACTTCTCAAAGATTGACCTTTGATCTGGATACCAATAGTTGTGTATGAAGAAGGAAGACATTCTGAAGACAGCAATTCAAACCAGGTACGGGCATTACGGGTTTACAGTAATGCCTTTTGGGCTGACTAATGAACCCTCTTTTTTCATGGTTATAATGAACATATTTTTCAAGGAATATCTTGAGGATTTTGTAGTGGTATTTTTTGATTATATCTTGATATATTCCAAAATCTATGAAGACCATGAAAATCACTTACGCATTTTCCTGAAGACTCTTAAAAAACATGAATTATATGGGAAGTTTAGCAAGTGTGAATTTTGGCTTCAGGATATTTCTTTTCTTGTCCATATTGTCTCCAAAGATGGAATCTCAGTTGGTCCTTCTAAGACCAAGGCAATCCAAGAATGGCCAGAACCAACGAGTATAACCGAGGTACGCTGTTTTATTGGTTTAGAAGGTTATTATCGATGTTTCGTCCAGAATTTCGCACGATTGGCTAACCCATTAACAAATCTCACACGTAAAGGGGTTAAATTTGTTTGGACAAAAGAGTGTGGATAATGTTTTGAAGGATTGAAGAGAAGATTAGTCAATGCTTCTATATTGACTCTACCATTGGGGAATGATGGGTTCATTATTTATAGTGATGAATCGAAGAAAGGACTTGGTTGTGTTCTTATGCAGAATGATAGTGTTATTTCCTATGCATCACGACAACTAAAAATTCATGAGAAAAACTATACTACTCATGATCTTGAGTTATCCGCTGTAATATTTGCTTTGAACATTTGGAGACACTATCTCTATGGTGAAAAATGTGAGATTTAATCTGATCACAAGAGTTTGAAGTATATTTTCTCATAGAAAGAACTCAACATGAGGCAAAGGAGATGGCTTAAACTACTCAAGGATTATTATTGCACAATACAATACCACCCGGGGAAGGCAAATAAGGTGGAAGATGCTTTGACCAGAAAGGATCATGGAGTTTTGAACAAGATGAGAGTTGAGATGGATCCTATTTTCATGGATCTAGTAAAGTTGTATATGGGAATAACCATGGAAGTTGAAACATCGATACTTTTTCAAATTGTTTCCAAACTCTATTTACTAGAAAAGATAAAGATTTCTCAGACTGATGATGAAGAATTTCAAAATAAGATTAAAGCTGTGAATGATGGGATATTGAATGACTTTGTGTATAAAGATGGAATTTTGAAATTTGGGAAGAGACTTTGTGTTCCCGATATACCTGATCTAAAAAGGGAATTATTGGATATTGCTCATAGTTCCAATTTCTCTATACACTCTGGGAGCACCAAAATGTATAGAGATTTGAAGGAAAATTTTTGGTGGAACAACATGAAGAGGGAGATTGCTGATTTTTTGTCAAGATGTATGGTTTTCCAACAAGTGAAAGCTTGAAGGCAACAACCTGGAGGATTCATGCAACCTCTTCCCATACCTGAGTAGAAATGGGATAATATGACGATGGACTTTATCATGGAACTACCAAATACTCCTAGAAGGAATGACCAAATATGGGTCATTTTTTATCGTCTTACCAAGTCAGCACATTTTCTTGCGATAAGAGAAGATTTATCACTAGAATGTATAGCAAGACTATATATTAATGAAATTGTGAGACTTAAGGGAGCACCCCTATCGATTTTTTCTGATCGTGATCCACGTTTTACTTCAAGATTCTGGAAAATTATTCAAAAGGCCTTGGATACTGAACATCGTTTGAGCACTACCTACCACCCTCAAACAGATGGAAAATCAGAATGGACTATTCAAACCTTAGAATAAATGTTGAGATCCTTCTCACTTGACTTTTAGGGTATGTGGGATCAATATTTACCTATGGTAGAATTTTACTATAACAATAGCTTTCATTCAAGTATTCGGATGGCACCATATGAAGCGTTATACGGAAAGAGATGTCTCACACCAACCTGTTGTGATGATGTTGGTGAAGGAAAACTTGTAGGCCCAGAACTGTTGGAGGAAATTATGGAAAAGGTAAAGGTAATCCAAAACCACATCAAAGTAGCTCAAAGTAGGCAAAAGATCTATGCCGATAACCGAAGGAAGGATTTGGAATTTCAGGTAGGAGATCATGTTTTCTTGAAGGTATCTCCATGGAATGGAGTTATACATTTCGATAAGAAAGGTAAATTGAGTCCCAGGTACATAGGACCTTTCTAAATTCTTGAACGAATTGGGGTTGTAGCTTACCGTTTGGCAATGCCGCCAAGTCTCTCCAAAGTTCACGATGTGTTCCATTTATCACAGTTGAGGAAATACATGCCTGACCCAATGCATGTACTCACCTATGAGGAATTAGAACTGGAACCTGATATATCTTATTTCGAAGAGCCCGTCAGGATTCTTCATATGAGAAAACAAGTAATGAGAAACCAGATGACTCATCTGGTAAAAGTTTTATGGAGAAACCAGAAGATGGAAGAAGCAACGTAGGAACCCAAGGAATATATAATGAAGAACCACCTGAGTCTTTTTATGTGGTAGTAATATAGAAATTTCGAGGAAGAAATTATTTTAAGTAGGGGAGAATGTAACACCCCAAGCTTCTATAGTACACTTCTCTTTGAATAATACAGTAGCGTGTGTTGTACGCACCTTTGAGTTCTAACACACACCACAACCAATCAAACTAGCTGCTAGGGATAGTAATACCCACTTTTTAAAATTTTATAAATTTTATCCTTCAAAATGGACTTCTTTTTTGGATTCGGAATATCGAAATTATCTTAGGGTTAATTTTTGGTATTTTTCTAAAAACATTCAATTTTTGATGAATAGTGAAAAAACACTAAGTTATAGTTTAAAACCGAATTTTTATTTAAATAATTATTTATTTTATATAAATTTAATTAAGGTCAAAATAGATATATAATACCTATATAATTTCAATTTAATTCATTGGAGTTAGTTTAGAATAATTTTAGATATATAAAAAATTTATTGAACTTTTCACCGTCTTTTACCCACCTCTAAGAAAAATTTGGAAATTCACATAAAACTTAATTTTACTGCTTTTGTGAGTGGAATTTTAAAAATCCTAGAGACACAATTAATATAAAGGATTAAAATTTGGTTCAATAAGATAAAAATAATTTTTGGTGAATAGTAACATTTTACTTTTATTTACCACATTAAAAGTAAATAGGGTAATTAAGGGTACAAATGATATTAATATTACCCTAACACATGTCCAAATTCTATAAGAAAAGTGTATCTGAACCAAAAAAATCCTTAGGAATAAAATATTATCATTTAGGTCCACTTGGATTAGATTAGGACATTTATTGTTATTTAATTCAAAGAAGAGTTAAAAGAATTAAAATCAATGTTTAATTACTAAATCCTTTTTAATATAGGGTTATACATAAGATAAATTAGATTATAAATATTCATTACAAAGCTAAAAATATTTTCTACATAATTTTATTTTATTTATAATTTTTAAACATTAAATAATTTAATTTATTTATGACACAATGGTGATTCAGTAATTACCAAATTAATGAAATATTAAAATAATTGATATTATAAGTATCCAAATAAATGTAATTGGAGACTTTTTATGCATTAAACTAATTTTATAGGTTAATATGACATATTAGGATTGGTTATATGAATTTTTTTCGAAGTAATAATGTTGTTGTGAATTTATCAAAAACAAAATACCCAATAGTGTCAAAATTGACATAAAAGAGTTTTTAAAACAAATATTATATTATTAATTGATATTCTATTCCTAAAAGTATAAGGTTTGTCCAGAGGACTTATATCATGATTGGTGTATCATTAATGGACCACTTTGGGGTTTCATGGAATATTATATTATGTATATTACTATCTAATATAAAAATACAAAGTGACATGGTAAGTGTCAAACTAATTAACTAAGAGTTAAAACTAAAAGATAAGGTTAATAATGTGACCCAAACTCTTCTAAAACCTATTGGATGAGTTGTTTCAGACCTATCACCACATTATAATTTTAATAATTCACTTTTGAGCCATTAGAAACCGAATCTTAATTTATTATAAAATAATATTTCTAGCTTTTCCAAAGGTGCCCCTCACCCCTCTTGTAAAAGGGCACTCCCCTTTCTCTCTAATTTACACCTTCAAAGCCTTTTTTCTCGACCAAACCCTTCCAAAATATTCTATCAACTTCCCTAAATGCAACCTAGATTCCTTATTTTGATCAGAAATCCAACCTAAGGACCCCTTTTGATCAAATCAAAAGGAAGAACCCGAAGAAGAGCTAATGTTTTCACCACCCTCTTTCAAGTTCTGTTCTTCTTCAACTTCTTATTTCTTTGTTTTTTCCATTATAAAATAATAACTCCAGTATCTTCTCTATACTTTGATGTTATTATAAATATGTTACAACCATATTCAGTATTCTATCCATCCTTTTAATGACATGTCACCATACGTGCGCACGTACGGCTTATCGTCTCCACGTCGTGGTGTAATTGTTATTCAAAACATTATTATTTGGATGGGTATGATATTGATGTGTAATTGAAGTAAATAATAAATATAACATTATAATTATTCTGTATATATGATATACCATCCAATTATATATTATTATAACATCAAAAGAATGATATTGTCGCTTGTGCGTACGTACGGACTACTGTCTCCACAAACGCGATGAGATTCATTCCCCATCGTATCCATTCAAGACTAAATTTCATTTGATGATTAAAAATAATTTTTCGAGACATGATATCATTCAGGATATGAATAATATTCATCCCATCCATAACAAATATGGCTCACATAACAAAGAATATAAAGGAAAACGAATCTGTTAACACCCGAAATGATGATAATACAAAGATATTATTAACAAATCAATGTTAAAAGATCATATATGATATAATATTAATGTATATGATTCTTTTATAATTTAATTACAATTATTTCACCATTATACAGGATGTTAACCTACCCTCAACCAAGGAAAAATACAAGGTAAGGGTTTATTTCACAATCTATTCATTATCCGAGGTTGTTTATACGTAATTATCTACTGGGACCTCATTATCATCCACATCCATGTTTCTTAAAAATGTATTTCAAATCATTATTAATATTTTATAGACTATGGGTTAAAGTAATTTATACCCTTGTTTACTTTTTATAAGAATTTTATAAAGTAATCTTTCTGTCGTTTTCCAAACAAGGTCTTTTTTAACCTTTTCGAAAGAATTAAGGTAAGAATGTTTTTTAACTTATACGGCGGGTGCGGATATTTTTCGCCGTTATAAAATCGTCAAAAATTCCCTTAAAAACTTATAAGAATATTTTCAAGGTAAATGTTTTCTTTTATAATTATGTGACATTTAAATGATTTCAAAAAAAGAGATATTTCTCTCAAATAGTTTTGATTTCATCTATGTTAACATCCTTTGATGGATTTTAAGCTTATTTGAAGTTTATTTATTATGATACAAAAATTCCATATTGTATTGAATGTTTTGTGATATGTTTGACTGTGGATGTTTTATTTTTATACCACTCATGGTTTATGGAGAAACTATTTACATTTCATATGCTAGTTTTAATACGAATGTTTTTGTTATGTTTAAACCTGTTCATATGAGGAATGCATTGGAATTAATAAGTGATAGGTGGAGCCCACTATAGCTCCTCGATGCATCGGTAGGTCTCATGAGACAAACTAGTGTCTTGGCATAAGGCCTTGACAAAATCCTATTTGTAGTCTTGGCATGAGGCCTTGAGTATGTGGTTATGATAGTATTGCATTATGAATTTCATCATTATGAAAGTGGATATTGATATTGCATGTGGTTATTCGACTAGTAGAATATCCATGTGAATAAGTAAATGGAATTATTTTATTTTATATTTGTCATATTATTCTGAAGTTCAAGTTTAAAATGCTTTTGTTTTAGTTATACATTGCCTTAAATGTTTATGATTATTTATGAAAGTTTCCGCTATATTGTTATCCTTACTGAGCATCTGAGCTCACCCCTTTCAATGTTTTATTTTTCCTAAGATGTGAAGAAGTAATTTATGAATTACCTGTAGGGATAGTATGAGGGTATATGAAGACAAGATATTTTTTTATTTTTTTTACTTTAAGATGTAATGTAAGACTTATGAATATATCTAGTGTTTCCAAGAATACTAAACTAATAGGTCTTTCGAGACTTGATATTTTGTGATCATGACAATGTTATGTAATAATGCACCAACTCTGGGTAATTGGGTTCAGGTCATTACAGTTGGTATCACAGGAAGTTTAGTACAAACCTAGGAAACTATATTTAGATAAACTCGGATTAGAGAACATAGACCTAAGATGGACATTGAGGATTATTATAGAATAACTTCCTAGAATTTTGGTATTGTAGAGATTTTGTGAGTTTTCTGAGAAATACATCTCTGTCTAGATATGAGCAGGTAGAGGCGGCTCTGGTACAGATGTACCAAGGGGTAAAACCCGAAAACACCGCTTTGAGCTAGACTCGAATGGGAACTGGTGCACGACAACGGGCCTTGCTGCACTCTTGGTTACGACACTCTTGGGGGATATGATTGGGATAATTCTCATTTTCATTACAAACCATTATTAAGGGTTTATGAGTATATACTTCCTCAAAGAAAACATTATTATGATTATGAATTATATCCATAAATAGTTCAATTTATGTTAAGTGTTTTTCAAGTATGGAATTATGTATTTTGATTCATAAACAGATCTATTTTATGCCATTGTTTAGAAATGGCACCTAGTGGAAGGAATGGAAATCATATCAATGCACATACTCCATGTAGGGATTTACCTCCTGCTCAAGATAATTATAGTGGATCTAGTGATGCAACTGGTGTTGATCAGCTAATCACCATATTGGGACAACTCACTCCGGTTATGAATAATCACCTTACCAGTATGGAGCACCCTGATCCGCAGCATGGAGGATCAATGTTAGATCGCTTCATGAGGAAAAAACTACCAATATTCAATGGGAGTATAAATCCATTGGTATCTGAGCAATGGATAAGTTCCCTAGAGAAAATATTTCAGGCTTTGGGGAGAAGTGAAAGGGAAAAAGTTATCATGGCAGTTTATCACCTCATTAAAGATGCTGATCAATGGTGGTCATTGATACAAAACACTAAGGAAGACTATGAAGTATCAAATATGGAATGGAGATAGTTCAAAGAGCTTTTCATAGAAAAATACTTTCCTTGTGACCATCGAGCAGATATGGAAAGGCAATTTCTGAGTTTGAGACAAAAGGAGGATGAGAATGTCACAAAGTATGAGGCTAACTTTACAAGGTTAGTGAGGTATGCAGCAGATTATATACATAACCCAAGGAGTAAGATTGATCATTTCTTTGATGGGTTAAAAACCATTTCTTCATCAAGCATTAGTCTAATAATCTTTATCATCGTACGAAGATATTGTCTCATGTGCTATCTAGACAGAAAAGGAATTCTCTAAGTCTTACGACTTTAAGGAAAAGCAAGAGAAGAAGAGATCTTCTGACCACTCTGGAAATGGAAAATAAAGAGAAGAAGGGAAAATTTGAATATCCATCCAACAGTAAATGTGGGAAGAAACACCCCGGTACTTGCTTAAAGGGAATGGGAGTCTGTTACAAGTGTGGTGAAAAAGGCCACCAAGCTCGTGATTGAAAGGGGAATAAATAAGCTACTGATGTTCAATGCTACAACTCCAGGGAGATGGGACAGTATACAAATAAATGTCCTAAGCGTCAGGGGAACTTACCTCAGAAAAGTCCAAGGGATCAAGGCCAAGCTTATTCTATTACTACGGCTGAGGTAGAAGCTCCGAAAGACGTGGTGGCAGGTAATTTAATGGTTTCCTCAAGTTCAGAAAATGCATTATTTGATTTTGGATCATCGCATTGTTTCATATCTTCCCAGTTTGCTAAGAAAATTAGATATTTCCAATTTGATTTAATGAGGGAGTTGTCAGACAAAACCCCTAAGGGAAGTATCATTGCTACAAAGTTTTGTGGATCTGTTCCCATTAGGGCATATAAATGTTCTTTATATGCTGATCTCATCGTCATAACCATGACTGAATTTGATATAATCCTCATTATGGATTGGCTTTTGGACCATGATGTGAAAATTTATTGTAAGAAGAAGGAGGTTACGATTTTTGATGATGATGATAAATAACACCTTATCTTTAGAGCAGAATCTTCACCACCTGATTCTTATCTAGATCCATCCCCAGTAGCTCAACTAAATTCAATTATCAGGGAGGAAGATAATGAAATAACTATGGGTGAGGAAAGGAATGTTCAAATAGAGTATGTACATATTGTGAAAGAATATATAGATGTGTTTCTAGAAGATTTACCTGGACATCCTCTAGAATGAGAAATAGAGTTTTCCATTGATTTAATTCCTAGTTCAAGGCCTATATCGAAGACCCCTTGTAGAATGGCCACTATGGAATTAGTTGAACTAAAGAAGAAACTAGAGTAATTGAGTAATAAGGGATTATTCTCCCTGGTGTTTCTCCATGGGGAGCCCCTGTCCTTTTTGTTAAGAAGAAAGATGGATCTATGAGGTTATGTATCGACTACAGGGAAATCAATGCTATAACAATAAAGAACAAGTATCCCCTACTTCGTATTGATGATTTATTTGACCAACTTCAGGGATCTAAATACTTTTCAAAGATTGACCTTCGATCTGGATACCATCAGTTGTGTGTGAAGAAGGAAGACATTCCGAAGACAGCATTTTGAACCAGGTACAAGCATTACGAGTTTATAGTAATGCCTTTTCGGCTGACTAATGCACCCTATTTTTTCATGGATCTAATGAACAAATTTTTCAAGGAATATCTTGATGATTTTGTAGTGGTATTTTTTGATGATATCTTGATATATTCCAAAAGCTATGAAGACCATGAAAATCACTTGCGCATTATCCTGAAGACTCTTAGAAGACATGAATTATATGGGAAGTTTAGCAAGTGTGAATTCTGGCTTCAGGATATTTTTTTTCTTGGCCATATTGTCTCCAAAGATGGAATATCTGTTGATCCTTCTAAGACCAAGGCAATCCAAGAATGGCCATCACCAATGAGTATAACTGAGGTACGCAGTTTTATTGGTTTAGCAGGTTATTATCGACGTTTCGTCCAGAATTTCGCACGATTGGCTAACCCATTAACAAAGCTCACATATAAAGGGGTTAAATTTTTTTGGAAAAAAGAGTGTGAAGAATGTTTTGAAGAACTGAAGAGAATATTAGTCAATTATCTTATATTTACTCTACCATCGGGGAATGATGGGTTCGTTATTTATAGTGATTCATCGAAGAAAGGACCTGGTTGTGTCCTTATGCAGAATGAGAGGGTTATTACCTATGCATCACGACAACTAAAAATTCATGAGCAAAACTATCCTACTCATGATCTTGAGTTAGCAGCTATAATATTTTCTTTGAATATTTGGAGACACTATCTCTATGGTGAAAAATGTGAGATTTATACTGATCACAAGAGTTTGAAGTATATTTTCTCACAGAAAGAACTCAACATGAGGCAAAGGAGATGGCTTGAACTACTCAAGGATTATGATTGCACGATACACTACCACCTGGGGAAGGAAAATAAGGTGAAAGATGCTTTGAGCAGAAAGGATCATGGAGTTTTGAACAAGATGAGTGTTGAGAGGGATCCTATTTTCATGGATCTAGTAAAGTTGGATATGGGAATAACCATGGAAGGTGAAACATCGATACTTTTTCAAATGGTTTCCAGACCAACTTTACTAGAATGGATAAAGATTTCTCAGACCGATGATGAAGAATTTCAAAAAAATATTAAAGCTGTGAATGATGGGAGATTGAATGAATTTGTGTATGAAGATGGAATTTTGAAATTTGGGAAGTGACTTTGTGTTCCCGATATACCTGATCTAGAAAGGGAATTGTTGGATGATTCTCATAGTTCCAATTTCTCTATACACCCTAGGAGCACCAAAATGTATAGTGATTTGAAGGAACATTTTTGGTGGGACAACATGAAGAGGGAGATTGCTGATTTTGTGTCAAGATGTATGGTTTCCCAACAAGTGAAATCTTGAAGGCAACAACCTAGAGGAGTCATGAAACCTCTTCCCATACTTGAGTGGAAATGGGATAATATTACGATGGAATTTTTCATGGTACTACCAAAGACTCCTAGAAGGAATGACGCAATATGGGTTATTATTGATCGTCTTACCAAGTCAGTACATTTTCTTACTATAAGAGAAGATTTACCACTCGAACGTCTAGCAAGACTATATATTAATGAAATTGTGAGACCTCATGGAGTACCCATATCGATTGTTTCTGATCGTGATCCCCATTTTACTTCAAGATTCTGGAAAGGTATTCAAAAGGTCTTGGATACTGAACTTCATTTGAGCACAGCCTACCACCCTCAAACAGATGGACAATCAGAATGGAGTATTCAAACCTTATTAGACATGTTGAGATCCTTCTCACTTTACTTTTAGGGTATGTGGGATTAATATTTACCTATGATAGAATTTTCCTATAACAATAGCTTCCATTCAAATATTCAGATGGAACCATATGAAGCGTTATATGGAAAGACATGTCGCACACCAACCTGTTGGGATGATATTGGTGAAAGAAAACTTGTAGTCCCAGAACTGGTGGAGGAAACGATGGAAAAGGTAAAGTTAATCCAAAACCACATCAAACCAGCTCAAAGTAGGCAGAAGAGCTATGTCGATAACTGAAGTAAGGATTTGGAATTTCAGGTAGGAGATCATGTTTTCTTGAAGGTATCTCCATGGAAGGGAGTTATATGTTTCGGTAAGAAAGGTAAATTGATTCCCAGGTACATAGGACCTTTCGAAATTCTAAAATGAATTGGGGATGTAGCTTACTGTTTGGCAATGCTGCCAAGTCTCTCCAAAGTTCACGATGTGTTCCACGTATCACTGTTGAGGAAATACATGTCTGACCCAATGCATGTACTCACCTATGAGGAATTAGAACTTGAACCCGATATGTCTTATTGCGAAGAGCCCGTCAGGATTCTTGATACGAGAGAACAAGTACTGAGAAACTGGACGACTCATCTGGTAAAATTTTTACAGAGAAACCAGAAGATGGAAGAAGAAACGTGGGAAGCCGAGGAACATATGATGAAGAACCACCCGAGTCTTTTTTATGTGGTAGTAATCTAGAAATTTTGAGGAGAAAATTATTTTAATGAGGGGAGAATGTAACACCCCAATATTCCACGGTACGCTTCTCTTTGAATAATACAGTAGTGTGTATTGTACGCAACTTTGAGTTCTAACACGCACCACAACCAATCAAACTAACCGTTATGAATAGTAATACCCACTTTTTAAAATTTTATAAATTTTATCGTTCAAAATGGACTTCATTTTTGGATTCGGAATATTGAAATTAGCTTAGGGTGAATTTTTTGTATTTTTCTGAAAACATTCAATTTTTGATGAATAGTGAAAAAACACTGAGTTATGGTTTAAAACCAAATTTTTATTTAAATAGTTACTTATTTTATTTAAATTTAATTAAGGTAAAAATAGATTCATAATACCTATATAAGTTTAATTTAATTAATTGGAGTTATTTTAGAATAATTGTAGATATATAAAAATTTTATTGAACTTTTCACCGTCTTTTACCCACCTCCTAGAAGAATTCGGAAATTTACATAAAACATAATTTTACCATTTATATGAGTGGAATTTTGAAAATCCAAGAGACACGGTTAATATCAAGTATTAAAATGTGTTTCAATAAGATAAAAATAATTTTTGGTGAATATTAACTTTTTACTTTTATTTACCACGCTTAAAAGCAAATAGGGTAATTAAGGGTACAAATGATATTTATATTACCCTAATACATGTACTAATTCTATTGGAAAAGTGTTTCCCAACCAAAAAATAACCTTAGGAAGAAAATATTATCATTTATGTCCACTTGGTTTAGATTAGGACATTTATTATTATTTAATTCAAAGAAGAGTTGAAAGAGTTAAAATCAAAGTTTAATTACTAAAACATTTTTAATATAGGGTTATACATAAGATAAATTCGATTATAAATATTCATTAGAAATATAAAACTATTTCCTACATAATTTTGTTTTATTTATAATTTTTATACATTAAATAATTTAATTCATTTATGACACAATGGTGATGCAGTAATTACCAAATTAATGAAATATTAAAATAATTGATATTATAAGTATCCAAATAAATTTAATTTGAGACTTTTTATGAATTAAACTAATTTTATAGGTTAATATGACATATTAGGATTTTTTATATGAATTTTTTTTGAAGTAATAATGTTTTTGTGAATTTACCAAAAACAAAATACCCAATAGTGTCAAAATTGACATAAAAGAGTTTGTAAAACAAATATTATATTATTAATTGATATTATATTCATAAAAATCTAAGGTTTGGAAAAATGACTTATATCATGATTGGTAAATAATTAATGGACTACTTTGGGGTCTCTTGGAAGTTTATAGTAAGTTTATTAAATATATAATATAAAAATACAAAGTGACATGGTAGTGTCAAACTAATTAACTAAAAGTTAAAACTAAAAGATAAGGTTAATAATGTGACTCAAACCTATCTAAAACCTATTGGTTGAGTTTTTTTCGACCTATCCCCACATTATACTTTGAATAATCCACTTTTGAGCCATTATAAACCAAATATGAATTTATTATAAAATAATATTTCTAGCTTTTCCAAAGGTTCCCCTCACCCCTGTTATAAAAGGGCACTCCCCTTTCTCTTTAATTTACACCTTCAAAGCCTTTTGGATAGTCCAAACCCTGCCAAAATATTCTGTCAACTTCCCTCACTTCAACCTAGAGTCCTTATATTGATCATAAATTCAACCTATGGGGCCCTTTTGATCAAATCAAAAGGAAGAACCCGAAGAAGAGGTAATGTTTTCACCACCCTCTTTCAAGTTCCTTTCTTCTTCAACTTCTTCTTTCATTGTTTTCTCCATTATAAAATTATAAATCCAGTATCTTCAATATACTGTGATGTTATTATAAATATGGCACAACCATATTCAGTATTCTATCCATCCTTTGAATGACATGTCACCATACGTGCGTACGTACGGCTTACCATCTCCACGTCGTGGTGTAATTGTTATTCAAACATTATTATTTGGATGGGTATGATATTGATGTTTAATTGAAGTAAATAATAAATATAGAATTATAATTATTCTTTATATATGATATACCATCCAATTATATATTATCATAATATCAAAAGAATGATATTGTGGCTTGTGCGTACTTACGGACTACCGTCTCCACGAACGCGATGAGATTCATTCCCCATCATATCCATTCAAGACTAAATTTCATTTGATGATTAAAAATAATTTATAGATACATGATATCATTCTGGATATTAATAATATACATCCCATAAATAACAAATATGGCTCACATAACAAAGAATATAAAGGAAAACGAATCTGTTAACACCTGAAACAATGATAATACTAAGATATTATTAAAAAATCAATGTTAAAAGATCATATATGATATCATATTAATGTATATGATTCTTTTATAATTTATTAACAATTATTTCACCATTATACAGGATTTTAACCTACCCTCAACCAAGGACAAGTACAAGGTAAGGGTTTATTTCACAATCTCTTCATTATCTGAGGTTGTTTATATGTAATCATCTACTGGGACCTCTTTATCATCCACATCCATGTTTCTTAAAAATTTATTTCAAATCATTATTATTATTTTACAGAGTATGGTTTAAATTCATTTATATCCTTTTTGACTTTTTATAAGAAGTTTATAAAGGAATCTTTCTGTCGTTTTCCAAACAAGGTCCTTTTTAACCTTTTCGAAAGAATTAAGGTAAGAATGTTTTTTTAACTTATACGGCGGGTGTGGATATTTTCCACCGTTATAATATCGTCAAAGCTTCCCTTACAAGCTTATAAGAATACTTTCAATGTAAATTTTTTCTTTTATAATTATGTGACTTTTAAATGATTTAAAAAAAGAGATATTTCTCTCAAATAATTTTGATTTCATCTATGTCAACATTCTTTGATGGATTTTAAACTTATTTGAAGTTTATTTATTATGATACAAAACTTCCATATTGTATTGAAGGTTTTGTGATATGTTTGACTGTGGATGTGTTATTTTTATAGCATTCATGGTTTATGGAGAAAGTATTTACATTTCAAATTCTAGTTTTAATACGAATGTTTATGTTATGTTTAAACCTGTTCATATAAGGAATGAATTAGACTTAATAAGTGACGGGTGGAGCCCGCTATAGCTCATCTATGCATCGGTAGGTCTCATGAGACAAACTAGTGTCTTGGTATAAGGCCTTGACAAAATCTTATTTTTCGTCTTGGCACGAGGCCTTGACTATGTGGTTATGATAGTCTGGCATTATGCATTCCATCATTATGAAAGAGGATATTGATATTGCATGTGGTTATTCGATTAGTAGAATATCCAAGTGAATAAGTAAATGGAATTATTTCATTTTATCTTTGCCATATTATTCTTATGTTCAAGTTTAAAAGGATTTTTTTTAGTTATACATTGCCATAAATGTTTATGCTTGTTTATTAAAGTCTCTTCAATATTGTTATCCTTAGTGAGAATCTGAGCACACCCCTTTCAATGTTTTATTTTTACCAGGATGTGAAGAAGTAATTTATGAATGACCTGTAGGGATAGTATGAGGGGATATGAAGACAATATTTTGTTGTAGTTTTTTTACTTTAATATGTAATGTAAGACTTATGAATATATCTAGTGTTTAAAAGACTACTAAACTAATCGGTCTTTCGAGACTTGATCTTTTGTGATCATGCCAATGTTATGTAATAATGAACCAGCTCTGGGTAAATTGGGTCGGGGCGTTACAGTTGGTATCAGAGGAAGTTTAGTACAAACCTTGGAAACTAGATTTAGATAAACTCTGATTAGAGGACATAGACCTAAGATGGACTTTGAGGATTAGTATAGAAGAACTTCCTAGAATTTTGGTATTGTAGAGATTTTGTGAGTTTTCCGAGCAATACATCCCTGTCTGGATACGAGCTGGTAGAGGTAGCTCTGGCACAGATGTACCTAGGGGTAAAACCCGAAAACACCACTTTGAGCTAGACTCGAACGGGAACTGGTGCACGACAATGGGCTTTGCTGCACTCTTGGTTATGACACTCTTGGGGATATGTTTAGGATAATTCTCATTTCCATTAAAAACCATTATCAAGGGTTTATGAGTATATAATTCCTCAAATAAAACATTTTTATTATTATGGATTATATCCATAAATATTTCAATTTATGTTAAGTGTTTTACAAGTATGGAATTATGTATTTTGATTCCTAAACTGATCTAGTTTATGCCATAGTTTAGAAATGGCGCATAGAGGAAGGAATGGAAACCGTATAAATGCATGCACTCCATGTAGGTATTTCCCTCCTGCTCAAGATAATTATAGTGGAGATGGTGATGCAAATGATGTTGATCAGCTAATCACCATATTGGGACAACTCACTCAGGTTATGAATAAAAACCTTACCCTTATGGAGCACCCTGATCCATAGCATGGAGGATCAATGTTAGATGGATTCATGAGTCAACAACTACCAACATTCCATGGGAGTACAAATCCATTGGTAGCTGAGCAATGGATAAGTTCCCTAGAGAAAATATTTCAGGTTTTGGGGAGTAGTGAAAGGGAAAAAGTTATCATGGAAATTTATCGCCTCACTGGAGATGTTGATCAATGGTGGTCATTGATATAAAACACAAAGGAAGACGATGAAGTATAAAATATGAAATAGAGATAATTCAAAGAGCTTTTCTTAGAAAAATACTTTCCTCGTGACCATCGAGCAGATATAGAAAGGAAATTTCTGAGTTTGAGACAAAAGGAGGATGAGAATGTTGCAAAGTATGAGGCTAACTTTACAAGGTTATTGAGGTATACAAAAGATTATATACGTAACCTAATGAGTAAGATTGATCGTTTCTTTTATGGGTTAAAACCATTTCTTCTTCGAGCATTAGTCTCACAATATTTCTCATCATACAAAGATATTGTCTCCTGTGCTATCAAGATAGAAAAGGAATTCGCTAAGTCTTACGACTTCAAGGAAAAGAAAGAGAAGAAGAGATCTGCTGACCACTATGGAAATTGAAATAAATGGAAGAAGGGAAAATTTGAATATTCATCCTGCAGTAAATGTGGGATGAAACACCCTGATACTTGCTTAAAGGGAATGGGATTCTGTTACAAGTGTGGTGAAAAAGGCCACCAAGCTCGTGATTTCAAGTGGAAGAAAGAAGCTATCGATGTTCAATGATAAAAATGAAGGGAGATGTGACATTATGAAAATGAATGTCCTAAGCCTCAGGGGAACTTACCTTAGAAAAGGCAAAGGTATCAAGGCCAAGCTTATGTTATTACTACTGCTGAGGTAGAAGCTCTGAAAGACGTGGTGGAAGGTAATTTAATGGTTTCCTCAAGTTTAGAAACTGCATTATTTGATTCTGGATCATCGCATTATTTCATATCTTCCTAGTTTGCTAATAAAATTAGATATTTCCAATTTGATTTAATGAGGGAGTTGTCAGACAAAACCCCTAACGTATGTATCATTGCTACAAAGTTCTGTGGATCCGTTCCCATTAGAGCATATAAATTTTCTTTATCTACTGATCTCATCGTCATACCCATGACTAAATTTGATATAATCCTCTGTATGGATTGGCTTTCAGACAATGATGCGAAAATTTATTGTAAGAAGAAGGAGGTTATGATTTTTGATGATGATGATAAAGAACACCTTATCTTTAGATCAGAATCTTCACCACCTGATTCTTATCGAGATCCACCCCCAGTAGCTCAACTAAATTCAATTATCATGGAGGAAGAGAATGAAATAATTGTGGGTGAGGAAAGGAATGTTCAAATAGAGGATGTACCTATTGTGAAAGAATGTGTAGATGTGTTTCCGAAATATTTACTTGGACATCCTCCAGAAAGATAAATTGAGTTTTCCATTGATTTAATTCCTGGTTCAAGGCCTATATCGAAGACCCCTTATAGAATTTCCACTGTGTAATTTGTTGAACTAAAGAAACAACTAGAGGAATCGAGTAATAAGGGATTTATTCACCATAGTTTTTCTCCATGGGGATCCCCTGTCATTTTTGTTAAGAAAAAAATGGATCTATGAGGTTATGTATCGACTACCGGAAAATCCATGTTGTAACAATAAATAACAAGTATCCCCTACCTCATATTGATGATTTATTTGACCAACTCCATGGAGCTAAATAATTTTCAAAGATTGACCTTCGATCTGGATACCATCAGTTTTGTGTGAAGAAGGAAGACATTCCGAAGACAGCATTTCGAACCAGGTACAGACATTACGAGTTTACAGTAATGCCTTTTAGGCTGACTAATGCACCCTCTGTTTTCATTGATCTAATGAACAGATTTTTCAAGGAATATCTTGATGATTTTGTAGTGGTATTTATTGATGATATCTTGATATATTCCAAACGTTACGAAGACCGTGAAAATCACTTGCGCATTATCTTGAAGACACTTAGAAGACATGAATTATATGGGATGTTTAGCAATTGTGAATTCTGGCTTCAGGATATTTCTTTTCTTGGGTATGTTGCCTCCAAATATGGAATCTCTGTTGATCCTTCTAAGACGAAGGAAATCCAAGAATGTCCAGCACCAACGAGTATAACCGAGGTACACAGTTTTATTGGTTTAGAAGGTTATTAATGACATTTCGTCCAGAATTTTTCTCGATTGGCTAACCCATTAACAAAGCTCACATGTAAAGGGGTTAAACTTGTTCGTACAAAATAGTGTGAAGAATTTTTTGAAGAACTGAAGAGAAGATTAGTCAATGCTTTTATATTGACTCTACCATCAGGGAATGATGGGTTAGTTATTTATAGTGATGCATCAAAGAAAGGACCTGGTTGTGTCCTTATGCAGATGATAGGGTTATTGCCTATGCATCACTACAACTAAAAATTCATGAGAAAAACTATCCTACTCATGATCTTGAGTTAACAGCTATAATATTTTCTTTGAAGATTTGAAGACACTATCTCTATGGTGAAAATGTGAGATTTATACTGATCACAAGAGTTTGAAGTATATTTTATCACAGAAAGAACTCAACATGAGGCAAAGGAGATGGCTTGAACTACTCAAGGATTATGATTTCACGATACACTACCACCTGGGGAAGGAAAATAAGGTGGCAGATGCTTTGAGCATAAATGATCATGGAGTTTTGAACAAGATGAGAGTTGAGAGGGATCCTATTTTCATGGATCTAGTAAAGTTGGATATGGGAATAACCATGGAAGGTGAAACATTGATACTTTTTCAAATGGTTTCCAAACCATCTTTACTAGAAAGGATAAATAGTTCTCAGACCGATGATGAAGAATTTCAAAAGAAGATTAAAGCTGTGAATGATGGGAGATTGAATGGATTTGTGTATGAATATGGAATTTTGAAATTTGGGAAGAGACTTTTTGTTCCCGATATACCTGATCTAAAAAGGGAATTGTTGGATGATTCTCATAGTTCCAATTTCTCTATACACCCTGGGAGCACCAAAATGTATAGAGATTTGAAGGAACATTTTTGGTGGGACAACATGAAGATGGAGATTGCTGATTTTGTGTCAAGATGTATGTTTTGCCAAGAAGTAAAAGCTGGAAGGAAACAACCTAGAGGAGTCATGCAACCTCTTCCCATACCTGAGTGGAAATGGGATAATATTACGATGTACTTTGTCATGGGACTACCAAATACTCCTAGAAGGAATGACGCAATATGGGTCATTGTTGATCGTCTTACCACGTTAGCACATTTTCTTGTTATAAGAGAAGATTTACCACTCAAAATTCTAGAAAGACTATATATTAATGAAGTTGTGAGACTTCATGGAGTACACCTATTGATTGTTTCTGATCGTGATCCCTGTTTTACTTCAAGATTCTAGAAAAGTATTCAAAAGGCCTTGGATACTGAACTTCGTTTGAGCACTGCCTACCACCCTCAAATAGATGGACAATCAGAACGGACTATTCAAACCTTATAAGACATGTTGAGATCTTGCTCACTTGACTTTCAAGGTATGTGGGATCAATATTTACCTATGGTAGAATTTTCCTATAATAATAGGTTCTATTCAAGTATTTGGATGGCACCATATGAAGCGTTATACGGAAAGAGATGTCGCACACCAACCTGTTGGGATTATGTTGATGAAAGAAAACTTGTAGGCCCAGAAATGGTGGAGGAAATGATGGAAAAGGTAAAGGTAATCCAAAACCACATCAAAGCAGCTCAAAGTAGGCAGAAGAGCTATGTGGATAACCAAAGGAAGGATATGGAATTTTAGGTAGGAGATCATGTTTTCTTGAAAGTATCTCCATGGAAGGGAGTTATACATTTTGGTAAGAAATGTAAATTGAGTCCCAGGTACATAGGACCTTTCGAAATTCTAAAACGAATTGGGGTTATATCTTACTGTTTGGCAATGCCGCCAAGTCTCTCCAAATTTCACGATGTGTTCCACGTATCACTGTTGAGGAAATACATGTCTGCCCCAATGCATGTACTCACCTATGAGGAATTATAACTGGAACCCGATCTGTCTTATTGTGAAGAGCCTGTCAGGATTCTTGATATGAGAGAACAAGTACTAATAAACCAGACGACTCGTCTGGTAAAATTTTTATGGAGAAACCAGAAGATGGAAGAAGCAACGTGGGAACCCGAGGAACATATGATGAAGAACCACCCGAGTCTTTTTTTCAGTAGTAATCTAGAAATTTCGAGGATGAAATTATTTGAAGGAGGGGAGAATGTAACACCCCAATCTTCCACGGTACGCTTCTCTTTGAATAATACAGTAGCGTGTGTTTTACGCAACTTTGAGTTCTGACACACACCACAACCGATCAAACTAGCTGTTATGAATAATAAAACCCACTTTCTGAAATTTTATAAATTTTATATTTCAAAATGGACTTCATTTTTGGATTTGGAATATTGAAATTAGCTTAGGGTGAATTTTTTGTATTTTTCTGAAAACATTCAATTTTTTATGAATAGTGAAAAGTCACTTAGTAAGGACCCCAAGACCCTCAAGGTCTCACGAAATCCACAAAGGATAAACCAAAAATCTTGAAATAAACTAACAAACCTACTTAGGTATATGTCCATACATATACCTAAGTTATCAAGTATACCCATATCAATCATGAGGAAACACAGGGTCCAACCCAAATGCCCAAGCTCAATTGTTCAACAAAGGAAGGAATACCATAAATGTAAGTACCGCATAGGTATGTCACACAGAAGAATACCACCAAGGTATTACCATGAAGGGAAGTACCACAAAAGTATGAACTCAGCTCACACTAGGTATTTCTTAGGTACAATAGTATAGATGATTAGATGTAACTAATGAATCATCTTACTCTATTAAGAGGAAGACCCACAAAGGATCTCTAGATGCTGACCCACATAGGATCTTTAGATGCCAACCCACATATGATTTCTTAGTGCTGACCCACACAGGATCGCTCGGTGCTGACCCCCACAGGATTACTTGGTGCTAACCCACATAGGATCTCTAGGTGCTGACCCACACAGGATCACTCAGTGCTAAACCACACAGGATCTCTCAGTTTTGACCCACACAGGATCACTCAGTGCAGACCCACACAGTATCACTATTCATTCTTCAAGTCGCATCTATCTACTGGGTTCTCGCACTAAGATTGATCATCTCTGAGAGGGTCCACTTCTCAAGCCACTATTCGATACTCCAACTTTCACAAAGTCCCATTAAAAAATGTATCCCAAATTACCACCACGTCATAGGGGTCTCAATGCAACAGACGGTGCGTCAATCGGACGCCCGGTCTGTATGTTATTAGTCTTTTAGTCCCGAGGGCTTGGTTGGATTCATGCTTGATCCAACCCGACCGTATCCAAACTTTATCCAAATCTCAAGTGTGGTATACCAAAGGGATCGTCTCACTCTAAGGTTTACATTTCTGTCTACGGTTTGTCAGACGGATGCCTGGTTCCAAATTTATGGTCGATAGAGCGAAAAACTCGTAGCTGGTCCGGGTCTTGTCCGACCTGGTCGACCTGGCCCACTGGGTCTGGCCTAGCCTGTTGGGTCTGGATCAGCCCGCAATGGGCAGAATGGGGGCCGAAGAGAAGCTCGAGGGTGGCGCGGAGGCCTCGAGGGCGGCGAAGGCCACGGAGGCCGCGAAGGGTCGCGGAGGCCACGGGATGGCAGAGGCTGTGGGGCTCGTGAGGTCCACGGGGCCGTGAGGCTGCGGGGGTCGTAGACGGTCATGGGGTGGCGTAGCCGTGGGGGCTATGGAGGGCCGCGGGGCGGCGAAGGCCGTGGGGTCCGCGGAGTGCTGCGGGGCTGCGAGGCCTCGGGGGCTGCGGAGGGCCGCTGGGAGGCGAGGTTACAGGGGCCGCGGAGGGTCGTGAGGCAGCGAGGTCACAGGCGGCGTGGTGGCCGTGGGGCGGCGCCGTTGTGTCGTTGCCTTCATCATGGTCAGCGGTGGTGTCGGCCGCCATTATCGTGCCCCACTGAGGTTGGTTTCCATCTTCGTCCATCACGAAGAACAAAAAAATTAAACACAAGATTTGCAGAGAGTTCAGGCCATGTTTGTTTATCCCACACTCTCCGTGTTAGAGCTGTAGCAAGCGGCTATAATCATTTCCTGATTCTACGAGGAATTATCAAGAACAAGTAAGAGGAAGAAATTAAAAAAACCACCCTACCTTGAAGGTTCATTGATGTTGGCGTGAGAAAGAATTCTAAGATGTCGACCTTCATCACGCCCGCCTCACACCTCCAATCATGGGCTCGTTCGTCGGTTCATTGTAGTTGAAGATGTTCCTCATTGGCGAGAGCATTCTTCATTGGAGGATAAGTTTCTCCAAAATTCTCCAATGCTTCTCCCTTTTCCAAAAGTTTCCCCAATTCCACAAAAATGAGGAAATATCCAACTTATTAATTTAAATTAAGTAGATTAATAATGTTGGCATAATTAAAAATGTTGGCACATTTCATTAATTATTGGTTGGCTCTAATAATTAAATGGGGTGTTGGAATATTTAATTGTATCAATTTATTTGGCTCAAATTAATGGAAGAAAATAATTAATGGGGAGTTGAGTGGTTTCTCCCCCATTAAGAGGGTTCAGGTGGTCCCCGACATTAATTTCAAATTGGGAGGTTTTAAATCTGGTGGTCCCCACCTTTATAATATTCACGTGGGAGTTTATGATTAGGTGGTCCCCACCACGATAACCCATGTTGAGGGGTTTCAGAAATAAAAATGTTAGACATTTTTATTTTATTTTATTCTTTCATGAAAAGCACAAATATAACATTCACTCCCAACCCACTACAATCAAGATGAAGGTCTCTTTAAGTGAATACCGGCACTGCGAGTTCAATGGTGCCCTCAGATTTCAATTCCAAGCACCGGTTCAAAAGTTACAAAAACCCACTCGCACGTTTACTGAACGTACACTAAATAAAGTTCATAAATTCATTCCGGGCACACCGAACCTCGAAATCACATGTCATCAATTTTTGCGGACACGTAAACTCCCCATTAATAAAAAAAATTACATGGAGATTCGGTGTCTTTACAGTTGTGGCATGACTCGTGAATTCACATCATGACACATAATCCATGAGTCCCACATCAGTAGAGTTAAAGTTTAAGTGATGGAACGTGAGTCTTATGAGAACTCTCCTCCATCAATAGCCTATTTCTAAATGTCACTACTAAAAAACTGGGTTTATCCAGCACTAGGGCTTTAACAGTTCTAGCTAAAAGCACTGTTAAAGGGGGTTTTAACACCGCTTCTAAGCGCCATTAAATGAGCTTTTTAACAATACTAAAAAATGATGTTAAAGGGGGGCCTTTATTAGCACTTTTTTAGAAGTTTCGATAATATTCCACCCTTTATAAACAGTTTTGAAAAATCACTGATAAATAGGGTCATTTATCAGTGCTTGTAAAAAAATTGATAAAGGGGGGGTTTATTAGTGCTTCTTATAAGTGTTGATAAATACCACACTTTGTTAGTGCATTCTTAGTAGTGCTGATAAAGGGTATATTTCATAAAAAATTTATATTTCAATAAAAAAAATATTCATATATAAATATATTTATATATTTATATATATTAAATATGTTTTAGATAAGGTAAATAGGCATTTACACTTAATATAAAAGATATTTAGTGAAAATGACTTCTAAAATAAATAAATAAATACTTTAAATCAATAATTTTCTAATTATTATTGATTAATAGTCATTTATCATCAATTTGAAGATTAAAAAAAACCCAAAAATTATTAAAAGATCTAAAATATGTTCGAAACGTAACACGAACTTCAAAAGACCATAAATTTTGATTTGGGTGCCCGTTTAGGCTCTATAATATATAAAATTTAAGAATGTGATGATCTATACACTCTAGTGACTCAGGTAAAAACATATATAACATTTTTTAAGGCCAAAAAAGGCTTAAGAGGACTCCAAAATTGATTTTTTTTGTCGGGGTACCCTAAGTTTTTAACATTCGATGGATTTCTCAGCCTCATTTAAGGGGGGTATTTTTCCCTTTTTTAGTGGAGGCTAAATTAATTCCTAAGGATTACTTTAATATTGATATTATGGATTTGATATTTTAAAATTTTTCACAATTTAGTTTTATTTATAATTAAATATATGCATATTTTCTTATATTTACTTATAATAAATCACTCATATGAATACATGTATCAACATATTTACATAGAAATGTATATTATAATATATTTAAATAAATACATATTCTAAAAATATATTTAAAACAATATCTAACCATTTTTAAATTATAAAAATATATTTATAATTTTTATATATACTTATATGTGTGTATTAATAAACTGATATATATTTATATTATATTATAGTATAGTATATGTAAATGAATATAATATATAATATATTTAAATAAATATAAGTAGATATATTTCACACAGGCACATATTTTATAAATGTATTTAAAACTAATTATATAAATATATGAATAAAAAATATATATGTACATATATATATATAAAAATAAACAGAAATATCAATAAAAAGGAAGCAAAACAATATGGTGTAGAGGTAAAGGTGTTCATTATTAAAAGGAGATGTGAAGGTTTTAAATCCAGGTAGGAACACATGAGGTTGTAATTTCTTAAAGCCTTGATAAAAGGGGTGTTGGGGTGAAAAGTGCTGATAAAGGTGTAGGGAGAACTGTTAATGGGGTCATCGAAGCACTAATAAAGGGTTTCACGCTCATGGATGTCTGAAAAAATAAATTTTCACCCCCTTTATTAGTAATACCTTTATCAGAGATTAAAAATAGTTGTTAAAGGACCCTTTAAAACACTTTTTTAGCACTTTTATAGGGGCCCTTTAACAACGCTTTTTTAGCACTGATAAAATATTCAAACTTTTAACCGCACTCAAATTATCAGTGATTTTTTAGAAATAATAGAGGCCTATTTTAGTACTATTATAGGTCATTTATTATAGTAGTTTGTGGGAAGTGATACCTAGGAAAGATAAATTCATGTGTAAAAAAGCCATATATAATAATAACTTATTGTAAGGGGTTCCTGGTCAGTGAAACTAGTATTAGAGTTGAGGGAAACTTCAATCCTTAGGGAATGTGCTGAGGGAAGTTTTTTTAGACAATAATAATCACTTTATATAGGGTTTTTGACATGGGTCCAACAAAACTACTATGTATTTTAAGGGTCTTGTGGCAAGAACAATGAGGTCATTTAGTGATTCCTGAACCCCAGGTCCCACATCAAGTGAGGGGGGGTTTTAGAATAGAATATAAGCCCTATGAGAACTCACCCCAGCAACAGTCTTATCCATGTATGGGAATTGAGCCCTGTGAAATTAAAATTCATGAGGTAATGATCGAAAGTGGATAATATCTTACTATGATGGGTATATTTTCTATATGTCAAGGTTCTATAACCTAATTCAACCCCCAGGGTATCTCACACCTAAGACCCTTTTGGGCATAACAAGTAGTATTATATCCAGGTTTACTCTTTTATATATTTAGTTTGATATTATATTCTTTAATCCATAAAAAAGTGAATATGTGATAATAAGAAGAAAAATTATGGATTAATTCCATATTTTGGAACAATTTTTTTAGAAAGGGTGATATTTTGATAAAGGATTCCAACAACCTTGAGAATAAAGGTATGGAAAATTCAGATTGTGAATATATACATTCATTTAATGATGTCCTTGGAATGAATATGATAGTATACTAAGTGATTTTGGATTCACTTATTATAATAAGATCCTAAGAAGTCCAAAATTGGAAGTTTTCCACTTATCAAAGGAGATGGATCAGGAGTTAATAGATGAGAATATAAAGATGAAGGAGGAGAATTAGGCTCATGAGATCCAAATTAATATTCTAAATTTTGAGTTTGACAAGTTAAATTTTTTAAACAATACACTTATTAAAGTGGATACAAATTTGATGGAAAAGAATGATTTCTATGATGAGGAGTTATAGGTTTTTTAATCTAAAGTGTATGAACTCAAATTTGTTTTTAAAGGAAAATTTCTAAAGTCAAAATAAGTTTCTAGATTAAAAGATAAGAAATATAATTTTTTCACACTGATCAAAATTGGTTGATGAGAAACAAAGTATACAATAAGATAAGGTATGTCTTAAATATTCTATTTTTTAAATGAATAATATGATAAAGGATCGTAGTGATATATTGGAAAAAATATTCCATGAATTGGAGGATGATATGTGTAGTGGTAATACACTAAAGAAATATATGGATTCTAAACTTTAAAAAAAACTAAAAGTATCCATAAATTAAATGAGGAGTTTAACTAATCCAAAAAGAATCATAACATTCTAATGTCTAGGGTAAGACCAAAATCATATATTTGTTACATTTTTTTGTTTCATTACCCTTTAGTGGGTTATAGTTAATTGAAAAGTAGATATTTCATCATGTAGGAGAACCATGAAATGATCATCATGTCACAAAGACCTCAATCCATGTGAAAAGAACCTCTTCACTATAATGGGTCTCTTTCAAAGCTGGAAAAGAAGAAATTCAAGGAAATTACTAAGAAAAAGGAAAATTTATAAGGTATTGGAAATAGATATAAAGGAGTTCCTATAAAAGGTAATGGAAACTGGATGATCCCTATAATAAGGTTTCAAAACATGTGATATTTTTAAGGTATGTATAGACACATTTCTAGTTTCTATTCTAAGGAATTGTAATGCATAAACCATTATGAAGTCAATGGAAATTTTGAAAGGACAAGTTACCAAACACAAATAATAAGGTATAGTTATCATTCAAATTATTCTTTCCATGTTAAAAATTCCTCATGAAAATTTTAGAAGATTTTCAGATGGTATTTAATGAAGAAATTATCCTGTATTCAATGGAAAAAATTTCCCCTAAAAATATTTCAAGGGAAAGCTAGAGAACACTACTATACTAAAAGTAATGTAAATAAGAAAATAAAGAGTGTTTATAAATCCCAAGCCACTTAGAAATATTGAAAAGGTATTATAATTATGAGAAGAATTCACATGATACTAAAATTTAAAATTTTTATGTGAAAGAGATGTCCCAAGGTAACGCATGTATTAAAAAATAAAATAATTCTTGCAGAGACAATCCAAGAAGAAAGGTGTTTTGGAGAAGGAAATATTAACCTATGGTGGAAAATATATCCAAATAAAAAAAGGTTTTGTCTTGTATTATGAAGAAGATAACAAACCCAAATAATAGTAGAAGATATTATATTCTATTAAATCTGATTTAGATATGAAAATTGACTCTAAGATGAAGGAAAAAAGGGAAATGGTAGTCCAATGTGACAATCCATAATCCTCAAATTTATGAAAATAAAATTTTTACCACACCCATATACTTAAAATTATTTTAAATTGTTTAAATGGGTGTATGATTTAGGGGGAGAAACAATCCATGGGGTATGTGTTATCACAAATCATAGATTATAGATCCGAAAATGTTTCTAGATTAAATCTAGATGTGACATATAGAAAGCGGTGTTTGAGGTTTTTCAAGTCTAGTTTATAAATATTACAAAATATATAAGTTTGGTTAAAGTGTAATACTAGAATTAATAAATAATAAACTAACTTAGATAATATATGGTACATGAAGAAATATTTGAAGTAATTTATAATATCATGATAAAATTTATTTGAAATAAGTATTTTCAGGCTATGTGTTTAGTGTAATTTTTCTGTTAAAGTCCAAATTCAAATTGGAACAATATCATGGAAGGATTTTAATATATATGCATATATTATATATTTTTTTAGTTGTTTATCTTCTTAGGATATTAAATGGTACTAATTTTGAAGGAGTTATTTCTTAACAAATGGTGTCTCTAAAATTGGATAATACAAAATCTGTGATGCTAAAATTAAGGGGGGTTAGAGATGAATTTTCATAGGTTTATTATTCTCATTTTTGGATGTAAGAACCTATAATAATGTGTATAACCTGTAATTCAAGTTTAATTTCTAACTTGGTATTTAAAGTTATATCAGTTAATGTTACAGTTGGTAATTCATGCATCCTTTAGGATTTATAGTTTATGTAATAACATTTTTGTGTGAGAGTGTGATTGAGATCATGGTTTTTTGTAAAAAGATAGAAAAGTAAAAATATAATAGATTTAATGAATCAAGTGAGTGGCATGGACTAATTTATGTGTGTCAATTTAGAATCTTGTTTCTTACACTAAGCCTCAGCTCATTTGGCTTGGAGGATTTATTGATACCACAAGTGCTAAGTTGTAATTTAACTCACTAGATTTATATGAGTTAATGTAGCTATTGTAGAAAATGTTTTTTTAGAGCTTCAAAAGAGTATTTTTATGGATTTAGATAGTACAAACACAAAATTATGATAGTTAGATATAAAAAATGGTGTAAAGTAACTATTGAAAAAAGGGGAAAAATTTCAAGGTGCTAATGGAGCTTCTTATATGAAATTTAGAAGTTAATGAGATATAGAAGCTCCTGGAAAATACCTATTACATTCCATTAACATAGGGGGTATTAATAAAGGTAATCGTATTTATTTTTATTAATAAATAGGGAAGTTTATAATTATTTATCCTTTTGAAATTCAAGAATTAAATGTGGCAAAATCTAAAGATTTATCTCATGAATATAGATTTTTACTTGAAGTGGCTCTTTTTATTTCATTGAAAAGGGGGGAGGGAATCATTAAATCCATATTTTTTTTTAAAAGTATTAAAAGTTTATAGAATATGTTGGATTTGTAAAAAAAATTATGAAGTTGGATTTGGGGATATATTGTCAACAAAATCCAAAGGGGGGATTGTTAAACCCCTAAATGTGTTTATTAGATGTATTGATAATATGTAATGATTATTATAGAATTGTTGAAAATATGAAAAGATTGTATTGACTTTTTATTCTTATAATATTCTTATGAATTAATCCTCAAATAATGAATTTTTTTTGTCATTGGTGATTCTTGGATGATTATTATGGATTTATAAATTCTTATTTTTTTAAAGAAGAAGTAGTGGTTGATATGATTTATAAGGGCTAGAAATGATTAGAGTAGTTTTTTTAGGCTATATAAACATGAACATATAGGCTGTGAAAAGGTAAATTGGAATAGGAGGAAGCATAAGGGTGAATATAAATAGGATGAATAAAGGTAAATAGGCAGGTTGAGTAAAGGTTAATGGGAAGAGATTTCATAAAGGTAAGTGAATTACTTGTTCTACAAAAAGGTAATGGATGAACTACATAAAGGTTATTCTAGTGGATGACCTACCTAAAGATAATGGATTACCTGTATAAAGGTATATAAGGATGCACATAGTGGTGACTCTAAATTAATTAAGATTATGTAAGGGTAAGTAGGAACTCTTATAAGGGTAATGGAAGTCACTTTATTTTCTTAAATTTCATTAAGCGAGAAGCATAAAGGAAATACTTGATCTATGTAAAACTCAATGACCTTTCAAGTGTGAGTTCCACATCATATAAGAATAAAATTTCAAACTCTAGGAAGATGAAAATTCCTCCATGCCATGGGATAGTTCTTTTCAATTAGGAAACACTCATGAAGATTATACCACATCACAGAATGAGTTTTGGTGTTTTTATTTCATATAATTTTTTATATCCACATCATAAATATATTAATTCACTAAAAAGTTGATAAGAATAAAATATTTTGGTTTTTGTCTACTAGAGGTTGTCCATTATATAAGCAGTAAGACATGGTTTGGGTAATTTTGGATGTCCGACATGATACCATCCAAAAATCAAAGGAATAAAATTTTATTAGTTTTTTTATGAATTCATGTTGTAAAATGAAGAACCACAATTCAAAATAGTTATTTTCATGAAAATGTAAAGTTATATGGATATCATAATTTAGTCACTATTCTTTTGAAGTCATGTATATTATGGAGATTATGGTTATTTTTGTAAGTTAATAGAGTCTTTTTCAATTGTATCTATTTATCATGGGTTTCCATATTTTTATATATGAAAATATTTCTACACAGTATTATTCTAGGAGGAAGATTCAAGAGATATGGATAGATTTAGGGAGTTATTTTGGATCATTATTCTATAGGATATATCTCATGTATACAAGTATAATAAGAAATGGGAGATAAAAGAAAATTAGAGATATAGAGAGTATATACAATATAGAGAAAGCATATAGAATAATAGAGAAGTACATTTATGAAGATATTTGTAAACAGAAAATAATAATAAATTGACCATGAAACACCACGAAACAATCTGCATGTCGAAGAAAGGAAAAGGTGTATTACTGCTAAGGAAGAAGAAAAATAATAACCATTTACATACCCAAGAATAAGTAGAAGATTACAATTAATAAACAGGAAAATTGAAGAAGCTCAAAAAATATTTCTATAAATCAAGAGAATAAGTCTTGGAATATCTTGAAGAGTATGCCAATAAATAAGGTGTTTCCATTACCTCTCTTGGAAGTGTGAAGATATTTTTATTTAAAGTGAGTTTTGAAATATTATTGTGAAGGATAAACCTAGAGATAAAAGATAACTAACCAACACTCATTACAATCTACAAAAAATATGTTATACTATTATCTGTTCTATGTTCCATCCTTTTTCAATTTGGATAAGTCAGTGAAGTAGGGAACTATGAGGGAAGTTATCACAGGAAAAAGTGATCTTAGGGAGATAATGAATCAACCCTAAACCATTATAATGGTTGTGAACCCAAGAAGAAAATACATATCCTAAATACCAAAAGTAGTGAGATTAGTGATTCTTGTGAATCAACACATTGTAAGTTACAATCTCCATGGATTATCTTATAGTGGTGAACCTAGTAAAAATCTATTATTTCTTTTGTGATATAATTACTTACTTTATTTATGAACACTAACAAATAAAGTTTGTAAAAGAAAAATTGATAAAAGGAATGTCAATAAATCAGATCAATAGTAAACAAGTAATTTAATATGGAGAATTCTCATTTCATGAGAGGTTGTCTAAAAATGATGGACCAAGAATTTTTAAAGATAATTATAGAAGGAACAAGTATGATAGAAATAACTTAAATGATTGTCTAATAAAGCTTCCATCACAAGTTCATATACTAAAAAATATTACAATCATTGGTGACTTCATGTGTATAACAACCCTGATATTTATTTCATATTTAATCATGATTTATTACATGGATTTTCACTTAATACACCTCAGAATATTGAGAGGTCTAGTGTCTTGGGAAATTAGGTACATTATATAACAACTTAAAACATTAAATACAATATCTTTATTGAAAACTCATTTTACATGACCATAACATTCCTTCATAATTAACAGGTCATGGAATCAACTGAGGAAATACATAAGAAAGGGGTGGTCTATAAATCCCATTAAGGTAGTAAACAAGGCATAACATGAATAATACAATACATGTTAGACAATAGGCATATCAATAGATCATAAAAGAAACATGAATATAAAGGTATGATAAATCATGATAATAATAATATGAAAGTATTTCAACAACATAAAACATTATATTATCATGATCCAAGGATAATTGAACATTGATGATCATGATTCAAATCTCATTGCATATGAAGTAGCATTAGTCAACACCCATTGCACATGAAGTATAATGAGTAAACACTCATTGCACATGAAGTTGCATGAGTCAACACCCATTTCACATGAATTAACATGATTCAAAACTAATTTCACATGAAGTATCACGATTCAACACTCATTTCATATGAAATATCATGATACTAAACATTTCTGAATGCATTGTAGCACTATCATGGTGCACCCTTCATAATCATTTTTTTCATGCTTAAGTGTGTTGTATAGATCATAAAACATGGATTCATTAATCATCATAGTTTATTCCATGATCAAGGAAATTTTTAATAAATAGATATATATTAAAAATCAATAAGTATATGTTTATAAATTTGAATACATTTTATAGAGAAATGGGTATGGTATTCATTACACAATGATTTTTATATAGGAAATTGGCAGCATAATAGCGTCATATGGAAATTCATAAAATGTTTGATATGAGAAAAAATGGACTCTATTAATTTAAAAATAAAATGTATTAGGCTGATAGGTAAGAATGTATCCCAACTTAAGCAATTGGAAATTAAATGGCATAACGTAAATGAGGTGCTTGATAAAAAGATGAGAGAGAGAAATCCCTTACGGGATTTCAGCATAGTAATGGCTTATGTAAGGGTTCAAATGGGGTAGGATAAATAAACCCTTATTAAAATAACATAAAATTTACAGTAGGTAATTGATTATAAAATGATTAAAATGTAACAAAATTAAATTAAAAATATTAATTTCTAACAAGGTTCGTTAATTGAAAGGAAGAGAGGAAGGTGAGGATCCCTTACGGAATTTCAGCATAGTAACGAGTGTATATAGGGGATATTAATGAGAGTGAAAGAAATATATAATAATTTATACATAAAATTTAAATTAATGGGATCATGAAACATCTTATCGCAATATATGAAAATCTAATTTAAGAAGCATAATATAAAAGAAGTTCTTGAATGGAAATGAGTAGAGAAGAATCCCTTACTTTCCGAAAAGCTTGGTAGAGGCTTCTTGGAAGCTTGGGTGTGCCTTGTGAGGACTCTAGGGGGTATAGAAAAGAGTTTTTTAGAGCTCCAAAGAGCTTGTGTGAAGAGAAATGGGATATTGGGTGATTTTATATAGGAAAGGAGGGGGATTTCATTATTATTTTGGTTTTGGACACTTCATAATAAAATATTCAAAACCACAAACCATGCCATGGTTTTTTCCCATGGTTTCTAGAAAAAGGGATTGGTATACATTATTTTATAAGTCCAAGGTCTGAATATATTAAAATAGTTTCCTTGATTATGTGGAGATGATTCACACTTTCAAGGAAATGATTTTAAAATCATAAAATATATTATAAGACATGGATGATTCACTAAGTATTTTTAAAATAAATAAAACAAACTTAAAATTAAATTATTTTAAATTAAAAAATATATTTTTCTGAAGATATATTTTATGGTATTTTATATCATTATTGGGCTATTATGATGTCATAAAACACACTGTATATTTATACGGTGTTTAATTTTTACCCAAAAATTTGACTGTCTCATAAAATTATGAAAAATTCACCATTGGATAATTTTGATGTCCTGATTCCAAAAAATAATATTCATTTTATCTAAATAATTTTCTAAATATGTGAATTTTCACTTTTAAAATAATAAATGACTTTTATTGAAAATTGATGGGTTTTGACAAAAAACAGTTTTCAAACCTTAATAAAAATTATGTTTGACTTCATAAAAATTATATGATAATTTATAATTAATAAAAGTTATTTAATAATAATATTTTATTAAAATATTTTTTATTTCAAAAATAAATTAATTTATCAAAATATATTTCTTTATTGAATTTTTATATTAACCAAAAATATTACTTGTGCTTTAAAATAATTTTCAAAGTAACAATAATAGAGAGAAAAATATATTCATTATTCTATAAAAAATAATATACATAATATTATTTCTAGGGTCTTGATACATATCCCTTTTTTGCACCATTGTATTCCCTAAGAGTAAGGTGTATGTTGTTGGGGATTTCATGGGGTTGTTCAGTGAACGTGGTTGGGGTCGTGATATCGATGAGCTTGAACTTCTCCTGTAAATGGTTTCGCTCATGATTAAGCTGTTGAATATCATATTGGGATGGGTCTAGGGAAAATCCCATAAATTTTATCTCCCTTATAAGTTCTGATAAATTGGATTCATAGGTTATGATCCTACTAGTTGAGGTCATCACTTCCTTTGTCTATGCTAAAAGGATTTATTAAAACCCTATATTTATACTTGTCAAGTGATAATTTTTTTAATAGCTATATTATCAATGGAAAAGATACCTAACAGTAATTCAAAATCCAATTGGATATAATAAAATAAAAAGTAGTACAGTTATTTTCTATATCTAAAATACATTTAATTAAATGAAAATGGGTAATTTCATTCATTATTGTTTGGGTCGTTACAACCTTACCCCATTAATAAATTTTACCCTTAAAATTTCCTTTTCCCACACTAAAATAGATGTGGGTAACTATGCTTCATTAACTCCTCTGGTTCCCATGTTGCTTTTTTAAACTTGTGATTTCACCACAACACTTTGATGAGGTACATTGTATTATTTCATAGAACTTTTTCTCTATGATCTAAGATCTTTACCGACTGCTCCTCATGGGAAAGGTCATTCTCCAGTGGTACTAACTCTAGATTGAGCACATGTTATGAGTCTGGTATGTACTTTCTTAAGAATGATACATAAAATAAATCATGTACTTGAGATAGGTTCGGTGGGAGTGTTAGCTGATAGGCCCCTACTCTGATGTGATCAAGGATCTCAAAAGGGTCGATGTACCTTGGACTAAGCTTTCCCTTCTTCCCAAGAACCCTTGCTTCCAAATTTGGGGATCCGGTTTACTCTAATGTTATAGTTTTTGGTGTTTATGGTTTGTAGAAACCGTCTATATTCTTGTAAGTGTTCTTACAATTGAAGGTGACACATTCTGTCTTGGTTTACGCTTCTTCCAAGTAGGTGTTTCTATGAAATTGTTTCATTTTTTGAAATAAAAGTGTATTTGTGCATTCTAAATTCCTTTTTATTTAAAGTATGAATATATGTGATATTTTTATGTTGTTTTACAACTGTTTCATTGTTTTTTTATCTTTAAAAAAAGTGTTTCTATAATAAATTCTAGTTTTCATGTTTGAAATGGAATTTTTTCAAGTGACAATATTTTTTTGAAACGAATGTGTGTATTTTAAAATGATTTTAAATGTAATTGGTGTATTAAAAATATGGTTTTAGTTTTCAAGGAGAGAAAACTATGTTTTAAAGATATTTTTATTTGGTGTTGACCTCAAAATTATTTATGAAAGGGGTTCTTTATTAGGTTTAAAATGGTTCTATGAAATGTTTGTGTGGTTTATACCTTATGAGAAACTCATTAATGGATATTTTTAAATGTATGTAAAGAAAATGGTTGTCCTTTTCCCTTATTTTGGATTTCAAAGAAGAAGACATGTGTTTATAGGTGGATTTAAATTTTTTAAATGGTGGGTGTGATTTCATTAATTTTGTAATCAATACCTAAAGTGGTGTTTTATGAAATGTGAAAGGATTTGGAATCAAAATCTATGTTTTGGTGTTAAAGGCTCGTTTGTCACATTGGTTATAAAATGTTTGATGTGAAATATGCCCCTGGATTTTTCCTTTTACTTTTTTACCCATTGTGTGGGTTTTTTATCTATATTAACCCTTGTGCGGGTTATTTATCTCTATGATATACTTTTTTCTCCCCTTTTGTGGGGATTTTTTTTATGATGTGGATGAATTTTATTTTGGAGGATATTCATTATTGGGTGTTGGGTGTGAGGGTGATTCATTATTTGTGCCTTGTGTGCTCGAATTGGCTTGTATGTTCATTAACCACACTTCCCTTTTGTTCTTAGGAACTTAGGTACTAAGTGGGAGATATAAGTCTATTCGGATAGTTATTCCATGTGAAAATAGTGGCCCTCAAGTCATTCTAGGCACATGGGCTAGGAGGGGTTTTATCGCAAAGAGTCTTGTGTGGGCTAGTTAGATGCCTTGTGGTTTGGACTTCACCACACACCGGTATCTAGTTCACGGGTTTCAAAACTCTTATATGGTTAGATTATTCATATATTATGGATCCATGGTAGATCCCATAACACATTTTATTTATTCAATATTTATTGATATAGGGAAGTTAGATCTAGTGCTTGTTAGTATCATTTCTCCTGATTTTATTATTATGGTACCATTTATTCCTTACACTATTATATGCCTTGTGATATATATATGTTGAATTATTTTTTGTGATTCACTCATGATTTTTTTGTGTCATTAATTTGGGAAAATGAGTTTTCAAAGATTTTTAGAAAATATTTTTTTGAATTCAAAGGATTCTTGTGTGGTTTTTGAAATTGGACTTCAAAATGGGTGTTTAGTTCGAGGATGGATTTCGCTAGTTAAATTTTTATAAAGTGACTATTTTCATTTAAAAAAACAATAGGGTTGCTTTGAGAAATTTTAATAGGTGTGTGTTATTATAATAGATTATATTTATGGAAAAAATTTCAAAGTATTGTTTCCAATTTTATGAAAACAAAGTGAAACATTTTGGAAGGTGATTTTTTATTTTTTTTGGTTTTCCATAAGTTATCTTAGAAAAACATACTTTATAGATTTATTTTAAAAATATAATTGATTAATTTCCTTATGAAAACAAATCATAGTTTCAATGGGTTTTTGTGACCTACTAGTATTTTTATATCACACCTAAATATTTAAGGTTGTAGGTTTCCAATTGGGTTTAGTTTTGATTCTTGTGGCCAACATGGGGTGATTTGGGTGGTGGAGAGAAGTCAGAGGTTTCATGCGATGGTTTTATCTCAACACAATTTGGTTTTTAGTTTTTTTTCTTTTAGTTAGGGTTATATATAATTTTTCTGGTTGTATATTTTATTTATAGATAATGTTTATATTTATGTAAATGGGTTTGATCAGTCTAGTTGATTAGGACCTATCCATTCATTTATTTATTTTAGATCATGTATTTATTTCCTCCACTATAATTTATCTATTATTTGGGAGAAATCATTACCAAAGGGATTCTTGTGATTCCTAGGAATTTTTTTTCTACCCACGATGATTTGGAATTCTCTTCAGGCCTTGTGACGATCTAGGTTAGGGGTTAGGTTCATTGGCATCCTGGGTTGGTTCATTAAAAAAATGGTATCAAAGGTTTTGGGTTATTTAGTAAGAGCCTAAGCCTCTTATATATCCCTTTTTATTTGTTTATGTCCTAGTATAAATGAGATTAAGGATTTCCAATCTTAATAAGTAAGGGTGGGGAGATTCTATCTACCTCTTTCACATCCCAATCCTTAAGATACTAGGAGAAGTTGGGTTTCAAAATGTGAATTCGAGTTTTTTTCTTGATTCTTTTGATGTTAATGGAGGTTGATTCGATTACCTTTGAGTATGTAAGTGATATTGGGGGTTGTTCTTTGGTTTTATGGTAAAAGTGGAGGTAGAATTGAGCTACATGGCCAGCTTGTACAGTTCAGGAAACCTTGTGGTGCCTATGTGGTTTATTTTACCTCTCTTACAGAGCTTGTTTCATGGTTAGTGCATGGTTTACCAATCTATGTGGTCAAATAATGTGTAGCACTATTTCTACATCGATTATCCTATTTAACTCATCTCATTTCTAGATTTATCCTAAAGTTATTTTAACTTGGTGAAGGTTTATTAATTATTGTTTGTATTCTCTTTGTGGATGTGTTTTCTATGAACCTAGTATTAATGTTTTTGTAGTACTATAATTATTCTCAGTTTTAAAAACTTATTTAAAAAAATAAGGGATTTTGTGAAATGTTTATTTTAAAGAGATAGTATTATGGGTTAATGGTAAAGGGAGATTTTTTTTTAAACAATTTTGGAAGGTGTTTTCAAAAAGAAAAGTAATTTGGGTGAGAATTATTTGGATGCTTGGTTTTCAAAGCAAGATAGAAATTTTGAAATGAATTTTTATGGTGTGTGTTGTTTGGGTGATGTGTATTCCACTAGTTCTTTTTTTAAGTATTAAGTTATATTTTTTCCAATTGTACACCTTGGTGGATGGTGAATTCAAATTTCCTTTGTAAAAATGGTGATTTTAAGAGAAAAGTTTCTATTATTGGTGGGATTGTGTGTGCCATGATTTATGTCTTCTTATTTAACTTGATTCTTGAATCATGAAGTAATTGTTTGGTTTGTGTTTTTAGGCATTGGTTGAGGTGGTTCATATATTTTGTTATTTTTTGGTATGCCTCCTAGAATAGTCTAAAGGGTTTCATCAGTTCTTGAGTCTACCTAGACTCTGAGTAGAGTGGTGGATGCAGAACCTTACTTGAGTTCAGACCCCATATTGGACTTCTTGAATCATCATGTGCCTTATTTAAGTGGCGATCAAGGGTTAGTGGAAGAAATTAATTGTTTATAATAGATTGATGTGATCATTAGCTCTCTTGGGACACTTGAATCTTTACATGTGAGGGTTTTTGGGATATTTCTTATTAGTTTTAATCAAGTTTAGTGGGAGTTGATGATTCCTTCTTTATTGTGTGAAGGTATTTCTTAGAAGTTATTTAGGATGTAATTCATTTAGTGGTTATTCCTTTAGGATGTTAAAGGTAATAAACCACTCAAGTTTGTGATCCTTCATCAGGTTGATTGATCATTTAGGTAGTATGTCGATCACTTTTGAAGTTGGTCGTCTTTTCTCTAAAGCTAATAGTCAGTGATTCTGAGAAAGATCATTTTTTTGGAGAAAATATTCACCCATATTTGGGTCAATATATACTTCCATATATTCGGAAATATTATCAATAGGTTGTTAATGAGTCCATTGGAGTGAATGTTGACCAATCTAGGAAACTCGTAGTGGGTAATGACTCAATTCCATCTGGTGGGCATCAAAATTACTCAATGAGTAAGGAGAATAAGTGGGATAAGCGAGAGCCTGGGGAAAATATTATTTCTCATGGGAATAAATGACCTCCCCTGTGCTCATAATATGGGGATCTAGGCCATGATAATATATCATGTCTTAAGTCTTGAATTTTTTCCCACTATTGTGGCTACTTGGGTCATATTTTGAAGTTTTATAATTTGGGATTTTGGAAGAGGTCTCAGTTTTGATCCTTTTTTGGATGTATTGTTTATGGGACTATACTTTTGATGGTTGTAATCTTTCTTTTAAAACTTTGGTTGTGGTTTTTTGAATCTTTTGGTAGGTTAATTTTTTTAATATTTCTTTTGAATAGATTTAACTAACATTTATGACATGCCTTGTTTGTTTGTGGAATACCCTTTCCTTGTGGATGGATTTGAGGGTGTTGATCTGGTTTTCCTCATTATTTCTTGGCTAGTTGTGAGTGCCATTTTGAGGTGCCTCATTATTTGAGAGTACCATTATTGAGTGTTTTGGTTGTGCCCATTCTTTTGTCAATCATTTCAAGTGATTGATGTGTGGACATGAGAAGGGAATTGGGTGAATGATTTGGAAACTATGGTGTGTGGTCTACCAATTGAGTTGGTATACTATATGGTGTTTGGATGTGGTCATTCAGGGATGTACCAAGTGAAGGTGATCTAGGTTTTGACTCTAATTTAACCACATGTTTTGTGACCTAAGGTGAGAGATCATTTCATTATTTTAAGGTGGATAGGGTTTAATATTGTATCATTTTCATTTGGAAACACTTTTGGTTTTAGAGTGAGTTTATTTTGTCATTTATAAGTTATTCTAGGATGTTTTTCTCATTATTTTTTTCATTATTTCCACTATTTCATGTTAGGTCTCCCATGTTTTGTAAGACTAATTTCATGAGGTTCTATTTCAGTTGTACTTTGATATGTTTGGAAACCTTATGGTTAATTGGTTGGTTCTTTTTATGGATAACATTTTTTGTCTATGAGGTTGAATCGTGTTGGGAATTTATTTTAGTTAGTACCTATTTAGATATTTAATTTCCTCTTACCTTTTTTTGATTGGAATTTATAGGGGTAGAAAGTGGAATGGTTGGGCGTTTGTTACACCCCACATGTCACTATGTTCTTTTTTTGTATTATTTTATCTAATTGTGAGTGGTTTTGAGTTTTGATAGTTTTTGATATATAATTTCAAGTTTATATAGGATTTTTGGGTGAAGAAATTTTATCCCTAATAGTTAGTAGTAATAGTGTGGTGCTCATGTGGATGGGCCTATCATGGTGATATAGACATTTTTCATGGCTTCTGCATGGTTTGTTAACCCATACAGAGCTCCCTAGAAATCATGAAGCCTCTTTGGAATAGATAGAATTTGAATCACGTTTAGATCACTATTTGTCAAACCATTTGGATAAACAATTAGGGTTCTCTATGTCTTCGTAGTGGGTTGAAATTCTTGTAATAATATTTTCCCAAAAAATATGTCATGTCTAGGTGTTTAAATTTTAGGGAATTTCCAAAATTCCCTCTCAAATTAAGAGGGTTTTTACCCCTCTTCTCCTCCATTAACAACGTTCAACCCTTAGGATCCCAAGTAGGATCTCCTCCTTCCTCCAAATTTGATTATTGGCCTATATTTTGTGATTTACACGATATTTTGATGTATTTATTTCTCTTTTATCACTTATTCCCTTCCTTATCTCTTTCCTCTTGGTTTTGGATTCTCCCATAAACCCTATAACCCTTTTGGATGATTTTTGGGTTCTATGAGGTCTAATGTGGGGATTTTTATTATTTAGTATTTGTATACATTATCTCTATTCCTAATTGTGTGCTCGAAATTGAAGGCCGCACATTTTGGTTTGGTTTCAACTTCTTCCAATTAGGTTTTTTATGGAATTGTTTCATTTTAGAAATAGAAGTGTTCTTATTCTTTATAAATTTATTTTTACTAAAATTATGAATATATGTGATATATTTATGGTGGATTAAAACCATTTCATTTTTTGATATTATAAAAAATTGTTTCTCTTAGAAATTTTATTTTTCATGTTTGAAATGTAATGTTTTCATGTTCTATGATTTCTATGAAATGATCATGTGGATTTTGAAATGGTTTTAAATTTTATTGGTGGATTGTAAATATTTTTTCATTTTCAAGGATAAAAAACTATTTTTTAAAGAGATTTTTGTTTAAAAGTGAGTTGTTTAACTCAAAATGATTTATTATAGGGGTTTTATAATATTTAAAATGGTGATTTGAAATGTGTGTGTGGTTTACCCCTTGTGAGATATACCTTAATGGATATTTGGAAAATTTTTTAAAGAAAATAGTTGTCCTTTGGAGTTTTTTTGGATTTCAAAGAAGAAGACTCATGTTTATGGCTGCCTTGAAATGTTTTTTAAATAGAGGGTGTGATTTAATTCATTTTCTAAGAAATTCCTAAAATGGAATTTTATGAAATGTGAAAGGGCTTGGAATCTGAAACCATGTTTTGGTGTTAAAGTCATAGTAGGAACATTGGTTTTAAAATGGAGGATGTGAAATAAACCCCTTGATTTTCCCTTTAAAAATTTTACCCATTGTGTAGGTTGTTTATCTATATTACCCCTTGTGTGGGTTTTTACTCACTGTGAGATTATTTTTAATCCCCTTTTGTGGTAATTTTTTTATGTCATGGGTGCATGTGATGTTTAGGTCTATTCATTGTTGGGTGTTTGTGGTGAGTGTGATCCATTGTTTGTGCCTTGTGTGTTAGACTTTTATTGTATGATCTTTAACATAACTTCCCTTTTCTAATCGTGGGAACCTTAGTACTAAGTTAGAGATCTAATTCTATTATACAAGTGTACCTCTAGTCATTCTAGGCACAAACACTAAGAGGGGTGTCATAGGAATGAGTCTTGTGTGGTCTAGTTGGATGACTTGTGGTTTGGAATTTATCACACACTAGTAGTTGGTTCATGGGTTGGAATAATCTTATATGGTTATATACTTCATATGGTAGGGATCCATGGTAGAGACCAAAAAATATTTTATTGATTGAGAAGTTATTGATATAGGGGAGTTCAATCTAGTGCTTATTTTTATTATTTCCCATGTTTTCATTATTGTGGAACCATTTCTTACTTATACTATTATATTCCTTATGATATATATATATGGTCCCTAATTTTTTGTTCTTGAACTGTGACTGTGTTGGGTTATTTATTTAGAAAAAATAGTTTTCAAAGATGTTTAGAAAAACTATTTTTAATTTAAATACTATTTTTGGGGGTTTTAAATAGTATTTCAAATTTGGTTCTTAGTTTGATGATGGATTCAGCTTGGTAAATGTTTATTAAGTGATCATTTTCATTTAAATAAACCAAGTGAGTTTTTTGGAGAAATGATAATGGGTGTGTGGTTTTGGAACGTCTTAAACTGATGAATTTTTTTTTCAAATCATTGTTTCTAGTTTTAGAAAAACATAGTGAAATTGTTTGGAAAGTGATTATGGAATTATTGTGGTTTTCCATAAGTTATCTTAGAAAGTCTTACTTTATAGCTTTATTTTCAAACAAACATTGATGAATTTTCTTATAAAAAAATATTTCATAGTTTCGATAGGTTGTGGTGACATACTGGTCTTTTTCTCTCATGCTTATATATTTCAGGTTTTGGGTTTCTAGTTGGGTTCAATTTTGATCCATGTAGCTGACGTGGCATGATATGGGTGGTGGTGAACAACCATATGTTGCATGGGATGGTCTGGGCTTGTCTTAAGTTGGTTTTTAGTTTTTTCTATTTTAGTTAGTGTTTTATCTACTTATTCTTGGTTTTATATTTTGGTTATGGATTATGTTTATATTTATACAAATGTATTGGATCATTCTAGTTGATTATGAACTTTTTGGTCATTTATTTATTTTGGATCTTGTATTTATTTGTTTCATTTTATTTTAACTCTGATTTTTTAAAATTCATTCCCAAATGGATTTATGATATTCTCATGCACTGGTTTCCAGCACATGGGGATTAGGAACACACATCATTCCTTGTAATGGTTTGGGTCATATGTCAAGTTTTTTAGCATCTTGAGTTGATTTGTTACAGTATTAGAGAAAGGTTTAGTGAACTTTGGAAACTAGGATGAGAAAACTTTAGTGAAGTACCTTAGGATAATCACATGTATAGTATAATTTATTATGTTATGGTATATAAAGGAGTGTGTTTTTTTAGAAAAACACCCCAAAATTGATATTATAAGTGGTTGTGGTTTTGTAATAGATGCATCTAGGGATAATAAGTCTAAAAAGTGTTGTTCAAGTATATCTCAACCATAATTTTGGTACATGGTGAATGTGCCCTTACTGCACACCTATTTTAAAACTCTCAAGGGATATTCTTAATTTAATTCACATTTTATCTATAAACCATTATGAATTATTTGAAAGTATTATGATCAATGATGACATAGGTTAAGCCTAAGGTATATTTGATTAAAAATAAGGTATCATGATTTAGACATCATATAAATTATTTTTCAGGATTATGTGGTTTTCCACTATGATTAATGTTTCTCACATTAAGTTATTTGGTTTTAGTCAATGGATAGAACCTGAAGGAACTATTTTAGTGAAAATTTTGAATTAAAATGCAATGAGTTTCCTAAAAAACAAACAAATTTTATGAAAACTAGAATGAAAAATATCATTTCTATACTTATAAAACATTCTCTAGGAATGAATAATGGGGAGAGTATAAATAAGAAAAGTAGGGAAAATCATTCTACTAAGTCTATCATAAAAAAACATCCACATTATTTAAGTGTATCTTATAATCCACTAGTTTCAAAGTAATGGATCAATACTATGAACAATAAATTTTCCATTCTCCAGTTTTTAGAACATGAAAAAGTTTTTTTATCAATTTATTTTTTGGAAGGTGAAGTAGATCAATGTTGTACACTTATCAAGAACATGAGGCAACATGAATAAATTGACTCCATGGAGTGGGATGAGTTTGATAACTTATTTTTCAATAATTAATTTCTGAAAATTATTCATACAAATATGGATAAGTAATTACTTATAATGAAGAAGAATTATTATGAATCTATTAGTACTTATGAAGAAAATTTTAAAAGACTTGTGAGGTACGCTTCTGGTATTATCATATAACCAGAAAGTATGGTTGATTAATTATTTAGTATCTTAAAACCAAATATTTAAATGTAGTTATACATAATATAATTCAATATATATGAATAAATTATTTTATTTTATCTCAAGGTGGGAATTAATATTGGATTTACCCATAAATTTCATAGTTTTTATAAGAAAATAAAGATAGAATTCAAAAAAATTATAAAAAATACAAAGACAAGAATATGGGGTTTCCCTTGTGCTCGAAGTGTGGAAGGAATCCTGGTGGAAATTGTCTTAATGGGACTAGTAAATTTTTTTAAGTATGGAAAATAAAGGCATCATAAAATCAAATATATAAGTGATAGGAAGAATAAGTTATCTATTGATGGAAAAAAATCACCACAGAATTAACCACCCACACTCCAATGTTTCAAATGAAATTAGTATAGGCATTATTTGAACCAGTGATCAAATCCAAAAGTATAATGTTGACCATCTATATCAACTCCATCTTGAGACCATATATAAAAGTAAATCTCATACAATCACTATTGTTGATGTGTATTAAGATAATTAAGTGGTGAAACGTTCACTTACCATCCATTCTATAACCTCTTATGTCTTACGTGATTTTATATCTACATACTCTTTTATATATAAATATTTTTATAAGGGTGTAATAATAACACATCAATTATTAGATGTTTCATTAAAAATAAAAATAAATAATGGTATAATTATCACATCTCAAATATATGATTCTTTTTATTTTTAAGTGTGTGTGAATGTGATTACTGCAAATCTCATTGTTATCTATCTAGTTTAATTTGATGTTATCTTAGGCATGCATTTTACATATTTTCGTAAATTCTATGTCTATTTATAAGGAAGGTAGGTTACATTTTATATGATGAACCTACCTATGATCATCTGTTAGTGCAATAATAAATATGAACTTCTGAAGGAAATTACATCCATTGTATGGGCCTTAATTTATATTCAAAATTGATGTTTATATCAAATGGTTGGGTATAAAATCAACATCAAATATATGCCTATTATTCAAGAGTTTTTTAATGTTTTTATAGAATATTTTCCTAGTATTTCACTAAAACATGAAGTTTATTTTTCAATAGAACTAATACATGATTCTAAACCAATTTCAAATACTCCATATAGAATGGAAACTGTTGAGTTATAGGAATTGAAGAAGTCTCTCTAGGTGAAACTTAATAAGGGATTCATTCGACTAAGTGCATCACCTTGGGGTGCACCTATTATTTTTGCTAAAAATAAATATGGATCAATGTGACACTACATTTATTATCATGAATTTAATAAGATCAAAATTAAAAACAAGCATCGTCTACCATGTATTGATGACTTGTTTGATCAAATGTGTAGAGCTCAATAATTTTACGATTGGACTTTGTTATGGATTTCTTCAATTCAAGTTCAATATGGAGGATATAACTAAGAAAAATTCCATAAAAGGTATGGACACTATGAATTTATAGTGATTCCATTTATTTTTACTAATTCCCCTTCTATCTTCATGGATTTAATCAGTAGAGTCTTTAGATATTACCTTGATCAATTTTTGGTAGTCTTTATAGATGATATTCTTATATATTCAAAGATAAATTAAGATCATAAATATCACTTGAGTATTATACTAAATACCATAAGTAAGGATAATATATATGAAAACTTTACCAAGTGTAAATTTTGGCTATAAATTTTTTTTTTGGATTATATAATCTAAAGAGGGGGTATATCATTAGATCCATCAAAGATGGTGGTTATTGAATGTTGGCACAAACCAACCAATATGATTGATAACCATAGTTTTTTTTGGTTTGGTTGGATATTACTAATGAGTTATGGAGAATTTTTCATGGCTATCTAATCTACTCACCAAGTTAACTTAGGTGGTAGTCATGTTTCTTTAGATAATTGACTGTGGAGAAATATTCATGGAACTTGAGAGAAGGTTTATTCAGTGATCATATTCCTACATTAACCTGTAGTGGAGAATGGTTTGTGAACTATAGTGATACATAAAATAATTTACTTTTATGTGTCCTCATTCACAATCATATGGTTATAGATTATGACTCATAAAAATTGAAGGTTCATGAGAAAAATTACCCAACACATGATTTAGAGTTAGCTACAGTAATTTTTACATTAAATATATAGAGGAATTATCTTTATAGAGAAATTTTATATATATATATACTATTCATAAATATTTGAATTATATATTCACTCATAAATATTTGAATAATCACTATAAAATATGGTTGGAGTTGATTAAATATTATGAATTCTCAATACACTATTTCCTAGGGAAAGTGAAAAAGATGGTAGATTCTCTGAGTCAAAATGATCATGATATGTTATCTATGATAAGGATCAAAAAAGATCTAATATTTCCAAATTTTTAAAGGATTGATCTAGAGATATTGAAAGAAGGGGATAAATTGTAGCTATCTCATACAAGTTTCCAACCATATATCTAAGTAAATATTAAAGAGGCGTAGAAGGAAGCTATGGAGCTATAGAAGAAGGTGTCAAATATTCATGAGTTCAAACTTGATTGTGATCGAATGATAAGGTTCGAGAACTGTGTATGTGTCTCACCAATACCAGACATGAATAAGAAGCTATTAGATGAAGATCATAGTTCATCGTTATATATTCATCTAGGAAGTATGAATATGTATAGAGATATGAAAGAGTATTTTTGAAACTTATCATTCTATCACAATAAAGGTTAAACTCAGGAACATTTCTTTCCTTATTTTATAGCTCCACAAAATCCTTTTGTGCCATTATAATATTCACCTGGATAGATGGTTCAATACTAATTTGATAAAGATAATATTTCTCTAATTCCTTTAGGATTTACTTATCCATCCTTTGAAAATCCATAAATATGAGATCTTTTTTCATCCTCATCATAGATTAGCTATCATGATCCTTTCAAATCAAAGAATTAGTAACCTTATTCTCTTTCTGGGGGTGGTAATGTATTGAGTATTCATAATCTTTAATCAACTCTAATCATTTTCCCTAGTATATATTCAACTCTTTTTGAGTGAATATATACTTTAAACATTTATGATCAGTATATATGTCACACCTTTCACCTTAAAGATAATGCATCTATATTTTAAATGAAAAATTTACCATATCAAACTCCAAATCATAATTTAGGTAATTTTTCTCAATAAACTTAAATTTTTATGAGTCATAAGATATCAAAATATCATTAAACATGATGAATAATCCTAGTCCCTTCTTTGATACATCACTATATATATCACAAACCCTTCTCCACTATAGGGTAGTGTGGGAATAGGTCCACTGAGTAACCTTCTCTTCAGTTCCTTGAAAGTTTATTCACTTTTATCTTTTTAAAGGAACGTGTCTCTCTTCTAAGTTAACTTATATAGTGTATTATATATCTATGAAAAATTATCCACAAAGCATCAAGAATATCTATACAAACAAATAAAACTATAGATCTCTGTCACAAAGGTAGGTTTAGTCCAATGTTCAATAACTTTTATCTTTGATGGATCTATAGATATACCCTCACTTGAGATTATATGACCTAAAAATGAAACTTTATGTATCCAAAATTCTAACTTAGTAAATTCATCATACAGCTTCTCCTTCTTTAATTTCTTTATTTCATTCCTCAAGTTATCTTCATTCTCTTATTTTCTCCTGGAATATATAAGAATGTCATATATGAAGACTACAAAAAAATGATCAAGGTAATCTCTAAATAATTTATTTATTAAATCTATTAAAATATTATGGGAATTAATAAGACTAAATGGAATCACTATAAATTCATTACGTTCATACCTCATATAAAATTCTATCTTGGTTATGTATTTACTTTTGACTCTCAATTGACAATATCAAGATATAATATCAATCATGGAAAAATAACAATCTCCTCATAATTTATCAAACAATTCATAAATATGGGGTAGGGTATATTTATTCTTGATTGTGATTTTTTTAAGTTCCTGATAATCAATGCATATTTGTATTGATCCACCTTTCTTCATAAAAAAAGAACATGTGCTTCCCAAGTTGATTCACTTGTCCAAATGAATATCTTATCAATATTCTCTTAAAGTTTCTTTTTTAATTCATACAACTCAATAGGGGATATTATATATGCAGTCTTTGAAATAGTTTTATCACCATGTATGAAATATATTGAAAACTTAGCTTCAATATTCGATGGAAGACTAGGAAAATCTTCCAGAAAGATATCAAAAAAACTTCCATATAGTAGGAATATCTTTGATATTGAGTTTATACCCAACCATATGATATAAATAACACTTTTTAATAATAATCAGGACCCATATAATAGATTTAATTTTCATTTTAAGTTTTTATTTACCATTGCAGTAATAGAAAATCATAGGTTGGTTTGAAATATCAAATGTGGAATCCCTTACTCATGAATCAATGTGGTATTTATGTAAAGAAATATAATAAATTCCTAATATAACATAAAATTCAAATAGATTGAGAATAATGAGATTTGAAAGAATTAAATTTCCATAAACTTCAATAAGATAAGAATCACAGACTTGAGATGTGATCGTAATACTGATACTGATAATACAACATCTATTCATTGAGGATATGAATTAATATTCCTATATAATTTACATGATATAAATGAATTCATATGGATAAGAACATATATGATACTTTAACATTTGATCATTTTTATCACAACCTTAGCTTCATCGTTTTATCTTCATTACTCTACTAAAACCAAAATAGTTAATGTGATCATCAAGAATCGTAGTGAGAAATTATATAATCATAAAAAATAATTCATAGGTTATCTAAATCATGACACGTTCTTTTCAATATATGAAATATTAGGTTTTACCTAGGTCATTCATGGTCATCATGTATTCAAATCCTACATAATGGTTCATAAATAAAATTTGAATTGACCCATTTATATCCCTCAGGAGTGTCAAACTAGGTCTGTAGTAAGGGCATACTCACCATGCACCAGAATGATGGTTGAGATATAATCGACCAACTCTTTTGAGTATTATTACCCATAGATTCGTCTATGAAAAAACCACATCAAATTGTAGTATCCAGACTGGTATGTATTGATAGGAAAATCACATAATCTCTTTTTTGCCAAAACTTTAGGATGTTATCTTATAATTTGAATTATACCTAAGTTTTTTACTAAAGTTCTCAAATCCTAATCTATATAGATTGACTAAACCTCCCTATCATTCCAACTATATTTAATTATACATTTTATACATAGATATTATGTCTTAATGTATTAATATTCAATATATTTTACAAATACACACTTTTGGACTATAAAGGATTAGTGTATTTGGAGACTAGATACACAATATTCTTATTTAATGAAATATCTTCACCATATCCCATAAAGATCTTCCCATATAGTACTCTACTTAGTTATTCCCTACTTAAAACCTTTTTCCATAACCTAGGGAGAAGAAACATAAGAAATGGTGATCTTGTATTCTCAATAAGAGTAAACAAGGGATATATCAATGATCACTTAAGCATAACATGAGAATAAGGGTATTTTAATATGATTTAACATTTGAAAATCCATAACCAAAAATCATAGAACATAATATTGAATCATGGAATAAATCTTTTAATTTCATAATACATGAATCATAAAGTAATCAAATAACATAAACCATGAGATCATAATATTGGCATAATACATAAGGTTGTGGCATACACATAATCATGGAATATTATTTCCTTATTCGAGGCTCACTACCAAGACTATCATAGTGTATTGGGTTTACTCCCCATTCCATCATATCATTAGTCAATGTTCACTCCTAACACTATCATAGTAGACAAAGTCCCTTACTAAAATGGGTTAACTCCCCATTCTAGTCCTTATTATCTCATGTGATGTTTATATTTACCCAATGCATTGGAGGGATGTATAACTTTGGGCCCACCCATCAAATAATAATAATCCAATCATATATTTTCCACAAGATTATAAATCATTTATCACATATCATAACCCATGGAAAGAAGATGGGTTTCATAAACATTTCAACATTTCATCATAACATAACCAAAGAAAACAAATAGATTCCATAAAAATATAATCATCATAATCATAAACCATACAAAGATAGAATAAGGATGGTATCCTTGGATAATATCCCTATTAAATCATAATTAACATAAAAATATGTTATCATAAGTGAAAATCCCTTTAAAATATCACTTAGAATATTTTTTAGGGAAAATATGCTTTTCATTTTGGAATCACTTCTTTAAAATTTAAAAATTTACAAACTATTATTAAATAAAATTATTTAAAAATAAAAATGGAAACTTTTAATGGAAGCTTAAAATAATTTATTGGTCATAATAAGGGGGAATTTCATTCATTTTAGGTACATAAAATCAAGTATTCCTTCCACATTTTTGGTAATAAATAAAAAGTACCACATTTGGAAAATGAAAAGAAGATTCCATTTAAACCATTTTTTTTTTAAATAAAACATAATTAAAAATTTATTTTAAAATTAATTTTATATTATTAAAAACATTCTTGGGAAAAAAATTAAAACATGGATATGGAATAAAATGATTTTTCACCAAAGCGGAACTAAAGCCTGTTTTTATTAAAAATGTTTTATTAATAATTTTAAGTACTAAAGAGAGGGAAATAGTACCATTAATTGAAAGTTTAATGGATAAATATAGGATATGAAAATGAAATTTGTTTGTTGGAAAAATATTATATAATTTATATCAATGGAAATTCAAGCATAAACAATCCTGATTAAAATGAGATTGAAATATAAATCCCATACCACTTTGGTAACTTTTGAATAAAACCCTCATGAAATAGATAACCTTAGATAGATATTTAAATCGATATAATTTCCATGATAATAAACATATAATACATTAATGTGTATTATGTACACTACATAAGTGAAATAAGTGGCGAATATGGTATGTGTCTCATTGAAATAAAAGTGAGATAAAAATCCCTTACCTCAAGTTGTACTTGCTTTCAAAGTTCTCTAATATCCTGTATAATAAATTTAAATTCATTATAATTCTATACCAAGTTAATTTAAATAATTATTATATAATATATGATCCACTTATAACTTTTTTTTATCCATTTATTAATAATTCCTTATTGAAATCATCATTTCAAGGTATTAATTATTTTGTTTTTCATGAGAATTTTGGTTTGGTAGTTTTGTTCTGTGTACTTTGATCATGGATTCATCATATAAAAAATGTTAATAATGATAGAAATATCATATATATTCATTATATATATATATTCATCAAAAAGGTAGATATAGAAAAACTAATAACACCATTCATGTAGACGGTAGGTTGTATGTACGCACGAATGTTGTTTTCACTTTTCAACAGATAGAATGAAAGAAAGATAAATAATAATTAAGCTTTAAAAATCATTAATATATCATATATATCATATATATTCCTTAAATATATCCTTATTTCCATCCATTTAAAGTATAAATGAAAATTGAATCACAACTCTTCATGGAGGTGGTAGTCCACACATACATAAGAGTAATGTTGTCATTTTCTGATGGATTAGAAGGTGAGAAGGTAAATATGATATTATAATTTCATTATAAAAAATATTTCATAAATATCATATATAATCTTAAAACCCGTAATAATAACCATCCATTAAAAATGGTGGTGTAAAATGAATTGTATTGATATGTAAAGGCGGTAGTCCACACATATGCATGAGTGATACTTTCACTTCCTATTTGAAGGAATAGATGGATAATAAAGGTGCTTCCATAATAATAACAACATTATATTATATTTATGATTATGAAGATATTATTTTATTATTAATACCATATATTTATAGAATTTATAAGAGGAAACAATTTGAAATAGGTCGGTTTGGATGATTACCTCTTCTTCGGTAGGCCTCCTTTAGATCCTTTCTTAAAGACCCATAGAATGGTATTTTAAGAAAAAAACCACTAATTCATGCATATTTCACTTTATAATATAATTGATAAGAGTTTTTTTATCTATATGGCTCAAATTTGTGTAAAGATGAGAAAATAGGGGTGTCCTTTTATAAGTGAGGAAGAGGACACACTTGGAATTTCTAAGAATATTAAAATATAATAACATCATAATAAAACCAAATTCTTCCAATTGTATATATATTATAATTTTTTATTATATTAGTTCTAAATATTTCCATTAAATAGGATTTAGAAAGGTTTAATTTGAAAATGTACCCTTATCTCTTGGTTTACCCCCAACCCATTTTAGCCTTAATAATGGTAAAAAAAATATTGTTTTTACTATTCATTATGACAAAGAATTAAGTTGATGTTAATAAATAATTTTAATTATTATTATTAAAAATATAAAATTAATTTTATAAAAATAAATTCACATAATATATCTGATTTAATTAAAAATTAATCATGTAAAACGTAATGAAAAGCAGTTTTCCTAAAAAATGTTTTCTTAAGTATAAAAAGATTCTATACCAAAATACATGATGAAGTTGATTAAAATTAAATTAATTGGATTATATATCATATAAATGAAATAATATTACTTTGAAACTATTTTAAAACGAATTTTAAATTCTAAAATTCTTTAAATAAAAAATACATTTTTCAAAAAAATAGTATTTTTTAATATTCATTAGAAAATAAATCATTTCAAAAAGTTATCAAAGATTCATTCTAAGATAATTTTTATATGATTATTTAAATTTAAATTTAATTTTTTTAAATAAATTTTCAAAAATTAGTATGAATTTATTATTTTATTTACTCACAAAAACCCATTTTTGATGAAAAATATATTTTAGAATAAGATAATGACTTTAATAAAAATTTGAGTACTTATTTATGAATATATTTGATTTATCTAAAAAAATTATTAAAAAAATTAAAAAAAAATTATTATTATTCATACCTCAAATTTAATGGTTATGTTATTATTGTTCACTATATTGTAGTTTATTTTGACTTGGGGTTGTGTGTATTGAAAGTCATCAATGAAATTTAATTTATTCAAATAGAAATATATCAAAAAAATATTAGGGTGTTACAGATTGACTATGAAATATAATTTTTTTTGGTTTTCAAATTAAATGGGTAATTTTTATGGGACTTTATTCTAAAATAAAATTTGGGAGGTGTGCTTTCTTAAACTAAAGTTTATAACAAATTGATTTATACTTGATGTGGTATTTTCAGAAATAAATTTATATGTACATGTAAAAATAAAGAATGGTTCTTTATAAACTAGTTAATAAAATAATCTCTTTGATTAACTATAACATAGGGTTAGGTCAGGTATATGTGGTATTATTTTAATTCTATGGTGGGGAGTACCATATCTTGTCTTTTTAATGGTTGATAGAATTTGGGAAATTATAAATATAATGGAACATATCTTGGTATTAGTTTTTTATGGTGGTTAATATCTTGCTTTGGATTTTATGAGTCATGTATCAAAAACATGATGTAGTACTTATTAGAACATTATAAAGTGTTTGATGTTGGTATATTTTAGCTATCAAAATTGGGATTTAGTGTTTTAAATAGTTATGGATGAAAATTTGGAAACTTTTGGTGGTTTAAATTGTATTTGGAAATCATTAGTTAAAATTATAAGGATTATTTGAGATATAATTTTATTTATGTTTTAAGTTAATAATTAGATATATAATTGTGGTTTAATTATTTAGGGTGTATTTAGTAGTTTCACCACATGAGTTTGGTGGATTCCTTAGTGTGTTCCATGGATACTTAGAGGTAGTATATAACACCCCATACCTTTATTTCAAATTAATACATGATTTATTACATAAAATTATACTTAAAAAACCTATAATATCTAAAAACCTAGTATATTTAGTAATTAGGTACATTACATAACAATTTAAAATAGGAAAAAACATTGTCTTCATTGAAAACTTCATTAACATGCTCGCACTTAAAACTATATAGGATATCCTGGGGATATAGATAATAAATGGGTGAGATATAAATAATATTAAGTTAATAAGCATGGAATAATCTAATATATGTTATACAATATTCATATCAATGGTGAATAAAAGGAACATGAATAATAAGGAATGATATAGCATGATAATCATATCAGGGGAAATGTGGCAACAATTTCAAACACTACATCATAAACATAAGTCAAGGATAAATTCCAAGACATCATGATGGAAAGAGTACCATAAATTAATTAGGTTCAATACATGTACCAATATGATTTATCATGAGACTAAACATTACACAATGCATTGGAGTGCTATATAATTCTAGGTGCACCCGTCACTTTCATTTCATTCTCGTTCTTAAGTGAGACACATAGATCATAAAACATGAATTCATTCATCATAATATTTTATTCCATGATCAATTAGTGTGTAATAAATGCATATAATTAAAAATTCAAAGAGTTTTAATTTTATAAATGTGAACACCCCTGATAGGAAGTGGGTATGGTATTCACTACACAATTGTTTTGGCATGAAAAATCATGGTGAAATGTCGGCAGCATAACGACATCACTTAAAAATTCATAAAATATGCTGATGATATATAAAATGGTATCTCATAATTTTTACATAAAATGGGTAGTAATATGGATATGTAAATACATGTCACAACATTAGGAATTGGAAATATAAGGCATAAGATAATAAGGAAACTTTAATAAAGAGGAGAATGAGAGGATCTCTTACTTGAGTGTGTGACTCCAAATGCTTATAAATAGATTATTGAGATCTTTTGGGTGCCTTTAGAGGACTCTATATAGTGTATAGAAGAGTAATTATGTGATAAAAGTATTTTTATTGAATATAAGTGGGAGCTTGGTAGGGTTTATATGGGAAAAAAGAGGTGATTTCTTTAATATTTCTCAAACTTAAGTTTGGACTCTATAAAAAAATAACCAAAACCACAAAACTTCCCAGGGTTTATTCCAAATGGGATTGGTTTTAATTATTTTATAAGTACAATGGAACAAATTAATAAAATAATACCATTTCTTATGTTGAGGTGAGTCATACTCTTAAAGAAATGATTTTAAAACCTGAAAATATATTAATGGTTTTGGAGGTTTCAAAAAGAATTTTTAAAATTAATCAAATAAACATAAAATCACATTATTTTAAATATAAAACATATATTTGTTTGTCTATACCCTTTATAGTACTTATTACATCACTTTTGGGTCATCATGATGTCATAATACACACTGTATATTTATATAGTATATAATTTTTACCTAAAAATTCAAGAGTATCAAAAAATTATGAAAAATTAACCATTGAATAATTTTGAAATTATGATTCCAAAAATAATATTAATTTTATATAAATAATTTTCTAAATATATAAATTTTTACTTTTAAAAATAAAATCGACATTTATTATGAAATACTGGGTTTTTGTAACAATAACAGTTTTCAAACCCCTATAAAAATTACATTTGACTTCATAAAAAATGATAATTTATTTTTGATAAACATAATAATATTTTATTAAAAAATTATTATTTTTTAAATACATTAATTAATAAAAATAAATTTCTCAATTGAATTTGAATATTACCCAAAAATATTATTTGTGTTTTATTATATCAAAATAAAAATCGTTTACAAAGTAATAATAATTGGATGAAAATATATCCATTATTTTATAAAAAATAATGTACTTACTCATATCACTAGGGTCTTGATAAATATCCCTTTAATATACTAAAAAAATCCCTAAGAGTAAGGTGCATAACGGTGAGATTTTCATGGGGTGGTATGGTGAACATGGTTTGGGTCATGATCTTGATGATCTTGAACTTCTCCTATAAATGGTTTTGCTCATACTTAAGTTGTTTGATCTCAACTTGGGCGTAGTCAAGGGAAAATTCCAGAGATGTTATCTCCATCAGAAGCTGTGATAAATGGGATTCATAGGGTATGATCCTACTGGTTGAGGCCATCACTTCCTTTGTTTGTATCAATTGGATTTGTTAAAACCCTATATTTATACTAATCATGTGATTATTATTCAATGGATATATTATAAAATGTAATGATTCTTAAAGGTCTTTTAAATCCAATATAATATAATAAAACCAAATAAGTTTTTTTGTTTTCTATAACCATATTACATAATAAGACATTTAATTAAATCAAAAAGGGAATTTTATTTAATAATTTGGGTCATTACAATCTTCCACCTTAAGAAATTTCTCCTTAGAAATTTTATTTTCCCACATTAAAAAAGATGAGGGTAAATCTATTTCATCGCCTCCTCTAGTTCCCATGTTGCTTCTTAAAACTCATGGTTTCTCCACAACACTTTGACCAGGTACATTATCTTACTCCATAGAACTTTGTCTCGATGATCTAAGATCTTTACCAGCTTCTCCTCATAGGAAATGTCATTCTCCAATGGTACAACCTCTTGATTGAGTATATGTGAGGGGTTTGGTATATACTTTCTTAATAGGGATACATGAAATACATTAGGTACTTGAGATAGGTTAGGTGGGATTGAAAGTTAGTATGCCACCACTCTAATGTGATCAAGGTTCTAAAAGGGGATGATGTATCTTGGACTAAGTATTCCCTTATTCCCAAATCTCATCACCTTATTACATAGATATGTGTAGAGGAATACCATGTATTCAATATCAATCTCAGGGTTTCATCGATGATTTTCATCATATATCTTCTATCGAATCTGAGCAGCCTTGATGTCCTGATAAATGGTCTTAACCTTTTCCACCATTTCTTCGACCATTTTAGGACCTAGTAGTTTTTTACCAAACTTCATCCCAACATGTAGGTGTTCTGCACCTCTTTACATAAAGAGCTTCATAGTGAACTATTTGGATGCTTGAGTGGAAAGTGTTATTGTAAGATAACTCTACTAGAGGTAGATATCAGTGCCATACTCCTTTGAAGTTCATAGAACATTCTCTCAACATGTCTTCTAGTGTATAAATAGTCTGCTCAAATTGTCCATCAATTTGAGGATGATAAAATGTACAAAAGTTCAGTTCAGTATTTACACATATTAGAGACTTTTCCAGAACTTGGAGGTGAATATCATATCTCAATCAGGTATAATAAATATTGGTACTCCATGCATCCTAACCACTTATCTGATGTATATCTGCGCAAAATGATCCAGTGAGAAATCCTCTCGAATTTTGATAAAGTGAGCTATTTTTATAAAACGATCCACAAAAACCTAGATATAATTATTTCCTATGGATGTCTTTGGAAGTCTAGTGACAAATTACATGGTGATTTTCTTCCATTTCCATGTAGGTATGGGTTATTTTTTTATCATCCCCTTAGACTTTTTTCTTTATGCATTCACTTTCTTACATACTAGGAACTTTGATGTATATTTTGTGATCTCCTTATTCATATTGTCCCACCAATAGTTCTCTCAGAGATCTTGATACATATTCATGCTTCTTGGATATATAGAGAAGTTTTAACTTTGTTCATCATCCAACATCTCCTTATTTAGCTCAATATTTGATGGTACAAATAGTTTTGAACCAAATATTATAACTCCTTCATTAACATTGAACTCTAATGATTTACCTTTTCTTATAGTTTCCACTTTCTTCTGGATTCCCACATCACCTCTTTGAGTATCCTTTAACCTCTTCGAAAGAGATAGTAGAGAAATAATTTGTGATGGGATTTATGATGTTCCTTTATTTATGATTCCCAAGTCCATCCTTTCCAAATATAAGAAGATAGGATCCATCTCAATTCTTATCATTAATAGAATTATTGAGTCCTTTCTACTTAGAGAGTCAACCACTTTATTCTCTTTACCATGATGGTAGTGAATTGAACATTAATAGTACTTAATCAGATCTATCCATATTTTTTGGAATATATTCATATATTTTTATGTGAATATATACTTGATTATTTTTATGATCCGTATATATTTCATAATTCTCCCTAAATAGATAATTCTACTATATTTTCAACATGGAGATCACTACAGTCAACTCTATATCATGTGGTGGGTAGTTCTGTTTGTGAACTTTAAATCTCCTTAAAGCGTAGGCTATGAATTTTTCATGTTTCATTAATACACAACCCAACCCCTTCTTTAAATCATCACTGAATACTATGAAAATTTCTCCACTTGTGGGTAGTGTAAGCACAGGAGTAGTGATAAGACTCATTTTCAGCTCCTTAAATCTCACTTCTCATTCATCATTCCAAGAAAACATGGCTCCCTTCTGAGTCAGCTTGGTAAGAGGGTTTTAAAACCACAAAAACAATCTCACAAATCAGTGATAATACCTATTTAACCCAAGGAAACTATGGATATTTGTCACATATGTTGGCATAAGTCATCCTTCAATTTCTTATATTTTTTAAGGTTCTATGGATATCCCATTTATTGTGATAATATTCCCAAATAAAGATACTTACTTCAACTAAAACTCACATTTTTTACTTAGTATAAATCTTCTCCTTTTATAGGGTCTTTAGCATAATGCTTAGATGCTCCTCATTCCCATCCTTAATTTTGGAGTATATTAGAATATCATCTATAAAGACTACCAAAAAATTTGAGATAATATATAAAGTATCTATTCATCAGGTCCATGAAGATCACTGGAGAATTATTTAATCTAAATGGAATGACCATGAACTCATAATGCCCATACCTTGTATGAAAAGCAGTATTGGGGATATCTTCCATTTTCACCCTAACTTAGTAATATCCCAACTATAGATCCACCTTGGAGAGGTATTTTTCTTCACATAGATGATCTAACAATTCACCAATATATATCATATGATAATTTTTCTTTGTCGTGATCTTGTTAATCTCACAATAATCAATTCAAAGGAACATTTACCCATCATTATTCTTTATTAATACGATTGGTGCACCCCATAATGAATCACTTGGGCGTATAAACCCTTTATCCAAATCCCCCTTTAGTTTTTTCCTTATATCCTCCAGTTCCACAATAGCCATTCTATATAGAGTCTTGGATAATGGTGACACCCTAGGTATAATCTTGATTGAAAATTAAACCTCTTAGTTCGGAGGAAGACTAGAAAATTCCTCGAGAAACACATCAGTGTATTCCCTCCCAATAGTAAGGTATTTAAGGAAGATATTTTCATTAGACTTAATCATTTGAGCTAGATACACTTTCTCATAGGAAAATAATATCCATTATTGATACTTTGGTGCTAAAGAAGATTCATTTGCATCATTACACTTGTATATAATCGAATTACAATTCACAATACATATAGTGATTTCTTTTTTATGGAAATTTATATTGTCTCTATATTAGGAAATCCAATACAAGCTCAAATTTGAATCAAACTCCACCAAAGGGAGTATGAAAAGGTTTGCTGGGAAGTTCAGCCCACAAATTTTGATAGTGGAGGAGTTATATACTTATGATTCAATAATTTACCCATTTTTATATCTCCATTTCAAATTTTTGGGCACATCGGACAATTTCATCATAGCTATCAAAGTCAAGGATTGCTAGGGATTTTCATAGACTATTTTTAGCCCACTAAAGAAGTAGTAAACCTTTAATTCAGGGGTAATGACAAAGCCAAATGTGTATCGTGAAATTCTTGTGAATTTTTCCTCATATTCCCTGATATATTTGTTTTCTTTTTTCTTGAGCATAAGGAAATAATTTTCCATTTTAATCCGAAGAGTGAGAGGAAAATATTTTACAAAAAACAATTTCTGTAATTCCTTCCACCCCATCACTTTGATCTTTTCTTCATACTTTGTATTCTTGATCAATTTCAACCACTGATAAGATTCTCCCTCCATACAATAAATACCAAGTAAAAACTTCTCTTCTTCAAAACATTATTGTATGGAGAAGATATTCTCAATAGAGTTGGTCTATTGTTCTGCGATTAAGGGATGAGATGATCCATTGAAAGTCAGAGGCCTTTATCTCATAAAGGAATTGATCGCATATTGTTATCTCTTAGGAGGATTTGGACACCCCTCCGGATCCAGGTTTCTATTCAGAACCAACATCATCTGAGAGAGTATCATCACAAAATTTGTGATTCTCACTCCCATCAGGTTGGGCATATCATTAGGGCAGTCATCACATTATTTTTGTATTGATTGTTTGACTGATTCCTCCTATTTCAAACCATTTTCTAGGATAAAGGAAAAATTAGGGATGAGTATTTTTAAAATATTAAACACATAAATGGTAATTTAATTACATTAAAGTGATACCTTATAACTTACATTTATTTCATTAACTTTTGAATTTCTAGTCTTCAATCTATGTTATCCATGATCTATTTCCAAGGGTATTTTTTTGTTCCCTTAATAATGGCTCGTAATGAGAATATAAATTTACCAAATCATATCCCCTAGGAGTGTCAAACTAGGTGTGTGGTAAGGCATGTTTTTGCGTACTGGGTTAGACGGAGTCAAGCCCAGCACACATTATCAGAGTTGTTACCCCTAGGTACATTTGTACTAGAATAAATTCCACCTATAGTATCCAGATAGAGATATCTTTGATTGATAAATTAGTTAATCTATAATTACCAAAATTTAGTGATATTTTATTATACTTAGTTTTATCCCAAAGTCTTTCACTATATTTTTCTAATCCTAATCTCAAAAATAACTAAACGTTTCCTTTGATCCCAACTATAACAACCAGTTTCTTTATTTTCCACTAATAAATAATTTATAACATAAAATTTCACTTAATAAAACATGAAATATTGATAAGTATATTTTCTTTGGGAATTCTGTGCATTACAAAATAATTTAAAATTGGAAAAAACATCATCTTTATTGAAAACTTCTTTAACATGATCGCACTTAAAACTACATGGGATAACATAGGGACATAAATAAGAAAGGGGTGAGATATAAATATCGGTAATGGAATAATAATGAGATAAGGTAATACATGTTATATAATAGAAATATCAATAGGGAATAAAAGGAACAAGAATAAGGCATGATATAGCATGATAATCATAACATGGGAAATGCGGCAATGACTTAAAACAATGCATCATAAACATAGGAAAGGATAACAACTAATAAATCAGGATGTAAAAATTCCCATAAATTAATAAGGTTGGCCCCCAATCCTAACATAAAATATAATGAGACTAAACATTACCCAATTTATTTTAGTGCTATATAATTTCGGGTGCACCCATCACTTTTATTTCATTCTCATGCTTAAGTGTGTCATATATATCATACAACATGGATTCATTCATCATCATAAATTATTCCAAAATCAAGTAGTGTGGACTAAATACATGTAATTACAAATTAAAATAGTTATAAGTGTATAAATTTTAACACCCTTGATAAGAGGTGGGTATGGTATTCACTACATAATTGTTTTGGAATGAAAAATTATGGTGAAATTTTGACAGCATAACAACGTTACTTAAAAATTCATAAAATGGTTTGATGAGAGATAAAGGGGTATATTATAATTTTAAAATAAATTTTTAAATAATAGGGACATGTAAATACATTCCCCAATATTAGGAACTGGAAATATAAGGCATAATATAATAAGGAAACTTTAATAAAGATGAGAATCAAAGGATCCCTTACTTGAATGTGTGACTCTAAATACTTGGGAGAAGATCCTTAAGAGATTGGGGGAACCTTGGGAGTACTATAGAGAGGGTATGGTAGAGTAAGAAATTTATCAAAGGATTTTTAGTGAATATAAGTGGGATCTTTGGTGGGTTTATATAGGAAAAAATAGGAAATTTCTTTAATATTTCTCAAACTTAGGTTTTGAACTAGATATAATAAAATAACCAAAACCACAAACTTTACCATAGTTTTTACCCATAGTTTCTTAAAAATGGGAGTTATTTTAATTATTTAATTATTCCAAGATCTTAACTTAAAAAAATAATATCCTTTATTATGCGAAGGTGAGTCATACTCTTAAAGAAATGATTTTAAAACCTTAAAATATATTAATGGCTTTGGAGGATTCATAAAGGATTTATAAAATTAATAAAATAAAAATAAAATTTAGTTATTTTAAATTTAAAAAATATATTTGGTATTTTATACCATTTATAGTATTTATTACATCACTTTTGGGTCATTATGATGTCATAATACACACCATATATTTATACATTATTTAATTTTTACCCAAAAATTTGACTATCGCATAAAATTATGAAAAATTCACCATTGGATAATATCAAAATTTTGATTCCAAAAATAATATTAATTTTATTTAAATAATTTTATAAATATATGAATTTTTACTTTTAAAAATAAAATCAATATTTATTAAGAAATGTTGGGTTTTTTTACGACAACAGTTTTCAAACACTTATAAAAATTACATTTGACTTTATAAAAAATGATCATTTATATTTAATAAACAAAATAATATTTTATTAAAATATTTTTTATTTCAAAAATACATTAATTAATCAAAATAAATTCCTTAATTGAATTTGAATATTACCCAAGAGTACTATTTCTGTTTTTTTGTATCAAAATAAAAATTATTTATAAAGTGATAATAATTGGATGAAAATATACTCATTATTTTATATAAAATAATTTACCTGCTCATATCACTAAGGTATTGATACATATCCCTTAAATAGACCAGAAAACTACCTAACATTAAGGTGTGCAATGGATAGATTTTCATAGGGTGGTTCGGCAAACATGGTTTGGGTTTTGATCTTAATGAGCTTGAAATTCTCCCATAAATGGTTTCTCTCATGCTTATGTTTTTGGATATCAACTTGGGATTGGTCATGGTCAAAGCCCAAAGATGTTATATCCCTCATAATATTTGATAAATGGGATTCATAGGGTATGATCCTATTAGTTGTGGTCATCACTTCCTCTGTCTATGTCAATTATATTTGTTAAAATCCTATATTTATACTAATCAAGTGATCACCATTAAACGAATATATTATCAAAGGTAATTATGATTAATGGTATTTTAAATATGATATAATGTAATAAAACCAAATAATTTCATGTGTTTTCTATAACCATATTACAAAATAATACATTTAATTAAATCAAAATGGGAATTTAATTTTATAGTTTGGGTCGTTACATAGTAAGTTTTTTGTGAACATCTCTTGGGAATTATCAAGGATGAGAAATAATATAGTGGAGATATTATAATGGTATATGTCCTTTACAAATTCATTTAAGTTATTCAGAGTGATTTTAGGATGGTTAAAGTTTGATTCTGTTTGAATTTTTGATTTCCAATTGAGGGGTCATATTTCGTTTAAGAATTTAGATTTGATTATAAGAATTTGAGGATGAACGTTTAAGTATTATTAGACATAGATTAAGGATCGTATTGGAATTAGAAGGTGCAATATACCCATGGGAGGTGTCTTCTATATGTGATATCCAGTGCCCACTATCCTGGTCAGTTTCCTGGTGGATTTTTTGGGTGTTTTTTTAGGGAGGGAAGCATGGTCCCCCCCCCCCCCACACTCTTATTTTTTCCCCTATTTATCTATTAACCACACTCACTTCAATTTGTATGATAGGACCTCCCATGGAATCCTTTGGAACCTTATTTCCCCTCTATTATTTCTATTTATTCATTGAAAATTTATGGGATTTTCTCTTTCCAAAATATCAAAGGTTAGTATAACTTATCTCTCTCTAGTCTATTATATTTTATTTTCTTCTAAAATATTATGGTGGGTTAGGGATTTAAGTATTAATACCACTATATCATAGTGTAATTCACCAAATATATTTTTCATTTCTTCTCTTTTGGTTCAATAAGGCTCATGTGGGTTAATTTCTCATTGTTAATCATTATTTTGGTGAAAATAGATGAATGTATGTTTTCCCTTAGGGATTTATAGATTTCATGATAGATTTTAGGAGTGGTTTTTGGTATGGTTTGGGGATTTTGGAAATTTTTTATAATGATTTTGGTGAGTGTTTTCCTTTCTTTTCTTATGGAATTTTTTATCTGTTGGTGATGGATATTATGTAATAGTGAATCCTTAGTTCTAAATCTTGTTTTAATAATTATTGGGTGTTTTTAAGAGATGTTTGGGCTCTAGAATATCACGCTAGATTTTAGTAAATGTTCTTAACTCACTAATTTATTCTCATTATATGACTATAACATGTATTCATTTTGTTTTCCCTAAAATATTAATGGAATCTCTTTATATTTTTAAGATATTAAGGAAAATTTTTAAGGATATTTTTATAAAATTGTTTAAATATATTTTTATAAAATGGTTTAAATACACCAAACCCCTCTGAACCCACTTTTCTCCCATATTTTTCTCTCAAACCCTAGGCACCCAAGAGATGTTTTTAAATTCCTTTAATCCCCTTTCAATCAGATTCAATCCCCATCTTCTCATGTTCATTCTATGGTGGTCTAAGGTGAGTTTTACCTCTTTTTTAGTGATTTATTCTCTGTTTGATATTGTTTCCTCCCATTATATATTACCATGTTATGGTAATTGATCCCCATTGTTCTAATAGAGTTTATTTTTTTTAGTGTGCTTATGACATGGTGTTCTTTAAGAGTGTAACTTTCCTTGTGGGAGAGGTGACTGAAGATATGTGTTTTTGTTCTATTCTCACTAAAGAACACTGAAAGGATTAAGTTAGGGTATTTTATTCATTTAATTTTTATATTAAGTGAAATCATAAATTAATCATTCTTTATCTCCTTGGATGGATTTGGAATTAACCCTAATAAAGGATAAAGTATATTAACTAAATAATGGTTTATGGTTAGTGATCACTTTTTTTATTACACCATGATAATGATTTTCCTCTTGATTTACTAGATATTGTGCCACATATGTTCTGAATTAGTATAATGTTTTTTATTCATGGGTTTTCATTATTTTTTTAATAAAAATAGTTAAATAATGTAAATCATGTAATTTTTTGGTTGGTTGCATAATTAAAGAGGCATGTTTAACGAATCCTTAAATTATTATAATTTTATGGGAATAAAATTGATTCTTAACCCATATTTAATGGAATTATTCTTCCACATGAGTTAATATAATTGATTAAAGAAAAGGGATCTAAAATTCTTGTTGTTGATAAAAATAAAATCCATGTTAAATGAGAATTTATCTTCTCAAAGTTTTTTGAAACTATAATTAATGTTATAGATCATTTTTAAATAATTTAATAGGTTATTATAACATATTTCATAGGTTACTCATAGTATTAATCCATAATAAATGAATTAGTTAAAGGTTTAATGCATTGTGTTTGGGTCCGAGTGATCCCGTTTTCTTATAAAGCTTAAGTTCCTTATTTTAAGGGCCTAGTTTCCCTATTGACCTTGTTTGTGGTTTTATTCTCTTATTTATTGCTCTGTATGTGAACCTTTCTATGTGATTTTATGTGAGCCTATATTGGTTTTTGTATAATGAGATATGGGTGGGGAGGCTCGGGGTGTATGGTAGTAGTTAACACCTGTGATGAAAATATTCATGGTGATATTCATGATTTTTTTTTGGGGGGGGGGGATGGAATCGGGCTTTATGGAACATGTTGAAGCTAGAATTTCCCATTTTTTGTACTTAAATCTAGGATTCTTACTTGTTAATAAATCTATTTAAAGGTCAGATGTTTGAGTTACTTGTTTATTTGTATTCCTTTCCCCACTACTGGAGGCATCTGGTTGTGCTTAGTTATATATATCTTGATTGTTTCTTACAATGTTTACTAGAGTAACTGAAATTATGTAATTATAATGAATAATATATTTTTTAACTCTTGTGGTTGGTGCTTGTTGGAAATTAAAAGATGTTAATCTTGAGAATGTGTGGACTCGTTTTCTTGGTTATATTATGGTTGGAGGTCATGGACTTCACTCTAATGGTTAATGAAATTTAATTTGGATCAATTTTAATTAATGTATAATTGATTAACTAATTTTAAGGTTAATTTCTTAAAATCAAAGACACAATTTAATGTAATTTTCCTTAAATTTTTGTGTTCTTATAGGATATTTAGTTCTTAGCAATGAAGATTGGGTTCCTGGGTGACGGTAGTTGTATTTTATCTTAAGACTAGGTTAAATCCCATAGTATGGTTGTGATCTATATTATATCCTATATCTTTTATTATTTTATGTGTTATCCCACTCATGTCGATAGAGTGACTGAAACCCAGTGAAATCTTAGAGGGTTTTTGCTAAACATTCAAGTTGGTGAGGGGAAGATGAATGATTACCCCTATAGACCCACTCTCTTCTCCTGGTAGTATTATGTACCGGTATGCATATTGTTTAGTTTCTGCATATATGTTTGTATAGGGTGGTAATGGATTGTAGTTATTTCATACACATTTATCTTCAAATATAGTATCCTAAGGGAAATTATAGGTATGATGTGTATGGAATATAATGGCTAAAAGTACATTACTCGATGTATGAGTTGTGATATATTGAGGTGTAATACCCAATTTATGATACATAAAATATGAGTTATGGTGGATCATGAAAACTACTTGGTTAATATATAGAGATGTGGAAGGGGATGATGATATGATGTGATACATGAGATTCATGATATAAAACTTTAGTCTAGGGGTTTTCAAGATATACTGTATTAGAGAGAGATGGCTCAAATGTATGGAATTAGGGAAGTGTATAAAATCATTGGAGAAGTATTATAGGGGTACCCATGTTTTTATTACTATATTATGATATCTTTCATGTGTTACATGGTGAGAGATAGCCATGGGGAGACTAAGAACTTAGTATACCTATTTTGGTGATGAGTTAGTTCCACTTGTTATTCATTGGGCTTTAGCAAGCTTTATTTATCTTTTTTATGAGAGGATGTGGGGAGGATCCTACTAACTAAACCTATTATGATCACCCTATGTATATATAAATGGTTTTTTAGGTCAGCAGGAGTAGTTTGGAGATTCGGATGGATATTACTAGCACATGGTTATTTAAGAGTTGTTTTGGATTCATGGTCATTGTCGAGTTTATCTTTTGGTGATTTTAGTTCCATTTTACTTGTATTAGTTCTTGTATGAAATTACATGATTGTGCTTGGGATTTCTTTTACTCTTATCTAAGTTGGAGTTGTTTGGAATAACTATCTTATCTATTATTCCTCATTTTATTTTATAGGTTAATGCCTCTCACTTGTATGTATGATTTACCCTTGGTGCTTGTCTCTAACTTGTGGCCTATTGGAGATGGTCTTTTAGAATTCACTATCTCTCTTATCTCATTTCCAGGCCAGGAGTAGTTTCTTTGGGGTGATGGGTCATGACATTAAGAGGAAACATTTTTTCAGTAAAAAAGGAAATGGGGAAATATAAGAAATAGGTGTTTTCACTCGTCTCTACTCCTCAATCAACTAGATAAAAAAATTAGAAAAGGAAAAAAAACAAAATCCATGTGCATGAACTTATAAATCACTATTTTTCATCCAGGTTGTGATCCTCATGTTAGCCTCTCATCATAAATGAGAGGTTGATAATAACTATTACCAAAATCAAAAATAAATGGAGATAAAGAACACACAAATAGAATATAATGAATTTTATTTATTGAAATATGGAAATTATAGTAAAATTATATATTCAAACCATGGTTGGATGAAAAAAAATTCTGAATAATTTATAAATATAGAGGGAGAAATATTTATAGCATCATTGAACCTCCATCTTACTTCACCTAGAATTTTAATAAAACAAGCTTCTTTATTTCCTCTCTGGATCTACTTCCACATGGAGTATCCATAGTTTGAGATTCCTTTAAGAATCACACCTCTTATATCTTCTCATATTTCCTTACTTCCCATGATCATTGTCTTCCTGCGAAGATGGATGGGTGTCTCATGGAATGATTGGAGGAGTACTTATCAATTTTTCTAAACCAAAGGAATGAAAAGATGTTAATTCGTGAAATAAATTGGTTTTTTAAAATAAGGTTTTTTAAGTTCCAAGTAATAGTTTTGTTATATTATGTTATACTCAGCCGTAGAATTAACTCTTATAATCTGAAATTTGACTCTTACAGCCCCATAACTTTCCAAAATTCCACTTTGAACCTTATATGAATCTTATGTTTTAGAAAATGATTTATATAAATCTATAATTTTCTATATTTACCTCTGTAAGTCTTAATGACTCTTATTTTTTAGCATAATTACCCATACAATTTAGCAGGACAATCCTTATGAAATATAGATACTCTCTTAAATTTAGGTAGGATGGGCCTTTTGAAATGTAATTGATTTCCCTTGTGAAGTTTAGGGGCCAAAGGGAATGAATATTAAGTTCCTATACTCCCCCCAAGACTTTTCCAAATTTCTATATTTCTGCTCAGTTATACCCTTATAAAATTTCCTTTAGAGCTGGTCCTTTACCATTTTTATCAATTTATAGTTTATAAAAGTTAACTTTTTCTTTAAACATCTAAACTTCAATGATTTCAAAAGTTGGCTAAAAATCACAGAACATCTACATTTAGTGTAGTCTTAATTAAAATTAATTCAAATTTTTAAAGACAATTAAAAATGAAAAATATTAAGACCATTTATAATAAACTATAAATATCAATAGAATTTTGATTTAAATCTATTTATTAAAAATTAAAGTAAACTCAGAGTTAAAATTCTATAAAACCCTAAAACAATATTTCAAAATTTATAGTTAAATCAGTACTTCATCACTATATTATCATTCTACTGAAGATAGAAAACCCCCATCATATTCACCGCCTTTATATATTTGGGGTAATATTATTGAATAAAAAATGATTTAAATCCTCCTCATGATTAGTCCTTCTATGGATTAGCCCAAACAATGGAATTCCACTATTTATAACTTGAACCTTGTCATAAAAGTGAAAAGCTTGGTCTTGAAGGCCTTAAGGATTTTTATAATATAGAATATTCTCGAAATATATTTTAGTTTTTCATCTATATCTTTGGAACCTTTATCCCTTTGGAAAGTGGGAGAATTATAGTTTTTGTAATTCTTTAATCTAGGATGTATTTTGAGTTATACCATGATCAATGTTATTTTCCATAACTTGGATAGAATGATCAATTGAGTTGGTCAAACTTTTCTTTATGGGAGGATCTATTTGTAGAACATCATTTGTGGTTTCCTCTTGAGGATTAATTAAGAATCATACAAGAGGCATGGATCTAAAAGAAATTCAAAAATAAAAACCTTATCAAATGAATTTATATTCCTAATAAAATCACATAAAAATACCAATATGTAGCATAAACACCTCATAGGAACCATAAAAAATTGATTATAAACATTTAAAATAAAATAAAGTATAAAAAACATCAATTTAAATCCCAAAAATATTTTTAACACTATAAAAACATAAAAATTGTTAGAGTATAACTAGAATAAGAAAATTGTAGTCTTTAAGTTTCATGGTTTGACTGCACAGTTAAGAAAACCATGCACTGACTATGTATTTTCTATTATAAATCTTTAATTGGTATATATAGTTTTAATATATGGTTTACAGTATGTTTACCCTAACTATTCATCCTAAAACATCCCTCAATAATTACCTTTTCAGACTAAAATTTATCAAAAAAATAATGAATCAAAAAAAACAAATATATTTTCCCAACATCCTCTAAAGACACAATGATCATCAAGAAAATTGTTGGATAAAAACTTATTATTGTAACATCTTTATTTTAATGCTCACAATTCATGTTTGTTATGTTTCTAATGAAATTACTATTTTATGATAGTATATTATTTTGTAATAGAAAGTTGGAAGAAAATTGGATAATTATAGAAAATAGATGTCGTCAGTTCAAATGTGATACCGTTATTCCAATTATGCCACCATAAAATGTGTGCTACCATTAGTTCAACTATACCACCACTAGCCATGTGTCACTACCAGATGTGTGCCACCATTAGTTCAATTGTTCCACTGTTAGCTATTTTTTACCATCAGAATTCTAATACCATTAGATTTATTCCACCATTAGTTCAACACATTCCACCGCTAGAGTTCATGACACCATCATACTTATGCTACCACTAGGCCTGTTATTGCTAGACCTTCCACCGCTAGGTTGTGACATTGTCTTCTTTGTTACTATTGGATTGTTCTACCACCAGATCTCTTATACCATTAGTAAATTCCATCATTATAGTTGATCCATTGTTATCCCACTATCGTCTATGTTCTTTCCTTGATTCAAATTTTATGATTCCAATAGCTAGTTTATGGGATTTAATATAGACAGCCTCACATGGATTTGTTAATGATTATTCCTAAACCATTACATTGATGCATTTAAGACAAAGTTAGAGGTTTCTTGATTTTATTCTCAATATGAGGATCCAAAAAATATTTATTATTATTATTCAACATATTATTGGACCTACAGAGCTATATATTTTGGAGGAATTCCTCATGAGTGTGTCTTCCAATGAGATTATTGACCCCACATGCATACAGATAGATATATGTGAATGTGAAAGTGTGTAACATTCAGAAGATCAAGAACATATCATACATTTAATCGATAGAATTTTTTTATAGAATCTATAGACAGAAAATAATAACGCTATGACTCTTTATTTACTATAATTTCAGAGAAACATGTTTGATCTCCACACCAATCCAAATATGATGACCCTTGAGCATCTAAATATATTCAGACTGAGAAGCACCACGTATTTATATTTTTTAATTACTCTTTCTATTTTATGTTTTACTTTTAAGAAATTTGATATTGTAATCTATTTATCTATACACACTGACTCGTGTTCTTTAACTGGAATGTTCTAGATACCATATCTCAAAATTTCTCTATTTTGTATACCCATGGAAACTGTAGAAGAGGTCATGTGTGGCCTATGTTGTTTTTCTTCCCATATATAACAGTGGAAGAGGATTTAATCCTAGATAGATTTTATATTGTTGTTTTTATACCTGATCTATGTTTTGGATTAGATTATTTGATATAATATTCTGATTGAAACTGTTTTATTTTCAAGTAGGGGGATTAAGTCTAATCTTGATATTGAACCCCTTTTTATTCTGATGTGTGTTTTAGTTTTTTTTTCTATATTATTTATTCCAAATCTTTTTTAAAATCTGTAAACAAAATTTATACTTTTATAGTTAGTATTAACATGTGTTTATATAAAGGATTTGATTAATTAAATTGGTTTAAAAATTTAAAGTAATTGAAAATATTGTTTTAACTTAGCCTTAATCCCACTTTGAGAAATATTTTGAAAGTTAAAACTTATATTATTCTATTATTTTTATTAACTAAGTTAATATTAATTTACTTGGTGGATTTTTTTTAAAATTATTTTTAACAAAAAAAAAATTGGGAACTCAATTCACCCCCCTCTTAAGTTACTCACTCCGACCAACATTTGGTACCATAGTATTTTTAAATATATTTTCAACTATGATTTAGTTTTCTTTTAAATATATTAAAATTTTGTTATTTCTAAATTTAGTTTTTTTAGATAATAATAGACAAGAGGGATATACTACCAATAGACCTCCTTATTTTAATAGAATAGACTATGCTCAGTGGAATATTAAAATAAAAATTCACTTAGAGAGCATGGGTTTTGATATCCAGATAGTAATTGAAGATCATTATGAGAAACCTCAAAATTCTAGAGCTACATGGATTAATTATAGTAAAATTGTATATAATAATAATTTTAAATCCTTGAATACTTTGTATTGTGCTTTGGGTGATGAGGAATTTAAGATAATATCTACCTATACAACTGCTTTTGAAATTTGAGACACTTTATCTACTTTTCATAAATGAGAGTCAAAGAGATACACTTAAATATTTATACTATTAAATATAATGCTTTTAAGATGAAACTTGATGGTCTGATTTCTGATATGTATCCTAGGTTCAATGATATCATGAAAACAATGCATTCACTGGTAAAACCTATTTCTCAAAAATATCAAGTGATGTGTCTGTTGAGATGTCTGCCAAACATATGGAGATGAAATTCAGTGTCATTATGAGATTCTTGTGATGTTATAAAGTTACCTATTAAGAAGATAATATGAAAATTGATGGTGAATGAGGAATAAATCAAGGTAAATATATAATAGGAGGATAAATCAAAAATAAAAATTTGTATCCCTTAAATATACTACTTGAAAACAAAAGGATAAAATACAAGATGACAGTTTAAGTGATGAAGAGTCACTTACTGATAGTGATGAAGAAATGACCCACTTGGCTAGAAGATTCAAAAAATCATACAATAAGAATAATTTCTTTAGGAAACCTAGTTACATAGTAAAATATGAAAATTAGGGTAACTGGATAAAGGATTGTAAGAAATATAATATTGCGAATGAAATAATTTTCTATGAGTGAAAATGAAAAGGACATATCAAAGCTGACTAAACTAAAATAAGATTCAATAAGAAGTATGATGATAAAGATAAAATTATAATAAATCCATGAAAGAAACATGTAGTTCTTATAAAGAAAACTCAAGTGATTCAAAATCAACACAAGAGGATAATCATGATAGAGCTAACAAGTGTTTTATGAAAAATAAATCTAAGGTGTCTAGTGTTTTTCCTGAATCTCCTATTCATAATTCTAATTATTTTGGAGATAAAACAATGATGAGGATGTTTATAATGAGGAAATTTTTTAATGTTGTAATATTTTAGAAGATACTTTCAATGAGTTCAAAGATACATATAAAATTTTAAAGAAACATCATGCCTTGACTATTAGTTTTAAGACTAATCTTAGCATTGAGAAAGATAAAAATGTTTAGCATCTAAAATAGAATAATTAGTTAAAATTATCTAATGAGAAACTTAAGAAGGGTATATAAAGATTTAAAAATGGGATAAATACACTTACACAAATTCTTGGAAAGAAAACTACTCCCAAATAAACTACAAGAATTTGATATCAACCTAGATAGTGGAGAATCATTCAGAATAGTTTTATTCCTAGTTCTAGTTCTGAAAATTATTTCACTATCTTTTATTCATCTAGACTGAACAAAGTTTTTATTTCTAAAAGTTTAAAATTTTCTTATAGGAAACCTGTTAATAAATTATGGGTTCCTAAATCTTTGATTTCTAACATTTTTAGAACCAATAAAATTTGGGTACCATAGTCATTTTTGGTGTAAAGTTTTTTTGTAGGAAACCTTCTGGAAAAGATCTAGTAATAACTTATGGTACCTGTATAGTGGTTGTTCCAGACACATGACTAGGAGATTATTCATTTTTTAGGAACCTGGTCAAAGTGGATAGTGTTCATGTCACTTTTCATGATAATTCTAAAGGGTGTATTATTGGTCTTGCTCAAATAGGTGATTCTGAAACTGTTTTAATTACTAAAGACTTATTTATAGATTTATTAAACTATAATCCTCTTAAAATCTCATAACTATGTGATGATGGTTTTCATGTTAAATTTGAAAATTATTCTTGTAATGTTTTTTATTCTAAAAATTATTTAGTTTTTACTACTTTAAGAAATTATAATGTCTATGCTGTTAATTTAAATTCGTTATTTTCTCAAAATAGTTCATTTATAAATTCCTTTTGTAAAGAATCTTGCTTTGTCATGGGAGAATAGTACATTGCAATATTATTTCACTTAGAAATATAATTATGAAAGGATTAGTCAAATATCTACCTAAACTCAAATTCCCAAATAATAAAGTCTATAACCCCTATCAAAAAGGGAAACATCACAAAATCTCTTTCAAATCATTGAATGAAGTTTCAACTTCTCAACCCCCAGGGTTAGTTCAAATGGAATTATATCAACCTTCTAAATTTTATAGCTTAAATGGGAAGCATTATGTGTATGTTTTTGTAGATTAATTTTCTAGGTATACTTGGGTATTATTTTTAGCTCACAAAAGTGAAGATTTTTCTTATTTTACCAAGTATACTAAATTTATAGAAAACTCTAGTGGCCTAATAATTGATACCTTAATAATTGATCATGGTCATGAGTTTAAAAATAAAGATGTTGAATCTTTTTTTCACAAAATGGATATAATTTTAAGGACCCCATAATAGAATCGTATTATAGAAAGAATAAATAAAACCCTTTTAGAAATTCCCCTGACCATACTCAATGAGTATAACTTACCTATTTATTTTTGGGAAGAGATTAGTAATATAAATTGTTATATAATAAATAGGGTTTTAGTTAGACCTCCCTTAAAGAAAAATCCTTATGAATTATGAAATGGTAGAGAACCAAAGGTTAATTACTTTAGATTTTTTGTTTAAAAGGTATTTATTCTTAATACTAAAGATACTATTGACAAATTTTCTTCCAATAGTTATGAAAGAATTTTCCTTGGTTATTCAACTTCTAGTAAATTGTATAGCATGTTTAATAAAATAACCAAATTTTTTGAGAAATATGTTCATGTTAAATTTGAGGAAATAGATCCACATGATCCTGAGACCCCTTTAGATAACCTTGAGGATGAAATGTCAAATCTGAACATCAATGCCAAACCTTCTAATAATTCTATGAAACAAACTAAAAAATCATCCAATTATGAGGAATAATCTCAACCTAAACCTAAACCTATAAAATACAATGATATTTCTAGCCCTTATTTTCCTATAATTGTTATGACTTATAGATATCATGTTATAAATGTTGTAGTTAGAGATCTATATAAAGGTACACAAACTAGATCTCCTCTTAGAAATTTGGTTAAACATAAATCATTATTTTCATAGATTGAACATAAGAACATCAATTATTCAATTAATTATGAATTATTGGTGATGTCAATAAAATAGGAACATAATCAATTTGAAAGTAATAGAGTTTGGGAACTAGTATTTATACCTAAAAACACTGATTATTGACACTAGGGGTGTGTTTAGAAACAATGTTGATGATTCAGGCACTATATTCAAAAATAAAGTTAGATTGGTTGTACAAAGATATATTCAAGAAGATGGCATTGACTATGATTAATCCTTTACACTATTGGATAGACTTGAATCCATTGGAATACTACTTACCTATGCATCACATTTGGATTTAAAAATATATCAAATGGATGTCAAAAGTGATTTCTTAAATGGTTATATATTTGAGGATGTTTTTATTGAACAACCCCATGGATTTAAAAATCCCCATTTTCCAAATCTTGTTTTTAAATTAAAAGGCATTATGTGGTTTAAAATAGGATCCTATATCTTGGTATGATAGGCTCAGCTCTTTTCTAATTTCAAAAGATTTTTCAAAAGGCATAGTTGATCCTACTCTTTTTATAAAAAATAATTTCAAAATATGTTCTAGTAGTTCAAATATATGTTGATGATATTATTTTTGGTTATTTTAAAAATTCTTTGTGTACTAATTTTTGGAAAATGATGAAAAGTGAGTTTTAAATGAGTTTAATGTGTGAAATTAAATTCTATCTTGGTTTTCAAATTTTTTAAAATAAATATGGAATCATTTTATATCAAAATATATAAACTAAATATATTCTAAAATGTTTTAGTTTTGAAATCACTAAAAGTAGTAATACTCCCATGAGTAAAACTTATAAATTGGATCTTGATGAAATTGGAAAGTTAGTTAATCAAACTAATTATAAAGGTATGATTATAAGTTTTCTATACTTAACTACTAGACAAACAAATATTATGTTTAGTGTGTGTATGTGTGTCTATTTTAAATAAAATTATAAAGAATATCATTTACTCACTGTTAAAATAATTTTCAAATACCTCAAGTATAGGACCAATTTAGGACTATTCTATACTTGAGGACAAGAATTTGAATTAGTGAGTTATTCAGATGCTGATTTTATTAGTTGTAAGTTAGATATAAAAATTACCTCTAGAAAATGTCACCTTTTTTTAAATTTTCTAGTATCTTGGTTTTTTTAAAAGAAGAATTATGTTGCACTATCTATTGTTGAGGCTGTGTAAATAGCTTTTGGAAGTTGTTGTGAACAAAGTTTATGGATTAAAAACACATTTCTAGACTATGTATATTAATTAAGACATGTCCATATAAATTAACAACACAAGTGCAATAAATATTTATAATAATTCTATGTATCATTCTAGGAAAAATCATATTGATGTTAGACATCACTTTTGAAGAGATTATTTCCAAAAGGGTGATATAACTCTTGAATTCATAGGAAATAAACATTAGTTTGTTGATATTTTTACAAATACATTGAATTATGAGAGATTAATATACATTAAACATGAATTATAAATGATAAATTTGGATTAATCATCCACTATTGGATAATCCGCCATTATATAATCCATTGTTGGATAAGTCGTTATTGGATAATACATCGTTGGATAAGATGCTATTTGATAAGTCACTATAGGATGATCCACCATTAGTGATCCACCATTGGTGATCCAACATTGTTGATCCACCATTGGTGTTCCACCATTGATTGATCCACTATTGGTTGGGCCACCATTGGTGATCCACCATTGGAATAATCCACCATTGATATGATCCACCATTGGAATGATTCATCATTAGAATGGTCCATCGTTGGGTGATCTATTGATCTCTATTTCTATTTTTCTACCGGTTCTAATTTTTTATGTTAAATTTTTATTTTATTTATTCATTTATATTTTATTATATTATAGGATTTCAAATCCCTAAATCATAAAATTTAAACATAAATATGATTTTGAGTCACTCTCTTAATCGCACCTACCCCTAAACCGTTTTGAATTAACTTCTCTCTCGACCTTCAACCTATCTTAAACTCTTACTTCACACTATGATTTAGTATAATGGTGATAATTAAGCACTCTTAAGTGTCTTATCCATAAGGATTTTAGCCTAAAATAAATCTCAGGGAGAATCGATTCATTCTGCATTCAAACTAAAAACCCCCAAATTGTGAACCATGTGGTTATTGCAAAGAAATAAGTAGATATGGAATGGTTGTTTTCAATAAAATCATTGGTAATCAAGGTGATTAAGGTCTATATATGGATAGATTGGTTCTAAATAAACTAAATACCTTTTTATCTAAGGTTGGTTCACCAGTTTTACCAATACGTATAGTACAACTTTTGTGAAAAGAAATATTTTATTCAGAGTATGATAGATGGAAAAGAAGTTAGATTTTCTCCAAGATAATGGGTTAGGTGTATCAATGTGTCTCATCTAGGAGTCTCTGATGACTATCATGTTTCAATACCAAGTGATAGTGAGTTGTTTGTGTATAAGGATTCTTTTCTAGAGAAAATTGGGGATGGTATAGTGAGAATACCTTCTTCAACGGAGATACATTGTAAATTCATACTCTTATTCAAATTAATTCATAATATGATATTTCCTAAGAAATGGGATTTTAGAACAATGATATATTAGTATTTCTATCTTTTATTCCTTATTAAAATATGGGATAAAATCAATCTTTGTAGATATCTTATAGTGTACATGATGGAAATGTGAAAGTCATCTTCAAGATCAAATTCTCTCACTTATCCTAAGCTGGTCTCAAAAATGTTACAATCCAAGGGCATGGTTTATAAGGAATAGGAAGAAGTGGTAAGTTTTTTTGATTTTTGATTAAGTAAAAATACATGTAAAAGAATGAAAGCCAATTGAAATCCCTAGATGAAGAGATGTGTTCACTACTACAAAATAGGACCTTAATAGCGCTAAAAATGGCCTTTATTGGCACTAGAGAAGTCCTAACTACTGGAGAGAGATTAAAATCATGAGTCTTTTATCAGCACTAATAAAGGACCATTTATTAGTGCTTATAGAAGTGCTGAAAAAAGGAACATTTATCAACACTTCTATAAATACTTGTAAAGGGACATACTACAGTGTGTCGCTACAACACATTGCCCCACCAGTGTAGTGTTCCATAAAATCACACTACTTCACCAAATACACCATTAAATTAGAAAAATAAATTATGAATATAGAATTTAAATCAATATAAAACAATCTAGGGTCATTTTCTCGGTTTTGGCGACGTGATGCGCGTTTTAAACTAAAATGATACTTATATATTGAAAAAACTCACTTGGAGTCATACTGGTCACACCATTAACCAGATTAAAGTGAAGCTGATTCTTACAAATCTCAAATGACTTATGGATCATTTTTCTAAAATATCAAAACTATCTAAATGTGTTTACTCAGTTTTGAGTATACCTCTTTTCATTTTTACTAAAATATCATTTTAAATTGGAAACAAATACTTTGACTCATATCGATCATATCGTGTATCAGTTTAACATGATACTAATTCTTACATGTAAAAAATTACTTATGAATCATTTTCCTAAATTATAAAGACAATCTGAGAATGTTTTCTCGATTTTCATTGAGTGACACTTTTTGAACTAAAATATTGATTTTAAACTAATAATGGGAACATTGAGTCATACTAGACACATCGTGTATTGGATTGAGGTTTGGATGATTCCTAAACATATAAAATGACTTATAGATCATTTTTCTAAAGTATCAAAACAATAAAAATGTATTTTATCAGTTTTCAGTAGGTGAGTTATCCATTTTACTAAAATTGATGTCAATTTTAAATAAAAATATGAACATTGAGTCATATCGGTCACAACATGTGTCATATTGAGGTGTGGATAATTCTTACACATTACAAATGGCTTATAGATTATTTTCATAAAGTATTAAAACAATCTGAATGCATTTACTCAGTTTTGAGTACGACACTTGTCTTTTTTACTAAAATTTCATTTTAAACTAGGAACACTCACTCTGACTCATACCAATCACATCATGTATCGGTTTGATGTGATACTAATTTATTCATGTCATAAATTAATTATCAATCAATGTGCTAAATTATCAATAAAATCCAAGCATGTTTGCTTGGTTTTTCGTGAGTGACATTTTTTGAACTTAACTGTTGATTTTAAACTGATAACAGACGCATTGAGTAATATTGGGCACGCCATGTGTCAGATTGAGGTGTGACTGATTCCTACACATCACAAATGACTTATGGATCATTTTCCTAAAGTATAAAAACAATACAAATGTGTTTTATCATTTTTGAGTGGTTCAGTTGTCCTTTTTATTAAAATTGATGTAATTTTAAATAAAAAGATGAAATTGGAGTCATACCAGTCACACCATGTGTCAGATTGAGGTATGGTTTATTTATACACATCTTAAATGACTCATAGATCATTTTCCTAAAGTATAAAAACAATCTGAATAATTTTTCTCGGTTTTGAGAACATCCCTTGTTTTTTTACTAAAATGTCATTTTAAACTATAAACATATACTTTGACCTATATCGATCACATGATGTATCAGTTTAACATGATACTAGTTCCTACATGTCATAAATGACTTATTAATTGATTTACTAAACTATCAAGAAAATATGAATGTGATTTCTTTGTTTTCAGTGAGTGGCGTTTTTTGAACTAAACTGTTAATTTTAAACTAATAATGGAAACATTGAGTTATAGAGGCCACACCATGCATCGAATTGAGGTTCAGCTTATTCCTACACGTCTAAAATGAATTATGGATCATTTCCTTAATGTATCAAAAAAATCAGAATATGTTTACTTAGTTTTGAGTATGTCATTTGTAATTTTTACTAAAATTAATGTCAATTTTAAATAAAAAGAAACACTTAGAGTCATACCGGTCACACTGTGTGTCGGATTGAGGTGTAGATAATTCCTACACATCCCAAAGTCTCAAGAAAATCCCAAATTCCAATGTTACCATGCTTCCATTGTCTTTCTATTTCGAACTGTCATCACTTCATATTGACTTGATGTTCTTAGCTAAAAAACATTTCTCGTTGTTGATAGTCTGAAGAGAATAGGCTTTCAACAATGAGAAAGGTTTCTCTGATAATAATATTGAATCAATATGTAGTATTGGAAGTTAGAAAAAAAAGGTAATGAAAATATAAATCATGTAAACATTGGCAGAAAGAATCATTTTATCTATTTTTGGTCTTGTTGTATATAGTTAAAAGAAAAATATGACTTCCCAAAAGAACTTTGAAAAAAACTAAATAGGTATTGTATTAAAATGATAAATAAATTAACTTATAAATATTAGATAAAATTATGACAAAATTAATTAAATAATTAGTAGGAATTCCCCTTTTTATGATGGTTGTATGAATTCTTAACGCATTTCCTTGTTGTCGTTATCTCAGTTGTAGGCTCGAACAAAATGATTCACTTGTACAAGAAAACAATTATTATATGAATAATACTAGAAAGAAATAAATTAAACATAAATATGAAACAATACATTAATTATATTGATAATTATTTTACTATGAAAACATTGTTGACCACATAGATATACTAACGGTAAAGCAATAATGATGAAAAAAACGCAAATATATCTCACCAAACAATCAATCAACGAGTATGGAGGATGAGTATAATTTCTTCACTGTGGTCGGTGTTATACTCTGAATTATTTTAAAGGTGAAAGTTATAGACAACTATTATCTTCATCATCTCATCTCCTGAACATTTACCATTATATTTTGTTGTTTGACACACATCCTCTATATTTTTTGGACATGAACCTATGTTTCTTGAAATACTATAAGTAGTATTTATACATGGGATGACTAATTCTCAAAGTAGTAAAAGCAACATAAAATATACGGGGGATGAGTCTCAAGGAAAAAAATGAAACAATAACTGTTTGGGAGATGAATCTAGTGAGGATAATAATTGTACTAAATTGTGTTCTCTAAAAAGGGAAATGCCTCCCATTTGTGAGAATTCCATCATTAGAACTAGTTATTAACTTGAATCCTCTATTTCCAATAACTCCTATAGAAAATCTCTACACAACCAAAGAAATGATAGAGTGAAGTGCGAGAAAGAAATGGAGTGGGAGGAGATAGAAAAATATGCAACTGAAGTGTTGTGTAGCCGGAGGGTCTTGGGTTTATACAGTGTAATTTAAGATGAAGAGTGTATATTACTAAAATTAATTTATTTGATTTGACATGGAGGCAAAGTTAATGATGAACTACTTACATTTTTATCCTCAAATTTATCCATAGGGATCTGAATAAAACTTTAATAAAATAATTGGTTAAGGTTTTTTTATAATTTTTTTTTCGATAAAACATGGTTTTTTTAATAGGTTATGTTTTATTAAAAAAATGATATGGTTTTATATGATTGGAAAAATATTTTGATGGAGGCATGTACTTTATTCACAATTACATCAATAAGTAATAAACTTGAATGAGGTTCATGCCTTCCACCATCAAAAACTATAAAATGGAGGTCACTCCTCATTCGATACATTGATAAATAAAGTGAATATATCTAAATATTTTATATATATTTTATATGTATATATTATAATAGTAAACTTATTTGAATATAATTATATATATGTATATTATTTATCATATTTAAATTTATTTAAATATACAATATATTATTCGATATATATAATACTATTTTTCTAATGAAACTAAAAAAATAGTATTAATAATAATTTTTAAATTATATTAAATATTAATAATTATTATTCTGGTTAATTGTGTATAAAATATAATTATTTAAATTTTGGAAAGTTTAATTATTTCAAAAAAAATGTATATATAGTTACCTAATTTTATTATTTTCAAATTAACATGAGTTTACAATATTTTATTGGTTATTTAAGTATAAATTATGTTAAAGTTAATTAGATGTATATATTGACCTAAAATTTATATATAGACCTAAAATGTTGAATAGCTAAAAATAATTTCTAATATATATAATTTGATAACTTTCATTTTATTTTTTGGAACAAATGATGTAGCAACTTAAGGATTTTAGGGAGGCCATCTAATACGCATTGACCCATCCTTGAGATTTTAGGGAGGTCTATAAAGAAGTTGGTATAAAACAATAAAGCAACATAATTTTGAGCAATATATGTAAACCTTATAGCAAAATATCACAACATAGTAAAATAAAAACAACCCCATACAAATTTTAAAAATAGAGATCCATTGAAAATAAATAAATATGGTATCACCCTCACTAAGATTTATTTTAAAATAAACCAACAAAATTATGAGAAAATAAATTTTTAAGGAAAAAACCTTACACAATAATATTAAAATAGAATTTAAATAAATAAATTACCTTACATTAATTTCATAAAATCAGCTTCTGTTGTTGCATCGTACCATCATCATACTGAGAATCGGTTTGCAAAATTAATTTTCTCATTTGTTTAAGGTTTTTATATCCAAAACCACCATTGTTTACACAGTGGGATAAATATTTATTTAATTGATTTATCTTCAGACCAAAGGTGAATCACTAAGATTTCAAAATAGTGAAAAATTTAAGCTTGGGGAGCAATCTGGGGTATCGATGTAGAAAGTAAAGAGAATTAATTCAAAAAAACAATTTAAAAAAACCAAAACAGGATATCCAAAATAGTAGTCAAGAAAACAATAGATCATAAACAAAAGAAAAATATTATACAACAACCAGAGCAAAAATACAGAATGAAAATTGGAACCTACAAAGGAAAATATAAAACCCTCATATCCAAATCTTGAAATGACAAATACAGAAAGAAATCATAACCTAAAAAAGTAAAACACAGGCCTACCTCACAAGGTTGAATAAAATCTGAGACACTTGGATCCAAATCTTGATGTTTTCTTTAGAAACCCTAACTAAAACCGAAAACTGGATGTTGGATGATGTTCGAGCAACTAGAGGTAGTGGGATTGTGTGATTCGAGTGGGTTTGTGTGATTCGAGCTTCGATTCACTGAGGAGGAGTGCCGACAATGGGTGGATTCTTTGGAAATCTTCTAATATCACGATGGGTTCGCAACAAGTTAGGTTTTTTTCATTATATCAGGACACTTTTATCCACACTTATTATTTAAGCACTGATAAAAGGCATATTTATCAGCATTTTTGTAGTACAGATAAATATTTATTTTACCAGTGTTTATTACTTAAGCGCAGATAAAAGATTTACAATTATAATTATAAAATAAAAATTTGTAAATATATATATATATATACTTAATCAATATATATAAATATAAATATAATAAACATATTCCTTATTTAAATAAATTTATTATAATTTAATAATTATTTAAATATATAATTATTTATTTATAATTATATAAATATTTAAAATTAATAATATTTATATCATTATATATATTTATATAATTATATATGTATGTTTCTGTGTTTAATAAATATATATATATATATATATAATAAATATATCTAAATATAAATATATTAAATATATTCATTATTTATGTAAATTTATTATAAATTTAATAATTATATAAATATATATAATTATATAAGTACTTTTAAAAATTATTTATTTATTTATAATTATAAATATATAATTCTATAAATATAGTATGTACATTTTTAAATATTTTTATTTATAAATATTTTTATTTATAAATATTTTTTTATAAATATTTTTTTACAAATATTTTTTTAACATTATTAATGAATATCTAATTTTAAGTGCATGACTGTTAAAAATGAGTAAAATTGAATAAATTAAAAATATGTACACTTTAATAATATTGAAAAAATTGATAGGTTTTGTGTGTGTGAGTTGTATATAAAAATACATTAATTATGTATATGTTAAATCAATATAATACACATTTGATCTATGTTAAATTAAAAAATCAAAAAACATTCAATTATATGTCCATTACTCTATGCTATTAGTCAGTATTTTTAATTCATATTAATTTTTAATTATAAACCATTATTCACTAAATATATGACTATTTGATGTAAAGAATGTATATATTTTTTAATATATAAATCATATTTATATACATTAATATATATCTATATATTTAATATATACTATTTATTAACATTATCAATAATCATCTAATTAATAAAATGTATAATATTTTTCTCAATTAACTTATTTTTAATTTTAATTTTTTAATTTTAATTTTTCATATATATATATATATATATTTAATACATAATATTTATTAGTATTTATAATTTATATATAGTATAATAAATTTATTTATTTTTATCAATAATTATTTAATTAATAAAAAATTTAATATTTTTTTAATAAAATAATTTTTTATTTTTTATTTATTTAATTCTTTAATTTTATTTATTTGAACCTTTATCAGTGCTAAAAAGACATTGATAAAGGACTCCTTTATGAGTGCTAAAAATATAGCACTAATAAAGGGTGCCCTTTATCAGTGCTAAAAATAAAGCGCTAATAAAGGGTTAAATTTATCGGTGCTTTCTTTAGCGTCGATAAAGGTGACATTTATCAGTGATTTTTTCTAGCATTGATAAATACCAGCGCTTTTAAACACTGGTTTTGTAGTAGAAGTGGAATATAATTACAAGATCAATGATGATTTTAATCCTACCCTATAAGGACCAAGATTGTTTTTGATCTCGGATTAGAGACTGATAAAATTATGGCTTATTCTGATGAAGAAGATAAAGAGGCTACTTCTGTTGAAGATGAAATTGATAGAGACATTGCTAAAATTCCTTTTGTATCTTATCAAGATATAAGTCCACCTACTTCTCTCCCTATTAGAGAGAGTATCTTGAGTGAAGGATAAGATGAAGAGACTAAAGTCTCTAGAGAAGAATATATTTAGAGTTCTTCAAAAACATCTAAATAATTTGTGGAAGTTTATGATGATGAGAATATAGATAATAGTGATTGTGGAAATGGTGATAGAGCTCATGAATCATAAGTTCATCATGATTATGATGATGATGATGATAGTGATGGTGGTGCTGATGATGATGATGGTGATGATGATGATGATGATGATGATGATGATGATGATGATGATGATGATGATGATGATGATGATGATGATGATGATGATGATGATGAGAGGGATCAGTCACATCATTTATCTCATGTTGGTTCTTTTTCTTCTAGGTCACTTGAAAGGCCATTTTTTATTCAGCCTGCTGGTGATGATGCTACTGTTAGAGGTAAGATGTGGGCATATTTTGAGGGGGAGGAATCCCCATGTTCTACTAACTAGAAGTTGGTATAGAGGGATGAGCCAACTGCATATGCTAAGGATGGAGATGCATCAAAGGGGGATCCCTCTCCAGGTTATAAATTGCATGTATTTTCTTATATTAACTTAAATGGTGAGGATAGAAGTGATGATGATCACAAAAGTCCAAAAGATCATAGTGTACCTACTATTTTGGATATTGAATCAGATATAGAGGGATTTTTTAGTGGAGCAGATTGATGATGTTGGTCATCTTTAGGAATTTCCTTCTGATGCTCCACCTACTATATCAGATCATAGAGAGGTTGTCATTCATAGTCTATAGAAAGTACCTTCACATATCCCTATTGTTGTTCCTATGAATTTATAGTATCTTACCAGAGCTTATTTGTATGTCTTCATAGAGAGATTAATTTCTGATTTTAGTGGTATTTTGAGATTTAAGCCTCCTCTTATTACTCATCTTAGTGAAGCTGATTCCAGACATCTTTTTGAGCTAGTCATTTTCCATATTCAACCGAAAATGATTTTGAACATTAAAAAGTTTGAAATTGAGAATATGATATTGGACAGTGAGTTGGAATATATGATATCTATTATAAATGAGATGAGTTCCTCTTTTGTTTATATCCAATATACTCATTTGGAGAAGTTAGAGAGATTACCATCTTCTGTTGCTTCCACATCCATTGATCCACCTCCTTATTCCTCGGTTGATGGTGAGTTTATCAGGGATATAATTAGAGAAGAGTGTCATTACATCATGGGTGATATCCATACATCTCATTTGGAGTACCTTCACCAAATCATACAGCATGGTGATCATATATATAAACTATAAAGATAGTGTTTTAATAAACCTTGAACTTGTAGGTAAATCATTACTAAGGATATCAAATAATATCTTTACAAAATATATACAAATCATGAGTTGATTTATCACTTTATGTTTATATCTAGAAGATTAATAATTCCACCTATCACTAGGGACATCAAGGAACAAGTAGACCAGTTGAAATTCTTGGATCCTCTACTCAAGTTTTTTATGGAGGAGAAGAAGTAATTATTCAGTGCTATAGAGAGATGTGGAATTATAATCATGGATTTTTTGAACCTCATGAATCTATTTCTTTAAGTTTATGGGATTGAATTTGTTTTACCTGAGGGTATTATTATGACTTCCCTTACCTCTGAACTATCATTTTCACATTTACTACCTCAGTATTAGTCATTCAGTATGACTCCATCTAAATCTATTAGACATCATAGACCAGTGGTGATCTAAGAGCCTCCTACCTCTACATCTGTACCCTCAGCCTCTACCTCAGTGCCTCCTACCTTTGGAAAATGAAAATTCCATATTGATACTTCATCTCAAAGTGCTAAGAGTGACTCTAATTAGTATTGGTATTTGATAAGGGAAGTGTTTTATTTTATTTTTTATTTCCTTTTCGGGCTATAATATTTTTTAATCATATATTTAATCATTTTCCTATTTTATTAATTTATTTATTTGTATGAATTTTACTTTTATTTTTTTATAATCCCAAAAGGGTAAGATCTTGTTTATGTCATTTAAATTTTAAGTTTCAAAGGTCTATCTTTCCAAATTTAAGTTTAATTTTTTAATTCTGTAATTCTGTTTCAAGTGATTCTGTTTCAAAATTTAAACTTAGTATCATACATTTTTAATTTGAAATGTTAAGTAGACTATTCCTTTTCAAATTCATCAATTTATGCCTATTTGTTTAATATGGTTTATAAAATTACATGATTTATGATCATCAAAAAGGGGGGGATTGTTGGAACCTCTTTATTTTAATGATCATAAATCATGTTTATTATGTTTCTAATGAGATTATTATTTTATGGTAGTATATTATTTTATAAAATAATATTGGAAGAAAATTGGAAAATTATAGAAAATAACTATCATTAGTTCAAATTTCTTACCATTAGTTCAACTATGCCACCGCCAGATGTGTTCTATTATTAGTTAAAATATTCCACTGCCAGATGTATTCCACTATTAGTTCAACTATTCCACTACCATATTTTTAATATCATAAAACTTATGATACCATCATATTTGTGCCAATGTTACTTCAATACATACCACAGTCGTAGTCCATGCCACCTCTAGGATTATGAAACCTCCAGACCTTCCACCACCAGGTTGTGCCACTATCAACTATGATATTATCGGTTTGTGCTACCACCAGAGGCGTGCTACCATTGGTCTTTGCCGCCATCATTTTTTATCCAGTTTCAGTTTTCTATTGTCATTATTTTGTACTTGATTCAAGTTTTATGACTTTGGTGGCTAATTTATGGGATTTAATGCAGACATACTCACGTGGATTTGTTAATGTTTATTCCTAAACCTTTCCATAGATGTATTGAAGAAAAATTCATAAGTTTACTAGTTTTTTTGTCTTTATAGGGATCCAATAAATGTTTATTATTATTCTTCAATGGATAATAGTACCTATAGAGCTATATATTTTGGAGGAATCCATTTTTGAATGTGTCTTCCAATGAGATACTTGAACCCATATACATATTGATAGATACATGTGAGTGTGAAAGTGTGGAACATTTATAAGATCATTAACCATTCATACACTAAATCAAGAGAAGTTTTTCAAAGAATCTAAAGACATAAAAAAAGAACTATAAAACTCTTTGTTTTCCTAAAATTTCATAGAAACATGTTTTATCTCCTATCTAAGAAAAATACGAGGACCCTCGAGCATCTGAAGCTATTTAGATCTAGCATCACAATAAATTTTATCTCTTTTTAATTGATCATTATGATTTATGCATTACTTTTGAGTAGTGTGATATTATACTCTTTTTATCTATATGCACTAACTCATGTGCTTTAAATGGAGTGTGTTAGAAACACTCTCTCAAACTTTTACAATTTTGTATACCCATGAAAACTATGAAAGATTTCATGTGTATCGTGTATTGATTTTCTTCCCACATATAACTATGGAAAAATCTTTGATCCTAGATAGATTTTATGATGTTTTTTGTGTCACGACCTGTCCCCTGAGGCCCGTCCCGTGACTACCCCAAACCCACCTTCCATAAGCCAGGGGCTAGCGACTTGCACCAAAGGCGTAATTCCCAAAAACTGGGAAGGAATTTCCTTTATAACCTGTAAATGCACACAATAGAGCACACAGCTGGATAAAAAACACTAAGTAAACTATATAAAAAAAGAGTGCTGAAATTAAAAGGGGCTGGAATATAAGTCCAACAGACAAAGGTACAAGTACAACTGAAAACAATACAATTGAAGAAAAAGAAAGAAAACCAGCTACTGGGTCATCCTCCGGGATTCCTACCTTAAGGGTAGGTATAGATAACCTCCTCAGCACTCCACGTCCGTCAGTATATTCCGTGTACCGACTCATCGTAAGGTCCACCTATAGGTATCTTCTAGTCCTGTTACTCTCAGCCACTATCAATGTTGTCTGTCGTCTGCATCCAACACAATGAGGTGCGGGCATAGCCCGTGCAGGGGTGAGTATAACGATACTCAATAGGGACCTCGAGACCCTCAAGATATCAAAAAATATAACAAGGATAAACAACAAAGTATAAAATCAATAAATAACCTTACTTAGGTATATGCCCATATATATACCTAAGTTATCAAGTGATCCATCTCAATCATGAGGAAAACACAGAAAAACTTACTCATCTCAACCAGTATTTTATTCACATTTTCAAAACCATGGCTGCTAGAGAACTCCTCCTCTGTCGAGTACAGTGGGTCTTCCATGACACAAAGAACTCTTCCCACTAACCTTGGACTACTGAGGTACTCCTCCTATCGAGTACCGTGGGTCTGCTCTGACACACAGAGGCACTCCCCACTGTGGGTTTGCCGCCACAACCAGGCACTCCCCCTCATAGCCTGTAGAGGTACTCCTCCTGTCGAGTACCGCGGGTCTGCCGCCACAACCAGGCGCTCCTCTATCATGGGTCTGCCGCCACAACCAAGTGCTCCCCACTGGCCTAGTCGAGTCACTCAGATTCAATCGGTCAGCAGTTGTCAAGTCTTAGCCAGCTACTAGGTCTCCACACTCTGCTCACTCGTCACTAGAAGGATCTGCTCCATGAGCTACTGGTCAATACTAAAACTGTCACAAATTCCCAAGAAGAAGTATCTCGAAGGGCATCCATGTCATAGGGGTATCAACACAACAGACGGCGTGTCAATCGGACGCTCGGTCTGTGAGTTATTAGCCTTTTAGTCTCGAGGGCCCGGTTGGATTCGTACATGATCCAACTTGACCATATCTCAACTATACCCCAAACTCCAATAGGGTATACTCAAAGATACTGTCATGCTCTAAGATTACCAGCACCACTGATGGTTCGTCAAATGGATGTATGGTGCCAAAGATATGGCCAAAAGAAAGTAAAGGGTCATAGTGGGTCTGGGTCCGGTCGGACCCACTGGGCCCAACCCCATCCGGGCCAACCCAGTTTGAGATGACCTGGACTAACCCATTGGGTCTGGCCCAGCCTGGCCCACTGGGCCCAACCCAGCAGGTCGCAAGGAACCACGAAGAGTCGTAAGGGCGCGGGGAAGCTCGGCCCGGCTTGGGGCGGCTCGGCCTGGAAGGGAGCTGCGATGGGGTTGGTTCGGCCGGGGCGCCATGAGGGCACAACCGGTTCGGCCGGGGGCAGTGTGGCCGAGGCACAGGGGCACGGCCGGCGTGACAGGTGAGGGTGGCGTGGCCAGAGAGGCGGTGAGGGCGGCGCGGCCGGTGAGGCAGCATGGCCGGGGCACGGGGGCTGGTTCGGTTGGTGGTCGGAACATCATGGGGGTGGCGCAGGTCGTTTAGGACACGGGTGGCGTGGGCGTTTCCTTCGTCGCCTTCATCATCGTTTCGTAGAACACCACAAGGAAGATCGGCGGGGGGGTTGGGCCATGTAAGTTTGGCCCGCACCCTCCGCATTTAGGGTGGTAGCAATCGGTTCATCAAGAACAAAGCACAACGACCTTCTTGCAAAAGGAAAACATCTTCGTTATTCATTTTGAAATAAAGGAAGAACATGGGAATAAATCATACTTAAATAAAATTAAACCTTTACCTTTTTTCAGTGTTCGTTGACCGAGTCATGGGGAAGAAGACGGAGTTTTCGTCGTTCGTCGCATCTGCCGCACACTTCCAATCCCGAGCTCATGCGTTGGTTTGTTGACGATGATGAGGAGGGAATGTCGGTCATCAAAGACATCCCACATCAGTTTCTTCCACAAGGTGCTTCTGAGGAAGAAGTCGAAGACGCTCCTTGTTGGCCTTTTTCATTGGAAGAATGCATTCTTCGTTCTTCGTTGGAGAAACTAGTTCTTCATTGGTGAGATCTTTTCTCTCAAAATCTCCTTCCTCCTTTTCCAACAAAATAATAGGTAGACAAGAATAATAGATTATAAAATCTATTAAGTCATTGGAATAAAATTCAAAAAGTATAATTAAACACTTGGTTGTCACATTAATGGCATGTGCGTTGGCACAATCCAAGTGGAGGAGGTCAAGAGGCTCTCCCTCGTTTATGAGGGAGTTGAGAGGTTTTACTCAATTAATTGGGGGGTTTAGTCCCGGGTGGTCCCCACACCGTAACCTCTTATGGGGGGTTAGGTTAGGGTGGTCCCCACCACCATAACCTCTCATGGGAGGTTAAGGTGTGGTAGTCTCCACCTCCAACTTCCACTTGGGTGGTTATAAAAGATAAAATAAAATAAAACATGCATTTATTTTATTTTATTATTTCCATGAAAAACCCCAAAAACTAACTTTCACCCTCACCCAACTATCGTCTAGGTGAAAGTCTTCTTAAGAGAAAACCAACACTGCGAGTTCAACGGTGCCCTTGGATTTAAATTCTGAGCACCGGTTCAAAAGTTAGAAAAACCCACTTGTAAGTTTATTGAACATACCCGAACAAAACTTCAGAAATTGATTTCGGGCACACCGGGCCTCAGAATCACGTGCCTTCAATTTTCACGGACTCATAAAATTCCTATATATTTAAAAAAAATACATGGAAATTCTGGGTCTTTACATTCTCCCCACCTCCGGATTTACGTCCCCGTAAGCTAAAACTCAAACTTGGTAAACAAGTGGGGATACTGAGCATGCATCTGAGCCTCCCTCTCCCATGTTCTCTCTTAGAGGTTCCCATGCTGCCAGCAAATGCGCACCAGAGGTATCGACCGTCCATAAAGGACCCACTCCTGTCGATCCTCAATCTTTACTAGAACATCCGTAAAAGTCGCCACATCATCGACGTCCAGCTCTCCATGATCGATGATGTGAGAAGGGTCATGCACCTATCTCCTCAACTGGGATACGTAGAAGACGTCATACACCCGATGCAACTGAGGTGGAAGAGTTAAGCAATATGCATCCTCGCCAACTCTACTGAGGACCTGAAAAGGTCTGATGAATCTCAGAGATAACTTACTGCCTCATCCAAATCTCTATAGACCTCGTTGATGTGAGACCCATAGAAAGATTTGGTCTCCATCCTCAAACTCTAGAGGTCTTCATCTCCTTTCTTCATATGACTTATGCCCTCTCTATGCAGTCTTCATCTGCTTCTGGATGATCTGCACCTTATCTGTGGTAGCCCATACCTTCTCTGGTCTCACTAGTGCTGACTCCCTTGGGTTAGTCCAGCACAAAGGTGATCTACAAGGTCTCATGTATAATTCCTCAAAAGGTTCCATCCTAATGGTGGAGTGATAGATATTGTTATATGCAAACTCCACCAAAGGCAAGTGATCCTCCCAGTTGCGAGCGAAGTCGAGGACACAAGCACGCAGCATGTCCTTGAGGGTCTGAATGGTCCGCTCAGTCTGGCCATCCGTCTGAGAATGGAAGGTGGTGCTTAAACGAATCTGCATCCCAAAATCTTCCTGTAACCCCTTCCATAGCCGGGAAGTAAAACTTGTGTCACGATCGGATACAATCATCGAAGGTACTCCATGTAATCGTACAATCTCCTACACATATAGGCATCCCAAACTCTCTACTTAACCCTGCTCTCTAATTGGTAGGAAGTGGGCCGACTTGGTGAGTTGGTCGAAGAGCACCAAAATAGAGTCATTACCTATGGATGTACGTGGAATTTCTATCACGAAGTACATGGATATCCCATCCTACTTCCACTCTGGGACCTCTAAAGGCTGAACCAAGCCTGCTGGTACTTGATGCTCTGCCTTCACTTGCTAAAAAGTGAGGCACTGAGGAACAAACTCTACTACAACTTTCTTCGTTCTCATCCACCAGTGTTTTTTTCATATATCATGGTACATCTTATCCACTCCTGGATGTACCGCTAGAGGGGATGTGTGGAAGTCCCTCAACACTTCCTCCTGAAGTGACACTGGTACCATAGTACATCCTCTAAAGAGGATGATGTTCTCCCCACCTTTAGAAAATCCATCAGTGTCTGCCCTATTGATATCTGATCATGTCGTGTCTCGTAGTCAACATCCCCATGTTGTGCCTCCCTGACTCGCTGAAGAAGTGGGGAGTGACAGTAAGAGACTGAAGAAAAACTATTCCATCCCAATACACAAAGGATGTCTGCAAAGCGGTCAGCTGCTTCATTGCCTCGCCTTGAAGTTATATGCCAGATCTCCTACTGAGTGCATCTGCAAAAAAGTTCCCCTTCCCAGGAGTATAGACTATCTTGAAGTCATAGTTCTGGAGGAACTCAATCCAATGTTGTTGTCTCAGGTTCAGGTCCTTTTGAGAGAAGATATACATGAGACTCTTGTGATTTTAGTACACTATAAAATGTTCGTGCATCAGATAGTGATGCCACATCTTCAAGGTGAAGACCATTGCTGCTAACTCCAGGTAATGGGTAGCATAGTTATTATCATGATATCTCAGCTGATGAGATCCATATTCAATCACTGCTCACTCCTGCATCCGGACACATCCAAGTCTAGTCCCTGATGCGTCGTAGTAGACTGTGTACCCTACGCCTTCCTTTAGAAGCCTCAAGATGGGGGCACTAGTCAGCCTCAGGATCAGCTCTTGAAAGCTCTGTTGGCATCTCTCTGACCACACAAAGGGTTGCCCCTTCTTCGTCAAGGCTGATAGTGGTGTTGCAACACTGGATAAGTCTGGTACAAATCTCTGATGGTATCCAGCCAAACCCAGGAAACTCTGTACTTCCATCACACTCCTGGGTGGCTCCCAAGAAAGTATCACCTCAATATTCACTAGATCCACTGCAACTCTAGCCTCCAAGATGACATGACCCATAAAGTGAACCTCTCGGATCCAGAACTAGCACTTTGAGAGCTTACCATAAAGCTGGTGCTCTCGGAGTGTGTCTAGTACTACCCGCAAATGATAGGCATGCTCCTCCTCAGTAGTCAAGTATATTAGAATGTCATTGATGAAGAATAAAACAAAGTGATCGATTGATGGCTGGAATATCCTTTTCATGAGTCCCATGAACACTAATGGATCATTGGTTATGTCGAATGGCATAACCAAGAACTCTTAGTGGTTGTACCAACATCTGAAAGTTGTCTTCTGCATATCCTCATCTTGAACTCTGAGCTGGTCCTTATCTGAGTTCTATCTTCGAGAGCCACCATGATCCCTTCAGCTGATCAAAGAGGTTTTCAATCCTCGGGAGTGGGTACTTGTTCTTCACGGTCACCTGGTTCAGGCGTTAGTAGTAGACACAAAGCCTCAAGCTCTCATTCACCTTCTTGGTGAATAGAATCGGGGCTGCCCAGGGAGAAACACTGGGCTAGATGAATCCCTTCCATTTGATGTCCTCTAACTGTACCCACAACTCACGAAGCTCCACGAGAGCCATCCGATACGGTGGTGTAGATATCGGTGTCATCTAGGGGTACAGGTCAATGTAAAAGTCCACCTCTCTACGAGGAGGTAGACCTGGAACATCATCAGGGAAAACATCCATGTACTGGTCCACCACTACAGGATAAGTCGGAATCTCCACATCAATAGCTCTGAGGGTAAGGCTAGCCAACTGATGAGTGATCGGCTGCACTGTCCTCCAAGAAAGTTCATCTTGTTCTGCAAAGGCTCCATTCTCACCGGTGAAGGTAAACCGGGTCTCATACATACAAACACACCACACTTTGTGCCTAATATAGTCTATCTGAGCATGGACTGTAGATAACCAGTCCATACCCAATATGACATCATAAGGCCTCGATGCCGCTAATAGGAGATCCCAACCGAAGCTCTTGCCTCCTAGAGTAAGCTCGCACTGCCAGAACCAGTGTGTAATCATCGAATCTTCTCCTATAGAAGTCTCTAGCCATAAGGATTGAGCCAATGGCTCCGTCGGAATCTCCGAGCTCCAAACCAGGATAGTGGAAATGAAAGAGTGATTGGCACTTGTGTCTATAAGTACTGCATCTATGGTGGAGTAGACACAGATCGTACCTTGAATCATCTCTGGAGCACCATGATTGTATGCCTAAACTTCCAGGAGATAAGATCTCCCCTGTCCACATGCTCCCTACGGTCGGGGTGGACCTCCTGATGGTGGTGGTGGTAATACCTCAAAACGCTTCCCACCGCCAACTGCACGACCAGCTCCTCTGCCATGTTCGCCTACTCCCTGCGAACCGCCTCGATCAAATCTAAGTCTCTACCTAGGTGGTCCTTCGACTGTCTACTGATCATCCAAATGGCGGGTGGGGTAGTCACGAGCCATGTGACCCTACCCACCGCATATGTAACACTGCCTGCTCCTGGCATGTCCATCTCCTCTTCGGGTGCTCTGTACAACTGATCCTGAGTCATGCAGTCATACACTTGTAGGTCTGGTCCTCTTGGACCTCTGCGACATCTATCTACTGCCTGCTGCAGAAGACTCCTCTATGTGTCGACTGGTGGTGGATCTCACTACAGGAGAATGCTCAGCAAGGAAACTCTCCACTAGGAGGGCTCTCTCAAACACCCCTGCCTGTGTCGGGATGCTAAGTGAGATCATTGGAGATCTGATCACCCGTCTGAGACCCTGCTCAAAGTTCCGGGCCCTAAATAATGGGTCTCACCCCATATCAGTGGAGTAGCATGAGAGGTCTTTGAACCTCACTGAGTACTGAGCTACAATCATGATGCCCTACTGCAGACAAAGTAGCTCTTATATACACACTATGTAAAGAGTCACTGGGATAAACTCTGCCCAAAACAGGCTCTCAAAGTCTGCCCCGAGAAGTGTCATCTCATCGTGGACCTGGAGAATCAAGCTCCACCATTTTCCCACTGCTTCCTGTAGAAGGTTGGCAGTAAGTATCACCATGATATTTGCTGGTGTCCCTACCAATCGGAAGACTCTCACCACAGCCTCCAGCCAATCCTCAGCCACCTATGGGTCCGTATCTCCACTGAAACTGGGTGTCCTCTGGTGCTAGAACTCGTGCAATGAACTCAAGTAGCGTGCACTATTGGCTGGTGGGGCTGGTGGCATCGGTGGCCCAACAGGGAGTGGTACCGTTGGTGCCTCCGCTGGAAAAGGGCCCTACACCGAGGCCTCATCGCTCAGTGGGATATCTGAGCATACAACTCTCGGAACTCTAACCGATTGTCCACAGGGAGGCATCCTGAAATAAATAGATGTGACACGGTCAAAACATTATACCTGGTGAGCTGACCTAGTTGAGCTAACTTAAAGAAAACTTTTGAAAACACACATGCAATCTGTGTTTTCGTGCACTGAGTCAGAAATCAGAAGTCAGGGTCCTGTTGTATGGATACATCAGTCGCCACACCAACACTGGACTCCCTGAACTGAAAACCACACTCACTACACTTAAAACTGTTGATTCATGGAAAATATCATAGTCCTAAGTTCTACGGTAGAACCGACTCCTCTGATACCAATTTATCACGACCAGTCCCTCAGGGCCCATGTTGTGACTACCTCAAGCCCGCCTACCATAGGCCAGGGGCTGGAGACTATCACCAAAGCCGTAATTCCCTAAAATTGGGAATTCATTGCCTTTGTAACCTGTAAAAACACACAAAAGAGCACACAGCTGGATACAAAACACTAAGTAAACTGTATAAAAAAAGATTGTTGAAAGTAAAAGGGGCTGGAATACAAGCCCAATAGACAAAGGTACAAGTTGAACTAAAAATAATACAACTGAAGAAAAATAAATACAAGCAGATATTGGGTCATCCTCTGGGATTCCTACCTGAAGGGTAGGTATAGATAGCCTCCTCAACACTCCACGTCCTTCAGTCTCTTCCATGTACCGACTCGTCGTAAGGTCCACCTTCGGGTACCGTCTAGTCTTGGTACTCTCATCCTATGTCAACGTTGTCTGTTTTCTGCATCCAAAAAAATGAGGTGCGGGCATAGCTCGTGTAGGGGTGAGTATAACGATACTTAGTGGGACCCCGAGACCCTCAAGGTCTCACAAAATCCAAAAAGGATAAACCACAAAGTATGAGATCAATAGATAACCTTACTTAGGTATATGCCCATACATATACCTAAGTTATCAAGTGATCCATCTCAATCATGAGGAAAACACAGAAAAAATGACTTAGCTCAGCCAGGATTTTATTCACATTATCGAAACCATGGATGCTAGAAAACTCCTCCTCTTTCGAGTACAGTGGGCCTGCTGCGACACCAACTGCCCTTCCCACTAACCTTGGACTGTTGAGGTACTCCTCCTGTCGAGTATCGTGGGTCTGATGCGTCACACAGAGGCACTCCCCACCGTGGGTCTACCGCCACAACCAGGTGCTTCTCCTTCGTGGGTCTACCACCACAACCAGGCCCTCTCCACTGGGCTAGTCGAGTCACTCTGAGTCAATCGGTCAACAGTCGTCAAGTCTCAACCAGCTACTAGGTCTCTGCACTATGTTCACTCATCACTGGAAGGATACGCTCCATGAGCTACTGGTCGATACTCCAACTTTCAATAATTCTCATGAAGAAGTATCTCAAAGGTACGCTATGTCATAGGGGTCTCAACGTAACAGACGGCGCGTCAATCAGATGCTCGGTCTGTGAGTAATTAGCCTTTTAGTCCTGGGGGCCCGGTTGGATTCGTACACGATCCAACCTGACCGTATCTCAACTATACCCCAAACTCCAATAGGGTATACTCAAAGAGACCGCCATGCTTCAATATTACCAGCACCGCTGATGGTTCATCAAACGGGCATCCGGTGCCAACGATATAGCCAAAAGAAAGTAAAGGGTCATAATGGGCCCGAGTTCGGTCCGACCGGGTCAGACCGACCTGGGCCGACCCAGTTCGGCTTGACCCATCCAAACCCGTTGGGTCTGTCCCGGCCTGTTGGGAGGCCCAACCCATTACGTTCGGCTCAGTAGGCCATGAGGAACCATGGAGATCCGTAAGGTTGCGGGGCATCTCGGCCCGTCCTAGGGCGGCTCGGCCCAGAAGGGCACCGCGAGGGGCCAGTTTGGTCGAGGCTCCGCGAGGTCACGGCCGGTTTGGCCAGGGGAAGCGCAGCCGGGGTGTAGGGGTGCGGCTAGTGCGGTCGGCGAGGCGGCGCGGCCGGTGAGGGCAGCACAGCCGGCGCTGCGGTGCGGCCAGCGAGGGCAGCACGACCGGCGCGGCAGCACGATCGGTGAGGGCGGCGCGGCCGGTGTGGCATCGCAGCCGGCGAGGTAGCACGTCCGGAAAGGACAGCGCATCCAGTGAGGCCGTGCGACTGGGGTGAGGCGTGGCGCAGCCAGGGCGCGGTGCGGCAGGGGCACAGGGGGCCAGTTTGGTTGGCGGTCGGAATGCCACGGGGGCGGTGCAGGTCACTGAGGCTGCGGGTGGCAAGGTTGTTGCCTTCGTCGCCTTCGTCTCCATTTCATATAACACCACAAAGAAGATCAGTATGGGGTCGTGCAATGTTAGTTTGGCCCGTACCCTCCGCATTTAGGGTGGTAGCAATCGGTTCATCAAGAACAAAGCACAACAACCATCCCAAAAAAGGAATACATCATCATTCTTCATTTTGAAAGAAAGGAAGAACATGGGAATAAATCATACTTAAATAAAATTAAACCCCTACCTTTTTCCATTGTTCATTAATGGAGTCGCGGGGAAGAAGATGGAGTTGTCGTCGTTCGTCACGTCCGTCGCACACTTCCAATCTTGAGCTCATGCGTCAGTTCCTTGACGTCGATGAGGAGGGAAGGTCAGTTGTCGAAGATGTCCCACATCAGTTGCTTCCACAAGGTGCTTCCAAGGAAGAAGTCAAAGATGCTCCTTGCCGGAATTCTTCGTTGGAAGAACGCATTCTTCATTCTTCATTGGAGAAACTAGTTCTTCATTGGAGAGAGCTTTTCTATCAAAATCTCATTCCTTCTTTTCCAAAAAAAGAATAGGTAGCCAAGAATAGTAGATTATAAAATCTATTAATTCATTGGCATAAAATTCAAAAAGGATAATTAAACACCTGGTTGGAACATTAATGGCATGTGCATTGTCATAATCAAGGTGGAAGAGGTCAAGAGGCTCTCCCTCATTTATGAGGGAGTTGAGAGGTTTTCCTCAATTAATTGGGGGGTTTAGTCTCGGGTGGTCTCCACCCCGTAACCTCTTGTGGGGGGTTAGGTTCAGGTGGGCCCCACCACCATAACCTCTCATGGGAGGTTAAGGTGTGGTGGTCCCCACATCCAACTTCCACTTGGGTGGTTATAAAAGATAAAATAAAATAAAACATGCATTTATTTTATTTTATTATTTCCATGAAAAACCCCAAAAACTAACTTTCACCATCGACCAACAATCATTGAGGTGAAAGTCTTCTTAAGTGAAAACTGGCGCTATGAGTTCAACGGTGCCCTCATATTTCAATTCTGAGCACCAGTTCAAAATTTAGAAAAATATGCTCGTACTTTTACTGAACGTACCCGAAAAAACTTCAGAAATTGATTCCGGGCACACCGGGCCTTGGAATCATACGCCATCAATTTTTGTGGACTCGTAAAATTCCCATATATTTTAAAAAAATTATATGTAAATTATGTGTCTTTATAGTTTGTATACCTAATCCATGTTGTGGATCAAATTATATGATATAATATTCTTCTTGGAAGCACGTGATTTCTAAGTGGAAGGGATTAAGTCTCATCTTGATATTGAACCCCTTTGTTATTCCTTTGTTTGTTTTGGTTTTATTTTGATATATTTTATATTCCAAATCTAAATTATCATTTGTTTTTAAATATATAAAGAAAACATATAATTTTATAGTTAGTCTTAACCTATGTTTACATAAAGGATTTTATAAAGTAAATTGGTTTCAAAAATTAAAGTAATTTTAAATATTGTTTTAACTAATCCCTAATCCCACTTTGAGAAATATTTTGAAATATCAAACTTATATTATTCTATTATTTTGATTAATTTGGACATTTTTAATTAACTTGGGGGATTTTGTTTTAAAAAATTGAAAAATATTTATTGGGAACTCAATTCACCCCCCCCCCCCTTCAGTTACTCACTTCGAACAACACTTACTCATAACCTACCCTTTGGTTTTTAATGATCCTATACCTTGTCTATATTGTTTTCAAAATAAAATAAAATCAAACTTTCATAAAATTTTGAAACAAACCATCCTATGATACCATATCATAATAACTGATCCATTCCACTATAGAACTCAAAGTGTGTTCCCAATCATCATGGGATAGAAACAAGTTTGGAGCATAAAATTATATATTTTGGGAATTATTTCACCAGATTATAAATAAAAAATAGTGATTCCACCCATAAATATGACATAACCACTCTATAAATTGGATATTTTATGCACATAAAATGAACTCTTCTTGAATTTAAAATAAACCCAAAAATCCATAACATCAACATGAAAAGATTAATAAACCATAAATATATCCACGTAAACATAACCATAAACCATAATGTTTTCATATATACAAATTTTATATATAGAACCAAGTGATCAAAAAATGAAAAGAAAGGTTAATAGGAGGCTAAATGTTATACATATTCAATTGATAATAGAGTTCTCACTATTTTTCTCCATCTCCAAACCTAAATAAAAGTTAAAAAACAACCACTGGCTCAAAGTGGTGCCTTTACTTTACCGACATCTAATAAAACCAAGACTACATACATATGAAGTGTGTATATAGGGTGTGATAGATAATTTCTAGTAGGATTCCAATGCATAAACTATGAAAAACCTTAAAAAATAAACCATTTCATGCTAGTTTTAAATACGAATATGAAATTACCATGTGAGATTTCATTGAAATCGAATCACATGGAAAACATTTATACCAATATTTTAAATCCAAAAATAAGTTCATTTTTATACATGGTAATGCATTTTATAAATGAAAACAATATAACTTATAAATAGAACTATTTTTATATTAAATATAAATAAACTATATTTATGAAATTATTTTTGATGGAAAAAATATTCATTTCAATAAATAAAAGTATCTTTTTTATTTTCTTTCAAATAATTCATATTTTATGAAATATAAACTAAATAAGAATAATAATGATGAGTACCATTAAATCAAACATAAATTATAATCATAACTCAAGCATCATGGGAAAATGTGTTGGTACCAAGGAGCTAATATAGGGAACAGGTAAATAGGAATTAATCATATAGCTTTTCAATGTGACCCTAACTGCATTACACCTCATTTTTCTCACGCCTCACCTCCCCGAGTAGTAAAATCCCAAACCAGATCATAATAATCCACTTATAGGATACTATCCAATGCATAATCCCAACTTGTGTAGTACTCGTCCTTTAAATTCCCCTATTGTTGCCCAAGGTCTTTCCATTGAATTCTAAATGGAGGTGAGTAATCAATTCAACATAAGTATAATATTAACATTATATGATATCACCTAATCTCTAAACACCATTTAAATAAATTGACACTTATATAATAATATTAATTCATTATCAATCTATAATGAACCAGTGTGGGTTGACCTAACACATCACCTAAGTCGTTCTGCCATAAGGCCCAAGGTGCATTATCGATTACTCTAGGATAGAGAAAAGCATTATGGTATCAAAAGTGAACATGTGGGAATTCTTTATCCATCATTAAAACCTGTGTAAACAATGGTTCCAACCAATAACTCTTCGTGAGGTTTCTAGGAATTGAAAAATCATACCATAATAAAATAAATAGATATAAAACAAGAACATTAAAACATGGAATAACAATAAAGTAACAATACCAAAAGTTGTTACCAAACAGATTTCCACATAAAATAAACGATTTTGGTATTAAAATATTTTACAATAAAAAAAAGAATACAACTGAAATAAAAGAAGGAGGTCGAGGAGTTCAATATACTGCATAACCCAAACTATTTAACCTAACTTGAGAGACAAAAACCAACATCACCATCGTGTGAATCTCAAGTCACCACCATGAAATCAAAAACACACACTTCCCAATGGAGAGTGGTAGAAAACCAACTTGCAATCCATAACCTAAGAACTTATAGAAAATATAAAGACTACAAAACCAAAAATGTGAGTATGTATGGTGTGAGATAAAGGCTAATGGGATACCACCATGAGTCCATTAGATTTATTTTTTAAAGAAACTAGGTCCACCGGTTTGAAATTAATAGCAAATAGGTTTTCATTCCCTTTATACAAAATATAAATAAATATACAAATCCATATATCATTTATTTAAAAAAAATATTTTATAAAAAAATCCTTGATGTGGACTTGACTAGTTAATGTCATTTTAAAAACATCCATTGCCTTTTTAAAACAACTAGAATTTCAAAAATAAACAAGTTTATCCTTATATTTTCATTTAAAAAATCCCTTTTAAAAAAACCATCACATGGTTTAAAAATTTTTAAAAATAAACATTTCACAAGGCTTGTATTTAAATTAACCACCTATTTCCAATATATAAAACATAACACACACACACACTCAACATGAGTATAAGAAAGGGGAAACATAATAAATTTAAAATCTATAAAGAGTCGTGAAAATGAAAATAACAACATAAGTCAAGCCTTAAAATAATAATTCTAAAACATAAATAACCAATATGTCAAAATAGGATAAAAGTAATAGATGAGCAACTCATATTCCAATAAACAATAAATAGGAATAACATAGGATACATAGAATGAGGCCATAACCTATGGACTAATGGTTCAAGTACTAGACATGAAAAATTGGAACCAAGTGTCGGTAGGTTCACGGTCACATAACCTGTCACCTGAATCACTCCAACTAGTCTCATCGGTGACACCCACTAGACAATTCATAACATTTAACTATGGGATAATAGCCAGTGTGTAAATCTAAACTAGCATAGCTAACATACCTTGACTCCCCACTTAATATCTTAGGGTTTCTCATATCGTAGCTAATAAAGGTATACCACTATCAATCCAATGTCAATCACATTATTATCACATATCCCAAAGGTAATAAAACACAACAATCAAATACTTTCTCCCTCAAATACATCACATTCAATAAGGATCCCCCAACCCAAACCACATAACCATGAATCAAAATTCATATAACTATTAACACATGAACACAAGCATAAATAAGGGATGAAAAGGGGGTCTACTGGGGTTTAAACATCAATTAATAAATCACCTTCACTGAACATGCCAAATGGGACTTAGCTTTTAAAATCAATAATCGTGTATTTGGAAATCATTTTTCATAACCACTTTTGAAAATAATGCAATTTTCTAAAAAAATAATCCATAAAGCTTCAACATGATAAATTAACCAATGGATCCACCAAATAAATCAAACCAAGATGACACACCTCTAATTTAGTAAAATGTGGAAGTTTTTAAAATATGAACACCCACTTTAATCAAACATGGTAACCAATTTAAAACAAGGGAACCCCTATATAATAATAAGGAAAATCCCTTCAAAAAAAGGAATATTTTTTAAAAAATAATGTAACACCTATTAAAATAAGGTAACCACTTTTTAATAAAAGAACACTATAGTTTATAAATCTAAATTTTCCAAAATCACTATAAACCAAAAAAAATCTTATAGAAAATAATCAATGAAATTTTATCAAACACATTTAATTTATAAAATTCAATTTGAAAAAAAAAATTCATTGAAAAAAATAATTCATACATTTTTTTCTAAAGGAAAACCCAAAAAAACATGGAGAAACTTTGATAACACAAAACTAATTATTATATACATGATTATTTTAGTTTAAAAACTTTTTAAGAATTAGGCTACCAATGAACTCTTTTATAAAATGAAATGGAATTTAATCACCTATCTCAAGAGACAAAAACTTGTCTCATTTGATAAAAACCATTGGAAAATTTCTACTAAGATAGGTCATATCATTTAGAAACCAAAATACACAATTAAAAAAATCTTAGAAGATAAAATAAACCACCCATGGACACTAGGATTTTAGATTATTGAATAAAATTAAAGAAACTTTCAATTAAAGGAAGGAGGATCTTTTAGCCTTGAATCTGGATGAGATCTCCCCAATAAATAACTCCAAATCCACCTTAGAAGGGATTGGTAAGAGGTGAGAATCCCTTGGGAGGTGCCTAGGTAAAACAACTCTGAATGGGGTGGGTTATGGGAGAATCCACAAATAAAAACAAGGATAAAATACCAAAATTCCTAAAATCAAGTAAGTCTCATAGTTTATCCACATGATTTACCAAACTTTGTGGTGTTCGTGCAATCTCCACTACCCAAGACTTTTCAGGTCGCACGTTTTACCGAATCATGTAGTGGTTATGTGATTTCCACAACCCAAAAATATATATGGAACACGGTTTACCCACATGGTTTGTCAAACCTTATGTTCACCACTACCTAAAATAATTCATGTTGCACAATTTATTCATGTAGTTTACTAAACCATGTAGTGGACATATGATCACCACTACTCAAAACTATAGATAGTGAATGGATTCTACTACATTATTTCCCAAACCCTAAACCCAAGTCATGTGCCCCAGGAATATTTTCAAAAACTATAAAATTTCACCCCTAAGAACCCCAAACTCAAGGGTGAAATCGACCATATAAACATAAATATAAAAATGGAATTGTGTGATGTCATAATCCTCCACACCATACCACTTTACGACACTATAAATTCTTCTCCCATAAATTCATTGACAACATAAGTTAAGGGAAAGTTCCAGTCTAACTCACCAAAGATAAGGGCATAACCAAGGGTTTAACTTATTAGACTTAAAACCAAAATCCTAAGACATGATTATCCCAGTCCTAGGGAAAACCACTCAAAAAGATTTAATATTTACCAAGCACAATGGATCCTAGGATCCTCATAAAAAAATCATTAGTATGACCACTCCTATGGTCTACTTTAAACTCAGGAACTCCAAAAAACCCACCTATCAAAACCTAAAAGTGTTTTCTAAGTCCTTAACCAAACCAAAGTACAAACAATGCCAAAACCTCTAGGGAATCTAAGGTCACAAGAGCTATATGAAATGGTAAGTCCCAAGCCAAATAGCCAAGAAGTAAAACTCCCATGAATAAAGGGAATACAAAAATACTTACTAAAGATATCCCCACTATTTATAACTTATCAATTCCTTTTTATGGGCCACATTATAAAACATCTTCAAAGAATAAAATTTAATATAACCATCCCAGCCCCAAAACAAGGGATATAAAATAAAAAAAATAGAGATACATCACAAATATCCATTTAAAAAAATCCAATTCAAAATCACCTAACAAGGGATTATTTCTATTTTAAAACACCATAAGGGTTTATAAAAGCTCATATTCAAGGTCACATTTAAAAAACCTTGAAATTTTTCATATCCAACACTAAAAGGAACCCACATATTGAAAATTAATTTTTCCCCATGAAAAAAAACATGCCTAAATCATTCACCTTTTTATAAAGTAATTCATTATTTGGAAATTAACACTGTTCCAAAACTATTTAAATATTTTCTCAAAGATTAAAACACATGGAATTCCTTCCTTGAAAACCATTAAAAACCAAAATTAATTTAATCTATAGGAATCACTTGTTTTATAATTCAAAATCTCTTCACAAATAAAACTCTAGTGCCTAGAATTTGGTATTCAAAACAATCTTAAATACCAAATCATAAAAGGATGCTTTAAAATTTTATCAAATAAGATTTAAAACACCAAAATATTCACTTGATAAATCACAAAAAAGTATTTTCAATCACAAGAGGGGGTAAAATAATCAAAGGATGGAAAACAATAAATATTCCCAACTTTATCCATTGCATACAGTTTGGACATATAGTTTTTTAGACCATGAACTAATCATGTGAGTGCCACTAGAATTTTTCCAAAATGTTATGCATGGCATGTGAATGGTATGATAGATTTTGTGTCATACCTGTGAACCTATTGGATTGCCTCTAATTTCAGTCCAAATCTAGGAATTTCTCATGACATCTCTTAGGGTATTCCAAAAACTCAAAGTGACAGAAAACTACATCAAAATATTTTTATAATAAACCACCATAAATATGAAATTCAATATAAAAACATGACCATCCAAGGAAACTTGAGTTATAGCATGAGAAAGAGTTGTCCAAGCATGTTTCACCTACCACTAAACCTCTTACTATCCTAACTCTTGTCTATCATCAACCCTGAAATAACAAGAGGGCTCTGATACCATTTTGCAATGAATCGGATGGGGCATACCTAGCACATCACCAGAGATATTCCACCATGAGGCCTAATTTGTGTTCTTAATCACCTTGGGCTGGTGACAGTCACTAGGGTATCACAAGTGAACATGTGGGAATTATTTCACCCTCATTAAAACCCAAATCAACAATAGTTCCATCCAAGAATCTGGCATGATATTTCCATTCAATAAACTATTATTCTATAATAAAATAAATAGTTCTAAAACAAGAACATATAAACAAGACATAAAAATAATGGAATGACAACAAAATATTTTTTTAAACATTTTTCCTTATAAAAATCCGTTTTTTATGAAAATATTTTTCAATCCACAAAATAAGAAAAACTAAAATAAAATATTGAGGTTGAGGAAGCCAACTATAAGGACCTGAACTTAATGTTTACATAATCTGAAGTTTTAAGTCAATAATTAATTCTCTTTCATTTGGAGATATTTTAAGGTTTAGAGTTTTAGATTATTATGTCATAACACATTCATTACAAAATCATATATATACAAAGTAGAAACTTCCGATTAGTATACATTTTTATTATAATATAAAACTTTTGAAATAAAACATGATTTCTTTTCTAGAAATATCTTCATGACTTTTAAATTAACCTATTATTTTCCCTTACCCATCCTTAAACCCTATAAAAAAATTAAAATGTGGGTTAAGAACAAAACTCTCAGTCAGTTTCATAAAAAGAATAAGTTCTTTAGTCCAGTGAGAAAAATTAAAACCCATAAAATGTTTAACTTTATCTCAATGTTCTTTAAAAAAATTCAATAAATCATTTTCACATGAAATCACACACACTTTTTTCTAAAATAAATCATTTAAAATCCATGTAAAGAATATAAAAATCATGTAGGTAACTTGGTACATCATCATTCATATCACTCTTACAAATGGAATAGCTAATACGGTCAACTTCCATATCTAGAGTACCCAATACACTAGATAGATACCATAGACACACCCATATTGGGTTTATTATATAACCATCCATACTTTTTTAATAACATAACCACCCATACTTGGTTTATAATGGAACTATCTGTCATTGGTTTATAACGTAACCACCCATCCTTGGTTTATAATAGAACCACCCATCATTATAAAAAATTCGCAAGAACCATAACATAAGAATAAATCATGGAATATTTAATTTCTATCATAAAACCCTTTAAAACTATTTTAATACCATATGGAAAACTCTTTTAAATATCAAAATACCCATTTCTTTTAAAAATACATTTTCAATACCAAAATTTCCTTTTTATTTAAAACCCATTTTCAATAATAAAATACTCATAAAATGAGAAATATGGTTTTTCTTTGAATATAACTTGAAATATTGTAAAATAATACAAACTTAAAATAATGGTTTTGGTTGTAGGGAAATTTGTTCTCACCGAACATGCTAAAATAGAACATTCCTTTTTCATTTGTAAAGAATGTAAATAATTCCATATAAAGATTCCTTTTTTGAAAAACTTAAAAACAAAAGAGAGAATTTTTTTATAAAACTATTATGTTCATATAATTACATTTATAAAATCATTCTAAAGAAATGTAAATGAAATAGAAATAGAGTTTGAAAAAAAACATTAAAAGATGATTTTTAAAGGTACCTTACCACTTTGGAAACATTTGAATCATAAGCCCCATGAAAAAATAACATTAAAAAAACTTCAAATGTCATGAGAATATATAAATTCATGATATAAAATTTAAAATGGGTTGTATATACACCTCATAAAATAATATAGGTGTATAACCTTGAAATATATCTCAATGAAGGGAAATTGAGATAAAGTCCCTTACCTCAAGTTTTGATTCATCACACATGTTCTTTATATTCATGAATAATAAACTTATGTTAATTATTTAATTACTTAATAACCTTTTTAAGTTTATTATTCCATTTATTTCACTTATTACCATGTTATATACAATTACTTAATCAATTAAGTTATGGTCATATGTTTTGGTGATATTTGGATTATATGTCTAAAAATGACTTCGGTGGGTTGAAAATGGTCAAAGAGTTTATTATTTAAACATATCTAGAATAATAATCATGACATAATTATAATATTTATACATAATTATACTTTTTAAAACTAATCATGAATGATGTTACGATCATGGAGACCATAGGTCGTATATACGCATGAGTAACATTTTCATTTTTCAATGATCATAGGGGAAGAAGATGGTTGTTATTTTATCTTTAAAAAAGGATTATAATATTATATATGGTGACCCAAGTCTTTTAAAATTTATATTAAATGATTCTTAAACATAAATATCTATTAATACAATACAAGTATCGTAAAGTTCTGGTGTCTTTGGAAAACTAAGTTCAAATTACATCAAAAGGAACTTAAAACATGGAATACTTATTTTATTCTCCATAGTGAGCTTATAAAATCCATTTGAGATCTTAAAACTGTATGGGGTAACCTAGGGAATACATAAAGAAATGGTTGAAAAAAAATCACAGTAAGGGAATAAACATGATAAGGAAACATAATATGAGAGTAAAAGGTATAACATGATATCATAATAGAGAAGGCTCATGAGTAATTTCATGGAAGAATATTGTAACACCCCAAGCTTCTACGGTACGCTTCTCTTTGAATAATGTGATAGTGTGTGTTGTACGCAACACCGAGTTCTAACAACCAATTAAACTAGCTGTTATGAATAGTAATAACTACCTTTTGAAATTATATATATTTTATATTTTAAAATGGACTTCATTTTTAGATTCGGAATATCAAAATTAGCCTAGGGTGAAATTTTGGTACATTTCGGATAACTTTCATATTTTGATGAATAGTGAAAATTACTAAATTTTAATTAAAAACAACTTTTTTAATCAAAATAATTAATAGTGATAAATTGTGAATTTGAGTGGTTTTAAAGTATATTTAGAATATATTTTTACCATTTAATATAATGTTGGTCATTGGACATAATTTTACAATTAAACCGAACATAAACAAGTGTCAATCTTTTGATAGTTATTATCTCTTAAAAGACACGCTTTTTGTTTTGACAGCGGGAATTAATTTTAAATTAATTTCTGCCACTTCTGTGTTTTGAATTTAGGAAAATGGATTCCATATTTGGAATCAGGATGTTCAAATTGTGTAAATAGGTAACTTTTATTTTTAGACATTTTGAATAATTACTGCGGTAAATATTTTATTTACCATGGTTAAGGGTAAATCCGGTAAATAAGGGTTAAAAAAAATAATATTATAATAATACTAAATTACCCTAAAAACGTGTCTTAACCCTATTGGTTGATAGATGGTCGACCATGGGCATCTTTGTGTCAATTTTGGGACCCCAGGGATCCACTTGTAAGTGATAATGACACTTTATTTTAATTTAGTTAAAATGAATACAAAAATGACACAAGCATATATCTTTTAGAACAACAATTTTTACATAGGGTTATACATGTTGGATTTTCGATTATAAATATTCATTAGAAAGCTAAAAAGATTCCCTACATAATGATGTTTTATTTATAATTTTTATACATTTAATAATTTATTTTCTTTATGACACAATGATGATGCAGTAATTACTAAAATAGTAGAAAATTAACATAATTGATATTATAAATACCCAAATAAATATAATATGAAACTTTTAATGAATTACACTAATTTTATAGGATAATATGATATATTAGGATTGATTTAATTGACTTTTTTCGAATTAATCAATCTGTTATGAGTTTCACAAAAATCAACTATTGAATAGTGTCAAAATTGACATAAAAGAGTTCTTAAAACAAATATTATATTATTAATTGATATTAAATTCCTAAAAATCTACGGTTCGTCCAAGAGACTTATATTATGATAGGTTAATCATTAATGTACCACTTGGGGGTCGCTTGTATGTATATGGTAAGTCTATTAACCATATAATATAAAAATACAAAGAGACATTGTAAAAGTGAAACTAATTAACTTAGAGTTAATACTTAAAGATAAGGTTAATATAAGTACCCAAACCTGTCTAAATTCTATTGGATGAGTTGTTTTCGACCTATCCCCACCTCATCCTTTGAATAGTCAACTTTGGAGCCTTTGTAAACCGAATATGAATTTATTATAAATTAATATTTCTAACTTTTCCAAAGGTGCCCCTCACCCCTCTTATAAAAGGGCACTCCTCCTTCTCATTTCTTCACACTTTCAAAGCCTTTTGGTTCGGCCAAACTCTGCCCAAATACTCTCCCAACATCCCTCACTACAACCTAGAGGCCTTAGTTTGATCAGAAAGCCAAACTAAGGAGCCCTTTTGATCAAATCAAAAGGAAGAACCCGAAGAAGAGGTAATGATTTCACCACCCTTTTCTAAGTTCATTTCTTCTTCCACTTCTTCTTCCTTTGTTCTTACCATTCTGAAATAATAACTCCAGTATCTCACATATACTGTGATGTTATTATAAATATGGTACAATCATATTCAGTATTCTATCCACCCTTTGAATAACATGTCACCATACGTGCGTGCGTACGGCTTACCGTCTCCACGTCGTGGTGTAATTGTTATTCAATATAATATTATTTGGATGGATATAATAATGATGTGTAACTCATGTAAATAATAAATATAACATGTTAATGATTCTGTATGTATGATATACCATCCATTTATATATTATTTTAATATCAAAAGAATGATATTGTCGCTCGTGCGTACGTACGGACTACCGTCTCCACGAACGCGATGAGATTCATTCTCCATCGTATCCATTCAAGTATAATTATCATTTGATGATTTAAAAATGATGTTTAAGGACTGTATATCATTCTGGATATGAATAAGATACAACAACCATGGCTTATGTAACAAAACATATAAAAGAAAATGAGTAAGTTAACTCCCGAAACGACGATAATTCTAAGATATTATTAACAAATCAATGTTAAAAGATCATATATGATATCATATTAATATATATGATTCTTGTATAATTTAATAACAACTATTTCACCATTATACAGGAGGTTAACCTACCCCAACCAAGGAAAATTGCAAGGTAAGGGTTATTTCACAATCTCTTCATTATCCGAGGTTGTTTATATGTAATAATCTACTGGGATCTCTTTATCATCCACATCCATGTTTCTTAAAAATGTATTTCAAAACATTTTTACTATTTACAAGAATATGGGTTAAAGTCATTTATACCCTTTTTTGACTTTTTATAAGAGGTTTATAAAGGAATCTTTCCGTCGTTTTCAAAACAAGGTCCTTTTTAACCTTTTCGACAGAATTGAGGTAAGAATGTTTTTTTTTAACTTATACGGCGGGTGCGGTTATTTTACGCCGTTATAAAATCTTCAAAGCTTTCCTTACAAGCTTATAAGAATATTTTCAAATAAAATGTTTTATTTTATATGGATCTTAAATGATTTCAAAATAAAAGGAGATATTTCTTTAAAAAGAATTTTGATTTCATCTATGTCAACATCCTTTGATGGATTTTAAGATTATTTGAAGTTGATTTATTATGATACAAAACTTCTATATTGTATTGAAGGTTTTGTGATATGTTTGACTGTGGATGTGCTATTTTTATACCATTCATAGTTTATTGTGAAAGTATTGACATTTCGTATGCTAGTTTTAATACGAATGTTTATGTTATGTTTAAACCTTTTCATATGGGAATGCATTGGACTTAATAAGTGACGGGTGGAGCCCGCTATAGCTCCTCGATGCATCGGTAGGTCTCATGAGACAAACTAGTGTCTTGGCACAAGGCCTTGACAAAATCTTATTTGTAGTCTTGGCACGAGGCCTTGGCTATGTGGTTATGATAGTCTGGCATTATGCATTCCAACATTATGAAAGTGGTTATTGATATTGCATGTGATTATTCGATTAGTAGAATATCCATGTGAATAAGTAAATGGCATTATTTCATTTTACTTTTGCCATACTATGTTGAAGTTCAATTTTAAAAGGCTTTTGTTTTAGTTATACACTGCCTTAAATGTTTATGATTATTTTGAATGTTCCGCTATATTGTTATCCTTACTGGGCATTTGAGCTCACCCCTTTTCTATGTTTTATTTTTCCCAGGTAGTGAAGAATTAAATTATGAATGACTTGCAGGGATATTATGAGGGGTTAATAGTATGGATATGAAGACTTTGTTGTTGTTGTAGTTTTTCACTTTGAAATGTAATGTAAAACTTTATGATTATATCTAGTGTTTCCAAGGCTACTAAACCAATCGGTCTTTCGAGATTTGATCTTTCTTGTGATAATGCCAATGTTACGAAGTAATGCACCGACTCTGGGTAGCTGGGGTCGGGGCGTTACAGTTGGTATCAGAGGAAGTTTAGTACAAACCTTGGAAGCTAGATTTAGATAAACTCTGATTAGAGCACGTAGACCTAAGATGAACTTTGAGGATTAGTATAGAAGAACTTCCTAGAATTTTGGTATTGTAGAGATTTTGTGAGTTTTCCGAGCAATACATCCCTGTCTGGATACGAGCAGGTAGAGGCGGCTCTGGCACAGATGTACCTAGGGGTAAAACCCGAAAACACCGCTTTGAGCTAGACTCGAACGGGAACTGGTGCACGACAACGGGCCTTGCTGCACTCTTGGTTACGACACTCCCGGGGGATATGCTTAGGATAACTCTCATTATCTTTACAAATCATTATGAAGGGTTTATGAGTATATACTTCCTCAAAGAAAACATTTTTATGATTATGGATTATATCCATAAATAGTTCAATTTATGTTAAGTATTTTATAAGTATGGGATTATGTGTTTTGATTCATAAACTGATCTAGTTTATGCCATTGTTTAGAAATGGCGCCTAGTGGAAGAAATGGAAACCGTATCAATGCACGCACTCCATGTAGGGATTGCCCTCCTGTTCAAGATAATTATAGTGGGGCTGGTGATGCAACTGGTGCTGATCAGCTAATCACCATACTGGGACAACTTACTCAGGTTATGAATAATAACCTTACCCGTATGGAGCACCCTGATCCGCAACGTGGAGGATCAATGTTAGATCGATTCATGAGGCAACAACCACCAACGTTCAATGGGAGTACAAATCCCTTAGTAGCTGAGCAATGGATATTTTCCCTAGAGAAAATATTTCAGGCTTTGGGGAGCAGTGAAAGGGAAAAAGTTATCATGGCAGTTTACCGCCTCACTGGAGATGCTGATCAATGGTGGTCATTGATTCAAAATACAAAGGAAGATGATGAAGTATCAAATATGGAATGGAGGGAGTTCAAAGAGCTATTTTTAGAAAAATACTTCCCTCGCGACCATCGAGCAGATATGGAAAGGCAATTTCTGAGTCTGAGACAAAAGGAGGATGAGAATGTCACAAAGTATGAGGCTAACTTTACAAGGTTAGCGAGGTACGCTGGTGATTATATTCGCAACCCAAGAAGTAAGATTGATCGTTTCTTTGATGGGTTAAAACCATTTCTCCGTCGAGCATTAGTCTCACAATCCTTTTCATCGTACGAAGACATTGTCTCATGTGCTATCAAGACCGAAAAAGAATTATCTAAGTCTTATGACTTTAAAGCGAAGCAAGAGAAGAAGAGACCTGCTGATCAATCTGGGAATGGAAATAAGGGGAAGAAGGGAAAGGTTGAATATCCATCTTGTGGTAAATGCGGGAAGAAGCACCCCGGTGCTTGCCTGAAGGGAATGGGAGTCTGTTACAAGTGTGGTGAAAAAGGCCACCAAGCTCATGATTGCAAGGGGAAGAAGGAAGCTACCAACGTTCAGTGCTACAATTGCAGGGAGATGGGGCATTATTCAAATGCATGTCCTAAGCGTCAGGAGAACTTACCTCAGAAAAGGCCAAGGGATCAAGGCCAGGCTTATGCTATCACTACTGCTGAGGTAGAAGCTCCGAAAGACGTGGTGGCAGGTAATTTAATGGTTTCCTCAAGTTTAGCAAATGCATTATTTGATTCTGGATCATCGCATTGTTTCATATCTTCCCAGTTTGCTAAGAAAATTAGATATTTCCAATTTGATTTAATAAGGGAGTTGTCAGTTAAAACTCCTAAGGGAAGTATCGTTGCAACAAAGTTTTGTGAATCAGTCCCCATTAGAGCACATAAATTTTCTTTATCTACTGATCTCATCGTCATACCTATGATTGAGTTTGATATAATCCTCGGTATGGACTGGCTTTTGGACTATGATGCGAAGATTTATTGTAAGAAGAAAGAGGTTACGATTCTTGATGATAATGATAAGGAACACCTTATTTTTAGAGCAGAATCGTCACCACCTAATTCTTATTTAGATCCACCCTCAATAGCTCAACTAAATTCAATTATTGGGGAGGAAGAGAATGAAATAACTGCGGGTGAGGAAAGGAATGTTCAAATAGAGGATGTTCCTGTTGTGAAAGAATTTGTAGATGTATTTCCAGAAGATTTACCTGGACATCCTCCAGAACGAGAAGTTGAGTTTTCTATTGATTTGATTCCTGGATCAAGGCCTATATCAAAGACCCCTTATATAATGGCCACTGTAGAGTTAGTCGAACTAAAGAAACAACTAGAGGAATTGAGTAATAAGGGATTTATTCGCCCTAGTGTTTCTCCATGGGGAGCCCCTGTTCTTTTTGTTAAAAAGAAAGATGGATCTATGAGGTTATGTATCGACTACAGGGAGATCAATGCTATAACGATAAAGAACAAGTATCCCCTACCTCGTATTGATGATTTATTTGACCAACTGCATGGAGCTCAATACTTTTCAAAGATTGACCTTCGATCTGGATACCATCAGTTGTGTGTGAAGAAGGAAGACATTCCGAAAACAGCATTTCGAACCAGGTACGGGCATTACGAGTTTACTGTAATGCCGTTTGGATTGACTAATGCACCCTCTGTATTCATGGATCTGATGAATAGAGTCTTCAAGGAGTATCTCGATGAATTTGTGGTGGTATTTATTGATGATATCTTGGTATACTCCAAAACCTACGAAGATCATGAAAATCACTTGCGCATTATCTTGAAGACTCTGAGGAGGCATGAATTATATGGGAAGTTTAGCAAGTGTGAATTCTGGCTTCAGGATATTTCTTTTCTTGGCCATATTGTCTCTAAAGATGGAATCTCTGTTGATCCTTCTAAGACCAAGGCAATCCAAGAATGGCCAGCACCTATGAGTATAACTGAGGTACGTAGTTTTATTGGTTTGGCAGGTTATTATCGGCGTTTCGTCCAGAATTTTGCCCGATTGGCTAACCCATTAACAAAGCTCACACGTAAAGGGGTTAAATTTGTTTGGACAAAAGAGTGTGAAGAATGTTTCGAAGAACTGAAGAGAAGATTAGTCAATGCTCCTATATTGACTCTACCATCGGGGAATGATGGGTTCGTTATTTATAGTGATGCATCGAAGAAAGGACTTGGCTGTGTCCTTATGCAGAATGATAGAGTTATTTCCTATGCATCACAACAGTTGAAAATTCATGAACAAAACTATCCTACTCATGATCTCGAGTTAGCAGCAGTGATCTTTGCTTTGAATATATGGAGGCACTACCTCTATGGTGAAAAATGTGAGATTTATACTGATCACAAGAGTTTGAAGTATATTTTCTCACAAAAAGAACTCAACATGAGGAAAAGGAGATGGCTTGAATTACTCAAGGATTATGATTGTACGATACACTACCACCCAGGGAAGGCAAACAAGGTGGCAGATGCTTTGAGTAGAAAAGACCATGGAGTTTTGAACAATATGAGAATTGAAAGGGATCCAATTTTCATGGAGCTAGTGAAGATGGACATGGGAATAACCAAGGAAGGTGAAACATCAATGCTTTTTCAAATGGTTGCCAAACCATCTTTACTAGAAAGGATTAAGAGTTCTCAGACTGATGATGAAGAATTCCAAAAGAAGATTAAAGCTGTGAATGATGGGAGATTGAGAGACTTTGCGTATGAAGGTGGAATTTTGAAATTCGGGAAGAGACTTTGTGTTCCCAATATACCTGATCTAAAAAGGGAATTGCTGGATGATGCTCATAGTTCCAATTTCTCTATACACCCTGGGAGCACCAAAATGTATAGAGATTTGAAGGAACATTTTTGGTGGGACAACATGAAGAGGGAGATTGCTGATTTTGTGTCAAGATGTATGGTTTGTCAACAAGTGAAAGTTGGAAGGCAACAGCCTGGAGGAGTCATGCAACCTCTTCCCATACCAAAGTGGAAATGGGACAATATTACAATGGAATTTGTCATGGGGCTACCAAAGACTCCTAGAAGGAACGATGCAATATGGGTTATTGTTGATCGTCTTACCAAGTCAGCACATTTTCTTGCTATAAGAGAAGATCTACCCCTGGAACGTCTAGCAAGACTATACATTAATGAAGTTGTGAGACTTCATGGAGTACCCCTATCGATTGTTTCTGATCGTGATCCCCGTTTTACTTCAAGATTTTGGAAAAGTCTTCAGAAATCCCTGGATACTGAACTTCATTTGAGCACTTCTTACCACCCTCAGACAGACGGACAATCAGAACGGACTATTCAGACCTTAGAAGACATGTTGAGATCTTGCTCACTTGATTTTCAGGGTATGTGGGATCAATATTTACCACTAGTAGAATTTTCCTATAACAATAGCTTCCATTCAAGTATTCAGATGGCACCATATGAAGCGTTATACGGAAAGAGATGTCGTACACCAACCTGTTGGGATGACGTTGGTGAAAGAAAACTTGTAGGCCCAGAACTGGTGGAGGAAACGGTGGAAAAGGTGAAGGTAATCCAAAATCACATTAAAGCAGCTCAAAGTAGGCAGAAGAGCTATGCCGATAATCGAAGGAAGGATTTGGAATTTCAAGTCGGTGATCATGTTTTTCTGAAGGTATCTCCGTGGAAGGGAGTCATACGTTTTGGTAAGAAAGGTAAATTGAGTCCCAGGTACATCGGACCTTTCGAAATTCTAGAACGAATTGGGGTTGTAGCTTACCGATTGGCAATGCCGCCAAGTCTCTCCAAAGTTCACGATGTGTTCCGCGTATCTCTATTGAGGAAATACATGCCTGATCCGACGCATGTACTCACCTATGAGGAATTAGAACTGGAACCCGATCTGTCTTATTGCGAAGAGCCCGTCAAGATTCTTGATACGAGAGAACAAGTGCTGAGAAACCGGACGATGCGTCTGGTAAAAGTTTTGTGGAGAAACCATAAGATGGAAGAGGCAACGTGGGAACCCGAGGAACTTATGATGAAGAACCACCCGAGTCTTTTTATGCAGTAATACCCTAGAAATTGCGAGGACGCAATTATTTGAAGGAGGGGAGAATGTAACACCCCAAGCTTCTACGGTACGCTTCTCTTTGAATAATGTGATAGTGTGTGTTGTACGCAACACCGAGTTCTAACAACCAATTAAACTAGCCGTTATGAATAGTAATAACTACCTTTTGAAATTATATATATTTTATATTTTAAAATGGACTTCATTTTTAGATTCGTAATATCAAAATTAGCCTAGGGTGAAATTTTGGTACATTTCGGATAACTTTCATATTTTGATGAATAGTGAAAATTACTAAATTTTAATTAAAAACAACTTTTTTAATCAAAATAATTAATAGTGATAAATTGTGAATTTGAGTGGTTTTAAAGTATATTTAGAATATATTTTTACCATTTAATATAATGTTGGTCATTGGACATAATTTTACAATTAAACCGAACATAAACAAGTGTCAATCTTTTGATAGTTATTATCTCTTAAAAGACACGCTTTTTGTTTTGACAGCGGGAATTAATTTTAAATTAATTTCTGCCACTTCTGTGTTTTGAATTTAGGAAAATGGATTCCATATTTGGAATCAGGATGTTCAAATTGTGTAAATAGGTAACTTTTATTTTTAGACATTTTGAATAATTACTGCGGTAAATATTTTATTTACCATGGTTAAGGGTAAATCCGGTAAATAAGGGTTAAAAAAAATAATATTATAATAATACTAAATTACCCTAAAAACGTGTCTTAACCCTATTGGTTGATAGATGGTCGACCATGGGCATATTTGTGTCAATTTTGGGACCCCAGGGATCCACTTGTAAGTGATAATGACAATTTATTTTAATTTAGTTAAAATGAATACAAAAATGACACAAGCATATATCTTTTAGAACAACAATTTTTACATAGGGTTATACATGTTGGATTTTCGATTATAAATATTAATTAGAAAGCTAAAAAGATTCCCTACATAATGATGTTTTATTTATAATTTTTAGACATTTAATAATTTATTTTCTTTATGACACAATGATGATGCAGTAATTACTAAAATAGTAGAAAATTAACATAATTGATATTATAAATACCCAAATAAATATAATATGAAACTTTTAATGAATTACACTAATTTTATAGGATAATATGATATATTAGGATTGATTTAATTGACTTTTTTCGAATTAATCAATCTGTTATGAGTTTCACAAAAATCAACTATTGAATAGTGTCAAAATTGACATAAAAGAGTTCTTAAAACAAATATTATATTATTAATTGATATTAAATTCCTAAAAATCTACGGTTCAGCCAAGAGACTTATATTATGATAGGTTAATCATTAATGTACCACTTGGGGGTCGCTTGTATGTATATGGTAAGTCTATTAACCATATAATATAAAAATACAAAGAGACATTGTAAAAGTGAAACTAATTAACTTAGAGTTAATACTTAAAGATAAGGTTAATATAAGTACCCAAACCTGTCTAAATTCTATTGGATGAGTTGTTTTCGACCTATCCCCACCTCATCCTTTGAATAGTCAACTTTGGAGCCTTTGTAAACCGAATATGAATTTATTATAAATTAATATTTCTAACTTTTCCAAAGGTGCCCCTCACCCCTCTTATAAAAGGGCACTCCTCCTTCTCATTTCTTCACACTTTCAAAGCCTTTTGGTTCGTCCAAACTCTGCCCAAATACTCTCCCAACATCCCTCACTACAACCTAGAGGCCTTAGTTTGATCAGAAAGCCAAACTAAGGAGCCCTTTTGATCAAATCAAAAGGAAGAACCCGAAGAAGAGGTAATGATTTCACCACCCTTTTCTAAGTTCATTTCTTCTTCCACTTCTTCTTCCTTTGTTCTTACCATTCTGAAATAATAACTCCAGTATCTCACATATACTGTGATGTTATTATAAATATGGTACAATCATATTCAGTATTCTATCCACCCTTTGAATAACATTTCACCATACGTGCGTGCGTACGGCTTACCGTCTCCACGTCGTGGTGTAATTGTTATTCAATATAATATTATTTGGATGGATATAATAATGATGTGTAACTCATGTAAATAATAAATATAACATGTTAATGATTCTGTATATATGATATACCATCCATTTATATATTATTTTAATATCAAAATAATGATATTGTCGCTCGTGCGTACGTACGGACTACCGTCTCCACGAACGCGATGAGATTCATTCTCCATCGTATCCATTCAAGTATAATTATCATTTGATGATTTAAAAATGATGTTTAAGGACTGTATATCATTCTGGATATGAATAAGATACAACAACCATGGCTTATGTAACAAAACATATAAAAGAAAATGAGTAAGTTAACTCCCGAAACGACGATAATTCTAAGATATTATTAACAAATCAATGTTAAAAGATCATATATGATATCATATTAATATATATGATTCTTGTATAATTTAATAACAACTATTTCACCATTATACAGGAGGTTAACCTACCCCAACCAAGGAAAATTACAAGGTAAGGGTTATTTCACAATCTCTTCATTATCCGAGGTTGTTTATATGTAATAATCTACTGGGATCTCTTTATCATCCACATCCATGTTTCTTAAAAATGTATTTCAAAACATTTTTACTATTTACAAGAATATGGGTTAAAGTCATTTATACCCTTTTTTGACTTTTTATAAGAGGTTTATAAAGGAATCTTTCCGTCGTTTTCAAAACAAGGTCCTTTTTAACCTTTTCGACAGAATTGAGGTAAGAATGTTTTTTTTTAACTTATACGGCGGGTGCGGTTATTTTACGCCGTTATAAAATCTTCAAAGCTTTCCTTACAAGCTTATAAGAATATTTTCAGATAAAATGTTTTATTTTATATGGATCTTAAATGATTTCAAAATAAAAGGAGATATTTCTTTAAAAAGAATTTTGATTTCATCTATGTCAACATCCTTTGATGGATTTTAAGATTATTTGAAGTTGATTTATTATGATACAAAACTTCTATATTGTATTGAAGGTTTTGTGATATGTTTGACTGTGGATGTGCTATTTTTATACCATTCATAGTTTATTGTGAAAGTATTGACATTCCGTATGCTAGTTTTAATACGAATGTTTATGTTATGTTTAAACCTTTTCATATGGGAATGCATTGGACTTAATAAGTGACGGGTGGAGCCCGCTATAGCTCCTCGATGCATCGGTAGGTCTCATGAGACAAACTAGTGTCTTGGCACAAGGCCTTGACAAAATCTTATTTGTAGTCTTGGCACGAGGCCTTGGCTATGTGGTTATGATAGTCTGGCATTATGCATTCCAACATTATGAAAGTGGTTATTGATATTGCATGTGATTATTCGATTAGTAGAATATCCATGTGAATAAGTAAATGGCATTATTTCATTTTACTTTTGCCATACTATGTTGAAGTTCAATTTTAAAAGGCTTTTGTTTTAGTTATACACTGCCTTAAATGTTTATGATTATTTTGAATGTTCCGCTATATTGTTATCCTTACTGGGCATTTGAGCTCACCCCTTTTCTATGTTTTATTTTTCCCAGGTAGTGAAGAATTAAATTATGAATGACTTGCAGGGATATTATGAGGGGTTAATAGTATGGATATGAAGACTTTGTTGTTGTTGTAGTTTTTCACTTTGAAATGTAATGTAAAACTTTATGATTATATCTAGTGTTTCTAAGGCTACTAAACCAATCGGTCTTTCGAGATTTGATCTTTCTTGTGATCATGCCAATGTTACGAAGTAATGCACCGACTCTGGGTAGCTGGGGTCGGGGCGTTACAAATATCATAAAGAAAATGGTATCATAAGATCATGGAATAATATTAAATGTGGAATAAATATATAACATTACATAAACATGAGTCAATTCTAACTTCCTAGATAATATCACATGGTGGACAAAGTCTCATAATGTATTAGGTTTGCTCTCTCATCCCAAACATAACATCTCATGAGACTAAAGCTTTACCCAATGAATTAGAGTTCTATATGAGCACACCCATAATAACATATTCATGATATATTTTTTCCACATAAATTAATAAATCATAAGTCATAACATAATAATTATCCATGGAAATAAAATGGGTTTCATAATCTTTCTTCATATCATAAAAAAAGGAAATTTCATGAAAAAGGCATTTGAGAAATGGTCAAAATGAATGTATTACCCTATAAAAGGGTGGTAGAATAATATAGGTGTGTATTTGAGATACATACACACTATTTATAATCATTCCATAACATTAATATATAGATAAATTGAGTTAGAGAGAGAAAGTTCATAACTCGAAGGAAAGGGAGGTTTAGAGAGAGATCCCTTACCTCATGCCTGATTTTTCATGTTCGTTATTTATCATCCTGAATAAAAAACTTATATTAATTATTTAATTTATTAAGGACCTTTTAAATTTTATTATTCCTTTTATTTTAATTTTTACCATGTAATATTAAATTACTTAACCAATTAATTTCACATCGGATGTTTTAATAATAAATGGATCATATGTCCAAAATCACTTTGCTAAGTTAACTAAGGTCCAAGATATTATTAATTATTCATATAAATAATTGTAACCATGAAAAAATTATCATTTTATAAATAAATTACACTTTTTAAACCAATAATGAAATATGGTTATGAAAAATGAACTACGTGACAATCATGGAGATGGTGAGTCGTACTTAAGCATGAGTAACGTTTCCATTTTTTGAAGATCGTGATAGAAGTAAGGTAAGTATTATTTTATATTTAAAATATTATAATTATATAATAAATATAATATTATTTATTTAAATACTCTTACACATACAATCCATGTGATGTATTAAAAAAAGAAAATCACATCGCTTCGCAAGGCAGTAGTTCGTCGTGCACACGAACGATGTTATCATTTATTCAATGGATAATAAGGTAAGAAATTGTATGATATATTAATTTAAAAAAATATTTAATAAATATAATATATAAACATTAATTTATTCCTTATTACCTTCCATGAAAATCGTAAGTGAAAAATGAATCACATCGCTTCGCAAAGTGGTAGTCTACCTTACACACGATTGACGTTATCATATTCTGTAAAAAATGGAAAGTAAGAAGGTTTATATAATATTATAATTAAATAAGTATAATTATATCATTAATATAATATATAAACATTATATTTATCCTTATATCTATCTTTTGGAAGTGGTGATGGAAAACAAATTATGCCAGTTCGTGAGGCGGTAGTCCGTCGTATAAATGATCAATGGTTTCATTTCCCATTTGAGGGAGGATATTTTTTAGATAATTACCACAACATAAAAAATATATAATTATATTAAAGATACTTATTTTATTATATCATCATGATTTAATAATATTTTAAGGATTTATAATAAGAAATAAAATAAAATTCTCAGTTAAGGTCATTACCTCTTCTCCGGAAAACTTCTTTTTATTTAAAACAAAGTCTTCCTAGGTTAGATTTTTGACCAAAAAAATGATTCTATGATTAGGGATGGAATTATGGAAGTTATTTGGGAAGTTTATGTCCAAAACAATGGGTTTTTGAAGTTTTTAAAGGAGGGAAGAAGGGGTGGCCTTTTATAAGTGTGGGAGAGGACATGGTTGAAATTTTTTAAAAGAAAGAATTCCTCCCATGCTTTCATCAATCCAAAAAGGATAAAAAATGAAATATTTTTAAAAAAATATAAGATATAAGGTCAAAATATTATCATAAAATAATAATTAGACAATTTTTGGATCATCTTTAACCCTTATCTTTTTAGTTTAACCCACCAGTAAACCAGTTTTTATCAAAATCTTGGTAAATAATTTTTATTGTTTTCATTATTCATTATGGTAAAAAAGTAAGTTGAACTTATAAGATAATATAAATTATTATTATTACAAATATATAATCCATTTTTTCAAATTAAATTCACATAAGTTTCATATTTTCATTTAAAATTAAACTCACTAGCATGTTGAAAAAATGGTTTTTCAAAAGAAAAACTTTCAAATGTTGAAAAAGTTTTTATATAAAAAATCAACATGAAATTGATTCTAATGAACTAATTTGGATTGATTAATATATAATTGAAATAATTTTACTTTTAAATCCACACTAAAATAAAATAGGGCTTTTGAACTCTTTAATCAAAAAGGCATTTTTTAATAAAAATCAATATTTTTAATTATTCATCGAAAAATGAAATTGTTCATAAAAATACCAAGAATTTAACCTAAAAAAATTCACATGTATATTAAAAAAAATTAAAAAAAATTTAATAAAATTGGTAAAAATTAATTTTAAATTATGCATGCAAATTGTGACTAATCACCTTTCAAAAAAAATAGAGTTTTCTAGAAAACATTTCTTTTTCATTCAAATGGTTATTGTTTTATTTATAATCAATAGATAAACATTGAATTTATTTTATAAATTTTTAAAATATAAGATTTATAATTTATTTGGTCCTATTTATACCCACCAATTTAACAGTAATGTTATAATGGTCATGTTTAAATAATAATATTTTAATAGAGTGTCGTGTTTCGTTTAAACCTATTATTGCATGTGTTGCAAGATATTGAGGAGAATGATTTTAGTTAAAAATAAATATATCAAAAATTATATGGTTTTAAATCATAAATAAAATATTATTTGTTTAAATATACTTATATATATCATCTATTTGATTTAGTTGTGAAAAAAGAGTCACATCGATTCATGGAGATGGTAGTCCACATGTACGCACGAACAATGTTATCATTTTCAGTGTAAGAAATAAAATGATATATTATCATTTTAAAATGATAAATATGTCATTAATATTACAATTATATAATTAATATCACATATATTTATTAACTTTATCTTTATTATCTTCCATGTAAAGAGTTAGTGAAAAACAAGTCGCATCACTCATGAGTCGGTAGTCATCCATACACACAAGAAACATTATCGTATCCCCCATGAAATATAAATTAAGAATTAATATGTGATATAATAACTCCATAAGTATAAATATGTAACAAATATCATATATATACTTTAGATTCATCATTATAATAAGTATTTAGAGGTAATTATGGAAAATAAATGACATCAGTTCGTAAGGTGGTAGTCTGTTGTACACACAAATGATAATTTCATATACCATTTGATGGAATAGAAGATGTATTTAAGATATGAAATTAAAATAATAAAATCTAAGTATATATTATATATATTTTTCATTATATAATAAAAAATTAATAATATTTTAATTATTTGGAAGAATAAGTAAAATAAAAACTCATGGTTAAACACGATACCTTTTCTTCAGACAACCTCCTTAGGTTAACCCAAAAATCCATCTTAGGATGTATTTCTAATAAAAAATAATGGATCTAGGTCATGTTGAGGTAATTTAGAAATATATTTTGTTATTTATTGTCTGATACAAATGGATTTTAAGGTTTTAAGAGGAGATGAGTGGGGGAGGCCTTTTATAAGTGAAGTAACTCGCACACTTGCAATTTTTGAAAAGAAAAAGGTGTTTCCAAATTTTTCACATTCAAAAAGGATTAAAAATATAAAATTATAAATTCTTATACATTATAAGGTCTAAATATGGTCATAAAAATATTGTATACAAGTTTTTATTTCATTTTTACCATTATATTTTTAATTTAACCCCCAGTAAACTCATTTTCACCTTAACCGTGGTAATATATTTTTACTATTTTAAATATTAATTATGATAAAAAATTAAGTTAAAATTATTAGAAAATATAAATTATAATTATTCCAAATATTTAATCCATTTTAACAAATTCAATTCACTGAAGTGGTAAAACGTAATTTAAAAGTAACCTATAGACGTGACGAAAAAGCGGGTTTTCAAGAAGTGTATTTTTCAAGAAAAAGATGATTTTATATTAACTCTATGACTAATAACAATTTTATTAATATAAACTAATATTTATTTATATATAATCTATACAATTAATTTATAATATTACTCATTAATTATTATTTTAATTAATTAAAATGGAAAAAAAATTGTACTTTAAAGTGGTTTTAATAAAAACTTGTTTTTAAACCCAAAAATAAACTTATACTAAAATACAATATAAATTTGATTCAAAAGTAATTAAGTGGATTAAATATTGATAAATAATACTTATATTAATTTAAATTATATTAAAAACATAATGGGACTTTTAAATTACTTAATTTATTAAAAATAAATAACTTTTTTTAATTGGTATTTTTCACTATTCATCAAGAAATCAGTATCTTTTGAAAAATACCAAAATATCACCCTAAGTTAATTTTTATATAAGGATTTCAAAAATTAAATTCAATTTTTATCATTAAAATTTTAAAATTTATAATTTAATCTTTTAAATAAAAAACTTATAATAAAATATTTTAGTTAAAACTAATTTATTTTTTATGTAAAAATTACATAATATTTTTATAATGAATATAACTATCTAATTCATGAAAATGATTTATTTTATCATTATATGGGTTTTTAAATTATTCCCCCATTTTTTTAAATTATTTCCCCACAATTTTATTCACTTATTAAATAAGTGGGGATATATTTCCCTCATAGCACTTTCAGATTCACATATTACTTCTTTAACCATATGGTTTTTTCATAAAACCTTAATATAGTAAATCACTTTATTCTAAAAAAATAAATATATAATCAAGAAAATGAATAGTTTAGTCCTCATAATAAATTTTCTCTTCCAATTGAACTACTTCAAGGGTCAAAACATGAGATGAATCTAGGATATATTTTTGTTAACATCAAGACATGAAAAATGTTGTGTACCTAGGATAAACATGGGGGAAAAGCCACTTGGTAGGAAACTAATCCAACTTTATCTAGGATTTTATATGGTTCAATTAAACATGTACTTAGCTTCCCATTTTTACCAAAATTTATAACACTTTTACATGGAGATACTTTAAGAAATACATGATCACCTACCTTGAAAGAAAGATCTTTCCTCCAATTATTTGTATAACTTTTATGCCTGATCTAAGCCATCCTCATATATTGCTGAATGAACTGCACCATCTTGGACATTACCTCTAATAAATCTGGTCCCTTTAACTTATTTTCTTCTATTTTATCCCAAAAATATGGTGTTCGACATTGCTTTCCATATAATGCCTCAATAGGTACCATCTATATACTAGAATAAAAACTATTGATATAAGAAAACTAAACCAAAGAAAGATGTTGATCCCAAATTCCCTTATAATCCATTAAATAAGAATAAATCATTTCTTCCATGGTCAGAATCATCCACTCAGACTGTCCATCAATTTGAGAATAAAAATCAATACTGGAATTTAATTTAGTGCCTAACAACTTCTTAAAACCTTTCCCAAAATTAGATATGAATCTGGGATTATGGTCTGATATAATGGAGAGAGGAACTCCATGTAACCTAAATATATCCTTTATATATGGTTCAGAAATCTGATCTAAAGACATAGTATCTCGAATGGGAAGAAAGTGTATAGATTTTTAATTATTCAACATTATCCCAAATCTCATTGTTACCTGAATGACTCTTTAGTAATCCAACCATGAAATCCATATATATATTTTCTCATTTCTAAACCATCACAGAAAAAGTTTGAATAATTCCCTTAGATAATCATCATTTTGTTTTAACCTACTAACAAGTCAAACATTTCATGGTAAAGTCAGCAATATCTCTTTTCATTCCATCCCACCAATAATTCTTTTGTAGGTCTCTATAGATCTTAGTGCTTCCCAGATAAATGGAAAATAGTGAACTATGAGATTCATTCAATAACTCTTTATTTAAATGGAAATCACAAGGCACACATAATCATTTTCCAAATCAAAAAATACTTTCTTCGTCAATGTTAAAATTATTAAATTTTCCCTTCTTAGAAGATTCTACCTTTTCCTAAAAATCATGGTCCTCCTTTTTAGATTGCTTAATTATTTCAAACAAAGTAGACTACACTAAAAGATAAAAAAATAGCGGATATACCTATATCCACATATTCTAGGAATAAATTCATCAAATCATTAATCAAAGGGTTATGTTATAAATTTAAAATGGTTAATGTACCATTATTTTTATGACTCAAATCATTGGACACTTTTTGTTTCTTTTCTATGATGGAAATGAATCATGAAATCATAATACTTGATCAATTATAGTCATATTCTTTGTCTCATGTTCAATTCTTTATGAGTGAATATATATTTCAAACATTTGTGATCAGTATATATTTCACACCATACTCTATAAAAATGATGCCTCAAAATTTTTAAAAAAAATCACAATAACTAATTCCATATCATATGTAGGTTAATTTAACTCATGAGGTTTCAACTAATGTGAAACATATTCAATTACTCGATCATTATTCATTAAGACACAACCAAGCCCCTTCAATGAAGCATCGCTATAGTTGAAAAAATTACTATTTCTATAAGGTAGGGACAAAATTAGAGCATTCACTAATATTCTTTTTAGTTCCTAAAATTAATCATCACATTATTTTATCCAGATGAATTTAACTCCTTTTTAAGTTAACTTAGTAAATGGTCTAGAAAAATGATCAAATTTTTCAACAAAACACCGGTAGTAACCCAATAATCCAAGAAAACTAAAAAACTATATGATATTTTTGGGTCTTGTACATTCTTCAAAAACTTTTGTTTTATCATGGTAAATAGTTATTCCATATTTAGAAATAATATAACCATGGAAAGAAATATATTGCAACCAAAATTCACACTCGCTAAATTTTTTATACAGTTTATTTTCTTTTAATTTTTTCAAAATAATCCTTAGGTATCTTTCATGTTTCTATTTAATTTTAGAATATATCAAAATTTCATCGATAAACAAAACCATAAACTTATCAAAAAAACATGGAAAACTCTATTCATAAGGTCTATAAATATAGTAGGTGGATTGGAAAAACAAAAGGGAATAACTAAAAACTCATAATACGTGTATCAATTCTGAAATGTGGTCTTTAAAATATCTTCTTTCTTCACTTTCAACTGATGGTACCTCGACCTAATATCAACCTTTAAAAAATATTTTTCTCCCTTGATCTAATCAAAAAAATAAGCAATATGCGGAAAATGATATCTGTTCATTACAATTATGTTATTCAAATCTCTATAGTCAATGAAAAGTCGAATTTAACCATATTTATTTTTAACAAAAAAAATAGGAGTACCCCATAGTGAATTTCTAGGGAGAATAAAACCTTTATCTAGAAACTCTTGTAATTGATTTTTCAATTCTAAAAGTTTCACTTGAGAAATTTGATAAGGAGTTTAGAAATAGGCTTAGCATAATTCACTAAGTCAACAATAAACTCAAACTACCAGTTAGGAATAACACCAGGAAGATCATCAGGAAATACATCCATAAATTAATTTACTGTTAGGAAATCACTAATCTGGAAAGTTTCTTTCTTTTTAACAATATGAGATAGATAAAATTTTCTTCCATATCTAAAACATTTATCATCTTATTGGTATTTTATAAAAAGTATTAAATCATTGAACATAACTTTATTAGCTCTTTAATTTATCTTATCATGATAAACTAAAATCTAATCCATACTAAGAATGATATAAAACTCTACTATATCCATTTCAATAAAAAAATTATAAATTTCATCCCACTAATGACAATAGGAAAATTCTAATAAATCTTGGTTGAATTAATACTTCCACCTAGAGTTTTCACCAAAAGTTTTATCTTACTTTCATGAGGTGATATTCCTAATTTAAATGAAAAATTATCATAAATAAAAGAATTCAAAGATCTAAATTCAAATAGGGTATTGGTATAATATTAATAAACAAGTAACATAGTTGTCACCAATTCACTTGATATCCCAACATCAACCATAGTAATAGAAAAAAAATTCCTACACCTTCATGATTTTAATATTGATGATTTCCCCCCATAGTGATTAACTTTAGACACGCTTTAGCACAATTTCCCAACTCATATCAATTGAAGCATCCTACTATCGTCTTTTCATTATTTTTTTGTGAATTTTCCTTGTATTCGTGAGCCATATGTCCAAATTTACAACATTGGAAGTACTTACCAAACTTTTTAAGACATTACCCATGATGATTTTTTCCACAATTATCAAAATATGGGAACTTGGTTTTCTAACCACTATATTTATTAGATGGATACTTTCCCATTTCCTTCCATCTGAACCTTTTCTTACTCATTCTATATCGAGGCACATAAGTGATAGTAAAATCCATCTCTACTTTCTCAGCACAATGAAAAACATTCTCATAGACTTTAAATTCCTATATGACCAAATCTCTTAATAAACTTGGTTTTAACATTAAGTAATATATATTAATCTTATTATAAATTATCTAAAAAAAATAAATTATATAGCTTTCCAGTCTTGTAAAATTTTCTTCATATGAAGCCACATAATCTTTACCTTTTTACCTCAATTTTCAGAATTTTTTTTTCATCCAAAGTTGAATTAACTTAGATAAATATTTCTCAAGTAAAATATCTTAAATTTTTTCCCATTCTATTGAATCATGATTATATTTCTCTCTTCCATTGTTAACTATGGACTACCATCAATCAACTTCACCTTCAAAATGATAAATGGTAAGAGTTACCTTTTGACATTATAAATATTCAATGACATTAAATATCTTCTCTAAATCATTGATCCATACTTATGATACCATATTTTTAGATGATACACTAAATTATAGGGGATTTTGTCCCATAAAATGATCCAATATATACATATTCCTTCATGTTAGATTGAGTTCCTCTCTAGCATGGAAACCACCACCATTTACTGCTTGTATCAACTGATCAATCATAAAAACAAACTTCTCAGTTCCAATTACAACTATCTCAGGATACTGATTTGGAAGGATATTATCCTCTCGGTGTCTTCTCACTATAGATTCCTTGTTTACTCTATATAAACCCATTCTAAATAGACATATTTTAGATGAATCAACATGGTAATATATAAATGCTATATCATTTCAAATTAATCATAAGTTAAAATATTTCAATGGAATTTTATTATCATTATCTTAAACTCTAAAGTTATCTAAAATGACCTTTGATACCAAATATATGGACCCAACCTTAAACATTACATAAATCTTTATTTTTAATTCAATAATACATTATCTTACTTTTTAGGATCTTTTCAGTTTTAGAGTTTTATATAATATGGTCATAAATCATACATTACAAAACCATATATATATATAAAGGGTAAACTTCTTATCAATAACCATTTTCCCATAAAATAAAACTTTTGAAATAAAAAATGATTTATTTTCATGAGAAATATTCATTACTTTCAACTTCACCTATTCATTTCTCATACCCATCCTTAAACCCAGTAAAAAATAAAAATGTGGTATGAGCATAAAAATCTTTGTAAGGGACATAAAAAATAAGAAGTTCATTAGTATAGTTAAAAACATGAAAACCCATGAAACTTTAACTTTATACCAAATTTCATTGAAAAAAATGTAATAAATCATTTTCATATGAAATCACACACACTTTTTTCTCAAATAAATAATTTAAAGCCCATGTAAATCACATATAAATCGTAAAAGTAACTTGGAACATAATCATTCATATCGCACTTAAAAATGAAATAATCGATATGGTAAACTTTAATCTCTAGAGTACTCAATGAATTGGAAGGATATCATAGACCCACCCATACTTGGTTTATTAAGGAACCACCCATACTTAGTTAATAATATAACCACCTTTTTTATAATGGAACCACCCATCATTGATTTATAATATAACCATATATCCTTGGTTTATAACAAAACCAATCATCATCATAAATAATTATAAAGAACTATAACATAATAATAAATCCTAAAATCTTTAATTTTAATCATAAAACCCTTTAAAACTCTATTAATTTAATATTCAAAACTCTTTCAGATATCAAAGTACCCATTTCTTTTAAAACCTCATTTTCAATACCAGAATACCCTTTTCTTTTAAAACCCATTTTTAATACAAAAGTAATTATAAATAAGGAAATAGGGTTTTTACATGAAGATAATATAAAATGTTTTAAAGGAATCCAAACTTCAAATAATAGTTATAGTGGTGGGAAATTTCATTGTCACTATACATGTTAAAATAAAACATTTCATTTTTTTTATAAATAAATTCAAACATTCCTTACAATAATTCATTTTAAAAAAAAAACTTTTAAATAAAGATAAATAATTTTTATATAAAAATATTGTTTCCATATAATTACATTCATAAAATAATTTTAAATACATGGACACAGAAGAGAAAAGGATTTTTAAGGATAACTTTAAAAGGGTATTTTTTAAAATAAAAGTCTCTTACCACTTTGCAAACATTTGAATCATAAGACCCATGAAGGAATAACATTAAATAAAACTTTAAATATCTTTAGAATTGATAAATTCATGATATAACATATTCAAGTATCTATCTATACACTTCATACAAGAATATAGGTTCATAACATCAGAATATGCCTCAACGAAAGGAAATTGAGAAGAAATCCCTTAACTCAAGTTTGATTTGTCATAATCATTATTTATCTTTCTGAATAATAAACTTATGCTAATTATTTACATTCTTAAGAAACTTTTTCATATTTATTATTCTTTTTATTTCAATTATTACCATGTAATATAAAATTACTTCATCAATTAAGTTTACATCTTATTTTTTGACAATATTTGACTTATATATCCAAAAATGACTTCAGTAGGTTAGATATGGTCAAATATGTCATTATTTAAACATATATAGAATAATAATCATGAAATACTTATAATATTTATACATAAATTATAATTTTTAAAACCAATAATTAATTTTGGTTATGAAAAATGAACTACGTTGTGATCATGGAGACAGTAGTCTGTATGTATGTGTGAGTAACTTTTCCATTTTTCAATGATCATTAGGGAAAGAAGGTATGTATTATATTCTCTTTCCATAATGGTAATAATATAATAAATACCATATTAATTATTTAAATATAATTATATATATCATTCATGTTATTGAGTGATAAAATAATATTCTCGTCGCTTTGTGGAGGTGGTAGTCCATACATACGCACGAATGACGTTATTATTTTTCAATATAAGAAATAAAATGATATATTATCCCATAGAATGATAAATTTGTCATGAATATCATAATTATATAATGTATATAATATATATTCATTAATTTTATCCTTATTACTTTCCTTTTAAAGCATTATTGAAAAACAAGCCACATCACTTTGTGAGGCGGTAGTCTACTATACACACGAGTGACGTTATTGTATCCCCTGAGAAATGAAAAATAAGAAGGTATATATGGTATAATAACTAAAAAATCATAAATATATTACAAATATCATATATATATATACTTTAAATATTTCATTATAATAATTTGTGAGAGGCGATGATGGAAAACTAATGACATCGGTTCGCAAGGCGGTAGTCTGTCGTACACATGAATAATGATTTCATATCCCATTTAATGGAAAAGGATGTGGATTTAGGTTATTACATTAAAATAATAACATCTAAGTATATAGAATATATTTTTTTATAATATAATAATAATTTAAGAAAATTTTAAGGAGTTTGAAGAAGAAATTAAAAAAAATATAGTTAATCACAATACCTCTTCTTCACACAACCTCCTTAGGTAAGCACCAAAAACCTTCTTAGGATGGATTTATGATGAAAATAAGGGATCTAGGTTATAAGGAGGGAATTTATGAATATTTTTTTTAGTCATTTCTTGAGAAACATTTCTTTGAATGTGTGAAGAGTATAAGAGAGGGGGTGGCCTTTTATAAGTGAGGTGAGTGGCACACTTTTAAATTTTGAAAAGAAAAATGTATACCCACATTTTTCACATGCCACAAGGATAAAAATGGATCATTCTCAATATATTATAAGGTATAAATATTTCCAACCAATATATTTTAGTAAAGTTTTTAGGTCATTTTAATCCTTATCTTTTTATTTTAACCCCTGGTAAACTTGTCTCCACCTTAACTACGGTAATAAATTTTTACTATTTTCACTATTTATTATGGTCAAAAATTAAGTTGACATTATTAGATAATATAAATTATTATGATTAAAAATATGGAATTAATTTTACCAAATTTAATTTAATGAAGTGGAAATTTAAAATTTAAAATTAAACCTGTAGACGTCATGAAAAAAAGGGTTTTCAGGAAGTGTATTTTTGAAGAAAAAATGATTTTATATTAAAATTATTGCTAATAATAATCATTACATGAATATAAAATAAATATTTGTTGATATATAATATATAAATTTCATTTAAAAAATAACTAATTTGGTGTTATTTTAATTAATTAAAATTGAGAAACATTATTCACTTTAAGATAGTTTTCATAAAAAAACTCGTTTTTAAACCCAAAAATAAACTTGTTCTAAAATCCAATATAAGTTTGATTAAAAAAGTAATTAGTTGGATTTAATATAACTAAATAATAATTATATTTTTTAAAATTATATTAAAATCTAATGGGTCATTTAAATTACTTAATTTATTGAAAATAAATGACTTTTCACAAAAATTGATATTTTTCACTATTCACCAAAAAAACAATATTTTTGAAAAAATCACAAAATTTTACCTTAAATTAATTTTCAAATGATTATTTCAAAAAATAAATTAATTTTTTATAATTTAAATTCTAAAATTTATAAATTAATCTTTTAAATAAAAACCTTATAAGAAAAAATTTTAGTTAAAACTATTTCCTTTTTGATATAAAAATTACTTAATATTTTTATAATGAATATAAGTATATAATTCAAGAAATTATTTTTTACATAATTAACTAGGTTTTTACACCAATATACTATATGACCCAAACTGGATGAACCAGCTCGAGACACAAAACCCAACATCACCACCATGTGACTCTCAAGTCACCACCATAAACTCAACAACAACAGTTTCCCAACAGAAAGTGATAGAAAACCAATCTAAAATCCATAACTTGGGAACCTATATAAAACATAATTAATACATACTAACCAATATTAATATGTAGGTTATGAGCCAATGGTTTGTAGTATACCACCATAAGTCCATTGCATTCTTTTTTTAAGAGACCAGGTATACTAATGTGAAAGTAATAACAAATAAGTTTTCATTTATTTTATACAAAGTGGAAATAAAATATCAGTACCTTATATCATTTATTTAAATAAATATTTTATAAAACATTACTTAAGGAGGAATTATCATGATAAATTCATTTTAAAAACCAACCATTACCTTTTTAAAACAATTAGAAATTAAAAAAAACAAGTTAAACCTTCTCTTTTTATTTAAAACATACCTTTTAAAAACAAACCATCACATGGTTTAAGATGATTTTAGAATAAACATTTCACAATGATTGAATTTAAATAAACCATATCTTTCCCATTTATAAAATTTAACACACACACACTCAACATGACTATAAGTGAGGGAAAATATAATAGAATTAAAAGCCATGAAGAGTCAAAAACAAATAATAATTATAATAAAAATAAATCCCTACAATAATGATTCTCTAAAATAAATAACCAATACATCAAATTCGGTTTAAATAAATATATAATTAAATCATGTGTCACTACATAACATGACATAGGATATATATAATAAAGAAACAACCTAAGGATTAATTTATCAAGTACTAGACATAAAAAGGTGTAAACAGATATTGGTAGGTTAACTGTCACATAACCCATCGCCAAAATCACTATAACTAGTATCATCCGTAAAACCTCCCTATCCAGGATATAACATTCAACTAAGGGCTACTAGACAATTCATAAATCTCAACCATCATAGCTAAATTCCCTTAGCTTTCCACTTAGAAGCCTAGGGTTCCTCATGTCATAGCTATTTAAGGTGGACCACTATCAAGTGAATGTCAATCACATAAAAATCCCATATCCTAAAGGCAATAAAGCACAAAAATAAAATATTTTCCACCTCCAAAAAAACCCCAAAAATAATGATCCCCCAACCCATACCACATAACCATGGATCAAATTTCATATAACTAGTAACACATATACCTAAAAAAATAAGGGACAACAAAGGGGATCAACTAGGGTGTAAAAATCAATAAATAAATCACCTACTCTCAAAGTTCCAAATGGGATTTATATTTTAAAATATAAAATAAAATATTTAGAAATACTTTTTTAAAACAAATTTTGAAAATAAGGGAATTTATTAAAATCACATAACAATAAACAATGCTTCAACAAGACCAATTAACCAATGGATCCACCTAAAATAATAAATACAATAGGAAACACACCCCCAGTTTAATAAAAAAAGAATCCTTTAAAATATTCACACCCACTTTATTCAAAAAAAAAGTTGAGTTATTTAAAACAAGGTAACCCCTTTATAAAAATAATTAAAACACCCTTTAAAATAAGGAAGCTTCATTAAAAAATAAAGGAGCACCTATTAAAATAAGAAAATCCCATTTTAACCAAAAGAACACACCACTTAATAAATCCAAATTGTCCCAAATAACCATGAACCAACCATTTTTATTGTATAAAACCATCAATGTAATTTTATCAAACACCTTGAATATATAAAATAGCATTTGAAAAAAAACCATTGAACTAAACAATTCGCCCATTTTTTCAAATAGAAAAACCAAAGAAACATGGAGAACCTATAATAACACAAAAATATCTATCATATATATCATTACTTTAGTTAAATAATACTTTTAAATCATCAAGAATCCAAGGAACTATTTAATAAAATGAAGAGGAATGAAAACACATCCCTAAATAGATGAAATCGTGTCTCCTTCAACATAAACCATTGGAAAAGGCCTCTTAAGATGGCTCATAGCTTTTAAAAACCAAAACCCCAATTAAAACAACCCTATATAATAAAATCTTCCACTCATGGACACTATGGTTTGAGATTATTAATAAAAATTAAAGAAACTTTTAAGATAATGAAATAGGATCCCTTACCCTTCAATCCAGATGATATCCCACCAAGAAATAACTCCAAATCCACCTTGGAGGGGATTGATAAGAGGAGAGAAGTCCTTGGGTGGTGTCTATGTTCAATGAGTCTGAATGGGGTGGCATATAGTAGAATACCCAAATGAAAATGGTGAGAAAAGACTAAAATTCATAAAGTCAAGTAGGTTGTGCAGTTTACCCTCACATTTTACTAAATCATGTAGTGAATGTGTTGTATCCACTACCCAAAAATTTCTAGGTCACATGGTTTGCCCAAAAGGTTTACTAAACCATGTGGTGGTCATGTGATCGTCACTATCCAAAACTGAATATGGTGCATGGTTTCTACTACACATTTTCCCAAACTGTGTGCCTAAGTTTTTCACCCATGGAAAATTTTTAAAAACTCAAAAAAATTACCCTATCACACTCCAAAATCAATGGAGAAATCAACCATATAAACATAAATAAGAAAATGTAATTTTGGGGTGTCACTCCATTTATATCATAAATAATAATACATTCCCTCATTATATAATAATATCAAAAGGTGTATGTCTTTAAGGTTATATAAGAAATAAATATCAATAAAATCATTAAATCATATCAAACAATATATGATCTTAATAATTGTAAAACTCCTCTATTTTCAAGTTTCATTTGATGAGACATAGATTTTGGGAGTGTTTGTAGTGTATTAGGATTAGAAGTTAAAGATTCGTGCATGGTTCAGGGATAAAATTTTATATTAGGTTTGGGGTCCTCGAACAACATGTGTCATGGCATGGTTCTTCCTATGATAGAGATTTGGGAGTAAGGGTTGGTCATAGTACAATGGATTTGGTTACATAATGAAATAGACCATTACGGTGTAAGTCTTTAGGTCACACCATAATAGATCTCTTTGAGATATCAAGAGCCCTAGAATTTATAGGTTTATTGCACCATGGTATGGAGGGTCACACCACAACATGACCTTGGGTGAGGGAATTGCACTGTAACCAATATGGAAATTCCTCAATCTCTCTCCAAAGTAATTGTTTATAGTTTTTATTAAATCAATTAAAGAGGGGGGCTTGTTAAGGGGTTTCCTTCTTCCCACAACACCAACACAAATTTCACACCAAAAGGCTCTTCCTCCTTACTTATACAAGATATCCTCTCCTTATTTTTTATCCATTTTACATATCATTTTTTTATCATCCATGTTTGGTAATTCTAATTCCATGGGAGCCTTAGACCTAATTTTCTCTCATGGACCATCGTATAAAATACCTATTTTGTAGATTTTTTGTTAGGTACTTGGATTTAAGTGGATTGATCTTGATTCAAGTGACATGTCTTGGTGAGTGAGATCTCTAAGGTTTGAGATAGGAATTCCTTACCATGTTTTGCAATTTTTATGTGGTTTTATGGGTTTTCATGTATACAAGTCTATACATATGCACTAAATTGTTCTTCTTGAGGTATTTAAGTGAACATGTGGGTATGTATTTATAAAAAATTTCATTTTAAGGGTAGATATATTTATTATAGTTTGGTATAATAAACTCTAATGGGCAAGGTATTTTATTATAGGGTTTCTGACCATACTTTTTTGGCATAAAGTGAGTTTCCTAGTCTTGGTTGTTGATTGGGTGGCCTTGTGGTATGGATTATGAGTATGGGTGTTGATATCCTTAAAATATGAAGGTTTTTAGGAGTGTTCATGACCATTATGAGATTTTTCTCATGATTTGAGTTGAGGGATAGTTTATAGGCCATTTATTATGAGGTTTATTTCATGGTACGTCTAGTTAGATGTTTTGTTTGACCCTAGTGGTTTAGGTGTTATTTTTTAGATATTATTTTATCGATTGTATCTATTATCTTGATGGATTTATCCATGATACCTATCTATGGGGAGGTATTTGTTCAAATTTCATAGATAGTTGGCACTGTTATTCCCTTCTAAAACCATTTCTTATGATACTTAGTTTATGTATAGCTCATCCAAGGGGACTTACCTTTTAGGAGGTGTTGGTTCAGATAGCATAAGAGGTTGGCTATGTTACACCTTCCTTACACTATTTTCTATAAGAACAATAGATATAAGGCTTGGTTATGGGAAAAAAATTTAGTATATAATCCGTATAATTAATTTAAATAATGTTTTATAATAATTTAAATAAATATTTTTTGTTTTATTATTTGAATAATGAACTAAATGAAAACTAGCCTAAATTTTTATTTTTAATGGTTTTATTAATAATCTATGTTTTATAATTAATTATCATAATTATTAATCTATTTTATTCATGATTTTAAACTTATGTGGAAAACCATATGTATGGGTCATTTGATGCATAATAGTTTTATCGATAAGGAGAAATTAGGTAGAACTAAAAAAATATGGGAATGTGTAATAGTTTCAAAATGATACATAAGGGTTTCCAAACCATACATAAGTTATTTAACCTATATGTAAGAGATATTCCTTTACTTCTAGATTTGAATATTTGAGATCACCTATGATATGTAATAGTTTCTGGTTCATACATAAGGGTTTTTCTGAGTTCTGATGATATGTAAAAGATAAATTTGAGAATATGTAAAGGTTAACACATAGCCTAAAGTTATAGGTAAGTGAAATTACATTAATTTGGGGATAAAAAACTTGATATGTAATATCACCTGGACAATACATAAGAGTAAATCATGGATTCACTAATGTATAATATTTTTCTGCCAATAAGAAGAAGTGAACTATCAAATATCCATTGTAGTCATCGATCTCATTAGAATTCACATGGCTACCATGCATGGAACCCTTAAACAAAATCATATTCCTTATTGTTTTATATAGAAAAATCGTGAAAGTTTTGATGTAGATCTCTATGTATCACTCATCTTTTCAAATAAGGTAACTAGATCTTGTGGGGAGATATTTGAAGTAAGAAAGATTCTAGAAGTTATTGACATGGAAGAAACCCCTCACTTACACCATGTATGTTTAATTTATCCTTTAAACACCAAATCTATATTGTTTCCTATAAATAAACTCCATCTTCTCCATTATGAAGGGTTGTCAGCTTGGTTTATCATTTTTTTTCTACTTTTTCCCATTTTCTTATAAGCTTCTATGATGGAATTATAGTCCTTCTATAGTTGGTATAAGGATAATTCCCCCATTTTACACTATAATTTTAATGAGTTTATATTTTTATTTATTATGATTTATTTTCCTTAAAATCCATGTGTTTTTCATAGAATTAGTAGATGGTCAACTATATGTTTGTGTAATTCTCTCAACCTCTTACTCTTTATTTTGGTTTTCACATAACTCCACCTCAATATTATCTATTTCCTATATGGTATAGTGGAGTGAGGATTGATTAAGGAGTGATTGAGATTCCTTTTTTACTTTAAGGAGGATAAGGTAGTTCATATAGTGGTTAATTAATTTACTACTCAATCCAAACATTTTAGGGAAAGATGAGTGGTGATACATCTCGATCCACTTATTTAGTTGAGCTAGAGTGTGAATTTATTTATGACGGATTTTGATAGAGTGAATGGGATAATTATCCAAGGTATTTTTATTTCTTATTTCCTTTTTTTATTCTCTTACAAGTTTGCACACACTATATTAAATTCTTTAATTATTTAAAAAATGTAAATTAAGATTTAAAATTTAATAAATAGTAGAGAACATGAATGGGAAACCACTTAATCCATAGAATGAACCATGGTCAGCTTATCTAGCTATATTTAGGGTTTTGAACATGTCTTTATCAATCATGAGGCCCATAAAAACCTCACATCACTTGAGGGGTGGTTTTTCATCTGTGATAGGTTAGATATGTTATTCCCACCTTAGATAACTTCTTATAACATCTAATATGGTTTTGATATAGGTTAACTTACTCCTTTCAGTTTTAATCACATCAAGTATGTTCATGGTTTATGTTTTCCTGGTTAGCACATGATAACCCAATAGGGGTTCATGTTTTCTTATTATTTATTTATTTATTGTTAATGGATCTGATCATATATATCTACCATGTTTTTTCTAAGATATCATTGGTGATTTCCTACTAGGTTTTATTACTCACAACCTATATAGGAATCATAGTGCTCGTGTAGATTTTGTTGTCAGGGATCCATCCAATGATAAGGATCATATGTTAGGAGCTTAAGTGGGTGGAGAAAGTTATTTATTAGGGAAATACAAGGACTTACTTTGGGGTCATTTTATGGTTTTTCTTATATTTTCTTATATTATTATGATCATTTTATAGATTTACCCACTTATTATAGGGGTTTCTTTACAATTTAAGTATGATAGATATATACCCATTTTGTTATAACATGTGACTTCATTTATATAGTTAGATTACCACTATGATTCCACGCTGTCTTTTATTACTTATTATTTCTTTCACTAGTTATATTCTTTATAGTTATATGATATTAATGGCATGGTCTCTCTAATTTATGGCTCAATCCCTCACCACTAGTTGGTATCCTCTTGTGTACGAGAAATTATGCATGAATCTATGTATGAGGAGGCATTCATAAACATTGTACCACTATGGATTGGAATCGGTTATTCAACCTGAGGTATTATAAAATGGTATCAGAGCCCCTTTTATTTTTATTTAATATTTTGGTCTTGATATATTGAATATGGGAAAGTAAAAAACTTGGGTGGTAATCTATGTTTGTGCCTGACCATCAGCTATATTGTGAACATTTGAGTTCCCTAGACAATTAGATTTCTTTTATTGGTTGTGCAGTTATGGTTTCATTTTTTTTCTTCAAGTGATATTGTGACTTGATAATTTGTGGGTTTTTACTATCAATTTAGATGGTGAGAGTGAATTATTTCATGAATCATGATTCATAACATAGTTTCACATGTCATGCACATACTTTTATGTTATTCCTAGAGGTTTAGATTAATTAAATTTCAATAATAATATATTCAGTGTTTTCTTAAATACATTATTGGTGGAATATAATATATGTATCCTAAGGATTGTGATTATTATTGTATATGTAAATTACTAATGTTCAAGTGTGGAATATATGTGCATATACCTTTGGTTAGCAATGGGTAGTGATCTGCAGTACCACTTATAGTATACCTATAGATTTTTCTTATTAAGGGGATGTGTGTGTGTGTGTGCCTATTAATGCATAAATTCTATTAATATATATGATTATAAAGGAATTTTCAAATATATGTTTTGGAATTTTAGAAAAAAAAATTCCTTGATGACGTCTCTTGGTTCCACCAAGAGATAGGGTTGAGTATGTCTCATAGGTTCAGAACACTCATGTCATATCACTAGATGTTTAGGAGGGAAGATCTAAGAATGAACCTAAGGCTGATTCAATAGTTTAGGAAGTTGATCCCATTTAACCTGAAGTGTTTCGTATCATACTTGTTATAGGAGGAGGGGTGTATTAGGGTGAAGCTATCATGGTAAACTTCAACCTGTATTTCTAGATGTAGAAACCTCTAACTTTCCAAGTTATGGGGGCCCTCATGATATTAAGAATAATATTGAGATCATAGAGGGTGACTTTGAGTAGGTGGAGACACCCTATGAGAGGAAATTAAAGATTTCTTCTTATATGTTTCATCCTAATTTGATTTTCCAAGTTAGGATGTTCAACCTAAAATCCTATTATTGGGTATTTTTCATGGTTTTTATGGATAAGAAGATCCTAATATTGGAGATTATTGATGGTATTATCCATTTACTTAGTGGTTATAGTAGTGGTCCTAAAGGTGGTGCTAGTGGGGCCTCTTTCAGTGGTAGGAAAAGAAGGTTGGTGAGATGTACCAAGGTGGAAAAGGATGCTAGGATATGGTATAGGTCAATCGAATCCTCCTTCTAGAGTATATTCAAAGGTTTGAAATCATTGTGTTCAATTAGGGAATTATTAAAAAAAATACTAAGTAGATGATATAGTTTCATACTTGTGGTAAGATGGGTCACCTACCATCCATCCAACATTAAGATATTTTATTGATAAGAGGGGGAAAGCCTAAAAAAGTCACAGGGGTAAAAATAGTTAAGCCAAAGAGCATCAGCTATCACAAGACTCACACATTCATGGGGAAGGGACCCAGTGGTGGTAAAAATGGTACATGAATTTATCAGAGAGAAATAGGAGTATAAGAAGTCCACAACTATATTACCCTCTCTCTACATGTGGGAAATATCCATGTGACTAGAAATCAGGTTTCTACATCTTTGAAAAATATAGATGATAGACCAAGGGATTGGGATAGCCTTTGTGATAGACCTTTAGAGAATGGAGGAGTCTGTTCCACCCCTACAAGCGAGATATTGTGAGAAAGAAACTATTCTAATCCCTTATTCATGCCCAATGATTCATCATGGAGAGAGTCACCAGTGCTAAAAGAAGAACTAAAGGAAAAGATGATAGATCCATACTAGTTGTGGGCAACCCCTCCCCCTCTCATTATATCATTGATGAAATGACCATCAATATTCATTTTGAGACCAGAAAAAGGTGGAAACCGTTGCACCTATTTTCCCTATAAATAAGATATGTGAGTTATGTTAGGTGAGGATTTACCCTGAAAGGGCTGGTGGATGGAAGGGGAATTTTCCTAGTGCTTTAATAGAGGATCTAAGTCAACGTCTAATGAATGATCCCAAATGAGAATATCATATTCAAGTTGTTCTTCCCCTCGTGCCAACACTTATTATGGGAATTACATAAAGTCTAGCAACCAGTGACAATGAATATCATATGAACCCTACTCTCCTAAGATTTGGAATATAAATTGTGAAACCAAGAATATAGAAAATTATTACCAATGAACTCCTAATAAATAATTCCTCAGAAAAGTCCAAGACCATTCCACATAGCAGCTTCACATTCTCCTTCGAAGAATAGATGGTTGATGGTCTCTTCACTAGGTCAGTGGAAACAACTACATTGGGAGGCCAATGAGATACCTCATTGTTTCACCAGATTGTCTATCGTCAAGGCATGATTATGGATAGTTCAAAGATGAATGGAGAACTTAGTCGTAATTTCATTATACCACAAGTATTCTCCCCACACATCGAGCTCAGGTTCCCCATAAAGAAACTAATGATAAACTTTCTTTGAGAAGATCCCAAAGGAGGAGGTAGTGAAGATCAGTCTATCAAGTTCTGAATTGGGTGTGATGTTATTGAAAGCCTATTACTTCTGGAGGTCAAGGGTTTCATGGAAAAAATAAGGATATGTGATGGCATATGCAAATGAGATATCCAGAATAGGGCAATAGATAAATTCAAGAATCCTCCCCATTCAGTTAATGTTCTAGTAGCCAATAGATCCACATCCAAAAATCCAATGATAGTGGTGTTAGAGTTTAGGTTAGTGATGTTGAGTTGATTTTTATAGTCTGTAACTCCTACCCTCTGGACCAACCGTACCCTTCTCATATTTTTTGTGAATCAAAATTTCCCACAATGATGTCCCTTCCATAAAATCCAATGTTAATCTTCCCAATATGATCCATAGTGATTTAGGGTTATGGGAACTTTTTTAATTTCTTCATTTTAGATATGGAATGCTTTGACATCATCTTTAAGATGGATTGGTTGGAATGCTTACAGCATCGCATTGAATTATATCAAAGGTGGGTGTCTTTTACTTCCCCTATAGGAGAGGATTATGTTCTCCTAGGTGAACGGGATATGGAGGCAAGTAGGATGGGATCTAGTCTCATTCATATAGGTACCATTATAGTATAAGTGGTAGGTATGGTCCTTGAATCCAAATAATAAATGGATCCATCTACTATTCCACAAGTAGTGGATTGTTTCCAATATGTGTTGCCTAATAATTTCTAAAAATTTCTTCCCAATAAGAATATTGAGTTAACGATTGATCTTTAATTAGGTATAGAGCCTATATAAGTACCTTTTATCATATGTCACTATCTGAGTTGGGATATTTTAAAGTGTATCTCGAGGGACTTCATGAGAAGGGTTTTATTTATCTAAATACCACACCTTATGGTGCTCCTATTTTTTGCTAAGAAGGTCTATGGTATCCTGAGGTTGTGTGAAGGATATAAAAATCTAAATGAGTTTATAGTAAATAAAAAGTATTTATTATCTCAAATAGATGATCTATTTGATTAGTTGAGGATATCCTGGTAGTTATCTCATATTGACCTTGATTAGGTTATCATTAGTTGATATCCAAGGAGGAGGATATACCAAAAATGGAATTTTGGAGTAGGTATGGGATATATGAGTATCTTGTGATGCCATTCAGTCTGAAGAATACATCGATGGTGTTCATGGATCCCATGAATAGGATTTTTCATCCCTATATATACTCTTTTAACTTGGTGTTCATTAATGAAATTTTAGTATATTCACATGCCTATAAGTTGCATGTTGAGCACCTATAAATTGTAATGAGCATTCTTTAAGCGCATTATCTTTATACCAAGTTATCAAAGTTTATCTTCAATAGTTTTGAGGTATGAATCCTTGTCCACATTGTAACTTGGGCTGGTATTTTAGTGGATTCAGAGAATATTTGGGTTGTAACATATTGGTCTTGGCTCAATAATGTGTTTGATATTAGGATTTTTCTTGAACTATCTATATATTATTGATTATTCATTTAGGATTTCTATCTCTAGGAAGTTCCCATGACAGGACTAACCAATAAGGGGGTGAAATTTAAGTGGACCAACAAGTTTCAAGTGGCCTTTTAGGAGTTTAAATCATGGTTGACATCTACTATGATCATGATTCTTTTAGGTTGTAACATCCCAGCATGGGTGCCACACCCCGATACCCCAATCTAGTTCACCTCATGACCTCAGGCATGCCTCCTCATATGCTAGAGGCTTCTAACTAGAAATGAGGGTATAATATCAATAATGGGCAGACTATAACCTCTTTTATTAGAGTAATACACTTTTCAAAAAATAATAAACAATAACTAAATAACATATAACCATAAATAGAATAGTATCAAGATCACAAGATGAAAAAAACTAGAGATACAATATCAAAATAGAACTGAAAATATTCCATGGTAAAGTATGTTCCAAGTGTCAAAAAAACTCAAAAGTAAAGACACTAAAATATCCCAAGTGGGTCCCAAACTATTTTTGATTCCCTCATTCATGCTTTAGCCCCACTCATCTATCTAACACAGGGCCTTTTCCCTTTTACTATCCTAGAAACATGAAATTTATTAGGGTACCGATCAGGAATACAGAGTAAGGTGTGAGTACAACTTAGTAGGCCACCACCAACAGTGTATAAAATAATATCCAATCAATAATAGTGTATGAAGTTATATAAATAAATAATTATAATGTATAAGTAAATAGTTATCATATTATCAATTATTCTTTATTTAACCACATAAACCATCGGGCTCCCATGGACACCCGAACCTCAATACCTTCTTCGGCTCATTCCAGATTCTAAACTATCCCCAAGGGATATCATATATCTAAAAGTCACTATTACCATTCATTATCACAATTAATATCTAATAAAATGCATAAAAATATAAATCAGTTCAGCATGAGTAATGTACATATAGGGCTCTAACCTTAAGGGTCTAAAGTGGGTGATACTAAATGAAACATAATATATTTCTAGTAAAAGGTGGAAACTCTCATGGTCTTTTCCTTGTAATAACTCCAAGAGCTCTCACAATCCCTTGGAAATCAAAATGGAAGCTCCCATGGTCTTCCTCGCCAAAGGATCTCACGGTCCTTTAGAAATCAAAATGGAAGCTCTCACGGTCTTCCTCGGGCAATCCCTCACTCACACCCCGATTAACCCATATGCTACTCCCTTCCAAAATAATCAAAAACAAGTGAAATACAAAAAAATAACATTTCAAAAATAATTTTATTAATTAATTCAACAATTAATTAATCATACCCATCTCATTAATTAATTTCCATAATTAATTAATCACATAATTTCTACTAAGTAATTCACTAATTAATTAATCACAACACTTCCATTAATTAATTATACAATAAATTAATAAAATCAAAAATCCCAATATCCCATAATTAATTCAATAATTAATTATTTGATTGGAAATCTCAATATCCCACAATTAATTCATCAATTAATTATTCAATTGGAAACCTCAATATCCCATAATTAATTCATCAATTAATTATTCAATTGTAAATCTCTATAACCCATAATTAATTCATCAATTATTTATTCAATTCACAATATCAATATCCCATAACTAATTAAACAATTAATTTTTCCCCAAAATCCCACAATTTCAATACTCTGATAATTAATTAAATAATTAATTGTTCAATTCACCATTCAATACTCTGATAATTAATTTATCCATTAATTATCCCAATTCAATCAAATCCCCAATCACTCAATTAATTAATTTACCACATTAATTAATTCAATTCAAGAATTCTAATTTCTAAATGAACCCTAGAAATTTTACAATCAGATACACATAATTGATATCATGACTATGGGATTTGAATAATAGACCACCTACCTCGATTCTTTAATGAACAATCTCCCAACAGAAATCTCAAAAATTTGGTGAAGTAACAGTATATAATGAGATCTGTATCTATAACCTAAATCAAGATTGAAAAAATCTAGATCTAGATCATAAATACTATATCTAGATCCATAAAACTAGGTATATATCTAACCAAAACAGATAATAACTTCCCTTAAAGAAAGATAGGAGAATGGAGGAAGAATGGGAGATTGATTGGGATGAGATCTTCGTAACAAGAGGGGTGAAGATATTCAATTTGGGATTCTAACCATCAAGAACAGAGGTTGGGAGGACTTCAAATCTATCTAGGAGGATCCAAAATCATGAAATAGAAGTTTGGGTCGAATGGGGTTTATTTGGGATTAAAATAGGGGTTTGGGAATTTTTAAAACTAATTTTTGAGTTAATTTAATTCATGCGCACTGTTTACTAGGTAGGGGAACATGGTTTCCTCTAACCATGTTCCTAAACTGTGTTCCTATTTTATAGGGGTGTATGGTTACTCCTAAGAGGGTGTACATTTTGAAAAACCATGTGACAACCATGAAATTCCCCTCTGTCTAGAGTTTCATGGTTTGCTGGGTTGTGGTGCACGGTTAAAAAAAACCATGCGCCAATCGTGTACTACCCTATTTCTTCTATTGTTCACAAATTTTTCACCTAAACAGACCCCAATGTAAAACCCAAATGAAAATTACTCAACATGAGAAAAAATAGTACCTGTAAATGAGCTCAAGACAACTCCAAAAAAGTTCAGGATCTTATGATATCCCCACCTTATAACAGCGCATCCTCGAGCTGCACTCCCAAGCATCTCTAGGATTCTAAGTCAAAAATATTAGTCCACTGATCCCATATATCTTATTCTAATTCCCATGTTTCCTCCTACACATGCATATATTTCTAAAATACACAAACTGACAGCATGTTCCTTCCCTGAACCACTTTCTCACTGTGATCCAACACATATATCAGATGATTTTAAAAGGAATCATTTATCTATAGCTCAACATCACCCACATCTATCACATGATAAGGTTTGGGGTGATAATATCATAGTTTTGATACATGTAAAACATATGTCATAGTACTGTATCTTTTTGGAAGATCCAATCAGTATTCCACTAACCCGATTCTATCCACAACCTCTAACGGTCCAACGTACTTCAGTGCTAGATTTCTCTACCTATGTATCCTACGGTGGCCCAATCTCGACGAAATACAAAGGAATACACAATAACCATCTAAAAAATCCATGGTTCTTCAATGTCTATTAGTATATGACTTCTGTCTACTCTGATCCATAGACATATGCTTCCGAATAAACTAAACCTTCTCTAACGTCTCCTGCACAAGAATCGGTCCCAACAGAACTAACTCACCTACCTCCATCCATCATAGTGGTGATATTCATGGCCTACCATAATGTGCCTCATATGGTTCCATCTAAATATTTTCATGATAATTTTTGTTATTGGTTAACTCCACTAAATCCAAGTACTTCTCCCAAGATCTAACAAAGTTACAACCACATGCTTGTAGCATATCCTCAAGAATCTTTATAGTACCCTCTGAATTACCATCTATCTGTGGGTGAAAATTCATACTAAATATTACCTGCATACTAAAAACCTTCTATAAGCCCTACCATAAGAATAAAGTAAAGAATGAGTTGTAGTCTTAAACTATATTCTTTGGAACCTTGTTCATACAGACTATCTCCAGAACATACGAATCTACCACCTATTACATTGATAAAATCTTCTATATAGGAAAGAAATGTGATACTTTCATCATTCTATCCACAAAAACCCAAATATCATCATTCTTTTAAGGAATCCTCAAGAGACCCACCACAAATTCCATGTTCACATCATCCCAATTCCATTCCAAAATGGTCAACGGAAGTATTAAAACTATAGGTCATTGATTATTGACCTTCACCAAATGAAAGGTGTGGCATCGTTTCACAAACCCTATTATCTTCGTTTTCATTCCCAACCACCAAAACTATCATCATAGTTCATGGTACATTTTGGTCACACTAGGATTTACCAACCACTTCAAGGCATAAAATTCTTGCATCAAATCCTCTCATATGCTCATAGACAAAAAAAATAGATTCCTAACATAAATGATCTCATCATCATATATTATTCACTATGAATGTGACTCCCCAACTTGAAGGATTTTCCTCAAGTTAAAACACTTCAAATCCTCATACTAACTATCCTTAATACGTCTCAAAAGTGTAGACTCCACTAAAAATGATATGAGATTCATATGATCATAACTCTCCCAAACCACCACATGCATCTCTGGAAGTAGAGTCATCATTTTTTCCACTTAACACTATACTCTTTAACTACTTGAGTCTGATTTTTCCTACTCAAAGTGTCAGCCACACTGTTTCCTTTCTTGGGTGTATATGCTAGTTTGAAGTCAAAAAATTGCATATACTCAACTCATCTCCACTACTGGATATTAAAGTCTTACTGTGAAAATATATACTTCAAGATATTTTGATCTGTATACATAGTAAACTTTTCATCCAACAGATAATTTCTTTAACACTTCAAAGCATACACCACTGCAGCCAACTTGAGGTCATGTGAAGGGTAGTTTCGTTTAAGTGGCCTCAACCGCCAAGACCCATATGCCAAAACTCAATCTCCTAGCATCAATACAAATCTAATTCCAATCCTAGAAGTTTCAAAATACACTATATACTCCTCACCTAGATCGGGTAGGATAAATATTGGTGTCTAGGTCAAATGATTCTTCAACTCCTAGAATACCTTCTCGCATGATTCTGACCATTCAAACATTATCTCTTTTTTGGATAATCTCATAAGTAGTGCTTCTAATCAGGAAAAGTCCTGGATGAACCTTTGATAATATCAAGATAAACCTAGAAATATTCAGATATCAAAAACATTTTTTGGATACTCCCAAGATATAACTCCCTTTACTTTCTCTGGGTCTACTGATACACCTTCCTCCAAGATGATGTGACCCAAAAAGTATACCTGGTCAATCAAAAACAGACACTTAGATAGCTTTTAATATAGCTGATGCTCTCTCAGTGTACTCAATATGATGTCAAGGTGTTGTTAATGATCATCTTGATTCTTGGATTATACCAAGATTTCATCAACAAACACTACTAAAAACTGATCTGGGTATGGATGGAATATTCTATTCATCAAATCCATAAACACTACAGGTGCATTATTCAACCCAAACGGCATTAATACGAACTCATATTGTACATAACTACTTCTTAAAGCATTCTTCAAAATATCGTAAGTCCAAAATATTAACTGATAATACTTTGATCTCAAGTCTAACTTGGAAAAGAAATAAGCTTCTCTAAGTTGGTCAAATAGATCATCGATATGTGAAAGAGGATACCTATTTTTCATTTTATCTAGTTAAACTTCCTATAATAAACACATAAGTGAAAACTTTTATCATCCTTATTTACAAAAAACACTTTAGAACTCCAAGGCGACATACTTGGATAGATAAATCGTTTATCCTCTAACTCCCCCTACCGATTCTTGAGATCTTGAATCTCTTTTTATTCCATTATATTTAGTGGAATAGAAATCGGCTCAGCCCCAAGAATGATATCAATACTGAATTCCACATCTCTCTTAGGTGTAAATACCTAAGAAGTATTCTATAAATACATCATAAAACCTATCCAATATGGGTGGAAATACATACTCTTTTATATCTCCATCATCCAACAATAATCTTGCAAACTAGGTTGTGAGCTCTCCCGGTTGTTGAGTAATTGTCCCTGCTTGGCTTCCCTGGATATCCTACTCTCCATGGTGAATATAATGGTCACCCTTAGGAGACATAAAAGTAACTTTCCACTGGTAAAAATCAATTTGGTATCATATGTGACTAACTATCCCATACCCAAAATTAGGTTGAAGCCTAACATATCAAGAATATAGAGATTCTAGAGAAAAAGTTACTCCCTAATCTCAAGAGAACACCCTTTGCACAAACAGATGTCTCTTGACTATACTCCCAATGGTGTATGTATTTTCATAATCCCTCTTATAAACTACACCTCCAAACTTAAACCATTAACAATTTTTGTAGATTTAAAGGAATGAGAGGAACCAGTATCTAATAAGGAACTAGCGAACATAGAAGCTACAAGAATAGTACCACTCATTATCGATGGTCCAGTATCACTATCCACAAGTGTAGGATGAATGGAATGTAACTATACGTATTCTCTTCCCTATGATGTAGTTTGACTCCCCTAAGATGTTCCACTCTACTGATATGAGCTCTCTTTTACAAAAGTACCACTCCACTACCTCTACTACCTCGTCCAGTAGAACTCTACCTGCTAGACTAATATAGTGAAGAAGATCCCCTTCCCTCACCCTAGGTCTTTCTATCTCCTCCAACACTTACCATCTTTTTCAGGTTCCTGTAGAACCTCTATAGATGTCCCATATTTTTACATCCTTGGAACTCCACTATTGATCAAGGATAATGTTTCTAGAAATTCCTCAACTTACCACACTAGTGTAAAACCACTCGAGTACGAACCTGAGTAATTGATCCCACTTACTGGTCAATTTTCTTCCCACTATTTTAGCTAAAGTTCTCATAACAACACTATATATTCTCAAAATTCGTACCTCTAGATCATCCAAAAAACCACTTTTCTGCCACTAGAATCCTCCTTCAAGTTCCCCTTTGAAATGAGAGCCTGATTCACCACTTTTTTAAACATTTTTATCTTAAAGATGTTTACCTAGGACTTAATTTCATATTTAAGTAAAAATTGAAACCTCTTTTCTATAGTAGCCTCTTCTCCTTACAATGTTGTAGAAAAGTGTTGAAAATATAAGAAGCATCTAGAATAGTCCATTACAGACATACTCCCCTAATTCAACCTCATGAACTCAACTTCTCTTTCATGTCTCAGTGTGTCTAGATAAAAGTGCGATGGGAACTTATCTTGAAATTACTTCCATTCCATAGATTCTATTTTTCTATCATAAGTTTGGATGTCCCACCATCACTTCTCCTAACCATGTAACATATAGGAATCCAATTTGACATACTTCTTATTATGAGTCGTTAATTTGTCGACTATAGTCTGGATAGACTCAATCCAGAACTCAGCTCCCTTAGGTCCACCCTCTCCAGTAAAATTTGGATGGCATTGAAACTAAAACTTCCTCATCAGATTAGATATTATTTTCACAACCCTCCTTAGGTCTCTTTCCATGAATTTCATGAAGCAACTGAAGTTCTCTCTAAACTTCTCCCATACTTCCTCAATCGACACTATCAGCACCTCAGTTTCCACTACTGTTGGAACAACTCCATCCATATACCCATATCATCCTCTCAGTAAGTTTTATCTTGGAGGCATATCTACAATTCCAAACACATGTATCAGGACATATAACACCACTTTATCAGATTTATGTAAGAGGAAAATCACAACAAGCCACAACAAGTTTTTTCCCCAAACCTCGTTGTGCATTCAAAACTGAGGCTCTATCACTACCCTTAACCATTCTATACCTAGGTCCTAATTAACAAGGGTAAACACATTCTCATATCAATTTTATCATTAGAAACCCATTTATTCTCATATTTAATCATTTTCAATTTCATTTTAGGCATTATTTTCATTTCAATTTCATAAGAGAGGGAAAACATTTCAAGTTCAACAACTTACCCAAAACCCATTTTCTAGTTTTTTCCTAGAATGATGCATGTCACAATTATCCTGAGTGCCTAGAATTATGCATGAAAACTCAACTATAATTATATACCAGTCCATGAGTCAGCCCTCAAAAATTTTCAAAAATAACAATCACATTACACAATAAGTGCTTCACCCAATGTGAAATAATATTCAACTTTAATAGTAAACAACAATAAAAAATCCCACCATAGGTACTTGGATTCTCCTCCATACATGGGTTTGAAACTCCCATGTATGAGCTCAAAACAAATCCCCGAATATTCCTAGTATCTATTATACCTTTTTGGAACAATAATACAAATGAAAAAGAAAATAAAACTCCTCTGATTCCACTTTGTAACTTCCCGGTCCAGGTTCCATGTCCTGGTGCCCCGAGTCAGTTCATCACATGACCTCAGGCGAGCCTCCTCATACACCAGATACTATCAACTAGTATCAAGGGTATAATATTGATAATGGGGAGACTATACCCTATTTTATCATATTAATACACCAGTGAAAAATAAGAAACAATAACTTAAAGACATATAACCAGAAACAGAATAGTACCAATATCACAAGATAAGCAAAACTAGAGATACAATATCAAAATTGAACTAAAAATATGCCATGATAAAGTATGTTCCAAGTGTAAAATGAAACTAAAAATTAAAGACACTAAGAACTACAAAGTGGTAATTGAATCATGTTTAGTTCCCTCATCCATACTCTATCACCACTCATCGATCTAATATAGGTAATTTTATCTTATCTTGTTCTGTAAACATGAAATCTATTCAGGTACTAATCAGGCAGCCCGAGTAGGGTGTGAGTAGAACTTAGTAGGCCACCACTAATGGTTTTTAAAACAAAGTTTAGTCAATAATATTGTATTAAGTTGTATAAATAAATAATTACAATTCCTAAGTAAATAGTTATCACATTATCAATTATTCTTTATTTAACCACATAAACCCCTAAGCTCTTGAGGATAGCTGAACCTCAACACCATCTTCAGCTCATGATAGAGTCTAAACTATCCCCAAGGGATATCATATATCTTAATTCCATTATTACCATTTATTATCATAATTCATATCTAATTAAATGAATAAAACAAGTAAATCATTTCAGCATGAGTAACGTGCACATAGGGCTTTAACCTCAAGGGTCTAAAGTGAGTGAGACAAAATGAAACCTAATAGATTGGGAAACTCTCATAGTATTCTCCCTAGAAAAAATCCAAGATCTCTCATAGTACCTTAGAATTAAAAATTGAATCTCCCACGGTCTTCCTCCCCAAAGGCTCTCACAGTCCTTTAGAAATCAAAAAAGAAGCTCTCACGATCTTCCTTGGGAAATCCCTCACTCACACCCTAGTTAACCCATATACTACTCCACACCAAAATAATCACAACCAAGTGAAATTAAACTAAAGTCCATTTCAAAAATCATTCTATTAATTAATTCAATAATTAATTAATCATATCCATCTCATTAATTAATTTCCAAAATTAATAAATCAAATAATTTTTACTAATTAATTCACTGATTAATTAATCACATCACTTACATTAATTAATTCTACAATTAATTAATCAAATCCAAAATTCCAATATCCCATAATTAATTCAATAATTAATTATTCAATTGTAAATCTCAATATCCCACAATTAATTCATCAATTAATTATGCAATTGGAAACCTTAATATCCCACAATTAATTCCTCAATTAATTATTCAATTGGAAATATATATATATATATATATATAACCCGTAATTAATTCATAAATTAATTATTCAATTCACAATCTAAATATCCCATAATTAATTCAACAATTAATTATTCCCCTAAATCCCACAATTTCAATAATCTAATAATTAATTCAATAATTAATTATTAAATTCACCATTCAATAATCTGAAAATTAATTCATCCATAATTATCCCAATTCAATAAAATCCCCAATCCCTCAATTAATTAACTAACCGCATTAATTAATTCTTTAAAGAATTATAATTACTAAACAAACCCTAGTAATTCTACAATCACATACATGGAATTGATATCATGACTATGAGATTTTAATAATAGACCACCTACCTTGATTAGATGATTATAAAAACCTTTCTATTTATTTCACACCTAAACATAACTTATTACATAAAATATTCACTTGTTACAACATAAAAGATCTAGAGGTCTAGTTTATTTGGGGCTTAGGAACATTACATAACAACTTAAAACATGAAATACACATCTTTATTGAAAACCTCTTCTACATGACCACACACATTCCTTTGTACTTAGCATTGCACGGGATAACCTAAGGACATGCATAAGAAAAGGGTGAGCTATAAATCCCAGTAAGGGATTAAACAAGTCATAACATGAAGAATACAGTACATGTTAGGAAATAGTAATATCAATGGATAATAAGATAAATATGAACATAAAGGCATGATATAGCATGATTATCATAACATGGAAATGTGGCATCAACATTTAACATGATATTAACATGATCCAAGGATCATTGCACATGGAGCATGAGTAAACCATCATTTAACTTGAATGATCATGAGTAAAACCTCATTTCACTTGACGTATCATGATACTAATCTTTACCCAATGCATTGGAGCGCTATTAGGGAGCACCCTTCTTAATCATTTCATTTCATGCATAAGTGTGCCACATAGATCATATAACATGGATTAATTAAACATCATCATTTATTCCATGATAAAGGAATGTGGAATTATTAAATGAAAATCTATAATCAATAATTAAATTTTCATAAAGGTGAATACCCTTGATAGAGAAATGGGTATGGTATTCACTACACAATGACTTTGGCTTGGAAAATCATGGTGCAATTTCGGCAGCATGACGATGTGACATAAGAATTAATAAAAATGGTTGATGAGACAGAAAGGTGTGTCTCATCATATTTACATGAAATGTATAGTAAGAGGTTTATATAGATACATGTCCCAACATATTTAATATAATTTATACTCATAATACAAAATAATTTCTTAAATGTAAATGAGAAGAGAGAAATTACTTACAGAATTTCGGCATGGTAACGGGTGTACATGGGAGGCATTAATGAGAGAGAAATAGGTCTCTCATAATTAAAAAATAAGGAGGGAATTATGGGGAAGGTTTTAAATCATACCCCAAAATTTTAATTGAAAACAAAATGGTATAACAACATAATGAAATTTGGAAAAAAATGGGAAAGGAAGAAATCCCTTACTTGGAAGTGTGATCCCAAAGGCTTGGGAGGGGCTTGAGAGAGGATTCTTGGGAGCTTTGAGCACCTTGGAAAGATTTTAGAGAGAGGAGGTAATGGTATAAAAGTTCTCCAAGGTTTTTTATTGAATAGAAGTTATAGATTTAGTGGTTTTATATAAGAAAAGAGATTAAAATATTATTATTTAGGTTTTAGACACTACACATTAAACTAATAAAAACCATAAACCAACCCATGGTTTTTTCCCATGGTTTTTTCTAAAGGGGAGTTAAAAAAATTATTTTATAAGTCTAATGGAATAACTTCTTAAAATATTATGCTTTATTATGTGGAGGTGATTCACACTCTCAAGGAAATAATTTTAAAAGTTAAAATGTTTTATAAGTCTTGGAGGGTCTACAAGGCACCATAAAATTAATCAAACAAATTTAAAATCACATTATTTTAAAGGTAAAACATATATTTGCCTAAAATAAATTTTATAGTATTTTATTAAATCACTCTTGGGTCATTATAATGTCATAAAACATATTATATATTCAAATGGTATTTAATTTTTACCCAAAAAATTTGACTGTCGCAGAAAATTATGGAAAATTCACTATTGGAAAATTTTGACATCTTGATTGAAAAAATAATATTCATTTTATCTAAATAATTTTCTAAATATGTTCATTTTTACTTTTAAAATAAAAATAGACATTTATTGAAAATTCATGGGTTTTAACAAAAACACTTTTCAAATCCTAATAAAAATTACAATAGTATTCATAAAAATTATATGATAATTTATATTTAATAAAAATTAATTTGGTAATAATAATTTATTAAAATATTATTTAATTCAAAATCCATTAATTCATCAAAATAGATTTCTTAATTGAATATTAACTAAAATTACTATTTGTGTTTTAAAAACCATTTACAAAGTAACAATAATAAAATGAATCTATATTCTTTATTCTATAAAATAATTCACATAATCATAGTGTTAGAGTCTTGTTACATAACCCCTTATAACACCAGCATAAGACCTAAGGGTAAGGTGTACGATGGTGATAGACTCTTGGGATGGTTCGGATAATATCGCTCGAGTGGTAATCTCTATCAACTTCCACTTCTCCCGTAGGCAGTTTCATTTAATATTAACGTGTTGAAGCTCGGCTTGGGCTTGGTCAAAAGAAAAGTCCAATGAGTCTACCTCCTTTCCGAGCTCTGACAAATGGGCTTCGTATGGAGCAATTCTACTGGATGAGTCCATCGCCTCCTTTTTCTAAGTAAATTGGTTTTGTTAAATCCCTATATTTATAATAATCATGTGGTCACTGTTCAATGGTTATATTAGCAATGGTAACAATTCTTAATGTTATTTTAAAATACAAAAACATAAAAAGAAGGAAGTTCATATTTTATATAACCATTTTACATAATAATACATTTAATTAGATCAAGAGGAATTTTCATTAATAAAAGTTTGGGTCATTACAATCTTCCCCCCTTAAGAAATTGTGGCCTCGAAATTTCCTTTTACCACACTAAAACAGATGAGGGTAACTCTACTTCATCACCTCCTCTTATTCCCACATTTCATTTTCAAACTTGTGGTTTCACCACAGCACCTTGATGAGGAGCATTGTCTTATTTGGTAGAGCTTTTTTCCTATAATCTAATATCTTCACTGGTTACTCTTCATGGGATAGGTCATTCTCTAATGGTACCACCTCTGGATTAAGTACATGTGATGGGTCAGGTATGTACTTCCTCAATAGTGATACATGGAAAACATCATGTACTTGAGATAGGTTCGGTGGGAGTGTTAGTCAATAGTCCACTTCTCTAATGCAATCAAGGATCTCAAAAGGGCCGATGTACCTTGGACTAAGCTTTCCATTCTTCCCAAATCTCATAACTCTCTTCCATGGTGATATGTGGAGGAATACCATGACTCTGACATAAAACTCTAGGTATCGTCAACAATTATCAACATAGCTCTTTTGTTGACTCTGAGTATCTTTAATGTGTTTTTGGATGATCTCAACCTTCTCCACCATTTCTTTGACCATTTCTGGACCTAGGATTTTTCTCTCCCCAACTTCAACCCAACATGTCGGTGTTCTGCACCTCTTCCCATAAAGGGATTCATAATAATACATTTGGATGCTTGAGTGGAAAATTTTATTGTAAGAGAACTCAACCAGAAAAGGATATTGATCTCATTCTCCTTTGAAGTCCATTGAGAATGCTATAAACATATCCTCAAGTGTTTGTATAGTTCACTCATATTGGCCATCAGTTTAAGGATGATTAGTTGTACTGAAGTTTAGCTCAGTATTAAGAGCATGTTGAAGACTCTTCCAGAACTTAGAGGTGAATCTTGGATCCCGATCGAATACAATAGATAGTGGCACTCCATGCATCCTTACAACTTCTCTAATATATATCCATTTCAATTGATTCAATGAGAAATCCTCCCAAATTGAAATAAAGTGTGTAGTCTTTGTAAGATGGTCCATAATAACCCAGATAGCATTGTTTCCTTTGGATGTCTTCGGAAGTCTAGTGACAAAGTCCATGGTGATGTTATCCCATTTCCATGTGGGTATGGGTAATGGTTGCATCATCCCATTAGTCTTATTCCTCTCAGCCTTCACTTGTTGACATACTATGCACTTTGATGTATGTTCAGTGATCTCCTTCTTCATGTTATCCCACCAATAATTCTCTTAGAGATCTCAATACATCTTTGTGTTTCCTGGGTGAATGGAGAAATTAGAACTATTTACATCATCCAAAAGTTCATTATTTAACTCTGGATTTGATGCAACACATAGTCTTGTCCCAAATCTCACAATTCCTTCTTCATTAACATTTAACTCCAAGGTTTCCCTTTTCTGATAGTTTCCACTTTCTTCTAAACTCCCACATCATCCTTTTGAGCATCCTTTAACCTTTCCAAAAGAGATGGTTGAGCAATAATTTATGAAAGGATTGATGATGTTCCCTTCTTTATGATTCCCATGACCATCTTCATCAAATCTAAGAATATTGGATCCTTTTCAATTCTCATTAATGATAGAATCATTGGGTCTTTTCTACTTAGATCATCTTCCACCGTGTTCACTTTCCCAGGGTGGTAATGGATTGAGTAGTCATAATCTTTGATCAGCTCTAACCATCTTTATTGGAGTATGTTCAACTCTTTCTATGTGAATATATACTTGAGGATTTTATTATATGTATATATTTTAAACTTCTCCCAAAATAGGTAATGCCTCCAAATTTTTAAATTAAAGATTACTGCATCCAACTCCAAATCATGTGTTGGATAGTTTTTCTCATGAACTTTCAATTGCCTTGAAGCATAGGCAATGAATTTTTCATTTTTCATTAACACATAGCCCAGTCCCTTCTTCGAAGCATCGCTTAATACCCAAAAAAATTCTACACTTGTGGGTAGTGTGATCACGGGTGCAGTGATAAGCCTCATTTTCAACAACTTGAAGCTATCTTCACATTCATCAGTCCAATCAAACTTTACTCCCATTCAAGTTAACTTAGTAAGAGGTTTGGACAATTGTAAGAAATTTCTCACAAATCGGTGATAATATCTAGATAACCCCAGGAAGCTATGGATATCCATTACCGATATTGGCCTTGGACATCCCTCAATTGAATCTATATTGGAGGGATACACAGATATCCCATTGCTTGTGATGATATGACCCAAGAATGAGACTTCCTTCAACCAGAACTCACACTTTTTGTACTTTTCATAGAGCCTCTCCTTTCATAAGGTCTCTAGTACAGATCTTAGATGATCCTCATACTCATTGGTTTTAGAGTGTATTAGAATATCATCTATAAATACTACCACAAATTTTTCAAGGTAATCTCTAAAGACAGTATTCATTAAGTCCATGAAGATTTATGGAGCATTAGTTAGTTCTAAAGGCATTACTATGAATTCATAGTTCCCGTACCTTGTACGAAAAGAAGTCTTGGGGATATACTCCTTCTTCACCCTTACTTGGTAATATCCTGGCCAAAAATTCACCTTGGAGAGGTATTGTGATCTATGTAGCTGATCTAACAAGTCATTAATTTGGGGAAGAGGATACTTGTTCTTTATCGTGATTTTTTTGAGCTCATGATAATCAATGCAAAGGAGCATTTACCCATCCTTCTTCTTGATGAAGAGGACTGGTGCACCCCATGGTGAAGCACTTGGACGTATAAACCCTTTATCTATATTCTCATATAGTTTCTTATTCATCTCCTCCACCTCCACAAAAACCATTCTATATGGAGTCTTGGATATTGGAAATTCCCTAGGTATAATATAAATTGAGAATTCAACATCTATTCTATGAGGAAGACTAGGAAATTCCTCGTGAAACACTTTAGCAAATTTCCTCACAATGGGAATTTATTCAAGGATGGTTGCTTCCTTAGACTCAATCATCTGAGCAAGATACGCATTATCATAGGGTAGTAATATCCACACTTGAGAAAATGGTTCTAAAGAATATTCATCCTACTCCTTGCACTTGTACAGAATCGGGGATCGATTCGCCATATGGAGAGTGATTTCTCTCTTACGGCAACTTATGTTGGCTCTATATAAGGAAAGTCAATCCATGCCAATAATTTCATCAAATTCAACCAAAGGGAGTATTATGAGGTTTTTTAGGAAGTTCAAACCACAAATTATGATAGGGGAGGAGTTATATTCATGGGATTCAATGATTTACTCATTTTCTGTTCTCACCGACATCTTTACTTCCATGATTTGTGGTGGTGTTGGGATTGTTCTACTAAACTTTAGAGATATAAAAGAATGCGTAGAACCAGAATCAAAAAGTGCATTCTCTATTATTGAATGAATGACAAGTGTACCTATCACCACTTCATTTTCAGGGTTCACTTTAGTGGTAGTGATGGAAAAAGCTTTCCCTTACTGCCTTAGAGGTTATTGGTTGCCTCTGAAAACCCTTGGATTAGGGAACTGGTTTTCAAAATGACCTGGTTCTTTGCAGTTGAAGAAATAAACTATGTGTTAAGGGTTGAACGGATAATTCCTCTCCTCTATCTCATCCACATGTTTTTTTTTGTCGGCATTTAATGGTCAGGTTCCCTTCTCTTCCAAACCTAAAGCATTTCCTTGTCCCCTTCAGGAAATTTCCTAGGTTCTTCTTTCTGCACCTTTGTCAAGTGGGGTGCTAGATTTTCTTATCACCATTGGATTTGTCCATCAAACCTTTAGAATTAAATTCCACCTTACACTTCTTATCCCCATAATACCCCTAAGATTTTTCAATTTCCATTTTGACTTTGAGGGCACATCGGACAATTTCCTCATGGCTCTCGAAGTCATGGATCTCTATGGATTTCTGTAGGCTAGGTTTTATCCCACCAAAGAAGTGGTCAACCTTGCATTTAGGGGTAATGACAAAACTGGAGGCATATCGTGCAATCCTTGTGAAGTTTTCCTTATATGCTCTGATGTATTCATCATCTTTTTTATTGATGGAAAGGAAGTCTCTTTCTATCTTAAGTCGGAGGGTGTGAGGAAAATAGTTATCAAAAAAAACATTTTTTGAAAATCCTTCCATTCCAACGCCTCAATCTCCTCCTCAGGATTTGTATTTTTGATCAATGTCCACTATTGATCAGATTCACCCTCCATGTGATAATCAGCCAGAAGAACCTTCTCTTGTTCATAATATTGAAGGATGGAAAAGATATTTTCAATGGAGTTGATCCATTGTTCAGAAATTGAGGGATCAAGTGATCAATTAAAAGTAGGATACCTTTGTCTCATTAAGCTTTCGATTGAGAATTTTTCTTTCTTATGGGGGGTTGAACGTTCCTCTTGACCCATGTTTCTATTCAAAACTTGAGTTAATTTAGAGAGTATCATGACAAAGTTTGTGATTCCCGCTCCCATCGGATTGGGCATCTCATTAGAATAGTCATCACATCGATCTTTGCATCGGTTGTTAGCTAGAGTCCTCGTATTACTGGCCATTGGCTGGAATAAATGGAAATTTAGGGGTACCACATAAAGGGTAATCCAAATACAAAAATGGATGACTTAAAAATTACTATTATTTCCTTAAATTAGGAATTTATAGGCTTAAATATATGTTATCCATGATCTACTTCCCAATATATATTCTTAGGAGATTTTTTTTATTCCCTTAATAATGGTTGATACTAAGCTTATGAATTTACCAAATCATATCTCTTGGGAGTGTCGTAACCAATAGTGCAGCAAGGCTCGTTGTTGTGCACCAGTTCCCATTCGATTCTAGTTCAAAGTGGTATTTTAGGGTTTTAACCCTAAATACATCAGTGTTAGAGCCGCCTCTACCTGCTTATATATATAAAAGGATGTATTTTCTTAATAAACCACTTACTCAATACTCTCCAAAATTTAGGGATGTTTTTATTATACTTAGTCTTATCCCAAAGGCTTCCACTAGGGTTTTCTAATCCTAATCCCAAAAATAACTAAACCTATCCTCTGATACCAACTATAACAACCCTGCTCTTTATTTCACACTTAAACAAAACTTATTACATAAAATATTCACTTATTACAACATAGAAGATCGAGAGGTATAGTTTCTTTGGGGCTTAGTAACATTAAATAACAACTTAAAAAATGAAATACACATTCTTATTGAAAACTTCTTTTACATGACCATACACATTCCTTCGTACTTAGCATTGCATGAGATAACCTAAGGACATGCATAAGAAAAGGGTGAGATATAAATCCCAGTAAGGGAGTAAAAAAGTAATAACATGAATAATATAGTACATGTTAGGAAATAGGCATATCAATGGATCAAAATAGAAACATGAACATAAAGGCATGATATAGCATGATTATCATAACATAGAAATGTGGAATCAACATTTAACATGATATTAGCATGATCCAAGGCTCATTGAAGATCAATCATGAGTAAAACCTCATTGAACTTGAATTATAATGATTAAAACCTCATTTCACTTGATTTATCATGATACTAATATTTACCCAATGCATTGGAGCGCTATTAGGGTGCACCCTTCTTAATCATTTCATTTCATGCATAAGTGTGCCACATGGATCATATAACATGGATTCATTAAACATTATCATTTATTACATGATAAATGAATGTGGAATTCATACATGAAACTCTATAATCAATAAGTAAATGTTCATAAAGTTGAATATTCTTGATAGAGAAATGGGTATTCTATTCACTGCACAATGACTTTGGCTTGGAAAATCGCGGTACAATTTCGGAAGCATAACGACGTGACATAAGAATTCATAAAAATGGTTGATGAGAGAAAAAGTGGTGTCTCATAATATGTACAGGAAATTTAAAGTATGGGGGTCATATAGATACATTTCCCAACATATTTAATGGAATTTAGACTCATAATACAAAATAATTTCTTGAATGTAAATTAGAATAGAGAAATTTTTTACGGAATTTATGCATGGTAACAGGTGTACATGGGAGGAATTAATGAGAGATAAAGAGGTCTATAATCATTAAAACATAAGTAGGTAAGTATGGGGGAGGTGAGAAATCAAACCCAACATTTGTAATTAAAAAAATGGTATAACAATATAATGAAATTTGGACAAAAATGATAAAGCAAGAAATCCCTTACTTGGAAGTGTGATCCCAAAGGCTTTTGAGGGGATTTAGAGAAGATTATTAGGAGTTTGGGGTGACTTGGGAGGATTTTAGAGAGAGTAGGGAAGGGTAGGGACGTGATACAAGGTTTTTGAGTGAGGAGAAGTGGGATCTTGGGTGGGTTTATATAGGAAAAGAGAGGTAATTCTTTATTATTTAGGTTTTGGACACTACACATTAAACTAATAAAAACCACAAACCAAACCATGGTTTTTTACGGTGGTTTTTACCAAAGGGGATTGGAAATAATTATTTTATAAGTCCAATTTCCTAAATTCTTAAAATATTAGTCTTGATTATGTGGAGGTGAGTCACACTCTCAAGGAAATCATTTTAAAAGTTAAAATGTTTTATAATTCTTGGAGGGTCCACTAAGGCACCATAAAATTAATCAAACAAATATAAAATAACATTATTTTAAAGGTAAAACATATATTTTCCAAACAACTATTTTATATTATTTTATTACATCACTATTGGGTTATTATGATGTTATAAAACACATTATATATTTAAAAGGTATTTAATTTTTACCCAAAAAAATTGATTGTCTTAGAAAATTATGAAAAATTCACCATTGGAAAATTTTGACGTCCTGATTACAAAAAAATATTCATTTTACCTAAACAATTTTATAAATATGTTCATTTTCACTTTTAAAATAAAAACCAAAATTTATTGAAAATTCATGTGTTTTGACAAAAACAGTTTTCAAACCTTAATAAAAATTAAAATTGTATTCATAAAAATTATACGATCATTTATATTTAATAAAAATTCATTTAGTAATAATATTTTATTAAAATATTATTTAATTAAAAATTCCATTAATTCATCAAAATATATTTCTTAATTAAATATTAACTAAAAATACTATTTGTGTTTTAAAAACTATTTACAAAGTAACAATAATAAAATGAATGTATATTATTTATTCTATACAATAATGCACATAATCATAGTGCTAGGGTCTTGTTACATAACCCCTTATAACACCCACATAAGACCTAAGGGTAAGTTATGCGATGGTGATAGACTCTTGGGGTGTCTCGGATAACATCACTCAGTTGGTAATCTCTATCAACTTCCACTTCTCCCATAGGTATTTTTGTTCAAGCTTAACGTGTTAAAGCTCATCTTGGGATTGGTCCAGAGAGAAGCCTAGTGACGCTACCTCCTTTACAAGATCTGAAAAATGGGATTCGTATGGAGAAATTATACTGGATGAGGTCATCACTTCCTTTGTCTGAGTAACTTGGTTTTGTTAAAGCCTTATATTTATTTTAATCATGTTGTAATTGTTTAACAATTATATTAGCAACGGTAACAATTATTAATGGTATTTTAAAATATAAAAACATAAAACTAAGGAAGTGCATATTTTATATAACCATTTTACATAATAATAAATTTAATTAAATCAAGATAATTTTCATTAATAAAAGTTTTGTTCATTACAATGATGAACAATTTCCCAACAAAAATCCCCAAAATTCAGCAGAGTAACAGCATAGAATGAGATCCAGATATATAAGCTAAATCAAGATTGAAAAAATTAATATATCTTAAATACATATATCTAGATCTAAAATCCTAGATCTAGATCCACAAAACTAGGTATAGATCTAACCAAAATAGAGAATAACTTTCCTTAAATAAAGATAGAATAAAGGAGGAGGAATGGGAAAGAAACCAAGACGAGATCCTCTTACTGGGAGGGGTGCATATCTTTGATCTGGGATTTGAACCACCAATAACGGAGGTCAAGAGGACTTGGAATCTATCTGATGGGCTCCAAAATTATGAAAGAGGTGTTAGGGTTGACTGGGGATCGATTTGGGATTCAAATGGGGGTTTGTTAATTTTTAAAACTAATTTTTCTAGTTTATTTAATTCTTGTGCAAAGTTTATTGGGTAGGGAAACATAGATTACCCTAACCATGTACCTAAAATGTGAAACTATTTTATAGGGGTGAATGGTTACTCCTAAGAGGGAACCCAATTTGACAAATCGTGTGTCAACCATGTAATTCACCTCTATCTAAGGTTTCACAGTTTTTTGGGTATGGGTGCGTGGTTAACCAAAACTATGTGCCAACCATGCAATTCCCTATTTCTTCCATTTTTCTCAAATTTTTTACCCAAACACACCAAAAAATAAGACCCAATTGAAAATTACTCAACACATGGTAAAAGAGTACCAGTAAACAATCCCATGACAACTCTATAAAAGTTTGGGATCTTACACATACCCATAGAAGTGTTATACCATGTATTGTGATGCATATGGGGTTGGTATGGGAGTAGTTTTGATGAAGGATGATCTAGTATTCAATCTTGGGTCTCATTAGTTGTGACCTCACAATAGAAACTACTCTTTCCATGATTTAGAGTAATCTTTTTTGGTCTAAACCTTGAAGTTTTGGTGAAATTACCTCTTTAGTAATAGATTTATCATCTACATAGACCATAAGAGTTTTCAATACAATTTATCTCCTCATGAATTGAACCTATGGTATAGTTATTGGGTTGAGTACTTATAGATATTTGATTTTGATATGACATGTTCCCTATAAAAATGGAACATAGTGGAAGATTATATTTGTAGGAATACATGGGAGAAGGTGGTTCAAGAGTCTAGCAAGGATTGGTAGTTTATGGGATTATTCATAGAGTAGAAGCTAGGTATGGTAGAGGGGAGGTAGGTTGTGAATTTTTCTCCCTTATCCATTAATTCATCATTGATGGATTTGGTAAATTCTATTTAGGAGTCTGATTCATATTTATTCACAATACAAGAACTACTTATAGGGTTGGTCCATTTCTAGGGTGGTCTCAGGATTATGTTGAGGTGAATTATATCCATGGTAGGGTGGTAGTTCCTACCTCAATGAGGGAAGAGTTTATGAGGGACTTCCTGGTCTCACATTGGTTTATACATCCAGGGATTACCGATATGTACCATGATATGAGGTGCCTCTTGTATTTTACTAGTATGAGTAAAGACATTGTGGGATTTATAGCACATTTACTTATCTATCATAGGATAAAAGTAAAGCACTAGTAACTAGGTGGGTTACTTCAACCCCTTTTGATTCCCGTTTGGAAGAGGGATGTGGTGAAAATGGATTTTTTTTCATGGGTTTACCTAGGACCTCAAGGTGTTATGGTGTAGTGTAGATGGTAACGGACCAATTAACAAAGTTCACACATTTCTTTCCTATCTTAAAGACTCAATTGGTATATGATCTGGGAAAGATGTGTGTTTAAGATATAATGTGGCTGAACGGGACACCTATAATCATAGTATATGATTGGGATTTCCTTTTTACATCCAAATTATAGGTATGTACAGTAGAAAGATATGGGTCCTCCACTGAAGTAGAGTATAGTGTATCACCCATAGATTGATAGGTCATCTAATATGATTATCTAGATACTTGAGGATATGCTTAGGGCATGTGTGTTCAATTTTGAGTGAGCAAGAGATGATCATCTATCCTTGATAGAGTTTATGTATAACAAAAACCTTCATGATTTTATCCAAATGGACCCCTACAAGGCCTTATATGGTATACTATTCTTCTCACCTCTACATTTGTTAGAGGTGGGAGAGTCGACGATTATTAAGATGATCTTTATGTAGGAGGAAACTAAGTGGGTACAACTGATCGGGAAGTGGTTGGTGACCACTCAAATAAGGTAGTGCTTATATTCTGACAAAAGTCTACGTCTAAGAACCCATTTTTTTCTGAGAAAGACTTTTAAATATTCTTGATAATATTCCAGAGTAGCGCCTTCAGACGGCATGCGATTCTGAGCCCTGGAGTGGCCGGAATTAAATTTTCAGTGCGTTCACACTGGAAACCCCAAATAAATGGGATAACTCCTAAATGGTGCACCGGATCATCAATCCGAGTGTACGGATGGGTCCGGAATGGGGTGTTTACCCTAGGAACGACATAAAACTTGTCGGCATGGGATGTTTGGACCCCTCGCTCGCTTTCGGAAGGTTAAATGGATAAATTTATTTATTTATTTATTCATTTAATGTTGAAAATCTAGTATCTTTTAAACAGTGGCTCAAGTTGGAAAACCGAGGGCACCGTTGAGTTCATAATGTATCGTTTACCCTAGGAGGGGTGTAAGTTTTGCGGGCGCGGGCTGTCTGTGAAAAATGGCCCCAGGGGCGTTTTCGTAATTTGGCAGCCTCAGACGTTCAGTTTTATAACTTTTGAACGGGGTCTAAGATTAAAATTCCGAGACCTCTGTTGTGCTCGGGAGGTGGTGTTTACCCTAGGTGAGGCTTAACCTCGACCCCGTCGGGAGTTTCGGATGCGGGTCTTTTCGGGGGTTTTCAATTAATTAAAACATTGATTAATTTATTTAAACCCTCCCCCTCCCCCTTCTCCCTTGAACCCCCTGGAGAAACCCCTCCCCTCTCCTCCTCCATCTTCGGCAAGACAGTCCGGCGAGGTGACTCCGGTGAGGTGCGGTGATGCCGGCGGATCGACGCGAAGCTCCGGGCGAAGCCCAGCGAGCTAGGAGGTTTCCGTTGCATTTTCATTCCCGAGCCTACCTTTGAGTCAACTTTTATGTGTCGATTTGATGTTAAAACTTCAAACAAATCACATAGATGTATAGTATACTTTTATATATTTCCAACGCATATTTCGGAATCAAAATCCGAGCTCGGAGGAGGTCGGGGTTGATCGTCGAAGGTTGTAGGTTTTGGAATTGTTTCTGGCCGGTTTGGGTGCTCCGGCGGTCCGAGGCGCGCCGGCTTCTCCTCGGCAGGCGACGGTGGATTCTCCTCGGCAGGCGGCGGCGGCTTCTCGGCGTGAGGCGGCTCGGTCGGGCGAGCGGCCAGTGGAAAAGTCCGGGTTCAGGGCGACGGCGAGGCGGGGTCTCGGGCGGCGCCGGCGTAGCGCGAAGAGGGAGGGGGGCCGCGAGGCGCGCGGCCCCGTGCGGCGCGACCGCGACCCGCGTAACGCGGGTCGCTGCGGGAGAAGCGGAGACCGGCCTTGATGGACGGTCGGTGGCGACAGGCCGCGGCCAGCTGGCCGTGGCGAAGCAAACTGAACCCGCGGTCGGGCCGCGGGCCGGCTGTGGGCGGACCGGCCGGACCGGGCCGGTCCGGCCCAAGGGAGTTTCCCCCTTTGGAATTTACGACGCCCGTAGACTTCGCTACGGGCGTCTGTTTTGTGCGCCGTCAGAAGCAGCGAGGACCTTGCGTCGAGGGGAACGTTTTGAGATGGTTTCGGGAATTTTTAATTCCCGAAACGATGGGCCTCGGAAGCACGCCGCGTCTTTAAGTGGACGAGTGTTTTTCCCGAGATTCTTGTTTTGGACGGCGCGGATGCGTCCGAAATCCGTTTTGAGCACCGTAAGCGGCATTGGGCCCCTGGCACTGAGGCGGAGGTTTCCAGGGCGGTTTTGGACATTGAGACTGGATTTGAGGTGTGGGCCCCACGGCCCGTCTTTTGAGCTGCGTGCAACTTTTAGCGACTTTCTCACCGGGCGTCCGTTCGGGGCGTGCGAGCAGTCGATTCTGGATGTTTTTCCAAGGGGATTGCAATGGTGCAATCCGCCCACTCAAATTCGGCACGATGGTGTGGGGCCCACAAGGGTCGTTTGGGCGTCAACAGTGATTTTCCATCTTTATCACCGGGCGACCGTTTTGGACAAGTGAATAGTCCATCTTGTTTTCTTTTTCGAGAGGATCGCAATGGTGCAATCCATTCGTTGAGTTTCTGGACCGGGATGCGGGTCCCACGTGGCACCGCTCGTGTGCGGTGCGCCAGAATGCATCTTTTTCTCCGGATTCCCATGTCACTCAAGTGAGTAGTGATTTTGACGTGTTTTCCCGAGGGGATCGCAATGGTGTGATGCGCCCGACTGTTTTCAGGGTCGAGGCTCGGGATCACGGGGCGTCGTTCGGGCGTGAGGCGGTGTTGGTGACTTTTCCGTCGGATATCTGTTGGAGGCGAGTAAGTAGTCGATCTTGTGTGTTTTTCCGTGAGGATTACAACGGTGCGATCCGTTTGGTTGTGTGGAGCCTCTTGCGCGATCTTATGAAATGTGGAAGCATGGAAGGTGCTCTAGTGGTGGTTCGTCCTACCTTGTTTGTAGCGGACCCTTGGCGTGTGATCGCGCGCTCTTGAGAGAGTGATATAAATGATTCACAAGATGTGGTTGGTTGTGCCTGGGCCTTTGGGGTGGAGTTGTTACATCACGACTTCGCGTTGACGCTGGGTGCCGTGTGCACGATAGCCTTTGGGCTAGAACAAGGTATACTCTGGGAGTATACGGGAGCGCTTGGAGGTACGTGCGGTTTGTACCTGAGATTGTTTGTGCTCTTGGTTGGGGTTTGACTTGGGGCCACACGTCGTGTGGGCCCCAAGTGCGTGTTGTGTTCTGCTTCGTGTAATTGGACCTCTCACATCGTAGAGGGTCCCTCTGTGCTCGTTTGTTTGACCAGTAGGGTTGAGTGGTCTCCCCCTGGTTTCGTTCTCGATGGATTGGCTGGTAGCGATGCTAGTGACACCCAGTGATGGAGCAGACGCTGCACCTTTTTTTGGTGAGTTGTTCTGCATTTGGGAGGTTGCGCGATACCCACTCTGTGTTTGGTTGGCCAGTGTTGTACCCTCCATTAGAGATGGCCAGAGCAGTTCTGAGTTTGACCCTCCAGCGGGGCTGGGCAGTGGGTTACTCATTGGCTTCTAGGGTCTACCCTCCAGCAGAGATTGGGCAGTGTGTCACCCGATGCTCTTAGGGTCTACCCTCCAACAGAGACTGGGCAGTGGGTCACCCGATGCTCTTAGGTTCTACCCTCCAGTAAAGACTGGGAAGTGGGTCACCCGACGATATTAGGGTCTACCCTCCAGCAGAGACTGGGCAGTGGGTCACCCGACGACCTCTTAGGGTCTACCCTCCAGCAGGGCTGGCCAATGGGTCGCTCGTCATCTAGTTCCAGGTCTACCCTCCAGCACGGCTGGGCAGTGGGTCGCTTGTCGTCTTATTCCAGGTCTACCCTCCGGCGGGGCTGGGCAGTGGGTCACCTGATGATGTGTTAAGGTTTACCCTCCAGCGGGGCTGGGCATTGGGTCCCCTAATGATGTCTTATGGTTTACCCTCTAGAGGGGCTGGGTAGTGGGTCGCCTGATGATGTGTTAAGGTTTACCCTCCAACGGGGCTGGGCAGTGGGTCGCCTGATGATGTCTTATGGTTTACCCTCCAGCGGGGCTGGGTAGTGGGTCGCCTGATGATGTGTTAAGGTTTACCCTCCAACGGGGCTGGGTAGTGGGTCGCCTGATGATATCTTATGGTTTACCCTCCAGCGGGGCTGGGTAGTGGGTCGCCTGATGATGTATTAGGGTTTACCCTCCAGCGGGGCTGGGCAGTGGGTCACCTGATATCTAGTTATGAAGTACCCTCCAGCAGGGCTGGCCAGTGGGACACCTGTTGGCATTCCAGGCTCAGTCCTTTCTACTAGGATAGCATGTGGATTTCCTCCGTTATTACCGGAGTGGGACCCCTGGTTACGGGTCAGTGTTGTGATGACCTTGACTTTGAGGAGACCTCTCGACTGCAGGGCAGTGACGAGGTGTGGTTTGACTTTCCCTAGAACTCTCAAGTACGAGGGGCACTTTTCCCACTGAGACGCGTTCTTGTGACGCGATCTAAAACTGTGCGGGTGAGTCAGTGCCGCCCAAAGAGGATAGTGTCGATGTGTGGTGATTGAGCCCCTCGGCTTGCCGTTCGGGGCAGACATGCGGGATGCTGGGCCTCGATGGTGTTTCTTCTGGGACTGTTGGCGACTCATTTTCTTGGGCTGAGCTACGGGATGGAGATCCCCTTACGACATTGTTCGGGTTTCTTGTTGAGCATACAGATATGTATATACCTTGTTTCTGGTAACCACTTCTTGGGTTCAGTTACTCTCCTTCCAGGAGAGGTGAAGACGCGCGGGGTATGCCACGTTCTTTCCGTGTCTAGATTCTCATGGTTGGATGAGTCTACTCTCCTGCTATAGGTAGCGAAGACTCGACGGGAAGTTTGTCTTCTCACCATTTATAGCTCCTTATGTCTAGACGAGTCTACCTTCTTTCCACCTGTTGGGTTGAGCTGGACTCTTTACTGTACTCTCTTTTGTACCCCTTTACTTTTCCTGTTTGGTCTACTGCTCACCCTTTGGTACCTCCTTTTGGTGCTCCCTCGAGCCTTCGGGGTATCCTACTGAGTATTTTTGTACTCACCCCTGCTTGGGATTTGCCCGCACTTGGTGTTCCCTTGCAGACGACGGACAGGTGGAGCGTGACTTCAGTGGAGTGTAGGAGCTTGGGAGCTTGGACCGCGTGCGGTGGTCGTGGCCAGGTTCTAGGTGGGAGACCAGTCATTTGTTTCTTTTTGTTTACCTGTTGCCGGGTTGTGGCACTTTTCGGTTGGGCGTGTATTTTTTCCCTTTTCTTTTCAGCTTGTACCCTGTACTGATTAGAGGTCGATTCACTCTTGTGGTTTATTTATAGCAGTTGCCCTTTTACGTTTCTTTTTACTCTGCACTTTTGCATTGAGTTTGTTGTGTGTGCGTGTGTACAGGTGCTTAGGAAAAGGCCTCCCCGAGTTATTGTGCCTTCGGCGCTGGTCACCAGCCCCTGGCCTATGGAGGCGGGCTTGGGGTAGTTGCGGCTCGAGCCCGAGTAGGGTCGGGTCGTGAAAAAGTGGTATCAGAGGGAGGTTTGTTCCTTGGGACGTTGTGCGGACATCCCTAAAATAAAAGGAATTAGTTGGGATTTAGGGAAACAGTGTTAACGTGTCTCAAGAGTGGCTCTCAGGCCAGGGAGTCCAGTGATGGTGCGGCGACCGACGTATCCATTCACCAGGGCCTTGATAACCCGCTTGTTGACTCGGCATGTTGAGACAGTTGTTTCAGGCAAATTTGGTTTGTGCATCACATAGCATTGAGTCTTTGACTATCCTTCTTGATTCAGCTCCCCATCATTGTTATTGGTATATACATTATGCTCATCTGACCGTGGCACTCCTTGATAATATCCAGGATGTCTTCGCGAAGACAGCTAGCCAGGATACCAGCTTTGGGTGCGTAACGACGACCCTGTGAGCTACGAGGCCACATTCCAGGACCCATCGTGCGAGCCCTTTTCTCCGGGTGGGTCGGTAGCAGCACCCTCACCTGTTGAGCAGCAGGCAGTTTCAGCAGATCAGGCTGAGCATGAGCGTAGGTTGAGCACGCTCCGTGAGTTCCAGCGGCAGAGACCGTTGAGGTTCAATGGTGAGCCAGACCCTCAGGCAGTAGAGGTTTGGCTCGAGGTAGTGGTTCTCCTTTTCAGGATTGTGCAGATGCTGACAGATCGGAGAGTAGATTTGGCAGCCACCCTTTTTCATGGAGCAGCTTGGCGTTGGTGGAGTCTGGTGACTCAGCTTCTTGATGAGTCGTCGCTTTTGTGGGACGACTTTCAGTTGTTGTTTCGTGAGGATTTTTTCCCTTCCTGCTTGCGCTCCTTTCAGATTCAGGAGCTCCTGCAGTTTCAGCAGGGAGGGATGACGGTAGCCGAGTACACGGCTAGTTTTGTAGACCGTGCACGCTTTTACCCGGACTTGGTCCATGACGACAACATCCGAGTGCGGAAGTTTTAGCAGGGTATCCGCCTAGAGATTCGTGATGTCATAGTACCCTTGGGCATTTCCACATATGTCGGGGTGCTAGAGCAGGCGCTGGTGATAGAGGGCTTCCTGTCGTGTTTTAGTGTTGGTGGTGGCAGCAGGAACGTTGGAGCCGAGACGTCTGTCGTAGCTAGTGGGCGTCGGCAAGCAGAACCTCGACGCAGGTGGCTTACTGACAACCGGACTCAAGGGTGTGGTCGTACACCACAGTGGCGTCGGAGGGCACCAGTGTAGCCCAGAGAGAGTCGGTGTTATGCTTGTGATGGGCGAGGTCACTTGGCAAGAAACTGCCCAACCCGAGTTGCTGAGAGCTTCGGGCAGGCAGTAGGCGCACCACCATGGAAAAGGCAGCGCCGTGATCGAAGTAGTGCCCAGAGAGGTGGTGCTAGCAGAGGAGCGGGAGGAGCTGGGGGGGACGACTTTACGAGGTCTTCCCACCACCACTAGTCGGCCCACGTCAGGCTCCGGGAGCTGACAGTTGGGACTGCGGACAGCTGTGATCTTGGATGTCTATGATCCTGCAAAGCATGAGGTGATAAGAGGTACGCTTTACATCTCTTCTACCTTTTTCAGTAGAATTGTTATACTCTGCGTGTGAAATGTTTTTCTCCCGGCTCCTTGTTTGAGTTGTTACCAGGGTGTAGCAGGGCGTCGGTGTAACCCTGTGTTGGTAAGGAAAAAGGTGTGGGACCTTTTTCTTTAGTCGATGGTGTCGACTCCATCGCTTTTCGAGCATGTAAGAAAGTCTTGGTTGCGAGACATTGACTGTGAAATCTTGCATGACCAGATATCCTTGGGTGTTCCACCATATGGATATTCTGAAGGAGGGAATCATCGGGCCTTTTTCCAAGTGCAGGCGGTGATTCCAGTCGCGGCATGCGACGTAGAGGTTTAGTCGGGTACTTGAGCTACCCCCGAGAGCCTTCGGGCCGTTTGAGACTGTGCAAAGGGATGGCGAGGTACCCTACCGCCTTTCCCTAACCCCAAAGTCTAGAGTGGGTGCATGACATCGGCAAGGGCTGACCTTGCATGAACAGACCAATCCCTTGGTCTGTGTGCCGTGACGCAGAGCTGTGTGTGGGTTCTTCTGGGTATGGGAAATCCAGGTGTGCGCTTAGTACCTTGTGTTTCTCCCTAGTTTTGCTTTTTGGGGATGAAAAGATTGAAGGAGGGAATTATTTAAGAACCCGTTTTTTTCTGAGAAAGACTTTGTAATATTCTTGATAATATTCTAGAGCAGCGCCTTCAGACGGCCTGCGATTCCGAGCCCCGGAGTGGCTGGAATTAAATTTTCAGTTCGTTCACACTGGAAACGCAAAATAAATGGGATAACTCCTAAACGTTGCACCAGATCAGGGATCCGAGTGTACATATGAATCCTTAATGGGGTGTTTACCCTAGGAACGACATAAAACTTGTCGGCACGGGATGTTTGGACCCCTCGCTCGCTTTCGGAAGGTTAAACGAATAAATTAATTTATTTATTTATTTGTTTAATGTTGAAACTCTAGTATCTTTTAAACGGTGGATCGGATTGGAAAACCTAGGGCACTGTTGAGTTCGGAATGTGACTTTTACCCTAGGAGGGGTGTAAGTTTTGCGGTCGCGGGCTGTTTGTGAAAAATGGCCCCAGGGGCGTTTTTGTAATTTGGCAACCTCAGACGTTCAGTTTTATAACTTTTGAACGGGGTCTCGGATTAAAATTCTGAGACCGTCGTTGTGCTCGGGAGGTGTTTTTTACCCTGGGGGAGGCTTAACCTTGACCCCGTCGGGAGTTTCGGATGCGGGTCTTTTCGGGGGTTTTAAATTAATTAAAACATTAATTTATTTATTTAAACCCTCCCCCTCCCCCTTCTCCCTTCAACCCCCGGGCGAAACCCCTCCCCTCTCCTCCTCCATCTCTGGCGAGATGGTCTGGTGAGGCGACTCCGGTGAGGTGCGGTGATGTCGGCGGATCGACGCGAAGCTCCGGGCGAAGCCCAGCGAGGTAGGAGGTTTCCTTTGCGTTTTCATTCCCGAGCCTACCTTTGAGTCAAATTTTATCTGTCAATTTGATGTTAAACCTTCAAAAAAATCACATAGATGCGTAGTATACTTTTTTATCTTTCCAAATCATATTTCGGAATCAAAATCCGAGCTCGGAGGAGGCCGGGGTTGATCGTCAAAGGTTGCGGGTTTTGGAATTGTTTCCGGCCGGTTTGGGTGCTCCGGCGGTCCGAGGCACGGCGGCTTCTCCTCGGTAGGCGGCGGCGGCTTCTCAGCGTAAGGCGGCTCGGTCGGGTGAGCGGCTAGCGGAGGCGGCCGGATTTAGGGAGACGGCGAGGCGGGGTCTCGGGCGGTGCCGGCGTAGCGCGAAGAGGGGGGGGGGTCGCGAGGCGTGTGGCCCCGTGCGGCGCGACCGTGACCCGCGTAACGCGGGTCGCTGTGGGAGAAGCGGAGACCGGCCTTGACGGCCGGTAGGTGGCGACAGTCCGCGGACAGCTGGCCGCGGTGGAGCGAACCGAACCCGCGGCCGGGCCACAGGCCGGCTGTGGGCGGACCGGCCGGACCGGGCCGGTCCGGCCCAAGGGAGTTTCCCCCTTTGGAATTTACGACGCCCGTAGATTTCGCTACGGGCGTCCGTTTTGCGCGCCGTCAGCGGCAGCGCAGACCTTGCGTCGAGCGAAACGTTTTGAGATGGTTTCAGGAATTTTTAATTCCCGAAACGAGGGTCCTCGGAAGCACGACACGTCTTTAAGTGGACGAGCGTTTTTCCCAAGATTCTTATTTTGGACGGCGCGGACGCGTCTGACGTCCGTTTTGAGCGCCGTCAGCGGCGTTGGGCCCCTATCACTGAGGCGGAGGGTTTCAGGGTGGTTTCGGGCGTTGAGACTGGATTTGAGGCGTGGTCTCCACGGCCCGTCTTTTGATCTGCGTGCAACATTTAGCGACTTTCTCATCGGGCGTCCGTTCGGTGCGTGCGAGCATTCGATTCTAGATGTTTTTCCGAGGGGATTGCAATGGTGCAATCCGCCCGCTCAAATTCGGCACGATGGTGTGGGGCCCACGAGGGTTGTTTGGGCGTCGACGGTGATTTTCTATATTTATCATCGGGTGACCATTTTGGACAAGTGAATAGTCCATCTTGTGTGATTTTTCGAGAGGATCGCAATGGTGCGATCCGTTCATTGAGTTTCGGGATTGGGATGCGGGTCCCATGTGGCACCGCTCATGTGCGGTGCGCCGGAATGCATCTTTTTCTCCCGATACCAGTGGCACTCAAGTGAGAAGTTCTTTTGACGTGTTTTCCCGAGGGGATCGCAATGGTGTGATGTGCCCGACTATTTTCGGGGCCAAGGCTCGGGATCACGGGGCGACATTCGGGCGTGAGGCGGTGTTGGTGACTTTTCTGTCGGATATCCGTTGGAGGCGAGTAAGTAGTCTATCTCGCTTGTTTTTTCGCGAGGATTACAGCGGTGCGATCCGTTTGGTTGTGTGGAGCCTCTTGCACGATCTTATTAAATGTGGAAGCATGGAAGGTGCTCCAGTGGTGGTTCGTCCTACCTTGTTTGTAACAGACCCTTAGCGTGTGATCGTGCACTCTTGGGAGAGTGATATAAATGATTCACAAGATGTGGTTGGTCATGCCTGGGCCTTTGGGGTGGAGTTGTTACGTCACACCTTCGCGTTGATATTGGGTGCCATGTGCACGATAGCCTTTGGGCTAGAACGAGGTATACTCAGGGAGTATACGGGGGCTCTTGGAGGTACGTGTGGTTTGTACCTGAGACTGTTTGTGCGCTTGGTTGGGGTTTGACTTGGGGCCACACGTCGTGTGGGACCCAAGTGTGTGTTGTGTTCTGCTTCGCGTACTTGGACCTCTCGCGGCGTAGAGGGTCCCTCTGTGCTCGTTTGTTTGACCAGTAGGGTTGATTGGTCTCCCCCTGGTTTCATTCTCGATGGATTGGCCGGTAGCGGTGCTAGTGACACCCAGTGATAGAGCAGATGTTGCACCTCTTTTGGGTGAGTTGTTCTGGAGTTGGGAGGTTGCGCGATACCCACTCCGTGTTCGGTTGGCCAGTGTTGTACCCTCCAGTGGAGATGGCCAGAGAAGTTCTGAGTTTGACCCTCCAGCGGGGCTGGGCAGTGGGTTACTCATCGGCTTCTAGGGTCTACCCTCCAGTAGAGACTGGGCAGTGGGTCACCCGATGCTCTTAGGATCTACCATCTAGCAGAGACTAGGCAGTGGGTCACCCGACGCTCTTTGGGTCTACCCTCCAGTAGAGACTAGGCAGTGGCTCACCCGACACTATTAGTGTCTACCCTTCAGCAGAGACTAGGCAATGGGTCACCCGACGACCTCTTAGGGTCTACCCTCCAGCAGGGCTGGGCAGTGGGTCGCCCGTCATCTAGTTCCAGGTCTACCCTCCAGCACGGCTGGGCAGTGGGTTTCCTGTCGACTTATTCCAGGTCTACCCTCCAGTGGGGCTGGGCAGTGGGTCGCCTGATGATGTGTTAAGGTTTACCCTTCAGCGGGGCTGGGCAGTGGGTCTCCTGATGATGTCTTATGGTTTAACCTCTAGCGGGGCTGGGCAGTGGGTCACCTGATGATGTGTTAAGGTTTACCCTCCAGCGGGGCTGGGTAGTGGGTCGCCTGATGATGTCTTATGGTTTACCCTCCAGCGGAGCTGGGTAGTGGGTCGCCTGATGATGTATTAGGGTTTACCCTCCAGTGGGGCTAGGCAGTGGGTCACCTGATATCTGGTTATGAATTACCCTCCAGTAAGGCTGGCTAGTGGGACACCTATTGGAATTCCAGGCTCAGTCCTTTCTACTAGGCTAGCCTGTGGCTTTCCTCCGTGATTACCGGAGCAGGACCCCTAGTTACATATCAGTGTTGTGACGACCCTGACTTTGAGGAGACCTCTCGACTACAGGGCAGTGACGAGGTGTGGTTTGACTTTCCCTAGAACTCTCAAGTATGAGGGGAACTTTCCCCACCGAGACGCGTTCTTGTGACATGATCTAAAACCATGCGGGCGAGTCAGTGCCGCCCAAAGCGGATAGTGTCAAGGTGTGGTGATTGAGACCCTTGGCTTGCGGTTCGGGGCAGACGTGTGGGATGCTGGGCCTCGATGGTGTTTCTTCTGGGACTGTTGGCGACTCATTTTATTGGGTTGAGCTACGGGATGGAGATCCCCTTACGACGTTGTTTGGGTTTCTTGTTGAGCATACAGATATGTATATACCTTGTTTCCAGTACCCACTTCTTGGGTTTGGTTACTCTCCTTCTAGGAGAGGTGAAGACGTGCGGGGTATGCCACGTGCTTTCCGTGTCTAGCTTCTTGTGGTTGGACGAGTCTACTCCCCTGCTATAGGTAGCGAAGACTCGACGGGAAGTTTGTCTTCTCACCGTTTCCATCTCCTTGTGTCTGGACGATTCTACCTTCTTTCCTCCTGTTGGGTTAAGCTAGACTCTTTATTGTACTCTCTGTTGTACCCCTTTACTTTTCTTGTTCGCTCTACTGCTCACCCTTCGGTACCTCCTTTTGTTGCTCCCTCGAGCCTTCGGGGTATCCTACTGAGTATTTTTGTACTCACCCCTGCTTGGGCTTTGCCCGCACTTGGTGTGCCCTTGCAGATGACGGATAGGTGGAGCGTGACTTCAGTGGAGCGTAGGATCTTGGGAGCTTGGACCGCGTGCGGTGGTCGTGGTCGGGTTCCAGGTGGGAGACCCGTCAGTTTTTTATTTTTGTTTACCTGTTGCTGGGTTGTGGCACTTTTTGGTTGGGCGTGTGTTTTTCCCCTTTTCTTTTCAGCTTGTACCCTGTACTGATTAGAGGTCGATGCACTCTTCTGGTTTATTTATAGCAGTTTCCCTTTTACTTTTCTTTTTACTCTGCACTTTTGCATTGAGTTTGTTGCGTGTGCGTGTGTACAGGTGCTTAGGCAAAGGCCTCCCCGAGTTATTGTGCCTTCGGCGCTGGTCGCCAGCCCCTGGCCTATGGAGGCGGGCTTGGGGTAGTTGCGGCTCGAGCCCAGGTAGGGTCGGGTCGTGACACTATGGGCCTTGGAATTCACTATGGGTGATCAGGTATTCTTATGGGTATTGTGTTGGTTGGGATATAAGTACCTAAGGAAGCAAAGGAAGATTGTGTTGTAGTTTGTCACCCATTCAAGATTATAGGGAAAACATAGAGTGTATCTTTTAGGTCGGATCATTATTCCTGAAATTAGAGCATGCATAATGCAATTAACATGTTATAGATCTAAACGTATAATTTGTTCTCATCCCACATGATTGGTATTGATGATGTTGAGTTAGAAGAAAAATTGTCATTTTAAGATCATCAAATTATTATCATAGAACAAATTGAAAAGTTTCTATAAGGAAATATAGTTCCTATTGTCCATATTTTATACCAGTATGGGAAAATCTAGGATGGGACCTGGGAGTAGGAGTTGAATGTGTAAGACTAATGGTCGGAGTTGTTAATCGAGATGCCCTATAGATTCTTCTCGAGGATGAAAAGTCCTTAAAGGGGTTTTTGTAATGCCCCTTAAATTTCAAGGTGAATTTTATTTAAATTATATTAAATCATGTATATTTTGTTGAGTCCTTTATATTGGGAGTGTTGGATGTGGAACAAGGTTATAAATTTAAGAATTGGTTCAGGATTGAAATTCAATAGTATGTAGGAGATCATGGTAGGGGATGTGGCGTAGCATGGTCCTACTTGAGATAGATATTATAGATTTAGGGTTGGTCATGGATCAATGGAGGTTTTTACATCATGATTCAAACTATTATAGTGTAAGGTTTTTGGTTAGAGCATAGTGGATTCTCTTAATATATCGGGCCCCCTAAAATTTAGAGGGTTGTTACACCGTGGTATAGAGGTTCATGCTGCAACATTGCCCTATGTGAGGTTATTATGTAATGACCAACATGGTCTTGAAACATTCTACCTCCTAGGTAGTTTTCTTAATTTTTATTAAATTAATTAAAGAGAGGAAATTTTATTAAGGGGTTTCCTTCCTCCACTGACCCCATCACGAACCGGTCATCCAAGGGTATTTTTTGTTTGATTCTCCAATTTCTCCCCTCATAATTTCATAGTCATTTGAGGTTCTATTTTTCATTATAATTCTCATTTGTTAATTATAATTCCATGGGAACCTTACAAAAATTCTCACACCTTCTCTATCCTCCCATTTGTAATCCCTAACTTATAGTGTTTTTTTCAAGTTTTGGGATTTTGAAGGATTGAGATTGATTTGAGTGACATGAATTTATAAGTTATCTCTCCAAAGTTCTATGTAAGAATTTATTACCATGTTTTAGGATTCATATGTGATTTTATGGGATTTCATGCATATGGGGTGTGTGTTTTCATGAAATTGTTTTGTCAAAGTTATTTAAGTGACTGGGTAGTTTCATATTATGAAACCCCCAGTTAATGGTAATTATTTATTCTATTCTATATTTCATGTTATGGAATATTTGGGTTAAGTATTGGGGATTTATGAAAAAGTTTTTTGTTTGTTTTTTAATTTTTTTAAGGGTGAATGGTTTGAGCATGGTTTGGGGGAACTATGAAACTTTTATAGGAAATATTGAAGTTTGAATTTGGAAGTTCTGGGAAGGTGTACAGTTTTTCTAACCATGCAGCCTAACCGTGTGAATAGGAGGTTTCTGGATAGTGGAGATTCACACACCTAGAACATGACTTTCCTGACCATGCGATATGAAAAAATTTTAACAATGGTGAATCACACAGTTAGCATTCTGTTTTTCTAACCGTGTGACCTAACCATGCGATGTCATAAATTAATTCCAAAAATTGGTTTTAGAACTTGAAAATCACCCAAAAACACTCATTCTTCTTTCCCTGGATTAGGCTCTCAACTCTCATCCTTCCTCTGGGTGATCTCTAACAAAATTCAACTTCCAGAATCCTTTATCAATGATTCTTAGAGCATTGAATCTTGGAAACCAAAGGTGAGATCTCTATTTTTTCTTTCTAATATAGATATTATTATTTTATATTAAATAAAACCCTAGACCGGGTCTATCATGGATAGATCTATGGGATCGAGAAATTTATAATCAAACATTATTGGGATTCATTATAGAAATAGAAGAAAGAGTCTAGATATATGATATCATGTAATGATTCTTCATGTCAAACATTTCTGAGGTGAGTGGCCTCTCCCTTATTTCACTTTCTTTGGAATTTGAAGGCTTTAACGTTATTAAATAAATTCCTTATGATTTGAATGAAAAAATCATAATTAATCTCTACTAAAAATTCCTCTTATTGGTTTGGTAGTAGGTCATTCTCACTATTACACCCCAAGATTTCATAGTACGTTATCTCTTCAAATAAATTCAATAACTTGTGTTACACACAACACCGAGTTCGAGCGCACCACGACTTACCAAACTACTCGTTCAAAAAGTGGTTATGAATAGTATTAACTGAATTTTGAATTTTATATACTCCATATAATTTTAAAATCCATATTATGTTTTCTTAGACATAATATAAGAACAAATTCAATTTTTCAGATAAAAGAAGTATTTTTCAAAAAATGCAATTTTTACCGCCTTTTAATGAAGAACTATTTTTAAATACAATATTTGACACTTTTTTATATTCTATTTGACAAAATAAACTTCTTATTTATAATCAGGACATAAAAATTTAGTTTGGATAAAATTTTGGTGTTTTTCTGATAACTTTCATATTTTGATGAATAGTGAAAAATACTAAATTTTAATTAAAAACAACTTTTTTAATTGAAATAATTTATAGTGTTAAATTATAAATTTGAGTTTTTTTAAAGTATAATTAGATTATATTTTTATCATTTAATATGATTTATGTCATTTTATTTAATTTCACATTTAAACTGGACATAATCAAGTGTCAATCTTTTGATAGTTATTATTTCTTAAAAACACGCTTTTTGTTTTGACAACGGAAATTAATTTTAAATTAATTTCTGCCACTTTTGTGTTTTGAATTTGGAAAAATGGATTCCATATTTGGAATCAAGAGGTCCAAATTTTTTAAATAGTTAACTTTTATTTTTAGACATTATGAATATTTACTTTAGTAAATATTTTATTTACCATGGTTAAAGGGTAAATCTGGTAAATAAGGGTAAAAAAATATTATTATAATAATTTTAAATTACCCTAGAATATGTACTATTCATATTGGTTGATACATGTCCGACCATGGGCATCCTTGGATCTATTTTAGAACCACTTGGAGCCAATTGAGAGTGATAATGACACTTTATATTAATTAATTTAAAGTAAAGACAAAAATAACATAAGCATATATCTTTTAGTAAAATAATTTTTAAAAGGTGTTATATAAGTTATCTTTTGGACTATAAAAAATAATTAGAAAGATAAAATTATTTCCTACCTAATTTTATTTTATTTATAATTTTTATACATTAAATAATTAAATTTATTTATGACACAATGATGATGTAGTAATTACCTTATTAATAAAAGAATCAAATAAATGGTATTATAAATATTAAAATAAATATAATTTCAAAGTTTTTATGACATCCAAGAATAATCTAGGTGAATATTACATATTAGTATTGATTCAATTTATCTTTTTCTAAGTAATCAAGTTGTGATGACTTTCAAAAAAAACAAATACTAAATAGTGTCAAAATTGACATAAATGATTTTTAAAAACAAATATTATATTATTAAATTATATAATATTCCTAAAAATCTAAGGTTAGGTAAAAGGTATTAAATAATATTATATATGTCATTAATGAACCACTTTATGTTCTCTTGGAAGTTTATAGTAAGTTTATTAACCATATAGTGTAATAATACAAGAAGACACGATAAAAGTTAAACTATTTAACTAAGAGTTAAATCTAAAAGATAAGGTTAATATGGTGAAATAAACCTGTATAAAACCTATTGGTTGATTGGTTTTTGACCCATACCCACATTATCATAGAAATAAATCATTTTGGAGCCATTATAAACTGAAAAATATTTTATTATAAAATAATATTTCAAGCTTTTCCTAAAGTGACCCTCACCTCTCTTATAAAAGGGCACTTCCCCTTTTCTCAAAATCACACCACCAAATACTTTTGTATCATCCAAACCCTGCCCAAATATCCTCCAAAATTCTCTCACATAAACCTAGAGTCCTTAATTTGATCAGAAATCCAACCTAAGGATCCCTTTTGATCAACTTAAAAGGAAACACCCGAAGAAGAGGTAATAATTTCACCACCCTCTTTCAAGTTCTTTTCTTCTTCCACTTCCTATTTATTTTTTATTTCTCTACCAAAATAATAAATACAGTACCTTCTACATACTATGATGTTATTATAAATATGTTACAACCATATTCTTTATTCTATTCAACCTATAAATGACAAAGTCACCATACGTGTGTACATACAGCTTACCGTATCCACGTCGTGGTGTAGTTTGTTATTCAAACACTTCATTATTTTGATGGGTATAATATTGAATATAACTGATTTAAATAATAAATATAACATGTTAATGATTCTTTATATATGATATACCATCCAATTATATGTTATTTCACCATCAATATAATGATATTGTCGCTCGTACATACGTACGGATTACCGTCTCCACGACGCGATGAGATTCATTTCCACATTCACCATTCAACGATGATTATAAAAATATATATTATTAATAAGTATGTAATATATGAAATAATAATTTTACTGAATATATATATATGTGTGTGTGTGTGTGTGTGTGTGTGTGTGTGTGTGTGTTTGTGTGTGTGTGTACTTACATATATCTTTTTCACTTCCATTCAATATGATATGAAAACGGAAACATCGTTTATGTGTATGTACGGCCTACTGTATCCATAAATTGTGTTTTCCATTTCATATATCTATATATTATACATATTTATATTCTAAATATATATGATATATAAATAATTCATTATATTCTAGATGTAAATCATGATCTAAATGATACGATCAATAATAACAAGTTAAAACACGTACGATAAAGAAAGCGATTATTACCCAAAATGTTAATTTAACATAGAAATAATTATTAAATGGGTAGTATAAAGTCATAAATTAATCATTTATGATATAATAAATATTAATATGGTTCTGTTATAATTTAATAACATACTATGGTCATTATACAGTAGGTTAAACGTACCCTCGACCAAAGGAAAGTGCAAGGTAAGGGTTGTTTCCTCAATCTCATTATTATCCGAGATTGTTTATCTATAAGTATATACTGGGACATATTTATTATCTATTTCCATATTTCATTAAAAAAAATTAAAAAAGAATATTTTAAGGTTTTATTGAAGGGAATCTTTAACTATATCATCATTTTAAATGTTTTTAAAGATTTATTTTTCTAAATCTTTTTAAATAATGTCCATGTTTTCAAAATGATTTTAAGGATTTATTTATATGGACATGATGGTTTTAAAATATTAATTAATTTAAAAAGTTTCAAAGTGGTATGGGAAACTTTTATTTAAAAATATCCTTTAAATTACTTCCTTTATAAATATTTTACTTTTAAATTATTTCACAAAAAAAGGATATTTCTCTCAAAGAGTTTTACTGATCATTTTCAACTATGTCAACATCCCTTACTAGATATTATTCTCGATTTAGTTTGATTTATTATAATACAATCTTCCATATTGTATTGAATTATTTATGATATGTTTGACTATGGATGTGCTATTTTTATACCATTCATGGTTTATGGTTAAATTATTTACATTTCGTATACTAGTTTTAATACGAATGTATATGTTATGTTTCAACCTTTTCATATGAGGAATGTATTGGACTTAGTAAGTGACGAGTGGAGCCCACTATAGCTCCTCGATTCATCGGTAGGTCTCATGATACAATTAGATGTGGAATTGGCCGAGGCCTTTCCCAATTTGATATATGGTTTTAGCCGAGGCCTAAATCATTTTTAGACATCTTGGCCGAGGCCTTGAAAAGATGTTTCAGAATGTCCAGAATTATACATTCCCTCATTATGAAAATAATATTGATGGTTCATGTGGTTATTCGACTAGTAGAATAGCCATGATTATGTTTTATTATGGCATTATTTACTCATCTCATATTCCTGTCATAAAGTGTTCATGTTTATTATTTGTAAAGTCATGTGTTTTAAATTATTCACCTTTCTTAATGTTTATGTTATATTTCGCTATATTGATTACTCTTACTGATCATTTGAGCTCACCACTTTCTTATGTTTCATTTTCTCAGGATATAAAGAAGTTAGTAATGAGTGACTTGCAGGCATAATCTAGGAGGCTTGGATGTTTCTAATGTAATAAATTAGTGTTGTATTTCTTTTCAAGTTGTAATGTTGAACTTATGTATATATCTTGTTTCCAAGGATACTAAACTAATCATTATTTTGGGATTTGATCCCTTGTGATCATGCCAATATTATATAATAATACATCGACTCTGGGTAACTAGGGTCGGGGTGTTACACTCACAACATATTTGATAAATGAATTCATGTTTTTCCTTTAAGAAATGGGTTTTAGGTGTGTAAATGTCAATTAAATTATGGATGATTCATGTGTTAATATTTTAATTTAATGGGGCCTTTTTGTAATAAACTTTATTCTTGGTAGAAAACTAGAGTCGCGGGAGGTTATATCACCAAGCAATGACTTCGTGAAGGATGAATCTCCACTTGAAAGTATATGGATTTTCATTTGGAATGAATAGGTGTGTGAGAGAGATAAATTGAATCATGGATTCCAAGTGAGTTTAAAATTTTTATAGTAGCTATTTATAAAAATTGTATTTGTGATAAACTACTTTGATATGCTTCTTATTGTTTTAAAAAGAAACTGTATTTTTTATAAACTACTTTAATATACTTCTGTATGTTCTATAAAACTATGATCTAAACTTATTCTTTTTTTAGTGGTATCTTGGGGGGTTTAACTATTGGGTTGATCACTATAATAATATACACTTTGATGTGTATGCTGATGGTTTCCATGAAAAATGGAATGAGAGGTTTCATATTTATCTAATAGTGCTTCTTGAGTTTTTTTTTCATAGAGATCTGGATTTGGGTATTTAGAGTTGGTCATGTTTGGGAGACTAGAGAAATGCCACCTTGGTGTCTGATTCTTTATTTATTTTGTATTTTTTATTATTATTTCTTTTTATTTACATTTTTACTCTAACTTTATTTAGTTATTTGATTTTGAGTTTTATTTTTTACTTTTCATGAATCATTTGGTTATATTTTGGTTTTTTTTTTATAGGTTGTGTGTGATTGGAGGGAAAATCATCCCCCAATGACTTAGTAAGCCTTTGAAATTTATTTTCAGTCTTTGGTTTCTAGGGGTGTCACCTAAGGTTAGTGGCACCCTGACTCTTTCCAAGCCAATGGTTAGGTCTCGGATGTTACACATGGTATCAGTTTGTTCAGTCTATCATTTATGATGGTATCAATGAGATAGGATGCAATGGGACGTGAAATGTATAGCATAAAAAATATGTATTTAACCTCTTTATAATGAAATTTAGGTTATTAGGGTGGTTCGGATATAAAAGAAATTCTTGAAACACTTCTAGGAATGTCATTATCTCATTGTTTTGGGCTTAGTTGATGAGTGTTCGGTATCATGAATTAATAAATGGATTTACAACTATGATTATATTATCACATGATTAATTTATTTTTGGTATTTTTCTATTATTATTTTTATTAATTTGATATGTTATATGATATAATCATGAATAAGGAAGAAATAAAATAATTTATCTAAAGTTTTTGTTATAGTAATAGAATGAGAATTCCACCGATTAAGAGAATAAGAAACCAATAAGAGGGTGGAAAAGAGAATGTGGTTCTACCTAAACCATAGGTAAACCAATATCTAGTTCAGAGTATCATGAAATTATTCCAAGATATTAACAAGGGACTTCAGGTTGAGGATCCTCATCGCAGAATCACTCATCAGAATTCTAGAAGTATAATCCATCAATATTCTAGGGTGATTCAAACCTTAACATGCATAATTCTAGCTTAGTGTAATGAATAGAATATTCAACATCATTGAAACCCCATATAAGATAAAAGTTAAACAAGAAACTTACATTCTTTAATACATATCTCTGTAATGGTGGGATATAACTTTTCAAGCGAAGCTGGATTAGGATCTTTATTAGGAAGGGTTCAAGGAGTAGTTCAATAAAAAGTTTTATCTACACACATTCAAGATATAAAATATGATAGACTTATTCCAATTAAAACAAGGAAGTATTTTAGTGAATGAATATGATGATCAATTCATGAATCTAGTTTTATTTGTGCCAAAGGTAGTGACTAAGGAAAGGCTGAAGGCATGAATAACCGAGGATGATCTATGACCTGATAATATCTCTAAATTATTCATGTTTTGTATTAAATATTATAAAAATATAGTGAATAAGGCTTTGGTAGGAGAGATATATCTTTCATGTAATCCTAGTGGAGGGGAAAATTTCATCCATTCAAGTGTGGGAAAGAACTCTAGTGTAGAGAATAAGTGTGAAAGAGAGATTTATTCCTAGGGAAGCAAGGAACTAGAGAATTAGTCAAAGGGATTAGTCTCTTATCTACCACATCACACCAATATACCAGGTTTCTTTCAATGTGTCTATCTTCATCATAAGAAGGAGTTCACTCACCACCATGAGATTTTCACAGCTATGTAAAAATATGGAATCTCAATAAATTTTGTCGTATACCCTCAAAGTCAATAGGAGTATATGACTCAAACTAGTATCATGTATCTCATTCTCAATTAGGTTAATATCATCAGAATAGTTATCACCCTCATAATCGGATGAACTAGGATGACTCAAGGAATAAATATATTGTCCATAAAACACCATTTAAAGGGAGTAATGACTATTCTATGGGGTATTATTGATAGTTATATATAGCTGAGCAGGCGATTTCAACTAAGAAATTTGGTCCCTCGACTATATGAGGTACTAGATATCTATACTCAATCCTTATAAATGTCTTGTTTGGTATAGGTTAATCACATTTTTTCTTACTTATCATGTGGTTAACCAATCAATATTTCATGTGGATATGATGCCTTATGTCATGATCATCAATACACCTCTCAGTCAGTATGAATGTAAAGGATTTGAGTTCCTAGCTTGTACCATTATTATTGATGCAGTACAATTCCTCTATGAATTTACTATCTTAGAGTTGTATAGTTTCAATTTGATCTTTTTAATGGACTATTTGGTGGAATTAAAATCCTATATCTATTTATATGCTTGAAAAGTAAATTTCACATCCTTGGATGGAACAATGCATTTATTCAAATGGGATTGGGGTATGAATTCTAGTATAGTAGGACCTTTAGTGGAAGTAGATGGAATATTTTCTAATCAGCTTACAATAATGACTTTGGACACTATAGATAAAACTAGAAATTTCACTCTTCTTATGATAGTGGATAAATACCTATATGTCTTTCCAAATATTTCTCTAGGATACCACCTAAATAAGAAATCTAATTTTCTATCGATATACTCCTGAGAAAAAAATCTAATTTCACTTTCATCATATAGAATGGATTAAGTGGAGTTACTATTGGATTTGGTGCCCTAGAACTAACTTCTATGTTCTTTATGATAACATGTATTCATTTTTTTTTAATATTAATAAACTAATTATCATATCATGATTTTTCTTTTACATAACATAGTATGTGATAATGTACCTAGAGTAGTTGTCGCACTAAAAGTTCATAGCAGTTCCCCATTATGATGAGAACCTAGAATTGCAACGACACAATTATTAAATATATGTTCTATTGTCTAATGATATCATTTTTGTTACATAAATGATATAGGATATTACGGGAAGAGACTCATGGGAATTTTAGGAACCATCTCATGGTGTACTCCCATGGTAATATCTAGTAGGATATTATGAGAATGGGACCCCCAGTAGGAAATCCAAATTTATATGTGTCATTGGATGTTCCTATCTACAGACATTTGTATTGGTCCTTAGACTTTAATATTATTATTAATGATTATAATGAGTCATGTACTTTGATGTATTAATGGAAACTGTGATGATAGATGTCCACAATAAGGTAGGATACATTGGGTGCCTCACAGGTAATATTACATTAATGAATGATGAAAGAAAGGATTTATCAATTATGTTCTTTAATTAAAGTTAATATCTCAATCCCTTTGATGTAAATTATATAGCCTAAATAAATCCATGGTCATGGTTTTTTATAGGCAAGTTCTATTTCTATAAATTCAAAGAAAGATACATCGAGCACATTGGTTAATGGAACCAGAAAGCAACCTACTTGATTTGAGATATTGTGATAAAGGGATCACATTACACAGTAAGTGTTCTTATGAGGTATTATGTCATTTCGACATTAACTTATTTCTCTATGGGTGTCTTGGCATGTTTTTAGAAGTTAACATTGGACTTTAGGCTGCTTCACCTAATGCCAATGAGAAAGAGGCCTAGAGGTTCACACACTAAGTGTATCCAGAATATTAGTTAAATAATATATTATTATTTATTATTTAACAAGTTGAATAAATATTATTCTCAAATGTGGTTTAATAATTATTCATGTTTGATTGATTTCATTTATTTTGTCACCAGTTATTCGAGAGAATGTAATGTGATCAGAATATTTAATAAATATTTATTTTCTATTTATTGAATATAATATTTATTTATTTATTACTGAATAATGTAGTGATATTTATTTAATAAATAAATATACATTATTCAAGGTCCCATAAATATTATGGAGGAATGACATACTAGTATTTTAGGTCTCGTGATAAAATAATAAATATTGAATATTATTTGATTAAATAATATTTATTTTTAATTATCAAGTTAAACACATGTCAAGAAATAATATTTTTATTATTATTATTTGATATGGGGTTTTTTCTAGGATTAAATTAATAATTAAGGGCACTTTTTCAATTATTTTAATTTAAAACTAGTGATATATAAACCTAGTTATGTTATTTTTTTCAATAATCCAATTCATTTGTTTGGTTATGCACAACGAATTTGGAGAATCCTATGAATACCTAGAGATCTCCCTTCTCCAAGATTTCTCCTAAGAATGGAGTGAAATCTTCCTCCACCAGATCGAGTAGAATGATTTCAAAGTAATTATCATAGAAATCAAAGGTATACGATGCAAGTATAAGTATTTTTCATACTAGTACCCGAATATTCCTTCAGTGATGTCTGGAGATTCACGGAACATGTTTGGATCACCTCTAGAGGAAATATACACTTGATTCCTACAACGCAACGACGGTGCATCATAGATCTATTTCTAGATCCATCGAAAAAGAAAAAAATCCATCAAAGGTAAATCTTTATTTAATTAAATTGATTATAAATAATATGTGATGATCCTCTCTTGGTTTTAGTGTTATATCCCTTTTATATATTCTTTGATTCAATTTCAAAGATCACGATGTTTATTATTGTTTAAATATCAGATTGATCATCAATCAAGGAAAAAAAACAAAGTTTGTCACTGCCCATTGCATGCTTCTACTACACCTAGAACCTATAATTGTTATCATAATGGTAACATAATTATTTATAATTATTTAATGATTATTGGTGATTTACGCATTTTAATTAAGTTTTTCAATTCAAGTTTAATCATTCTTTTAATCCAAATCACAAGATCTGCTTCTTCCTCCTTTATTTCTCATAGATCTAATCAATGAGATTAATTTTATAAACAAAATAAAATAGAAGAAATCATCTGGAGGTTCTAAGGATTCTATCTAGATAACACAAGAGTATATGTTGTGTAATCAGAATTACACATCATGTACTTGTGGTCAATGCATCAGGAATTAATTTGGAAATTAAATAAAATTGTGTGCATTGATTACACATGGTGAATTGAATACCTTATACTACATATTGACAAGGCTAGGGTGGATCTTTGTTAATTGGAGTACATGCCATGTAACCCACGTACATGGTGTGTAGTCCCTTTGAGACATAGATGGGCTGTGTATTACCATACACGACCTACTTGATTGGTGACTGTGTAATTCAGAGATCACATGGTGTGAATCCCATTGGACATGTTGTGTACTCCATTTTTCTAAGGTGTGATTTACATACTGAGTCCCTAGGCATGTACCTTAGATATAAGGTGGGAGATACATACACCATATAGCTCACTTGTACATTCCATGTACTTATAACAAATTACATATATTTAAAATTTATTTATTATATTATGTAAACCTTGAGACATATTTTTGTGTGTGGTCATTAAGTTTATAGGAAATTCCATGTGATGGATTTTAATATGTGTGTGTGTGTGTGTTTAATTAATATCTTCGTAATTTTAAAATCATCATATCATGTATGATTCATATTACAGTTGTTACTCTACATGCATTGAAGCATAGCACATGACTAAAAAATCATGTAATTCTTGTAATCATTAAGTTATAATACACATCATGAAAGTACGTGATAAGTCATGTATTCTATATGTCACAATAAAAGTTAAAACTATATACAATTATAATATATATTGGGTAGATTCGAATAGGTATTCACTGTATTTCCTCCAAGGAACATTTATATACACAGTTAATTTTAAATGAATTTATTTAATTTGTTTAAATTATAATGGATGATAAACTCATGGAAATTTGGATGAAAATTAAGATGAAAAAATTGATTAATTAAATATGATAATTAATTGTTTTGAGCACAATTTATCTTAAATAGGAATTATTAATAATTGAATGTTAGTTTTATTAAATGTATAATTAGTTTCATGAAAGTGGATGATCATGATCATAGACCAGACCTTTGTATGTGATTGGTTTCATTTAATTTATTATTAAATTAAATTGTTGGCATGTGAGTCTTCTCTCCTCTTATTATGTAGGTCATGTGTTCGCATGGTTTCTTTTATGTAAACTCTTTCCCCTCACTTGCATGTTAGTAAAAACATATGTAATGGGTGGAGCACCCAAGTTAGTGGAGGAGGTTCAAGTTTGGTGCTGAGGTGAAACTAATCCAAGAGAGATACATTGGTGGACAGGAGGAAATCTGTAACACGAACCTTAATTAGCTCAAGGTGTTTTTCCCTAGGTCAAAAGTTAGTTTATCAACTGCTATATAAAATAACCATTAGTAAAATCTCGTGATAATACTACTTTATTATTTTATTTCTATCAAGTTTCAAGTTTATTTCATTATGGATGTTTTTTCATGATCACATTAATTAATTAAATTAATGATCATGCAAGATAGAACTAAAACAAATTTTTTTATGTGTAAATATTATCTAATAAATGGTTAATCACTTAAATAAATTCACTTAATATTAATAAGCATGTAATAAAGATAATAATTTTAAATTTATGCATGAAGGATAAAATCCCTCAATTGTATATATTAATTCAGTATAGACTTACACTACTTTAGTTAAAATATAACCATAGTTCAAAGTTTTTGACCAGCCAAAGTTGGCATTATTTCAATTATCAGAGAATTATAACGTGAATTTTTGGGTTGACTTAAATTATTTCACATCAAGGGTTAACCTCCAAAGTAGGACTTGGTGTAACTAAGAGGAAAAGGTTGATGAAATATAAATTAACGATTTCAGGATTGGGGAGTCCACTCAACAAATTAAGGAATTGTGAGTTAATGCAGTTGGAATTTGGAATGCCTACCTAAAACCATTCAAGTTTCTTGACCAACCAAATTTGGGGTGATGAGATGGTTAATATAGATCTTTTCCACTATAATTTCTAAGAAATATGATAATTTGAAGCTAATGATGAGGGCTATTGGGTTTTGATAAAATATTTGGAGAATAATAAATATAATATTTATTCATTTGTCTAAATTTATCAGATAAAGTACTAAAATTATCCTCATCTTATTTTGTATAAATAACATTAAAATAACATTAAACATATCATTGTGATCCATAATTGAGCAGTATGACCTTCTCATCAACAAAAATTTCCAAGAGTGTAAAAGGGGCTTACATGTCATCCTTCTCCATGAAATAAAATTATATGTGCTGGAAGAACCTTTTCCTAAGGATCCTGGTAATGAGGCTAGTGATAAAGAGTTAAAACTCTAGGAGAAACATTTGAATGATTCTGTAGATGTTCATTGTTTCATGATATCATCCATGTCCAGTGATATTTTGAAGAAACATGAGGACATGGATGCATATAGAATGATGTCTCACCTTCAGAATCTCTATCAAGAGAAGGCGAGACAAGAGAGGTACAAGATCCCCAAGGATTTTTTTATAACTAATCTTGGAGATTCTGTGTCTTTTGGGACTCATGTAGTCAAACTAATTTCCTACATTAAATGTTTAGACATATTAGGGATTAAATTCCCGAATGAGTTGCATATAGATATCATACTTTCATCACTTACCAAGACCTTATAAAGTTTATTGTTAATTATAATATGATAAATAATGAGAAGAGTATTTTAGAACTTGTTACTTTAATTCTCCAAGTGGATAAGGAAAAGGAGTTAGTATGTTTTGCATGTGGAAAGTTAGGCCACTAGAAGAGGAACTGCACCCAAAAGCAAGGGGAAGCTAAAGGTGCATTCGTTATTAATTTTAATCTTTCAATATCTATACATTAGGTATTAGATATAGATTTTTGTGCTCAAATATATATCCAAATGCATAAATCAAGTATATTCTGAAATATTGTTAGAGGAGAGGTGGATCTACGAGCTTTCAATGGTGCAAGGTTGGCTGCTCTATCCATTGGTGACTACCACCTTTCATTTCCAACGAGAATGATTTTGGTTTTAAAATATTGTTATTATGTACCTACGGTTACCAAGAACATAATATTTTTATCATGTCAAGATACATATGGGTTTATTTTCAATTTTGGAAATAAAAGTAGTTTCTTTTTACAAAGACAATATATGTTATGTTATGATACATTTAAATAACAGTATTAATGTATTAAATTAAGAAAACCAAGTATTGAAAATTGGTAACGAATCATGTTCACACGACTCATAAAACACTCAAATATGGAATCACTGATCATGTAAACAATAATCATTTGACAAAGATCTATCAAGATAGTTATTTAGACTCTTATGAGCTAAAAACACTTGAAATATTTCATTCTTGTTTAGAAAGGAAAATGATCAAACCACCATTTGGTGGACAGAGTGAAAGGTCCATAAATATTCTAGGATTGGTATACACTGATGTTTATGGACCATTTCTAGTAGAAGATAGAGGTGAATATTATTACTTCATAACTTTTACTGATGACTTGATTAGATATGACTATGTTTACTTAATGAGGTATAAGTTTGATTCCTTTGAGAAATTTAAGGAATTAAAAAATGAAGTAGAGAATCAACTTGGTAAGAATATAAAGAAGTTTAGATCAGATAAATGTGGTGAATATATTATCCAAGAGTTTATCGACTTTATACTAGAGTTTTAGATTCCATCTCAACTCACTCCACCTTACATACCATAGTATAAGTATTCTAGTGAAAGGAGGAACTATATCTTATTAGACATGGTAAGGTTGATAATGAGTCATGTAGATCTTCCATTACCCTTTTGGGGATATGCATTAAAAATAATGGTATACACATTAAAATAAGTACCAAATGAAGTGGAAAACAGAATTATCTTTGATTTATGCAGTGGAAATAAACTCCTTTTGTCTCATACACATGTATGGGGTTTCAAGGTTTTTCTAAGGCCTTCTTGGGAAACAAACTAGCACCTTGAGGCACAAAGTGTATCTTTATAGGGTATCCTAAGGAAACAAAGGGATAATACCTATACAACCCCTCATACAATAAAGTGATTATTTCCAAACAAGACACATTTCTTGAGAGGGAGAAGATCCTAAAAAAGGATAGTTGGAGAAAGATTGACTTCAATGAAGTTGATGCTCAAGATACACAAGAGTTGGAGCAGGAACAGGTTCCACAGGTCCCTATGGAAGAAGTAGTTCCTAAAACACAAGTACTATGTAGGAATACAATAGAGGTAATAGAAACATAGAGATGTGGTTTTCTATTCATCGAGGATGGTGACTCATTGTTGGTTTACAATGATGAACCTATCTCCTAAAATTAGGTAGTATAAATCTCAGAAGTCTACTTTCCATAGCATCTCACCGTGACTATGAGATTTGGAAGATGGATGGAAAAACTTTATTCCTTAATGGGAACCTTTAGAAAGATGTCTATATGACACAACTATAAGGTTTTATGACTCCATGTGATTTCAAAAGGATTTTCAAGTTGAATAGATCCATTTATGGATTAAAGAAAGCATCCATGTCATGGAACATTCAATTCGATGAATCCATAAAAGAATTTGGTTTCATTAATAATGAATGTGACTTGTGTGTTTATAAGAGGATTAGTGGGAATGTGGTTATTATCCTAGTAGTATATGTTAATGACATATTACTTATTATAAATGACATACCAGTCTTACAATATTAAGGACTGGTTAAAAAAATGTTTCTCCATGGAGAACTTAGGTGAAGAAACCTATATTCTAGGGATTAGGATCATTCATGATAGATGTAAGAGGCTTATTGAACTAAGTCAAAGTACATATATTAACCAGATACTAAAAAGACTTAGTATAGAACAATCTAAGAGGGGATTGGTTCCAGTGTCACATGGTTTACATATTTCTAAGAAAATTTGTCCTCAGACACAACATGAGAAAGAGAGAATGAGTAAGATATCATATTCTTCAGTGATAAGATCAATCATGTATGCTATGTTATGTACTATACTTAGTGTTTCCTTTTCATTGATCATGGTAGGTAGATATCAATAAGATCTAGGAGAAAAACATTGGTCTGCTATTAAGGCTATCCTTGAGTATCTGAGAATAACTAAGGATATGTTCCTGGTGTTTGGAGGATATGAGAAGCTTGTCATTAGGGGTTATACTAATTCTATTTTTTAGATAGATTGTAATGATCTAATGTCATATTCAGGATATGTTTTATGTCTCAATGGATAAGATGTAAGATGAAAGAGTTCAAAGTATCTAGTTGTCACTGATTCTACAGTGGATTCTGAGTATATAGTGTCTTTTGATATAGCCAAGGAAGTCATTTGTATTATGAACTTTGTCTAGGATATTGATGTGGTACCTAGTATTAATGATTCTATCACATTGTATTATGATAATACTATAATGGTATATCTTTCAAAAGATCCAAGGTTACACCAATAGAAAAATCACATACTCCAAAAGTATCACCTCTTGATGGGTTTTTATCAAAGGGGTGAAGTTACAGTGAAAAGAGTACCCATGGAATAGAACGTGGTAGGATCCTTGACTAAAGTCCTATCTCAATAAAAGCATGAGTATCATGTGATAGTTAGAGGACTAAAGGTTTGTTATTAGTTGGCTCTAGTGCAAGAGGGAGTCTGTTGGAGTTAGTTCTATAGAACCAACTTCTATATACTTTATGATAACATGTATTCATTATATGAATATTAATAAACTACTTATCACATCATGATTGTTCTTATTTATAACATAGTATATGATAATGTATCTAGAGTAGTTTTCGCACTAAAATGTCATAGCAATTCCCCGCTATAATGATAACTCGAAAGTCATGTGACACTATTATAAATATATGTTCTATAGTCATATGATATCATTTGAGATACATTAATGATACATGCTATCATGAGTGGATACTCATAGGACTTTTTGGAACCTTCTCATGGTGTACACCCTTGGTAATATCCAGTATGATATTATGAGAATGGGACCCGCTAGTAGGAAATATGCATTTATATGTGTCATTGGATGTTCCTATTTGAGGATGTGTGTATTTTTCCTTAGAATTTAATATTATTATTAATGAGTATTATGAATCATATACTTTTATGTATTGATGAAAACTATGGTGATAGATGTTTGTAGTGAGGTAGGATAAGTTGGGTGTGCCACGAGTAATATTGAATTAATGAATAATGAGAGAAAGGATTTATCCCTTTTATTCTTTAACAGAAGTTAATATCTCAATCCCTTTGATGTAAATGATATAGCCTAAATAAATCCATGTCCATGGTATTCTATAGGCAAGTTCTATTTTTTGAAATTCAAATAAATAGACATCAATCACATAGGTTGATGGTACCGATATACAACCCACTTGATTTGAGATATTGTGATAAATGGATTAAATTACATAGTAAGTGTCCATATGAGTTATTATATCATTTCTTAGTTAAATTATTTATCTATGGGTTCATGTCATGTTGTTAGATTCTAACCTTGAACTTTAGGATGCTTCGCCTAATGTCACTGAGAAAGAGGCCTAGAGGATCACACACTAAATGTATCAAGAATATCTATTAAATAATATATTATTATTTATTATTTAACAAGTTGAATGAATATTATTCTAGCATGTGATTTAATAATTATTCATGTTTTCTTGATCGCATTTATTCTGTCATCGGTTATTCAATAAAATATAATGTGAGCGGAATATTTAATAAATATTTATTTTCTATTTAGAGAATGTAATATTTATTTATTTATTCACAAATAATGCAGTGGTATTTATTTAATAAATAAATATACATTACTCATGGTATGATAAATATTATGTAAGAATGAAGGACCTAGATTTTAGGTTTGGTGAGAAAATAATAAATATTGAATTTGATTTGATTAAATAATATTTAATTTTAACAGTCAAGTGCATGTTGAGAAATAATAATATTATTATTATTATTTAACATAGTGTTTTTTCTAGGATTAAATAATTAATTAAGGTCACTTGTGAAATTATTTTATTTTAACCATAGAAATATATAAACCCAGTTATGTTATTTTTTCAAGAATCTAATTCATTTTTTTAGTTGTGCACAATGGATTTATAGAATCCTCTCAAGACCTAGAGATCACTCTTCTCTAAGATCGCTCCCAAGAACAAAGGGTAGTCTTCCTCCACCGGATCAAGGATAATTATTTGGAAGAAATTATCATAGTGATCAAAGTCATACAATGAAAGAACAAGTATCTATCGTGATAACACCTGAAGATTCCTTCAGCAACGTCTGGAGATTCGTGAACATGTGTGGATCATCACTGGAGGTAATCTATACTTGATTCCTATAAGGAAACAATGGTGCATCACATTTCTATTTCCAAATCCACCAATGTAGAAATAATTCCATAAAATGTAATTCTTTATTTAATTAAATTTATTATAAATAATATGTGATGATACTATATTGGTTCTGGAGTTATATCTCTTGTATATATTATTTGATTCAATTTTTTAGATCATGACGTTTATTATTTTGTAAATCTCATATTGATCATTAATCATGGAAAAAAGAAAATTTAGTCATCGCCCATGGCATGCTTCTGATGCGCTAGGAACCTACATCTGCAAGAATTAAAGGTCCATCTAGAATAATGGAGAGAAAGGGATTCATTAGACCAAGTATATCACTTGGGTTGCTCTACTTTTGTTCATAAAGAAGTAAGATGGTTCACTTTGATTATGTGTCAACTATCACAAACTAAATAAAGTTACAATAAATAATTAGTATCCTATTTCTCGAATCAAAGATCTATTTGATCAATTGAAGAGATACAAGTGGTTCTATAAGATTGATCTATGATCAGGATACCATCAACTCATAGTCGAGAAATTAGATATTATAAAGATATCATTTTAGAGTCGATGTAACCATTAAAATACATTTTCATTCCATTTGGTATGACAAATGAACTTGTAGTTTTTATGGACTTGATAAACCATATCTTCCATAGGAACCTTGATTATTTTTTCATGGTATTTTTTATGATATTTTGGTTTAGTATCAAAGTAGTAATGACCATGAGGAGAACTTAGAGATTGTATAGAGCACATTACATAATCACTAACTTTATGCTAAATTTTCCAATTGAGAATTTTGGATACAAGAAGTTTGTTTCCTTGATAATTTCATTTTTGAAGAAGGCATATCAATTGACCTTGAGAATATTTAGTCAGTAATTTATTATAATCTTCCCAAGAATATCATTGTTATATGAGGTTTTATGGGATTATAAGGCTATTATCATCACTTTGTTCAATATTTCTCTATAATTTCTTCTCTCATGACAGTATTAATGATAAATGGTATTACTTTATTTTGGATTGAATATTATCATAAATACTTTATGGGGATTATGTATTGACTCAGTTACACACTTATCCTTGTATTTCCAAAACCAATTCAGTATTATGTTTTCTACTATGAGGCATCTAGATTAGGACACATTTGTGTTCTTATGTAGGTAGATCGTGTTGTATCTTATGGGTCAAGGAAATTGATAACACATGAAAATAATTATCAAAGGCATAGCTTGGAATTAGTTGTAGTGGTCTATACCTTAAAGACATAGTGCCACTATCTCTTTGGAGAAAAGTTCACAGTATTAACTAATCATAAAATCTTAAATTATATCTTCTCTCAGATGGACCTGAACTTGATGAAATGGTGTTTTATGGAGTGTTTCCTGATTTTTGACTTCAACTTGGTGTATACACTCAAAAATGGGAATTCGGTAGCTAATGATTTGAGTTAGATGTCTTATAATGATACGGTTATATAATCTCATCACCAATGGAATCTGATGAGTGTTATTAATGATATGCATATAGAATGTTCCAAACATAATGAAAATTCAATTTTCTTCTTAGACACTTTTGTTTCTAACTGATAGATTTAGTCGAAGAGTCTCAATAAATAGATAGTTTATACATTTCCATTAAGTGAATCCTAAATGTTAGTGAGACCATGGATGGATGGATTGAGGATTCAAACTCGATGATGAATTTCCAAAACTAAATTTTGGTACCCTAGTCTTATCAGGAATAGATTCTTTTGGCATACCACCATTTGAAATGGTCTATTGACCTGGGTACACCAAAAATGTACAAGGTAATAAAAGATTAGTGGTTAGGTATGAAAAGAACGATTGTGTATTATGTTATGAAATGTATCACTTGTAAATGGGTAAAGTTCAAGCATCAATGTCCAGCTGGTATACTATAATATATGCCTATAAGTATTTTTAAATGGTAGAAAAATTTCATGGACACTGTCATAGGCCTACCACATATTCTTTAAAAGCATGATTCTATTTGGTTAATTATGGATCAAATCATAAATTCAACACACTTTCCACCAATTAAAGATTCAAACAAGGTATAGGATATGGAAAATATGTATATTTGAGAAGTAGTTAATCTATAAGGAGTACTAGAATTTATAGCCTCTAATAGAGATCCTCATTTCACTTATCGCTTTTGATGCTCTTTATAATAGGATCTTGGAACCTAATTGACCATGATAGAAAAATATCATAATTAGAAGGATGAGCAGTAAAAACATATGATTTGGACTTTGGAATATATGGTTAGAGCCTATTTCATGGAATTTGGTGGATCATGGGAAGATTATATGCCTTTAGTAGACTTCACATATAATAATAGTTATCAATAAAAGATACATATGGATTCGTTTGAGGCATTTCATGTTCTTAATTTTCACTCTCCACTTTTTTGGGTGAAAACAAAATAAAATTCACTAATTGGACAAAGTTTTGTCTATGAAACTATAGAAAAGATTCTACTGATTAAGAAGTGGATGGTTATGGCCCATATATAATATAAATCATATGAATATCATCATCATCACCAATTATCTTTTAATATAGGTGACCATGTATTTCTAAAAGTGTCACTATAATTGGGATATCATCATTTTTATAATCAAGTAAAAAATCACTCCTCAATATGTGGGAATTTTTGATGTTTTAGAATGTATCATTAACATTTCATATCAATTATATTTACCACCAAAATTTAGTTTTTCCCATAATTTTTTTCATCTATCACAATTAAAGAAGTACTATTCGGATCCTAATATGTGATTGGTTGGGATCATGTTACTCTTTAAACTGATGCGATGTTTATCCATAAACCAATTATTATTCTAGATATATAGGGAAATATCTTTCAATGGATAACTATTTACTTAGAATGAGTGTTATGGAAGCATGGTCATATTCAAGAAGTGACTTGGGAATGAGAGAAATTCATACTGGAGAAATGGATGGAAATATTTAAAGAAAACTTCAATATCTAGATTTCTGATGATGGAAATCCAAATAGTGGGGATAATGTGACACCCCATGTCAGAGGTAATTCTTTTTTATATTCTGTATTTTAAGTTATAGAATAGTTGGAATAATTCTTGAAAAGTTTTTTGAGGTTTTTTGTTTGTTTTTGAATAATTTTTAACGGTGTATGTTTTGAGCACAATTAGGGGAAACCATGCAAATTCTCTAGGAAATTGTGCATTTTGAATTTGGGATTTATGGGCAGGTGCACAGTTTGTTCATGGTTTGTCTAACTATGCGGACTAGATGTGTGAATTGGAGGTTTTTGGATAATGTTAATTCACATAATTGGAAAAAATCCTAAATATTCATCCTAACCTATGATATATAAATTTTTGGATAGTGGTGATTCACATGGTTGGTGTAAAGTTTTACTAATCATGAGACCTAACCTTTAGACATCATTAATCAATTCTGAAAAACTAGTTCTAAAACTTGAAACTTGCTTAAAACCCCTCATTTCTCTTTCCCAATATTAGGCTCTTGACTCTCATCCTTCCTCTAGGTTTTTTTTTTTTGATCTTCAACTTCAAAACTTTGTTCTCAATGATTCTTAGAGTATTGAATCTTAGAAACAAAAGTTAAGAGATCTATTCTTCCCTTCTAATCAAGATATACTTATTTTCTTTTAAATGGAACCCCAGACCAAGTTTGTTATGTCAGGATCTATGGTACCAGACAAGTTCTTATCAAACATTCTTGGGATTCATTAGAGGAATGGAAAAAAGATTCCAGATCTGTGAGATCATGAAAAGACTCTTCATGTCAAATGTTTTTGAGGTATGTGGCTTCCCCCTTATTTCCCTTTCTTTGTAATGTGAAGGATTTCATGTTCTTAAATAAATTACTTCTGGTTCAAATGAAAAAATCATGTTGAATCTCTACTGAAATTTCTCTTTCTATTTAACCTTGGAATCTTGGGTTGTAGGTGATTCTCACAATATGTTTGATAAAATGAATTAATATTTTTCCTTAAAACAAAAATGGGGGTATGAGAACTTGGAAAAATCATGTATATAGAATGTGATCATATTTACATTGTACAAGTCCTTGTTTGTATGGACTTGGTGCTCAATTATAGATTGGAGGCACAGCAGGTTATATCACCAAGTGATGACATGGTGAAGGAAGGATCACCGCTCAAGAGTATAGGGATTATCATTCGGCATGCATGGGTGTATGTGTGTGAGTGAGAACTTGAAATATGGATACCAAGTTAATTTAAATGTTTTTTAGTAGCTATTTATGAAAACTATATTTTTTATCAGCCACTTTGATATGCTTCATACTATTTTATAAATAAAAATATATTTTTGATAAACTTTTTTGATATGCTTCCTTCTATTTTGTAAAACTATGAGCTAACCTAATTCATGTTTTAATCGCATATATAGAGAATACTTGGGGGTTTTTATACTAGTTTTTTATACTCACCCCCTGTATATTCACTTTAATTCATATTAAGGCATTATTTTCCATGACACAGGGAAGGGGGAGTTTTCACATTTCTCTAGTGAAACTTCTTGAGTTCATGTTCATGGAGATATGGGGTTAGATCATTGCAGTTGGTTGTGCGTGAGAGTCTGGAGCGTTTTCACCTTAGTTTCTGAGTATTTCTTTATTTTATAGTTTTGGTCATTCTTTATTTTTATTTTATTTTTTACTCTAATTTTTTTGTTCTTATATTTTTAGTTGTATTTTGTACTTTACATGCATCATTTAGTACTGGTTTAGTTCTTCTAATTTTTTATTGACAGGTTGTGTATGATTAGAGGGAAAATCATACCCAAATGATTTAATAATCCCTATTGATATAATACTCACATTAGAGGGTATATAAGTATGTTCCAGTTGGGTATAATGAACCCTAGTGGGTATGGTATTTCAATATAGGGTTTTCTGCCTTGTTTTGTTTAGTATAAAGTGATTTTTCTAGTATTAGTTGTATCTTGGTGGCCTTGTGGCATGGTTAACTTGTATAGGTGTTGAGCTACTTAAAATGTGTAGGTGCTGATGAGTGGACATGGGTAGTATGAGAAGTTTTTAATGGTTAGAGTTAAAATATGGTTGAGGGGTCACTCCCTATAAGGTTTATAATGTGGGATGGCTGGTTAGAGATTGTGTTTGACCCAAGTGGTTTGGGTATTGGTTATGGTGACTCTGTTGATGATTTTACATGATATATTAATGGATTAATCTATAGGACCTCTCTCTAAGGGTATTTTTGGTTTAGATTTTATGGTAGGTTGGATATATTATTCCCTTCTCAGATAGTTTTATATGATACTTAATTTTTGTATGGATCATCCAAGGATTCTTACCTTCAAGTAGGTTTTAGTTTGATTAGTGTGGTAGTTTTACAATTTTATTCCCTCCTTAGACCACTTCTTATGAGACTATTGGATGCAATGCTTTCTATGGGACCTTACCCTAAGGGTTTGATGAATCCTATGTGAGAGGTAGAAACTATTATTCCATCCTCTTATTTATTCCTATGATATCAAATATAGTTTTGGAATAAGATGAATTCCTTCTTCAAGAATTGATTGCACCATGTACAGTTAGGATCCATGGTAGCCTGGTTAGTGCATAATGACCCGAGAGGGATGTATGCTTTATTTTTATTTATTTATTTTATATCATTGTATCCACTCACATATATTTTCTACATTTATCCTAAGTATTCATTGGTGATGACGTACTGGGTTTTGTTACTTAGGGAAATCTCAGTGCATGTGCAGATTTTGTTGTTAAGGATCTAACCAAAGGGAAGGATCCTATGTTGAGTGCTTGAGTAGGTGTAGTGGGATATGGATAGAGATGATACCAATAATTAATTTGGAATAATTTTTTGGTTGCAACTCTATTTTATTTTTTTATTTTTATCATTTTACATATTAACCCACCTCCTATAGGGGTTTCTTGACTATTGGGGTATGACTAAAATATACCCAAATTGTTATAGAATGTGGAATTATTTTTTGTTGGATTACCACTATGATTCCATGTTGTGTTTATTTATTATTTTTTCCATTTTGTATATGCTTGATGGTTATCTAGTTTATAAGGAATAGTCTCCACAATATATGGTTGAGGAACTCATTGTCGGTCAGTAACCTCTTACATACATGGAGGCATGCATGAATCTATGTACCACACTAGCTTGGAACCAATGAATCAAGTCAAGGAAATACAAAGAGTCGTAAAATATATCTTTATAACTTAACTAAAACCTTCCATTATATTTAAAGTATTTATAAAAATTTAAATACAACTTATATGACAATTCCAATTTGAAATAGCTGGACAACTCTTCACTTCTTGAAAACTTTGCTAAAAATATGATATTTTCACTTTAAAATTTTAAATAAATCATTCTAGGAATAACACATTCAATTTTTTCATTAAAAACCATACTGAACATTTTCATAAACAACTTATGGAATTATTTACAAAAAAATAGAATTTATACATTTTTTATGAAATCCACTTCTATTTTAAATGAAAACCAAGATAAAACAAAATATAACTAACTAAAACTCATATTAGGAGTCAAATATGACTTTCATAGTACTTAAATTTTAATTATAATATGAAATAACTCGTGGTTTATTAAATGAAGGAAATTGCATTGAGATTCCTATAGGTAAATAAATAAATCAATGTGTGAAAGTGTCAATCTACCAAGAAAGATGGATAAAAATAATTACATAATGATTATAAACCCCAAGTAGGAAAATCATCTAGTGAAAATTCATCCAATAAAAACCATTTTCCAACATGGAATTTATAATGAAAGAACGTAGGAGAAAAAGAAGATAAATGAAGAGGGGTGAATTTTTGAATGACTAACAATGAATAATCACACTAATTTGATGAATAAGTCACCAAGGAATAGAAGGGAACCAAGGCTGGACAACTTCTGGAGTATTATAAAGTAATATATGAATAAATGGGTCTAAGTATCATTTAAATTAGATTTTAAAAAAAGAAATTATTTATGTTTAAATGGGGTACACAGTTAGAGTAACTATGCACCCAGACTATATTTCTTGGAAAATTCACCAAAATTTCTAAATATACACTCCAAATATCAAAAAAAATGATAAAACAAACCAATGAAAAATGCATAAAAAATAGTGACATTGTGGGTGTCACATTCATCATAATTATGATTTCTCTATAAAACTTTTACCAGGTGAGTGGTCTCATTTCATAGTGATTGTATCTATGATATTTTTTATCTCTATTATCTATGTGTTAGTTTTTATGCCCAAAATCCAGTAAAGTGTTATTTTATTAGGGATATTTTTATCATTTAATTTATATTAATGGGAATAATTTATCACCCATTTTTATCTCTTACTTAAAGCATGAGATATGATATGATAATATCCCTCTCGAATATATGTATTAATGGTTATATTTGATTGATGATTATTATAATAGGTTATCATAATATGTTAATATCTAAGGAGTGTGATCATTTTTATATACATATAATAGATCACTCATGGGACATAATTTAGTGAACATGTATTCATATTAGCATGCTTAAATTACACTACATAGATTATCATATATGTGTCATTGGTGTTACTCAAGTGAACATTGTCTATGGATCCTTCCAATTTAGGTTGTCAAATAGGTTTCCTACTTTTGGGGTTTCATGCTTTGATACCTATATAAATTTATTTGATAATTTTTCTTAATAGAATGTAATTGGGTATGTCACTAATCATTTCATGAACCAACCTAGATACCCAGGTATACTGATACCTGAGTCTACTCTAACGTATCCCAAAGGGCGTTCCCGATCCCCATGGGTTGGCGACTAGAACCTAACATCAAGAAGAATTAAAAGGGAATATTTTTTCCATGATAACAAACAAACAATGTGGAACAATGAAAGTTAAATTAATACACAGTCATTATATCAAATACTCCTCAAGGAGAAAATATCCCTAAGCATATATATAGAGAGAGAAAATCGTACATTATTGAATAGAAAATAGCACAGCATCTATAAATATTTAAACCTAGAATATATAAGAAATGAGTGGATCACAACTCCACTAGTCACCATCATAACCCAAGGTCTTGTGATTCAAGAACATCTATCACCTCCAAGTAGTTTTTTCCCTTTTCCTAGACCTGGTATAAGATAATCTACAAATGCTTGAAGGTAAGGGTAGAGTGTGATAAAAACAACCTAGTAAGATTCCACCAAGTCTTACATAATAAATTTCATGACAATTAAACCATTATTCTTCAATTTAAGTAAAGATAAAGAATGAAAAATCATTTTAACATTTAACAGTCAACATATTCTTTCAAATCAAGAAGATGGAAAATATATCAAAATTGTCCTAAATGAATATTTTTCATAAAAAAAAGGGAATGAATACAATATTTCTATAGTAACTAGCATGTAATAATCAAATCAAACAATTTCCATGGTCATATTCTATGAGTTTAGTTATTTTTAGGCTCTAGGATCTTTACACTACTCATTTAATCAACATGACTAAAGTGTGTACACATATCCCTAAGACTGAGGACATCAGAATAAAATTAATCAACACCCCATCCAGGGAAAATCATATTGAACTCAGTTTATTTATATTTTTCATCATAATTCTATTTTTAGGGATTTGGAGTCCTAGCATGCTTGTATGAACAACCCACTAACTACTTAGTCTCACATGTGCTTTCAATCAATCAATAAATCATTCATGGTAAATTCAAATAAATTAAATTTGATTCTTCATTCATATTTCAATTTCACAATTTCAAGTTTAAAAATGCCATTTCAATTTAAAAATCAAATCATAGGTTTTCATCAACTTCACACCTTTCAAGATCATCTTTCAGGACACATATATCACCCTACCCAACTCCAAAAAAGGTGATCCAACTCTACTCAACCTCAAGACTCATTATCCCTAGAAAACATGGCACACCCCATCAAGCGTAGTAAAGGAGACCCAATGAATATAACATTCAATATTGGATTTATGGGAAATTATTCAATCCATCCTGAGAATTACATCAATAGGTTTCATATTGAGAACCAAAAATTTCTAGGTGAGTTTGATCTCTTATAATGAGAAGTCGCAATAAAGGCATCAAAAACCCATATCTCTCTTCATTCCAAGGGACATAGAAATATCCATTACATAATATATAATCTCCATAGAAATTTTTACAAAAATTCACAATATGATTCGATATGAATGAATTATATGAACTGGTATCAAATAAAGCACTCACTAAAGATGAATTTATAGTGATGGTGCCTCTCACTATCATTGAACCTGCATCAATATCCTATGAAGACTCTTCCACTACATGGAGAAGATTTTTTTTGGATACCTAAGGTTAAAACCCATTAGTTATTGAAGAATCCTATTGTGATGTAGTGCCTTTATATGTTGATGATATTATGCCACTACGCATGGTAGAAATGACATGACAGAACTTCTGTAGGTGGCCTGAGTGACCACACAAACCAAAGATCTTCATTGCCTTAATACAAACTCACTTCAAATGCCTAACCTTGATACATTTAAATAAATAAATTAAGCTGCTTCAAGACACCACTGAAGTTCTGGATGACACCTTCTATCTAGATACACCACAAGACTCATCACACTTTTTATTTATTATAAATGAATTAATATAAATTCCTCTGGGAGTAAGAGAAACTCTTGTCAACCCTAAATTACCAGTTAGGTCAAGATTAACCATCAAGGATCTATCCAAAAAGTATGTATAATAAGTTAGATTATGTATAAAAACCTAAGATCGAATATTAGATTGAATACTTGTCTCAAACCTTCAATCCTTTAACTTCTCATTCTTTTCTACCTCATGTGAAAACTAAAAAAGTTTAGCAAAGAAGTTTGCATACTAATGCATGGAATTATCACCTTATTAGAGACTGTGAATGTAGAATCTCATTACCTTTATAATAGGTATGTTTTATTATTTTTCATGGTTTTCTTTTTCTGTTGTTTGGGTAGGACCGAGAAGAAATTGGTAGGATACCTTTAATAGTAATGTCATGGGTTTATTAGAATTTTCAACATAAAACCTATGGTTTCTGAAGTTTGGTGGGGATTTGAATGTTGTGTAATGTGGTTATATGATATATAATCATCATCCATAATATTCCATAAAAATGGTACATGACATGAAAGGATACACATCGTGTACAGTTTACACATTTTTTATAAATTAAAATTTGGGTTTTTAATAAATGGTAGTGGGTTATTTGGTGTATCAGGGACTTGAAAATTACACATCGTGAATTGGGGTTACACATCATGTAAAGTCCTAAGTGTAAATTTTAAATAGTTAGCTCGGATGAAAATATTATTCCTTTTCATCTAGGTTTCCTTTATCTCAACCTAGATCCAATACCGGGTGATTTTAGATCCCTCAAACCCTTCTATATCACTTCATTTATTGATTGGTCATTATTGTGGTTATGGTGCATCTCTCTGGGTAAGCGGTATCCCTATCTCTCTATATATTTCTCTTTCTCTCAATGGATTTTGATATATCATCTTTGGATTTATAGATCTAAACTTTATTATGTTGAATCATTTTTTCATGTTGAGTTCCTAGATCATCTGCACCTTCGTTCTTATTGGCGAGTCCTATTGCGGGTGTTTTGTTTCTGTGAAAAAGGTATGTGGTTCCATTTAATATGGATAATTGATTAAACATTTATTTTCTTATTTTTTGAAATTTATTTCAATTTAATTGTGAAAATATAATTCAATGTTAATTGGAAATTGAATTTTTATAGTATCAATTTTGGGAAAAAACTCCCAATTCCAATGGAATTGGAATTTGGGGAATGGTTTGAAATTTATGGAAATTGTGAAATGATTTGAATTGATTTCTTTTGTTGAAAAATGGATTAAATTAAAATTATTAAAACCTATGGTTGGTTTTATTTTAAAAGGAATGAATTGATTAAATGGAAACCTATTATGGGTTTTGTAATGAAAATAGAATATTGAAACTAGAAATGGGGTAATTTCATTAGTAACTATTTTGAAATGATTTGTCCATTGCTAGTTGATTTATTAAACACATTAAATCCTAGGTAGTTATTATGTTATTTAGGACAAACACACTAGGATTATAATACCCTAGTAATGTATTGACTATTTTAAAATCTAACACAAATATAGTTTGGTAGATCTTATCCCCATTAGGATATTGATGGGTCCTATTAAACCTAAGACCAAGGGATGTGTGTGTACATTACCATGATCACAAAATGAGTGTGTGAGGATATCATAACTAGAAACTATCATACCTCTTAGAATATGACCATGTTTCTTGTTGTGATTTTATATATATATATATATATATATATATATGCAATTGGTTGTGAAATGATTTATTATGTATGTTGATTTATATAAAACTTTTTATATAAAGTGTTTATTTAATCCATGTTTGAAATGTTTTCCATCATTTGAAATGAAAAGAATATTTTTTTAATATAAAAATTCACCTCTATACCAATTTTATTTAAAATTTAAAGCATGATTGGGTTTATTTATTATGTCATCTTATTATGGAACACTTGGTGAGACCCTACTAGGATTTTAGCTCACACCCTACCTTTTCCTTTAAGAATTTGTAGATTTTATCCTACCAGGTCTGAGAAAAGGGAAGTAACCTCTTGGAGGTGGTGATTGTTCTTGATTACTTGGATCTTAGAGTGGCATATCCTTTATTGTGTTGGGTTAGTTATCTTTTCAGTTTTTGGTACTTTGGTGATTTATTGTTTGGGTTTTTTTAGACCTGTTTGGTTTCTGGTACAATATCCTTTGGGTGTTTTCTTAGAGCATACTGACTTGTATCTATTTCTTCTATTGATTCTATGGGAAAATAGTTCCCTCTTTTTTCTTTGTGTGATGCTAGGTTCTATTCTCCTACCTATGGAGATCGGTAACTCCCTTCAAGCCATATCAATGTCAGATCGGGTCTTAGAGTACCAGGGTATCCGGGTCAGTTTGTGAAAAGGTGGTATCAAAGGTACAGGTTAAGAATCTTTTCTTGATGTCAGTATTCAGTTGACATCTTTTGGTACTTAGGATGTAGTTTCAAGTGAGTGTTTATCCATCTCTCATCATAATGATCCCTAAGTCGCCATGGGTGTTTTGGGAAAGGAGTCTTGAGGATTAGTTCTAGTTTTTTCTCTAATTTTTATTTGGATAGTTTGAAATAAAAATATTTTTTATCTATATTATGGGATTAATTTCCTTATCACTATTGTTTGGGTATTGATCTAAGTAATCTTCTCACGTCTTCAATGTTGTCTCTTGATATTGTGTAGTATCATGCCTCCAAGAAGATGTGTGAATAGGATCTAGGAAGAAGATGCTAATGAAACACATTAAGAAAATCCCCCCATAGACTAGAGTCTATTTAAGGTTGTTTTTTAAGCTATCCAATCTTTGGGATAGGTACCTACACTCATTCATGTTCAGGCTCGAGTTGTGGAAACTCATAGGGAAGAGTCTCAGAATCATAGTCAGGAGTTCCTTCATCAAAAACCACCAAATTTAAATGGATCTAATGATACTCAAGAGGCTGAGGACTAGTTGATAAATATTGATATTCTCCTTGATTTCTTGGGAACACCTAAAGCTATTAAGGTGATGTTTGATACCATTAATCTTGAGGGACCGAGAAGGAGATGGCAGGACACAATGGTGATGGAAAGGAATCATGAAGTCTTAGAGTGTGAGGACTTTAAATTTATTTTCACTGACAAGTTCTATCTAAATTCTATGTTGTTGGATAAGGCTATTAAGTTTTTAAAACACGTGCAGGATGACATGACCATGACAGAATATGCGAACTGATTCATTAAGCTTGTGCACTTTTCACCTGAGATTGTATCAAATGGGAAGATAAATTTTTGATAGTTCACGGTGGGAATTTTATATGATATTATTTCTTATGTTTTCTTATTGAAACTATCTTCTTATGTTGATGTACTAGATAGGAAATTAATAATTGAGATTGATCTAGCTGGTAAGTCAAGGTTTACAAGAGTTCCTTTTTCTCCCAGTGGCAATTCGGTGGTTCCTATGGATGCTCAGATCACTTAAAGAAGTTATGACATGTCTATTCTACTCCACGTAGTGTCTTTGGATCACCAGCACCTAAAAGTACAATGGTGAAATCAGATTCTTTACAAACTAAGGGGTTTCAGCCATAGGAATCATTAATGAAGCTTCTTAACGTAGTGGAAGAGTCTCTAGAGGAAGCAGATATGGGTCTAGTGACTGTGAGAGGTACCATCACTATTGCCTCATCTTTGGTGACTATTTTATTTGATATTGGTGCATCTCATTTGTTTATTTCAACTTGTATTTTGAAACTTCTAAATCTTCCTATGAATATTTTATCTTATTTGATGGATATTAATACACACCTTGGAATGAAGAGGGAGTAGGTTTTTTATTCTCCTACTTGTGTTTTCTTGTTATAAAATATCAAACTTGCTTGGGATTTTCTAGTTCTCAACATGAAACCTATTAACTTCATATTTAGGATAGATTTTCTCATTTCTAATAAAAATTGAATTGATTGTTATCTTCGACGGGTCTCCTTTACTACACACAATGGGGTGTGCCATATCTTTTTGGGAGAATGGGATTCGAGGTCGAGTAGATACAAAACTTCTTATCTAGATTTGGGGAAAGTAATATCAATCTTATATTTTGATATAGAGGGGGAATTTTTTATCAGTAATATCCCTCCATTTTTCATCTTGTTTCTCGATGTTTTTCCTCCAGATTATATGGTTTTCCACCAGTAAAAGAGGTAAAGTATTCTATTAATATAGTACCTAGTACTCAGTCGGTATCTATTTCTTCTTACCACATGGAACCAAATGAAATAAAAGAGTTAAAGACTCAATTGGATGACCTATTAGAGAAAGGATGTATATTCCTGAGCATGTCACCTTTGGTGGTACATGTTATATTTTCTAAGAAAGATGATAGATCAAGTCACCTATGTATTGAAAACTGGAAGTTCGGTCGATTAATGGTAAATAAAAAGTATCAGTTACTATGTGTTGATGATCTATTTGACCAATTAAAAGGGGAGAAGTGGTTTTCAAAGATTTATCTTCAATCTGGTTATCACTAGTTGAGAATAAAAGAATCTGACATTCATAAAACCACCTTTCAAAGAAGGTATGTCCATTATGAGTACCATTTCATGTCATTTGGTCTAACCAATTCTCTTGTAGTCTTCATGTATTTACTGAATAGTATTTTCTATGAGTATCTTGATACTTTCATAATGGTATTTGTGGATGACATCCTTGTTTACTCAAAGTATGAGTAGGATCATGTGCTTCATTTGAGAGTAGTTATGGAATTATTGAGAAATCATTGACTTTATACTAAGCTATCAAAATGTAATTTATAGATTTAGTATGTAAAGTTATTGAGGAATGTGGTGTTAGAACATGATATTTTAGTTGATCCTGAGAATGTAAAATTTGTTATGACATGGGAGTAGCCATGTAATGTTTTCAAGATTGATAAATTCTTGGGTTTATCTAGATATTATCACCAGTTTGTAAAGGATTTCCCAAATTTGGATTCTCTAATGACCTCTCTTACTAAGAAATGAGTGACGTTTTCTTGGAATGAGAAATTTCAGAGTTATTTTATTAAGATGAAATGTCTATTGACTTCTACACCGGTGTTGACACTTCTAGAAGTCGAGCAGGGCTATTTGGTTTGTTGTGATGCATTGAATTCAGGTTTGGGTTTTTTTCTTAAGCAGGGTGATCATGTCATTGCCTATGGATCTCATAAAATTAGCCCACTTGAGAAGAATTATCTAACCCAATACCTGGATCTTGAATTTTTTATACATGTGCTTAAGAGTTTGTGTCATTCCCTTTTTAGAGAAAGGTTTACCATGTATTCTGACTACAAGATATTAAGTTATATCTTCTCTCAATAATATTTTAATCTCCTCTAGATACGTTGGGTGGAATACCTACAATCTTTTGATTTTTATATTTTCTATACCCCAAGGAAAGGTAATGTCATAGAGTATTCTTTAATCAGGTATCTTCTAGCCCAGTCCATGAAAGAATCATCAGATGAGTAGAACTTGATGGTTATTTTTTCATAGTTACATATAAGAGTTTGGAAAATAGGGAATGAGTTTTATTTTAAGTGTTCAATTGACCTCTGCTCTTCTCAAGATTATTCCATAGGAACGACATCTTTAAGATGAGTTTTGTAGCATTAGAGACTCTCTTTATAGTTGGGAGGTCATTTCTAAGTGTTCATTCTCCACAGAGGGTATTCTATGTTTTCAAAATCATTTTTTTGTTCCATTATTGATAAGTAAATATGTGATGGGGGATTCCCATAACTTCCAATGGGTAGTACACCCAGGAACCACAATGATGTTTTATGACATGCGGAAATAATTTTGGTGGTCAGGCATGAGATGGGGTGTAATGTCCCCAAATTTTTGTGTAATTTTTTTGAAATTATATGGAATTATTTTGAGACCATACACTTTGATGGAACTTGATTCTGAGGCCTGGTGAGCATGAAATAGAATTTTGAACTTTTTTCTAAGTTAATTTAAGTAAACATACGAGTGGGTTTTCTAACTTTTAAACTGGTACTCGGATCAAAAATCTAAGGGTACCGTTGAACTCATGATGTGGGATTAACCTAGAATGGACCTAACCTCAACCAGCTCAAGTCAAGGGAAAAAGTTATCATTTTAAATTTTTAAAGGAAAAGTTAAAAATAAAATAAACTAGTTTTATTTTATTTTTCTGAATTTTTAAATCAATGTAGCTCAACGGTTTTCCAACCAATTGAAACTGAATACATTGTTTCATTAAATGAAACATCTTAACGAATTTGTAATAGAAACGCTGATTCACATTTCACCTTTAATGGCCAAGCAGACAATGCAGGATTGTTGGCACAATCCTGGTTCTGCTCCAAAGCTCTGGTGGGTGATTATGATGAATGAAAACCCCCCTTCAAATAGATCATCACCAATGAAGATCGACCAACATCAGTAAACAGACGATCACAAAATGAAAAATGTGGTGACACAGTTCATCGACAACGAATGATCCAAACCAGGTAGGGGTTTGTTTTGTTTTAAGTTTCCCTGTTCTTTATTCTAAACTACTAATGTGGATCAAACCATGAACTGGTTGATCCGTGGATTGCACGTTCTTGATGGATGTCACTTTTCTTGGGGGTTTTAGCTGGGATTATTTGATTAATTATGATATAACTTAAATTCTATATCCCATGTTTATAAACCTCTAACGCGGAGAGTGTGGGCCGACATGAACAAGGCCCGAGTCCCTCCACCTTGTGTGTTTTGTGCATTCTTCATGGTTGCATCTTCAAAGAGGTAGTAAGGAGGATTCTAGGCCATTGCTGGGAATATGGCATCCATTTAAGGTCATAGGCACAAGCGGCGTGAAGAACATACCACTAGAGCGGACTCGGTAGTCCGCAGAAGAACCCACTGGCAACACTGGTGGTCACCGGTGGTGACTGCAGGTGGGTGGCGATGCACCACGATGGAGTTTTGGAAGGAGAGTCATGGCTGGCTCAGGCTGCAGTGGCACGGAAGAAGCTACTGGCCTCCATGCCAGCGGCTGGCAGCGAACGGACGTGGCCACCCAACCATGCCAGAGGTACCATGGAAGTGTCCATCGCACGCCGAAAGGCCACGGTCAACCGACTGCAGTGGAGAATCTGGGCCCATGGATGACCCGTGGGGTAGGGGAGAAGATGTGGTTCCAGTCATGTCCCTACAAGGAAGAGTTGACCGCCCTTGGAGGGCTGGGCAGGGTGCGGGCTGCCCCATCAAGCAGGGTGCGGAGTGCCGCGGGCCGCGGAGTGTCGCGGGCCACGGAGGCCGCAGGTGGCAAAAATAAAGTGGTACATTGGCATAATTAATGTGGAGGAAGCTCAAGAGGCTCATCCACATTAAAGAGGGAGTTGAGAGGTTTCTCCTCCATTAAGAGGGGTCGGGTGGCCCCGCCTCTAGGAATTCAAAAAATGGGGGTTTATGCTCGGGTGGTCCCCACCACCATAACCCACACATGGAAGGTTTCAAGAATAAAAATAAAATGTTAAATATTTTTATTTTTATTTTCCCATAAAAAGTCTAAAATTTAACTTTAACCCTCAACCAACTGTCGTCGAGTTGAAAGTCTTTTTAAGTGAATACTGACGCTTCAAGTTCAATGATGCCCTCGAATTTCATTTCTGAGCACCGGTTTAAAAGTTAGAAAAACTTTCTTGCACGTTTACTGAACGTACCCGAAAAAAAATTTCATAAATTCATTCTGGGCACCCTGGGTCTCAGAATCACGCGCCGTAAATTTTCGCGGACTCGTAAAATTCCCATTTAATTAAAAAAAATTACACGGAATTTATGGGTCTTTATAATTAATGAAATTTGTAACATTATATAAGTCATTTATATGAATATTAGATTTTTAGGACTGTTATATCATTTAATAAAATATTATTTGTTTTTAAAAAACTCATTTATGTCAATTTTGACACTATTTAGTAATTGATTTTTGTTATAGTCATAACAACTTGATTCCTTCAAAAAAAGGCATTAAATCAATTATAATTTGTCAATATCATTCAGAAAATTAGTGTATGGCATAAAAATATTCAAATTAAATTTATTTGAATATTTATAATATCATTTATTTGAATCTTTCATTAATAATGTAATCATTTCATCATCATTGTGTCATAAATAAATTTATTTATTTAATATCTAAAATTTATAAATAAAATACCTTGATTAAGGAAATATTTTTAAATTTATAATTAATATTTATATTTAAATATATCAGTTATATAACCCTATATTAAAACTATTTTAGTAAAAGATACATGTTTATGTTATATTTCTCTTTACTTTAAATTAATTCTTATATCATGTCATTATCACACTCAAGTGGCTCCATGGAGTCCCAAAATCGACCCAAGGGTTCCCATGGTCATAAATATCTCATCCAATAGGATTGGGACATGTGTTAGGGTATTTTAATATTATTATTTTACCCTTATTTACTAGATTTACCCTTTAACCATCATAAATAAAAATAATTAATGATGTTACTATTCATAATGTCCAAAAATAAAAGATACATATTTACACAATTTGGACCTTATAATTCAAAATATGGAATCCATTTTTCCAAATTAAAAACATATAATTTTCATTAATTAATTTAAAATTAATTCATGTTATCAAAACCAGAAAGTGTGTTTTTAAAAAATAAAAACTATCAAAAGATTGGCATGTGTTTATGTCTAATTTCAATGTTAAATTATCTACAATGACCAAAATTGTATTAAATGATAAAAACATAATCTAATTACACTTTAAACCCAATTAAAAGGACAATATAACTATATAAATAAATTAGATAAAAAGGCGGTTTTGAATTAAAATTCAGTATTTTCACTATTCATTAAAAATGAATTTTATCATAAAAATACCAAAATTAAAACAAAGTAAATTTTTATGTCACACTTCTAAAGAAGAAGTTTATTTTGTAAAATTGAATATATAAAAGTGAAAAAAAACTATATTTAAAAATGGTTCACCATCAAAAGGTAGTAAAACTACCTTTTAAAAATATTAGAGTATTTTATGGTTAAAATTGGATTCATTCTCATTTTAAACCTCTAAAATTTATTGGATAAATATAAAAACATTTAAAAAACATGTAAAATCATAATATAGTTAATTATATTCATTCTCTCCAATACAATAGTTAGGTTTTAACTACCATTTAAAATAATAATATTATTATTGTATTATTTTTTAGTATAACTCAGCATTGTGTGCAGTGTAACATTTCGGAGAAACTTTTTGTTGTGTTTCGATTACGCTATCATGTATAGTATCTCCTTTAAACTAAAATTAATATTAAATTAAAAAATATTAATAGATATGAAAATGTATTATTCTATAAATATCTGGGTCGTTACATCATTCCCCCCTTTTGAAAATTGTGTCCTCGCAAATTTAAAATTGGGCTCGGAAATTTTATTGAAAATCCCACATCAAAAAAAGAGTCAATAAAAATATCACTTAAAAATAAAAAAAATAGATTTAAAAAGGTCCCTTGATATAACACATAATAGTATTCCATGTAAGAAAACATGGATATAGATGAAAAACTAACCATCTTGTTCTGATTGAGAGTGATAGAAAATATGATCAGGAGAAAGTTAACAATCTGAAAACCACAAACTTGTGATGGGTTAAATGGTATTTGATTCCCTAGAAATAAAAGTAAACAGTCAACATTTTTTTTAAGTTCCTTTTCATAAATTTGTGGAATTTATTTATGATCTTGACTAAGAACGTAAGGAAACATACTTACTTATCAAGTAGAGTTTCATCCTTTAATAAATATCTACTACAAACTCATCTTTTCTCCAAACAATTAGTATTCAAGATGACTTTGTCACACCTAAAGCACTAGAATAAACTTCTAGATAATCAAATAATCTACATAATATAAACCATATATTTCCCTTGTCTTTATACATTAACAAAAACCAAAATGGTTAGTACAAGATCAGTTAAACCCCCGAAAAGAATAATTCTTTATAAAAAGAAAAACTACTCTTAATCTCTAAAATTCTACAAAAAATACCCCAAAGTTCAAAAAATACCATTCAACAAATAATTTTCCATATAATTCCTCAAAAAGAATAATCCAAACTAAAATTGAAACCCAAAATTCATAAGGATTTTATCACATATTCTTCCATGATAAATATTAACATTTATCTCCAAATAACATCGACTATTCTTAAAGTCTCATACTTAAAAGTAAATAACATAATTACATATTCTCCATGATATGTTAATCATTCCCATAAATAACCTAAATCTCCATATGTCCACAATAAAAACAAATATTCTTCTAAAATAAAATCCAATCATTACTCCTCAAATGAAAACCCATGGTATTCTATTTTCCTTAGGCATATTGTGTTCCCAAAATAGAAAATATCTTCTAAAATAACATTTATAACTTAATCACCAAATAATTTTCCTATAATTATGATATCCATTTGATAAAACATAATTTCCAAAAATAAACTTATTCTTAATCCATAAAATTATTTAACTGAAGAGAATAAGTTATAATGACCAAGGACTTTATGTAAGCCATTAGTAGGAAATAAATCCTAGTCGCACTTCCGTTGTGGGTTCGATTCTCATAGCTTTTTCCAACGTGATGGGTTATCACATGGTCTAAGTGTTGTCCTTTTTAAAAAAGTATATAATTTTATAACATTCCCAAAAATGAGGTAAAATACTCAAAAATATCCATAACATGTTTTAACCTCAAAGGTTATTTCATACCTCACATTTTGCATCCCAAAAAAATTAATAACCCATAATTTCCTCAAAGGTGAATGTCTCCAAAAATATCGTTAATCAACTTGAAATAATATAAGACTCAAAAGGTTTTTCTAATACATTGAACTTATGATATACCATAAAATTATAAACCCATGATGATATCCTTAACCCTTAATAAAATATCTTAATCTCTAAAGTTGTCTAAATATTCATCTGATACCAACTATAAGGCCCCAGCCTTAAACCTTACATAATCTTGAGTTTTGATAAAGAATTTACTTTATTTCACAATGATGATATTTTCAGGTTTATAGTTTTATATAATTATTCCATAACTATTACATTACATATCAAAAATTACAAAGTAGACACTTCTACTCTATCCAAATTTTTTCACAATAATAAAACTCCTTAAATAAATAAGAATAATTTTCTTGATAAAAATCTTCTTGAATTCTTAATTTATTTTATCCTTCCTTATACCCTATGAAAAACATTTCAAAAACTTGGGATGAGCATAAAAATATCATTGAGGGACATAAAATAAGAAATAAAACGATTAGTCAATGAATATTTAAAACCCATGAAAACGTTACAACAAAATCATAATTTTCACCCATAAAACATAAACTACTTAGCTTACATCATGTAATCATAATATTCCTACAAAACTTCATAGAAATCATAAAATATAAAGGTAACTTGTGGAATCCATATCATACATAAATTTTATCTTTCACGGCTATATAGGTATTAACCTTCATGGTTACGTTTGGAATACCCATCACAGTACATTCCATAAATCTCTTAGGAGAAACTTTTTCGTTTACCTCTATCACGTTACTCAATGCATTAGAGAGCTACCACAGGCTCACCTGCCCTCGATTTATCATGAAACCACCCCTATACATAATCAATTTCCAATAACTATAACATAATCATAACACATGAACAAGCATAAAGGAAAAATAACATTTCCATATTGCAATCATAAGACATTATTTCAAGATATTGATATAATAAATCCATTTAAAAAACACATTTAAAACATTTAAAAGGAACCTTTTTGAATCAAAGTGTCCCATACCACTTTGAAATTTTTAAAGGAATTAACATTTTAAAACATTAATGTCCATATAAATAAATCCTTAAAAACATTTTAAAAACATGGACGTTAATGAAAAATATTTAGAAGAATAAATCTTTTAAAACATTTAAAATGATGTTTTAGTTAAATATTCCCTTACCACTTGAGAAAATACTTGAATAAAAATAATTAAATAATAACATTAAAAAAACTTATAATATCATGAGAATAATTAGATTCATGATATAATATATCAAAGGGAATTATATACACTATATAAAATAAAGTGGTGTATAATATCAAATCATGCCTCAATGAAAGGATATTGAGATGAAGTCCCTTAACACTTGATAAATACTTGAATAAAAATAATTAAAGAATAAAATTAAACAAAACTTATAATATCATGATAAAATGGATATTTTTTATATAATATGTCGAAGGGAAATATATACACCATATAAAAGTTAACTGGTGCATAACAAAAAATAAGTCTCAATGAGATATAAATTGAGACGAAATCCCGTACAAAGATTGTATCCTTAGATTAAGGAATAATCAATGAAATAATTATGTGTGAAAAATATAAATACACTCAATATAAGTGGATATTTAGTGTAAAACAATCATATATCATTCACAGATATTATTGGAAAAACAAAAGCAATGACATGGATATTTAACTCAATAAATGGAGATTGAGTTAATATTTCCCTTACAAAATCTGTATAAATGACGTAAGAATTTATCAATGGGGTCATTATGTGTAGAAAAATTATATACATACAAATAGAAGTTTAAATTAATACATAAATAATTAAATATTTATTCCACACATAATCATGGCATAATATAATCAATGAAGTATGCGTAAAACCCAATAAGTAGAAATTGAGTTTAGAAATTCTCTTACAAAGATCATTTTGTTAATAAAATAGATTGATTATGTGTATTCAATATAAATATTCATAAATCAATTATAAATACCATATAATATATCAAAATTCATTTCTCATGTAATCATATCATGACATAGACAGGTAGTAGAAGATCAACCCAAAGAATGGAAATTAGGTTAAGAAGTTCTCTTACCTTGAGTCTGACTTATCTCGTTCATTATTTATATTCCTAAATAATAAACTTAAGTTAATTTTTACTTTATTCAGAACCTTTTTAAAATTTATTATTAATTTTATATTACTTATCATTATGTTATAGAAATTACATAATTATTTAAGTTTTTATAGGTTGGTTTGTCGATATTCAGTACTTGAATAGAAAATGAACTTGTTTGATACAAATTGTCCTTGTGGTCATAAGTCCATTATCTGAAAAATATTATTAATTATTTAAATATAATATATATATATATATTATATATTTATTTATAATATCCATAATATTTGGAGATAATAAATGAAATGTATCGTTCATGGAGACGGTAGGTCGTACGTACGCATGAACACTACTTTCATTTTTCTATTATATTAAAAGAATAATAATCAAATGATATAAATTTATATTATAATACCAATATTATATTTATGTCATTTATGTATAATAGGTTTAATAAAACCATATTTTAAATGTTCCATGTATATCATGAACGAGTCATGTCACTTTGAGGGGGTGGTAGTCCACACTTCCTCAAATGAAATTATCGTATTTACAAATCATGGAAAGCATAAAGGTATGTTGTAAATAAAAATTATAGAATAATATTGACGATATAAATATAATATATTTCATATATAAATATAGTTCCATCATAATGGCCACCATGATAATTGGTAGGAGAAAATTGAACAATCATCGTTTCGTGAGGCGGTAGTTCGTCGTACACAGAAACAATATGTTTGTATCCATTTGATGGAGGTGTGTGTGGGTTTAGTTTGAATAATTATCATAAAAACAACCTAGTATATTTAATATACTGTTGTTTTTATATAATCATATAATAATAAGATCATATGGATTGGATAAGGAAAATAAAGGAAATAAACTTAAGAGAAGATGTTACCTCTAAATCGGGTAACTTCTTTTGATTTGAGCCAAAAGGATTTCTTGATTTGCCTTCTACCCAAGGTAAGACTTCTGAGAGGAAGGGAGGGATGTTGGGAGATTATGTGAGCATATTTTTTATGATACAAGAGGTTTTAGAGGTGTAAGTAAGTGGGTATAGGTGGTGTCCTTTTATAAGATGGAGAAGTGGCACTTTAGAAAAGTCTTGAAATATTATTTTATTATAAAATGATTTTTGAATTATAATAGTTACAAAGTGATATATTTAGATGATAAGATGATAATTGGTAGAAATATTCACAATAAATTTGTTTTATACAAGTTTATGTTACAAAATTAACCTTATATTTCATATTTAACCCTTCGTTAAAAACATTAACTCTTATCATGTCTTCTTGTATTTTCATAATATATGGTTACTATAGTTACTATAAAATTCCAAGAGAACCACAAGTGGATAATTAATAAAATTTTTAACATTATATAAGTTAGTTTTATGAATATTATATATTCAGTACTATTATATCATTTAATAAAATAGAATTGTTTTTTAAAAAACTCATTTATGTCAATTTTGATACTATTTAGTAATTGATTTTTTTTAAAGTCATAACAACTTGATTACTTCAAAGAAAAGGCATTAACTCAAAGATAATATTTCAATATCATTTATAAAATTAGTAGATGGCATAAAAATATTCAAATTACATTTATTTTATTATTTATAATATCAATTATTTGAATCTTTCATTAATAAGGTAATCACTGCATCATCATTATGTCATAAATAAATTTATTTACTTAATGTCTAAAAATTATAAATAAAATACCATGATTTAGTAAATATTTTTATCTTTATAATTAATATTTATAGTTAAATATATTAGTTATATAACCCTATATTAAAATTGTTTTAGTAAAAGATACATGTTTTTGTTATATTTCATTTTACTTTAAATTAATTCTTATATCATGTCATTATCACACCCAAGGGGATCCATGGGGTCCCAAAATCGACCAGAGGATTCCCATGGTCGGAAATATATCATCCAATAGGATTAGGACATGTGTTAGGGTAGTTTAATATTATTATAATATTATTTTTTACCCTTATTTACCACATTTACCCTTTAACCATGGTAAATAAAAATAATTACTAAAGTTACTATTCATAATGTCCAAAAATAAAAGGTACCTATTTACACAATTTGGAACTTTTTATTCCAAATATGGAATTTTTTTTCCAAATTCAATACACAGAAGTTTCGATAATTAATTTAAAATTAATTCCCGTTGTCAAAACCAGAAAACATGTTTTTAAAAAGTAAAAACTATCAAAAGACTGACATGTGTTTATGTCCAATTTCAATGTTAAATTACTTACAATGACTAAAATTGGATTAAATGATAAAAAATCATACAATTACACTTTAAATCCAATTAAAAGTATAATATAACTATATAAATAAATTATATGAAAAGGTAATTTTGAATTAAAATGTAGTTTTTTTCACTATTCATTAAAAATGAATTTTATCATAAAAATGACAAAATTAAACCAAAGTAAATTTTAATGTCCCTATTCTAAATAATAAGTTTATTTTTTGTCAAATAGAACATATAAAGGTGAAAAAACTAGATTTAAAAAGGGTTCCCCATCAAAAGGTAGTAAAACTACCTTTTAAAAATATTAGAGTATTTTATGCTTAAAATTGGATTCATTCTCATTTAAGCCTCTAAAATTTATTGGATAAATGAAAAAAAATTAACAAACATGTAAAATAATAATTTATTTAATTCTATTCATTATCTCCAATACAACAGTTTGGTGTTAACTTCTATTTAAAATAATATTATTATTATAGTATTATTTTTCGGTATAACTCAACATTGTGTGCAACATAAGATTTCAGAGAAACTCGTTGTTGTTTATTGGGTGCACTATCGTACATAGTGTCTACTTTAAACTAAAATTAATATTAAATTCAAAAATATTAATAGATATGAAAATGTATTATTCTATAAATATATGGGTCGTTATAGTTTTCCTTTTTTTGAGTAGGACTAAGAAGGAATTGGGATGATACCTATAATGGTGAAGTTGGGTATTTTTTGTAACTTTAATCATAAAACCTATAGTTTCTGTAGTCTAATGTGGATTTAAACACCATGTAATGTGGTTACATGATGTGTAATCACTGCCCAACATATGCCATGAAACTAGTACATAGTGTGAAAGGATTCATTTTAGGTGTAGTTTACATATAATGTATAAATTAAAAATAAATTTTTTAATAAAAGGTGATGGGTTTTTCAGTGTATTGGGGACTTGAAAATTACACATCATGAATTAGGGTTACACATCATGTAAAGTCCTGAGTGTTAATTTTAAACAGTTGAATCTAATGAAAATTGTATTCCCTTTCCTCCAGGTTTCCTTTCTCTTAACCTAGATCCATCCCTAGGTGATTTTGGATCCCTCCAACCCTTTTGGATTACTTTTTAAGTAATTGATCATTATTGTGGTTTCAGCACATCTCTCTAGGTAAGCGGTCTCTCTATCTCTCTATCTATTTATCTTTCCCTCCTTTGAGTTTGATATATCAAATTGAGATTGATGTATCTAAATTATGTGATGTTGAATCTTGTTTCTAGGTTGAGTTCCTAAACCTTATGATCTTTCGTTCTTATTGGCGAGTCACATTATAAGTGACAAGTTTCTATGAAAAATGTAGGTGGTTCCATTAAAGATGGCCAATTGATTATACCTTGATTTTATTATTGTTTGAAATTAATTTCAATTGAATTATGAAAACCCAATTCGATGCAAATTATAAATCTAATTTCCATGGTATGGATTTAGGGAAAAATCAGTTTAAATTGATGGAAATTGTGAAATGATTTGAATTGATTCTTTTTATTGTAAAATGGTTTAAAATAAAATGATGAAAACTTGTTTGTTTAATTTAAAAATTCATGAATTGATGAAATGAGAACCTATTATTGTTTTTGTAATGAAAATGTCATATTGAAACTAAAAATGGGAAATTTTCATTTGTAAATGTTTTGAAATGATTTGCCCATTGTTGATTAATTTGTTAAGCACATGTGATCCTAGGTAGTAAGTAAGTTATTTGGGGAAAACATGTTGGGATTGTAATATACTAGAAATGTATTGACAATTTACAACTCTAACACAAACATAGTTTGGAGGATCTTGTCCCCAATGGGATGTTGATGGTTTATATTTGGCCTGAGCCTGAGGTACATGTGTGTGCATTATCATGATCACATATTGAGTGTGTGAGGATCTCATAACTAGAAACTATAGTACCTATTATAATATGACTATGTTTCTTATTGTGATTGTTTTCATATATATATGTTCCATTTTTTTAGAACTTCTTTATTATTCATGTTGATTTATATAAACTGTTTTATATAAAGTGTTTATTTAATCCATGTTTGAAATGTTTTCCATCATTTGAAATGAAAATCAAGTTTTGTTTTAAATATGAAAATTTAATTCCATGCTTGTTTTATTTAAAATTAAAAGTATTATTAGGTTTATTTATTATTGAATCTTACTATGGAACAGTTTGTGAGACCCAACTAGGATTTTTAGCTCACACCGTACCTTTTCCCTTGGGCATTTTTTGATTTTCTCCTATCATGTCTAAGAAAAGGGAAAGAACCTCTTGGAGATGGCGGTTGTTCTTGACTCCTTGGATAATGGATTGTGATGTCCTTTTGGGAATTGGGTTGTTTATATTGTCAATTTATGGATTTTTGGGGATGTATTGTTTGGGTTTTATTAGACCTGGTTGGTTTCTAGTATAGTATCCTTTGGGAGTTTTCTTGGTCCATAAAAAATTGTATCTATTTCTTCCAATATTTTGTGGAAAAATTGTTTCCTATTTTACCTTGTGTGATTCCATATGCTATTCACTAATCCATGAGGATCAGTAATTCCATTTTTTCCATGTCAATGTCATCTTGGGTGTCAGGGTATCAGGGTATCCAGGCTAGTTTCTAATAGAGAAACTCCATAGAATTTTCCAAAACCATGGATTCTGGATAAATATACTTTGAGAAAATATCTATGAAGTATTTAAACTACAAGACTTTATGTTTATTCACTTTAACCATAAAACATCACCACCACCTTCCAATCCCTTTAAGCTTAAAGGTAGAACATTTTAGCTTTATAGCATCTAGAATTTCCAAGAACTCGGAAAGTGTAACACCCTAAGATTTTAAGAGGAACATCATATTAGATAGAGTATATGACATGAAAAAATAATCTTAGATGAGAATGTAACACCTTGATACTTTATAATATATTTATTTTTAAATAAATTCAATCTTTTCAATCGCTTTTAATGCATACCACATCAGGTTTAAATGAAATATGATACTCTATTAAAATATTATTATGACCATTATAACCTAGTCGTTAAGTTGATGGATATGAATAGTAATAACTAAATTTTGAAAATTATATGGTTTAAATACGTATAAAATAAGTTTAATTTTTATCTATTGATTATAAATAAAATAAGAACCACTTGAAAGAAAAAAATATTTTTTTTAAACTGTATTTTTTCTAAAAGGCGGTCTAATCGCACTTTGCGCGCATAATTTAAAATTAATTTTTACTAATTTTAGAAAATTTATTTTAAAAAATAAACATAATTTTTAAAATATACATGTAAAAATTATATTTGGGTGAATTATTGGTATTTTTCTGAAAATGTTAATTTTTTTGATGAATAGTGAAAAATACTAATTTTTATTAAAAACTACCTTTTCATTTAAATTATTTAAAAAGTTAGATTATATTTTAAATTGGTTTTAAAGTAAAATTAGTTCAATTATTTTAAAATTTAAATAATTTTGTTTATTCAAATTAATTTCATTTTGAATTTTGATATTAAAACATTCTTTACTTATGAGAATTTTCTCTTTGGAAAACCGCTCTTTCATCACGTTTGTAGTTTATTTTTAAATTGAATTATGACACTTATATGAATTGAATTTATAAAAATGGATTAAATATTTATAATAATAATAATTTATATTATCTAATGAGGTAAACTTAATTTTTTACCATAATAAATTATGAAAATAGTACAAAATTAATTACTACGGTTAAGGTAAAATGAGTTTATCAGGGGGTTAAACTAAATATATAAGTGTTAAAAATGACATAAATCTGGACAAAAACCCACTTTATGGACATATTTAGACCTTATAAGAATCAAGGTTCTATAATGACCCATTTTTTAGGCTTTTGGAATGAAAAAAATGTATTTATCACTTTATATTTTCAAACATTTCATCTGTGTCCTCTCCCTCAATCATAAAAGGACACCCCCTCTTCTCCCCTCTTTACACTTACAAAACCATTTTTTAGCATATAAATGAGAAAATATATTCCTTAATTCCATACTCACATCCTATATACCTTATTTTTATTATTAATCTATCTTAAGAAGGCTTTAGTTATAAACATAAAGAGGCTCTCTGAAAAATAGGTAAAATTATTAAACATGCATATTTGTTTTATTTCTTCTTCCACCTCCTTCAAACATTATTAAAATATGATAATATAATAACACCAATATATCATATATAATGAGATATTATTATGTTAATTTAATAACCCATATTCATCTCCACTTCCATCAAATGGGAAACGAAACCGTTGATCGTGTGTACGGTAGACTACCGCCTCGCGAACCGATATAATTCATTTTCCATAACCACCTTTCAAGGATAGATATAATGATATATTTAAAATATTTATATGATATTTATGAAATTATTATACTTATTTATTTATGATATCATTTATTCCTTCTTACTTTTCATTCCATAGAGAATACAGTAACATCGCTCGTGTGTATGGTGGACTACCGCCTCACAAAGCGATGTGATTCATTTTTTGCTTATGCTTTACATGAAAGGTATTAAAGTTAATGTTAATGAATAAATATGATATTTATTATATAAAAATAATTATATAAATATAATATCACATATAACTTCTTACCTTCCAATCTTTTGGAAAACAATAATGTCGCTCGTGCATACGTGTGGACTACCACCTCCACATAGCGATATGAAATGCTTTTCATTTTATTTTTACATGGATGGTAATAAGTATTTATTTGATTAATATAAATGATATATATTAAATAATAATGATTCTATAATTATTAATTAATATTTATTTTTTTTCGTTCTATATGTCAAGAAAAATGGAAACAGCGTTCATGCATATGTATGACATGTCATCTCAATGAATAGTGTAATCCATTTTCCACCTCTAACATTAATATATTACTAAAAATACATATATAATGAATATATATAATATTTATATCATGTTTAAATTTTTAAATATTATTTAACCATGATAAAATTAAAAGTAACAAAATTACTAAACTAAAACATACATGAAAAATGAAGAAACTATCACACAAAATAGTGATTTTAACAAATAATTTATAATAAATGGGTGATAAAATACTATAAGTAAAACATATATGGTATGAGATATATTATTATGGTTCTATAATAGATTTATAATAAACTTATATTTATTATATAGGATCTTCGGACACATATGAAGGAAGTCAAGCCTAAGGTAAGGGTTTCTCGTCTCATTTTTACTTCAATGAGACATGCGCCACATTCACCAGTTATTCCTTTTCTTGGTGTATATAATTCCCCCTTTGATATTTTATATCATTAATCACTTTATCTTCATGGTATTAAAAGTTTCATTTGATTTTATTTCTTTTATGGGGATTATGATTCAGTAATTACTAAAGTGGTAAGGGTTTATTTCATAATCTCATCATTATTCAGGATTATTTTTCTTTAAGTCTCCCCTTGGGGAATTATTTGATATTTATATATTAAAAACAATATATTTTATTATTATATGGTTATTAATGAAATTTTCATGTAATATTATAACTATTTACTCTTTGGTACTTAAAATTATTGACAAAATGTTTTTAAGAAAATTCTACTTTATTTCTCTCTTCGGTCGAAAACCCTTTTTCATAAAAAACCATGTTTTCTAAAAAAAGTTTTAGAATTTTTTTTTAAACTTTCAAAAATTATTTATTAAATACATTTTTACCTATTTTTACTATTTACAAAAAAATAAAGAAATATTCTTGTAGGTTTCAAAATAAGGCGTGTTTGGATTTTACCAAAAATGTGAAAGGAATCGTTGTTTTAACATGTATGGTATGAATGAAATTTTCTACCTTAATGAACAATAAATGTTTTAAATCTTATTTTACATGTTTTAAAATGATATTTTCAATGTAAAGTATTTTCAAAATATTTTTTGAACTTTTTTAAAGGTAATTTTCAAAGTGAAAAGTATATTTTCCTCAAGAATGTATTTAATGAAATTTTTATGGAATTTATATTCATCAATGATATCAACCCTTTATTGTAATTATGATCCATAGGGGATATGTTATATTGATATAATACTTATTATTTATTTGGATAGTTTATGATTATTTTGAATATGGATGATCTATTTTATTACCATTCACTATATTACTCTGGATGGTTTATGATTATGTTTATTTGATTGGGGTAAGTGTTAACATTTCATATGTTAGTTTTTAAATATGAATGTTTGTGTTTATTCTGTTTCACACCTTTAATATGATAAATTTATTGGAGTTAGTAAGTTATGGGTGGGTTCCTGTTATAGATATCCCCTCAATTAATCGATAGGTCCCATGAGATGAATCAATTGTCCAAATTAGATGGGTTTCTAACCATAGATTTAAACTATCTTGTAAAAGGTCTTACAATTTTAAGATATTAATAATTATTAATTCAATAATTATGAGATTATTTATTGATATCCATGTGATTATTTGATTAGTTAAAATATTCATGGATAAGTTTCAAGCTCGTGTGATTATTTATATGGCTTTATTTGATCATTATTTATTTATGTCATATTATGCTCAGTTTATTGATTAAATTGAATGTGTTTTAGTTATTTACTTTTTAATATTGGTTATGATTATTTATTTATGATAGATTTCATTATACACATACCCTTAATGAGCATCTTATCTCCCACCTTTCTTATGTTTTATTTTCCCCATGATACCAGGGAAGTGTTTTATGATTGATATGTAGGGATATGATAAGGAGAATAATGGTGTTCACAAAGAAAAAACTTTGTGAATTTTATGTTTAAAATGTAAAGTGGATTTAAATTATGTATCTAGTTTACCAATACTACTAAAATATTCAGTTATTAGGGATGTGGTGCCTTGTATCTATTGGAAATATAATAATGTAGACACAGACTTCGGGTTACTGGAGTCAAAGTCGTTATAGTTGGTATTAGAGGAATTTTAGTAGAAACATTGGGAACTAGATTTAAAAAAACATATATTAGGGAACATAACCCTATGATAAAAATTGAGTATAAGTACAAAATATTATCTAAAAATTTTATAATGTTGAGATTATGTGGATTTTCCTAGTAATGAATCCTTGTTTGAATACTAAAAACAGGCGTTGTTCTACCACCGATGTACCCAAAAAAGTGCATTGGGATTTTCTTAGGCATTACCTGGTACACAATAACTGGTCTTACTAAGAAATTTTTTTGACACTCCCATAGAACATACTTATGATAATTCACATTTTCTTTACAAACCATTATGAAGGGTTTGAAAATATTTTTATGATTTTAAAACCTTTCTAAATAAACTACGTTTATGATTATGAGATTAGATATGCATAAATTTTTCAATTTATGTTGAGTTTTTTGCTACTATTGTGATTATGAATTATGTTACATAATTTTATAACATAATCTAGTGTATAGAATTATTTATAAATTTAACCTACTAGAAGTAATAGGAACCATATCAATGCATATACCCAATATAGGTATTTCCCTCCTGGGAAAGATAATAAAGATGGAGCTAAAGATGCAACTAGAACTGACCAAATTATTACCATATTGGGGTAGTTTTCTTAGGTTATAAGAAATAAACTTGCCCATGTTGAGTATCCTGGTAATCAAAAACATGGTGAAACAATGTTATACTACTTCAGGCGTCAGAAACCTTCATCATTTAATGGGACCATAAATCTATTTGTAGCTGAGAAATAGATAAGTTCCTTATAGAATATATTTATCACTCTAGGTAGTAATAAAAGGGAGAAAGTTTTCATGGGGTTTTATCATATCTTGGGAGATGTGTATCAATGGTAGTCATTGATTAAAAATACTAAGAATGAATAAGAAATAGAGTGCATTGAATGGAAGGATTTTAAGGTACTATTCTTGAAAAGGTATTTTTCTTATAAGAAACGAGTAGATATGGAGTGAAATTTACTAAGTATAATACAAATTGAAGGTGAAAATGTTGCTAAGTATTAAACCAACTTTACATGGTTATAAATGCATGTTGTGGACTACATATATAGTCCAAAGAGAAATATTGGTTGTTTCTTTGATAGGAATAATATAATGATTCAAAGGGCACTGGTCTCCCAAAATTTCTCATCATATGAGGATATAGTATCTTATGGTATCAATAAAGAGAAGTAATTTTAAAATTATTATGGATTTTAAGGGAAGAAATATAATAAGATGATGATAGATAAAAATATTGATAAAGGGAATAAGGGAAAGAATTATTTTCTCATATATGATAATTGTGGAAAGAAACACACAATTACTTTATTGAAAGGGGTGGGATTTTTCTAGGAGTGGGGAGAGAAATTCCACTATGATTATGATTGAAAGGGAAATAAATAAGTTTTCAATATTCAATTATTAAACTATAAGGGGATGGGGCACTATGAAAATGAATGTCCCAAGTCTCAAGGGAATATTCCCTAGAAGAAGCTAAGGGATCAAGGTCAAGCTTTGGATATTGATACACCCAAATTAGAATGATTAAAGTATTTGGATTTGGATTCATAAAATATTTTTTAGAATTATTTTATCAGTTATATCCTTATTATAAGAATCATAAAATATATAAGGATTATACTATAGTACCTTTTATTTAAGGATTTGAAAGCATATGATGAATAGTACTGATAATCAAGAAATGGGATTTAGTGGCAAGTTGATATTTTTGTAAAACACGTAATTTAGGGAATATAACCCTAAATATGTGAATTATGTTTAGATAATAATGATAAAGATATGTTTATGGGATAGTATTGATAACATTGAATTTGGTTAGTGATTTGATGGTTTATGTTATCTTTGTTGGACTTTATTGAATGTTTATATTTATGGAATATATTCAAAAATATTAGATTTTATTTTTATAATAATGCATGTTTTCATTAATATTTTGTGTTTATCATTGTATTCACATATTTTGAATGTTATATTAAGAGTAACTTTATATTTTATGGGGAATATAATGTTAATTTAGTGACCTTCCTTCAAAAAAAATGGACTTTGAATTTGGACAGACATATTTTGGATGAGTCTTAAGGTTAAATATATATGTAATGGATTAAGTTTAACTTTTGGTGTTATTGGATAACTTGTTCTAACCATTTTGGTTTTGAAAAATATATAGATACATGAGGAATGAATTTTCATTCTAATGATCTATTAAATGTGCTTTGGGCATAAAAATTCATTTTTGGGTATTCATTTCTTAGTATAAAAAATAAAGTGGAAATTGATTGAAGAACAACCAAAGATTAAATTTTTCCTATGAAATAGAAATATATCAAGTAATTATATATTAATATGTTATCATTATAGATGGTAACGTAATTCCTCAAATCTAGGAAAAGGATATTGAAACAAAAAATTTATCTTAATACCTTCATTTATGTTGAACTGATGGTCTTTTAATCCATCGTATATTTATGGATTATAGGTAATTAAGTTTTTAATATAATTCAATTTCATGTGATCAATGATCTCTACCACTCTCCATAATTATTTAATATTTTCTTTCATGTTCATATATTCACTTTCCACCAATGTTATCCTATTTGGAAACCTAGTATGCATTATTCTTGGTGACCTTCATACTTCCCTTCCTCTCTTATCAAGAAGAAGTTTTATTAACCCTTTTTATGATGTGGGGTTTCAATAAGGTTGTTTTCAAATTTCAAACCCTTGATTACCAAGATCAAGATTAAATTATGAATATACAATTTATTTAAGGGGTAAATTGTAACACCCTGATATTTTCAGAGTGGAGCATCATATTTAATAGTGTATATGACAGGAAATGTTGATCTTAGGTAAGAATGTAAAACTTTGAGACTTTACAATATATTTATTTTTAAATAAATTCAATCTCTTCAATATCTTGAAATGCATGAAACACCGAGTTTAAACGAAATGTGATAATCTATTAAAATATTATTATGACCATTATAACCTAGTCGTTAAGTTAACAGGTATGAATAGTTCTAAATAAATTGTAAAAAATATATGGTTTACACATGTATAAAATAAATTCAATTGTTATATATTGATTATAAATAAAATAAGAACAATTTAAAATTAAAAAAAAAGAAATGTTTTTTGAAAAAACTGTATTTTTTCAAAAAGGCAGTCTAGTCACGCTTTGCACCCAAAATTTAAAATTAATTTTTAAAACTTTTAGAAAATTTATTTGAAAAAAATAATATTTATTTTTGAAATATATATGTCAAAATTATATTTATATGAATTATCGGTATTTTTCTAAAAATATTAATTTTTTGATGAATAGTGAAGAATACTGATTTTTATTGAAAATTTTATTTTAGTTTAAATTATTTAAAATGTTAAATTATATTTTTAATTGGTTTTAAAGTAACATTAGTTCAATTATTTTACATTTTAACTAATTTTTTTCATTGGAATAAATTTCATATTGAATATTGATATTAAAACATTCTATACTTATGAGAATTTTCTCTTTGTAAAACTTCACTTTCATCGCATTTGTGATTTAATTTTAAATTGAATTCTACTACTTATATGAATTTAATTTAGAAAAATGTATTTCATGCTTATAATTATAATAATTTATATTATCTAATAAGGTCAAATTGATTTTTTTACCATAATGAATATAAAAACGGTAAAAAAATAATTAATGTGGTTAAGGTAAAAATGTGTTTATTGGGGGTTAAACTAAGAAGATAAGGGTTAAAATGAACTAAAACTTTTCCAAAATCCATTTTATAGTCATATTGCGACCTTATCACCACTAATTTTTGATAATGACCCATTTTGAAGACTTTTTTCATGATAAAAACATGGGTATCACTTTATCTTTTCAAAAATTCCATGTGTGTCATCGCCCAGACTTATAAAAGGTCACCCCCTCTCCTCCCCTATTCACACCTTCGAAACCCTTTGGTTTGGACAATCCCTATCAAGAACTAGCCTAGACACTCGGGTACCTTGATACCCAAGTATAAATTTACATGGTCTGAAGGGTATTCTCGATCCCCATGGGTTAGTGATATACACTTAGTATCAAACAATATGAAAGTGGGAATGAATTTTCCACAAACACAATGGAAGAAAGAGATACAAGTCAATATACATAAAATAAAAACTCCATAGGGAGAACTAAACCAAAATTAAAATAGGTAAAAAACCCAAATTACAACCACAAAGTATTAGAAAATAATATAAACAACCCAAGTATCAACGAACATAGTAGCTCAAATCCCAAAGATCAAAAGAAACTACCACCTCAAAGTGGTGTTTTCCCCTTTCTCAAACCTGGAAAGAGGAAATCTACAAACTCCCAAAGGCACAGGTAGAGTGTAATATAAAATATCATTAGGTTATCACCAATGATTCCATAATAAGAGGCTAAAATTAATTAACAAAATAAATATTTCAATTTTAAATAAACAGGCATGGAATTTCAAAAGCATATTTAAAACAAATCATGATTTATAATTCAAAATATGGAAACATTTCTAAATAATGTCTTAAATAAAAAATTTATACTAAAAAATTTATATAAATTCACAAGGAATGTGTAAAATAGTCTACAATCAATTGAATATATATCAAATCATTAAAAACGAGAAACATGGTCATATTCTAAGAGGTACGATTGTTCCAAGTTATGGGATCCCCCACACACTTAAAAAATGATAATGGCAATGTGCACACACTTATCTCTGACATTGGACAAAGAAAACTAACCCACATCTCATTGGGGATAAGATCTTCATATAAGTTTATTTTAGTTTTGTATAGTGTTAATCTGATGATAGTGAAGTTCCAACCTAGCATGTTTGACCCTAATAACTCACTAACTACCTAGGCTTTCATGTGCTCAAACAACAATCAATAAAGGGAAATTTATTTCAAAACTTTTTAAAATACAATTCATCCCATTTTTTTATTTCAAGATTCCAATTTATATTTAAAAATAAAAATGGTTTTTTAATCAAATAATGTCTTTTTATAGGATAAAACCAATGGTTTTCCATCAAAATAGTTTAAGCCATATTTCTCAAATACAAATTTGAAATCAATTTCACAATTTAAATTAAACAGTTTAATTTCATAATTTCCATTAAATTTCACAAACACACCCCAATTCATTGAAATTGGGGGGGTCCCATTTTTCATGCTAAATCAAATCCAAATCCCCAATTCACTATAATTGTGTTTTTTGTAAACCAATTGAAATCAAATTAACTTAAATCAAGCAATTTACAGTTAAATCAATTTTCCAATCATAAACAGAACCACCTACCTCAGGATCACAAGATCATGAATCACAAATCCCTAAATAAAAAAATCTAATGAAGAACTTTGATGATAAATATTATATAATCAAACCTAGATTAAAGATATGAAAAAATTGGTATTAGATCCCCCAACAAAATTAAGATCTATTAAACCCTAGGTAGGAGTGAAGGATATAGAAGGAGATAGATAACAGAGAGAGAAATATTGCTAGGAAAGGACTGAATGAAGGTCTACTAGATATGATCCACCTTGGAGAGGTTTTTGAGGATCCAAAATTAGATCTTGGGATCCCTAAATACTTAATAAAACATCCAACCCTGAGTTAGGGATGAGCAGGGGTTGAAATAGGGGTTCAGGAAATTTTTAATCAATTTTAAGATTAATTAAAATTTGTGCTCATGGTTACCTTGGTAGGGCCGCGTGGTTGGAAAAACCATACACCCTAGTCATGTTCCCCTACTGGTGGGGTTGCATGATTCTCCTTGGTAGGTGCACGGTTTTTCAAACCATGCACCAACCGTACACAGCCCAAGAACTTCTAAAATTTTCCAAATTTTCACCTGAAGCATCACTAAACGAAACCCAACCAAAGCATGATCAAAATAGGGGTTACAAAGTACCTAAAAAACAATAGGATGTTACAACCTCCCCACCATAGGAACTTTCTATCCCTATAAATCTTATTAATAATATTTCATATCAAAGAGATGATACCACGACTCTCTCATTAGTGCCTCTCTCTCTCCTATGTCTCATGATAATTAGAATTGTGCTACCATAGCACTCGAACCAAAGGTATCATCCTTCCACGAAGTACTTTGGTCTCAGAATAAACTATCCTAAATGGATGCTCAGTCACAAAAAAATTAGTCTCAACATCAAGATCACCCTAACTCAAAACATGATATGGATTAGAAAGATACTTTCGGAGCTATGATACATGAAGCACATTATGTATTAACATCGGCTGCGATGGAAGTTCCAAATGGTAAGCCACTTTCTCTTCCTACTAAACAATCTCAAAAGGTCCCACAAAATGAAGAGAAAGCTTCCCTTTCCTCCCAATCCATCGATGACCCAAAGGGGGTGAAACTTTCAAGAACACCTGGTCACCGATTGAAAATTCTAATGGTCTATAGTGACGATCAGAATAAGATTTATATTTTCTATATATCATCAATATTATATGATGAATCAACTAAATATTTTTTGTCATCTATTGAACCAAAATCAATCCAACCATGTAACTTTCATTGATCTCTGACCAACACAATGGATATTTACAAGACTGGTTATACAAGGGCTCAAAATGAGTCATTCTAATCAAATACTAGTAACTATTGTTATAAGAAAACTCAACCATCCATAAGTGATCATCCCAAGATCCACCAAATTCAAGGACATAGGCATGAAGAATATCCTTAATAATTTTTATAAATCTTTCTATCTGGTCATCCTACTGTGGATGGTATTTCATACTCAAACAGGCCTAAGATCCTAGTGCCTCCTAAAGCCCTCTCAAAAAGTGAGAAGTAAACTGTGGATCTCTATCAGAAACTATCACAGATGGAACTCTATGAAAATGAATAATTTCTTTTACATAGAGATATATCAACTCCTTAACTTTGGTTGTATCATGAATGGGTATAAATTGATATGATTTTGTCAGCTTTTCAATCACCACCCATATCGTATTCTTCTTTATCTAGGTATGTGGAAACCCAACCAAAAATTCCATAGATATCTCATCACACTTCCAAATCGTCACTGGATGTGGTTGTAGAAAACTTGAAGGTTTATGGTGCTTGGCCTTGACCTGTTGGCACGTATAACAATGAGAGACAAAATCAGCAATGCCCTATCTCATACCTAGTCACCAAAATTTTAATCGCATGTCATAGAACATCTTTATAGTTCTTGTGTGCACTGACCACTGGGAACTATGGAAATCCCCCATCACAGCTTTCTTAACTGATAACGGTGCCATGAAATGATTCTGATAACATAAAATTCCCTTAGTGGAGAATGACCACTTAGCAATGGTCTTATCACCATAAAGGGAGTCTCTAATGCCATGGAACACATCATAAAGTTGTTGTTCTTGAAGAATCATCTCAAGAAGAGAATATTTCAACTAAACACTATCCAAGGAAACATGGCCCCCTGATTCTTGGACACCAATATTAAACTTTGAAAAGTGATTCATCAAGTTCCACTCTTCCGATGATTCTTTCACATTCTAGGTTGAAGTTTCTTGTTCAGGGCATCTGCAATGACATTCCCTTTTCTTCAGTTATAGGTGATGTTGAAATCAAAAGATTACAGATATTCCACCCAATGCCTCTGATGGAGATTTAGATTTTTTGAGATATTATATAACTCAATATTTTTTTGTATAAATACATGTGAAACCTTTCTCCAAAAAGGTAATTCTTTTAACTTTTAAGTGCATGCATCAAAACTATAAGTTCAAGGTCATGGGTTGGGTAATTCTTCTCATGTGGCCTAAGATGATGAGATACATAAGAAATGACATGATCACCCTACATAAGAATGCGGCCCAACCCAAACCTAATGTTTCACAGAAGACCAAATAGCCCTACCTGGCCTCTAGAAGAGTCAAAACTAGAGTAGTAGTCAAAATACATTTCATATCAACAAAAGAACTCTGACATTTTTTATCCCAAGAAAAATTTACTCCCTTCTTATTTAGAGTGGTCATCGGAGAATTCAACTTTGATAAGTCCTTTACAAACACGTGATAATACCCATATAAGACCAAGAAGCTCCAAATCTCGAAAATATTTCATGGTTGTTCTCATGTCATAATAGCTTTCACCTTCTTAAGATCAACTGATATACCATGTTTTGACACCACTTGTCCCAATTACTTCACTTCATAAATCCATAAATAATATTTTGAAGGCTTGGTAGGAATTTTTTTCATTTATTAACAATTCTATAACTGCTCTCATATGATGCGCATGATCCTATTCAAACTTATAGTAAAAAATGATTTCATATAAAAAGACAACCACAAAAGTATCAAGGTACTCATGGAATATCCTATTCACTGAGTCTATAAATACTGAAGGAGAATTAGTTAGAAAAAATAACATGAAAAGGTACTCATAATAGTTGTACCTACTCCGAAAGACAGTTTTCTAAATTTTATATTCTTTTATCCTCAACTAATGGTGACTAGATCAAAGATAAATATTTGAGAACCACTTAGCCCCTTTAAATTGGTCAAATGGATCATCAATATGTATTAATGAATACTTGTTCTTTACCATTACTCGGTTAAGTTTTTAGTAATCAACACAAATGTGAAGTGACCCATTATATTTCTTAGCAAAGAGAACTAGTGATGCTCATGGTGACACACTTGGGCGTATAAATATTTTCTATAAAATATCATCCAATTGATTCTTTAGATCTTTCATTTCAACTGATTCCATATAGTAAGAAGGAATAAACACTGGTTGAGTACATGATATTAAATCAATAGAAAACTCTACCTCTCTTACTGATGGAAAACCCAAGAAGTTAGAAGGATAAATGTTGGGAAACTCAATGATAACTGGAGAAAGATCATCTCTCAAAAATTCTTACTCCAGATCAAAATTGAACATAGAAATTACTTTCCCAAACTTTGGATAATAGATTCTGGATCTAATCGACCTTGAGTCTCATTCTCCTTGAAAGATATGGAAAACCTCATTGGGTGTAATAAAGGAGACTCGTTGAAGATAACAATCAATTTGGGATTTATTGGAAATGATCTAATCCACCTTAAATATGACGTCAAGAGGTTTAATATTGAGAACTAAAAGATTCCATGTAAGATCAATATCAAATAATGAGAAAGCACAGGCATGACTAAGGATACCCTTCTCTCTCTTCATTTTGAGGGATGTAATAATATCCATCACATAAGATAAAATCTCTATAGGAAGATTTAGTAGATTGAAAATGTGGGTTTAAATAAATTAATGTGATGAACCATAACATCAGTATAATAAGGCAACTTCAACAATAAAACATGAGAGAAAATATCAGATCTAAGTCTCATCTCAAATCACTGGGTCTTCATCTTCTAATTCATCACAATATCAGATGAAAACTGTACAATATCAGCAAATTGATTTTCATATTCCATCACGGTCCTTTCATCCTACTCAAGTTTGAAAAACTTCATTTCCTTTTCCAACACCATCAACTCTGGATATAAAATATTGGTGAAAAGAACTCTAAATTATTTCCACTATAGGCCCTAGTTCTTCTTCTCCATCATTATCATGTCCTTCCATATCCCGATAGGAACCTCTATCTTGAAGGTGGAACATTTCACCTTGATTTCATCCGGCATCTCCAAGAACTCAAACATAAGCTAGATATCCCTCAATAAATCCTCATCATTTTGAGGATTGTTTGAGCCTTGGAATGTTAGAGGCTTCTGGTGAAGGAACTCCTGAGCATGATTCCATAAAACATCCCTTTGAGGTTCCATAGCTGGAGCCTGAATGGGAATGGGTGGAGGTTCCTGTATCAGAGCTTAGACACCCTACACGATAACCTAAACTATATTATGGTTCATAAGATTATTTTCTTACTGAGTTTCATTAAAATATTTCACATGGATATAATTTTCACATCTTCTCTAAGGCATGATGTTACACAACATCAGTGGGAAACAAAGAAGACATCATAACAACTCTCAAACAGAGTAAGAAGGGAAATTAATCCCAACAGATAACAATATAAGATTTGGTTTTCAACCTATCCAAATAAAAAGTAGGGAAAATACTAGAACTAATCCTCAAGATGTATTTTCCAAACCACCCTCAGTGACTTAAGGCTCATTGCGGTGAGAGATTTCCAAGAACTCAAATGCAATAAACTTATAAGCATCGACAATATAACTCAAACTACATACTGACATCAAGGAAATATGCTTAACCTATATCTCTGATACCACTTTTTCATGAACCTACCCAAACACCCTGGTGTCCTGATACCTAATCCAGCACTGACATGGCTCGAAGTGCATTCTATATCCCCATGAGTTGTTGACAAGAACCTAGCATCAAACAATATGAAAGTGGGAATAAATTTTCCACAAACACAGTGTAAGTAAGAGATATAAGTCAGTATGCATACAATATAAACTCTATAGGGAGAACTATACCAAAATTTAAATAGAAAAACAAACCCAAATTACAACCACAAAGTACTAGAAAATAGGATAAACAACCTAATTCATAACAAACACAGCATCTCAAAGCCCACATATCAACAGTAACTACCACATCCAAGTGGTGTTTTCCCCTTTCTCAAACTTATAAGGAGAAATTCTAAAAATTTCCAAAGGTGTGGGTAGGGTGTGAGATAAAATCCCAGTAGGGTCTCACTAAGGATTTCATAATAAGAGGCCACAATTAATTAACCAAATAAATATTTCAATTTTAAATAAACATGCATGGAATTTCAAAATCATATTTAAAACAAATCATTCTTTACAATTCAAATAATGGAATCATTTATAAAAAATGGATTAAATAAAAATTTATATAAAATAGTTTATATAAATTCAAAATGCATGTGTAAAATAGTTTAAAAGAAATGAAATATATATTAAAGAATTAAAAATGAGAAGCATGGCCATCTACCAAGAGGTATGATAGTTCCATGTTATGGGATCTTCACACACTTATAAATGATAATGGAAATATATACACATATGAAAACCCTGCTTTTTATTACACACTTAAACATGATTTATCATAAAAACTTAACTTGATACAATATAGAAGATCAAAATTTCTAGTGTCTTTGGGGATTAGGATCATTACATAACAACTTAAAATGTGAGATACAACATCATTATTTAAAACTTCTTTTACATGACCACTAAATTTCCTCATACTTAGCATTGCATGGGATAACCTGAGGACATGCATAAGAAAAGGGTGAGCTAAAAAGACTAGTAATGGAATAAACATGGAATGACATGAGGAATACAATAAATTTTAGAAAATAGTCATATCAATAGAGCACAAGGGAAGTATAAACTTAAAGTTATGATAAAGCATGATAATCATAACATGGAAATGTGGAAACAACTCTTAACATGGAATTAGCATGTGTCAAGGCTCATTGCACATAGAGCATGAGTAAACTCTCATTGCACATGAAGCACAAGTAAACCCTAATTGCACTTGAATTGGAATGAGTAAACCCTCATTCCACATAACGTATCATGATACTATACTTTACCCAATTCATTGTAGTTCTATCAGGGTGCACCCTTCTTTAAACATTTCATTTCATGCATAAGTGTTCCACATGGATCATAAAACATTGAATCATTCAACATAATCATTTATTCCACGATAAACGAATGTATAATACATACATGAAACTATTTAAACAATAATTAAATGTTCATAAATTTTAATACCCTTGATAGATAAATGGGCATGGTATTCACAACATAATGACTTTGGCTTGGAAAAACGCAGTGCAATTTCAGTAGCATAACAGCATGACATAAGAACTCATAAAAATGGTTGATGAGAGAGAAATGGGTTTCTCATAATATTTACATGACATGGACAGTAAGGGTTCATTTAGATACATGTACAAAAAAAATTAATGGAATTTATATTCATGATACAAAAGAATTTCTTGAATGTAAATGAGGAGAGGGAAATTTCTTTCGGAATTTCGGCATAGTAACGGGTGTACATGGGAGGCATTTAATGAGAGAGAAAGGGGTATCACATAATTAAAACATAAATAGGTCAGTATGTGGGGTGATAAACCATACCCCAACATTTATAATTGAAATTAAAAGGGCATAACAACATAAATAAAATTAGACAAAAATTAAAAAGGAAGAAAACCCCTTGCTTGGAAGTGTGCTTCCAAAGGCTTGAGAGAGGATTGAGAGAGGCTTCTTGGGAGATTGGGGCACCTTGGGAGGATTATAGAGAGAGTAGGGCAGAGGTTGGATGAAATCCAATGGATTTTAGTGAGGAGAAAGTGGGATCTTGGGTGGGTTTATATAGTAAAGGTGAGGGAATTCTTTATTAATTAAGTTTGGGATACCTCACATTAAACTAATCCAAACCACAAACCATCCCATGGTTTTTGCTAATGGTTTTTGGAAAAGGGAAGTGTAAAAAAAATATTTTATAAGTTCAAAGTCCTAATTTCTTAAAATAATGAGGTTGCTTATGTGGAGGTGAGTCACACTTCCAAGGAAAACAATTTAAAAAGACAAGATGTTTAATAAGTCTTAAAGAGTCCATTAATGCTTTGTAAAATAAGTCAAACACACCCAAAATCACATTATTTTATTGGTAAAACATATATTGGACGAAAATAAATCTTATATTATATTATTACATCACTATTAGGTCATTATGATGTCATAAAACACATTATATATTTAAACGGTTTTTAATTTTTACCCAAAAATTTGATTGTCTCAGAAAATTATGAAAAATTCACCATTGGATAATTTTGACGTCCTGATTATAGAAATAATATTTATTTTATCTAAATAATTTTCTAAATATGTTAATTTTCACTTTTAAATTAAAAATCAACATTTATTGAAAATTCACGGGTTTTGACAAAAATGGATTTAAAACCTTAATAAAAATTACAATTGCATTCATAAAATTATACGATCATTTATATTTAATAAAAATTAGTTAATAATAATAATATTTTATTAAAATATTATTTAATACAAAAATCCATTAATTCATCAAAATTGATTTCTTAGTTGAATATTAACTAAAAATACTATTTTTTCTTTAAAAACTATTTACAAGGTAACAATAAAATGAAAGTATATTCATTATTATATGCCAAAAATAATGTAAATATCCATAGTACTAGGGTCTTTTTAAATAACCCCTTAAAACACCCACATAATACCGAAGGGTGAGGTGTGTGATGGTGACAGACTCTTGGGGTGGCTCGGATAACATTGCTCATGTGGTGATCTCTATCAACTTCCACTTCTCCCGTAGGCGGTTCCATTCAAGTTTAACTTGTTGAAGCTCGGCTTGGGATTGGTCAAGAGTGAAGCCCAATGACTCCACCTCTTTTTTTAGCTCTAAAAAATGGGCTTCATATGGATCAATTCTATTGGATGAGGTCATCGCTTCCTTTGTCTGAGTAAATTGGATTTGTTAAAACCCATATGTATACTAATCATGTGATCACTTGTTCAATGACTACAAAAGAAACAGTCACAATTCTTAATGGTATTTTAAAATCCAAAAACAAAAGAAGTGAATATATTTTATAACCATTTCACATATTAAGACATTTAATTATATCAAAAGGGATTTTCATTAACAAAGGTTTGGGTTGTTAAAATATTCCCCCCTTAAGAAATTTCTCCCTCGAAATTTCATTTTACATTCTAGGCCATAAACTGATGTGAGTAATTTTCCTTTATTGCTTCCTCCAGTTCCCATGTTGCCTCTTTGTACTTATGGTTTCTCCATAGTACCTTGACCAGATGAGTAGTCTTGTTGCATAGAACTTTGTCTTTATGATCCAAGATCTTCACTGGCTGCTCCTCATAGGAAAGATCATCCTCCAACTGTACCACCTCGGAAGAGGGTACATGTGAAGGGTCTGGTATGTACTTCCTTAAGAGGGATAAATGAAATAAATCATGTACTTTGGCCATGGTAGGTGGAAGTGCTAGTCGATAGGCTACAGCCCCTACACAATCAAGAATCTCGAAGGGGTCGATGTACCTAGGACTTAACTTCCCTTTCTTTCCAAACCTCATGACCTTCTTCCACGGAGATATGCATATAAATACCATGTCCCCTACTTTAAACTCAAGGTCTCATCGACGGTTATCTACATAACTCTTCTGTCGACTCTGGGCTGCCTTGATATGTTGTTGAATGCTTTTCACCTTCTCTTCCATTTCTTCTATCATTTCAGGTCCTAGCAGCTTACGCTCACTGACTTCATCCCAACATGCTTGTGTTCTTCACCTCTTCCCATACAGGGCTTCATAAGGTGCCATTTTGATTCTTGAGTGGAAACTGTTATTATAAGATAACTCAACCAGAGGAAGATATTGATCCCATCCTCCTTTTAATTCTATTGAGCATTCTCTCAACATGTCCTCAAGTGTTTGGATATTCCACTTGGATTGGCCATCAGTTTGAGGATGATAAGTCATACTGAAGTTCATCTCAGTATCCAAATCATGTTGAAGACTCTTCCAAAACTTCGAGCTGAATCTAGGATCACGGTCGGATACAATAGATATTGGTACTCCATGTAGCCTTACCACTTCCTTTATGTAAATACGCACAAGTTGATCCAATGAGAAGTAATCTCAAATCGTGATAAAGTGAGTTGTCTTTGTAAGATGATTCAAAACAACCCATATAGCATTATTTCCTCTGAATGTCCTTGGAAGTCTAGTGACAAAGTCCATGGTAATGTTCTCCCACTTCCATGCTGGTATGGGTAGTGGTTGCATCATCCCCTTAGACTTTTGTCTCTAAGACTTCACTTGTTGACCTACCAGACACTTTGATGTATATTTGGAAATATCCCTTTTTATATTGTCCCACCAAAAGTTTCCTTGGAGATCTCAATACATCTTTGTGCTCCATGGGTGGATAGAGAAGGTCGAGCTATGTGCATCATTCAATAGCTCCTTCTTTATCTCTGGATCAGATGGTACACATATCCGCATCCCAAATCTTACAACTCCTTCCTCATCAACTTTGAAATCAGAGGATTTCCCATTTCTAACAACTTTCACCCTTTTCTGAATTTCCACATCTTTTATTTGAGCATCCTTTATTCTCTCCAAGAGGGATGGTTTATAAATCATTTGAGAAAGGATTTATGATGTTCCTCCCTTAATGATTCTCATGTCTATATTTTAAAATCTAAGAAGATCGGATCCTTTTCAATTCTCATCATTGATAAAGATGCAGGATCCATTCTACTTAGAGCATCTGCCACCTTGTTTGCCTTACCAGGATGGTAGTGGATTGAGAAGTCATAATCCTTGATGAGCTCTATCCATATTCACTAGTGCATATTAATATCTTTCTATGTGAATATATATTTGAGACTCTTGTGGTCAGTATATATCTCACATTTCTCCCCATAGAGATAATGCCACTAGATTTTCAAGGCAAAGATCACAGCCGCCAATTCCAAATCATGCCTTGGATAGTTTTGTTCATGGATTTTTAACTTCCTTGAGGCATAGGCTATCACTTTATCATTTTTCTTCAGCACACAACCTAATCCCTTCTTGGAAGCATCACTATACACCACAAAGAGTTCTCCACTTGTAGGGAGTGTGATTATTGGCACAGTGATAAGCCTCTTTTTCAACTCCTTGAAACAATCTTCACAATCCTATGTCCAGACAAACTTTACTCCCTTTCAAGTCAGCATGGTCATTGGGATTAAAAATCGTGAAAATTTCTTCACAAATCGTCGATAATACCCAACTAGGCCCAAAAAGTTGCGGATCTCCGTTACAGAAGTCGGCCTGGGCCACTCTTCCATTGTCTTCGTCTTGGTAGGGTCCACAGATATCCATTTTCTAGTGATAACATACCCCAAGAATGATACTTCCTCCATAAAGAACTCACATTTACTATACTTTTCATACAACTTATCCCTTCGCAAAGTCTTTAACACAGTTTTCAAATGATCTTCATGTTCCTCCTTTCTCTTAGAGTATATCAGAATATCATCAATAAAGACTACCACAAATTTGTTGAGGTAATCTATAAAGAATCTATTCATTAAATCCATGAAAATTTTCAGAGCATTAGTGAGTCCGAAGGGCATAACTATGAACTCATAGTATCCATACCTCGTTCAAAAGGCAATCTTGTGAATATCTTCCTTCCTCACCTTTAATTGGTGATATCCCAACCGAAGGTCTACCTTAGAGAAATAACTGGCCCCATGAATCTGATCAAACAAGTCATCTATCCATGGTAGGGGATACTTGTTCTTTATCGTGATTTTATTGAGCTCATGATAATCAATTTAGAGGCGCATTGATCCATCCTTTTTCTTGATGAAGAGGACCGATGCACCCCATGATGAAGCACTCTGGTGTATAAACCCTTCTCCATATTCTCCTGTAACTACTTATTCAACTCTTCCAGCTCTACAGTGGCCATTCTGTAAGTTGTCTTTGAGATTGGTAGAGATCCAGGGATAAGTTCAATTGAGAACTCAACCTCTCTGTCCAGAGGAATACCGAGAAACTCTTCAGGGAATACATCCGTGTAATCCCTCATGATGGGCATGTCTTCAAGCATGATTCTCTCCTTTGTCTCAATCATTTGAGCTACATATGGTTTCTCATGAGGTATCAATATTCACACTTGAGACTATTATTCAAAAGGAGATTCATCTCCCTCCTTTCACTTGTAAAGAATTAGAGGATTCTTCGGGATGTGAATATTGATCTCCCTTTCCCGGCAGTTGATAGTGTCTTTGTATAAAGACATCCAATCCATATCCAAGATAGCATCAAACTCCACTAAAGGAAGTATGACGAGATTTTTTGGGAGGTTCAGTCCACAAACATTAACCATGGAGGAGTTATAAACCATGGGTGCAATGATTTCCCCATTCGCTGTTCTCACAGATAACTTTTCCTCCAAATTTTGAGGTGGTGTTTGATTTGTTCTACTAAACTTGCAAGATATGAAAGAATGCGTAGAACTAGAATCAAGTAGTAAGTTCACTATTCTTGAATGAATAAATAGCGTACCTATCACCACATCGTTGTCTGGTTCCACCTTAGAGGTAGTGATAGCATAGGCCCTTTCTTGTTGCTTCGGAGGTTGTTGTTGATTGACACCGACAACCCTCAGCTTAGGGCAATGGTTTGCATAATTCCCAAGCTCCTTGCAGTTGTAACACTACATTGTCGGCTAAGTGTTGATCTGAACCTTCCTTTCTTCTTCAATATTAGCAGGATTTTTCATATCCCCTTGGCAGTTCTTGTCCAGATGACCAAACTTTCCACATTTGAAGCAATTCCTGGTTCCCTTGAGATAGTTACCAGGAAGTTTCTTCCGACAATTTTTTGCAAGGGGAAAAGTCAGGATTCTTTCCATCATGGAATTTGTTTGATGGAACACCCATGTTGTCCTCCATTTTTTCTTCTTTTCACTAGGCCCAAGAGACCACTGAGAGTCTCCAATATCCATCTCAACCTTGAGAGCACAACGGAAAATATCCTCATAACTTTCAAAGTCTCAAATCGCCAATGCTTTTTGTAGACTCGGCTTTAGTCCGCTAAAGAAGCGATCCACCTTACTTTCGGTTTTCATGACAAAGCCAGAGGAGTACCTTGAAAGCCTTGTAAAGTTCGCTTCATATGCCCTAATGGACTCATCTTCCTTCTTCTTGAGTCCGATGAACTCTCTTTCTATCTTAAGACAGAGGGTTCGAGGAAAATATTTGTTGAAAAACATCCTCTTGAATTCCTCCCAATTCATGGAATCAATTTCCTCTTGGGACTTTGTATTCTTGATCAGTGTCCACCACTGATCATCTTCCCCATCAAAATGATAGACCACCAGTAAAAAAAATTCCTCTTTTGAACACTGGAGGATAGAGAATATCTTTTCAATAGATTTAATCCATTGTTCCATGAGGAGGGGATCAGAAGATCCGCTAAACATGGGAGGCCTTTGCCACATGAAGGATTCTACAGCAACTTTCTCTTTCCATGGAGGAGGAGGGCGTTCCACCTTATTCAAGTTATTATTCATAACTCGAGCCATCTGAGAAAGTACTATCATGAAGTTTTGAGAACCCACTCCTATCATATCAGGCATATCATTAGGGAAATCTTCACATTGCCTATCACATTGGTTGTTGGAACGTGTTCTTCTATTTCCCGCCATTAACTAAGAAAAATAATGTATAATTAGAGGTCTTAAATACTTATCCATTTTTCCTGAAAAGAAAACATTGAACATAAAATTATAAACTTATAAAGAAGAATTATATCCTAACTTGTGATTTCTTATGTTTAAATCTAGGTTATCCTTAATCTATTTCTTAACTTATGGGGGGTTGTCCCTTAATAATGGTTTGTACTAGGATCGTGAATCTACCAAATCATATCCCCCGGGAGTATCTTAACCAAGAGTACATCAATGCATGTTTTCGTGCACTAGTTCCCGTTCGATTCTATCTCAAAGCGGTGTTTTCGGGTTTTACCCCTAGGATACATTTGTGCCCGAGCCGCCTCTACCTGTTCGTATCCAGACAAGGATGTATTTTCTTGATAAATCACTTAATCAATACCCACAAAAACTTAGGGATATTTTTATTATACTTAGTCTTGCCTCTAAGGCTTTACTAGGGTTTTCTAATCCTAATCCCAAAAATAACTAAACTTATCCTCTGATACCAACTATGACAACACTGCTTTTTATTGCACAGTTAAACATGATTTATTACATAATATTCACTTGATAAAATATATAATATCGAAAGGTCTAGTGTCTTTGGGGATTAGGATCATTACATAACAACTTAAAACATGAGATACAACAACATTATTGAAAACTTCCCTTACATGACCACTACATTTCCTCGTACTTAGCATTGCATGGGATAACCTGAGGGCATGCATAAGAAAAGGGTGAGCTAAAAATCCCAGTAAGGGAATAAACATGGAATGACATGAGGAATACAATACATGTTATACAATAGGAATATAAAAATAGCACAAGGTAAGCATAAACTTAAAGTCGTGATAAAGCATGATAATCATAACATAGAAATGTGGCAACAACTCTTAACATGGAATTAGCATGAGCCAAGTCTCATTGCACATGGAGCATGAGTAAACCCTCATTGCACATGAAGCATGAGTAAACCTTATTTGAACTTTAATTATCATGAGTAAACCCTCATTTCACATAACATATCATGATACTATACTTTACCCAATGCATTGGAGCGCTATCAGGGTGCACCCTTCTTTAAACATTTCATTTCATGCATAAGTGTGTCACATGGATCATAAAACATTGAATCATTCAACATAATAATTTATTACATGATAAATGGATGTAGAATACATACAGAAAACTCTTTAAACAATAATTAAACGTTCATAATGGTGAATACTCTTAATAGAGAAATGGGCATGGTATTCACAACACAATGACTTTGGCTTGGAAAAACGCAGTGCAATTTCAGCAGCATAATGGCATGACATAAGAACTCATAAAAATGATTGATGAGAGAGAAAGGGGTGTCTCATCATATTTACATGACATGGACAGTAAGGGGTTAATTTAGATACATTTCCCAACAAATGTAATGGAATTTAGATTCATGATACAAAATAATTGCTTGAATGTAAATGAGGAGAGGGAAATTCCTTTCGGAATTTCGGCATAGTGACGGGTGTACATGGGGGGAATTTAATGAGAGAGAAAGGGGTATCCCATCATTCAAACATAAAGAGGAAAGTATGGGGGAGGTTTGAAACCATGCCCCAACATTTATAATTGAAATTAAAAGGGCATAACAATATAAAGAAAATTGGACAAAAATTAGAAAGGAAGAAAAACTCTTACTTGGAAGTATGCTTACAAAGCCTTGAGAGAGGATTGAGAGAGGATTCTTGGGATCTTGGATCGCATTAGGAGGATTCTAGAGAGATTAGGGCAGATTTTGGACGAACTACAATGGCTTTGAGTGAGGATAAATTTGGATCTTGGGTGGGTTTATATAGGAAAGGTGAGGGAATTATTTATTATTTAGGTTTGGGACACCTCACATTAAACTAATCCAAACCACAAACCATCACATGGTTTTTGCCCATGGTTTTTGGAAAAGGGAAGTGGAAAACAATATTTTATAAGTCCAAAGTCCTAACTTCTTAAAATAATGAGTTTGATTATGTGGAGGTGAGTCACACTCCCAAGGAAAACAATTTAAAAAGACAAGATGTTTAATAAGTCTTAAAGGGTCCATTAATGCTTTGTAAAATAAGTAAAACACACCCAAAATCAAATTATTTTTTTGTTAAAACATATATTGGACGAAAATAGAGCTTATAGTATTTTATTACATCACTATTGGGTCATTATGATGTCATAAAACACATTATATATTTAAACGGTTTTTAATTTTTACCCAAAAATTTGATTGTCTCAGAAAATTATGAAAAATTCACCGTTGGATAATTTCGACATCCTGATTCCATAAATAATATTTCTTTTATCTAAATAATTTTCTAAATGTGTTAATTTTCACTTTTAAAATAAAAATCTACATTTAAATTCACGGGTTTTGACAAAAATGGCTTTCGAACCTTAATAAAAATTACAATTGCATTCATAAAATTATACGATCATTTATATTTAATAAAAATTAATTTAATAATAATAATATTTTATTAAAATATTATTTAATACAAAAATTCATTAATTCATCAAAATTGATTTCTTAGTTTAATATTAACTAAAAATACTATTTGTTCTTTAAAAACTATTTACAAGATAACAATAATAAAATGAAATTATATTCATTATTATATGCCAAAAATAATGTACATAACCATAGTACTAGGGTCTTGTTAAATAACCCCTTAAAACACCTGCATAAGACCGAAGGGTGAGGTGTGCGATGGTGACAGACTCTTGGGGTGGCTCGGATAACATTGCTCGCGTGGTGATCTCTATCAACTTCCACTTCTCTCGTAGGTGGTTCCGTTCGAGCTTAACCTTTTGAATCTCGGCTTGGGATTGGTCAAGAGCGAAGCCCAATGACGCCACCTATTTTCATAGCTCCGATAAATGGGCTGTGTATGGATTAATTCTACTGAATGAGGCCATCACTTCCTTTTTCTGAGTAAATTGGATTTTTTAAAACCCATATTTATACTAATCATGTGATCACTTGTTCAATGACTAAAAAAGCAACAGTCGCAATTCTTAATGGTATTTTAAAATCCAAAAACAAAAGAAGTGCATATGTTGTATAAAAATTTCACATATTAAGACATTTAGTTAGATCAAGAGGTATTTTCATTAACAAAGTTTTGGGTCGTTACAACACACGTCTCTCTAACATTGTCCAAAGAAGACTAACCACATCCCACTGGGGATAATATTTGCTTATAAGTTTATGTTAATGTTGTAAAGCATTAATCTAATGCTAGGGAAATTAAAACCTAGCGTGTTTTCCCCCAATAACTCACTAACTACCTATGATTGCATGTTCTCAAACAAAAATCAATAACGGGGAATTTATTTTAAAACTATTTAAAATACAATTTAACCCATTTTTTCATTTCAATATTCCAGTTTCCATTTTAAAAAAAATAGATTTTTAATCAAATCATGCCTTTTTTCAGGATAAAACTATTGGGTTTATATAAAAACAATTTAATACATATTTTTCAAATACAAATTTGAAATCAATTTCACAATTTAAATTAAAAAAATTAATTTCAAAATTTCTATCAAATTTCACAAACATGCCCCAATTCATTAGAATTAGGGGGGTTTTCCATTTTTCATGCCAAATAAAATCCAAATACCCAATTCACTGGAATTGAGTTTTTTATAAACTAATTGAAATTAATTTAATTTAAATCAATCAATTTAGGGTTGAACCAATTGGACAATCATAAATAGAACCATCTACCTCGAGATCCTAGGATCACGAATCATAAATCCCTAAACAAGAAACTTTAATTAAGAACATCAGAAACAAAGATCTAAGAATCAAACATAGATTAAAGATCCAAAATAATACATATATCATGGGATCTAAGAATAAATAGAGATTAGATCCTCCAACAATACATATATCTATTAAACCCTATGTAAAAGAGAAGGAGGTGTTGGGAGATAGAGAACAGGGAGAGAAATCATACCAGGAAAGGACTAAATGAATATATCCTAGATTCTATCTACCTTGGAGAGGGTTTGGAGGATCCAAAATTGGATATTTGGAGCCCCAAATACCTAAGAAAACTTTAAACCTAAGTTAGGGCTGATTGGGGGTCAAAATAATGGTTTGTGAAATTTTTAATCAATTTACAGATTAATTAAAAGTTGCATGCATAGTTAGTTGGGTAGGGTTGTATAGTTAGAAAAATTGCGTGCCCTAGCCATGTGCCCCTGCTGGTGGGGTTTCACAGTTTCTCCTTGGTGGAAACATGGTTTTTCAAACTATGCCCCAACTATAAAAAACACTCACTATCTAAGTTTGTATGGTTTTCACTATAAGGGTGCAAGATTTGGGAAAATCATGCACCAATTGTGCACAACCTAAGAACTTCCAAATTTTAACTTGAATCATCCCTAAACGAAACTCAACCAAAGCATGATCAAAAGAGGTGTTAAGGAGTACCTAAAAATAGTAACAAGATGTTACAATATCTAATGAAATAAATTATTTACTTCTCTCTCCACATCCTAGAGAACTTATTTTGATTATGAATCCCTTCTAATAATGGTTTAGGTATAAACCTAAAGAGGGTCTCCAAAGAAGTAAAATTCTTAAACATGTGTATTTGATTTATTTCTTCTTCCACCTCCTTCAAACATTCTTAAAATATGATTATATAATAACACCAGTATATCATATACACTGATATTTTATTATATTAATGTCATAACCTAGATTTATCTCCACTTCCATCAAATGGAAAACAAAACTGTCGATTGTGTGTACAGAAGACTACCTCCTCGCGAACTAATGTAATTAGTTTTCCATCACCACCATTCAAGACTAGATATAATAATGGATTTAACATATTTATATGATATTTATGACATTATTATACTTATGTAATTATTATATCACATATATATTCTTAATTTACATTCTGTGGGGGATATGATAATGTCGTCGGTGTGTATGTTAGACTACTACCTTGCAAAACGATGTGATTCATTTTTTGATTACTCTTTACATGAAAGGTATTAAGGTAAAATTTAATGAATATATGTGATATTTATAATCTAACCATACTTATAAAAATATAATATCACATATAACTTCTTATCTTCCAATTCATTTCAAAACATTAATGCCATCCATGTGTACGTGTGGACTACTATCTGCACATAGTGATGTGAAATTTTTTTCATTTTATTTTTACATGGATGGTAATAAGGATTTATTTTAATAATATAAATTTTATATATTAAATAATAATGATTCTATAAATATTAATTAATATTTATCTTCTTTTCATTCTATCTGTCGAGGGAAATGGAAACGGTGTTCACACGTACATACGGCCTACCATCTCCATGAACGGTGTAATCCACTTTATACCACTAACTTTAATAGATTAATATAAATACATATATAATTAATATATATGATATTTATATCATTTATAACATTATGAATATGATTTAACCATTATCAAATTAAAATTACAAAAAATACCAAACAAAAACATACATGAAAAATGAATCAATTATCTCCTAAAACATTGATTTTAACAAAGAATTTTTAATAAATGGGTGATAAAAGACTATAATTAAATAATATATGGAATGATATATATTAATATAGTTCCATAATATATTTATAATAAACCTATATTTATTATACATTGGGTTCGGACACATACGAAGGAAGTTGAACCTGAGGTAAGGGTTTCTTATCTCACTTTTACTTCTGTGAGTCATATGCCACATTAACCACTTATTCATTTGTGTGGTGTATATAATTCCCCATTTTATATTATATATAATTACTATATTTATCTTCATGGAATTTAAATTTTCATTTGATGTTATTTCTTTTATGGGGATTAAAATTTAGAAGTAACCAAAGTGATAAGGGTTTATTTCACAATCTCAACTTTATTCGAGATTGTTTTTGTGTAAGTATCTCCTATAATAAATATTTTCTATTTATATATTAAAATGAGAATATTTTTTTATAAAATAGTTATTCATGAACTTTTTAATCTAATATAACCATTTTCCACTCTTTTTTACTTAAAATTATTGAGAAAATGTTTATAAGAAAATACAACTTTATTTCTCTCTTCGATCGAAAATCCTTTTTCATCAAAAACCATGTTTTAAAAATTGTTTTTAACCTTTTAAAAATGATTTATTAAAGAAATTATCACCTATTTTGACTGTTTACAAAAAAAATTAAAGTAATCTTCAGGTCGCTTTCAAAACAATACATGTTTGTCTTTTACCAAAATTGTGAAAGGAATCTTTGTTTTAACGTGTACGGCATATATAGAATTTCCCATCGTCATGACCACTCAATTTTTTAAAGATTATTTTACAGGTTTTCAAAGGATATTTTCAAAATTATTTTTGGACTTTTTTTAAATGGTTGTTTTCAAAGTGAATAAGATATTTTCCTCAATAATTTTTTTAATGACATTTTTATGGAATTTATATTCATTAATGACATCAATACTTTATTTGACTTTTGATCTGCTAGGTATATGATGTATTGATAACATAATTCTTATTTATTTGGGTGATTTATGATCAATTTGAATAAGATGTAGAATATTATTATCATTCACCATATTACTCTGGATGGTTTATGATTATGTATATTTGATTGGGGTAAGTATTAACATTTCATATGTTAGTTTTTTAATATAAATGTTTATGTTTATTATGTTCCACCCCTTTCATATGAGAAATGAATTATACTTAGTAAGTGATGGGTGGGGCCTGGTTATATATAGCCTCTCAATGTATCGACAGGCCTCATGAGACAAATCAGTTGGCCAAATTAAATGGATTTATACCCACATATTTAAATTTTCTTATGAAAGGTCTTGACAGTTTCAGATTTCTGGCATTATGAATTCCCTCATTATGATATTATTTGTTGATATCCATGGATAAGTTTCAAGCTCATGTGATTATTTATATGGATTTATTTCATCATCATTTATTTTTTCCATATTATGCATAATTTATTGATTAAATGGCATGTGTTTCTATTATTTACCTTTCCATATTGATTATGCTTATTTATTCATGATAACTTCTGTTATACGTATACCCTTATTGAGAATATTATCTCACCCCCTTTATTATGTTTTATTTTTATTAGGATATCAAGAAGTGTTTTGTGATTGATATACAGGGATATGCTAAGGGGAATAATGGATTTCACAAATAAAACACTTTTTCATTTTATGTTTAAAATGTAATATGAATTTAAATTATGTATCTAGTTTACTAAGACTACTAAATTATTCAATACTTTAGGATGTGATATCTTTTATCTATTTCCAATTTAATAAAGTAGACACCGGCTTTGAGTTACTGGATTTGAGGTTGTTATAGTTGGTATGAGAGAAATTTTAGTATAAATTGTGGGAACTAGATTTAGAAAAAAAAGATTAGAGAATATGACCCTATGATAAACATTGAGGATAAGTATAGAATAAAATCATATAGTTTTGTTAAGGTAGATATTATGTGATTTTTCCTAGAAATACATCCATTTATGGATACTAAAAGTGGACATGGTTATATTTTAGATGTACCTAGGGGTAATAACTCCAAAAAAGGTTCATTGGGTTTGACTTGAGCATTAATTGGTACATGACAATAGGCCTTACTGCACACTTGGTTTGAAAATCTTAGAGAATATGCTTAGGATAATTCACATGTTCTTTACAAACTATAATGAAGGGTATGAAAATATGTTTATGATTTGAAAATCTTCCCAAATAAACCATGTTTATGATTATGAGATTAACTATGCATAAATATTTCAATTTATGTTAAGTATTTCACTAATATTGGGATTATACATTGTGTTTCATAATGTTATGACCAAATATAGTGTATGTAATTGTTTAAAACATTTTTTGGTGGAATTAATGGAAACTATATAAATTCGCATACCCCATGTAAGGATTTCTCTCTTAAGAAAGATAATAAAGTTGGAGTCAGATTTGTAGTTGAAACTAACCAAATTTAACTATATTGGGGTATCTAACTCAGGTTATGAGCAATAAAATTTCCCGTATAGAGTATCCCTCTAATAAAAAATATGGTGAAACAATGTTAGAACATCTCATGCATCAGTAACCTCCATCATTTAATTAGACCAAAAAACCATTTGTAACTGAGAAATGGATAAGTTCCTTAGAGGAGATTTTTTTCACTCTAGGTAATAATTAAAGGGATAAAGTTGTCACATTTTTGTATCGTTTCTCAAGAGATGAAAATATATAGTGGCCATTTATTCAAAACACTAAGGATAAATAGGAAATGGAATTCATGGAATGGAAGGATTTTAAGGTACTCCTCTTTAAAAATTATTTTCCTCGTGAGAAATTAGTGGATATAGAGAGACAATTCCTGAGTCTAAGAAAAAAGGAAGATAAAAATATATATAAGTATGAATCCAACATTACATGGTTATAAAGGTATGCTATGAACTACATACATGATATAAAGAGAAATATTGAAACCTTATTTGATGGGCATATGACAATTATTTGAAGTGCACTAGTCTCTCAAACTTTCTCATCATACGAGTACATAGTATTATGTGGTATCAAGACAGAGAAGGAATTCTCCAAGTCTTATGGATTCAAAGGTAATAAAGAGAATAAGATGATGTAAGTGAAAAATATAGATAAAGGGAAGAATTTAAATAATGATTTTCCTACATTTGATAATTGTGGAAAGAAATACCCTGGTAATTTCTTGAAATGAATGGGAGCTTGCTACAAGTGTGGATAGAAAGGCCACCATGCTCGTGATTTAAAGGGAAAGAAAGAGATTTCCAATGTTCAATGATTTAAATATAAGGATATGGAATACTATGAAAATTAATGTCTCATGTATCAAGGGAATATACCCCAAAAGAAGTTAAGTGATCAAGGTCAATCTTATGTTGTTGATATAGTCGAAGTGGAATGATTAAAGTGATTTCATTTGGATTCAAAAAATATGTTATAGAAGTATTTTACAAATGATATTCTCATTATAATAATCATAAAATGTATAAGTATTTTACTATAGTATATTTTTCTTAAGGATCCAAAAGCATATGATGAATAGTACTGATAACCAAGAAAATTGATTCGGTGGAAAGTTGATCTTTTTTTAAAACAAATGATTGAGGGAAGATAACCCTTAATATGTGTATTATGTTGATATAATAATGATAAATAGACTTTTATGGGATTGTATTGGAAACATTTAATTTGGTTAGTGATTTTATGGTTCATGTTATCTTTGTTGGAGTTTACTGCATGTTTATATTTATGGAATATATTCAACAATATGAGATTTTATTTTTGGAAGTATGCATGTTTTCATTAAGGTTTTATTGTGATGATGATATTCACATATTTGTAATGTGACATTAAGAGGCACTTTATATTGTATAGGGAACGTAATGTTAATTTAGTGACCTTAGAAATTTTGGGACTTTAAATTGGAAAGACGTATTTTGGATGAGTCTTAAGGTTAAATATATATGGAATTGATTAAGTTTAACTTTGGGTGTTATTTGATAACTTATTCTAACTATTTTGGTTTTGGAAAATATCTAGAGATAGGAGGAATGACTTATCATTCTAATGATCTATTAAATGTGCTTCGGGTATAAAAAATCATTTTGTATATTCATTTCTTAAAATAATAAATGAAGTGTGAATTTACTAAATCATAACCAAAGGATGAAATTGTTCCTATTAAATATAATATCAAGTAAGTATATTTTCATACGTTCTTAGTCAATATAATAAAATAATTCCTTAACTATAGGAAAAAGATATTGAAACAAAAATGTTATCTTAATACCTTCATTTCTATTGAACCAATGGTCTTTTCATCCATAAAAAATTTATGGATTAGTGGTCATTAAATTTTCAAGATAATTCACTTTCTTGTGATCAATAATCTCTACCACTCTCTATAATTATTTATACTTTTCTTCCATATTAATATCTTTACTTTCCACCAATGTTCTCCTATTTGGAAACCTAGTATGTGTTATTCTAGATTACCTTTATACTTCCTTTTATCTCTTATCGAGAGGAATTTTTATTAACCCTTTTTAAAATATATGGTTTCAAGAATACTATTTTCAAATTTCAAACTCTTGATTACTGAGATCAAGATTAAGTTGTGAGGGCGCAATTTATTTGAGTAGAATGTAACACTCTAGGATTTTCAAAGAGAAACGTCATATTTGATAGTGTATAGAACAAAAAACACCAAGTTTAGATGATAATGTAACACCCTAAGACTTTATGATATATATTTTTTTAAAATAAATTCAATCTCTTTGATATCTTGCAATGCACGCAACATCGGGTTTAAACGAAATGTGTTGCTCTATTAAAATATTATTATGACCATTATAACCTAGTCATTAAGTTGGAGGGTATAAATAGTACTAAATAAATTATGAAAATTAAATAGTTTAAACATGTATATAATAAATTTAATTTTTATCTATTGATTAGAAATAAAATAATAACTATTTGAAATAAAAATAAATGTTTCCTAAAAATTGTATTTTTTTCTAAAAGGAGGTATACTCGCGCTTTGCACACATAATTTAAAATTAATTTTTACCAATTTTAGAAAATTTATTTAAAAAGATAAATTTAATTTTTTAAATATAAATTTCTAATTTATTTTTGGGTGAATTATTGAGATTTTTCTAAAAGTATTAATTTTTTTATGAATAGTAAATATACTAATTTTTATTAAAAATTGTCTTTTCATTTAAATAATTTACAAAGTTAAATTATATTTTAAATTTATTTTAAAGTAAAATTAGTTAAAATATTTTAAAATTTAACTAATTTTGTTCATTAAAATCAATTTCATATTGACTTTTGATATTAAAACATTTTATACTTATGATAATTTTCTCTTTGGAAAACCACTTTCATCGCATATACGGTTTAATTTTTAATTAAATTCTATCACTTCTGTTAATTGAATTTGGAAAAATTAATTCCATATTTTTAATAATTATAATTTATATTATATAATTAGTTTAACTTAATTTTTTACCATAATGAATAGTGAAAATGGTAAAAAAACGTCGTGGTTAAGGTAAAAATGGGTTTACTAGAGGATTAAACTAAGGTGGTAAGGGTTAAAAATGACCTAAAAAATTTTACAACACCAATTTTATGGTCATATTTTGACCTTATAACCACTAATTCTTGATAAAGACCAATTTTTTAGGCTTTTGGAATGAGAAAAATGTCGGTATTCCTTTATCTTTTCAAAAATTTCATGTGTGTCCTCTACCCCACTTATAAAAGATCACCCCCTCTCCTCCCATATTCAAACTTACAAAACCATTTGGTTTTTCCAAGACCTTACCAAATCCCTTCCTTAATTCCCTCCCCACATCTTATATACCTTAGTTTCATTATTAATCCCTCCTAAGAAGGCTTTAGGTATAAACCTAAAGAAGCTCTCTGAAGAAGAGGTAAAATTCTTAAACATGCATATTTGTTTTATTTATTCTTAAAACTCCTTTAAACATTATTCAACTATGATAATAAAATAACAAAAATATATACTATATAATTATATATTATTATGTTAATGTAATAACTCAATTCCATCTCCACTTCAATCAAAAGGAAAACAAAACTGTCAGTCATGTGTACGGCATACTACCGCCTTGTGAAGTGATGTAATTCGTTTTCTATCATCACCTTTCAAGGTTGGATATAATAATGGATTTAATATATTTAATATATTTATATGATATTTGTGAGATTATTATACTTATTTAATTATTATATCACAAATACCTTATTAATTTTCATTCTGTGGGGGATACGATAACGTCGCCCGTGTGTACGGTGGACTGCTGCTTCACGAAGCAATGTGATTCGTTTTTCTCTTGCACTTTACATGAAAGGTATTGAAATTAAAGTTAATAAATCTATTTGATATTTATGATCTATCCATAATTATTAAAATATAATATCACATCTAACTTCTTACCTTCCAATTCATTGGAAAACAATATTATCGTCTGTGCGTACGTGTGGACTACCACCTCCACATAGCGATGTAAAATATTTTTCATTTTATTTTTACATGGATGGTAATGAGGATTTATTTTATTAATATAAATTATATATATATATAATAATGATTATATAAATATTAATTAATATTTATTTTCCTTTCATTCTATCTGTTAAGAAAAATGGGAACGACTTTCATGTGTACGTACGAGCTACCGTCTCCATGAACAGTGTAAATCATTTTCTGCATCTAACTTTAATAGTTTACTATAAATACATATATAATGAATATATATGATATTTATATCATGGTTAAAATTATGGAGATTATGTAACCATGATAAAATTAAAATAACCAAAATTAGTAGACTAAAACATACATGAAAAATGAATCAATTATCACCCAAAATAGTGGTTTAAGTAAATAATTTTTAAGAAACTGATGATAAAAGACTATGAATAAATCATATATTGTATAATATATATGATTATTTTACTGTAATAGATTTATAATAAACCTATATTTATTATACAGGATATTTGGACACATACGAAGGTAGTTGAACCAAAGGTAAGGGTTTCTCGTCACACTTTTACTTCTACGAGACATGTGCCACATTCACCACATATTACTTTGTGTGGTGTATATAGTACCCCATTTTATATGTTATATAATTAATATCTTTATCTTCATGATATTTAAAGTTTCATTTGATTTTATTTCTTTTATGTGGATTACAATTCATAAATTACCAAAGTGGTGAGGGTTTATTTCACAATCTCGTCATTATTTAGAATTATTTTTGTGTAAGTATCCCCTGGGGGAATTATTTGATATTTATATCTTAAAATTAATCTATTTTCATATAATCTATTTATTCATGAAATTTTTCATGTAATAATATCATTTTCACTCTTTAGTACTTAAAATTATTGAGAAATTTTTTTTTATAAAATCCGACTTTATTTCTCTCTTCGGTCGAAAATACTTTTTCATCAAATTTTATGTTCTCTAAAAATGTTTTCAAAATGATTTATTAAAAAAAAATTACCTATTTTTACTTTTTAAAAAAAATTGAAAGGAATCTTCATGTCATTTTCAAAATAAGGCCCATTTGGATTTTATTAAAAATGTGAAAGGAATCTTTGTTTTAACATGTACAGCATAAATTTAATTTTCAAAAATGATGACCACTTAATATTTTAAAGATTATTTTAAAAGTTTTAAAAGGATATTTTGAAAGAAAGGTATTTTTAAAATTTTTTGTGAACTTTTTTTTAATGTGATTTTCAAAGTGCAAAGAATATTTTCCTCAAGAATGTTTTTAATGGCATTTTTATGGCATTTAAATTCATCAAAAACATAAACCATTTATTATACTTATGATCCAATGGGGATATATTATATTGATACCATAATGATTCTTTATTTGTATGGTTTATGATCAGTTTGACTAGGGATGTATAATTTTATTACCATTCACCATATTACCGTGGATAGTTTGTGATTATATTTATTTGATTAGGGTAAGTATTAACATTTTTTATGTCAGTTTTTTAATATGAATGTTTATATTGATTCTATTTTACCCTTTTCATATGAGGAATGAATTGGACTTAATAATTGATGGGTGGTACTCGGTTATAGATAGATCCACGATGCATCGACAGGTCTCATGGGATAAATCAATTTGCCAAATTATATGGGTTTCTAACCATATATCTAAACAATCTTGTGAAAGGTCTTGATAGTTTCATATGTCCAGAATTATGAATTACCTCATTATGAGATCATTTATTGATATCTCTGTGATTATTCGATTAGTTGGAATATCCATGTATAAGTTTCAAACTCATGTGGTCATTTATATGGATTTATTTAATCGTCATTTATTTCTACTATATTATACTAAGTTTATTGATTAAATAAAAAAAATTCAATTATTTACTTTTCCATATTGATTATTCTTATTTATTCATGATAACTTTAATTGCATGCATGCCCTTACTGAGCATCTAATATCACCCATTTCTTATGTTTTATTTTCCCTTGGGTGCTAGGAAGTTTTTTTATTTATATATAGTTATATGCTAAGGGGAATAATGAAATTCAAAAATAAAACACTTTGTGTATTTTATGTTTAAAATGTGATGTGAATTTAAAGTGTGTATCATGTTTACCAATACTGTTAAAATATTCGGTCCTTCGGGATGCGATACCTTGTATCTAGTGGAAATGTAATAAAATAGACATCAACACTAAGTTACTAGATTCAAGGTCATTATAAAAAGTAACTCAATATTTTTCAACCAATCCTCTACCTCTTGAGAATCATTCGAGCCTTGGAAAGCTGGTGGTTTCTGCTGAAGAAACTCTTGTGCACGATCTCTAGTTTCATCCATTGGATGTTCAACTACTGGATCCTGAGTGAGAAAGGGTGTAAAAACTTGTCCCAAATCTTGGACCACACACAGCACTATCTCGACTAGATTCTGATTAAATAGAGGGTTTGCTTGTCATGGTTCATCAGCAGCTCCCTCCTGAGGTCTATTCAAAAAATTTCTTAGGGGAATGGTACAACACAAAATCAACAAGCAACACAAAAACATCAATAAATATACTCAGATCATCAATTCAATCAAGAGATATATGAATATCAATTCCACCAGATAAAATTCAAAATTTTGGGATTTCATTATACTCAGATCAAATTTGGGGAAAGACTAGAATCAAATCAATTTATTCATCAAAGATGCTTTTCACAAACACTCATGGTGACTTAAGGCTTTTTGCGATGAGAGTTGGTCAGGAACTCACTCATAACTTCCCCTTGAGTCCCAATAATCCTACTTCCTATCAACCAGGACATCCCAAACTAAATACTGGCATCAAGGAATGATGTATATCCTCCATCTAATGTCATTAATGTTACACTAATACCTGATTCATCTCTAAAATAGGTCGAAGGGAATCCCCGATCCCCACAGGTTGGTGACTAGCACTTAGTGTCAAGAAGTTAAAGGGAACAGTTTTTTCATGAGAACAAACAGATAATGTGAAACACTAAAAGGTAAATAAATACACAATAAATATGCCAAACACTCCTCAAGGAGAAAGGCTCCATAATCATATATATATAAAAAAATAGTTTATCATCCAAGAGAAAATGGTATAACATTTATTAAGAATAAAACCCATAATCTCCAAGAAATGAGTGGATCAGAGCTCCATTAGCCACAATCATCACCCAAAGTCACATGAATCAAGTACAAACACCACCACCAAGTGGTTATTTCCCTTTTACTAGACCTAGAATATGATAATATACAAACACACAAAGGAAAAGGTAGGGTGTGAGAAAAACAACTCAGTAGTATTTCACTAAGTGTTCCATAATAAATTTCAAGACAATTAAACCATTTATGCTTTAATTTAAATAAAGATAAGGCATGGAAAATCATTTTCAAATTTAAAAATCAATACATTCTTTCAAATCAAGAAGATGGAAAATATATCAAAATGGGGTTAAATGAAAATTTTTCATAAAAATAGAATGGACACGAATAAAACTATTCTATAATAACTAGCATGTAATAATCAAATCAAACAAGATCCATAGTCATATGCCCTGAGATTAGTTAGTTTTAGGCTCTAGGATCCTCACACTACTTGATAAATCTACATGGATCGAGTGTGTGTGCACATACCTAAGGATCAAACCATCAGGATAAAATCAATCAACACCCCATCCAGGGAAAAATCATACCAAACTCATTTTAGTTAGAGTTTTCATCATTAGTCTATTTCTATGGAGTCGAAGTCTTAGCATGCTTGTACTAATCACTAAGAAACTACTCAATCTCACATGTTATTTCAATCAATTAATAAATAATTCATGGTAAAAAAAATCAATTTAATTCAATTCATCATTCATAGTTCAATTTTCCAATTTCAAGTTTCAATATTTCATTTCAATTTCAAAACCAAATCATAGGTTTTCATCAAATTCATGCCTGTAAAAATCATATTTAAATTAAAGTCTTTTTTCTCAAGAAACAACATTAAATCATTTTAATATATCTTTTCTAAAAATCACAACATATTTTCAAATCATTTGGAAATAGGTTTTTATTCAAAAAATCCCATTCCTTTGAAATAGATCATAAAAATCATCAAAATTCAAGGTTTAGAAAATAATTGAAAATACATTTCAATTCAAGTAATCAATAAAGGTTTTAATTATAGGGAAAATCCTTATGAAACCACCTATATTTAAGTCACATGATCAAACAATCAATAACCTGAAACATGAACCATCAAAAGAGAATCAAATGTGAGGAAGATCAATGTAGAATCCCTAGAATCATAATATATCAAATCAAGGTTTATATCTACCAAAAACATGATGATCCATCACTCTATAAGGATAGAATATAATAAAGGAGAACTCCAAAAGAGAGAAATTTTACTTACCAGAGGGAGATCAATTGAATTTGACGACACTTCGATCTGAGAAGATGAGAGATTGGAGGAGCCAAAATTCCTATTGAGATCCTTTAAAATCAAAAGGATAAAATTAGGTTAGAATAAGAGAAATTTGGAATATATAACGGGGTTTCATGATTTAAAAATATAGAAAAAAATATATCATGGCACAGTCCAAAACACCATGGCACTGAAGTTCTGAAAAAGGGTTAGATCGTGGCACAATGTAAGAGAGCACACCAAAGTGGGGATGGTCAAAACCATGCTCGAGAAACAAGGAAAGTTCCATGCCACAAACCCAGAAAACCAAGGAAGTAGCCATGGTGCATGAGGGAATGCTACATCGTAAAACCTAGTTGCCATTAAGGGGATACACTACAGCCTATCATCCATGACATAGTTGTGCTAAAAATGGAAGAACCACCAAAGACTCCATCCCGAGACTCCACACCATAGTCAACTCCCTACGTCGTAGTTGTGCCAAAAATAGTAGAACCACCCCAAGGCTCCACACCACAGTTATCTCATCCACATCGTAGTCAGCCTCTCCATGCCACAACCCTTCTAATCCACATCACAACTCCTTATAAAACTATAATTTGGCTCCAAAAACTCTAGAAAATACTCATTACAACACCCGAACAAAAGGTGATCAAAGAAAATGGATAAAAAGAACTTAAAATCTAGTAGCATGATGTTACAAATCAAGTAGAGGGATTTGATTAACTGGTATAGGATGTGTCTAACCATATAACGAGTTATGACATCATGATCCTCAATTGAGTTTTAACAAAGTGAATAACCATGCCAAAATAATTAAATTTGATGTAATTATATAAGATTTGGTCAACTTAAAATTTGAGAAAAAGAGACATATTATACAAGGTTAACATTATCCATGTCTTGTACTTAATATCAATGTCAAGGATAAAGGAATTTTTCTAATGAAATTATGGTGGATTGGAACACACCAAACCCCTTTATAATTTGTGTAGCTATGCTTTTTTTTCAACCTCTACTCTTAGTTTATTATTATGAATGAGATTTATAATTATTGTCAACTTTACAAAGGGACCTTGGGTCTACATATAAGATTATTTTAATTAGGATTTTTAGACTATTATAATTAGTGCATGTGTAAAAATGTTTATGTTTACTATAAACACAAACAAGATTTATGTTATTCATATTTAAAATATTAAATTAAATAATATTTATTTAATTAAATTATTAATGTGTAATTATAATATTAATAATGACTTATTTATATATTAACACATAAACATGAGGAAATTGTAAAGACCATATGATATTTGGGCTTGGGCTTGTTGTAATTTGCTTCCAAGGACCATATTATAACATAATTTCATAACTCAGCCTAAGGATTCCAATAATCACCTCCTTTACTAGAAATAACTAATTTGGAGACTCATTAATGCACCTCCCATGATGATTTAGGAATTAAGCTAATTTTTTATGCTATTTGGTGCTCCAAATAACCTTTGAAGGCTATTTATTACAACTCCTTTGATTTTTTATGAATTTTTCTTCCTTGGATATTATTGATTCCCATCTTTCTATAAATTCAAGGAGTGAAATCTTTTTTTCATTATGAGAAAGAAAAATCAGTGCTTAGAGTTCTCTAGATTTCCTTATTTGAATGATTTCTCTAGTATTCCTCATCTAAGAGGTTATCTATTATTTTTCTCATTCCATATTCCATCCTTTTGATTGTGGAGTGGCTACCATCACTTGGATAAAAAGAGTATCCCACCAAGTCATTGGTTATTAGAGTTATCAGTGAGTACCGATGGATGATTGGATTCAATATTTCAAGCTTGATCTACATGTTTCAAACCATTTTAAAAAAAGGTTTTTTTATTTTTTTTATTTTATTATTATGTTTTTCACTACTCATTGGGATCTTGGATATATTTTATTATTACCTCAACTGTGTTCTGAGAGTTTCAGTATCATTACTAAACTATCAGTGGTATGACACAAAAGTATTATGAGTTGACTAATTCTTGGTAACTATTATGCTTGAACATGTGGAAAAGTGTAACTCCCTACCTAGGAACATCTTTGTTGATGAAAAGAGTTTCATAGCCCAAAAAGTTAGGGTAATAAAGTGTTTTAATAGGTTCATATGGATGATATATTGTGTAACGCCCCGACCCCAGCTACCCAGAGTCGGTGCATTATTACATAACATTGGCATGATCACAAGAAAGATCAAATCTCGAAAGACCGATTGGTTTAGTAGCCTTGGAAACACTAGATATATTCATAAGTTTTACATTACATCATAAAATCAAAAACTACTACAACAACATAATGTTTCCACAGTCCACACTACAATCCCCTCATAATATCCCTGCAGGTCATTCATAACTTACATCTTCACTTCCTGGGAAAAATAAAACATAGAAAAGGGGTGAGCTCAAATGCCCAGTAAGGATAACAATATAGCGGAAACTTTCATCAATAAGAATAAACATTTAAGGCAATGTATAACTAAAACAAAAGCCTTTTAAACATGAACTTTCAACATGGTATGGCATAAATAAAATGAAATAATGCCATTTACTTATTCACATGGATATTCCACTAATCGAATAATCACATGCAAAAATAAATAACCACTTTCATAATGTTGGAATGCATAATGCCAGACTATCATAACCACATAGCCAAGGCCTCGTGCCAAGACTACAAATAAGATTTTGTCAAGGCCTTGTGCCAAGACACTAGTTTGTCTCATGAGACCTACCGATGCATCGAGGAGCTATAGCGGGCTCCACCCGTCACTTATTAAGTCCAATGCATTCCCATATGAAAAGGTTTAAACATAACATAAACATTCGTATTAAAACTAGCATACGAAATGTCAATACTTTCACAATAAACTATGAATGGTATAAAAATAGCACATCCACAGTCAAACATATCACAAAACCTTCAATACAATATAGAAGTTTTGTATCATAATAAATCAACTTCAAATAATCTTAAAATCCATCAAAGGATGTTGACATAGATGAAATCAAAATTCTTTTTAAAGAAATATCTCCTTTTATTTTGAAATCATTTAAGATCCATATAAAATAAAACATTTTCTTTGAAAATATTCTTATAAGCTTGTAAGGAAAGCTTTGAAGATTTTATAACGGCGTAAAATAACCGCACCCGCCGTATAAGTTAAAAAAAACATTCTTACCTCAATTCTGTCGAAAAGGTTAAAAAGGACCTTGTTTTGAAAACGACGGAAAGATTCCTTTATAAACCTCTTATAAAAAGTCAAAAAAAAAGGTATAAATGACTTTAACCCATATTCTTGTAAATAGTAAAAATGTTTTGAAATACATTTTTAAGAAACATGGATGTGGATGATAAAGAGATCCCAGTAGATTATTACATATAAACAACCTCGGATAATGAAGAGATTGTGAAATAACCCTTACCTTGTACTTTTCCTTGGTTGTGGTAGGTTAACCTCCTGTATAATGGTGAAATAATTGTTATTAAATTATACAAGAATCATATACATTAATATGATATCATATATGATCTTTTAATATTGATTTGATAATAATATCTTAGTATTATCGTTGTTTCGGGTGTTAACTTACTTGTTTTCTTTCATATGTTTTGTTACGTAAGACATGTTTGTAAAGGATAGGTTGTATATTATTCATATCCAGAATGATATCAAGTCCTTAAACATCATTTTTAAATCATAAAATGATAATTACGCTTTAATGGTTACGATGGAGAATGAATCTCATCGCGTTCGTGGAGACGGTAGTCCGTACGTACGCACGAGCGACAATATCATTCTTTTGATATTAAAATAATATATAAATGGATGGTATATCATATATACAGAATCATTAACATGTTATATTTATTATTTACATGAGTTACACATCATTATTATACCCATCCAAATAATATTATATTGAATAACAATTACACCACGACGTGGAGACGGTAAGCCGTACGTACGCACGTATGGTGACATGTTATTCAAAGGGTGGATAGAATACTGAATATGATTGTACCATATTTATAATAACATCACAGTATATGTGAGATACTGGAGTTATTATTTCAGAATGGTAAGAACAAAGGAAGAAGAAGTGGAAGAAGAAATGAACTTAGAAAAGGGTGGTGAAATCATTACCTCTTCTTCGGGTTCTTCCTTTTGATTTGATCAAAAGGGCTCCTTAGGTTGGCTTTCTGATCAAACTAAGGCCTCTAGGTTGTATTTAGGGATGTTGGGAGAGTATTTGGGCAGAGTTTGGCCGAACCAAAAGGCTTTGAAGGTGTGAAGAAATGAGAAGGAGGAGTGCCCTTTTATAAGAGGGGTGAGGGGCACCTTTGGAAAAGTTAGAAATATTAATTTATAATAAATTCATATTCGGTTTAAAAAGGCTCCAAAGTTGACTATTCAAAGGATGAGGTGTGGATAGGTCGAAAACAACTCATCCAATAGAATTTAGACAGGTTTGGGTACTTATATTAACCTTATCTTTAAGTATTAACTCTAAGTTAATTAGTTTCACTTTTACAATGTCTCTTTGTATTTTTATATAATATGATTAATAAACTTACTATATACATCCAAGCGACCCCCAAGTGGTCCATTAATGAGGAACCTATCATAATATAAGTCTCTTGGCCGAACCGTAGATTTTTAGGAATTTAATATCAATTAATAATATAATATTTGTTTTAAGAACTCTTTTATGTCAATTTTGACACTATTCAATAGTTGATTTTTGTGAAACTCCTAACAGATTGATTACTTCGAACAAAGTCAATTAAATCAATCCTAATATATCATATTATCATAGAAAATTAGTTTAATTCATTAAAAGTTTCATATTATAATTATTTGGGTATTTATAAGATCAATTATTTTTATTTTTCACTATTTTAGTAATTACTGCATCATCATTGTGTCATAAATAAAATAAATTATATAATGTCTAAAAATTATAAATAAAATATCATTATGTAGGAAATCTTTTTAGCTTTCTAATGAATATTTATAATCTAAAATCCAACATGTATAACCCTATGTAAAAATTGTTCTTCTAAAAGATGTAAGCTTATGCCATTTTTATTTTTATTTTAACTTTATTAATATAATGTGTCCCTACCACATACAAGTGGCTCCAAGGGGTCCCCAAATTGACCCAAGGATGCCCATGGTCGGGTATGTGTCCACCAATAAGGTTAGGGCACGTTTTAGGGTAATTTTGTATTATTATAATATTATTTTTTACCCTTATTTACCGGATTTACCCTTTAACCATGGTAAATAAAATATTTACCGCAGTAATTATTCAAAATGTCTAAAAATAAAATTTACCTATTTACACAATTTGAACATCCTGATTCCAAATATGGAATCCATTTTTCTAAATTCAAAACACAGAAGTGGCAGAAATTAATTTAAAATTAATTCCCGCTGTCAAAACAAAAAACGTGTTTTTAAGAGATAATAACTATCAAAAGATTGACACTTGTTTATGTTTGGTTTAATTGTAAAATTATGTCCAATGACCAACATTATATTAAACGGTAAAAATATATTCCAAATATACTTTAAAACCACTCAAATTCATAATTTATCACTATTAATTATTTTGATTAAAAAAGTTGTTTTTAATTAAAATTTAGTAATTTTCACTATTCATCAAAATATGAAAGTTATCCGAAATGTACCAAAATTTCACCTTAGGCTAAATTCGATATTCCGAATCCAAAAATGAAGTCCATTTTCAAATATAAAATATATATAATTTCAAAAAGTAGATATTACTATTTATAACGGCTAGTTTGATCGGTTGTGGTGTGTGTTAAAACTCGACGTTGCGTACAACACACGCTACTGTTTTATTCAAAGGAAAGCGTACCGTGGAAGCTTGGGATGTTTCATTTTAAATTTTTTGATGTCCCCATTTAGTCAAAAAGTTTAAAATATAGTATTTAAAAAGGTTTCACTATTAAAGTTGATAAAAGTGCAATACTGAAAATGAATTTGTTCTTGCATTATATCTAAGAAACTCATAATATGGATTCTAAAATTATAAGGATTATATAAACATTAAAATTTATCTAATACTATTCATAACCTCTTTTGAACGGCTTGTTTGGTAAGTCATGGTGTGCTTGAACATTGTGTTTCATGTAGTGAAAGTTATTGAATTATTTTGAAGAACTAACACACTATGAAATCTTGGGGTGTTACATTCTCCCCTCCTTCAATAAATTGCGTCCTCGCAATTTGAAATTGTTCTTTGAAAATAAATGGTTGAAAATAGATAATGTATATGTGGGAAAACCCACATCGGAAATTGGGTTACTAAAATTTAGTCTTAATATGAGGAAAAGAGAAATGAAAGGGTCACCACCAAATTATGATCTCGATTAGGAGAACATTGGTGGCAATTAGAGACATATAATTGGAGGAAAAACGTAAATATTTATAGGTGGTGATTGAGGTCGTCAATCACAAACAAGTGTAAAATTGAGGTCCTTAAATTCATCAATCTATGATGATTTGAAATACCATCGGTTCAACAAAACATAGGGTATTAGGATAACACATTTTTGACGTTTCAAAATATCTTAGTTGAAATCCCACATCGAAAAATGAATTAATGAGGCCTCTTTTTAAAATAAAGAGTGGAAAGTATAAAGATTACCGAAAATAACACATACTAGGGTTCCATGTAGGAAAATATGGATATGGAAGAGAAATCTAACCATCAATTATATGATGGAGAGTGGTAGAGAACATGGCTATGAAAAGGCCAACAATCCCAAAGCCATAAATTAGTGATGATTTAAGGTACCATCTAGGACAACATTTTTGTTCTAAGTTCATTTTATTAATGTTGAGGAATTTATTTATGAGATTGGATAAGATCATAAGGAGATATACTTACATTATAATTATACTTTTATCCATTAATAAGTTTCTACCACAAATTCATCTTTCACTCTAAAAGATAATAGAACGTAAAAAAAATTTTTATTTATACTATTCGTACAGGGTTCCAAAATAAATGAATTTATAATTCATCTACCAGATCTTTTAAAAAAAAAACTACATTATTTAATCCAAGACATCTCGTGGGCCAGTGGTAGGTGATACACTCTTGTCGCCCTTCGGTTGCGGGTTCAAGTCTTGCAGCCTTGCCGGACGCGACGGGTTGCCGCCCGACCTCCGGGTTGTCCTTTTATGGCAATCCAAAATAATCCAAACTAGAACTATCCAAAATACTTCTGTCCAAACTCACAGTCCAACATTTATAAGGAAGGTAAGAATAATGTAGATCCTTTTTACCCCATAATAGCATATGAATACCTTCATCTTGTATTCTTTTAATACACTGAAACATCCTGAATTACCATATTCCTTATTGATTACATTCATTCTCCCTTATTCCATATAGAATGCTGGATATACTTCATCAATCCAAAAATGTTTTAAACCCCAACAATAATGGAATATACAAATCATTAATCAGTTCCAAGGTAGTCAAGAATATCCAATATAATTTATCCAAAACAATCACATATTATTCCAAAATCACTACCTCAATATCAGAACTATATTGTGATTTATCATTCTCTCAACCATATATTTTCCAAAAATTTATCCTGCTATTGAGTCACTTTTCTTTGTTCCACACAATCTCAAGTCCTTAATGAAATAGTACTGCAGTACAATCCTTATATACTCCATAATTATTATAACGAGTACATTGTTGATACAACACTCAATTGACATAATCAACATAAGAACTCTAATCACTCCTCTTCATCTGTGGTAGTATCATAACTTGGTTATTATCCAATAACATCATTTGCGGCATAGTCTAATGACTGGGACATAGGTTCGTGTAGTGTCCAAACTCCTTGCAAATGAAGCATTGTACATTTGAAACCATTTTCTTACCCTTGCAGTCATGTACTTTGTGCCCTTTTCCTCCACACTTATAACAAACTCCCATTCCTTTCAGGCAAGTTCCAGGGTGTTTCTTTCCACAGTTACCACATATGGGAAAATTCTTCTTTTCCCTCTTCCCTTTATCCATCTTTCTCTCTTCCATCCTTTTCTTCTCTTGCTTCCCTTCAAAGCCATAGGACTCAGTAAACTCTTTACTTATCTTATCAACACATGATATTATTTCTTCATATGATGATAATACATGGGAGACTATTTCTCTTATAAATTCTAGCTTAAGACCATGAAATATATGATCCTTTCTTCTCTTTGGATCATGTGCATTTCTGGAGTTCTCATTCCTTCTACTGGGCGCCATTTCTAAACAATGGAATACACTAGATCAGTTTATGAATACATAATCCCATACTTATAATACACTTAACATAAATTGAACTATTTATGGATATAATCCATAATCATAAAAATGTCTCATTTGAGGATGTATATACTCATAAACCCTTCATAATGATTTGTAAATAAAATGAGAGTTATCCTAAGCATATCCCCCGGGAGTGTCGTAACCAAGAGTGCAGCAAGGCCCGTTGTCGTGCACCAGTTCCCGTTCGAGTCTAGCTCAAAGCGGTGTTTTCGGGTTTTACCCCTAGGTACATCTGTGCCAGAGCCGCCTCTACCTGCTCGTATCCAGACAGGGATGTATTGCTCGGAAAACTCACAAAGTCTCTACAATACCAAAATTCTAGGAAGTTCTTCTATACTAATCCTCAAAGTTCATCTTAGGTCTATGTGCTCTAATCAGAGTTTATCTAAATCTAGCTTCCAAGGTTTGTACTAAACTTCCTCTGATACCAACTGTAACGCCCCGACCCCAGCTACCCAGAGTCGGTGCATTATTACATAACATTGGCATGATCACAAGAAAGATCAAATCTCGAAAGACCGATTGGTTTAGTAGCCTTGGAAACACTAGATATATTCATAAGTTTTACATTACATCATAAAATCAAAAACTACTACAACAACATAATGTTTCCACAGTCCACACTACAATCCCCTCATAATATCCCTGCAGGTCATTCATAACTTACATCTTCACTTCCTGGGAAAAATAAAACATAGAAAAGGGGTGAGCTCAAATGCCCAGTAAGGATAACAATATAGCGGAAACTTTCATCAATAAGAATAAACATTTAAGGCAATGTATAACTAAAACAAAAGCCTTTTAAACATGAACTTTCAACATGGTATGGCATAAATAAAATGAAATAATGCCATTTACTTATTCACATGGATATTCCACTAATCGAATAATCACATGCAAAAATAAATAACCACTTTCATAATGTTGGAATGCATAATGCCAGACTATCATAACCACATAGCCAAGGCCTCGTGCCAAGACTACAAATAAGATTTTGTCAAGGCCTTGTGCCAAGACACTAGTTTGTCTCATGAGACCTACCGATGCATCGAGGAGCTATAGCGGGCTCCACCCGTCACTTATTAAGTCCAATGCATTCCCATATGAAAAGGTTTAAACATAACATAAACATTCGTATTAAAACTAGCATACGAAATGTCAATACTTTCACAATAAACTATGAATGGTATAAAAATAGCACATCCACAGTCAAACATATCACAAAACCTTCAATACAATATAGAAGTTTTGTATCATAATAAATCAACTTCAAATAATCTTAAAATCCATCAAAGGATGTTGACATAGATGAAATCAAAATTCTTTTTAAAGAAATATCTCCTTTTATTTTGAAATCATTTAAGATCCATATAAAATAAAACATTTTCTTTGAAAATATTCTTATAAGCTTGTAAGGAAAGCTTTGAAGATTTTATAACGGCGTAAAATAACCGCACCCGCCGTATAAGTTAAAAAAAAACATTCTTACCTCAATTCTGTCGAAAAGGTTAAAAAGGACCTTGTTTTGAAAACGACGGAAAGATTCCTTTATAAACCTCTTATAAAAAGTCAAAAAAAAAGGTATAAATGACTTTAACCCATATTCTTGTAAATAGTAAAAATGTTTTGAAATACATTTTTAAGAAACATGGATGTGGATGATAAAGAGATCCCAGTAGATTATTACATATAAACAACCTCGGATAATGAAGAGATTGTGAAATAACCCTTACCTTGTACTTTTCCTTGGTTGTGGTAGGTTAACCTCCTGTATAATGGTGAAATAATTGTTATTAAATTATACAAGAATCATATACATTAATATGATATCATATATGATCTTTTAATATTGATTTGATAATAATATCTTAGTATTATCGTTGTTTCGGGTGTTAACTTACTTGTTTTCTTTCATATGTTTTGTTACGTAAGACATGTTTGTAAAGGATAGGTTGTATATTATTCATATCCAGAATGATATCAAGTCCTTAAACATCATTTTTAAATCATAAAATGATAATTACGCTTTAATGGTTACGATGGAGAATGAATCTCATCGCGTTCGTGGAGACGGTAGTCCGTACGTACGCACGAGCGACAATATCATTCTTTTGATATTAAAATAATATATAAATGGATGGTATATCATATATACAGAATCATTAACATGTTATATTTATTATTTACATGAGTTACACATCATTATTATACCCATCCAAATAATATTATATTGAATAACAATTACACCACGACGTGGAGACGGTAAGCCGTACGTACGCACGTATGGTGACATGTTATTCAAAGGGTGGATAGAATACTGAATATGATTGTACCATATTTATAATAACATCACAGTATATGTGAGATACTGGAGTTATTATTTCAGAATGGTAAGAACAAAGGAAGAAGAAGTGGAAGAAGAAATGAACTTAGAAAAGGGTGGTGAAATCATTACCTCTTCTTCGGGTTCTTCCTTTTGATTTGATCAAAAGGGCTCCTTAGGTTGGCTTTCTGATCAAACTAAGGCCTCTAGGTTGTATTTAGGGATGTTGGGAGAGTATTTGGGCAGAGTTTGGCCGAACCAAAAGGCTTTGAAGGTGTGAAGAAATGAGAAGGAGGAGTGCCCTTTTATAAGAGGGGTGAGGGGCACCTTTGGAAAAGTTAGAAATATTAATTTATAATAAATTCATATTCGGTTTAAAAAGGCTCCAAAGTTGACTATTCAAAGGATGAGGTGTGGATAGGTCGAAAACAACTCATCCAATAGAATTTAGACAGGTTTGGGTACTTATATTAACCTTATCTTTAAGTATTAACTCTAAGTTAATTAGTTTCACTTTTACAATGTCTCTTTGTATTTTTATATAATATGATTAATAAACTTACTATATACATCCAAGCGACCCCCAAGTGGTCCATTAATGAGGAACCTATCATAATATAAGTCTCTTGGCCGAACCGTAGATTTTTAGGAATTTAATATCAATTAATAATATAATATTTGTTTTAAGAACTCTTTTATGTCAATTTTGACACTATTCAATAGTTGATTTTTGTGAAACTCCTAACAGATTGATTACTTCGAACAAAGTCAATTAAATCAATCCTAATATATCATATTATCATAGAAAATTAGTTTAATTCATTAAAAGTTTCATATTATAATTATTTGGGTATTTATAAGATCAATTATTTTTATTTTTCACTATTTTAGTAATTACTGCATCATCATTGTGTCATAAATAAAATAAATTATATAATGTCTAAAAATTATAAATAAAATATCATTATGTAGGAAATCTTTTTAGCTTTCTAATGAATATTTATAATCTAAAATCCAACATGTATAACCCTATGTAAAAATTGTTCTTCTAAAAGATGTAAGCTTATGCCATTTTTATTTTTATTTTAACTTTATTAATATAATGTGTCCCTACCACATACAAGTGGCTCCAAGGGGTCCCCAAATTGACCCAAGGATGCCCATGGTCGGGTATGTGTCCACCAATAAGGTTAGGGCACGTTTTAGGGTAATTTTGTATTATTATAATATTATTTTTTACCCTTATTTACCGGATTTACCCTTTAACCATGGTAAATAAAATATTTACCGCAGTAATTATTCAAAATGTCTAAAAATAAAATTTACCTATTTACACAATTTGAACATCCTGATTCCAAATATGGAATCCATTTTTCTAAATTCAAAACACAGAAGTGGCAGAAATTAATTTAAAATTAATTCCCGCTGTCAAAACAAAAAACGTGTTTTTAAGAGATAATAACTATCAAAAGATTGACACTTGTTTATGTTTGGTTTAATTGTAAAATTATGTCCAATGACCAACATTATATTAAACGGTAAAAATATATTCCAAATATACTTTAAAACCACTCAAATTCATAATTTATCACTATTAATTATTTTGATTAAAAAAGTTGTTTTTAATTAAAATTTAGTAATTTTCACTATTCATCAAAATATGAAAGTTATCCGAAATGTACCAAAATTTCACCTTAGGCTAAATTCGATATTCCGAATCCAAAAATGAAGTCCATTTTCAAATATAAAATATATATAATTTCAAAAAGTAGATATTACTATTTATAACGGCTAGTTTGATCGGTTGTGGTGTGTGTTAAAACTCGACGTTGCGTACAACACACGCTACTGTTTTATTCAAAGGAAAGCGTACCGTGGAAGCTTGGGATGTTTCATTTTAAATTTTTTGATGTCCCCATTTAGTCAAAAAGTTTAAAATATAGTATTTAAAAAGGTTTCACTATTAAAGTTGATAAAAGTGCAATACTGAAAATGAATTTGTTCTTGCATTATATCTAAGAAACTCATAATATGGATTCTAAAATTATAAGGATTATATAAACATTAAAATTTATCTAATACTATTCATAACCTCTTTTGAACGGCTTGTTTGGTAAGTCATGGTGTGCTTGAACATTGTGTTTCATGTAGTGAAAGTTATTGAATTATTTTGAAGAACTAACACACTATGAAATCTTGGGGTGTTACATTCTCCCCTCCTTCAATAAATTGCGTCCTCGCAATTTGAAATTGTTCTTTGAAAATAAATGGTTGAAAATAGATAATGTATATGTGGGAAAACCCACATCGGAAATTGGGTTACTAAAATTTAGTCTTAATATGAGGAAAAGAGAAATGAAAGGGTCACCACCAAATTATGATCTCGATTAGGAGAACATTGGTGGCAATTAGAGACATATAATTGGAGGAAAAACGTAAATATTTATAGGTGGTGATTGAGGTCGTCAATCACAAACAAGTGTAAAATTGAGGTCCTTAAATTCATCAATCTATGATGATTTGAAATACCATCGGTTCAACAAAACATAGGGTATTAGGATAACACATTTTTGACGTTTCAAAATATCTTAGTTGAAATCCCACATCGAAAAATGAATTAATGAGGCCTCTTTTTAAAATAAAGAGTGGAAAGTATAAAGATTACCGAAAATAACACATACTAGGGTTCCATGTAGGAAAATATGGATATGGAAGAGAAATCTAACCATCAATTATATGATGGAGAGTGGTAGAGAACATGGCTATGAAAAGGCCAACAATCCCAAAGCCATAAATTAGTGATGATTTAAGGTACCATCTAGGACAACATTTTTGTTCTAAGTTCATTTTATTAATGTTGAGGAATTTATTTATGAGATTGGATAAGATCATAAGGAGATATACTTACATTATAATTATACTTTTATCCATTAATAAGTTTCTACCACAAATTCATCTTTCACTCTAAAAGATAATAGAACGTAAAAAAAATTTTTATTTATACTATTCGTACAGGGTTCCAAAATAAATGAATTTATAATTCATCTACCAGATCTTTTAAAAAAAAAACTACATTATTTAATCCAAGACATCTCGTGGGCCAGTGGTAGGTGATACACTCTTGTCGCCCTTCGGTTGCGGGTTCAAGTCTTGCAGCCTTGCCGGACGCGACGGGTTGCCGCCCGACCTCCGGGTTGTCCTTTTATGGCAATCCAAAATAATCCAAACTAGAACTATCCAAAATACTTCTGTCCAAACTCACAGTCCAACATTTATAAGGAAGGTAAGAATAATGTAGATCCTTTTTACCCCATAATAGCATATGAATACCTTCATCTTGTATTCTTTTAATACACTGAAACATCCTGAATTACCATATTCCTTATTGATTACATTCATTCTCCCTTATTCCATATAGAATGCTGGATATACTTCATCAATCCAAAAATGTTTTAAACCCCAACAATAATGGAATATACAAATCATTAATCAGTTCCAAGGTAGTCAAGAATATCCAATATAATTTATCCAAAACAATCACATATTATTCCAAAATCACTACCTCAATATCAGAACTATATTGTGATTTATCATTCTCTCAACCATATATTTTCCAAAAATTTATCCTGCTATTGAGTCACTTTTCTTTGTTCCACACAATCTCAAGTCCTTAATGAAATAGTACTGCAGTACAATCCTTATATACTCCATAATTATTATAACGAGTACATTGTTGATACAACACTCAATTGACATAATCAACATAAGAACTCTAATCACTCCTCTTCATCTGTGGTAGTATCATAACTTGGTTATTATCCAATAACATCATTTGCGGCATAGTCTAATGACTGGGACATAGGTTCGTGTAGTGTCCAAACTCCTTGCAAATGAAGCATTGTACATTTGAAACCATTTTCTTACCCTTGCAGTCATGTACTTTGTGCCCTTTTCCTCCACACTTATAACAAACTCCCATTCCTTTCAGGCAAGTTCCAGGGTGTTTCTTTCCACAGTTACCACATATGGGAAAATTCTTCTTTTCCCTCTTCCCTTTATCCATCTTTCTCTCTTCCATCCTTTTCTTCTCTTGCTTCCCTTCAAAGCCATAGGACTCAGTAAACTCTTTACTTATCTTATCAACACATGATATTATTTCTTCATATGATGATAATACATGGGAGACTATTTCTCTTATAAATTCTAGCTTAAGACCATGAAATATATGATCCTTTCTTCTCTTTGGATCATGTGCATTTCTGGAGTTCTCATTCCTTCTACTGGGCGCCATTTCTAAACAATGGAATACACTAGATCAGTTTATGAATACATAATCCCATACTTATAATACACTTAACATAAATTGAACTATTTATGGATATAATCCATAATCATAAAAATGTCTCATTTGAGGATGTATATACTCATAAACCCTTCATAATGATTTGTAAATAAAATGAGAGTTATCCTAAGCATATCCCCCGGGAGTGTCGTAACCAAGAGTGCAGCAAGGCCCGTTGTCGTGCACCAGTTCCCGTTCGAGTCTAGCTCAAAGCGGTGTTTTCGGGTTTTACCCCTAGGTACATCTGTGCCAGAGCCGCCTCTACCTGCTCGTATCCAGACAGGGATGTATTGCTCGGAAAACTCACAAAGTCTCTACAATACCAAAATTCTAGGAAGTTCTTCTATACTAATCCTCAAAGTTCATCTTAGGTCTATGTGCTCTAATCAGAGTTTATCTAAATCTAGCTTCCAAGGTTTGTACTAAACTTCCTCTGATACCAACTGTAACGCCCCGACCCCAGCTACCCAGAGTCGGTGCATTATTACATAACATTGGCATGATCACAAGAAAGATCAAATCTCGAAAGACCGATTGGTTTAGTAGCCTTGGAAACACTAGATATATTCATAAGTTTTACATTACATCATAAAATCAAAAACTACTACAACAACATAATGTTTCCACAGTCCACACTACAATCCCCTCATAATATCCCTGCAGGTCATTCATAACTTACATCTTCACTTCCTGGGAAAAATAAAACATAGAAAAGGGGTGAGCTCAAATGCCCAGTAAGGATAACAATATAGCGGAAACTTTCATCAATAAGAATAAACATTTAAGGCAATGTATAACTAAAACAAAAGCCTTTTAAACATGAACTTTCAACATGGTATGGCATAAATAAAATGAAATAATGCCATTTACTTATTCACATGGATATTCCACTAATCGAATAATCACATGCAAAAATAAATAACCACTTTCATAATGTTGGAATGCATAATGCCAGACTATCATAACCACATAGCCAAGGCCTCGTGCCAAGACTACAAATAATATTTTGTCAAGGCCTTGTGCCAAGACACTAGTTTGTCTCATGAGACCTACCGATGCATCGAGGAGCTATAGCGGGCTCCACCCGTCACTTATTAAGTCCAATGCATTCCCATATGAAAAGGTTTAAACATAACATAAACATTCGTATTAAAACTAGCATACGAAATGTCAATACTTTCACAATAAACTATGAATGGTATAAAAATAGCACATCCACAGTCAAACATATCACAAAACCTTCAATACAATATAGAAGTTTTGTATCATAATAAATCAACTTCAAATAATCTTAAAATCCATCAAAGGATGTTGACATAGATGAAATCAAAATTCTTTTTAAAGAAATATCTCCTTTTATTTTGAAATCATTTAAGATCCATATAAAATAAAACATTTTCTTTGAAAATATTCTTATAAGCTTGTAAGGAAAGCTTTGAAGATTTTATAACGGCGTAAAATAACCGCACCCGCCGTATAAGTTAAAAAAAAACATTCTTACCTCAATTCTGTCGAAAAGGTTAAAAAGGACCTTGTTTTGAAAACGACGGAAAGATTCCTTTATAAACCTCTTATAAAAAGTCAAAAAAAAAGGTATAAATGACTTTAACCCATATTCTTGTAAATAGTAAAAATGTTTTGAAATACATTTTTAAGAAACATGGATGTGGATGATAAAGAGATCCCAGTAGATTATTACATATAAACAACCTCGGATAATGAAGAGATTGTGAAATAACCCTTACCTTGTACTTTTCCTTGGTTGTGGTAGGTTAACCTCCTGTATAATGGTGAAATAATTGTTATTAAATTATACAAGAATCATATACATTAATATGATATCATATATGATCTTTTAATATTGATTTGATAATAATATCTTAGTATTATCGTTGTTTCGGGTGTTAACTTACTTGTTTTCTTTCATATGTTTTGTTACGTAAGACATGTTTGTAAAGGATAGGTTGTATATTATTCATATCCAGAATGATATCAAGTCCTTAAACATCATTTTTAAATCATAAAATGATAATTACGCTTTAATGGTTACGATGGAGAATGAATCTCATCGCGTTCGTGGAGACGGTAGTCCGTACGTACGCACGAGCGACAATATCATTCTTTTGATATTAAAATAATATATAAATGGATGGTATATCATATATACAGAATCATTAACATGTTATATTTATTATTTACATGAGTTACACATCATTATTATACCCATCCAAATAATATTATATTGAATAACAATTACACCACGACGTGGAGACGGTAAGCCGTACGTACGCACGTATGGTGACATGTTATTCAAAGGGTGGATAGAATACTGAATATGATTGTACCATATTTATAATAACATCACAGTATATTTGAGATACTGGAGTTATTATTTCAGAATGGTAAGAACAAAGGAAGAAGAAGTGGAAGAAGAAATGAACTTAGAAAAGGGTGGTGAAATCATTACCTCTTCTTCGGGTTCTTCCTTTTGATTTGATAAAAAGGGATCCTTAGGTTGGCTTTCTGATCAAACTAAGGCCTCTAGGTTGTATTTAGGGATGTTGGGAGAGTATTTGGGCAGAGTTTGGCCGAACCAAAAGGCTTTGAAGGTGTGAAGAAATGAGAAGGAGGAGTGCCCTTTTATAAGAGGGGTGAGGGGCACCTTTGGAAAAGTTAGAAATAATAATTTATAATAAATTCATATTCGGTTTACAAAGGCTCCAAAGTTGACTATTCAAAGGATGAGGTGTGGATAGGTCGAAAACAACTCATCCAATAGAATTTAGACAGGTTTGGGTACTTATATTAACCTTATCTTTAAGTATTAACTCTAAGTTAATTAGTTTCACTTTTACAATGTCTCTTTGTATTTTTATATAATATGATTAATAAACTTACTATATACATCCAAGCGACCCCCAAGTGGTCCATTAATGAGGAACCTATCATAATATAAGTCTCTTGGCCGAACCTTAGATTTTTAGGAATTTAATATCAATTAATAATATAATATTTGTTTTAAGAACTCTTTTATGTCAATTTTGACACTATTCAATAGTTGATTTTTGTGAAACTCCTAACAGATTGATTACTTCGAACAAAGTCAATTAAATCAATCCTAATATATCATATTATCATAGAAAATTAGTTTAATTCATTAAAAGTTTCATATTATAATTATTTGGGTATTTATAAGATCAATTATTTTTATTTTTCACTATTTTAGTAATTACTGCATCATCATTGTGTCATAAATAAAATAAATTATATAATGTCTAAAAATTATAAATAAAATATCATTATGTAGGAAATCTTTTTATCTTTCTAATGAATATTTATAATCGAAAATCCAACATGTATAACCCTATGTAAAAATTGTTCTTCTAAAAGATGTAAGCTTATGCCATTTTTATTTTTATTTTAACTTTATTAATATAATGTGTCCCTACCACATACAAGTGGCTCCAAGGGGTCCCCAAATTGACCCAAGGATGCCCATGGTCGGGTATGTGTCCACCAATAAGGTTAGGGCACGTTTTAGGGTAATTTTGTATTATTATAATATTATTTTTTACCCTTATTTACCGGATTTACCCTTTAACCATGGTAAATAAAATATTTACCGCAGTAATTATTCAAAATGTCTAAAAATAAAATTTACCTATTTACACAATTTGAACATCCTGATTCCAAATATGGAATCCATTTTTCTAAATTCAAAACACAGAAGTGGCAAAAATTAATTTAAAATTAATTCCCGCTGTCAAAACAAAAAACGTGTTTTTAAGAGATAATAACTATCAAAAGATTGACACTTGTTTATGTTTGGTTTAATTGTAAAATTATGTCCAATGACCAACATTATATTAAACGGTAAAAATATATTCCAAATATACTTTAAAACCACTCAAATTCATAATTTATCACTATTAATTATTTTGATTAAAAAAGTTGTTTTTAATTAAAATTTAGTAATTTTCACTATTCATCAAAATATGAAAGTTATCCGAAATGTACCAAAATTTCACCTTAGGCTAAATTCGATATTCCGAATCCAAAAATGAAGTCCATTTTCAAATATAAAATATATATAATTTCAAAAAGTAGATATTACTATTTATAACGGCTAGTTTGATCGGTTGTGGTGTGTGTTAAAACTCGACGTTGCGTACAACACACGCTACTGTTTTATTCAAAGGAAAGCGTACCGTGGAAGCTTGGGATGTTTCATTTTAAATTTTTTGATGTCCCCATTTAGTCAAAAAGTTTAAAATATAGTATTTAAAAAGGTTTCACTATTAAAGTTGATAAAAGTGCAATACTGAAAATGAATTTGTTCTTGCATTATATCTAAGAAACTCATAATATGGATTCTAAAATTATAAGGATTATATAAACATTAAAATTTATCTAATACTATTCATAACCTCTTTTGAATGGCTTGTTTGGTAAGTCATGGTGTGCTTGAACATTGTGTTGCATGTAGTGAAAGTTATTGAATTATTTTGAAGAACTAACACACTATGAAATCTTGGGGTGTTACATATTGGATATGTTCATATAATGGATATGATCCCACTACTAACAGTAGTATCAGAGCCATACCAAAATAATGAAAAATTCATAAACTAAATGTTAGAATATTGATGATATATTCATATTTTTTTCAAATTCATTTAACACTCACATGAAACATTGATAGAAATTTTGATATTGTGATCACTCTACATAAGGGAAATTTTGGGTAGTGGTTTTTTTCATGGGTCTATGTAAAATATCACATGCTATGTGTTGTAGTTCATTGAACCCCTTAATAATGTTAGATCTTTATAGCTAACTGAAATCAATACGAAGACGTATATTTATTTTATGTAATTTTATTAAATTACATAAAATTGTATGAGATATAAAATTAAATGAATTAAGTAATTAATATGTATAAGATTCATTTAGCATGTATGAGATACAGACTATTGAATTACTTTAAATATTATCATGTAAGTGAACATTGAAGTGTCTCAGTGGAATGTGTAGACACACCTAAGAGGGGGTGAATTGGGTTTTGTCAATTCTTTTTACTAAAAACCATTTTGTTTTTTTATCTTAACCTTATTGGTATTTGAGCCCTATTGGTAGTTAAATCATGTATGGATATTGTTGTATTTTACTAAATAGTCCACAACTACATGAAATGCAAATATGTTAACAAATATCAGTATGTATTATTTTTATAAGGTTCATCCCTGATGTGGGAAACCTATTACTTGTTGTGTCAAATCCTATTAAGTCACAAATTATCCACTATAATTTAATCACAAATTACAATAGATGTTCATGGATCATCTTGAAACCTTTTCCGCCATATTACATGAGTGGGGTTACTATATTACACAGGTAACATGCATCCACTATATAATGCAAGTGAAGGGATATTTATACTATTATCCATAGTCTTCATCTATTGTTGTTATTATGCTTCCTTCCTCCTATTAAAGTAGATCACGGTCTTTCTAGGGATGTATATACACCCACAATATTGATTCACTTCCTTAATCATAGAATATTTGATTTCATTTAGGTATTCAAACACAAATCATTAAACTTTGTCTTTTCACCTTTTATGCTTTATCTCTCAACCAATTTATTCTCACCTTCTTTGATACTTAGCAAGTTGCATGGGCTTGGTTCACTCTTATTCTTCTTCCTTGATATAAGTTTTAGAAAATACTTCCTAATACTTCGAGAGCTATTTTGATTCTCATTTTATTACAGTTCTCACTAACTCACTTCTATATAGAAATGGATTCTCTTATTTTATTGTATAGACACATAATGCTTTATCTCTACTAACTTCAAGATACACACTTCTCTCATGCATGGATGGCATAATTAAATGGGTTATTTCTTTTTAAAATACCATAAATGTTATATTGATAATACAAAATAGCCACTAGCCCAAGAACACCATAATAGAATACCCATTTTGGGTTTCAATGTTTTCTCATGTAGTTCTTTTTCAACTCAAAGAGTATTCTAATAATACCCTTCATTTATTACTTCTCACTTTTGAAACTCGTCTAAATAAAATATTCTCGTATCCTTATTTGGGATTGGATTCTTCTTATTAAAATCTTCAACTATAATATCCACACATGCATTCCTCATTTCTATATAAAAGTATATAGAAAACATATTTTTGGCATGGAAATCAATCTTGTGGCATGAGAGCTTTACATAAAATCATCACAGAAATAAATTTGAATCAATAAAAATAGTGGGAAAAACTCATCACTGTTTCTTTTATTTTTTTCTTAACCATCTTGCTTCATAAATAACTAAAATCACTAATTAATGAGCAAGATTCTATGGAAATTCATATGTGTTATTCTTAAAAACCCAATAAGTTCATTTTCATCATCAAGAAATGCATGTAGTGGAACTAATCCTTCAATATTCCTTAAAACAAGCTTGGGTCATGGCTTGAATAAGATTCATGATGTTTAGATAACTTAAGAACAGCATCGGTGTCATCATATTTTAATTTCCTCAAAATTAACAAAATCTAGAAACTCTCTTTCTCTTTCTTTAATCTTCCCTTTCCATGGACGAATATCAACTCCTTTCTTTATTCTAAAACTTGGATCACACAACAATCTAGGTGTTTATGATGTTTATATCATGAAATAATAGCTCTTGCATCATCCCAAATTATCTTATTCTTCATCAGATTAAATATAGAAAACTCATGTTTTCATCCAGAATAACTTCCAAATTTTCTGTAAGTGTTGAATCCTTAGGTTGGGGACTTCAGTGGCTTACATTCTCAAATTCCTATGGTATATGATTATACTTGGTAGTAAAGGATTACGTTGAAGTCATGAAATCCAATGAAGTCATACGATGAGATCAAAAACATTCAATGAAATCTGATGATCAATGCTTATGATGCGGCTAAAGTATTATGACCATGACTTTGTCAATTTTTAGCAGACTCCAAAGCCATATAAAGGGAAAAGAATCCATACGATGAAGTATTACATTCAAAATAGGCTTACAATCAGTCAAATCCATATGATGAAACTTAAATTCTTATGATCACATAAAATTCTTACATTTATCACCTAAATACTTACATTCACAATGAATTCATACGATCTAGTAGGTAAATTCTTATGTTTAGGACTTAGCCATTTTTTCAGTATACTCCAAAATTCTAGATTTCTTCAAATAGATTCAAAATGACCTCCAATGGATCCATGGCTCCTTAAGAATCTTCAAATCATCTCATAAAACCTTCAAATTATTATTATAATTATTAAAATAATTTTAAACTCTTTTAATCACATATTTGAGGTGTTTCATAATGCAACATATAAAATACTTGATATTAGAGTATTCTAACAAACTCCGCTATCAGCTCAAGTGAATCTCTTCTTAAATCAATACTAAGCTAAATCAACTCACATCAACCTTCATCTAGGAGTGTTTAGATTCACATCACAATATTTGATATATTAAATACTCCAAGTATGAATACTTATCAACTTCGACTAGATTTTCCACAAAAAAATATAGTTTTAGAAGATGTATCATATCTAATTCAGCACCCAACACCTCACATACATATCTTCTAAGGAATATATATAGTCAATTATTCCAAGGACCTATAATCTTCTACTTTTCCATTAATTCTCATGGCATCAAATTCCTCTCCTTCATGATTTTATTTTTATTATTGTATGTTGATGACATTTTCTCATCCAAAATGACATTACAATGTTAGAATCAGTGACAATTAGTTGGGAAATTTTTTCTTAGTAAAGGGTCTTGGTGAAGCAACATACATACTAGGTATGAAGATCTATAGAGATAAAAAATAATAATTCTTGGTCTTGGTTAAAGTTCATAGAGTGGTAAATTGTTAAAAATGTTTAACATTGAAAACTTTAAAAAAGGGTTTTACACTAATGTTTCATAGAAAGAGTCGTTCAAATATGCATTGGCCTTTAATAGTTAAAGAAAAATAATGCATTAGTAAAATTACATATACTTCGACTGTTGGTTCAATTATGTATGTTATGTTGTGTACTCATACTAGTGTATATTATGTGTTAATTTCGATGTGTAGAAGTTAATAAAATACTGGTGGAAATCATTGAATAGATATGAATTATATCATTAAGTACTTTAGAATAATTGTGGATGTATTTTTAATCTTTGGTGATGAGGAAGCGCTCATTGTAAAGTGTTGAACCAATTATAGTTTCCAAACTGACAAATATGACTTTAGATCTCAACCAAGATTTTTGTTTTACCTGAATGGTGGAACGATAATCTAGAAAAAGTTCAAGTTACTAAATTTTATTGATTATATAATAAAATGTGAATATATAACAGCATCAGATGTGACTAAAGAATCTATTTGGATAAATAAGTTCAATATCAGACTAGGGGTGATCCTAAGAATTATGAGACCAATTGAACACTAGTGTGATAATAATGGAGTGGCTTCACATGTTAAGAAGACCAGGTCTCACTAGAAATCTAAAAATATTCTATCAATTTCATATCATTCGAGGGTTTATTAACAGAGGTGATATTTGTTGGATTTGGTGCCCTGGAACCAACTTCTTTGTACTTTATAATAACATTTATTCATGGTTTTGAATATTAATAAACTCTTTATCACATTATGATTGTTCTTATGTATAATATAGTATATGATAATGTCCTAAGAGTAGTTGTCTCACTAAAAAGTCATAGAAATCCCCCACTATGATGAGAAATCAGAAGTACTATGACACTATTATTAAATATATGTTCTATAGTTGGATGATATCATTTAAGGGATTTAAATGATATAGACTATCAAGGTTGGAGACTCATAGGACTTTGATGTACCTTCTCATGGTGTATGCCCTTGGTAATATCTGGTATGGATATTATGAGAATGAGACCCGCCAGTAGGAAATCCAAATTTCTTTATGTCATTGGATGTTCCTATCTTCGAATGTGTGTATTGGTCTTTAGACTTTAATATTATTATTAATGAGTATTATGAGTCGTTCACTTATATGTATTGATGAAAACTGTAACAATATATGTTCGCGAAGAAGTAGGATTGTTGGGTGTGTCATGAATAATATTGCATTAATGAATAGTGAGAGAAAGGATTTATCCCTTATGTATATTAACATAAGTTAATATCTCAGGACCTTTGATGGAAATGATATAGTCTAAATAAATCCATGGTCATGGTGTTCTATAGGAAAGTTCTATTTTTGGAAATTCAAAGAAAGAGATATCGATCATATAGGTTGATGGCACACGAATGTGACCTACTCGATTTGAAATATTGTGATAAAGGGATTATATTATATGGTAAGTGTTCGTATGAGGTGATAAGTCATTGTGACATTGAATTATTTATCTATGGGTTTCTTAGAGTGTTTCTAGATGCTAACCTTGGACTTTAGGCTACTTTTCCTAATATCACTGAGAAAGAGGCCTAGAGGATCACGCAATATGTGTATCCAAAATCTCAGTTAAATAATATATTATTATTTATTATTTAATGGGTTGAATAAATATCATTCTTGTGTGTGCTTTAATAATTATTCATGTATGTTTGATCGCATATAAATATTTATTTTTTATTTAGTAAATATAATATTTATTTATTTATTGGAGAATAATGTAGTGATATTTATTTAATAAATAAATAGACATTATTCAAGTCCTAATAAATATTGTGGAGGAATGGCAGACCCAGTTTAATGGTCTGGTGAGAAATTATAATATTTAATATTATTTAACTGAATAATATTTATTTATAATTCATAAGTTAATCATGTGTCAAGAAATAATAATATTACTATTATTATTTGACATGGGGATTTTCTAAGATTAAATAATAAAAAGGGCACTTGTGAAATTATTTTATTTTAACCCTAGAAATATAAATACTCAATTATATTATTTTATCATTATCCTATTCAGTTGTTCACAACAATTCAAGAAGAATCATCTTAATACTAGATAGCTCTCTTCTCTAAGAACACTCCCAAGAATGGAAAGAAATCCTCCTCTACCAGATCAAGGAGAACGCTTTGGAAGTGATTCTTGAGGCAATCAAGGTGGACGATATAATCGCAAGGATCTTCCGTGATAGCACCTAGATACTCCTTCATTGATGTCTAGAGATTCCAAAAACACGTTTGGATCACTTCTAGAGGAAATATACACTTTGTTTCTACAAAGAAATGACGGTTCACTGCAGATCTATCACCGAACACATCAACGAATAAATAATTCTTAAGAGGTAATTTTGTATCTAATTAAATTAATTATAAACAATGTTTTTTGATCTATCTCTCTTAGTCCTAGCGCAATTCCTCTTTGTCTATTTCTTTGAATCAATTTCGTCGATCACGATGTTCATCATCGTATAGATCTCAGATTTATCATTGATTGTGGAAAAAATTAAAGTTGGGCACCGTCCATGACACGCTTCCACTATGCCCGAAACCTACAGGTAGTATCAAAGTGGGGAACATAATTGTTTATAATTATTTAAGATCGTTGGTAATTTATGCATTTATAATTTAGTTTTTCAATTAAATATTAATTGTTCTTTTAATATGAATTACGAGATCTGTTTCTTACTCATTCATTTCTCATAGATCTAATCGAGATGTTTAATTTTTTTATTAAAATAAAATCAAGAAACTCATATAGAGGATCCAAGGATTCTTCCCAGATAACACAGTAATAAACACCATGTAACTGAAGTTACACATCGTGTAGTTGTGTTCAATTCACCAAGAGTTAATTCATAAATTACTCATCCTGAGTGCATTAATGACACACGGTGTAGTTAATTATTACACCATGTTTTGATAGGGACATACTGGTGCATGGTTAGCCATACTACATGTTGTGTATCCCATTAGACATGGCGTGTAGTCCCTTTGGGTCAGATATGGTCCATGTATTCCATACACGGTCTACCTGACCGGTTACTATGTAACACGAAGTCAACATGGCATGTGGCCCACTAGACACATTGTATACTCCAATATTTCAGAAGTACGTCTCACACGCCGAGTCCCTAGGAATGTACTTCGAATAGAAGTTGAAGGGTGTACATGTCGTATAGATCGGATCTACATTCCATGTACTTTTACTAGATTATGCAGATTTAAATTTTATTTATTTTACTATATAAACCTTGAGACGTATACTTGTGTGTGGTTATAAAGATAAGACACACCATGTGATAGGTTTTAATATAAATAAATATTTAAATGTTTAATTAATATCTGTTTAATGTTCAAGATCCATATATCATGTATGAGTCATATTACAAGTTTTTACTCTACATACATTGAACCATAACATGTGACCGAAAAATCATGTAATTCATGTAATCATTTGTGAAGTGCACGTCATGAAAGTACATGATAAGTTGTGTATGTCATATGTAACAAGAGTAAAATAGTATATGAGTATAATACATGTTGGGTAGATTTGGACATGTATTCACTGTGTTGCCTCCAAGGTACATTTATGTACAAGGTTGATTTTAAATGAATTTATTTAATTTGTTTAAAATTAAAATGGATGAGAATCTCAAGGAAATTCAGATAAGAATTAAGATAAATTGATTGATTCATTAAAGATAAAAATTAATCAATTTGAGCATGATTTATCTTAAATAAGAACAATTAAATAATTAAATGTTAGTTTTATTATATGCGTAATACATTTCATTCATGTGGATAATCATGAGATAGATCATACCTTTTTATGTGATTGGTTTCATTTTAATTTATTATTAAATTAAATTGTTGGTTTACATGCCTTCTCTACTCATTAAATATATAGGGTCTTCTTTCTCATAGTTTCTTTTATGTAAACCCCATTTTCCTCCTCATATGTGAAAGGGTTAGTGTCCTGATAATCAACTATTTTTTACTTTGATTACATAAATGTGCACTTATTATATATTTTTCATTGTTCTGCATGACTTTAATATAATAATGTCCTACAATATTTGTTGCATTGATAAGGTCATGGAAGATCCCCACTATGATGAGAACCTTGAAATTCTATAACAATATTCTTAAATGAAGTTCTACAGTTGGATGACATACTATAATAGGACACATAGTATACAGACTGTCATGTGTGAGTACTCATAAGAAGACGAGACTCTCTCTCATGGAGTTCGCACTTGGTAATCTCCAAGATGGGAGATTATGAGAACAGACCTGCCAGCAGCAATTCCACATGTTTTGGTTTCATCAGACATTGTTATCTACGAGCGTGTGTAATGGTCCTTAGACTAGAATATTATCATTAACTCATGTCATGACTCGCGCACTTAGATTTGCTGACGAAAACCGTCATGAAGACAGTTGGTGGGAAGTAGGGAACGTTGGGTGCGTCACGAATGACATGTTGTTAATGGATAAGTCGAGGAAGGATTTTTCCCTTCCATGATTATGGAAGTAAATATCTCGGGCCCTTTGATTGAAGTAGAACTATCAAACAAATTCCATGGCCATGGTGTCACGACGGGTTTATTTCTAGAAGTCAAAGAATGACAGATCAAGCATATAGGTTTATGACACTTCCATGAAAACCACTTGATGAGATATTGAGACAAAGGGATTAAATTACACAGTAAGCATTTGTATGAGGTGACACGTCAATACGGCATCAACTTCTTTCTCTTGGGTGCCTTGACCCATTGCTAGACAGTAATCTTGGACATTAGGCAAGCCCGCCTAATGCCAATGAGAAAGAGGCCTAGAGGGTCATGCACTATGTGTATCCAAGTATCTCAAGTAGAATAAAGATTATTCTCGTACGTGGTTTAATAATTATTCAAGGAAGCCTAAATCGTTTTAATGATGGAGGAAGAAGGAAATGAAAAACAAGATATACATGTCATGTATTAATGATTACACACCATGTAGTTTTTCATGGAAAACAAGTACACGCCATGTATTAATGATTACATGTCGTGTAGTTTTCATTTTGGAAAGAAAATGAAAAACAAGTACATGTTGTGTATTAATGATTACACACCATGTAGTTTTATGGAAAACAAGTACACGCCGTGTAGTTTTCCAGTTGGTATTTTGAGGATATAATATTGTTTTATTAAATGATATTTATTATAATCAGCGTGGGTGCATGTCAAGTAATTAATTATTCGACATGGGTGTTTTTAATAAGAGTTAATGAAATAAATAAAATGCGTAATGCATATATTTATTGTCATAACTCTATAACCTCAAACCTGATTATAAGTATCCTCACAGCCCCAACCCTTTTCCTAAGAGAATCGTTGTGCACAAAAATTCTAGAGAATTCTCTCAAGACCGAAAGAACTCCTTCCTCCAAGAACACTCTCAAGACTGAGAGAGATCCTCTTCATCGGATCAAGACGATCTAAGGTGGAAAATGCAAGCAAAGGTTTCTCCATGCTAGCACCTGAAGACACCTTTGGTGACATCCAGAGATACATGGTGCATGTGTGGATCACCGCTAGAGAAAGTCTACCCTTGGCTTCTACGATGCAATGAAAAATCACATCGGAATGTGATCAAGAATATCAATGAAGAAAGAACACCCAAAAGGTACTTCTTGTCAATTAATTAAATTAATTATAATCAACCTATAATGATCCACTTTTTGTGGTTCCGGGACCTTTCTTCTTCTTTGTCTATTTCTATGAATCGATCCGTGGAGATTGGTGTTTATCGTCGTATTGATCTCGGATTGATCATTGCTAATGACAAAAAGCCAAGTGGGCACATCCACCCGCGTGCTTCCACTATTCCAGGAACCTTCAATTGGTATGAGAGCGAGGTTACAGCGTTGATTATAGTTATTTAATTTTCGTTGATAATTTACGCATTTATATTTGATTCAATTCAAGATAAATCGTTCTATAAAAACTGAATGAATGAGATCTGTTCTTCCTCCTTCGTTTCTCGATTCACATCACAGAAACGACCTTTTAATTTTAATTTTGATTAAAATAAAAAATGAGGAACTCATTTGGAGGAGCCGCTCTTTCTGTCTGTACAACACGGGAATACACGGCGTGTAATGAAAACTACACACCGTGTACTTAAGTTCAACGAACCGGTACTGGTCCACCAAACCACATCGTGTGAATTGAGTATACCTGAGTTTTATTACACCATTTTTACCAGAAATGAATGGTGTGTAGAACTAGAATACATGGCGTGTATGTTGAATCAACACGCCGTGTAGTCTGTTCTGGCCCAAGTGAAACCGTGTACAAGGAGAAGTCGTGTTCCACGTACACGGGATTTCCAGGCCGGTAACTGCGTAACAAGGAAGTACACGCCGTGTTATATTAATCTACACACTGTGTACTCCAAAATTTCCAAAGTAGAGAAAACACGCCAAAGCCCCCAGCATGTACTTTGGATAAAGGGTGAAAAGAAATACACACCGTGTAAATATAAACTACACGCCTTGTACTTTCTAGAAATGGAATTTCACCAGGTTTCCTCCAAAAGTACAAAGACATGTACAAGGGATATGGATGAGAAGAATCTCAATGAAATCCATAAAGGAATTTAAGATAAAGAATTGATTAATTATAAGATCATAATTAATTAATTTCAAGCATGAATTATCTTAAATAATATAATGATTAAAAGAATTTGAATTCTAAATATGCGTAAATGTCTTTGCATGCTATGGATGATCATGAGATAGACCAAAGACCCTTTGTATGTGTGTTTGGTTTCATTTAAATTTGTTTAATTTAAATTCATTGGCCTGCGAGCCTTCTTCCAATAAAATGTAGGGCTTGCGTGCCCATGGTTTCTTTAATGTAAACCTCATGTAATGGAGGATCTCCCAAGCCAGAGGAGATGGTTCAAAACCCGAAGCTAAGGAAAAACCAACCCAAGAAGATACAAAGGTGGACAAGTGGGAGCTGCAAAACACGAACCATCAGTTCAAGGTGTTTTTCCCTAGGTCAGGGTTAGCTTATCAAACTGCTAGATAAGCTAACCAATAAAATCTCATGATCATGCCATCTTATTTTATTTCTGTCTGATTTCATGGTTTATTTATTATGTATGTGTTGTCACGATCACATAGTCAATAAAATGAACAATCATGCAAAGATGGAATAAAATAAAAACCAGACTATGCGTAAACATTATCGGAACATGGTTAATCACTTAAGCAAGCATCACTTAATATTAACAAGTATGTGATAATGTGAAACTACTCATAAAGGATTAAAATCCCTCAATACCATATTAAGTCATACCAAGCCTTTCATTACTTGATTAAGGGTAAGACTCAATAAAACTATGTGTTTGACCAACCCTTGTTGGGACACTTACTTTTATAAAGGAAGCCCTTATGAAAGGTTTCGGGTTGACTTAACCATATTACATCGAGAGGAGTATCCCTTTCTAGACTTGATGTAATATTGGATACAAGAATTGAGGAAATCCAAGTCATGATTTCAGGATTGGGGAGTCCACTCAATAGATCAAGGAACTGTAAGCTCATAGTTGGCAAAGACCTGTCTACCTAAATACATTCAAATAACTTAACCAATCCTTATTGGGGTTATGCAAAGGGGAATATGGATCCTTGCCACTAGAATGTCAAAGAAACTAGAAATTACGAGTTCAATGGTGAGGGCCATTGGGACTTGATAAAATAGTGGGAGAATTAATAAATTCATTTATTATTTTTTATAAAATGTAATCAAAAGGTACTGATAAATCTGATCTTTTAATTTGTAGAATCAATATGAAAAACTCGTCAACCACTTTTTCTCTGTGATCAATTTTGGACAAAGACAATATCTTCACCGGCAGTAACTTTCAGGAGTGGTTTAGGCACCTTCGGGTTATCCTATTCCATGAATGAAATTTTTACGTTTTGGAGTCCTCACTTCCTGATTTTCCTGCCCAAGGGGAGAGTGATGAATATTTCCTGGTCTATAATCAACATTTGAACGACGCACTCGATGTTCAATGTTTGATGTTATCATCAATGTCTAGTGAGCTCATGAATTCTCATGAAGACATGGATGCCTATAGCATGCTCAAGCACCTATGTGGTCTATACCAGGAGAGAGAAAGACAGGAAAGGTTTGAGATCTCCAAGGATCTATTTCAGAGAAATCTTGGAGAGGGTGCCCCATCTAGGCCTCATGTAGTAATGATCATTGGCTACATTGAGAACTTGGAGGTTCTAGGGTTTAAACTCCCCAAAGAACTGGGTACCGATCTCATTCTTGCATCACTCCCCCAGATCTTCTCAAACTTTGTTGTGAACTTCAACATGAACAACATTGAGAAGTCTCTGTCTAGTCTTCTTATCCTCATTCGCAAAGTGGACAATGACATGAAGCTTGAAAATCCTTATGTCCTCATGGTGAATAAAAGGAAAGGTAAGGATAAGAGATTTAAGCCCAAAGCTTCTTCAAGGACTTCTAAGAAAAGGAAGATCAAAGGAGAGGCAAGATAATAGGAGGCTATTTGTTTTTCATGTGGCAAGAAGGGCCACTGGAAGAAAAGCTGCATCCATCCAAGGAAGCAAGGGGAAGATTCAGGTGCATTTGTTATCGAATGCAATCTATTTGTTTCTCCCAATTGGTTATTAGATACTTCTTGTGGTGCTTACATATGTATCTAAATACAATAACCAAGTAGATTTAGAAAGATTGACTGAGGTGAGGTGGATCTACCAGCAGACAACGGAGCCAGACTCGCTGTTGTATCTGTCAGAGACTACCACCTCACATTTCCTACTAGGATGGTCTTGGTTTTAAAAGGATGTTATTATGTACCCTCTGTAACCAAAAACAATATTTCAGTATCTAGATTAGATACTGATGGATTCATCATCAAGTTTGGAAATGTATGTTGCTACTTTTATAAAGATAACATTTTTTTGGTAGGTAACATTTATATAACGGCCTTTATGTGTTATACTACACAAACCAAGTAATGGTAATCGATGAAAAAGTTAATTTACATGACTCATACCACACCCAACTTTGGCATCACCGGCTAGGTCATGTCAATGAGAAACGTTTGACAAAATTACATCAAGATGGGTATTTAGATTCTTTTGAACTAAAACCACTTGGTGTATGTCATGCATGTCTACAAGGCAAAATGACCAAAGCCCCATTTAGTGGGAAAGTTGAAAGGGCTAAAGAACTTCTAGAATTAGTTCACATGGATGTGTGTGGACCATTTCCAGTTAAAGTAAGGGGTGGGTTATTGTACTTCATAACTTTTACTGATGATTTTAGTAGATATGGATATATTTACTTAATGAGGTATAAGTCATGTTATTTTTATCGGCTCAAAGAATACAAGAATGAATTTGAGAACCAGCTTGGTAAGAAGATTAAGAAACTCCACTCAGACAGAGGAGGAGAATATCTTAATCAGGACTTCATTGATTTCTTGTGGGAGTTTGGGATTCTATCTCAACTCACTCCTCCTTACACACCTCAGTGGAATGGTGTAAGTGAAAGGAGGAACCGCACCTTGTTGGACATGGTGAGATCAATGATGAGTCATGCGAGTCTTCCATTATCGTTTTGGGGATATGCATTACAAACAGCATCACACATACTAAACCAAGTACCAACTAAATTGATAAATGGTATTCAATACGAGTTATGGAGTGGACGCAAATCCATATTATCAAATTTAAATGTGTGGGGTAGCGAAGCATTTGTTAAGGCCTCTTCAAGTAACAAACTTGCACCCCAAGGCACAAAGTGTATCTTTATAGGATATCCCAAGGAAACCGGGAGATATTACCTACACAACCCCTCATACAAAAAGGTTACAGTGGAAATACACGCCATATTCCTTGAGAGGGATTACATCTCCAAAAGAGATAGTGGGAGCTAGATAGACTTCGATGAAGTCGAGGTTCAAGATATATAGGAGTTGGTATAAGAACAGATTCCACAAAGCCCCGTGGAAGAACAATCTATTCCAGAGACACAAGAACTACATAGGAGCACGATAGAGGTGAGAGAACCAGAATGATATGGTTTTCTTATCACTGAGGATGGTGACTCATTATTGGTTGACAATGATGATCCTCTTACCTACAAGGAAGCAGTTGAAGGCACAGACGTTGCCAAGTGGAAAAAAGCCATGAATTCTGAAATGGATTCCATGTACCAAAACCAAGTCTGGATTTTGGTAGATCCTCCAGTTGATGTAAAGCCTATTGGTAATAAATGGGTATTCAAGAAGAAACTGTACATGGAGAGGCAATTCAGCACCTATAAGTCATGAATGGTTGCTAAAGGTTTTAGACAGTGTTAAGGAATTGACTATGATGAAACCTTTTCACCGGTTGCGATTTTGAAATCCATCAAAATCCTATTGGCCATTGCCGCTTGCCATGACTATGAAATTTGGAAAATGGATGTCAAAACAACATTCCTTAATGGGAACCTCCAGGAAGATGTCTACATGACACAACTTGAAGGGTTTGTGACTCCAAAGGATGCCAACAAGGTATGCAAGTTTCATAAATCCATTTATGGATTAAAGCAAGCATCAAGGTCATGGAACATTCATTTTGATGAAGCTGTAAAGGAATTTTTCTTTGTTAAGAACGAATGTGATCCTTGTGTATACAAGAGGTTTAGTGGAAGTTCAGTCGTTTTCCTAATAGTATATGTTGATGACATATTACTAATTGGAAACGAAGTACCTGTCTTACAGTCAGTTAAGGCATGGTTAGATAAATGTTTATCCATGAAAGACTTGGGCGAGGCAGCATATATTCTTGGGATCAAGATCCATCATGATAGATCCAAGAGAATGTTGGGCCTGATTCAAAGTACATACATTGACAAGATACTGAAGAGATTCAGTATGGAACAATCCAAGAGGGGATTGTTGCCAGTGTCACATGGAATTCATCTTTACAAGAAAATGTGTCATCAGACACATGAGGAAAGAAAGAAAATGGAAAGGATCTCTTACACATCCGCGATTGGGTCAGTCATGTATGATATGCTATGTATAATTCTAGATGTTGCTTATGAATTAAGTGTGGTAGGCAGATATCAAGCTGATCCAGGAGACCGCCATTGGATGGCGGTCAAGACTATCCTTAAGTATCTGAGGCATACTAAGGATATGTTCCTGGTTTATGGAGGAGATGAGGAACTAGTCATTAGAGGACATGTAGATTCTATTTTCCAGACTGATCAAGATGACATGAAGTCGCAGACTGGATACATCTTCAGTTTGAATGGAGGTGCAGTGAGTTGGAAGAGCTCAAAGAAAAGTGTGGTGGGAGATTCTACAGTAGAGTCCGAGTATATCGCAGCTTCTGAGGCAGCTAAAGAAGCAGTATGGATGCGAAGCTTCGTCCAAGAGCTGGATGTAGTAACTAGTAGTAAAGATCCCATCACACTCTATTGTGATAATATTGCAATGGTGGCACTTGCAAAAGAGCCATGGTCACATCAGCGGACAAAGCACATACTTCAAAAGTATCATCTCTTGAGGGATTTTTCTCAGAGAGGTGAAGTTGCAGTGAGTAGTATTTCCATAGAAGTCAACATGGTGGACCCCTTGACTAGAGCCTTGACTCAGCATAAACATGATCATCATGTGAGGTCTAGCGGACTTAAAGTAGTAGGCAGTTGGCTCTAGTCCAAGTGGGAGTTTGTAAGGGTTGGTGTCCTGAGAACTAACTTTTTTGTACTTTGATTACATGAATGTGCACTTATTATATATTGTTCATTGTTCTGCATGACTATAATATAATAATGTCCTATAATATTTGTTGCATTGATAAGGTCATGGCAGATCCCCGCTATGATGAGAACCTTGAAATACTATAACAATATTCTTAAATAAATTTCTACGGTTGGATGACATACTATGATATGACACATAGTATACAGACTATCATGTGTGAGTACTCGTAAGAAGATGAGACTCTCTCTCATGGAGTTCGCACTTGGTAATCTCCAAGATGGGAGATTATGAGAACAGACCCGCCAGTAGCAATTCTGCATGTTTTGGTGACATCGGACATTGTTATCTATGAGCATGTGTAATGGTCCTTATACTAGAAGATTATCATTAACTCATGTCATGACTCACCACTTATATTTTCTAACAAAAACCGTCATGAAGACAGTTAGCGGGAAGTAGGGTATGTTGGGTGCGTCACGAATGACATGCTAAGGATTTTTCCCTTCCATTATTATGGAAGTAAATATCTCAAGCACTTTGATTGAAGTAGAACTGTCAAACAAATCCCATGTCCATGGTGTCATGACGAGTTTATTTCTAGAAGTCAAAGAATGACAGATCAAGCATATAGGTTTATGACACTGCCATGAAACCTACTTGATGAGATATTGAGACAAAGGGATTAAATTACACGGTAAACGTTCATATGAGGTGACACGTCAATGCGGCGTCAACTTCTTTCTCTTGGGTTCCTTGACCCGTTGCTAGATAGTAATCTTGGAATTTAGGCAAGACCACCTAATACCAATGAGAAAGAGGCCTAGAGGGTCACACACTATGTGTATCTAAGTATCTCAAGTAGAATAAATATTATTCCCATACATGGTTTAATAATTATTCAAGGAAGCCTAAATCATTTTAATGATGGAGGAAGAAGGAAATGAAAAACAAGATATACATGTCATGTATTAATGATTACACACCGTGTATTTTTTCATGGAAAACAAGTACACACCGTGTATTAATGATTACACACTGTGTAGTTTTCATTTTGGAAAGGAAATGAAAAACAAGTGCATGTCGTGTATTAATGATTACACACCGTGTAGTTTTATGGAAAACAAGTACACACTGTGTATTAATGATTACATGCCGTGTAGTTTTCCAGTCGGGATTTTGAGGATATAATATTTTTTTATTAAATGATATTTATTATAATCAGCGTGGGCGCATGTCAAGGAATTAATTATTCAACATGGGGGTTTTCAATAAGAGTTATTGAAATAAATAAAACACGTAACGCGTATATTTATTGTCATAACTCTATAACCTCAAACCTGATTATAAACATCCTCACAACCCCAACCCTTTTCCTAATAGAATCATTGTGCACAACAATTCTGGAAAATTCTCTCAAGACCGAAAGAACTCCTTCCTCCAAGAACACTCTCAAGACCGAGAGAGATCCTCTTCATCGAATCAAGACGATCTAAGGTGGGAAACACAATCAAAGGTTTATCCACGCTAGCACCCTAAGACACCTTTGGCGACGTCCAAATATACGTGGTGCACGTGTGGATCACTGCTAGAGGAAGTCTACCCTTGGCTTCTGCGACACAACGACGAATCACATCGGAAAGTTATCAAGAATATCAACGAAGAAAGAACACCCAAAAGGTACTTCTTGTCAATTAATTAAATTAATTATAATCAACCTATGACGATCCACTTTTGTGGTTCCAGGACCTTTCTTCTTCTTTGTCTATTTCTGTGAATCGATCCGTGGAGACTGGCGTTTATCATCGTATTGATCCTGGATTGATCATTTCTAATGACAAAAATACAAGTGGGAACATCCACCCATGTGCTTCCGCTGTGCCCGGAACCTTCAACATGCATGTGAGTAAAAGTCATATGTAATAGATGAAGCTCCCAAGCTAGTGGAGATGATTCAAGTTATAAGTTTAGGTGAAACCAATCCAAGGAGATACAAAGGTGGACGGGTGGAAATTTGTAAACATGAACCTCAATTGGTTCAAGGTGTTTCTCCCCTATTTCAATGGTTATTTTATCAACCTCTAGATAAACTAACCATTAGTATAATCTCATGATCATACCCTTTATTTTATTTTTATCAGTTACATGTTTATTTCATTATGGTTGTATTGTCGTGATTACATAATTAATGAATTAAAAAGCATGCAATATGGAACTAAAATAAATTGGTTTATGCGTAAATGTTATCTAATACATGGTTAATCACTTAAGTAATCCCACTTAATATTAAAAAGTATGTAATAAAGATAAAAATTAGTAATTTACACATAAAGGATAAAATCCCTCAATAAAATATTAAGTCGGTATAGTCTTCCATTACTTCGATTAGAATCGAACCATAGTTCAAAGTGCTTGACCATCCAAAGTTGGGGTGATTTCAATTATCAAAGAATTATAACATGAGTATTTGGGTTGACTTAACTTGGTTCACATCAAGGGTTGACTACTAAAGTAGGACTTGGTGTAAATGAGAGTCAAAGGTTGAGGAAATCTAAATTAATTATTTTAAGATTGAGGAGTCCACTCAATAGATCAAGGAACTGTGAGTAAATATAGTTGGAATTTGGAGTGCCTATATAAAACCATTCAAGTTGTTTGACCAACCAAATTTGGGGTAATAAGAAGGGTAATATAGATCCTTACTGCTATAATGTCCAAAAAATAGGATATTCTGAAGCCAATGGTGAGGGCTATTGGGTTTCGATAAAATAGGGGGAGGCTAATAAATATAATATTTATTTATTTGTCTAAATTTATCAAATAGAGTACTAAATATATACTTATCTTATTTATAGAAATAGTAATAAAATGAAATCAAACGTATCATTATGATCCATACTCAAGAAGGAAAACCTTCTCACCGGTACAAATTTCCAAGAATGGAAAAGTCGTTTACGCGTCATCCTTCTCCATGAAAGGAAATTATATGTGCTGGAATAACTTTTACCAGTTATGCCAGGAAATGAGGCAAGTGATGAAGAACTATCTCTCTATGAGAAACATTTGAATGATTCTATAGATGTTTAGTGCTTTATGTTATCATCCATGTCCAATGAGCTTTTAAAGCAACATGGGGATATGGATGTCTATAGCATGATGTCTCACCTTTGGGATCTCTATCAAGATAAGGTGAGAAAAGAGAGGTATGAGATCTCCAATGCTTTGTTCACAACTAATCTTGGAGATTCTGTGTCAGCTGGGCCTCATGTAGTCAAGATTATTGGATACATTGAACACCTGGACATCTTAGGGATTAAATTACCATATGAGTTGCATATAGATCTTGTACTTTCATCACTAACCAAGACCTTATCCAGCTTTATTATGAATTATTATATGATCAATAATGAGAAAAGTCTTTTAGAACTTCTTACTTAATTCTCCAAGTGGATAAGGAAATGGAGCGTAATAAAACTGCAGTCCTTATGGTGAATAAAAAGAGGAAGGACAAGGAAAAGGGGCCCAAGACTAATAAATAGTCGAAATATCCTAAGAACCATCCTACCAAGAAGAAGAAGATCCAAATACAAGGTAAGGAAGAGGAGGTAGTATGTTTTTTATGTGTTAAGTCAGTCCACTGGAAGAGGAATTACACCCAAAAGAAATGGAAAGATAAATGTGCATTCGTTATCGAGTGAAATTTTTTCATTTCTACACATTGGGTATTAGATATAGCTTATGGTGCTCACATTTGTATCCAAATTTAGGAACCAAGTAGATTCTGGAATATTTCCAGAGGAGAGGTGGATCTGTGAGCTACCAATGGTGTGAGGCTAGCTGCTCTTTCCATTGGTGACTGCCACCTTTCATTACCAACAGGAATAATTTTGGTTTTACATGATTGTTATTATGTTCTTATTGTTACCAAAAACATAATTTCTATATCAAGTTTAGATATAGATAGGTTTATTTTCAAGTTAGAGAAATAAAATTTGTTTTTTATAAGGACAGCATATTTTATGGTATAGCACATTTAAATAACAGCCTGTATGTATTAAATTATGAAAACCAAGTGTTGGAAATTGATAACGAATCAAGTTCTCATGATTTATTTAACACCCAGCATTGGCATCACCATTTTGGTCATGTAAATGAGAAATGTTTGACAAATCTATGTCAAGATGGTTATTTAGATTCATATGATCTAAAACCACTTGATATATTTCATGCTTGTTTACAAGGAAAAATGACCAAATCTCCATTTGGTGGATAGGGTGAAAGGGCCACAGAGCTTCTAGAATTGGTACACACTAATGTGTGTGGACCATTTCCAGTAGAATATAGAGGTAGATATTCTTACTTCATAACTTTTACTGATGATTTGAGTAGATGTTTCTATATCTAATTAATGAGATATAAGTTTGAGTCCTTTGAGAAATTCAAGTAATTCAAGAATTAAGTAGAGATTCAACTTGGTAAAAAGATAAAGAAGCTTTGATCAGGTTGAGGTGGAGAATATCTTAACCAAGATTTCATCGACTTTCTATGGTAGTTTGGGATTCTATCTCAACTCACTCCACCTTATACACCACAGTGGAATGGTTTTAGTGAAATGAGGAATCGTACCTTGTTAGACATGGTAAGGTCGATGATGAGTCATGCAGATCTTCCATTATCCTTTTGGGGATATTCATTATAAATTACAGCATATACATTAAACTAGGTACCAACTGAAGTGAAAAATGAAATTCCCTTTAAGCTATGGAGTGGAAATAAACTCGTTTTGTTGCATACACATGTATGAGGTTGTAAGGTATTTGTTAAGGCCTTCTCAGGAAACAAACTAGCACCCCAAAGAACAAAGTGTATCTTTATAGGGTATCCCAAGGAAACAAATGGTTACTACCTATAAAACCCCTTAGATAAGAAAGTGATTGTCGCCAGACAAGCCATCTTTATATAGAGGGAGCACATCCTCAAAAGAATAGTGGGAGCAAGATTGACTTCAATGAAGTTGATGCTCAAGATACACACGAGTTGGTATAGGAAGATATTTCACAGGTCCTCATGGAAGAAGTAGTTTCTGAAACACAAGTACTACATAGGAGAATAAGAGAGGTAATTGAACTAGAGAGATAAGGTTTTTCTGGTCATTGAGGATGGTGACTCGTTATTGGTTGACAATGATGAACCTATCTCCTATAAGGAGGAAGTAGAGAGATCATAAGCTTCAAGATGGATAGAAGCTATGAATTATGAAATGGATTCCATGTATCATAACCAAGTTTGGGTTCTATTCGATGCGTCATTTGATGTAAAACCTGTTGGATGAAAATGATTATTCAAGAAGAAACTATACATGGTAGGTAAAGTACCTATAAAGAAAGGCTAGAGGATAAAGTTTTTAAACAGTGTCAAGGAATTGACTATGATGAAACATTTTTTCCAGTTTCCATGTTTAAATCCATTAGAATCATACTTTTCATAGTAGCTTACCAAGACTATGATATTTGGAAGATGGATGTCAAAACTGCATTCCTTAATAGGAACCTTTAAGAAGATGTCTATATCACACAACCAGAAGGTTTTGTGACTCCAGGTGATGCTACAAGGATTTGAAAGTTGAAAAGATCCATTTATGGATTGAATCAAGCATCTAAGTCATGGAATATTCAATTTAATGAATCCATAAAAAATTGGTTTCATTAAGAACGAATGGGAGTCGTGTGTTTACAAAAGATTTAATGGGAATGCGGTAGTTATCCTAGTATTATATGTTGATGGCATATTACTTATTGGAAATCACATACTAGTATTACAATTTGTTAAGGACTGGTTGAACAAGTGTTTCTCCATTAAGGACTTAGGAAAAGTATCCTATATTCTAGGGATCAAGATCATTCATGATATATCCAAGAGGCTATGTGGACTAAGTCAAAGTACATATATTGACCAGATACTAAAGAGATTTAGTATGGAACAATCCAAGAGTGGATTGGTTCCAGTGTCACATGGTTTACATCTTTCTAAGAAAATGTGTCCCCAAACACAACAAGAGAATGAGAGAATGAGTAAGATCTCATGAACTTTAGTGATAGGATCAATAATATATATCATGTTATGTACTAGACTTGATGTTGCTTATGCACTGAGCATGGTTGGAAAATATTAAGAAAATCCATGAGAACAGCATTATACTGCTGTTAAGTCTATCATTAAGTATCCAATAAGAAATAAGGATATGTTCCTAGTGTATGGAGGGGACAAGAAGTTGGTCATCATGGGTTATACCGATGCTGGTTTTTAGATAGATTAGAATGATCTGAATTTTTAATTAGGATATATTTCTTGTCTCAATGGAGGAGCTATGAGATGGAAGAGTTCAAAACAGCCAGTTGTCGCTGATTCTATAGCAGAATCCGAGTATATAGCGGTTTTTGATGAAACCAAGGAATCTGTTTGGATTCAAAACATTTTTCAGGATCATGATGTGGTACCTAATAGTAAAGACCCTATCACATTATATTGTGATAATACAGCAATGGTGGATCTTGTAAAAGAGTCAAGGTCACACCAACGGACAAAACATATACTCCAGAAGTATCACCTCTTGAGGGATTTCTATCATAGGGGTGAGGTTACAGTAATTAGAGTACCCACAGAAGAGAACGTGATGGACCCCTTGACTAAAGGTCTATATTAGAATAAGCATGAGTATCATGTGAAAGCTAGTGGACTGAAGGTTGTTAGTAGTTGGATCTAGTGCAAGTGGGAGTCTGTTAGAGTTGGTTTCCTATAACCAACTTCTTTTTACTTTATGATAACTTGTATTCATGGTTTTTAATATTAATAAACTCCTTATCACATCATGATTTTTATTCTGTATAACATGGTATGTGAGAATTTCTTAAGAGTAATTGTCGCACAAAAAGTTCGTAGTAGTTGCCTACTATGATGAGAACCTGGAAGTGCTACGAAACTATTATTTAATATATTTTCTTTAGAAGGAAGATATTATTTGAGGGATACAAATGATACAGGCTATCAAGGGTGGAGACTCATAGGACTTTTAGGAACCTTCACATGGTGTACACCCTTGGTAATATCCAGTATGGATATTATGAGAGTGAGACATATCAGTAGGAAATCCACATTTCTTTATGTCATTGGATGTTCCTATTTATGGACATGTGTATTTGTCCTTGGACTTTAATATTATTATTAATGAGTATTATGAGTCATGCACTTATATTTATTGATGAAAACCGTGATGACAGATGTTCGTGGTGAAGTAGGATATGTTACGTGCGTTATGAGTAATATTGCATTAATAAATAATGCGATAAAAGATTTATCTCTTTTATACATTAATGAAAGTTAATATCTTGGGTCCTTTGATGGAAATTATAAATCCAAATAAATCCATAGTCATGGTGTTCTATAAGTGAGTTCTATTTTCAGAAATTCAAAGAAATGTATATCGAGCATATAGGTTGATGGCACCAGCATGCAACCTGCTCGATTTGAGATATTATGATAAAGGGATTATATTACATGGTAAGTATTCGTATGAGGTGACATGTCATTGTGGCATTAACTTCTTTCTCTATGGGTGTCTTGCGTGTTTCTAAACTCTAACCAAGGACTTTAGGCTGTTTTGACTAATGCCACTTAAAAATAGGTCAAGAGGGTCATACACTAAGTGTATCCAGAATCTCTATTAAATAATATATTATTATCTATTATTTAACAGGTTGAATAAATATTATTCATGTGCATGGTTTAATAATTATTCATGTATGCTTGATCTCATGTAGATATTTATTTGTTGTTTAGTAAATATAATATTTATTTATTTATTGGGGAATAATGTGGTGATATTTATTTAATAAATAAATAGACATTATTCAAGGCCTGATAAATTTTGTGGAGGAATGATGGGCTGAGTTTAATGGTCCGATGAGAAATGATAATATTGAATATTATTTAACTAAATAATATTTAATTATAATTCGCAAGTTAAGCGTGTGTCAATAAATAATAATATTTCTATTATTATTTGACATGGGGCTTTGCTGGGATTAAATAATAATAAGGGCACTTGTGAAATTATTTTATTTTAACCTTAGAAATATAAATACCCAATTATATTATTTTCTCATTAGCCTATTTTTTGTGCATAACGATTCAAGGAGAATCATCTCAAGCCTAGAGAGCTCCCTTCTCCAAGAACATTCCCAAGAACGGCGAGCAATCCTCCTCCATCAGATTAAGGAGAACGCTTTGGAAACGATTCTTGAGGTGATCAAGGAGAATGATGCAAGCCCAAGAATCTTTCATGATAGCACCGAGTGACTCCTTCGACGATATATGGATATTCCTAGAACATGTGTGGATCACCACTAGAGTAAATCTACACTTGGTTTTTACAACATAATAACGGTGCACCGCAGATCTGTCATTGGACACATCAATGAAGAAATAATTCTTTAGAGATAATTCTTTATCTAATTAAATTAATTATAAACAATACGGTTTGATCCATCTCTCTTGGTTTCGGAGCAATTACTCTTTGTCTATTTCTTTGAATCAATTCCGTGGATCACGGCATTCATCATCATATAGATATTATATTGATCATTGACTATGGAAAAAATTAAAGTTAGGCACCACCCATCACATGCTTCTGTTGTACCCAGAACCTACAATATTAATATGTGTTGAGTTCCTAAAGAGGATAATATCATGGAACCCTTAATAAATCTCCTTAAGAAACAAAATAATTAAATCCACACCATCTCTCTTAGTATTAGATATATGGATGGATGACTTTAGTGCAAGTGGTAGATTATTAGTGTTTGTTCCCTAAATTCAATTAATTGTTTTTTGCAAATTGATATTTTGTATCATATAATATATATTGATGATAATACTTTATAATTCATTTATGTTTATTGCATAGAACATGGGAGATAATATGATAACACCCCCTAAGATGATCATCATACTAGATTGTGATGATATATTAAGATCAGTATGAGTAGGATCACCTGTGTAGAGATGAAATTGATCACTCATGGGATATAAGTTAGTGAACTTGTATTCGAATGATGTGATTAAAGTATACCGCATGGGTTGTCATATATGTGTCAGTTATGTTACTTAAGTGAAAATTTGTTATGGATCCTTTGATTTGAGGTCGTTAATAGGTTTCCTACTTTTGAGGTTTTTTACTTTGATATCAATTTAAATTCATTTGAAAAAAAAAATTAATAGAAGTTAGTATGATAATAATCAAGTGGAAGGATTTGATTCACCAAGATATGATGAGTTCTCCTTTATGGTGAGTTATGACATCATGATGCTCAATTGAGTTTTGACTAAGTGTGTGGTCATGATAAGATAATTAAATGTAATTTAATTATAGAAGATCGATTCATATTCAGAATTGATAAATAATTTTAAGTTATATGAGATTTACATTATCCATGTCTCATGCTTAATCTTGATGTTGTGGACAAATGAACTTTGCTAATAGACATATTGTGAATTAGATCACATTAAACCCATTTATAATTTGGATAGTTATGATATATTGTTATATGCCGCTCTAAATTTATGATTATGGTATATACTTCCTCAAAATTGATACATAGAATATATTGTGCACTTATGGAAGGTTTGGTGGAAGGGTTAAATAATAGGTTATGGTTCCCATGTGATCAAGAATCTTGAAAGGATTAATGTATCTAAGAATCAACTTTTCTTTCAAAATACCATGACCCTCTTCATGATGTCTCTCCAGAAGTGATCTCATAGATTTCTATGCATTTTTATGCTTCCTGAGTGAATAGATAAAGATGGTCTATGTGCATCATCCAACATATCATTCTTCAATTCTGATATTAATGGGATGCATATTCATATTTTAAATCATGTAACTCTATCTTTTCCAAGTTTCAACTCTAGAATATTCAACACCTTATTTTGTAGCTTAATATCATCCTTCTATGCATCATTGGTCTCCACTTAGATAGATGGTTAAGAAGTCATTTGGGAAATATAGGACTTCATTTCTTCCCCTCTTATTTCCATGTCCAACTTTTGTATATCCATGAATGTTAAATTTCCTTAAATCATCATCATGGATACAGTATATTAGCTCTATGTAAAGAGATTCAATCTATATCCAATATTGAATCGAATCCTACCTAGGAAAGAATTACCATATGACATGACCCAACCCATCAAAAACCCTCATGGGCAGTAGTAAATCACATGTGTCACCCCAAGTCTTCCTCCAATAGGCCAAGGGATGTAACAAGCACTGAGTAGGCGTATCACGCATAATGGGAGGCCTTAGTCAGAAGAACTTATATGCAATGCACACCCCTACATGGGACATAATAACATATAAAATATATATATAACTAACTAAAATGTATATGATGAATATGAAAAAGAGGCAAGATACACACCCAATGCCTGAAAAGGAAAACCAACATAAGTAGCTAAGATGGAGAGGTCCTCGTAACAAGATGGATCCAAACATGAACATCACCCACTACTATCTTTGCATAGTACCAATGAGCTCCGCCAACACAGCATCCACCAAGGTCACCATCAAGCGTCAGCTCCGATCAAGACCCACCAACTCCATGTCCCCCAAAACCTACATTTAACACTTCATTGTATGTACAGACACAACACTTGAGGCGACTACAGACCCCCCCACCCACCCACCTGTTCTCAGATCTGATGTTGAGAACATAAACTTTACACAGTGAATTTGATACAAATCCATAATTACAATATCTTTCTTACATAATGTAGCAATTACATTCTAAGGACCTTTTTAGATTTATAATTTTAGAGAGTATATTTAACTACTAGAAATCGTGTTCTTTATATCAAAAGGACATTTTTCTCATTATATACGAAATGGATTATTTCATAATTAGACTTCAACACCTCCCATAAATTCTCCACACTGAAAGATCTTCTAAATAAATCATACATAATACTTCATTTCATAACTTGGAAAATGGAAACATAAGATAGGAGTGAGCTCAAATGATCAGTAAGGGTAACATAAGTGATGACAATTGAGTATCATAAGTGAACATAAGATGAGCATATGGGTATGCTCAAGATACATAAGTAAATCCATACCCAACAAATCATAGATCAAAAATCATAGAATAAGGCTTGCCATAAAATAAGATATGAATCAAAAGAGTGAGACAATAAACATGAGTTGTGAGAGAATAACATGGTCATGAGAATAAACATAAAACTACAACATCATTCACTATGGCATAAACATTATCATAGGGAAATATTACTTCCATGAGTCACGCTATCAGTACTCACGCTTACGAGAAACTAAAATGTACACATGAATACTTTTCTCATGCGATACAAATATTTAACCAATGCATTAGAGGGCGATGTAATAGATCAGTCATCATTCATCCATACTTACATGTGCTACTTGAAATCATTCATTCATTGTATCATAAAAAACTCATGGGAAGAAAAATGGGTTTCATTCCTCACATCACAAAGAACCTATGGAAATAAAATGAGTTTTATTCAACACACCATAAAAAACTCATGGAAAGAAAATGGGTTTCATATCCTTTATAAAAGGATTAAAATAAGGAAATCATTCATAATTTCATCAATAATCATAACATAATAACTCATGGAAAATAAATGAGTATCCAAAGATATTCAGTAATTTTCTAGGTAAATACTCTTCAATCAAGATAATAAAGCATATGATATTTACACCATATAGATAAATAATATACGGTTAAGTTAATAATTTTCCTCAATCAATTGATTTATGGAATCTAACTTAACACTCTTCAATCAAAGGAAAGGCATTGGAAAAATTACAGTCATACACTGAAGACAGTTAGGCAAGACAAAGGCAGTGGTGGAACATTCCTCCAAAAGAGAAGAACATTACATAATTCATCCAGAGAAAGAAGGTTCATGGTTATATTTAAATAATATTCTCAATCAAGCATAAAATATTTCAAATTACAATGACTTAGATGAAAAATAGTTATTAGCAGTTTTAGAAAAATCATTTTAGAAATAAAAAATATCCTTAATCATTTGAAATCATTTTAAAGGAGATATTTTATAAATCTAAGAAAAAATGATTTCTTTTATAAACCATTTAAACATAGAGTGATAACTTCATATAAAACGACAAAGACAGCGGAAAAATATGTTCAAACATAAATGATAAAAAGAATATTTTCACATTTTGACAAAAAAACAACCCATATGGAAAACGTTAAAAAATTATTTAGAACTTTTAAAAGAATGTAAAGTAGTATAAAATGACATTGATAAATTATAGAGTCATGGATTAGGAGATTTGTAGAAGCATCAAATGGATACGGGCATATAAAAAAGGTAGGTTCTCGATTGAGAAGAAGAGACTGGGTTGGTTCAATTACAAGAAACACTTCGGGTGAAATATGAGTAAGGGGAAATGAAATTTTGAGGAAACATGTAAAACCCCATGAGTATCCAAAGAAAACAATGAGGGTTTTTAGAAAAAATACAAATTTCCCAAATGGATTATCTTTTGAAAACAATCTTGATTTGAAAATAAGATTAGCAATCAAAACCCTTACAATTTGAGTAACATTTTAATCAAGACCCCTTTCAACTTTGTTATATTTTGAATTGAAGGCCATTTAAAGAAAGTTCACAATATGACTCTTCAAACCCCATGAATTACATGACTATGGTAAAAGGAATTTATTAGAATATGAACACACCAAATCAAATATATCATGGTGCAAAATATGAAATATGTCTCAAGAATTAAATTTGAGACAAGAAACCTCTTACCTTAATTCATGACTTCCACTAAAGTACTTGAACCCTCTGTATAACAAAAAATATATTTTAATCACATATTTCATAACCATATTCATATTTACAACCCATTATAAGCTTCATTTATAATTATTCTCTACATATATATTAGTTGTTTATTATTAATTTTTCATATCAGATGTATTACAATTGATGCTTTATAATTATTTATAATGTTATAATTTCATTCAATATGAGTTTTGGTTACGATCCTTAATGATGAATTTGACTATGAGTATGTTTAAATGATTCTTAACGAACAAAGGTTGTCTTCTTAAATAATGAGTTAAATTTTTATATTACCATTCGAGAACCAAAAAAAACTCAAAATTTACTTATTTATATCATATATTGCCAACAATTAAATTCTCATAGTCATCCAAGATATAAATTCATAGCATATTGTTTAAGTATGTGGTTAAACTGACTCAAACATAAACACATCGTGATTAATGGATGATTATGTGGTGGTTTAGTTGTAATATCATTATAGAAAAAGAATAATGATCTTATTTAGTGTTTATTAGTGTGATATATCAGAATTGGAAGTAAATAGAAGTAATTGATATGAAAATATTACATAATATGAATAAGAAGATTTTCCTCTTAGTACATTTGTTTAAATGGTTGAATTAACAATGAACATTTTTGGATCATATCATTAATAGATTCTCCAATTTGTCATAGTGGAACCTTAATGATATCATAAACATCATATTTATCCATTAAACTCGTTCTCAGTACTAGCCATGAAAGGCAGTAATGAAAAGAAGAATGCATCATTTCATGGATGTGGTAGTCAGTACGTACGCATGAATAATGGTTTCATTTTCATAGGATGGGAGAAAAGAGTAATATATTTTATCATTTCAGAATCTTAAACAAGTTATAAATATCATAATTATATATTAAATTGTCTTTTTAGACTATCCATGATAAGAGGTGAAGGAAAATGAACACGTTTCTTCGTGGAAGCAATAGTCTGCACATACACACGAATAGTGTTTTTGTTTTTCTTAAAGAAATAAGGGGAAGTGGTTAATGGTTTTTCCCTTAGCAAAATAAAATTCAATGTATAACTAATATTGATTTCATCACATATGGATTTGAAAATTATAATTGTAAAGGAAATATAGAAAGGAAAGAAGTTGAGTAAAAAGGATTACTCGGGTTGAGCACTTTGAGATTTCCTTGGAAGATCCCTTAGAAATAGAGGGTTTAGGCAAAAATCTTGCGACCGGAAGCTAATTGAAGCAATAAAGGCTTAAAGAAGAAAGAGAGGCTTCAAGGGGAAAGAAAAAAAGGTAGGTTTTCAGGAGAAATTGAATTTTAGGAGTGGTATTGAAGGGGTGGTGAGAGGCACCTTCTATAAGTGAAAATGGATGGCATTTTTGTAAATACCCATAATTTTTTAATAATAGGAAGTCACTCTCAAGTCAAGTGGCTCCAAAATTGAAAAAATAATAGAATGGGGAAGAGATAAGGTCAAGAAAGGCTTCAACCACACATAACATATTTTATCTTTTTACAAGTTAAACCCTTTTAACCTAAATTTACTTTTACCGATGCAACCAGTTTTTATCTAAGTAATTTATCTTTCATACATAAAAATAAAATAATCCTTATTAAATAATTTAGAACTATTGATTCCAAATTTTAAATTCATTTTATTTGATTCAATTTCTAAAAGTGATAAAAAAATTAATTTTTAAAATACTAATTATTTAATGTATTAAAACAGTTTTAGATAAAAATGTAACTTAAGATCTAAAATATCAAATATAGGTTTGTAAATTAAAATTAATATTTTAAAATGTATAATGTTACTTATAAAACATAGTTTTTTTCATAAAAAACTCTAAAATTCATCTTAAGTTGATATTGACAAGATAAGCCCAAAAATGAAGTTAATTTTATCAAATTTAAATTCTAAAAAATAGGAAATTAACTTTTAAATAAAAAGATGATATATAATGAAAAATGAAATGAAGTTAATTTTATCAAATTTAAATTCTAAAAATTAGGAAATTAACTTTTAAATAAAAAGATGATATATAATGAAAAATGATTTTTATAAGATAATGGATTTTTTTAGAATATTAATCACTCACATTCATATTTCATATCATATACTAATTAAATAGTATTAACCAATTATTCATAGCAGATATATTTATCATTAATCACAAGTTTCTTAAAATAAAAATGTGTATCACATAAAAAAGGTAATATTTAAAAAAATACATTTCTAAGTATAAAATGATCGTATTAGTTATTTTAGTTATATCAATTGAATTTCATAGGTATTAAAAGTAATCATCATATTCCTTCCCATAAATATTTCATAAATTGAATACTTCTATTTATTCACACTAATTTAATAGTTAGGTGTTAATTGTCATACTTAATATTTATATTTTTAACTAAATATATTGGGGTTTCGTTTAAGTTCTATGTTGTGTGTGGGGAAAACTATCAAATACATTGACCTCTTTAAAGGTAATCATATATTAAAATCTCAGAGTGTTACATTTCCCCTCCTAAATAAATTGTGTTCTCGAAATTTTAATAATCACTTGCTAATAAAATTATTCAAGGTATATAAAAAGATAGATACAACTCAGAATATATTTTCGAATGAGGTGTCTACCTTAATATCATAGATAGGAAATGCATTTTTTCGTTCATCATGTTAACCGAAATCTTCATTTTTCCTCCATAAATAGTTGCTCTATTTCCTCCTTTTCTACACATAAAAATTCTTCTAGTTTATTGAAGACAATTCACTAGGTGTTTCTTCCCACATTTTTTACACGAAGAAAATTGAACATTGTTTCCTTCATCATCTTCATCATATGAACTCTCATAAGACTTCATTCTCCTCTTCTTTGGTGTGTTTTGAAATTAAACTATATTCAAATGGTTAACCATAATTCTTAATAGTTGGTTTGACATAATCACAAGATTTCTTACTCTGGTTCTTATCTTGTTAAGTTTCTCGTTGGGACAATCTCTACATTGTCCATAGCATCCATTGTTAACTTGGTTGCTCGGGGATTCATTCATTAATAAAACCAAAAGGAGTTAATCACGAGTGGTGAATAATTGACACCATAAGAAAATTATTGTAAGATATGAAAAATTCAACCTCAAAATGTCTTACTTTTTGAAATTATTTCATTAGATTTCAATTCAACCTAAATCACTCTCGGTTCAATCTAGGTTTCTTTGGATTGGGTTTTCCCATACTCCTTAACCTAATTCCTTAACATAATAAATCCTACATTATGACATGTAAAAAATATGTGATTAACTAAAGCATATCCTCTGAGAGTTTCAAACCAAATGTGTAGTTAGGACTCTTTTTCATGCACCATGAGATGATCGAGTTAATACTCAATCTTCCATTTTTGAGGTTATTACCCCTAGGTACATTTGTGGCATAACCTGCATTCACTTGTAGTATCCAGATAGTGACGTAATTACTATAAGAACCACACAAAATCTATTTTATTCAAAACATCAGGATGTTTTCACTAAAGTTTTCTTATCTCAGTCCCTAAAATATTCAATATTAATTCAACTAACCAAAAGGGTTATCTATACCTTTGAAATTATGATTAACCTTAACTTATCAACTCTTAAATTATTCCCGACCAACATCCTAACCTCTAAAATTATATAAACTCTACTTTGATGCCAACTAAGGCAACATCAGACCCATGCTCTCAGATCTGATACTGAAAGCATAAACTTTACACAATGGATTTGATACAAATCCATAATTACAAAACCTTCTTACATAATATAACAATTACATTTCAATGGCCTTTTTAGGTTTAAACACTACAACAAAAACTAGGTTTAGCGGTGGTTTTGTGGCGGCGGTTCACAATACCGCCACTAAACGTTTTCGCCGAAAGGTTTCGCGTCGGTTTTTAATAAACCGCCGCGAAACCCGAAATTTATTTTAACAATCCCGACCCTTCCCTACCCCCACCCTGATCATTCCCCCAAACCCTCGCGCCCTCCCTTCTTCCCCTAACCCCCCCGGTGACCCGCAACCCTCGACCCCCAACCGTCCGGCAACCCCCAACCATCCGGCGACCCGCGACCTCCGGCGACCCCGCGACCTCCGTCTCCGGCGACCCCGCGACCTCCATCTCCGGTGACCTGTATTTTCTAGGTATGTATCCATTTAACTAGGTTTGAAATATAGAAAATTTTTATAGACTTCACGCATGGTGATAATATTGAGAATGATTGGTAGGTGATCGTTTCATTGGAGGTTTGAACATGGATTCAATGATTTATGACACAATAGGTTAATATTGAATAGTTATATAAATCCTAGAGTACATAGGAGCATAGTTGAAAAGATTAAATGGGTGGTATTATGGAATAAAATTGAGATTATGGATTGTGTAGTGGGGATATTTCCTCTTTTACATGGTTGAAAAGAGGGAATGAGTGGGTTGTTATGGGACATGACTTGGTTATATGAAAAATGAATGTTTGGTAGTTTCCTTATGGAATGGAATATAGTTTTTAATAATGATCATGACATGGGGTTTTATGGAATTAAAAAAGATCATGGGTAAATATTAAAAAAATAATCCTTTTAATTAATGGTTAATAGTTGGGAAAAATATGGGTGATGGCTGCATGGTTTGTCATTAAATATGATTAATATAAAATATAAATAATGTAATATGGTTGGTGAAATGAATCTATAAATGGGATAAATGATGAGGCATGATGGTAAATTATTCATCTTTATTGTGGATCTTTGTATAAGATGTGGGGATGGTCATTGTGTTATAGTTTCTAGTGATGGTAATGTGAGGTAGTAGTAGTGTGGTGTTTTTTACTAGCTATAGAAGTTCTATTTGTTTATTTATGTCTTATGTTGGTCTTGTGTGAGTCTATAAATATACTTAAATATTATTATTTTTAGTTTTTTAATACATCCCACTTGAGTTAGATACCCTTCTCGAATCCCAACAAGCTCTGGGTACTAGGTTGTTTCCCCTAACATTCGGGTTGGTGAGGGAATGGATGCATGCCTACTCCCCCATCCCCACTCTCCCTTCTGGTTTTAGAATTATCTTTGATGTATTGAGGTGGGTAAGATCATACTTCTAAAGTATATAGTGAAATAGAAGACCCTAATGGTTATTTATGTGAAGGTACATTACGTATTAGAAAACCCTTTGAGTTATTGATGATGATTATAAACTAGGTGCACTATAAGTCCCTATGGTGTATTGAGATAATGATATGATGTAAGTAAAATAGTGGACTATAAGTGGTATTTATGGGATGGGATATTGTGGTGTTGATGTAAGGATATATATTAGAGGTTGTGCATGGTAGGTGGAGGGAATTAGGTTAATGTCCTTCATGATTTTGATTCCCAACAGTACTAGATTTGAGAAGTGTTGATGATATGTGATATGTGATAGAGGCTATTGGCTAATGATGATGTTATGGATAAGGTTTATGGTATGGTTGTAATATGAGATATAGTATTCTATGGAATAAATGTTAAAGATATTGGGAGAATATGACATTTGATATTAGGGTGTGATAGTGAAAAAAATAAGAAATTGGTTTTAGGGTGCCTTTCTATCATATTCATCTGATATTATTTTACTATGCATGATTATGATATTTAGTAATCAAGTCTTGGTGAGTATTTTCAATAGTTGACCTACTAGGTGCTTACTAGTTATGTTGTTTGTTCAATGATGTGTTATTATACTCCTTTAACTTTTTCATTGGAGGTATTGTGTATAATCATACTAAGGATACATATTATGATAAACCCCATATATATAAAAAATTCAAGATTCCTAGGATATTTTTTGTGACTAAGTTGGGTCATACTATCTTTGTGCTTGGTGTTTGTTGTGAAATCACTACCGTGGGGATTTATTTGGTATTTTTATCTTGGGGTTTTTATTTTTTTACGTGTTCATTATTTAAAGTATTATTGTTGATTTAAATTTATATATATATATATATATATATTATGATGTTGTTCAGTGTTATTCTTTTTTTATTATTGGTACATATGATGGTAATTCCTCTCATCCTTATTTTTTATACCCCTATTCTAGTCATCAACCCGGGGCCTGTAGGAGGTTGGATATGGGGGTCACTCTCATCTTTAATTTAATTCTAGGAAGAGTTTCCATTGAGGTTGTGTATTGAATTGACCCGGGTAACCCTCAAACGTGGTAACTGACCCATTCTGTTACATACCCGAAGGTTATTCCCGATCCTCGTGGGTTGTAGGCAAGCACCAATGCATCAAAAAACACAACAAAGGGAAAAATTTATCCCAACATGATCAAACACATTGCATATATGTATACACAAAATGAAAGGGAACGTGGAATACTAAAGGAATATATATACCATAATAGTCAAAAGACAGTAGAAAAGAACAATTAAAAAAGTAGTCAACGTTTCGAAAACAAGTCTAAATACATGGACTAAAACCAAAAACTACTCCATGAGATGGTGTGGATGAACTCCCTCCATCTCACCGCCAGCTACCCAAAACCAGCTAACACAAACCTCACCACCTCACTTCAGCGCCTTTCCCTCCCCAATATTGGAAGACATATGTCTACGTACCCCTAAGGAGGTGCACAAGGTGTGAGCTAACAGCCTCCATAGGATCCCACCCGGGTGTTCCATATCAAGCCTCTATATAACTATTCATGTATTCTTATTTTAAATATAACATGGAATGATAAGCAGTAATGAAATTTTATAGAAAACATGGGTAAACATTTCCCTTTTTCCTAGTTCTAAACAAAAGTAGGTACAAAATGTATATCAATTATAACTCAGAAATCCAATCAGTACAAAATAAAATAAGCAGTAGAGGCATAAGTACCAAGGAACACTATAGTTTAGAATAGAAGAATACTTATACCATAATAAATCATGTGCACAATCCAATTCCTATAACACATGCCTAGGAAGAAGAGGAATACCCCATGAGTAACCCCCCCCCCCCCCCGAAAATGCTAATAGTTGTCCCCTAGAACAATGGGACTAGGAAACCAAGGAAATACCCATGAGAAAACCTCCTAATAATCACAAAACATGGACGATGGACTCAAGATAAACCTTCCACCTAAGTACCCAAGGTAACCTAAGTGCTCATTTTCACAAATCAATTTCAATATTTTAAAAGTACCCATTTCATTTTCATTTATCAAAAATCATGGAAAAACATTTCTCTCAAAAACACCTTCTTAAACAAATGAAAATAGTCATTCCAATTTGATAAATCAACTTATAAATTAAGAGAAATTAGGCTAATTATCATAGGCTAGAGATGGAACCACCTACCTCAAAGCTCAAGTCACACATTCCCGTAATGGGATCCACCAACAATGAAAACCCAATGATGAAAACAAAGGCCCTAGAATATAATAAAAACATTAATATTGATATAAATTAGAAAAGAAGGGGTTGGTGGAAAGGGAAAACACCAAATACCTCAAGAACAGACATCCGCTGCACCACAACAAACCAAGGAATGGCCTCCATAATGAGATCTCCCAAAGGATCTAGAAGAATACACAAATATTCAAAAACTTAGGCCACCAGATCAGATAATGTTACCCTAGGGTGCCACCATTATCAAGAGAAACGAAGAATCAGAAATATTTCTTACCCAGAGAGATGCGCCACAACTATAATAAAAGATCCAATGTTGAATGGATCAATCTAGATGGAGCATAGTCTCCCAAAATAACCCGAGAAGATCTCTAGGTAGGGATCCAAGGGCCTAGAGAAAAGAACTGAAACCAAAATAGCCACTCGCCTATTTTAAAAACTACACGAGGGCCATTTGATGATGTGTAATACTATTACCTGCTGTGAAATCCATGGTGTTCTAGTATATTGAAAAATCCTTCACCTCGAATTAAAAATCCATTATTTTAAAATTTACGATGTGAAACCACTCTTCCCGAGGTGTAAACTTTCACAGCATGAATACCCTTTCATGACTTGTATCTAGTAATAGTTACACGGTGTGTAACCTAGTTATACAGTGTGAAAGACTTTTGAATCATGTAGAAAAAGCTGGTTAAATATGAAAGTACAACAAATATCTAACTTCACCATTTTAGGTATCTTACCAATTCCTTCCTAGTCCTTTACAGACGATGGAAAAAAGGAAAACCATGAAGAGGATAAAAAAATACCTGATAGATCAGTAATAGGATCTTACAAACTCCCCACTATAAATAATTTTTGTCCTCAATAAGTCATGTAAAAGATGTAATCCATGGAAAAATATGAGTTCACTGCTCCTTCATCAACGACTCGTGTTCCCAATTCTCATGATAATTTGATCCTTGTTTCCATAGAACCCTAACCAATGGAATAAAATTCCCACAAAATACTTTCACTTGAGAGTCAACAATCTCAATTGGTTTCTCCAAAATAGAAACATATGGCTCAAACTCAATTTCTTCCCAACTTAGAATGTGAGCGGGATCAGGATGGTATTTCCTGAGATGATACATGTGGAAAAAATCATGAATACCTATCATAAAAACCAACAATGCTAATCGATAAGCAGCCTATATGAGCTTATCAATGACCTCAAATGGTCTAACTAATCTTAGAGCCAACAGAAAAGAACAAATATCAATTCAAAAGGTCTAACATATCTTTGTCTCTAACTCAACGACACCCTCATGAGGAACTCATGGAAGGTACAACCATGTAATATATATGGATAATAGATATATGAATATTTTTCTTTGGTTTATGAGGATAAATGGGATAGAACCATTTAATTATTTTAAAAAAAGTATCATCACTCAAAATAAAAGATCACTTGAACCATATGCTTATTATATAAATAAAAGGTACTTGATTATATGTAATGAAAAGATAATAATTTATAGTAATGTTGATAAAGACCAAAAAAATAAAACTCATCTTTTTAATGAATTAAATAATCCTTTTCCATCTTTGAAGAATAGGTAATCACGACTAAATAAATGGTTAATAGATGAAAAAACATTGAAATTAAATGGGGGAATTGTCATAATGTGTTATCACTGTGTTGGATCTAGTGAGAAGAATATTCATTGGCTTATAAACAAGTATCAACAACATTGTTCAAATTATGAAACTAAATATGGTAAAAAAATATTCCATATTATTTTTATTGATCTATAATATTGATAAGTGAAGGTAATGATTATTAAACATAATCCAATGAGGGGAAACTCTAGAAATGGGAACCCATGAATTGGTATTCTATATTAGTGATTTTGGATGGATGTTATAAATACCGACTGGTATCCCATTTCTAGATATGGAAAATAAAATAAAACATTTAATTGAGATGACCAAGCATGTGAGTATATGAGATGTTCCGGAAAGTTGTAGTATTTTTTGTGAGGGTGTGGAAGTAATCTGAGTGGACCAATGTATCTCATTAATGTAGTGGGGATAGAAATTGTTTGAGGCAACATAAATGTGTGATTGGCAGTGTTATGATAATTGTGTAACTGGATATTCTTACTGCTCCTCAATGAGGTGTTCACGCTGTCTCCTAGGGACCAGACTTGTTTGGTTTGTCTGGGCATGCTAAGTAAGTGGTAAATGTGATCAATGAATCATCTTTATTATATTATGCATACTTTATGATCAATGGGTCATCTTTATTATATTATGATTCTGAAATCTTACACTATCGTATATTTTGTGTAGGCACATTGTGATATACATGGATAAAAACTAGATCACATTACCGAGGAACACACCTCAGTATGTTAAGGGTTTGAATGAGTTTTTAGATTTTGCGATTTCTAATCGATCCGTTGAAGGGAGAATAAGATGTACATGTCCTAAATGTAAATTTAGAACATGGTTGAAGAGAGATGAAGTTTATGAACATTTAATACTGAAGCAATTCCCTGGTCAATATTTGTGTTGGAATTGGCATGGAGAATCGAACAATACAGAAAGATTGAGCACTGATGTTAATCCACAGAATGAGGTCCCAAGTTCGTCAACAATGGAAAATGAAATGAAAAACCTCATAAATGATGCATTCAGCACTGCAAGACACCACTATCAGCATCAAAACATATCAGAACAACCAGAAGAGGGTGCTACAAATTGCAACGTGACAAGTGATGCTTTTGAGACTGTAACACAAGTAGATCAAGATTGGAACATATCATTGGATCCTCCTCTTGATTCTGTAGAGACAAATGTAACGGAAAACTTCACTGAGAAAAATGTGTTTCATGATTTAGTTGACGATGGAAATCAAGAGTTGTATGGTGGGTGTTTGAAATATTCAAAGCTTTCATTTCTGTTGAAGTTGTACCATATCAAATGTCTATGTGGAATTACAAATAAGGCAATGTTCATGATATTGGAATTGATTCGTGATGCATTTCCTAAAGCAAAAATCCCAGAATCTTTTTATGATATGAAAAAAGTTGTTAACAAGCTTGGTCTGAATTATATAAAAATACATGTGTGTCCCAATGATTGTATGCTTTATTGGGGAGAGGATTCAAGTAGACAGAACTGCAAGAAATGTTCTTCTTCTAGATGGCAGTCAAAGGGTGATGTTGGAAGTCTGACTGAACATAATTTCATGCAGAAGAAGAAAATGAACACACCTGCAAAGGTTTTGCGTTACTTTCCTTTGAAGCTGCGATTGCAAAGATTATTCATGTCATCAAAAACCGTTGAACACATGAAGTGGTATTCTGTAGATAATAACAATGATGGGTTAATGAGACATCCACGAGATTCCCAATCATGGAAGACATTTGATTCATTACATCCAGATTTCTCAGTTGATCCTAGGAATGTTCGATTGGGATTGGCTGCCGATGGATTCAACCCATTTGGGACTTTGAGTACAAGTTATAGCATTTGGCCAGTTGTTTTGATCCCTTATAATCTGCCTTCGTGGATGTGTATGCAACAATCATCTTTTATCATTTCAATGATTATTCCTGGAAAACAAATGCCTGGAAATGATATTGATGTATACTTGCAGCCTTTGATTGAAGAATTGTAGGAGTTATGGAGTAACGGTGTTGAGACATTTGATGTTTCTTCTAAAACAATGTTCAAAATGCATGCTGCTTTACTGTGGACCATTAGTGACTTCCCTGGGCTTGGGAATTTATCTGGTTGGAACACTTATACGGGTTTGGGTTGTCCCGTTTGTAACTTTGATTTTGAGCCCAAACGGCTACCTCACAGTAGAAAATGGTGCTTCTTATGCCATCAAAGATTTCTCGATGCATCTCATAGATTTCGACTGAACAAATCAAAATTTAATGGTTTCATTGATCGTAGACCACCTCCAAAGTTGTTAACCGGTTCTGAAATATTGACACAGCTTGAAAATGTTGAAACAGAATTTGGGAAGGTTCATCATTTGAATGATAGCGGAAAATGGTTCCGAAGTGCATCGTCAAGTGAAATCAGAACACAACAATGGAAGAAAAAAAGTATATTCTTCAAACTTTCGTATTGGGAATTTAATTTGTTGCGCCACAATCTTGATGTGATGCATATTGAGAAGAATGTCTGTGATAATTTGATTTTCACGTTACTTAATGAGCATGGAAAGTTGAAGGATTATCTTAATGCTCGCAAAGACTTACAAGTAATGAACATAAAACGCGATCTCTGGCCAGATGAGAATGAAAAGTATGCTCCGGCCATTTTCGCAATGAAAAATAGGGATAAAGATACGTTCCTTTGAATTTTAAAGAATGCGAAGGTATCTGATGGGTATTCGAGTAACATCTCGAGATGTGTTGACTTGAAGAATCGTAAGTTACATGGATTGAAAAGTCACGATTCACATATTTTGTTACAGCAGTTACTACCATTGGCATTACGTACATTATTACCTGAAAAAGTTACTGCTGTTGTACTCCAATTCTGCACATTTTTCAGGAAATTATGTGAGAAAGTTGTACATCCATTTCAGCTTGACAACCTCCAGTAGAGGTTTTTATTGACTCTTTGTGCAATGGAGATGATCTTTTCTCCATCGTTTTTTACTATCATGATGCATTTAACTGTGCATTTGGTTGAAGAAGCTAAATTAGGAGGCCCCGTTCATTATCGATGGATGTATCCAATTGAGAGGTATTTTATTTATATGTTTTCCAGTTAAGTAAACAATTTTTGACATTTAAATAAATGCATAATATTATTATTTTATTTCACAGATATCATGGGAATTTGAAATCATACATGAGAAATAAAACTCAACCAGAATGCTCTATTGCTGAAGGCTATTTGGCCGAGGAATGTCTTACCTTTTGTTCCAGGTATTTAGATGATATTGAGACAAGATTTAATCGAGTTGGACGTGTTGACGACACATCAACTCAATCTCAAATGCATCAAAAATCAAAAATATTTCCTGCTATTGGCCGATTAGTTGGGAGGACCTCAAATGTGACACTGACAGAATTGGAATTATTACAGACACATAGATATGTGCTGCTGAATAGTGAAATTGTAGATCCATTTATTGAAGAGTTGAGTATACAAACAAAGAGACGAATGAGAGGCCGAACACGAAATGAGAAAGATATAATGAAAGCTATGAATAAAGAGCTTGTAGAATGGTTTGCACGACGTGTAAGTTCATAAATATTGCAATAAATATGAATATTAGTTTGACACATACAATTTGTAAATCTATTAAATTATATTTCTTTTTTCAGATCATGAATACTGATACACGAGCAGACTTGTCAGAAGATTTGAAGTTTCTTGCTAGAGGTCCTATAAAGCAAGTTAGAAAGTTCGACGCTTATAATGTGAATGGCTTTAGATTTCGTACAGCCGATTGAGAAGTGGGTTTGAAAACACAGAATAGTGGTATATTTACATTTGCTGAAGTAGGATACTATGGAAATCTGCATGATATTATTGAATTAAAGTACCATGGACATTTTTCTGTTGTTTTATTCAAATGAAAATGGGTCGATATTATTAGAGGTGTTAAAAGAGATTCATTGCAATTTACTTCTGTGAACTTCTCTCGCTTGATGGATGTTGGTGATCGTGAAATGCATGATCCATATATCTTAGCATCGCAAGCAAAAATGGTATATTATGTGAATGATGTTGTGGATGAAGGCTGGAGTGTAGTTACTCACGTAATACAAAGAGATTTGTATGATATGGGTGATGAAGTGGAAGATTTGACCTCTGAAATTGAATGTCATCAACAACAGGAAGCAGAATTATTTGCCCATCATGATATTGAAAATATTAGTCTTGCAAGGATAAATGAAGTGGATGAAGCAATGGAGCAGGAAACCGACATGATTGAAGGGGAAAATGATTGTATGTACAATTATTCATTCATGTAGCAACCACTTGTTTCATTTCTGCAGTCATTCATTATCATTGTTATATATATTTTGTTTGTTAGTACTGGGAATCTATTATCATTTTTAAATTTTTTTTCTGCATAATTTTTTTGAAATATATTTTCTGAACTTAATTTTATTTGATTAAATGACAGGAATGCCAAGGAGGAAGCGGTATACTATTTCTTCTAGTTCTGCGATGGATGACAATCCATCTGGGTCACTCCCCACGACATCTGAGGCACCCACCCACGCACCATCTCCCCCTGCACCATCTCTCACACCATCAGAGGGCCTCCCATTAGAGGCTGAGTCGTCGACTCCCCCTACAGGTGCCTCATCAGTTGGGCGGCGACAAACCCCTTCCAGTTCATCCCGAACATACTGGAGGGTCACAGTCATAGGTATAAATTTTAATTAAATAAATTTATTGCATTTTGTTTATACTAATTGTTTGCTCATTGAAGATGAAAAAAATGAAACTGTGGAGAAACACATAAAAATCTCAGATGTTTGGAACTTGAATGGCCAAAAGATAGTCATGCCATTTGATTCTTATGGGGTCTCTACGGATGATGCTGCGGGGTTACTTGGCCAGATTATAGGTCAGTTGGTAGCGGAGCCCATTTCCCTTCCCATTTCATATGATGATTGGAGACATATGCCTCCAAATTGGAAAAATGAAGTTTTCAATTCTCAAATAAAGGTAATTTTATTACATTATGGTTTAATTGAATGTTATGTTACTAATATGTTCAAAATGAATTTCTATATACAGATGTTCTTCCACTTCACAGTTGCTGATGTGATAGCACGGAATTGGACTTTGAAAAATCTTGGTAAAAAATGGAAAGATTTCAAATGGAGATTGTGGTGTGATGTCAATGATACTTCGTTGACCTTGGAAAAATGTATGACAAGCTACCTAGTGGGGTACCGAAAGAGCAGTGGAAAGTTTTTGTCGACAGGCATCGTGATGAGAAGAAGATGGTATTGAAATATATATTATTATATTATCCTCATTTTACATTAATACATGTATATGAATAGGAGATGACATTGGATACATTACTGTTAAATTTCATTTTATTTATTTCAGGATCTCTCACGATAGAATGCATCAAATAGGGCGAAGCAAGTCATCCCTCACACGGCGGGCTCAAAAAGATTTTCTAGATACTGAATGTCATTGGTAATATTTTAAATAGTTAAAATATTTATAATACAATATTATCTATTTAATATATTGAATTTTTGATTTATCTTTGCTTAATACAGTCACAGAATTTAGGGCACGAAGCCTCCTGGACTGAACTGTGGTTGGATGTTCACAGAAAATCAGATGGATCTTTTGTTAATGAGCCTACCAAAGAAGTTGGGGTATGAAGTCAAATTTTTATTATAATAACTTATTATCAGTTTTCACTGTGTTAATATGTGTTGATATTTGATTTATAGGTAAAAATTAAATAACTATGGGATGTCAATCCTGGGCAGTCCTACTCAGTCTCCCAAGATGACCCGGTTGCTCAAGTCCTTGGGAAGGAGTATCCTGGTAGAGTGCGCGGAATGGGTTTGGAACCCGTACCATCTGAGGTCTTTAGCAGGCCATCAGGGATTCCAGCCGCATCTACTCCTGGTTATAGTCAGCCCATACCTGGAGATTCTCAGAGGGAGATTTCTTCTCTACGATCCACAATTCAAGACCAAGGGGCTCAGATATCCACTATGCAGAAAGCGTTGACTGATTTATATCAGCAGATGAGCAGATATGCCCCCAATGGTAGTGCACCGAGTGGTGGTGAGCAGGTAAATCATAAAAAATCAAAATCATTTAGTTTGCAAACTTTTATTGGTTTTAAGTTTAATTATAAATATGCAACAATATTTAATTTTCAATATAATGTTCTTACAGGTGGCAGCAGGAGATGGAGGTGGAGAGGGTGACGATGCATCATCGGACCATGAGTAGTATTGTTGATGTGTTGAACAAATATGGGAAAGGTTGGTTTGTATATATAACATGTGTGGTGTATGGAACCTTTAAAAAACCATTGGTCTTGGAGGAGCTTCAGTGGCTAACCTTGAATGATCACAATAACCTCAGGTGGTAAAGAGAATGATGTGTTTGTTTCATTGGTTAGATAATCTATGGTAATAGGCTCTTTGATGTTTCTGTTGTAAATTCAGCATTGGGAATTGGACTCATTAGGGTGTTGCATGTCCAAACAGACATGTTGAATGGATATCAGTAGATCAAGATGGTTTTTTGAGGTGATTTTCATGATCATTAATAGTTTTTATGAGGCACGTAACCACATCACATGAAAACCAATGCAACTCCCTTCCCATGAAGCTTCCCTCTTTTCTAACTTTTATTTTATGAACATATTGGGAGATTGTTAGATGACATTTCATATGATAAAAAAGAATAATCAGAGGGGTTTTACATGATTCATTGGGCTATTTGATGGGGCTTCACATGATCAGGAACAGATCACATGAATTGCATAACCCCTTTGCATGATGTTCCTAGGGTCATGTGATCATGAGCCTCATTGAAGTTCACATGGTCCTTGTGACCTAGGTGATTAATCTATATGTATACATGCTAGAATTTTATTTCCTTTGGGTATATATTAATACCTATGCTTTGGAAATTTCTTTGTTCCTAAAATATACAATGCTCATTTGGCTAGCGTCAAAAAATGCCCCCCCCCCACCACAAAAGTGATGTTTGAAGGAACAAGGACTCAGTTATGAGGTAGGAAATGACTTCATGAGTCTCTTATGCTTTCTCTGGTTGGAATTCAAAACATCTTTTGGTCTTCTATAAGTCCATTCATATTCCTTGAGGTTCCCTATAAATAGGGGGTGAGAGGCTGGTCATTTGACCGGTGACATGAAGCTCCATAGCTCTCAAAAACTCCTCTCTCGTGCGATTGTTTTGCAAGACAACTTTGCATGACCTTATCACAAGAACCATACAAGAGACCTAATCATGTGATCATGTCACTTGACCTATTTGTGTGATCACTTTGTCTAAATATCTCACTTAATCAATCCGTGAACTAATCAATGGTAATTTATTTGAACTTTGATGCACACCCTTGGCCATTAGTCTATCTTATGTGATTCGGTTGTCTCTTGAGGATTTTTTCATGATCTACTAATCTTTATGTGATTCATGTGACCTTCACATGGTAACATGATTATATGTATTAAGAAAAATCATGTGATCAAAAGATGTTTTATGGGTTATGTGATTTTCGTGACCTAGAATGGATCATGTGGTCCACGTAATGTTTTCCATGTTATGCACTTATTTTGTTTGATTAGCACAACTGATTCTCTCTTAATGGTTACATATCTTCTAATATATTCTCTATTCTCTTTAAATATGTCCTCTATTTCTCAAATGTCTTCTTATGTGGTAGACTGGAGAGACCTTATTTCCTGGAACCATAATGCCAATCATCGATACAAAGTATTTTATAACAATGATGTTTTAAAGGTTCTTATTCTGACTGAACATCAAAATTATCCTCTATTGAACAGACTACCTTTATATAGATTTGGACATCAGGATGATAGTTCTATTCTTCACCTGAATACAACCTTTAGTCTCACATGATGTCACTCTCTGTTGACTATATTAAAATGATAGTTTCTGAGGATAGTCAGTTAATTGTGGCACCGTTCTTAGGGAAATATTATACATTTAAAAATTCACCATGGTTTCATATATTCATGATCTCACTCATCAATTGATTTCTCATATTTACTCAAACATGCTCATCTTCTCTCTAGAAAACCAAAAAAGTGTCTTGAGCTGAAAGTGTGATTTTCACCCTAGTGGTAATTTCTCTGATGAATGGGCATGGCCATTTTGGGTTAGGTAGATCTGCACAAAATTTCCCTATCAATTGCATGCTATTCATCATTACGAGGAGACATATATTTTTTAGTTTATCATGTACCATAAACCATAATTCCATAGTGATTTGATTAGTTGATGGTTTCTAGGAACCAAAACTATTTATCTAGCCCATGGTGAGGTAGAAATTGGCCTATGAAATATTTTTAAGCTTGGGGGAATACTTCTATTAGTGGAAACATATGATGAATTCCTTCCCGTTGAGAATGTTTGGGATGGAAATAAATAGACTCAGACCTTAGCAGGCGACATTCTTTCCATTGTAAAGGAGAGGTAGAAAAAGGATTTGTACTTGCATTTGATTATTTAATTCAATGATTGGATTAATATCTTCTTTTATGGAAGTGGGGCTTAGACATCTATCGTACGCCCTCATCTATGCCCTTCTCGACAAGTTTGGAATGTCATGGGATCATTTTGCGCTACTCTAGAAGCTAGAGAGTATGCCTCATGGGGCTACCAGGTGAGACTACATGTATCCCTAAGTCTTTGGTTAGCAGGATACTTGGCCATGTTTTTAAATGGAGGGCTCTTCTCTATTGGGGATTCACATTTGGGAATCTGGGTCTTCATGTTGGTTATAGAAGCATGAATGGTAGAAGGGAAACCTCTCAACCTATCCATTCCAAAACTTTCTTATTTTTATCAGCATCATGGCCATTTTCAACAGGGTAATATACCTTATCAAATTAGTGACCCTTTTAAATTATTATTTTGTTGGATAGGTGGTCATTTTTAGCATTATAAGCATCAGAATACTACCAAAATTCCTAATGCTCTATTCTGTCCCAGGATGCTAAATGTCTCTGGGGTTGAGGTGATGTATTTAGGTGATGAAAAGGTTATGAAATGATGTTTCCCATATTAGTAGTGATAGTTGATATATCATGCCTAGTTGTTTGAGAATCCCATATGTCTTTCTATAGAAGTTGATATGTGGTATGTTAATGCATGGCCCCTTTGATGTTATTAAATGATGTTTCGCATATTAGTTACAAGAGGAATTGTCCATGTAATTGTTATTAAGAATTTTATTTTTCTTAGAATTCTTGTTTGGTTTGTTTTTCAGGGCAGTGGTGCAGTATAAGCAGAAATGCTATTTTTTTTTTTTGGGTCAGCATTTCGCGGTGGTTTTAACTGCCGCTAAAGTTTTACCACTTATACATTTAGCGGTGGTTTAAACCACCGCTAAATGTAATCGGCAATACACTTAACGGCAGTTAAAACTGCCGCGAAATCACACCGGGATTTGCGGCGGTTTTAACCGTCGCTACGCAGGCGCATGACACGCCTGAATTTCGCGGCGATTATAACCGCCGCTAATTAAATATCCCGTAAAACCGCCGCTAAATTTACCAAAAACTGCCGCGAAATGAGGTACTACGACGCTTTTCTTTGATCGTCGCGAAATGCATAAAACCGCCGCTAATAGATTGTCGACGCACAGTTTAGCGGCGGTTTCTGTAAACCGCCGCCAAACCATATAGCGGCGGTTAAAACCGCCGCTAAGAGGAGGTTTTCTTGTAGTGAAAGTTTTCAAGAGTTAAGATAAATATTTAACTAGTAGAACTCATGTTCTTTGTATCAAAAGGACATTTTCTCATTATATACGAAACTACTTAATCCATAATGTGTCTTCAACATCTCTCAAAAATTACACAAACAGAAAGATATTCTAGATAAATCATATAATACTTCTTTTCATAGCCTAAGGAAATAGAAGCATAAGATAGGGATGAGCTCAGATGGTCAGTAAGGGTAACATAAGCGATGATAATCGAAAATCATAAGTGAACATAAGATGAGCATATGAGGATGATCAAGATACAAGTAAATTCATACCCCACAAAGCATAAATCAAAAAACATGGCGTAATACTTGGCATAAAATAAGATATGAATCAAAAGAGTGAGACAATAAACATTAGTCATGAGAGCATAACATAATCAGAAGAATAAACATAAAATTACAACATCATTCAACTGTGGCACAAACATTAGCATAGGGAAACATTACTTTTGTGAGTCACACCATCAGTGCCCATGCTTATGAGCAATTAAAATGTACCTGTGAATACTGTTTTCATGAGATATAAATCTTTAACTAATGCATTGAAGGGAAATATAGGCTTCCACCAGTCATTCATCCATACTTACATGTGTCACTTGAAATCGTTCATTTATCGTGTCATAAAGAACTTGTGGGATGAAAATGGGTTTAATTCCTCAAATCAAAAATAACTCATAGAAAGAAAACGAGTTTCACTCAACACGTCATGAAAAAACCTATGGAAATAAAATGGTATAATGTTGAGTCAACAATTTTCTCAATCGATCAAATGAATCAAAAATAGGATATTTATAGAGGAAAGGTATTGAAAAAATTACGATCATACACCGAAGACGAATAGACAAGACAAAGGTCATGATGGATCATTCCACCAAAAGAGGGGTCGTTACATAAGTCGTCTAAAGAAAGAATACAGATGGTTATATTTGAAGAATATCATCGATCAAGCATAAGATATTTCAAAGGACATTAACTTAGATGAGAAATATTTTTTAGAAGTTTTAGAAAAATCACTTTGGAAATAAGAAATATCATTGATCTTTTGAAATCATTTTAAAAGATATATTTTATAGATCCATCCAATGGCCCGAAAGATAGAGAGAAAGCTTCATATAAAATGGCAAATAGCAGAAAGATGTTTTCACATATAAATGTTAAAAAGAAGCTTTTCACATTTTGACAAAACAACTCATATAGAAAATGTTAAAAATTTCTTTAAAATTTTTAAAAGAAGGTCAGGTGGTAGAAAATGATCGTGATCAATTATTAAGGCATAGATAAGGACATATGCAAAAGCATCCAATGAATGTGAACATGGAAAAAGAGAGCTTCCCAACCGAGAAGAAGAGATAGGGTCGATTGACTTACAAGAAACACTTCAGGTGAAATATGAGTCAAGGAGAAATGAAATTTTGAGGGGACTTGTAGAACCCCATGAATATCCAAAGAAAGTGATTAGGGTTTTTCAAAAGAATAAAAATTCCCCATATGGATTATCTTTCAAAAATAATATTGATTTGAAAATAAGATTTGGAATCAAAACTCTTGCGATTTGAGTAACATTTTATTCAAAACCCCTTTCAACTTTGATATCTTTTGAATTGAAGATCGTTTAAAGAAAGTAGACAATTTGGCTCTTCAAACCCAATGAATTACATGAATATGGTAAAAGACATTCTTTAGGCAGTAATCACGTCATATCAAAGATGTCAAAGATATCATAGTGCACAACATGAAATGTGTCTCAAGAAGTTAAATTTGAGACAGTGAACCTCTTACCTTACTTCCTGACTTCCACTAAAGCACTTGAACCTCCTGTATAACAAAAATAAATATCTTAATCACATATTTGAAAACCTTATTCATATCCACAACTCATTATAAGCTTCATTAATAATTATTCTCTACATATATGTTAGTTATTGCCTATTTTCAATATCGAGTGTGGGTAATCTTGATCGTTTTTAACTAATTTCGTAAAAGCGATGTTCTTTTTTCTTTTCACAAAATTCATCATTCTCAAATCATACAAGATACTAGAATTGATGCTTTATAATTATTTATAATGTTACAATTTTATTCTATGGGATTTTTGGTTATGATCTTTAATGATGAATTCAGGGATGAGCATGTTTCGATGATTCTTAACGAATGAAAGGTGTTCTCTTAAATAATGAGTTAAATTTTTATATTACCATTCCAAAACCAAAAACTCAATAGTTACTTATTTATATCATATATTATCATCAATTAAATTCTCATAGTCATCCATGATATAAATTCATAGCATTGTTCAAGTAGATTGTTTAACCGACTCAAACATGAAAATATTATGAGTAATGGATGATTATACGGTGGTTTAGTTGTAATATCATTATGTCAGAAGCATAATGATCTTATTTAGTGTTTATTAATATAATATATCAGAATTGGAAGGAAGTAGAATAAGTAATGAATGTGAAAATATTACATAATATGAAAAAGAAGATTTTCCTCTTAGCACACTAATTTTAAACAATTGAATTAATGATGATCATGTGTTGATCATATCATTAATAGATTCTCCAATTTGTCATACCAAAACCTTAATGGTGTCATAAACATCATATCCATTAAACACATTCTTAGGACCAGCCATGAAAGGCGGTGATAAAAAACAGAATGTATCATTCCATGGAGGTGGTAGTTTCCACACACGCATTGATAACGATTTCATTTTCATAGAACAGGAGAAATTAGTAATATGGTTTATCATTCAGAATCTTAAGTTATAAATATCATAATTATATATTAAATTCTCTTTTTAGACCAGCCATGATAAGCGTTGAAGAAAAATGAACATGTTGCTTCGTGGAGACGATAGTATGCACATACGCACAAATCACAATTTCATTTTTCGTAAGGGAAAAGGAGAAAGGTGGTTAATGGTTATTCCCTTAGCATAATAGCATTCATTATATAACCAATACTGATGTCATCGCATAGGGATTTGAAAATTAGAATTGTAAAAGTAAGATAGAAAGGAAAGAGGTCGAGTAAAAAGGGATTACTCACGTTGATCACTTTGAGATTTTTTTGGAAGATCCCTCAGAAATGGAGAGTTGAGGCTAGAATCTTCTAACCAGAAGCTAATAGAAGCAAGGATGAGAAGGGGAAAAAGGGCAGGATTTCAAGAGGAGGCCGAATTTTAGGAGTGGTGTCAATAGGGTGGTAATAGACTCCTTTTATAAGTGGAAAGGGATAGTTTTTTCGTAAATACTCATAACTTTTTAATAATGAGAAGTCGCTCTCAAGACAAATCGCTCCAAAATTAAGAAATAATAGCGTGAGGAAGAGAAAAGGTCAAGCAAGACCTCAAACACACGTTAGCACATATGCTTTTAACATGTTTTATCCTTTTGCACAAGGTTAAACCCTTTTAACCCAAATTTACTTATTGTGGTAACTAGTTTTTACCTAATTAATTTATCCTTTATGCATAAAAATAAAATGGTCCTTATTGAATAATTTGAATCTACTGGTTCCAAATTTTAAATCCATTTTATTTTATTCAATTTCTAAAAGTGATAAATTTTAATTTTAAAATACTAATTGTATAATGTATGAAAACAGTTTTAGAGAAAAATGTAACTTAAGCTCTAAAATATCAAACATAGGTGTGTAAATTAAACTTGATATTTTAAAGTGTAAAATGTTACTTATAAGACATATATTTGTTCATGAAAAAGGTTTCACAAATTTATATATACCAATAATGTCAAAAATCAGGGTACTTGTAAAACAGTATATTACACTATTCGCCTTAAAATCAGTCTTCCCATAAAAATCTCTAAAATTCATCTTAAGCTGATATTGACATGATAAGCTCAAAAATGAAGTTGATTTTATCAAATTCAAATTCTAAAAATTTGGGATTTAACTTTTAAATAAAAGGATGAGATATAATGAAAAACTCTTTATAAGAAAATAGTTTTTTTTAGAATATTAATCTATCTCATTCATGTTTCTTATCATTTACTAATTAAATGGTATTGACCAATTATTCATATCAATTATATTTTATCAACATTAATCACAAGTTTCTTGAAATAGAAATGTATATCGCATAAAAAGACAATATTTAGAAAGCAGCAGCTCAAAACTTCGATATAGAAAAGCAACAAGGAAGAAGATAAGGGAGGACAATCCAAATATGCTCAACCACTGGAAGTCTCGGGGATACAAAGAAATTGAGGTCATCTCAGCACCAACCCGCAAAGGTTCATATCTCATGAGAGACAATGAATGCTCCGAAAGGTCCATGAAATCTGAAGTCGATAGCCCGGTTGTATGTTGCATCTCAAAGGTAACTCATGGGTGCCTGAGAAGTCAAAAGCCTCGGAGTGTTCAATCTACTCAACTTTTCTTTCATGCCAACATTAGAATCTACTGAGGGGAACTCACTCTTCATTGAGGTACACACAACAATTGAGGGAGTACTGCACCTTATTGTCCATTATCACTGATACCGTGTCGTCGTTCTAGAAACTCGTATAAGAATTTGTGCTTTGCCCAAGAATAGATCCTAGTCAAAGGGGTACTGACTCCTACCATCATAATAATCCAAATACATTGTAAAGGAGAGAACCCAAAACATAGGAAAGAGTCCCACTCTGCGCAGCCCAGCTGTAGAAGGATAATCAACGCACAGCTCCAAGAATCCAAACAATCCAAATCCAGTAACCCATGAAATCTCTTTGGAACTATAGTGGAGGATCCCACGCCCTTGGTGGGTAGGAGGATACCAACTCTAGTGAAGGATGTCGTGCTCTGTCTGAGCTCTTTAGACAGGGGGATATCGACTCCACAGATATAGGATCTTGCACCCCGTATATGTGTGGGGAATACCGACCCTGTCTAATCCACAGGTAGAGGATCTTATGCCCTGAGCAATATACAACAAATGGGGGGTTATTGGCCCTACCTGAGGATGGAGGGGAAACCCACACCCTAACACAACCATGCCACCAGAGAGTGTTTCCAACCCCAGGAAAACTATGATCATCACACCCAAATCCAATCGTCGGCCATACGGAGCTAAAGAGGCTAAATCGATCATATCGTCTTACGTCTCACCTCTGATGTCAAAGAGAACCACATCAGCATGTTCTACGTGGAAGAACACTCAGGACAGAGTGTTCACGCATCCAAATATGAGACCCGAGTAAGGAGATACGAGAAACCATTGAGGATGGAACGGTACACGACATGTACAATGGGGGTACACCCAAGTAAGGAGATACAAGAAACCACTGAGGATGGAATAGTACACGACATGCACTATGGTGGTACACCCGAGTAAGGAGATACAAGAAACCATTAAGGAACAATACATGGCATGAACTATGTGGGTACATGACGTGTAACCCCACTAGGGAAGTCTCGGCATGTGATGTCATTCACATTGCATGTAAAACAAGACGATACAAAGTGTATTATTATGAACATTGTGTGTGATACCAATTGTGAACTTGGCGTGTATCACAAATACTCGAGTTTGCATTGTCCAAAGGTACACAACATGTCCAAGCGTGGTACACAAAGTGTAACGCCCACTGAAGAACTCAGTGTGTGCCACCAATTCACATGTGTAGTCCCTAACTACACGGAGTGTGGACCATGTTAACACTTCAAGCATGTATTGCCACCCAGGTCATGTCGTGTAGGCCATACATGGCGTGTATCCTGGCTATAAGCCATATGGTTAGGCGTGTACTCAGTCGCCCCACACAGCGTGTAAACCTTATAACACGATGTGTGATATTTATAATCACCCGAAACTCTAGTGTCGCAACCATGGTGTACACGGTGTGTGATATTTATAATCACTTGAAACTCTAGTGTCGCAACCATGGTGTACACGGTGTGTGTTATTCTAGACTACACTGTGTAGTCGAGTTCTTTGCCCAGAATTCCAAATCAGCTGAATTTTCTCACTATCACCGCCTGAAACCGCTTCCAGTCATGTATCACACCATCCACCAACATCCAAGGCCACCAAGGATGCAGGGGTCGAAGGTCACCAACCCAAATTTTGAGGAACTATAGCATCTCTAACCAACTATAACAAAGCTGACCAACGACACCGACAAAGCACTGTAGCAATATATAACATGTCACTATAGCTCCACGGACTTATTGTCATCGACATTGTAGCAGCTTGGACTTGAGTGGTCGCAACACTATAGCAGTGCGGACTTCCAACCACCGGACATTGTAGCACAGTGAACAAACTTTATGGTTGGGGGCATAGTGTTTTGTCTTCTTTATTAGCTCATTCGAGCTAGGGTTTTCTGTGTGTGTGGGACTCTGAAAAATCTCTCTGTAAATCTGCTCCCGGTTATAGTGAATTGCTTTGCCTCTTCATAGACATAGAGGTCATTTCTCGAACCACGTAGATCATTGTCTATGTTCTTCTTCTTCTTCTTCTTTTGTTACTGTCTTTTCTTCATCTGCAAACCTTTGTCACTGTGACTCCTGACATTTTCGCAAAATCTTCCTTCACCCATGGATTCGACACATTCTTGTCACACCAAAACCCTCGTCTTGTCGCCCGAGATTCGTCCACCATCGATGTCATGTCCAGATCGAGTACTATCATTGTCGAACGTCATCACCTCACACTTCTGATCACCCCATGGTCAAACCACCTACCCAAGCAAAGGCTGGTGGCAATAATTCAACGCACAAAGGGGAAACGAAGAAAGATGGACAACGCAAATAATGACCAACTGATAATCCAAACGTTACGTGCACTACAAAGAACGCATGTACAATAAGTCCCAAGGGAAGAAATGTGATGGAAAAATCAATGGATATCCTCATGGAGAATATCCATGCCAAAGAAGATTCGAGCTTAGAATAACTTCTAAAGGTTGATCACAATAATAACAAACATTAGGAAAATTCATAATAATCAAAAGGGCAACAACAAATAATCATATAGGATTTCCAATAATCAATCAACATGAAGAACAAAGCAGGAATCCAAAAGAAGACCCACCTCATGGCACAACGGTCATCGCTTCAATCCATTGTCAAAGTCAATGCCTCATTCATCATCATCATGCAATCCTATCTATCTATGTTTAGAACTTTCAAAGCCAAGACATCTTATGTCATACACATCCTTTTAATACTTCAAAGCATTTTTCCCTCTTGTAAGGTAAAAGCAAAATAACTCATATGGTGTGAATTACTCTAAAATCTATAATTTCTCCTCTTATTTGAAAACATTTCTCAAATTACAATATCAATCGATGAAATTATTATCGTTAAAATTTCTCTTCTCAAGCATAAAGGATAAATTTGAGTTTGTGTTCAATGTCATGAGCATCTAAAACAAAGTATGTTGCTTTATTAGTATCATGTATAGTATTATTCAATGCGATCTTTTATTGAATATACTCCCACTAAAATAATAACTTTCACAATTATAAATTTAGTGGGCCAAGATTCATACTTCCACATTCTAACTCAACTAAGCAAGTCTCTTTAAGCATGTATATTTAGGCAAACTCTTGTTAATTGTATCTAACACAACTTTTAGATTATTGACACAAGATAGATTAATGATGCTTAATTAAGGATGATCCATCAATTTATCGATCAAGGTCTTGACAAATATGACTCTTATTAGAAGGCATCTAATACTTTGATATTTTATGAAGGATTTTATATTTATTCTCACCATTAACATTACATGTATCACAGACATACCTTACATGATTATATTCAGAGTATGGTACGTATCTTATACATAATGCATTTTATAATTACATACTTCATTTCTCATTGTATCACATACAATGATCAAGACTTTGATCACATTACATAGAATAAATACTTTATTACGATTCCAAATTTCGAATTCATTTTATCAAATATAAACACTAAATATAAAAATTTTAACTTTTAAATAAAAATACAACACAACGAAAAAGAATTATTTAAAATCAAAAAATATATATATTTTTTCCTTTTATTTCTTATCATTAGTTACTTATACAAGTCAAATATATCATTTCCATATTAACAATTTTAATATATCCTCAAAAACCATATACATGACCAATGGTCAAATAACGTTTATATTACACTTTCATTCCTACATATACATTGATACAAAAATCTAAGGTATTAAAAAAAATACGATAAATTTTTCCCTACAAATTATAACATGCCAAATAATCAATTTTGACATTAGGCATTTTTGTTAAACATAAATATATAAATATGAACTCATTGTATTCAAGAATATTTACATAAATAAATATATGAATATAAACATTTTATAAGTCATAGAATATATATATATTATTAACCGTCAATATGAACATTAAAGATTCCAAACAGTTAGATTTCACGAACATTTCATAAAATATAATATAAATACTAAGATGCACAGGCCATCAATAGTGAAGTCATTTATAATAACTCATAAACATTAAAAACGACCGAGGGAATTGCAAATTACAAAAAAAAAAAAAAAAAAAACTTGGAGATGCCTACAATGTAGGCAGGAAGACTCGAACACTACATAAATATTATATGAACATTTCCTATTATAAAAATATAAGATTGGTGAACAATTAACAAATTTATTTTCATTTACAAGAAATAAAAAATATATAGGCGTCATAATCTGATTTATTTGAATCGTATAATACAACTCACTTTGAAGCCTTGATGTAGGATGAAGTCGAACATGATAACTTGATATCATATGATACAACATATGGATATCATACTATACTATGATTTTCCTAAAATTTTAGACTTGAACATATCATACAATGCAGTATGGTGTGTCAAATGTCATGCTATATGACATGCAAACTCGTCCAATGAGTTGCAGACATGTCAGTTTGTACCTTACAATACTCGTAAAATACATTATCACATTTCTTCATATTTCTCATTAATATATTAATCCAATTCTTTATCAATAAGTCTCGGATGCACTGTTAGATGTTATTTAATCTTATATCAAATGTTGCATAGAACCAACAAAACTGAAACAATATCAATCAAAACAAAAAAAAAATGACTAATAACATAGCAAATTAATGTTCAGTCTCTATTGATCTACCTTCAATCAATAGATTCGTGCATCATTGAGTAGTTCACCATGTAAATCTCATATCTAATCCAAATGATTTTTCAACCAAACAATATCAATCAAAACAAAAAAAAATGACTAAAATGAACATAGCAAATTAATGTTCAGTCTCTATTGATCTACCTTCAATCAATAGATTCGTGCATCATTGAGTAGTTCACCATGTAAATCTCATATCTAATCCAAATGACTTTTCAACCAACCGCCCACGGTGTGCTCATACCTCTCAAAATGGCGGACAAGGGGTGAGTAACCAATGAAATTCTTCGATAATTAATGAGTAATGTGGAATGAAGTTTAACCAACTCTTGCCTTGAAAGAATAAGACAACATCAAAGGGATTAAAATATTTTCAAAGCATTATATAATTAGGAAGTCACGTGGTGAACTATTTAACATATCACCACCAACCCTCAAGCTTATATATGTATGTTCAACTCCATAATGATCGATTCAACGTATCTGTAACACTTCCATCACATCACATGATGATGTGCAAACATATCAATGATCGATGTTTCACAAAATTATATGAATGTCGAGCTTCATAATGAAAGTTACTTGTTGATGTTTCACAAAGTTTTCCTTTTAATTGCCGAATGTCGAGTAAGACTAACTTCATCATACTAAACAATTAAAACCATTTTTACTGTTACAAATTTAGCATTTCACAAAATGCTAGTAAAACTTGAAATCGGTAGAGTACTTGTAATGACATAATCTGAGCATTAAAATCCATCCAATATAGACAGCTACCAACTGCAAAAAAAAAAAAAAAAAAAAACTATAATTGAAGAAAGGCAAGGGGAAGCACCTGCATTAATATACACAGCCGAAAGCCGAACTGTAGTCATTCCCCCCGACAAACCCACCTGGGTTTTTTCTATTTTTTTGTCCCGAGAACCTATCCACGGCTACTCCCTGCCAATGGACAAAGCAGTTTCGTGTTACCAGAACCCAAGTTCCGGAGGATTACATCAAAAAGTTACCTCTGGGAAAGCCTCGATTCTGGCTTTTGTGACTTCTGTCATGGGATACCGATGGAATCTTCGAGATGATCATAGAGCTCTGCAAACCTTCTAACAGCTGCCAGCCATTCAGCTAAATTACTTTTGGAAAATTAAAGAAAAAACTCTCCCCTCCCAGCATTTAAACAAGAAAGAAAATCATCTCATCTGTGCACATAATAATCTCAACGCTTACTCTTGATGTCGGCTGGATTCTGCGATTGGATCTGCGCAAATCAGACATCGATTTACCACTGTTGCCTGTAAAAACTTTGTCTTCCTCACGGTTTCCTCTATCAGTGGATTCGGATGTGGAACCGTTCTTGGGGGATGGGGCGTCTGAAGGACAGCCAGATGAAGAAAACAATACATGGCCCTCGCCACCTCCCTTCGTGTCAGCCAAGGACCCAAATTCTGTCAGGGTCTTCTTCCTCACTACACCCTCTCCATGGCTATCGGATTCCAACACTTTCACTGCATCACTTGTTACAGTGCCATTCAGTATATTATTTTTACCCCTAAAAGCATTTTGACCTTTGCCAGACTTGGGTTTGGATTCTGCCAGCCTTTTGCCCCTGATATCAAATCTAGAGGCACTGCGGGATCCCGAACCTGAAGGCACTAACATCTTTGCAAGTTTAGTTGAATCACTCAACTGAATAGATTTGTTACTCTGACCAGCCACATAATGTTTGCTCACATCCATAAATTTTCGCTTTTTTCCAGGCTTGGGAATGCCAAAAATCACGCCCGTGCCTTCCTTTTGTTGACCAGATTGTGCTGTTTTGAGTCTATTAGACTTGATGCCATCCCTGGAAGCTTTGCCTGCATCAAATGCTTTCTCATTTGCAGATAAAGGGAGTACTTTCGACTTTCCAGGTTTCCCTGATTCACCAAAAGTGTTGTCTACAGGACCAGACAATCTTGGCCTTTTTTCCTGGTGCACAACCTAAAAAACAGGTTTAATTAATTTATTTACTTGACTAGACTTGATAAAACCACATAATATCACAGAAATGCATTTCAGAAATTGTTAGAAGGCTAAACAAGAGCAGTCAAACATAACACCTCATACAAAGAATTATGACTTTCTCTTGAGCGCCATTCGATCCATTCTCCATCCTTCCAAACAAGAGATGGCCGAAGATGCCAAGCTCTAGCAACCAATGTTTGCTCATGGGCTGCAAAATTTTTATTACTAATTCAATAAATGAAATAGATTCAATAAATAGCACTCATTTACAAGTACCTGGAAATGTAACACTAAAAGAAGTTTCATCTTTCTCATCCCTTTCAGCAATAAATCCTTCCCACCAACTGGTACACGAAAAGTTATTTGATCAGTCAACTGCTGAAACAAAAATTTCTCAAATCTAACTTCATAAACTAACAAGACTGATCCATCAAATTGCTTTTCTCAATTCCATTTGTAAAAAGTTCCAGTATTTTATGCCTTCAGGAAAAAGAAATGTGACTGCCTAACAGTAATATTTGTTCTTGCTTACGTTGTGTTTGATAGCATTCATTGAAAAGTGTTTACACCACTTATCACTTCTGATAAGCAGTTTGAAAAAATAAGGGGTGTTTGTTCTGTGACTGAAAAAATGCTTGCACTTGAATTCATGAAGAAGGCCACCTAAATAAGTGGAAGAAAAAAAAAACCCAATAAGAGCTCCAGAAACAGAGTAATTGTAATAATTTATAAGTATTATAAACACTTTTCAATAAGCGTTGTCCAACATATAACCTTGGCGGTTCAGCTGAGTAGCTTTTCAGTTCATGCCTGGCAGTATCACTAACTTGCTAGACAGGATGGATAACTAGGACTAGACATGCCAAACTAATAGGATAATATGTGCCTATTTGCAAATAAAATCAGCAAGCTCTCTTCAAATAGGCATCATTAGGACATATTACATCCAACTTAAAGAAAAAGATGTCTTATAGCCCATTTGACAGCATTTATTGAAAACTAACACTTAGCACTTATGATAAGTGTTTCTGTATAAGCAGTTCCAGATTGCTTATCAAAAAGGTGTTTTTCTGCCACTTACATAGGTGGTTTGTCTTGTAGAATTTAAGTGTTTTTTTCAAAGCTGCTTCTCATAATCAATAAGTTCTATAAGCAGTTTTCAGCAAGTGATATCAAACGGATCCTTATTGTTACTCCAAAGCAGTGAATTCTCATCAAATAGAATGCTTACCAATCTCTCATCCATGCATCAACCTTATCTCCAACAGACCAGTTATAATCCCCCATAGCTTCTCTCTGTCTCTTCCTCGTACGTTCAACTTGTTTAGCAGACACCGGACGAGCACAACGAACTCTAGGAGCTTTGTCCCCTTCACTTTGAAGGGCCACCCATTCCTTCAGCTGCCCCAACCCTGGCATAATGAAACTAAAAATTAATGGATCATTAGAGAAGTCCTAAATTACCTCAAGCATGCACTTAATGTCTAAAAGTTGACTCAGATGTAAGTCTCAAACCCTGAATACGGAAAAAGATATACTGGAAAATCTGCACCGTCAAATACCAACTCAATCTGCAAGCATAACTCACCTATTTAACAACACCTATAAATGTTTACACTTGACAACATTTGATATCTTCAAAATAAAATAACCAGTTTATAAGCTAATGTTCCTAGTGTCCTACCAGAACTGTGTCAAGTGAAGAAGAAATAGAAATGAAATGAGGAGACATCTCAGCTTCAGGGTTCACTGTTTAGATTCCATTTACATCAAGCAATAAAGTAGAATTAAACAAGGTAACATACCATCATCTGATGAGAGTTCTGTAAAACAAACATATGCTTTTCCATCTTCCAAGCTCAATACCTTGGCTAAGAACCACGCAGCTTTATAATCATGTCCATCTAAAAAAACCTGAAGGAAATAGCACAATTACAAGTCGAGAACTGCCGCATACATCGCAACCAAAAAGGAAATCAAACTTAGTTTCATCTTACAAATGGAAGACTAAGCCTCCAAACAACAATAATATGATTAGGACAAATCATAAATCACATTATCAACCTCCACAAGGGACTCCACTTTGATGCCATCATCTTTTGAAGTCTTTACTGCATGTTGATCCTCAGTTGGAGCACAGAGGGTGGCAGGTCTTGATCCAAACTCTGATTCTGGAAGAACCTCAACTGCTTTGTCCATGTCAGGATTTTTACATAGATCTCCTCCTCCCAACTCCCCTTCACTGTTCGTGACAGAACCCAAAATTCCACCAACCATACTTAAATTCTCCTCAGTTGAATCTTTGTAAGCATCCTTTGGAGATGATGACTTCTGATGATTTGTCTCCACAGATCTCTCAGAGCACCCACCAAATTTATGCAGATCTTTGTCAATGTTATCAAGGTTTGGTTCATCTACTTTCTTATGGTTTGAATTCAATAGTGAATCAAACGATGCTTGGGGCAATTTCCAACACCCTTCTGGACCTGCTTCCACTAGCTGCCTCAGACCCAAAGGCTCACCCATGGTAACAACTTTTCCAGCTTGTGATACAGCTTCTGCCACCAGCACAGCAGCTTTTACTAACGCGTCAAAGTTTTCAGCTTGCTTTGAGGCAGCCGAAGCTGCATCAACCCTCTTCATAGCAGTTGTCCTTGCAGCCATGACGATTGAGGTGGCACCGCTAGCTCTTTCATAATGGGAACTCTCGTTGTTAGACGCAGCCAAAGCTTCATCAGCCATCAACTTTGCTTGCAGCGCAGCACTTGATGCAATCTTTGCAGCAGCAGCAGCAGCCTTCGCAACCGAAGCAGAGGCCACCACTGCAATAGCTGCGGATGCAAGGGCAGACTCAGCATCAGATGCCAATCCAGAATCATTCTGCTTATCCAGTTGGGTCCATATATGCTGGCTGTGACCAACAGCAGAAGCAGCATGAGCAGCAGCCTCTTCCGCCTGCAGGTGAGCTTCCTTTACCTTATTAATTGTCTCCTTTGATAATCCAGTACGCAGCTCAACGTTCTGATTCACATTATGAACACGTGGCAATGAAGGAGAAATACACGTGACAAGTTCATCAGTGTTGGACATGCCACCAGGAGGTTTCATGACAATGCTTGATTTAGTAACCGATGCAGATGGGCAGCTGGTTACTACACTGGTAGCAAGAACTGGATCTACCGGGGCTTGAGAAGGCAAAGGGAGGCATGTAATATCCTCCGAGGCAGGAATCTTTTTTTTCTTCCTATGCTTAACATCAGCAAAATGCTGAGCAGTTCCAGGAGACCCATGCTGAATTGAAGGACTGGAAGCACCAAGCTTTATAACAGAAGAATCCAACACAGATGACTCTCTAACAGGAGTCAATCGAACCGTTTCAACAACAGGCGACATAGAAAAACGAACAGTGTTATCTAGCAAAGCAGTTTGATGGGAATCGATCCAAGGAAATGAAAAAGATGTTTGTGATGGCCAAGAGGTGTGCCCAACAAAATTTCGTGGTGGTGGAGTCTGGTAAGCATGAAGTGGAGAAAGAGGGTGGTTATAATCTAGAACTGCACCCTTTGGCATGGCACAAAATGGCTGTAGACCATCGGAAGGTGTGGTGGATAAACTCCAAAGCGGCGATGAAAGAGCAACCATGGAATTGACAACAGCAGGAGCAGCTTTGTTGTTTGCTTGACCAGTTGCTGTGGAAAAGACTTTGCTTTGAAGACCGCCTTGTTTACAAGACATATCGGGAGGCCGAGCACCTACCAATCCCACCAGTTATAAAATTCAATCATAAAGTTAAAAAAAAAACACAACAGAAATTGAATTTCCAAGTTCAACTGAGTACCAGTACGGGGAGGCAAAGGTGTTTCAAAGTTACTGGGATGGGATTTCTGAATATGCACCCTCTCAACACATGTGTGCCAGGAACTCTCCCAGACGTTCCTACCGCCATCTAAGAGTGCAAAATGTTATGAAAGAACTATTGTCAAAACATAAAATACAAGTCCAGGAGCAGGAATTAAGTTAACAAACCAGAGTCCCCAAAAGCTGCAGCCATACAAGCCTCATCAGGTGCTGCTCCTAGGCTGCAAAACGTTGCATATGTGATGTTGTGTCATGGGCGTGTGTCTAATGCACTATTCTACAAATCATTTATCAGATCAGTAGATACACCTTAAAACAACTATTAATTGAACAGCTGATTCTCCATCCTTTCCATTTAATATGATACAATGTCAAGACAACAAGCATAGCTGTACAAACCCTACTCTTAAAAATTCAACTGAAAAGATGAAGATTTATAACTAATATTCAAAAGCCATACATCAACAGGCTTACCATCAAAATAATTTCCTGCCCTCCCTCTCACCCTCTCTCTCTCTCACAGAGCACTGCTGTGCTGAGAACATCTCAAGTGAGAGAAACTCCGGTTAATCTCTTGCTCTCTAACAACAAAAATTTTAACCACAGTGCAGATGCAATAGAGACCAGCAGAAAGAAACTCAAAGGCTTCACATCAAAGGGAAAAATATATTGAAGATGAAATAAAAAAGGCAGGAGGGAGAGGCCTTGATTTAAAATAAGCTAGTAGAAAAACTGTTGTAACGGTGAACGGTTTAAAATAACAACCGAATACCTGCTTAGCAATTAAAAGGAAAATACTCACATTAAGGATCCATAAACAAGTATCTGAGCACATAGCAAAATAACAACAAAACACATGCTTAGCAATTAAAAGGAAAATACTCACATTAAGGATCCATAAACAAATATCTGAGCACGTAATTGCAATTGTTGTATATCTGTGAAAGGCTGTTGAAAGACCATGGAGCTAAAAGTAGAAGCATTTAAATCCGGAAGATCGGATGTGCTGGAAAAGGTTCCACATGTTTTTTCTCTGGCATACTCGATGCGGCCACAATGCAACAGACCCTCAGATGGGACAGGAGATGTAGAGCACGGCTTATCTCCTCTTTCAAACAGTTGAACAGGGCTCACTTTTTTTTTAGCAGCTTTTTTCACCATCGTCTTACCAGACACGGATTTAAATTTACGATCATTATTTTTAAAAGCACCGTGTTCACTCAGGGGATCCAGTTTCAGATGACTTCCACGATCGGTTTCCTCCACTGGTCTAGAATCCATTTGGTTTAGAGCAGATATATGAGAGCCCTGCTCAACCTTCAGTTTAAATAATATAAACACGAGGATCATGAAAAAAAGAATCATGATATGCAATCATGTCCAACAAAGTAACCATAACTTACTCATAAGATCAAAGATTAAACAAAATATTACCTCAAAAACATGGTGGGCTTGGATTGAACTGGGGAGCTGCCGAATATCATGGGTTTTGCTTCCAGATGAATCAACCTCAAAAGAAAAGCTCCTGTCATCCTTGGTGGAATTGGTTGATTTCAAATCAGCAGAAACAGAGCAAACCTCTTTGGTTCCATCAATATCTACAGACCCCTTATTGCCCTTTTGCATCTCATGATGCAAAAGGTCAGCACAATGGATGGCAGTAAGGGATCCACAATTAGGTTTTACAGATTCCTCACAACCATTACCAACTTCAAGCACATAAACTTTGCTATTGGCTTCAGGTGATGCACAAGAACGATCGGGAGCATTTGAAGTGCCTGAAAAATTCAATCAAATATTCAAAAATGGAAACCAACTCAGCAGCAATTTTGAATTGTGACAGATAATGCAAAGTTTTAATTAAACATTTTGTTGAGAAAAAATCTCTCAAGGTGACTTCGCATTATTTTTGGATTAGTTTTGTTTGTTGAAAAAGTAATGAAGCTCTGAAAGGTGTACATAAAGTTGTGCATACAAGGTGGCGGCGTTTCCCCGTATGGGACAAACTTTTAGAGTCCGAGATTTGGAGAAAAGGAAAAGCTTCACGAAAATGGAGTTTCAAGGCCGTCATATGAAAATATGGCAAATGCATGAAATTCGCGAACGATTAGGCTGATTCGCGAAAGTAAGTTTCGCGAAGGCGGTGAGTTTCGCACGAAAGTGAGTTACGCGAAGATGCCATGTTTTTCGGAAGCGTGCGCGAACGAAGGATATGCCTGAAAGTTCCATGAAGATTGAAAGTTGCACGAACAAAATGAAGAGTTTCTGCAAAGGGGCACCAACGTCTATACATAGGTTGTTACCCCCTCTCTGAAAGTAAGCAAGCCTTAACGAATATCCAAAGGCTCTCAATTCGAGGAGTTTCACAAAGGTTTTTCTTGCATGAAGTATTCACACGAACATCAGTTTCACAAAAAAACAAGCTTGTGTCAATCTAACCAATGAAGTTTCATGAAAGTTTAGTGAGTTTCACGAAAGTGTACAGTTTCCTGAACGATTGGAAAATTGCATGAAAACTGTGCAAGAGTTGCGCGAAAGTAAACCTGGCGCGAACCAAAAGAAATTGCCCAAAAATTTTGTGGTGAATTTGATATTCATCAAGTTGATGAAAGTTGAGCTTCATGATGCACCGAATAAGGTGTAAACAAAATTGATTCAAGTATTCAACAGAATAATTTTCTGGAGCAATGAGCGCTTCAGTTGAGAGAGCAGTGAGTTTTCAAAGTGTGCAGTGAAGTGAGCACTTCAGTTTAGAGAGCAATGAGTTTTCAAAGTGTGACATTTCAAAGTGTGACAGATAGAAACTTAGGGAAAACAAGCAGCACTTTTGATATTCAGCAGCATCAAAGATTACAGCAGAGTGGGAAAAAGGATGAAACAAGAAAAAGGGGAAATACTTCAGGAGATACTCCTGCCCAAGCCCAAAGCCGATAGACTAATCCCCCCCCCATCTAATCAATGAAGTTTCATGAAAGTTTAGCGAGTTTCGCGAAAATGTACAGTTTCCTGAACGATTGGAAAATTGCATGAAAACTGTGCAAGGGTTGTGTGAAAGTAAACCTGGCACGAACCAAAAGAAATTGCCCAAAAATTTTGTGGTAAATTTGATATTCATCAAGTGGATGAAAGTTGAGTTTCATGATGCACCGAATAAGGTGTAAACAAAATTGATTCAAGTAATCAACAGAAGAATTTTCTGGAGCAATGAGCGCTTCAGTTGAGAGAGCAGTGAGTTTCCAAAGTGTGCAGTGAGTTTTCAAAGTGTGACAGATAGAAACTTAGGGAAAATAAGCAGCACTTCTGATATTCAGCAGCAGCAAAGATTACAGCAGAGTGGGAAAAAGATGAAACAAGAAAAAAGGGAAATACTTCAGGAGATACTCCTGTCACGAACCAGCCCGGGTACCCTGGTAACCCGATAACCGAGCCGGCCCTGACATAGCCCGAAGGGCGTTCCCGATCCCCACGGGTCGGCGACTAGCACCTGGCATCGTACTACATACAAGTGAGAACGATTTTGCCACAATAATGCGGAAGCAAAAGAAACAAGACAGTATGCAAAACAAAAAGAAACTCCACTGCGAGTGATGTACCAGAATACAAAGAGGCATAAAAAGCCTACAGTACTACAACCCAAGTACTAAAAATGGGAAAACAGCCCCAAGGTCCCTAAGGACACAATTCACCAAGTGAGGATCAACAACTGGATCCTCCTCCAAGAGATTCCTCCCCTTTGCTCGAGTCTGGAAGAAGGAAATCTACAAACACCCGAAGGCAAAAGTAGGGTGTGAGCCTAAGCCCAGTAGGATACCACCAAGGATTCCGTAACAGATGTCAAATATAGATTATCCAAAGTAAAGCTTTCAATTTTCAAATAAATAGGTTTGGCAATTCAAAAGCATATTTTAACAAAAACATGCTATACATTTTCAAATGATGGAAAGATTAATTTAAGCAAAGGCTTTACAATGATGGAATATTTCTAAAACAATGGCTTGAGCAAAACATTTATATAAAACAGTTTATATAAATTCAGCAGGCGTGTAAGGCGGTTCAAAAGCATTGGCATGCATTTATATCTCAAATATAAATTAACAAGCGAGCAACATGGTCATCTGCCAAAAGGTACGATAGTATTAACCAGTTATAGGATTCCGCACTCTCGATGTGAACTCAGCAAAATGTGTATACACACGTCCCTATGACACTGGCCAAAGGAGACTCGTCACCAACCCGTCGGGGATGTGACCCGTTGCATGTATGTTTTAAAACGTTGCCGTCGCGTAGAGTGTATCCAAATAACTCACTAACTACCTAAGGCTTGCATGCGCTCTTAAATGATGGGCGAACTATTTTAAGAATGCTTAAAATACGATCAATCTCATTCTCCCATTTCAAAAAGTGTCAATTTCATTCCATTTAAAACCAAAACAAGTTTTATTCAAAACATGCCTTTCCACAAGATAAAACCAATGGGTTTCTATCAAATCATTTTAAGTCATTTTCTTAAGTTTGAAATTCATTCAAAACCAATTCCATCATTACACATTTCATTTCCACAATTAAATTCAACAATTTAATTGGAAACATTTCCATCAAATCCACAATTTAAATTAAACAATTTAAATCGGTCAATTTCCATAAACACACCCAATTCAATGGAATTGGGGTTTTTCCAAATTTTCATACCAAAACCATTTCAAATATCTCAACTCACTAGAATCGAGTTTTTATCAATTTAATTGAAAGCTAACTTGAGCAATTGAATTTAAATCAACAATTGAAATAAATCAAGCAAATACAATGATAATCAATTTGGCAAGTTGGGACGGAACGAACCACCTACCTCGAAGGTTTTGACCAAAACCACAACGGTCGAGAACGCTCAAGAAAACCGGGTTTCTGCTTCAAAAACCCGCCTTAGATCTCTTCTCCTAGAAAGATCAAGACCAAAACTCATCAAAATTGGTACCACACACTTAGATCTACCCATAACGGGCGTAAATCTAAGAAACCGAGAGAAGAGGAGAAGTAGATCTAAGTAGATCTAAGAAACCGATCAAGAACGATGAAGAACGATCACATACCTCAAGAATCCGGCTTCGATTCACCAAGAGGAGCCTTTGGATCGCATCCAGAACGATGGGGGAACCTTCTCTGACCTTAGGAGAAGACAAATCCCGAGTTAGGGCCGCTTAGGAGGAGAAACGAGGTACTTAGAGGCAAAACCGAGCGAGATCCACAATTTAAGGATCTCGTTTAAGTGGCCGCATGGTTTGGCCGCACGGTTTAACAAACTGTGCGCTAATCGTGCGTGAGCTACTGTCTCGGGCACACTTCTCGCACGGTTTGGCCGCACGGTTCGACAAACCGTGCGCCGCCCGTGCGGAAGCTACTGTCCAGGTTTGGTCGCACGGTTTGTCAAACCATGCACAAACCGTGCACAACACATTGGCCTTTATCTTTCCTCAAAAATTCACCCAAACGCTCCCCAAGCCTTTACTCCAAAACGAAGGTACTTAGAAACATCAAAAAAAAAATACCTGAAAATGTAACGTGATGTTACATACTCCTGCCCAAGCCCAAGGTCAGTAGACTAACCCCCCCCCCCACTTCCCTCTTCACTCTTCCTCCGTTTTATGGCCAACAGTCAATCAGCCTAACTAAATCCCCTATGGGGACCAGTTTGTTATTCCCTGGGACCCATTCTGTTATTCAGCTGCTGCTGGAGGGACCCCTTCCACTACCTGAATATTCAGTTGTGTTGGGGGGACCACTTCAACAGATTGGTTATGCAGTTGTGCTGCTGGAGCTGGAGGGTCCACTGCCAGCTGTGCTGGAGGGTCCACCTCTGCTGCTGCCCTCTTCCCACGCCTGGAATAAACCTTCCATGATCCTGGAGCATCCTGTGCTCTATCACTCGCCCAACCTAAGAGAACAGTTTTGTCCTCAAGACTGAAATATGGAAACTGGTTACGAAGAACAAGTTCAACCTCCCATGCCGACGGTGAGGGCGAAGCTTCACATAAACCAACTCGTCAACGGCAAAGGAGATGTCGCGGCAGGAACGGTCGGCATGATGCTTCATAAAAGTTTGGGCGCTGAGCAAATGACGTTTCAGCGGAGCAAGTGCCTCATTCCGATCTTGTAAAGTCGTGGTTACTGCCTCGATGCGAATTTCATTGGGTAGAACGGAGAGAATGGTCGGGGGTGCACGTCCATAAACTACTGCAAAAGGGATAATGTTGATGGAAGAATGTCAAGTGGTATTGTAATAGAGTTCACCCCATGGAAACCAAAAAGACCATTGTGTAAGCTGGTCACCAGCAGAGGTAGGTTTCCAAACAACAGTTGACAACTGAAGTTTGACCATCTGTTTGGGGGTGATACGCAGAGCTGAATTTGAGTGTGGTGTCTTGTAAGCAGAACAATCCTGTCCAGAATTGACCAAAAAACAAGGGATCGCGGCCACTACCGATGGACTTGGGGATCCCGTGAAGTCTGACCACTTCCCGTGCAACAATTTCAGCAACTCCTCGGGCAGTAAATGGATGTTTCAAAAAAATAAAATGAGCATATTTAGATAACCTGTTGACCACCACGAAGATGACGTCAAAACCCTTGGACTTAGGGAGGCCGGTGATGAAATCCGTGGAAAGATCATCCCAAATTGCTTCCGAAATAGGTAAGGGCTAGAGAAGGCCAGCAAGGGACAACATGGAGTATTTAAAACGCTGGCATGTATGGCATTGGCAGACAAAGTTTAAAATCTGCTTGCGCATGCCCACCCAAAACAAATTGGCATCCAACTTGCGGTAGGTCCAATAAAATCCGGAGTGGCCTCCTGAGGGAGTAGAGTGAAATTCCTCCAAAAGTCGTGGAATCCATACGGAAGATGCTGGAATGGCGAGCCAGCCTTTATAAAACAGGGTGCCATGAGAAAGGGTGAAACCTTTAGGAGGGTTGGACATCGTCTGGAGGAGGTGCAGAATGCCACCAAGGTAAGGGTCACTACAGACCGCTGCTATCAGGTTCTTGCCCTCCTGCCAAAGCGGGAGAGACTGAAAAAGATGGCATTCCAAGGGACCAGCCCTGTGATAAAGAGCATCTACTGCCAAGTTGGTGCGGCCTGGCTTGTATTTTATTTCAAAACGATACCCCAAGAGTTTAGCAAGCCAACATTGTTGATCTGTTGTTGCAATGTGTTGGTCTAATAAGGATTTGAGGTTGTGTTAGTCCGAGTACACAGTAAAAGATTGCCCCAGCAAATATGTTCGCCAGTGTTGAATGGCAAGAACAACGGTCAATTTCTTTTTCATAGACTGACTTGGAGAATGCGGAATCAGCCAGCCCCTTACTAAAAAAAGCAATAGGGTGATGATTTTGCATTAGGACAGCACCTACCACGCGGCCAGATGCGTCACATTCAATCTCAAAAGGCTGGGAAAAATCTGGAAGGGCAAGGACCGGTGCCAACGTAACAGCCCGCTGGAGGTGGGTAAATGCTTGTTGAGCTGCGGAACTCCAGTGAAAACCTGTCTTCCCTGTTAAAGCCGTCAGAGGTTGGGCGACCTTTCCATAATGGTGAATAAATTTACGGTAATAACTGGTTAGGCCGAGGAAGCCACGAACACCCTACACATTCACTGGAGCTTGAAAGGTAGAAGGGGCGTTGGTGGGGCCGAAAGGCATCACCAAGTACTCCTAGTGCCCACTATGAGTGCGAAAAGCTATTTTGTCGATGTCCACTGCATGCATTCGAATTTGGTGATAGTCGGAGATAAGATCCAGCTTGGAAAAAAAATTACCCCATGCAACTCATCTATTAATTCGTCAACGAAGGGGGGATTTATCGAACATCGTTGCTTTGTTCAAGGCTCGATAATCTACACACATACACCATGTTGCATCTTTCTTTTTCACTAGCAGAACCGGGCTTGAATACGCACTGGAACTGGGCCGAATATACCCCAGTTGGAGGAGGTGTTGGACTTGTTGTTGGACTTGCTTTTCAATCTCTGTTTTTTGAGAGTGAGGGTACCAATATGGGCGGACCGACACGGGGTCTTAATCAGGAAATAAGGGGATCTTGTAATCAGTAGGCCGTCAGAGAGGCAGTATGCATGGCTCTCTGAAGACTATATTGAGGCTTGTGAGGAGCGTTTAAAGTTGTTGGGTCTGCCCGAAAATTAAAGAGGACTAACTGGCTGGTCCCGAGTGAAAGAGAGCAGTGGTTGCCGACAAGGTGTGCAATTAACTGCTACAAGGAAGAAAGACCTTTGGTGGCTGCACTCTGGAGGGTATAAGACTGTCTACCATGGGTAAACTACATAGTCATTGTTTTCCCCAGCACAACTGAATATTTGGGCACGGGAAGGGGTCCCTCCAGTAGTAGCTGAATAACAAAATGGGTCCTAGGGAATAACAAACTGGGGAGTCTTATCCAACACAATCTACACGAAGATGATGTCGTGTAATTCATCACATTCCGTATGGGAAAAGTTGCTAAATATCTACGAAGACAAATTAAAAGTCCGAGAAGCTAAATTGCAAGTTTTGTGGAACAAGCATGAGGACCTGAGAATGCACTATGATGAGTCGGTTGATGCATTCTTCGACCGAGTGACTGTTGTGGTGGAAGACATGTGTGGTCTCGAAGAAATCCTCGATGATGTAAAGTTCGTCAAGCGCATCCTGAGAAGATTGTCACCTCAGTTCAATCTGAAAGTCTCCGTACTGGGGGACAAAAATCCAAAGGAGTTGACGTTGGATAGTTTACACAGTACTCTTATCGCATACGAGATGAGAAATGATGATAATGAGGCTTTGGAAAAAAAATCCAAAAGGAGACTTTCAAGACCATGAAGAAGTTCACCATTGAGGATGGCAAGGAAGAAGAGATGAATGAACTCATGTCATTCTTTTCCTCAAATTTGTAGAGGAAAAGGAAAGTTTAAAGAGAAACTTACATTTGCATGCTTTCGTTGTGGACATTTTTGCAACAAGGTGTCCCAAGAAGTTTCAAGACAATGAAGTGCTCTTATCGCATACGAGATGAGAAATGATGATAATGAGGCTTTGGAAAAAAAATCCAAGAGACTTTCAAGACCATGAAGAAGTTCACCATTGAGGAAGGCAAGGAAGAAGAGATGAATGAACTCATGTCATTCTTCTCCACAAATCTGTAGAGGAAAAGGAAAGTTTAAAGAGAAACTTACATTTGCATGCTTTCGTTGTGGACATTTTTGCAACAAGGTGTCCCAAGAAGTTTCAAGACAATGATGAGGATGATGATGAAATTCCCATGAAGAAGTCTTTAGTCAATGTGAAAGGTAGGAAGAGCATTAAGTGAAATTTCTTCAAAAAGAAGAACCTGATCTCGCAAGAGAATGACAGTTCTGAAGAGACTAAGGCAGAAGAAATTGAAGATTGCAAAGACCGCCACGAAAATGCTATGGTAGCAGTTGTGGGCAATTCTCAGACAAGGGAAGAGAGCAGCAATGAAGAATGAGAAGTGAAAGGAAGAGTTGATCTTCAAGCTGAATTAGAAATTGCTCGTGAGAAGATATATGTTTCGAGAACCAAAACACAAAAACCCAACAGAATAGTTCATGATGCCAGACTTTATATGCAGCACCAGGAAGAAAAGTCTGAGTTAATGGCAGAAATTGAAAAGCTTAATTCTTTTATGCCAGAGAACTCAGAAGAGGTTGGTCGGTATAAGCTCAAAGTTGAAGAACAAACTAAGGTTATCGGTGGTTTGACTAACACGATGAAAGATAGAGTCAAAACATATCAAAGAAATTGAAGAGAAAGTTATCAGCCTGCGAAGAAAACTAGAAGATCGGGAGAGACTCTTGACTCCCGGTATAGCATCGGGAAAGTAGGTCATAAGGGCAACAAAAAAAAGGGAAGTTAGAGAAAAAAGGTCTAGCAAAACAGTCAAAGAAGCAAACTAAACATCGGAACGACACAGCTGGTATGGGGCTTGATCGCAAACAAAAAGTTGTGGTGATTGATGTCAGGCCACAAGCATGCACTCCGAGGCTAAAAATTGATTTGGATACGGAGCATAATCAAAAGGTTCAAAGAACCCATGGAACAATCGATCCTGCAACAACGACACACAAGAATGCACCTAGTATTGGGTGTTATTGTTGTGGAAAGATGGAACATTCTCAAAATGTATGTTTCATAGCTAAGAGGCACCGAAGGGCACAAGAGCAACAAAGGCAGCCACGCAGAGTTCAATATTTCAAGAATGCTTTTTATGGTCGTTGTTTCACATTTGGTGGGAAGCATTTGAACACATGGCTAAATATTGCTCATTAACAATACAAAGGAATGTGTCGAAGCAGACCCAAAGTGATTGTAAGCAGCAACTCAGGGAATCATTGAATGAGCTGAAAACGCAAAATCGATTTGCAACTTTGCAAGATGAATTGGGTTCATTAAACTCTGAGGAAGATCAAGAATATCAGTCCATAACAGGTATGAAGTCGAAGACATTGATCAAAAAGAAAAGAGTTGAGTAGACAACGATTATAGAGATTGCCCTTAAAGCATCAAATTGTGTCGGTGTATGGATCCTTAACAGTGGATGCACTTCTCATACAATGGGAAATAAGAATTTTGTCACAAACATCAAATATGACAAGGTGTTGTCAAATTTAGCGATTATTGGCTCAGAAAAAGCAAAGTTTGGGGAAAAGATATGAGACGTGTTGATGTCTTGGTTGTTGAAGGTCTCAGTGATACCTTGGTTGTTGAAGGTCTCAGTGACAACTTGTTAAGTGTTAGCCCACTGTGTGACTCGGGGCATACTATAAGCTTTACCAAGAAATTCTGTATCGTTAGGGAAAAGACGGTACAATTGTTTTACAGGGAAAGCGTGAGAAGGGGGATCTCTACCATGTGAGTGAAGAAGATATGTGTTTTTTATCCAAGGAGAAAGAAAACAGATTGTGGCAAAAACGGCTTGGCCATTTGTGCCAACTATCCCTGGAAGACTAGATGAAGTGTGACGGAGCTCACAATCTCCTTAAGCTATCATGTGATCGTACTCACAAGTGCAATGTTTGTCAAGGGAAGATCATTCGAAAAACGTACAAGGCAAAAGATCAAAAGTCAAGAGTGCTTGAATTGGTGAATGTTGATGTGTGTGGACCTATCTCACCAAAAATCATTGACGTGAAGAGATATTATGTTCTTTTCATTGATGATTTCAGCAGGATGGCATGGATATTTGTCATTGCCCACAAATTCAAGGTGTTCATTTGCATATAACACAATATCAAAGGGAAGCTGAAAGGATGTTTAGACAAAAGATTATGAAGTTCCGAACCAACAATGGTACAGAATTTACAAACAATCCAGCGGAATAGGCACCAAGTTTCGACAGTGAGAACTCCTCAACAAAATGGAGTGGTTGAGTAATTGGATCATAAAAAACATGGTCAGAACAATACTTATTGAAAAGGACCTGTTAGAGAAATTTTGAAAGGAATCAATCTTGACATCAGTCTAAATTTCTAAGAGAACTTTGTTGTGTCCGAAAGAAGAGAAGATTTTGTATGAGCTATGGTACGGAAAGAAGCCAACATTGAAATATTTTTGAATCTTTGGAAGTTAGTGTTTTATTCTCAGTAAAGAGAAACATGAGAAGTTTGAATCCCGTAGAGAAGGAAATATTTCTTGGCTACTCAAGAAAAAGCAAAACATATAAATGCTTCAACAAGAGGATGGGAAGAGTGGTTGAAAGCAACAATGTCACTTTTGTAGAAAATGAATAGAATCTTCAACAACACAGTGAAGAGTTTCCTGATGATAATGATGAAGTAAGCAACTCAAGGGAGCAGAAGTGGCAAATGGCGATTCAAAAGAAGAGACTAATGATGAGCAGAATGAAGTCAAATCCATACCTGAACAAAAGTCGAAAAAGTCGAGCTGAAATTGGCATGCAAAACATCATCGGCGATCAGGCAGCGCCAGTTCAAACGAGAAGAATGAAGTCTCTACAGCAAACATTTTTTCTATCTCAAGTTGAGCCGAAATGTTTTGAAGAAGTAGTTGGAGATTAAAACTGAGTTCACCCTATGAACGAAGAGCTTGTCCAAATCAAGAAGAATCAGACTTCGAAGATTGTTTTGAGATGGACAGATAAGAATGTCATCGGGATCAAATAGGTCTTCCGAAACAAGTTGAATAAAGATGGCATGGTTATTCGAAACAAAACACGATTAGTGTGCAAGGGATACTCTCAGATCGAAAGAATCGATATAGATGATACATTTGCATCTGTTGCAAGATTGGAGATTATTCACCTATTCTTAGTCATAGCAGTGCAACAAAAGTTCAAAGTTTTTAAGATAAGTGTCAAATCAGCATTTCTAAATGGAGTTCTAGAGGAAGAGGTGCGCATCAAAATGGTTTTCTTGTCCATGAAGATGAGAACAAAGTTTATCGGCAGAAGAATGCAGTATATGAGTTGAAACAGACTCCAAGAGCATGGTATTCAAGACTTGATCAGTATTCGAAGAAGCTTGGTTTTTAACGTGGTGGAATTGATTACAATCTCTATGTCAACAATAAGAGTAATCAAAAGATGGTGGTGGTTTATGTCGACGACATAATCTTTGGCGAATCAGATGAAATGCAGTGCAAACAGTTCGCAAAATTCAAGAAAAGTGAGATGAAATGTCAATGATTGTCGAGCTGACGTTTTTCCTTGGTTTACACGTGACACAAGGCATGACACATTTATCTCTCAATATAAATATACCAAGGAGGTTTTGAGACGATTTGGAATGGAAAATTCCAAGGAGATGACAACTCCGGCTATGACAAAGCAATCAATGTCACCGGATACAGGCAGACAATTGGGAGTCTGTTGTACTTAACATCAACACGACCCGACATTGTGGTTGTTGCATGTCAGGCAGCACGATATCAAAGTAATCCCAAGAAAATCCACTTAATTGCAGTGAAAAGAATACTTCGGTATATCAAAGGCACAGTGGAATTCAGTTTGATGTACAATGAAAAACCATAGCAAGAATGATTGGGTTATACAGATGCAGATTGAGCCAGTTCAATAGATGACAGAAAATCAACGTCAGGTGATGTATTCTATCTTGACGGATTGTGTATTTCTTAACTAAGCAAAAAACAAGATTGCATTTCTGTAAGCACTGCAGAAACTGAATATATAGCGATCACTCAAGCTTGAACGCGGTTACTATGGATGAAACAACAACTTGAAGATATTGGAGTTTTAGTGAAGTCACCGATCAAAGGTCATTGCAACAATTCAAGTATTATAAATCTTAGCAAAAAACATGTTCATCACTCACGAACAAAGCACATTGAAATTAAGTATCATTTTATAAAGGAGGAGGAGCATGGGCTTGTGATGTTGGAGTATGTGCCTACAAAACTACAGGTTAAAAATATTCGGATGAAGGTTTTACCCAAAGAAGCGTTTGAACGTCATCGACTGGATCTCGGAGTCCGATCGACTCTCCACACTTGAACAAGTATGGAGGTGGAACCCCAGCTCCCTAAGGTGTGGTCTCTTATTCCATATGTGTTTATATGTGTTTACCTTTTTACAGATCGCAAAGGAGGACTTTTGGGTTCATTGACAAAAGGGGAGAAGTCGTGTTCATGAAAAGGCGATAAGCTGATAAGGGGAGCAGAGAAAAGAGGGGGAGTTTCAAGTTTCAAATATGACGATGCTAAGTTGGTCTATCAACGAAGAAGAATCATGAAAAGGAGTGGTCTTTGGGTTAATGATGCTAATAGTTGATAAGTGCGGTTTGAGAAGTGATCTTTAGGGTTGAGCATGTTTTATCTTTTTGTATCGAGAAGGTTTCTAAAGGCAGGATCGAGAACATAGTGATTCATATATGAAGGGCAAAAATCTCTCGATGTGACTTCACAGTATTTTTGGATTAGTTGTGTTTGCTGACAAAGTATGGAAGCTCTAGAAAGTGTACAGAAAGTTGCGCGTACAAGGTGGCGGCATCTTCAAATGTTAGCAAAAATTTTAGGGTCCAAAATTTGGAGAAAGGGAAAAGTTTCACGAAAATGGAGTTTCAAAGACGCCGCATGAAAATATGGCAACGGTATGAAATTCGGGATTCACAAAAGTAAGTTTCATGCAAAGGTGACTTACGTGAAGATGACATGATTTTCGAAAGCGTGCGCGGACGAAAGATATGCCTGAAAGTTCCGCAAAGATTGAAAGTTGCGCAAACAAAATGAAGAGTTTCGCAAAGGGGCAGCGGCGTCTATAAATAAACGGCAACCCCCTCTTTTGAAAGTAAGCCTTAATGAAGATCCGAAAGCTCTCAATTCGTGAAGAAGTTTCACGAAGGTTTTTCTTGCGTAAAGTATTCACACGAACATCGATTTCGCAAAGAAACGAGCTTGTGTCAATCTAACCAAGGAAATTTCGTGAAAGTTTAGCGAGCTTCGTGAAAGATAATGAGTTTCGCGAAAGTGTACAGTTTTGCAAATGATTGGAAAGTTGCGCAAAAATTGTTCAAGGGTTGCGCAAAAGTAAACCATATGCGAAAGTAAACCTTACGCGAACTAGAAGGAATTGCCCAGAAATATGGATGAAATTTAAGCTTCATGATGCACCGAACAAGGTGTAAACAATATTGATTCAAGTAATCAACAGAAGAATCTTCTGAAAAAGCACTGAGCACAATTCAGTTGAGAGAGCAGTTAGCTTTCAAAATGTAATTAGTAGTCAACCGGGAGGGATAGTGAGTTTGCTCCAAACTTTGTAACAGTAGTGTGCTTTTTAGTGGATTTGGTACATCGGTACATTGTCTTTGTATGCTTCTTGGACTAACTCAGTTAAGGGTGAACCAAGTAAAAGCGTTGTGTATCGTGCATGTTTTCATTTTTTGCTCGTACATTGCTACGGGATTGTGAGGAGAAGGCTTTTTGTTTAACGACGAAACAAGATCCAAACGGAGGAATGTTTTTATCTATCATGCCCTGATTCACCCCCCCCAGAGTATTTAACCTAGTTAGTCTAACAGCATTTTTCAAAGCCTTCCCAAGATAACCAATTCCCATTTTTGGATTCAGTGAATTAATAATAATTAAATTTACCGCAAGGCGGGAACGAAGATTTAAAGTGACATAATAAAATAACTTAACATTTCAAATTAAACAATTTTGATCACAATTATGTGGTTGATGGAGTGCATGTTAAGGCAACGATTGACAACACTTATCAAAAAGTATTCAGTACCTAACGCTTACAAAAAAGTGTTTTGAAAAAATAAGTCACATTTGCTTTGTTTCTTAAAAAAAATTACACTAGAATTAATGAATAAAACCAATTATACAAGTAACAAAAAAAACCTTTTTCAATAAGGGTCCTTTTGACATCACTTATTGAAAATTGATTGTAGCACTTAACACTTGTAATAAGCAGTTTGAAAAAGCGTTGTTTGTTCAGTTTCTGAGAAAATATGCACAATTAAATTCCAGAAGAAAATCACTCGTCTTTTTCAATAAGCAATCCGGAAACACTTGAACAGAAAAATTTATCACAACTGATTAGTTTTATAACCAGCTTTCCGTAAGAGATGTCAAACGGGCCCTGAACAATCTCGAAACACTTCCAGGAACATTTGTTGTATGACTACATTTGATGACACTTACGAAAAATTGTTTTTGAAATTGGCAACTTGTAACAGGTGCTATTGCATCAGTGTTTCCAAAATGTTATGAAAGATTTTTTCATCATTCAGTTTAGTAATTTTTTCCAGGAATTCAAGTGCTAACATTTTTTAAAAATGAAACAAAAGCCAGTAATTTTTTCAAAAAAAATGTTACTTTTCAAGGGAGATTTACACATAAATCCATATTTTAAACTTATTTACTAATAGTTTCAACTAACAGTACAAAAAAATGAAATTTTTGTACCTCCTAGTAGATAAGTTTAAAAAATGGATTTATGTGTAATTTTCAGTTTTTTTCAAAGCATCATCACAAGTGATAAGTGCTATAATCTTTTTTCGATAAGTGAGGTCAAAAGCAACCCATATGATAAGTGTCATAAACACATTCATAAGTTATAAACACGTATTTATGAGTGATCAAATGCAGCCTAAATCCTTACGGTAAAGTCAAAAGTTCAGAACTTTGTGCTGCTAGGTTGAGTGTGTAAAAAAAAACTTAAATTTTATTCATTAATAACTCATGTATGGCTGATCATCATACCATTTAAAAAATAATGAAAAAAACAAATTACTATGTCTATGATTTTTATCCTACTGCACATGTATGATATAATGGCATCATATAATATGGGCATATTCACATTTGTATGAGATGCCACAAATAATATGTATCCAATGCAACACAAGTCTCCACAGTAAGCAGGTAATACATAAATTCATCACGACCATCAAACCCACCACAGTAAGCAGGTAGTACATAAATTCATCACTACCATCAAACCCCCCACATTTAACACTTTCAAAACAACTCAAATAAAGAGTTTTCAACATAAATACAAGAGATAAACAAGCATTTGGAAAGCAAATGCTGACAAGGTAAAACAAGCATTCTACCTCCACTACTTGGAACAACAATCTGCTCACCCTTGAATTCTTCAGCCACCAAACTAGTTTGTTTTACCACCTGGCTAAAGTCTTTTAGTGATGCAGGCACATGCAGGATAGGCACTTCATCTGCATTTGAAACTTGTTCAGCATCAGAGAAGTATAAACAGGGACTACATAAAAAATCCGCAAATACATAATAATAATAATAATAATAATAATAATAATACAATAAAATGATGAAAACCTCACAAACCCGTCTGAAGTTCTTGAGCCATATAAACAATTCAAACCATATCCAATAAATTAACATGAAAACACACAAAATGAATTGCAATTGAAAACCAAGAGACAAATAGATAGACCACAGCTCCAGCAGCAAGGAATGACACAGTTCAAAACAGAGGAGGGCACAATAATTATATACAAATGCATTAAAAATAAAAAATAAATATGCAATCCAAACAACTCTTTCGCCAATTTGAAACATTGGCAATCCCATATGCAAGGTTCAAGGAGATTACATGCCATGTTAATCTCAAAGTGAGCACACACCCATGCACTTAATGGCACAAAAACCAATAAGTAACAAAAAATCCACCTGAGACTTTCAAAGATGCCAGTTCACAACTTGCTTTAGCAGTGCCATCTTCAATATTATTAGGCAATGTTGTTTCGGCACTAACACCCTTGGGTGACAAATCATAGACAACAGGATATCGACCCAATTCTTCAGACCCCTCTCGATTTATTTTGTCCACCAAAGCTGGCGACCTGCTATGGCATTCAACTTTAGAAGAATCCAATAGAGACAGGGACTGACTAGTTGTCGCATAAGGTAGCATTTCAGTGTTAATCAAAGCATCTTTTTCATCTTTGTGAGCAACATTAAAGGCATTGTTCTCGGAGTAAACAGTCAAGGTCGATACACTTGACTCGTCAAACAAATTTGTACCACTTTCTTCTTTCTTATCCAAGCCAGGGGACCTGACTCCAGATTCACATAGCTTCTCAATAACTTCAATGTTAGTCACGTCATTCAGGCCTGGCAAAGGAACACTATCCTCCAGGGAAATACCTGATGGAGCACAGGAAAGATAGAAAATAATGCACATGTGATAATAAGAGAATCCAGTGCCTTAAAAACCAAGAAATTAAAAAAGATCACACTTCATGATATACCTGCTGTATGGCCATTAGGAGATTTGGACTTTGATTTACCAATTATAACCCCATTCTCAGGAAGACGCGCGCCATGGGATGAGCATCCAAGCATCCTATCAACAACAATTGATCCATCACCCATACATTCCGCATTACTTCCACCAGTTAAAAACTCTGCTTCACCCTTTTTGGAAACAAAATTATCTTTATCGGAATTTTGAGCACTAGTCTCCAGGGTGATGACAGTTTTCTCACATACAGGCATGGGATTTTCTAAAGTTGATAAAGAAGCTCGAGCATCAGAAGAATGCGATTCTTTACCGAATGTTCCACAAGAATCATGAAAATCCTTGAATTTATCAAGGTTACCATGCATCCTACAAAGTGATTTAGGGGAGGAGCAACCTGAAGATGAATAATGATCATCGTCAGAATGGCTCATAACACTACTGTCTTCCACAGGCAACAGAGATGTTTCAGAGTTGCTTGCTAGATTTTCACAACCTGTTTGATGACCAGCATTTAATGAAGTCTTGTTACTCTCAATCACACTGCCGGGACTATATTGTGTACTTCTGAGAGAGGAATAAGTACCTATGTTACTATTGCCTGTCTCGATATGATGCTCCTCAGACACACGATCGCCATCTTCCAAAGCCACAGCTAAATCATCAATTGTATGTTTTACATATTGACCATCACTCTTTTTATTGTTACGTAAAACTAAAACTTCTTTACTGGCCTCAACAATACTTCTGCAACATGAATCAACCTTCCAAACTTCAGAAATCAGCTCACCAGATTCATTCTTCGACATTATTACAGATGATTTCTCCGCATTTTTACACATAGCCTCAGTCGTATTTCCTTCAAGAATAGAATCCTCAGACCGATGATCACCCTCCAAAGCCTTTGGTAAATCATCACTAGTATTTTTTTCATATTGACCATCACTCTTTTTATTGTTGCATAAATCTAAAACTACTTTACTAGCCTCAACAGTGCTTCCGGAGCATGAATCAACCTTCCAAACTTCAGTAATCAGCTCATCAGATTCATTCTTCGACATCATTTCAGATGATTCCCCCGCATTTTTACACGTAATCTCGGTCATATTTCCTTCAAGAATAGAATCCTCAGACCGACGATCACCTACCAAAGCTGCTGGAAAATCATCAATTGTATTTTTTTTATACTGACCATCACACTTTTTATTGTTGCCTAAACCTAAAACTTCGTTACCAGCTTCAACGGTGCTTCTGGAACATGAATCAACCTTCCAACCTTCGGCAATGGGCGGATAAGATTCAGTCTTCGACATCATTACGGATGATTCCGACACATTTTTACACAGAGTATCGATCATGTTTCCTTGATGAATAGAATCTGCACTTGATACCGCATTGACAGAATTCCCTGTGGAACTTGCAACAGCATCTACCTCTAACATGGGTTCCTCCGGTTGAGATTGCTTGCTAAAAACATGTTGATCCGTCTCACAACTGTAGCTACCATGTATACTATCCGCTTTCACGTTGCAAACATGACTTGATGCCACCTGAATGTTTCCCACCCCAATACTAGCAGCAGCAATCGGGGTTGAGGTGACTAAATTAACTGGAGCGGCAGAGAAATCATCTGTCCTGGCATTACATTTCCTAAAATCCATCGAACTGTGTTTAGCTGCCGGAGAACCATAAGGTGATCCATCAAAGTTGCTTGGACTTCTACAAGCAGAAAAATTAGCATCATGAGTTTGTAATGTATCCTTGATATGCATCAGATTTCCTCCATCATCATCAGTCAATTGGGGGAAGCTTCCCAAAAGCTTTTCTGATGATGGTTTGGGCCCTGAGTCAACAATATCTGCCATTATAGGATGACTGTCATCACCCTGTTCAGAAGGGTCCATTTGATTGGCTAAGTTTCCCAGCTTATCATGCACATCAGAATCTTCTATTGCTTTCCCTGGAATCATTTCCTCTTGCCCAACAGATTTTAATAACATTTCAACAGATTCTGAGCATGTGACCACAGACCAAGCATTGCTATGCCTTGAAATAGTGCAAGATTCTGTTGCACGTGCACTGAACTCTATACCGCCACTTGCCCGAGTGAAATCTTCCAGCCAATGGTTTCCTTCTTGACTTTCAATACCAAGAAATACTTCAGTTTCAACTAGACTATCAAATTTTAATTGCTCCTGAAGGCTATCCTCAAAATCAAACTTTGGTAAGGAATATGGTCGTGTTACAGGATGAAATTCAGTGCTTCCTTCAACGTCTAACTGAGGATTCTGGCTTTGAAAGTCATTTTCATCAAAATCCATGGGTAAAACCCTAAAATATACCCATGTAGGATAAAGAAAAGTGAATAGGAATAAATGTTAAAATTACAAGTTTAAAGCATGTGACGAGATAAGATATAAACTTCACATGTCCCTGCAAATAATAGGTGAGAATAAATAAGATAAAACAGTTCTCACCTGGCATGGCTTCCCGTTCTCAAAAAGCAAAAGATTAAGAAGGGGGTGATGAAAAGTAAGCACTATCAGCATTCAAAAATCCCAACATCTTCAATAACCACTATATCTGATATTCTAAAAACAGCAACCAAAATTTGTTTTGCACGCGACCAAACATCGGCATGCCGGTAGTATTGGGTTGAGAAAAGATAACCCAACGAATGGTACCCCGAGTGGCGCGGTTATCGCTTTTGGTGTGCTGACTTAAAAACACACATGCAGACACAACGGTGTGGGAAAAAAGGAAATGAACAGTACCGGACAAAGTCTAGAGACGCTACCTCCCTCCATTCGGAGAAGAAATTCTGACCGCTCAGCGACAGGACCCCAATTGCATAGACCTCCGAGAGCTCATAACCCTAGGGGGGGGGGAATCAGCCTCCAGATCCCCCGCGGGAAACGCACTGTCCGTCCAGAACCCTAATTCAGCAATCAATCAAGCTTAAACGGAATTCTTCCGTTGATTCAGAAAAGATTTGAAGCCAACATACACAGAGAAAGCTCGGAGCAAGAGGCTGCGGTTTTCACGTAGGATTTTTTCGAACAGGCGAGTGGGACAAGGAGAGATGGGTGTGGGTGGGGAGGAGAGTGTGCTCGCACGTTCAAAAACGAAGTGTATGTCCGCGTGTCGCGATTTTAGTGGCGGTGACGAAAGAGTACGGTGCGGGGCAGGCCCGACAGCATGGCAGCTCTTCGGCCGTCGATGTCGACCGTGGGCAGTGTAGATGAGTCTGTGATTTCATTTAAGTGACGGGCATCGTGCCGGAGCAGTGTCTGTAGAGAAAGTGGAGCGCGCTGGCGTTGGACATGTGGCAGTCTACGGTTAGATCGGGTCAGAGAAGCCACTGAAGCTCGCCGAGGCCGTACGATCGGATTATATGATAATAAAATAAATTTAGAACATGAAGATATATATATGATTTATAATAATATCAGTATGAAAAGGGATTGAAAACGATCGGTGGATTTATCAGTTTTGTGTACGATATTATACATGTGTTTTCAGAGATTAAAATACTTCAAAATTGTGTAAATACCCGGGAAATATTCAGTAGTTGAAATTTTTTTGACGATTGAACTGGGTCGATTACATCTGTCACCACGGAACACAACATAAGGAATAAAATTGCAATAAATCACAGATTCAAGCGCGATCTACCCCTCACCCCACTCAAACCCTGACCACCCCACCACATGGAATATTTGCCTATGACTTTAGAGGAGATATGGCCACACGCATTGTCGCTCATGGCTACAATATTCGACACCCATAATAAATTATAATTAATTTAATAATTATAATAAAATATATTTTTGTTATGAAAATTTATTAAATGGATGTCATAATCATGATAATAATACTAACTCCTCGATTCCTAATAAATTTCTCTAATAATGGTCAACCTTTTATATTCTATGATCATTGAAATTACACCCGTTGAATTAGATATTGCAAGGATTGATCTCAATTGTTGGATCAAATTTAACGTACTCTCTATATATGACGATTTGTTAACGAAATGGTGAGAACTCTTGACTCTGCACTGTGTTCTTTTCTTTAATTCATGTATTTCTGTTATATTTCTATTTCTATTTGTCGTTGTCATCGTCATACACAAATTCAACACTCGCTTCATCAACTATGTGTTTCACTTGCAATCGGTCTTACATTTCTGATTTCTAAATTCTTCACGGTTTCAGTTAGCGCTCAATCAATTTCATAACACGTTATCGACACGATCGTCTTCTCCGCATTGTGCATCGCGACGACGCAAACGTCATCCCCATCATCGACGTAAGATTATTCTTATACGAAAAAGGTGAGTATTATTTTCTATATCATGTATATTTCTCTCATCTTGATAAATTTGAAAATGATGTATGATTTTCTTAATTTTTTATTGTGGGAAAAATAACAAACTTTTGAAGAGCTGTAATGACTCACGGATGACAAATTTCACTTCATTCCCTGAAGAAAATATGTTTGATTAATAGTCGGTGTAGATGATGTTGAGAAAAACGTCATTCATCAAACGAAAAAACAACGTTGCCTGAAGTTGTAAAATAATGACATTGTGTACATGTCATACATCGAGCTGAAATTTGCTAACGAGTAATGAACATCACGTACCCGTCGTACGTCGAGCTGAAGTTTGTTGATCATGTCGTGAATCATGAAATTTCATATATCTTATTGACGCACGTCTGTCGTAGGGCGTGACAAAAGCAGTTTATATTCCTAGTGCAGCACAGTGGCTAACCATGGTCGTCTCACTTGAGGAGCTTTCTCAGTTGTTCACTCACTTAATCAAATTCACCTAAACTACTTTCTTTTGAATATTTTTATTTAATATAATAATGTAATACAATTAAAATAAAAGATAAAACTAACATACGATGACAAAATGCAATTAATGAAGAAACAACTTGGTCATAGGGTTGGATAACATGAGTTCATTCATTATTTATTTATTGTTTTAAATTCAATTTGATAATTCATTTATTGAAACCTCATTAATGAATTACTTTCCCTTGATTTATTTAGTGTGTGATTTTAGTATGCTTTCGGCACACCAAACCACACCTCCTCCAATAGTCAAATATGATAACACATCAACCGAGAATGTCATTCCTAAAGGACCCGGCTCCATCGTATGTCGTTTCATCCCTTATGGCAATCCCAACTCCACCGAATGAAGGGTTTGCCTAAGAGAAGGGAGGGAAAATTAATTAATCAAGGAAAATAAATGGATTTGGGAATAATGTCGCGGTGAACGACCGCCACACCCGTGCAATATTCCCGCCTCCACCACAAAAAGATTTAAACCATTTTGAATTTAAAGTGCAATAATGAAGATCACCGTGAAACCAACCCTAGGGCCAAGCCTCGGGTTAGCCCCTCATTATCGAGGATAAGAGGTCACGGTGGATAAGATAAGAAGAAAATAGAAGAATTAAATTAGGGTTGGAAGAGAAAGGGAGATGGAAGAAGATGGAAACACTTGAATTAAAAATATAAAAATGCACTACATTATAAAAGAAAACTAAAAATAAAAAGAGAAGAAAAGAAAATTCCTAAGTTAGCAGCATGTCCCTAGGCCTCCACTCCAACATTGTTGTCGAACTCCCCTTCAGCATGGGTGAACTCCTCTTTATATAGACCAATGGGGTGCCATCCTCCAGTCTTCAAATTTAAGATCTTCAAAATCTCTCTTTAAGATTTGCTGCAGATTCACTCCAACGAAAGTTTGACCATGTTCGGCCAATTTAATGGCCTAATTGGGCAATGATGTCTTCTATAAAGTTCTTCAAAAATCGGTTTTACGTATCCTCACAAAATTTCAGATTTATCCTCTATGTGTATTACGAGATATGGACAATTAATGCTGAGCATTTAATCAAGAGGAATGTTTCCTTTTTTCTTCCCCAACATGTCAGCATCCATGGACTGCCTTAATGATGGCCAATCTTCAAGATCTTTAACAGCCGAACTTCCCATTTAATATTCCTACAGATCCAATTAGAATCTTCCCAATTTGATGCGTTTTGACCAATTTATGATCAATTCATTGAGGTAGGCTCCACGCGGTCATCCAAAATAATTGTCCACATTGATTGAATTTTTAGAACCCTTTCATGGCTGAATTAAATCCTGGTCCAAAAACAAAAGATGAAGAAAATAAATATATGAACTGAATAAAAAAAATCACATCAATTGGATTTATATTTTAAAAGATATGTGTGAATTACCAAAGTGATTAAAATATGTCAATATTTCCAAATTAAGCAGTTTTCTAATTTTAGCCCAAAACACATCATAAGTCCAAAATTGATGTAAATAACTTAACTTGTTCAATTTTTAGGGATTAAATAATTGAATTAAATATAAAAAATGATGAAAATATTATCTCTATCACTTATTCATTTGTTCACCTTGAAGATGTCAAGTTTTAATTATGTTGTGTAAAGGCTGATGATGGAGATGATATTTACTTTGAATGTATTTTTTAAAAGTATCATATTGTTTCATTTATTTTCTATTTCATTTTATTTCTTATAAAATGTTTGATATAAATTAAATGTTCATGACAAACAAATGTAAATATATTTTTCATATATTAATCCCTCGAAGTGGATGAAACTGCTGAAATTGGTGAAATTATTAAATTGAATATTCATGTTATTGTCACGAAGACACTATAAAACTCGAACAAATAATTTTATTTCGTTTCCTAAAGTGAATTAGAATATTTACTAAAAATGATTTATTTCATTCCCCAAAGTGAATCCAAATATAAATGATTTTATTTTAAATCAAGTTCGAGGTGAATACAATGCTTTGCGAATGATCATTGTGTTGTATTTGTTTATAACAAATAATAACAATATAACCACCAGAAGTGGTTTAATGACAATAAATATTTACAGAGTATAATAAATTTTATTATTATTTATAAAATAATGCATCATCGAAGGATGATATAAAAGTAATTTCTTTTGGCATTATATTAAAGAATATCTTCATTTATCAATTATTGTTACTGCAATGACAATATTAAGGGAAAAAATCTTATATATGTGCTTGTGAATTACCAATATCATCTCAAGTAATTCATTTGATTTTATCCCCTGAAGTGGATGTTATTATTCTTTGAATTCATAAATGAGATGATTGAATTACATGGTTTTGATTATCCTATGTATTTTATGAAAATGATTTTACCACCTGAAGTGGTTAAAAAATGATCATCATAATCAATAAAAATTAGTATTTTATAAAAGTTGATCGTTATTGATAAATAATGAATTATCATTCACAGATCATGAAATTCAATTAATGAATTCATTTTATCGATGTGAAAGCAATTACATCATCTCGTTCCTTGAAGGGAATGAAATTATTCATGAAAAATTTAACATGATTCGTGTTACTCGTAGAATTTTATCATAAATATTTGAGAGTTGATAAAGTTTGATTAAATGACTTCTCCTTCATTTGATAAAGTGAATGTTGTTATTATTTTAAATGGTGATGAGGTGCGCGTTGTGAATCCAAAAGATTCTTTCATATTGGTTCTTGCTACCACGTTTACCAGCTTTAAAATACGTGGAGGCTCTATCCTCAAGTAAATGTATTGTAAAACAATACCTGGGTCAGAGGTTTCAAAATATACAATAATCCGCTTGGTGATGAGCCTAATATATTCTGATTATATCATGAATTCACCAACCACCATAAGTGGAGATTATAATGACAAATCTAAGCATGCACAATGAAATATCATGGAGATCTTATATATGTCGATCTTAAGAAAAATCTTTATAAATATTATTTTGATTAAATGCTTCAAAAGAACTCATATGTGAATTAATATATGCTCATGTAAGTACATTTACCGATAGAGAAAATTAATTAATAGCTCGAGAAGAGCGAAAATATTCCCATCTGGCAGTATAAATTCTTAATGCTTTGTTATATCTGAAGTCTCAATGAGTTATATCAATGTTATTCTTAAAAAAGAATATCATATAGAGACATTGGCTAAAATAGATACCTTGATATGTAACAAGCATTCATAAAAAGTGACTATAAATAATTTATTATGTACAATGGAATCAATAATGGCAAACCAAAAGTTTACTAATCCTGACACTGTACATATATGACATGATGATTTAGTCCATCTGAGATCAACTATAATGAAAGATATCTATTCAAGTATACATGAATTTTAATCTATTGATAACATAGAAGATTCCCATTAGGAGGAGAATGATAAATTTATTTAATGGATGCATGTCTACTAAATTATCAATGAATTCATTATCATTAGGTTACGATGAATGCCCCCTGTATAATAATTTACTACGTGGTACCCATTTTTGAGGTAAATTATTTATATCATTAGCAGATATTTTAGAAATTAATTTCCCATGTCACTACTAGAATCTTTACCTATACCCATGGTTCAAAATCGTGGGTATAACCCAGAAAACTATGGGTATAGTCTATACCCACGATTCTTAAGTCGTCAAGATAGGTCTATACCCATGGTTCTCAAATCGTTGGTGTAGACAATTTCAATGGAAAGACATATACCCACGTTTTGGTCAAACCGTGGGTATAGGTTCTTTGTTAAAAAAATCCACCACTGTGAATTGATCCCATCATATTTCACTTATACTCCAATGCCTTGACCACTATCCTACAACACATTTTGTGCTCTTATATTCATATATATATATATATATTTATGAAAATATTTATCATTATTTTTATTATTATGCAAAAATAAAGAGTCAATCTATACCCACAGTTTGGTCAAACTATGGGTATAGGTTCTTTATTAAAAAAACCCATTGTTGGAAATTGACCCCAACACCTTCAACTTATAATCCAATGACTTTACCACTATCCTACAATACATTTTTTGTTCTTATATTCAAATATATATATATATATATATGTATGTATATATATAAAAATTTATTTATATTAAAGTATTTATTATTATTGTTGTTGTTATGGAAAAATAACGGGCCAACCTATACCAATGGTTCATGCAAACCATTGGTATGGGTTCTATGACAACCCTGCTTTTATTACAAACTTAAACATGATTTATTACATAAAACTTCACTTGATACAACAAAGAAGATCGAGAGGTTTAGTGTCTTTGGGGCTTATGATCATTACATAAAAAACTTAAAACATGAAATACAACATATTTATTGAAAAATTCCTTTACATGACCACTATATTCCTTCGTACTTAGCATTGCATAGGATAACCTGAGGACATGCATAAGAAAAGGGTGAGCTATAAATCCCAGTAAGGGAGTACACATGGAATAACATGAGAAGTACAATACATGTTAGAAAATAGGCATATCAATAGATCATAAGAGAAACATGAACATAAAGGCATGATAAAACATGATAATCATAACATAGAAATGTGGCAACAACACTTAACATGGAATTAGCATGAGCCAATGCCCATTGCACATAGAGCATGAGTAAATCCTCATTGCACATGAAGCACGAGTAAACCCTCATTGCACTTGAATTAGCATAAGTCAACACTCATTTCACATGACGTATCATGATATTATACTTTACCCAATGCATTAGAGCGCTATAAGGGCGCACCCTTCTTAAACATTTCATTTCATGCATAAGTGTGCCACATGGATCATAAAACATAGATTCATAAAACATAATCATTTATTCCACGATAAAGGAATGTGGAATTAATACATGAAACTTTATAATCAATAAGTAAATGTGCATAAAGTTTAATACCCTTGATGGAGAAATGAGCATGGTATTCACTACACAATGACATTGGCTTAGAAAATCAGTGCGATTTCGGCAGCGTAACAGTGTGACATAAGAATTCATAAAAAAATGGTTTATGAGAGAGAAAGGGGTTCCTAATCATATTTACATGTAATGGAAAGTAAGGAGGTCATATAGATACATGTCCCAACAATTGTAATGGAATTTAGATTCATGATACAAAATTATTGCTTGAATGTAAAAGAGGAGAGAGAAGTTCCTTTCAGAATTTCGACATAGTAACGGGTGTACATGAGAGGCATTTAATGAGAGAGAAAGGGGTCTCCCATCATTCAAACATAAATAGGGTAGTATGAGGGAGGTGAAAAACCATACCCCAACATTCATAATTGAAATTAAAAGAACAAAACAACTTAAAGAAAATTGGACAAAAATGAGAAAGGAAGAAAAAAACCCTTACTTGGAAGTGTGCTTCCAAAGGCTAGAGAGAGGCTTGTGAGAGGATTCTTGGGAGCTTGGGGCACCTTGGGAGGATTCTAGAGAGAGTAAGGTAGAGGTTTGACAAACTAAAAATGTAACTCCCCGACCCCATCTACCCGGAGTCGGTGCATTACTTCGTAACATTGACATGATAAAAAAGATCAAATCTTGAAAGACCGATTAGTTTAGTAGCCTTGGAAACACTAGATACATTCGTAAACATTACATTACATCATAAAGTGAAAAAACTACAACATCTTCTCTTCATATCCCCTTATATTATCCCTACAGGTCATTCATATTATACTTCTTCACATCCTAAAAAATATTAAAACATTGAAAGGGGTGAGCTCAGATGCTCAGTAAGGCTAACAATATTGCGGAAGCTTTCATAACTAAACATTAACATTTAAGGCAATGTATAAATAAAACAAAAGCCTTTTAAACATGAACTTCAACATAATATGGAAAAAGTAAAATGAGATAATGCCATTTACTTATTCACATGGATATTCTACTGGTCGAATAATCACATGCAATATCAATAACCACTTTCATAATGATGGAATGCATAATGCCAGACTATCATAACCACGTAGCCAAGGCCTCGTGCCAAGACCACAAATAAGATTTTGTCAAGGCCTCGTGCCAAGACACTAGTTTGTCTCATGAGACCTGCCGATGCATCAAGGAGCTATAGCGGGCTCCACCCATCACTTATCAAGTCCAATGCATTCCTCATATGAATAGGTTTAAACATATCATAAACCATAACATAATCGTATCACATAAAACATGCATAAAGGAAACATAACATTTCCACATTTCAATCACAAGATATCAATACAACACATTGATATAATAAAAACACTTTCAAAACCATTTTCAATACCAAAATAAAAGAAAGTTAAAACTTTGTATTTATTTTTCATTAAAAAAATTATGGCTTGTAGAGGAAGCCGAAACTCAAATAATGGTCACGGCGGCGGAGAAGTCGTTGTCGCTGCATATGTACGGAAAGAAAAACATTCCCTTTTTGTCGTTTAGTAAAACGCTTTGTATAAAAAAGATTCCTTTTGAATAAACGTAAAAGTCAAAGGGGTTTATACACCATATAAAAGAAAGTTGTGTATAAAACCAAATATGCCTCAATGAAAGGAGATTGAGAAGAAGTCCCTAAAAAGATCATTTTTAAAATAGAATAGATCTATTATGTGTATTCACTATAGGTACACATAAAGAAAGTAAAAATACAAAATAGGACATAATAATATCATGACATAATTTGAAAGTAGGAGATTAACCCAAAGAATGGAAGTTGGGTTAAGAAATTCCCTTACCTTGTGTCCGACTTGATTCGACTGTTCTTTAACCTCCTTAAAACCGGGTAACTCTTTTTGATTTGAGCCAAAGGCTTCCTTGGGAAGAGTTCTGCCCAAAGTGAGGATTCTAAGAGTAAGAGGGGGAAGTTGAGAGAGTATTTGAGCAGAGGTTGGCCGAGCCAAATGGCTTGAAAGTGTGAATGAGGTGGTAGAGGTGGGGGCCTTTTATAAGTGGAGAATAGGGGCACTTTTGGAAAGTAATAAAATGTTGCTTTATTATACAATTCATTTTGGATTCTAAAGGTTCCACACTTATATAATTCGAGGCTAAGGTGATAAGGGTTCGAAATATACTCATCCAATAGGTTTTTGACAAGTGTAAGCCTTGGATTTTACATTATCTTTTCATTTTATTTAAATCGTTAATTAATGAGGTAATCGCTGCATCATCATGGTGTCATAAATAATTTAATTTATTTAATGTCTAAAAATTATAAAACAAATATCATGATGTAGGAAATATTTTTATCTTTCTAATTAATATTTATAGTAAAAAATATGACTTGTATAACCCAATTTAAAAATTGTTTTAGTAAAACAACTCTTGTTTGTGACCTTTTTATTTTAATATTAAATAAAAAGTTATTTATGTCCTTTTCCTACCAAAGTGGCTCCATGGGGTCCCCAAGTTGACCCATGGATTGTATTGGTCGGCCATGACACATCCAATGAGGGTAGGACATGTGTCAAGCTCATCTCATATTATTAAAACATTATTTTTACCTTAAACTACACTAATTATCTCTAATCGCGATTAAGAACTTAAAAGTTACTATTTACCAAAAAATTATTTTAATCTCATTGAACCACATTTTACTTATTAATGACAACCATGTATGTCGGATTTTTGAAATTCAAAACACATAAGTGGTAAAATTTCATTTAAACAAAAAATCAGTTATTTAACTTCCACTTAGTGGTTTCACTATTCATCAAAAATTGAAGTTTTTCAGAACAATGCCAAAATTTCACCCTAAGCTATATTTGATATTCCGATTTCAAAAATGATGTCTATTTTACAAAATTACAAACATATAAGTTTCATTAATTAATTTTATAATTAATTTTCGCTGTCACAACAAATAGCGTGTTTTTAAGAAACAATTTATATCAAAAGACTGACAATTGTTTATGTCCAATTTTAAAGTGAAATTAATTCTAATGACCACCATTGGATAAAATAGTAAAAATATATTCTAATTATACTTTAAAACCACTCAATACTATATTTTATCACTATAAAATACTTTGATTAAAAAAGTTGTTTTTAAGTATTTTTCACTATTCATAAAAATTGGATGTTCTCAGAAAATTACAAAAAATTCAACTTTGGATAATTTCGATATTACGAATACAAAAATGAAGTCCATTTTTAAATATAAAATTTCTATAATTTTAAAAAATGGGTATTACTATTCATAACGACTACTTTGATTAGTTGCAGTGTGTTAAAACTCGAAGTTGCGTACAATGCAAGCTATTGCATTATTGAATGAGAAGCGTATCATGGAAGCTCGGGGTGTTACATTATCCCCTCCTTAAATAAATTGCGTCCTCACAATTTGAAATTTTTCTTTGAAAACAAAAGGTTGAAAATAGAAAATACCTTTGTGGAAAACCCACATCGGAAATAAGGTTAATAAATATATAACATTAAAAGAAAGCAAGATAAGTACAAAGGTCACCCGAGATAGCCCATTCTAGGATTCTATGAAAATATGGATATGGAGGAGAAACAAACCATCAAGGTCTGATGGAGAGTTATAAAAAACAGGATTAGGTGAAAGTTTAACTACAAGAAAATCACAAACTTGTGATTAGTTAAACGATCATTGATTTCCCAGTAGGAAAAGTTAACCGACAACATTTTTGTTTTGAGTTAAATTTTATAAAGTTGAGGAATTTATTTAGGATATTTACTAAGAACGTAAGGGAATATACATACTTGTCATGTAGACTTTCATTTTTTAATAAATTTTTACCACAAACCCTTCTTTCACTCTAAAAGTTAATACAACTCAAAAATATTCTATTTATCCTAATTATATAAGGTTCCAAATATTAACACATACCATTTAGATTAGTAAAACTATTTTGTAATAACCAGGGACTTCCTGTAGGCTAGTGGTAGGAAATAAAGGCCTGTCGCACTATGGTTGTGGGTTCGATTCCTGCAGCTTTGTCCGACGCGACGGGTTATGCCCCACCCTGCAGGTTGTCCTTTTCCTAAAACTATAATATTCCAAAAATAATCTTCAGAAATGTTTTAACCTTAAACAATACTATCCAAAGATCAACTTAATCCATTCCAACCTTTATAGTTATCCAAAATACCTCTGTCCAGACTTTCTCTAAAAGGTCTCTAAATTCCAAAATCAATTGTAACCTCAGATTCCCCAAACAAAGTAAAGTTTCTCTTATTGTCACATACTAAAAATATGATTACCTTCATCATATTAAATCCTTAATGAAAACAACATGTACTACAGTACAATCCTTATTTATATCACATTATTCTTATAACCATAATCTAGTTCTTGAGTCCAAAAACACAAATACAATAATTATTCCGCTTCAACTGTAGTAACAGCATAAGATTGTCCTTGATCCCTTGGCCTTTTCTGAGGTAAGTTTCCCTGACGCTTAGGAAATTCATTTGCATAATGCCCCATTTCCCTACAATTGTAGCATTCAACATTGATAGCCTCTTTCTTTCCCTTGCAATCACGTGCCTGGTGACCTTTTTCTCCACATTTATAAAAAACTCCCATTCCTTTTAGGCAAGCACCAGGGTGATTCTTCCCACAATTATTACATAATGGAAAATCCTTCTTTCCCTTTTTCCCTTTATCCATCTCTTGTTCCACCGTTCTCTTCTTTTCTTGATTTTCTTTAAAGTCATGAGACTTAGAAAATTCCTTTTCCGTCTTGATAGCACACGAGACAATATCTTCGTATGACGAGAAGGTTTGTGAGACTAATGCTTGACGGAGAAACGGTTTTAACCCATCAAAGAAATGATCAATCTTACTTCTTGGGTTACGTATATAATCTGCAGCATGTCTTGCTAACCTTGTAAAGTTGGCCTCATACTTTGCGACATTCTCATCCTCCTTTTGTCTCAGACTCAAAAATTGCCTTTTCCATATCTGCTCGATGGTCACGAGGAAAGTATTTTTCTAAGAAAATATCTTTGAACTCTCTCCATTCCATACTTGATACTTATTCATATTCTTTTTTATTTTGAATCAATGACCACCATTGATCAGCATCTCCAGTGAGGCGGTAAACTGCCATGACAACCTTCTCCCTTTCGCTACTCCCCAAGGCATGGAATATTTTCTCTAAGGAGTTTATCCATTGCTCAGCTACTAATGGATTTGTACCCCCATTAAATGTTGGCGGTTGTTGCCTCATGAAGCGGTCTAACATTGATCCTCCACGTTGTGGATCAGGGTGATCCATACGAGTAAGGTTATTATTCATAACCTGGGTGAGTTGTCCCAATATGGTAATAAGTTGATCAGCACCAGTTGTATCTCCAGATCCACAATAATTATCTTGAGCAGGAGGGCAATCCCTACACGGAGTGCGTGCATTGATACGGTTTCCATTCCTTCCACTAGGCGCCATTTCTAAACAATGGCATAAACTAGATTAGTTTATGAATCAAAATACATAATTCCATACTTGTAAAATACTTAACATAAATTGAACTATTTATAGATATAATCCATAATCATAAAAATGTTTTCTTTGAGGAAGTATGTACTCATAACCCTTTATAGTGGTTTATAAAGAAAACGAGAATTATCCTAAGCATATCCCCCGGGAGTGACATAACCAAGAGTGCAGCAAGGCCCGTTGTCGTGCACCATTTCCCGTTCGAGTCTAGCTCAAAGCGATGTTTTCGGGTTTTACTCCTAGGTACATCTGTGCCAGAGCCACCTCTACCTGCTCGTATCCAAACAGGGATGTATTGCTCGGAAAACTCACAAAATCTCTATAATACCAAAATTCTAGGATGTTCTTCTATACTAATCCTTAAAGTCTATCTTTGGGTTATGTGCTCTAATCAGAGTTTATCTAAATCTAGCTTCCAAGGTTAGTACTAAACTGCCTATGATACCAACTGTAACGCCCCGACCCCAGCTACCCGGAGTCGGTGCATTACTTCGTAACATTGGCATGATCAAAAAGATCAAGTATCGAAAGACCGATTAGTTTAGTAGCCTTGGAAACACTAGATACATTCGTAAACATTACATTACATCATAAAGTGAAAAACTACAACATCTTCTCTTCATATCCCCTTATATTATCCCTGCAGGTCATTCATATTATACTTCTTCACATCCTGAAAAATATTAAAACATTGAAAGGGGTGAGCTCAGATGCTCAGTAAGGATAACAATATTGCGGAAGCTTTCATAAATAAACATTAACATTTAAGGCAATGTATAACTAAAACAAAAGCCTTTTAAACATGAACTTCAACATAATATGGCAAAAGTAAAATGAGATAATTCCATTTACTTATTCACATGGATATTCTACTGGTCGAATAATCACATGCAATATCAATAACCACTTTCATAATGATGGAATGCATAATGCCAAACTATCATAACCACGTAGCCAAGGCCTCGTGCCAAGACCACAAATAAGATTTTGTCAAGGCCTCGTGCTAAGACACTAGTTTGTCTCATGAGACCTGCCGATGCATCAAGGAGCTATAGCGGGCTCCACCCGTCACTTATTAAGTCCAATGCATTCCTCATATGAATAGGTTTAAACATATCATAAACCATAACATAATCGTATCACATAAAACATGCATAAAGGAAACATAACATTTCCACATTTCAATCACAAGATATCAATACAACACATTGATATAATAAAAACACTTTCAAAACCATTTTCAATACTAAAATAAAAGAAAGTTAAAACTTTGTATTTATTTTTCATTAAAAAAAATGATGGCTTGTAGAGGAAGCCGAAACTCAAATAATGGTCACGGTGGCGGAGAAGTCGTTGTCGCTGCATATGTACGGAAAGAAAAACATTCCCTTTTTGTCGTTTAGTAAAACTCTTTGTATAAAAAAGATTCATTTTGAATAAATGTAAAAGTCAAAGGGGTTTATACACCGTATAAAAGAAAGTTGTGTATAAAACCAAATATGCCTCAATGAAAGGAGATTGAGACGAAGTCCCTAAAAAGATCATTTTTAAAATAAAATAGATCTATTATGTGTATTCACTATAGGTACACATAAAGAAAGTAAAAATAAAAAATAGGACATAATAATATCATGACATAATTTGAAAGTAGGAGATTAACCCAAAGAATGGAAGTTGGGTTAAGAAATTCCCTTACCTTGTGTCCGACTTGATTCGACTGTTCTTTAACCTCCTTAAAATCGGGTAACTCTTTTTGATTTGAGCCAAAGGCTTCCTTGGGAAGAGTTCTGCCCAAAGTGAGGCTTCTAGGAATAAGAGGGGGAAGTTGGGAGAGTATTTGGGAAGAGTTTGGCTGAGCCAAATGGCTTGAAAGTGTGAATGAGGTGGTAGAGGTGGGGGCCTTTTATAAGTGGAGAGGAGGGGCACTTTTGGAAAGTAATAAAATGTTGCTTTATTATACAATTCATTTCGGATTCTAAAGGTTTCACACTTATATAATTCTAGTATAAGGTGATAAGAGTTCGAAATCTACTCATCCAATAGGTTTTTGACAAGTGTAAGCCTTGGATTTTACATTATCTTTTCATTTTATTTAAATCGTTAATTAATGAGGTAATCGCTGCATCATCATGGTGTCATAAATAATTTAATTTATTTAATGTCTAAAAATTATAAAAAAAATATCATGATGTAGGAAATCTTTTTATCTTTCTAATGAATATTTATAGTAAAAAATATGACTTGTATAACCCAATTTAAAAATTGCTTTAGTAAAACAACTCTTGTTTGTGACCTTTTTATTTTAACATTAAATAAAAAGTTATTTATGTCCTTTTCCTACCAAAGTGGCTCCATGGGGTCCCCAAGTTGACCCATGGATTGTCTTGGTCGGCCATGACACATCCAATGAAGGTAGGACATGTGTCAAGCTCATCTCATATTATTAAAACATTATTTTTACCTTAAACTACACTAATTACCTCTAATCGCGATTAAGAACTTAAAAGTTACTATTCACCAAAAAATTATTTTAATCTCATTGAACCACATTTTACTTATTAATGACAACCATGTATGTCGGATTTTTAAAATTCAAAACACAGAAGTGGTAAAATTTCATTTAAATGAAAAATCAGTTATTTAACTTCCACTTAGTGGTTTCACTATTCATCAAAAATTGAAGTTTTTCAGAACAATGCCAAAATTTCACCCTAATCTATATTTGATATTCCGATTTCAAAAATGATGTCTTTTTTACAAAATTCCAAACATATAAGTTTCATTAATTAATTTTATAATTAATTCCCGCTGTCACAACAAATAGCGTGTTTTTAAGAAACAATTTATATCAAAAGATTGACAATTGTTTATGTCCAATTTTAAAGTGAAATTAATTCTAATGACCACCATTGGATAAAATAGTAAAAATATATTCTAATTATACTTTAAAAACACTCAATACTATATTTTATCACTATAAAATACTTTGATTAAAAAAGTTGTTTTTAAGTATTTTTCACTATTTATAAAAATTGGATGTTCTCAGAAAATTACAAAAAATTCAACTTTGGATAATTTCGATATTACGAATACAAAAATGAAGTCCATTTTTAAATATAAAATTTCTATAATTTTAAAAAGTGGATATTACTATTCATAACGACTACTTTGATTAGTTGCGGTGTGTTAAAACTCGAAGTTGCGTACAATGCAAGCTATTGCATTATTGAATGAGAAGCGTATCATGGAAGCTCGGGGTGTTACAAAAAAGGCTTTGAGTGAGGAGGAATTGAGAACTTGGGTGGGTTTATATAGGAAAGATGAGAGAATTCTTTATTATTTAGGTTTGGGACCCCTTATATTAAACTAATCCAAACCACAAACCATCCCATGGTTTTTGACCATGGGTTTTGGAAAAGGGAAGATGAAAACAATATTTTATAAGTCCAAAGTTCTAACTTCTTAAAATAATAGGTTTTTTTATGTGGAGGTGAGTCACACTCCCATGAAAAACAATTTAAAAAGACAAGGTGTTTAATAAGTCTTGAGGGGTCCATTAATGCTTTGAAAAGTAAGTAAAACAAACCCAAAATCAGATTATTTTAATGGTAAAACATATATTGGCTGAACATAAAGATTATAGTATTTTATTAAATCACTATTGGGTCATTATGATGTCATAAAACACATTATATATTTAAACGGTATTTAATTTTTACCCAAAAATTTGACTATCTCAGAAAATTATGAAAAATTCATCGTTGGATAATTTCAACGTCCTGATTCCAGAAATAAAATTTATTTTATCTAAATAATTTTATAAATATGTTAATTTTCACTTTTAAAATAAAAATCGACATTTTTCGAAAATTCACGGGTTTTGACATAAATGGCTTTCAAAACTTAATAAAAATTATAATTACATTCATAAAATTATAAGATCATTTATATTTAATAAAAATTAATTTAATAATAATATTTTATTAAAATAATATTTAATTAAAAAATCCCTTAATTTAATAAAATATAATTATTAATTAAATAATAACTAAAAACAATATTTGTACTTTAAAAACTATTTACAATGTATCAATGATGACAAGAACGTATATACATTATTATATACAAAAAATAATGTACATGAATATAGTACTATCGATTAGTTACATAACCCCTTAAAACAGCCACATAAGACCTAAGGGTAAGGTGTGCGATGGTAACATACACTTGAGGCGGCTCAGATAACATTGCTCGAGTGGTAATCTCTATCAACTTCCACTTTTCCCGTAGACGATCCCATTCGAACTTGACATGATGAAGCTCAGCTTGGGCTTAGTCAAGAGCGAAGCCCAAGAACGCCACCTCTTTTCCGAGCTTCGATAAATGAGCTTTATATGGGGCAATTCTACTGGATGAGGCCATCACTTCCTTTGTCTGAGTAAATTTGGATTTGTTAAATCCCTATATTTATACTAATCATGTGATCACTGTTCAATGGCTATATTAACAACGGTCAAAATTCTTAACATAAAACCATTGAAGTTGACATTTTATATAAACATAAAGAGACATTTAATTAGATCAAGAGGGATTTCCATTAATGAAACTTTGGGTCGTTACAATATTCCCCCCTTAAGAAATTTCGCCCTCGAAATTTCCCCTTTTTCCCACACTAAAACAAATGTGGGTAACTCAACTTCATCATTTCCTCCGATTCCCAAGTCGCTTCTTCAAACTTGTGGTTTCTCCACAACACCTTAACGAGGGGAATTGTCTTATTTCGCTGAACTTTTTCTCTACGATCTAAGATCTTCACTGGTTGCTCCTCATAAGAAAGATCATCTTCCAATTGTACCACCTCAGAAGAGAGTACATGTGAAGGGTCCGGTATGTACTTCCTTAAGAGGGACACATGAAAGACATCATGTACTTTGGCCATGGTAGGTAGAAGTTCTAGTCGATAGGCCACAGCCCCAACGCGATCAAGAATCTTGAAGGGGCCGATGTACCTTGGACTTAACTTCCCTTTCTTTCTAAACCTCATGACCTTCTTCCATGAAGATATGCATAGAAACACCATGTCTCCAACTTTAAACTCAAGGTCTCATCGACAGTTATCTGCATAACTCTTTTGTTGACTCTGGGCTGCCTTGATATGCTGCTGAATGGTTTTCACCTTCTCCACCATTTCTTCGACCATTTCCAGTCCAAGAAGCTTACGTTCACTGATCTCATCCCAACATGTCGGTGTTCTGCACCTTTTCCCATACAGGGCTTCATATGATGCCATTTGGATGCTTGAGTGGAAATTGTTATTATAAGAGAACTCAACCAGAGGAAGATGTTGATCCCATCCTCCTTTAAAGTCCATTTAGCATGCTCTCAACATGTCCTCAAGTGTTTGTATAGTCCACTCGGATTGGCCATCAGTTTGAGGATGATAGGCCGTATTGAAGTTTAGTTCAGTATTCAGAGCATGTTGAAGACTCTTCCAAAACTTAGAGGTGAATCTTGGATCTCGGTCAGACACAATAGATAGTGGTACTCCATACAACCTTACCACTTCCCTGATATATATCCATGCCAGTTGATCCAAAGAGAAATCCTCCCAAATAGTAATGACGTGTGTAGTCTTTGTAAGATGATCCACCACAACCCAGATCGCATTGCTGCCTTTAGATGTCCTTGGAAGTCTAGTGACAAAGTCCATGGTGATGTTCTCTCATTTCCATTCTGGTATGGGCAATGGTTGCATCACCCCCTTAGACTTCTGCCTCTCTACCTTCACTTGCTAGCACACCAGACACTTTGATGTATATTCAGCGATATCCTTCTTCATATTATCCCACCAAAAGTTTTCTCGGAGATCTAGATACATCTTTGTGCTCCCTGGGTGAATAGAGAAATTTGAACTATGTGCGTCATCCAAAAGTTCCTTCTTCAGCTCCGGACTTGATGGAACACATAGTCTTTTCCCAAACCGCACAATTCCTTCTTCATTAACATTAAACTCCGAGGATTTACCTTTTTTGTTAGATTCCACTTTTTCCTAAATTCCCACATCATCCTTTTGAGCATCCTTTAACCTTTCCAAAAGAGACGGTTGAGCAATAATTTGTGAAAGGATTGATAATGTTCCCTTATTTATGATTCCCATGTCCATCTTCATCAAGTCTAAGAAGATTGGATCCTTCTCAATTCTCATCATTGATATAATTTCTGGGTCCTTTCTACTTAGGGAATCTGCCACCTTGTTCACTTTCCTAGGGTGGTAATGTATTGAATAGTCATAATCATTAATGAGCTCTATCCATCTTCTCTGGCGCATATTAAGCTCTCTCTATGTGAATATATATTTAAGACTCTTGTGGTCAGTATATATCTCACATTTCTCCCCATAGAGATAATGCCACTAGATTTTCAAGGCAAATATCACTGCTTCCAACTCCAGATCATACGTTGGGTAGTTTCGCTCATGGATTTTCAACTGCCTTGAGGCATAGGATATCACTTTATCATTCTGCATCAGCACACAACCTAATCCCTTCTTCGAAGAATCACTAAATACCATAAAATTTCCCCACTTGTGGGTAAAGTGAGCACGAGCGTAGTGATAAGCCTCGTTTTCAACTCCTTGAAGCTTTCTTCGCATTCATCACTCCAAGAAAATTTTACTCCCTTTCAAGTTATCTTGGTAAGAGGGTTGGACAATCGTGATAAATTTCTCACAAATCGTCGATAATATCCAGCTAACCCCAAGAAGCTATGGATATCTGTTACCGATGTTGGCCTCGACCATCCCTCAATTGCATCTATTTTGGAGGGATCCACAGATATCCCATTGCTTGTGATGATATGGCCCAAGAATGAGACTTCCTTCAACCATAACTCACACTTGCTGTACTTTTCATAGAGCTTCTCCTTGCGCAAAGTCTCCAGTACAGTTCTTAAATTCTCCTCATGATCCTCCTTGGTTTTGGAGTATATTAGAATATCATCTATAAAGACTACCACAAATTTGTCTAGGTAATCTCTAAAGACTCTATTCATCAAGTCCATGAAGATTTCTGGAGCATTTTTGAGTCCGAAAGGCATTACTATGAATTCATAGTGCCCGTTTCTTGTACGGAAAGCAGTCTTGGGGATATCTTCCTTCTTAACCCTTACTTGATAATATCTCGACCGCAAGTCTACCTTGGATAAGTATTGTGCTCCACGCAACTGGTCAAACAAGTCATCGATCCGTGGCAGAGGATACTTGTTATTTATCATGATTTTGTTAAGTTCACGATAATCGATGCAAAGTCGCATTGACCCATCGTTATTCTTGACGAAGAGGAATGGTGCACCCCATGGTGAAGCACTTGGGCGTATAAACCCTTTATCCAGATTCTCCTGTAGTTGTTTCTTCTGCTCTTCAAGATCTACAACAACCATTCTATATGGAGTCTTGAATATTGGTAATGCCCCAAGTATAAGTTCAATTGAGAATTCAAAATATCTTCTAGGAGGAAGGCCAGACAGTTCCTTGGGAAACAATTCCTCAAATTCCCTCATAATAGGCATTTATTCAAGGATGGTTTCTTCCTTGGACCCAATCATCTGAGCCAGATACGCGTGCTCATAGGGCAGTAATATCCATGCTTGAGATGATGTAGCTAAAGGAGATTCATCTTCCTCCTTACACTTGTAAAGAATCGGTGGTTGATTCTCCATATGGAGTGTGATTTCCCTCTCCCAACAATTTATGTTGGCTCTATATAAGGAAATCCAATCCATGCCAAGAATTGCATCAAATTCCACCAGAGGGAGTATAACGAGGTTCTCCGAGAAATTCAATCCACAGATTAAAATAGGGGAGGACTTATATTCATGGGATGCAATGATTTCCCCATTTGTCATACTCACCGACATCTTCACTTCCATGATTTGTGGTGGTGCTGAGATTGTTCTACTAAACTTTCGAGATATAAAAGAATGTGTAGAACCTGAATCAAAAAGTACGTTCGTTATTCTTGAATGAATAACTAGAGTACCTATCACCACTTCGTTGTCGGGGTTCACTTCGGCAGAAGTGATGACAAAAGATCTTCCTTTCTCCCTTGGAGGTTGTTGGTTGCCTCCGAAAACCCTTGGATTAGGGCACTAATTTGTAAAATGCCCCGGTTCTTTGAATTTGTAGCATTGAACAACGCGTTGAGGTTTGAATGGAGCGTTCCTCTCCTCTGTCGCAGCCACGGGTCTTTCTTGCCGATAGTTAACATTCAGGTGCCCTTCTCTTCCACACCTATAACATTTCCTCGTCCCCTTGAGGCAATTTCCAGGGTGCTTCTTTCCGCACTTTTGGCAAGTGGGGTGCTGGATCTTCTTAGCACCGTTGGATTTATCCATCGAACCGCCAGCATTGAAGTCCACCTTACGCTTCTTGTCCCCATGATACCCCTGTGATTCCCCGATATCCATTTCGACCTTGAGGGCACATCAGACAATTTTCTCATAGCTGTCGAAGTCACGGATCGCTAATGATTTCTATAGTCTAGGCTTCATCCCACCAAAGAAGTGGTCAACTTTGAATTCGGGGGTAACGATAAAGCCGAAAGCGTATCGTGCAAGCCTTGTGAAGTTTTCCTCGTACGCTCCAATAGATTCTTTGTCTTTTTGCTTGAGGGAAAGGAAGTCCCTTTCCATCTTAAGCCGGAGGGTGCGCGGAAAATATTTATTGAAAAACATCTTCCAGAAATCCTTCCATTCCAACTCCTCGATCTCCTCCTCAGGATTCGTATTTTTGATCAATATCCACCATTGATCAGCTTCACCCTCCATACGATAAGCATCCAGGAGAACCTTCTCTTGTTCAAAACATTGAAGGATAAAGAAGATCTTTTCAATGGAGTTGATCCATTGTTCAGCGATCGTGGGATCAGATGATCCACTAAAAGTAGGAGGCCTTTGTCTCATGAAGCTCTCGATAGCAACTTGTTATTTCTTAGGGGGGGTTGAACATTCCTATTGACCCATGTTTCTATTCCAAGCTTGAGTTATCTAAGAAATAAGCATGACAAAGTTCATGATTCCCGCTCCCATTGGATTGGGAATCTCATTAGTACAGTCATCACACTGATCTTCACATCGATTGTTAGCCCGAGTCCTCCTATTACCGGCCATTGGCTGGAATAAAAGGAAAGTTAGGGGTAACACATAAAGGGTAATCCAAAGACAAAAGTTGATGACTCATAAATTAAATTTTATTCCCTTAACTTATGAATCTATAGGCTTCAATCTAGGATTTTCATGATCTACTTTCTAACATATATTCTTAGGGGCATTTTTTAAATTCCCTTAATAAGGGTTTATACTAAGCTTGTGAATTTATCAAAACATATCCCCCGGAAGTGTCGTAACCAAGAGTGCAACAAGGCCCGTTGTCGTGCACCAGTTCCCGTTCGAGTCTAGTTCAAAGCAGTGTTTTCGGGTTTTACCCCTAGGATACATCTGTGCCAGAGCCGCCTCTACCTGCTCATATCCAGACATGGATGTATTTGCTTGATAACCCACTTACTCAATACTCACCAAAACTTAGGTACATCTTTATTGTACTTAGTCTTGTATCTAAGGCTTTACTAGGGTTTTCTAATCCTAATCCCAAAAATAACTAAACCTATCCTCTGATGCCAACTATGACAACCCTGCTTTTATTACAAACTTAAACATGATTTATTACATAAAAATTAAATTGATACAACAAAGAAGATCGAGAGGTTTAGTGTTTTTGGGGATTAGGATCATTACATAAAAAACTTAAAACATGAAATACAACATCTTTATTGAAAACTTCCTTTACATGACCACTACATTCCTTCTTACTTAGCATTGCATGAGATAACCTAAGGACATGCATAAGAAAAGGGTGAGCTATAAAGCCCAGTAAGGGAGTACACATGGAATAACATGAGGAGTAGAATACATGTTAGACAATAGGCATATCAATAGATCATAAGAGAAACATGAACATAAAGTCATGATAAATCATTATAATCAGAACATGGAAATGTGGCAACAACATTTAACATGGAATTAGCATGAGCCGAGGCCCATTGCACACAGAGCATGAGTAAATCCTCATTGCACATGAAGCACGAGTAAAACCTCATTGCACTTGAATTAGCATGAGTCAACACTCATTTCACATGATGTATCATGATACTATACTTTACCCAATGCATTGGAGCACTATAAGGGCACACCCTTCTTAAACATTTCATTTCACGCATAAGTGTGCTACATGGATCATAAAACATGGATTCATAAAACATAATCATTTATTCCATGATAAAGGAATGTGGAATTCATACATGAAACTTTATAATCAATAATTAAACGTGCATAAAGGTTAATACCCTTGATGGAGAAATGGTCATGGTATTCACTACACAATGACATTGGCTTAGAAAATCGGTGCGATTTCGACAGCGTAACGGTGTGACATAAGAATTCATAAAAAAATGGTTGATGAGAGATAAAAGTGTTCCTCATAATATTTACATGTAATGTACAGTAATGAGGTCATATAGATACATGTACCAACAATTGTAATGGAATTTATATTCATGATACAAAAGTATTTCTTGAATGTAAAAGAGGAGAGAGAAGTTCCTTTCGGAATTTCGGCATAGTAACGGGTGTACATGGGAGGCATTTAATGAGAGAGAAAGGGGTATCCCATCATTCAAACATAAATAGGGCAGTATGAGGGAGGTTAAAAACCATACCCCAACATTCATAATTTAAATTAAAAGGGCAAAACAACTTAAAGAAAATTGGATAAAAATGAGAAAGGAAGAAAAAAATCCTTACTTGGAAGTGTGCTTCCAAAGGCTAGAGAGAGGATTGTGAGAGGATTCTTGGGAGATTGGGGAACCTTGGGAGGATTATAGAGAGAGTAGGGCAGAGGTTGGACGAACTCAAAAGGATTTTAGTGAGGAGGAAGTGAGATCTTGGGTGGGTTTATATAGGAAAGGTGAGAGAATTCTTTATTATTTAGGTTTGGGACCCCTTATATTAAACTAATCCAAACCACAAACCATACCATGGTTTTTGACCATGGTTTTTGGAAAAGGTAAGAGGAAAAAAATATTTTTTAAGGCCAAAGTTCTAACTTCTTAAAATAATAGGGTTGCTTATGTGGAGGTGAGTCACACTCCCATGAAAAACAATTTAAAAAGACAAGGTGTTTAATAAGTCTTGAGGGGTCCATTAATGCTTTTAAAAGTAAGTCAAACAAACCCAAAATCAGATTATTTTAATGGTAAAACATATATTGGCCTAACATAAAGATTATAGTATTTTATTACACCACTATTGGGTCATTATGATGTCGTAAAACACATTATATATTTAAATGGTATTTAATTTTTACCCAAAAATTTGACTGTCTCAGAAAATTATGAAAAATTCACCGTTGGATAATTTCAACATCCTGATTCCAGAAATAACATTTATTTTATCTAAATAATTTTATAAATATGGTAATTTTCACTTTTAAAATAAAAACTGATATTTATCGAAAATTTACGGGTTTTGACAGAAATGACTTTCGAAACTTAATAAAAATTATAATTGCATTCATAAAATTATAAGATAATTTATATTTAATAAAAATTAATTTAATAATAATATTTTATTAAAATATTATTTAATTCAAAAATCCCTTAATTTAATAAAATATAATTCTTAATTAAATAATAACTAAAAACACTATTTGTACTTTAAAAACTATTTACAATGTATCAATGATGACAAGAACGTATATACATTATTATATACAAAAAATAATGTACATAAACATAGTACTATAGATTAGTTACATAACCCCTTAAAAAAACTGCATAAGACCTAAGGGTAAGGTGTGCGATGGTGACGGACTCTTGGGGTGGCTCAAATAACATTGCTCGAGTGGTAATCTCTATCAACTTCCACTTTTCCCATAGACGATCCCGTTCGAGCTTGACATGATGAAGCTCAGCTTGGGATTGGTTAAGAGCGAAGCTCAAGGATGCCACCTCTTTTCCGAGCTTCGACAAATGGTATTTGTATGGGGAAATTCTACTAGATGAGGCCATCGCTTCCTTTGTCTGAGTAAATTTGGATTTTTTAAAGCCCTATATTTATACTAATCATGTGATCATTGTTCAACGACTATATTAGTAACGGTCAAAATTCTTAACATAAAACCATTGAAGTTGACATTTTATATAAACATAAAGAGAAATTTAATTAGATCAATAGGGATTTCCATTAATGAATCTTTGGGTCGTTACAGGTTCCCAGAAACATTACCCATACCCACGGTTTCATCAAACCGTCGGTATAGGTTTTCCCGTGACCTTCCTGTGATTTTTTTTCTCTTGTGAAACCTATTGCCATTATTTACAAAAACTGTGGGTATCGGGGTGACCTATACCCACGTTTTTTGGAGAACCGTGGGTATAGGTCCTTCCCACAATTTTTTTCCCGTGGCTATAGAGGTGACCTGTAACCACGGTTTTGGAAAAAGCAGCAGGTATAACCTTGTTTTCCAGTAATGTGTATTTATGAAGAACAAATTATGAAGTATATATGGGCGTGACCACTTACCATATGATCCATTTAAATATCATATGAAAGATGCATCCACTAAATGATCACATGTGTTATTTGATGTCGGTGAGTATACATTACATTCTATGAATACTGATTAAAATAAATATTAAGCATCACATACCATATATAAAATGGTCCAGAAGAATCATTGACAAGATGCTCACAACACTTAAATAAATGTAAAGTGTTAAAAATCAATAGTCTGATTATACACACTATAAGTGTGGTTAAACTAATTATATAAAATCATTGTTCAACATGAGTATAGATTAATAAATATATTTCCCCGTGATGAGGAAAATGAATGTATCAATAACATTGTATCTTTTTAGATATTGTCCCTGAAGCGACAACGGTAGCAAAAAAATTATGAGATCTCTCTCAAATGCTATTGATGATATATTTTCTTTGAATGATTTTAAAACTCATTGATGACAATGGATTTTGATAGATGTCGACATCACAATAATTGACCAAAATTATTAAAGGAACTTATGATATGTTCAACATGTAAAATTTTGGATTGTTTATCCAAACTACCAAGACTATTGAATACTGATGATATTATTATAAGAAATATTATTCCTTATATATTTGGATATTTATATATAAATCCCCGAAGATTTCAAAATACTTGAAGCATATTCAAAGTTATGAAAGTTTTACCCAACCTGATAAATTATGGGGTGAACTGAATAAGTTGTATTTCATGTATTTGTATTAATATAAGGAAGATTATAAATTGAATTTATCATCCCATGGTTTGTATGAATCATTATATTCATCATATTATTAATATGTTTTTAAAAAACATATAAAATCTTGAATATTTTTTTGAAATCAATGACTTATTTGATCATTAAATTACATGGAATGTCCTTGTATTTTGAATCAATAATCCCAAAGATGAAATATTAAATTTTGGAATGATTTTACCCTCATCCATTAAATATATTGCTTCCAAGAGTGATATATTTCATACATGAGGGGTTTATGAAGATCATACTTATTCCATGAGGATTAAATATAAATGAATATTTTATTTATCCCTGAAGGATATACATGTACATGTGCATAAGTACCTTACAAATAATAAGAAATCATATTATGATGCAATGTCATGTTCTTCCATATTAATTGAAATCTAAAGGGTATAAATTATTATTATTCCAAAATTCAAAACTAAATGTTTTGGTTATGAATTGATCATAGACATTCTGTAATGTAATAGTGATGATCATTATGAGTGGGATATGTGACTGTTGTACTCTTTTTCCCTTAGTCAATTTTTTCCCATTGATTTTTCTTTATAAGGTTTTTAACGAGGCAATACTCCAGGGACTTGATGTTATTGTACATTTCCCCCCTAATTAAGGATTTTTTCCGCTGAAGGGGTTTTCCTTGATGAGGTTTTCAATGAGGAAATCGTAGATCATAACAAATATCCAAGGGACTTATTAATTATTATGGATATTTGTTATTAATGGAAATTGTTGGCCTTCCCCATGAGTCATAATTTTTAATGAGACCATTAATTATTACCTATGGTCTTCCTCTCATGTCCTGGAGACATAATTAAATAATAATATTAATTGATGCTCCAAATACATAATTAAATGATATAATTAGGGGGAGTTGGGAACACTGCACTCTTTTCCCCCTCATCAAGTTTTTTCCCATTGAGTTTTCCTAGTAAGATTTTTAATGAGGTAGAATGGCATGAAATTCAATTACTTTATCTTCACTTAATTTTTCCATAGGGTTTTTGTAAGTGAATACTATATAATATTCAATGAAATTATGACATCCAAGGAGGAGTGTTATGAAACATTATTATATGGTTGTCATAATTATGATAATAACAATGAATCCTCAATTTCCAATAAATTCTCCTCATAATGGACAACCTTCTATATTCTCTGACCATTGGAATTCTAGCCATTAGATTAGATATTGTAGGTATTAATCTCAATCACTAGATCAAATTCCATGTACTCTATATATATAATGATGTGTTAATGAAATTATGAGAACTTTTGGCTCTACATTGTGTTATTTTATTTAATTAATGTATTTATATTATATTTGTATTTATATTTTTCATATTCATCACAATATTAAAATTCAATGCTCACTTTATCAATGATGTGCTTCGCCTATAATCAGTATTACATTTCCGGTTTCAAAATTATCTACAGTTTCAATCGGTGTTCGATTGAGACTATAGTCTTCGACACCCATATAAAATTATAATTAATTTAATAATGATAATAAAATATATTTCAAAATTCTTACATATATATGTTATTGATATGTGTTGTAGTGTAGTAAAAAAGTGTGTTAAGTAATCCATGAGAGATGCGAGTTCGAAACCCACCAAGTGATTCTTTTTTCTGAGAAACTTTTCCGAGAAACCAAATAGCCATGAGCACTAGACTATGGGTATAGATGGATCCATGTAGAACACCCTATAGCCTATGGGGCCATGGAAATTTCAATAGCACCCACATGTGTTGTGACTATAACTATAGTCAGTATCCATGATCACATGGGTTACAACCATGATCACAATTCGTGGTTATGACCCATTTTTTCAGTGGTATACATATACATCTCATTAATGGTTTAGATTAATATTTTTTTTTCATGCCAAATCTAACGATCAAATTTATTAATATAAAATAATGAAATATTGTAATATAAATAGTTGGGATATAAAAGGTTGGAATTGAGAATTAATTATCTCCAACCATGGGGAATGATGACATCCATGCATAAATATTAATCTATAACACTCTACCTCAAATTTTATCAATTTTATGAAATATTATTTTATACTTCACTTAAAAAAACCTCATGGAAACAAACAAATGAAACTAAAATAATTTCATTCCATGAAAATTTTATGTTGTCTCATTAAAAATCTTACACCCTTATAAATAAGGTCTTTAACAACCACTTAGCAACATCAAATGAAAATTGATTTTGGTTGGTCACTAAAACTTCCAGTACCCATTGTTTGGTGGCCGCTAAAAGTTCACACTTGAAATGCACGATTTGAAGTTCTAGATGTGGTGCATGGTTCAGGGGGATCCCAAGGATGATGAAGAAGATTTCCTGTCAGTCATAGAAGACATGTGATAGTCGGAGGGTGGTGGGGTGTGTCAAGGGAGGAGGGGAATTAGGGGGTAATAGGGAGCCACCAAGATTGTGTGAGGGGTGACCAATAGATAGTGGGGGTTATTGGGGGCGATGGGGGATGAGTTGTGGTAGTGGGGAAAGATGGAGGCGGGAAAATACCCACTGTTTTTTTTTGAAAATATCTGTGGCCATCATTTGACAACCACTAAATTATGCATCCATGAAAAGTAAATTTCTTGTGGTGTTATGAAGATAAATCATCAGGGAAAACCAAATAAAGGGAAAAGGAGTACAACATTTCTGACCCCCTCTAATTAAATTATAACTGACTTTGAAGTCCTCACATCCCAATTTTATAAATTAACATATTAAAAGTTGCAGGTGGTAGATTATTTGTGAATAAATATGTAAAATTATCACATAACCTTATTTACTATATATCAATCTCACTAATTTTTAAGTTCATGGGTGAAAAAGAATTTTTATGAGATATGATTTCTTTTATCACATTTAATATACTCACTTTTCAATGGTGATATATAAGCAATATTTTTTTTATAAAATAATGGAAATGTCATTATTCATATTTAATCTATAATTATTTCTAATATTATGAATGAATGATCTCAACTAAAAACATTATTTACTTACCTCATGAATTATAATTAACTCAACATGATTTGAGAAATTCATGAAAATTGTTTGTTTTATATAACACCATGGTATGATCGTTCTTATGTGAATAAATATTCATCTTACGATTCACTTTTATGTGAATTAGGAAAACATCCAACATCATTGTAATCAATAGATTTTGATTCTAAATTTTGGAATAAGCAATATTTTATACCCTTTAAATATCATTGAGTACAAGAAAAACATTACTTTGCATCAAATTCATTGTAATAAAGCCTCATATTATTTTTAGGGTACATATGCACATCTACATGTATATCATTCAAGGATAAATAAAATGTGCATTTATATTTAATCCTTTAGAGATAAATAAATTCTTCGTTATCACATCATGTGTAAATTAAATCACTCTTCAAAATAAGAGATAATTTATTAAGGGGTTTTTAGTTGGAGTTGGTACCTTAGAACCAACTTCTGTTTACTTCATGATTAATTATATTAATAGTTTTGAATATTAATAAACTACTCATCGCATCATGATTATTCTTCTACGTGACATAGTATGTGATAATGTCCTAAGAGTAGTTGTCACACAGAAAGGTCATAGTGGTTTTTTGCTATGATGAGCACCCAGAAGTGTCATGACAATATTTTTAATATATAATCTATAATAAGATAAATTAATTTGAGATACACAAATGATACAGGACATCATGGGTGGAAACTCATAGTATTTTGATGCACCTTCTCATGGTGTATGCTCTTAGTAATTCCAGTGTAGGAGATTTTTGAGAATGAGACCTGCTAGTAGGAAATCCATATTTATACGTGCCATTGGATGTTCCTATATGTGGATGCATGTATCGATCCTTAGAATTTTAGATTATTATTAATGGATATTATGAGTCACATACCTTGATGTATTTATGAAAACCATGATGACATGTGTTTGCGACGAAGTAGGATACGTTGAGTGTGTCATGAGTAATATTTCATTAATGAATAATGCAAGAAAGGATTTGTCCCTTTTGTTCTTTAACAGAAGTTGATATCTTAGACCCTTTGATAGAAATGATAAAACCTAAATAAATACATGGTCATTATATTCTATAGGCAATATCTATTTTTGAAAAGTAAAAAAAAAGACATCAAACACATAGGTTGATGACACCAATATGCAAAATTCTTGATTATAGATATCATGATAAAAAGATTATATTACATAGTTAACATCCATATGAGGTTTTATATCATTGCAATATTAAATTCTTTCTCCATGGGTATCTTGGTGTGTTACTAGATGCTAACCTTGGACTTTGAGTTGTTTCGTCTAATATCACTGAGAAAGAGGACTAAAGGGTTACACACTAAATATATCTAGAGACCTAGTTAAATAATATCATTATTTATTATTTAACAAGTTGAATGATTATTATTCTCCCACGTGGTTTAATAATTATTGACGTTTTCTTGATCACACATATTTTATCACTAGTTATTCGAGAGAATATTTTGTGATCAAAATATTTAATAAATATTTATTTTCTATTCAGTGAATATAATATTTATTTATTTATTAGAGAATAATGAAATGATATTTATTTATCAAATAAATATTCATTATTCAAGACTCGATAAATATTATAGAGGAATGATAGACCTAGTTAAATGGTTCAATGGGAAATAATATATATTGAATATTATTTTAATTAAATAATATTTAATTTAATTCGTGAGTTCTGCGCTTGTTAAGAAATAATAATAATAATAATATTATAGACATGGGGTTCCATAATAATTAAGAAAAGTAAAAAGGGTGCATGTGAATTTATTATTTTCTAAACCTAGCGGTATATAAACATAATTATATTATCTATTAAGGGGCTGTCATTTCATTTTGTTGTACACAACAACATCTGAAGATAATTCTCTTGAAGCCCTAGATCTCTCTCTCCAAGAATGATCTTAAGAACAAATAACGATTCTCCCCCATCATCACTATCAAGTCTAGAGAGATTGAAGAGAAACCTTCCTTAAAGAGATTCTCAGGGCGATCAAAAATGAACAACACAAGTGTTAGGATCTTCCACACTAACACCTGGATATTCCTATGATGATGTTTGGATGTTCATGGAGCATGTGTGAATCACCACTGGAGGGAATCTGCACATGATTCCTGCAATGCAGTGATAACATGATGTAGATACGTTTTCAGATTCATCAACAAAGAAAGAATTCATTTAAAGGTAATTATTTAATTGTTTAAATTAATTATAAATAATTTGTGATGATCTTGCGTTTTAGTTCTGACGTTAAATCATCAATTAATCTTTGATTTAATTTTGTTGGTCAAAACGTTTATCGTCTATGTACATCTCAAATTAATCATCAATTACGAAAAAAAATGAGTTGGGAATGCCTCATATGGTGCTTTCGCTACACCCAGAACCTTCAAGTGGTATCAAAACGGTCATATAATTTTTTATAATTATTTAATGATTATTGATTGATTTACGCATTTATCATGAGTTTTCAATTTTGATTTAATCATTCTTTAATATGAATCATGAGATATACTTGTATTCCTCTTCCTTCTTGAAAATATAATCAAATTGATTAATTTTATAAACAAATAACATTTGAAGAACTCATTTGGAGTTACTATGGATTCTGGCCGGTTGGCACAAGAGTATACGTTGTGTAGCCTGCTAGTATATGTTGTGTACCTGTGTTCAATGTGCCAAAAATTAATTTGGAATTAATTCAAGATAATTGTATTTATTTCACATGGTGTGTATTTAATACACCATGTGTTGACTGAGCCAGGTTGGTGCATAGTCAACCGAACTAGATGGTGTGTAACATCTGTACACGATGTGTAGTCCATTAGTCAAAGATGGGTCATGTATTCTCTTACACGACCTACATGACTAGTGACAATGTAACTCTGAGACCACACATTGTGTATCCCATATACACGTTGTGTACTACATTATTTTTCATGGCACAATTACACACACCGAATCCCTAGGTGCGTGCCACAGATAGACAATGAGAAATATATACGTTGTGTAGCTGAATAGTTCATGTCATGTATATTATCAAATTGCGCTAGATTAAAATTAATTTATCATACTACTAAATATTATCAACATGTGTTCTATGTGCCATTTATTTGACTATATACATTTCGTGTGATGGGATTTATATATATGTATATATATATATTAAATGTATAATTAATTTCTATGTATTGTTTGGAACTACAAATCATGTATAAGTCCTAATACAATCATTACTCTACACGCATTGAAACACAACATACAATAAAAATACCATGTGTTCAATGTGTTATTTATTTGACTATGTGCACACTATGAAATTATGTGATAAGTCATGTATGCCACATGCCACATGAATAAATAGTACACAAATATAATACACGCTGGGTAGTTTAGACGAGTACTCACCATGTTGCCTCCAAGGTATAAGTTTTGTACATACTTAATTTTAAATAAATTTATTTAATTTGTTTAAAATTATGATGGATGAGAATCTCAAGAAAGTTAAAATGGGAATTAAGATAAAATAATTGATTAATTAAGGAAAATAATTAATTGATTTGAGTGAGATTTATCTTAAATAAGAATGATTAAAATTGAATGCTATTTTATTAAATACGAAATTTGTTTCATGTATATGGATGATCATGAGCATAGACCATACCTTTATATGTGACTGGTTCCATTTTAATTTATTATTAAATTAAATTATTTTCCTATGTGTCATCCCTACTCTCATTATATAAGGGTTTGTGATCCCATGGTTTCTTTTATATAAATCCCTTAACCAATCCTTTGGTTCCCCTCACTTGTGTGTGATTAAAAACTTATGTAATGGATGAAGCTCCCAATAAAGTGGAGGCATTTTAAGTTTGGACCTATGGTAAAACCAATATAGGAGGTACATGGGTGGATAAGTGTAAAGTTTCAACATGAACCATTTCATGGTTCAAAGTGTTTTCCACCTAGTTCGACAGTTAGTTTATCATCTGCTAGATAAACTAACCATTAGTAAAAGCTCATGATCATACCAATTTATTATTTTATTTCTTCCAAGTTGCATGGTTATTTTATTATGGATGTTTTTTCACGATCACATGAATTAATGAATTAACAAACATTCAAGATAAAACTAAAATAAATTGAATTATGCATAAACTTTATCTAAGACATGGTTAATAATTTAAGTAAATCCACTTAATATTAATAATATTCTAATAAAGATAAAATATGAAAATTACACAGTTGGTATAGCCTTCCACTACTTTAGTTGAAATTGAACCATAATTTAAAGTGCTTGACTAACCAAAGTTGAAGTGATTTCAATTATCAGGGAATTATAACTTGAATTTTTGGGTTGAATTAACCTAGTTCACATCAAGGGTTTTGTAACATCCCGACCTGGATAGCCACCCAAACAATTCTAAATGGGCTGGGTGTCACTAACCTTAGGCGCACCTCCTAAAACACCAAAGGTTACCGACTAGCAGTGCAGGTGTAAACAGGTATAATGGTGAGGCTATACCCTCTGAGAGGAAGATAAGGCATTGGTCTGAGCATAATAATATAACATATAGTGGAAATAAATGACTTAGTAGACTCAAACCAGACCCTCAGAGTGGAAGCACAACAATATCAAATAAAATAGTGGAAACAATATGGAAACAACTTTAATGGAAAGTAAATAGGACAACATACCAGAAATCACTTGTATCCACTCCACAAACCAAGAATGCATCCATAGAAGGTCATACATTTAAATAAAAAAGGGAACCCATGGCTAACTATAGTAGCTACATATAAAATTAAACATGACGATAAATGAAAAAAATCTAAACAAAAGTAAAACTCCAGCTAGGCATGACCTCAAGGTCCATACCAATCTCCGTGCCAACAGTATTATGATCTAACTCCTAAGTATGATCCTTTACCTATACATAAAACCATAAAGTCTATACACATCTCGAAGGGAATGTGTAGGGTGTGAGATTAATCTCAGTAGGATACCACTCAATGGTGTGTACCTAGTATAAGTGCTTAAACAGACATGCATCTCTAAGTAAGGTAAATAGTATGATGCAATAAATAAACACTACCCCCATTGGTGCTCAACATCCACCAGGGAGTGTCACCTGCTTTGGCCAGGGCTGGAATCTCAGAAGCGGAGAGTCCTTAGACCACGTCCCAAGGTACCTGATGCACGCCTGTCGTAGGGCGTGGCAAAATAATTATTTCCTAAGTTAAAATATAGTAATGTGGTTGACCTAGGATGTCTCCCTAATGTTGATGAATTTTATCCCCATTAAATGACATCTTCATGCGTTTATCCCTTCTTAAATGTTGTTCGTAATTATCTTGGGTGTTTCCTCTCAAAATATTAGCAGATTTGGACATGTATTCCGAGAGTTATGGCCGTTTTACTCTGAAAATTTATTCTGTCCAGTCAGACTCTCCAAATCACAAACCTCCGGATTAGGGTGATTTAATGACCCCTTAAATGGCAAATTCACGCGTCCTTCCCTTAATTAAAGATGCTAAAAAAATCCTTGTGAGTATCTACACCTAATTTCATAACATTTTGACCCACCATGAATGAGTTATGGACCCCACATCAAAAATCAGCAGAACTGTGAACAATTTTCATGCTCCCACTTGTGAGCTTCTTTTGAGCTTCCATATGGCCGATTCAACTTTTAGTCCAAAAATAGTAAATGAATCCCTAGATGTGTAGAATATGGAAAAGAAATAATTTTGAAATTTTGATTAGTATAGATAATGTTATGGCCAAACTATAGAAATAATTTAAAATAGTTAAAAATCCGAAATGACCCATTTTTACTGTTCATCTCAAAACAACACCAATATCATAAAAATGAAGCATTTCATTTTAAAGTAACACTTTTTTGGGTTTAAAACAATTAAATTCAATGTAAAGTTAATTGAAAATATTTTCTCTATCAATTCCCCCACACTTAGCACTTGGAATCCTGGACAAGTAAAAAACAAATCAAATCAAATCCAAAACACATACCAATGAGATCTACCAAATCCATACTAAGAAACAAAAAGATATCATGACTCATCAAAAAAAATTATTTCAAGTTCTAAATTTTAGATTTTAATATATTTCCACTTCATTTCTTATTCCATGCACACAAAACACCTACCTCACATGAATTTTCTCTCATCTCACAAATGTAAATGCTGAAAAAGGTTTTTCTTATCCAAACTCACACAAGAGTCACCATAGGATTGATAAATTCCTACTTCTCCACCCGATGTGAGGTCAAGGACATGTGTTTATCATGAGTAATTTTCAGGGTTGTTCTGTGGCTTCTGGTTGGTAGGATTTAGATGTTAAAAATTTTGAGGCCGAAAAAGGAGGGCTTGGCTCTTTTTGAAGCAAAATTGCAAGATTATAATTTTCACTCAAATATGGTCTCCTTTTCTTCCAATTTGTAGAAAATAGGCTCCATCATCATTCAATCATCTCTAGATTTCAGCAGAAAAAATTTCAATCTTTTCACACATGATTTTTCTTGAAATCTTTAGATAGGCACACCTTTCTTTTTACATCAGAAGCTCCAGAAAGGCACAACTTCTCTTATCATGAAAGCTCTAGAAAAGGCACAGATTTCAGAAGAATGAAATATTCATCAGCTCTTAAACATTTTATATTCCACCAAAAGTATCACCAAATGAGGTAGTACATCACAAGTCATCTTCCCCCACACTTAAGTTCAACTAGATCATGCAATTTCACTTCAAGAGTAGGTTGGATAGGGAAAATTGGCTTGTAATGTGACTAAACTAACAGGATATTCATGGATACTAAGGGATTATGAAGGATAAATGTAAAGGTGGGCCATAATGAAATGGATTATATTGAAAAGGGGGCTTCAAACCAAATAAATGCCTCAATCATTTAAAACACACGTACCCCAAACCCTCAAGTTTTGAAAGGAATTAATCAAATTCTGGTTAAAGCAAGCATGGTCTAGTTATCTCAAGAAATGAGGTGAATAAAAATAATATGACAAAAATGGTTCAGAAGCCTCATAGGAAAGTGATTTCAATGATATAGACAGTGAAATATGACATGGGTTTAAAAATTCAATGTACTTTTCATGAAATTCCAAAAGATTTGAACTTGAAACAAAGTTATTTTAGCATTTATTTAAGCTCAGTTTCATGAAATAGATCGGTTCACTCATTGACATGGGTTTCAAAAATGGTAATGATAATCATTTCAGCTCAAAAGTTTCAAAAACGCACCAAAAAATGAAAAATAAACACACAAAAATATGAAAACACGCAATTTAAAACACAATTTTTTTTATTTTCTGAAAAAAAAACAAAATGAAAATACTAAAATACAAAGGTTCCCTCCCCCACACTTAAATGATGCAGTTTCATCAATGCATTGAAGTGGATTTAACATGTTAGCCAATTTTGAAATGAATCACAACATCAAGAAAGTGTGAAGGAGAGGTACAACCTGATTTATTCGCTGTGCAACATTGAGTTTGGATTCTAAGTGTTGCTCTTTGAAAACCTAAAAAAAGTAAAAACATAACATAAGAAATTTATTAAAAGAAATGAAAAAAATTAATGAGAAAAGAAGGATAAATCTTGGTTTAATCCCCCAAGTGGGCCCTGGGTTTTGACTACCTCCAGAGGGGTAGTTCTAATCGTTTATCCCCAATCTAATGGTGGGTGAGGTTTCTTGCTCATGAACCAACAAAAACTTTTCTTTCAAAGATGAACTCATTCTTTTTTCTTGAGGACTTCAAGTATATAGCACAAAAAATACACCCCTATGAGAATTACATAATACTTGAAAGGCAGGGACTGGATAATGAAAGAGTCCTCTTCCTTCTTGGTTTCCATTTGCACAACATCTTCTTTATGCTCCAGTGGTTGTTGAAGGTATTCCACATCAATAAAAAAATCAATGGGAATGTTAGAATGTAATTCAATTTGAACAAGATTAAAGCATGAAGTGTTAATATCAAATTCTTCCCTTTCAATGTCTATGTATTTTTTCTCTATTTCCTCATGAAAATCCACCTTGACCTCCTCTTGAACACCCTCCAATAAATGTTCAACAAGTTCAGGGAGCTCCAGATGTTCTTCATTAGGTGCATATTATTTTTCATCTTCTTCCTCCAAGGAAATACATGTATTATATGAGTCTGAAAAATTAAAACAAGGAGAGTTAATACTCAATTCAGTTTCAACAAAATCAAAAGATAATGAGTTCATGAAAAGATTATCTCCCTGAGTTTGTTCATCATCAATCTCGTATTCAATGGAAAACACCTCTTGGAGTTGAGTAGTAATAGGTAGAGGTAGGTTTTCAATCTCCACTATATCTTGGATCTCCATAGAAAAATTAGGGATGAATAATGGGGGGTCTTCTTGGACCTTGGAAACTTCATAAAATTCTGGAAAGTATTGGGAGAACTCAGTTAGCTTTCGGGCCATCGCTTCAAAAACATCTTCGTTCATATCCTAACTTAGTCCATATATGAATTCTTTGAATGTTTTATCATCATTATTTGTTTTCCAAAATAACCTCACCTGTATAGAAATAGAAGAAACTCCATCATCGGTAGAAAAGGTTGAGTCAATAATTGGTTCATTTATCGGTGGGTAATTGTTCCATGAATTAAAGAAATAGTCATTTGAAAACAACATGGAAAGTGTTTTTTTTGTTTTTTTTTAATTTGAAAAGAGTTAAATATTTACAATTTTATTGTGTAACTACCTTCCCGGCAACGGCGCCAAGTTTTACGCACGACTGTCATAGGGCGTGACAAAACAATTATTTCCTAAGTTAAAATATAGTAATGTGGTTGACCTAGGATGTATTCAGAATGTTGACGCGTTTTATACCCATTAAATGACATATTAATGCGTTGATCCCTTCTTGAATATTGTTCATAATTATCTTGGGCGTTTCCTCTAAAAATATTATCATATTTGGACATGTATTCTGAGAGTTATGACTGTTTTACTCTGAAAATTTATTCTGTCCAGTCAGACTCTCCAAATCGAAAACCTCCTAATTAGGGTGATTTAATGACCCCTTAAACGGCCAATTAATGCGGCCTTACCTTCATTAAAGATGCTCAAAAACCCCTTTCACGTCTCCCCACCTAATTTCATAACATTTGGACCCACCATGAATGAGTTATGCACCCCACATCAAAAATCAGAAGAACTGTGAACAGTTTTCATGCTTCCACTTGTAAGCTTCTTTTGAGCTTCCATATGGCCGATTAAGCTTTTAGTCCAAAAATAGTAAATGAATCCCTGGATGTGTAGAATCCGGAAAAGAAATAATTTTTAAATTTTGATTAGTGTAGATAATGTTATGGCTAAACTACAGAAATAATTTAAAATAGTTAAAAATCTGAAATGACCCATTTTTACTGTTCAGCTCAAAACAAAACCAATATCATAAAAATGAAGAATTTCATCTTAAAGTAACACTTTTGTGGGTTTAAAACAATTAAATTCAATGTAAAGTTAATTGAAAATATTTTCTCTATCAGTACCCCTGTATTCACAAAGCCCAGGTGAACCCTCAGGTTCCACCTCAATCATATAACCCGACACCATGTGCCTCCTAACACTACATGTCTCAAGTACCGATGTACCAAAGGCACGCCCGAATAGAATTAACCTAGTCCCATGGACCCTAGATCTAAATATCATGTCTTCCCATGGCACGATAACCATAGGAACAACGATACCTATCCTTAAATAATAACCAAAGGAACAACGATGCCTATCCTCAAATAATTTTCTAGAGGAACAACAATGTCTACCCTCAATCACATAACCCGGTAGCCTAATCGCTACCAATCAAAGGATCCTCACCTTCCACATGGATTCCTACGACAAGTACCCCCAAAACAATAGTACCCAAACCACAACTATCGGGGACCTCTACCCACATGAGTGGTCAAAACCACCTCATCATGGAGTCAACTTGTGTGAACACGACTCAATCGACACTTTGGACACCACAGGTGAGCAAAAATCACCAAAATAAGAACCTAAGACACACCATCTCTAGCACCTCATGTCCCTGTGACTATATCAATCAAATCAGATAGCCACGCCATCCAAATATCCTAGACCATGCACAACCTGACAGTCACACTACCTCAACCCGATGTCCATGACACTCAATACCATGGTCACAACCATCCAAGAAAATCCAAGAAATTCCCAACATGTGATCAAAATGACTCAATAAAATCTAGGCCACACCCAACACAACTCTAAGGGTCTCAACATATGTAATCTCAAACATCACATATATAAAATCACAATGAAACACTTTAAACAGGAAAAATAATTTAACCAGTTGCATTGCACTAGCTATCAGCTATCACATGGAAGCAATGAGTTTTTGAATGCCTCTAAAAAGCTTAATCAAGCTTAAACTGTAACGACCTGACTCTTTGGAAAAGGTACGTATCGTTAGTTTTTCTTTCAAATCTTTCCTTTAAGCTTGTTTGATGGGTGTAACATCCTAAGGAAGGTCTGGGGAGTGTCTGGAGTTGGTATAGAGCCCAGGAGTTTGAGAAATGGACTTGTAGACAGGGACACACAGCCTGCGCATGACTTGCACATGGTTTGGGTAAACTGTGCGGCCTTTGGTCTGGAAGTAGGGAGGTGCACATGGTTTGCACACGGTTTGGGTAAACCGTGCGCTTAATCCGTGCGACCCTTTTTCTGGAGGCAGGGAAGTGCGCACGGTTTGCGCACGGTTTGGTAAACCATGCGCCTAAACCGTGTGACCCAGATCTGGGTAAATTTATAGTTTTCCCTTAAATATCTTTAAGATCCTTTTTCCTTTATTTTGGTTCCAGTGGCTAAAAACAGAAGGGGATCCCTTCTTTGAGCTCCAATATCCTCTCCCTCTCATTTCCTTGTGGTTTCTTCGTTCGAAGTCCTTTACTTGATCCGACAGAAGCATTGGAAAGGCCAAGGTAAGACTTACCTCACGCACCCCTTCTTCCTCGACAAATCTTGCCTTCCATCGTGCTATTTTGATGTAGGCTCATATGCCCTTTTTTCAGGGCATTGGACTGGAACTCAGATCTCTCCCAATCTACTGCGAATCTGAGGTCGATATCAAGCGAGCCTATGCCTAAAACCCTAAGGTAGGTAGTCACGTGGTTTTCATTTTGGGTTTTCGTCTTTTCAGGTTTATATCATCGTGCTGAGGTTTTCCTTTCGCCAAAACTCTTATTATTATTGACTGCTTACTGTTTAAATGACCCTTGTGATAGAAGGTTATGGGAACTACCCTCATTTGGGTGTTTGGGTACCGTATGACCCTGATATGGACACCCATAGGTGTTATACCTTGAGTTTTATCCCTTTTTCACCTATGTCTTGAAAGCCATTTTCCATGTGAGGCAAATGGGATGGTTTGGTTAGGGTTTGTCTAGGATGAGTTAGCCTAAACCCCTTTTATTATTTTAAATGCATGTTTTCTTGAAAGGTGATTATGTGATATTGTGAGATGGAAATGCCATGATTTATTGATATGAATGTTATAAGAAGTGTATTCCTTATAACCTATGATAATTAAATGATTAAGCTTCAGTCTAGGGGTAGACTGTGAGAGCTCCCCTATGATATGGCTTTGGGCTAGGGGTAGACCGTGAGAGATCCCCTAATTAAATGACACAGCTTCGGGCCAGGGGTAGACCGTGAGAGCTCCCCTATGTTACGACTTCGGGCTAAGGGTAGACTGTGAGAGCTCCCTTGAATAATTATTAAGCTTCGGGCTAGGGGTAGACTGTGAGAGCTCCCCTATGATACGACTTCGGGCCGGAGATATACCGTGAGAGCTTCTCCAAGGTTGGGCTAGAGGTAGGATCGAGAGCGCTGTCCCTGGGTTAAGGACATCCGTGTGTTCTGTCCCAGTCCTACCCAACATATTATATATATATGTATATATATATATATATATCTATCTCTAAATAAGCAGGTGACTCATTCAAACATACCATCTATGAGCTGAAGCAGGTAGACCCGCCAGGTGTCCTTCCGGAACCTGAGCGGGAAGGTTGCTATTTAATTTGCTTTACTTTCTTGCAATCTATTACACACTGTTTACTTGAAATCACCCTTTTTGGATTACACGTAGACACCGTTGGTGGTGGCCTACTGAGACTTGTCTCACACCCTACCCGGGCGGCCCCCTGGGCACCCGTGTAGACTTTTCTGCTGCAGGTACTAGTAGGGGAAAGGGCCCTATTTCAGGTTGCTGATGTCTATATATATGTTCTAGATGAAGTTCCAGAGTAGAGGATCGAGCTTGGATAGGGATGCTCATAGACTACTTTTGTTCTCTTTTTGTATTACTGCATAGCATGCTTGTCTTCTATTTCCATTGTATCAACATGCCATGCATCCATTTTGTATCAGACACTACCTATGAGGCTTTTGTATATTTATCAGGGTTTCCTTACTTATATTGTTTGGTTTGTATGTTTTCCCTTTTCTCCTGTTTATCCATTGGTTGTGCTTCCGCTATTCTATCACTTTACTGCTTCCCCCTGTGTACTCTGAAAAGTGGGTAAAGTCTCCCCACCGACTTACCATTAAACCCCCGCTGCTAGTCGGCAGCCCCTGGCATATGGGGAGGTGAGCCAGGGGTCATGTGGCCAACTGGGCTCGGGGCTCGGGTTGAGGGGCAGCTGGGTTCGGGACGTCACAAAGTGGTATTAGAGGATTTTCTTTCTTCTTGATTTACTATTTGGCGACGATAGACTTGGAATATGGGAATGCTTAGGGACTTAGCCATGAGCCATGCTTGGGCGTCACGAACCCATGTACGGGGTATGGGCCAAGTTTCCTATTTTATGTTATTATTGATTCTGCTATTTACTATTGATACCATTTCACCGTTGTGTGCTTCACATGTTTTGCGATGTTATTGAGATTTTCAATGTTGGGATTTGGATTTCATGGTTCGACCCAATGGAATGAGGGTTATGCATTAGAACATGTATCACGATAGGCACAATATGATTAGGCCATGCATATTTCCATGCCACATTTAAATTTTCAGCAAGCATTTTCTGTTGTTTATTTCTATGCCTTGTTTATATGTGTGCCTTTGTTCTAGCCCATCGTGCTTGTTGTGTATTGAGAAATTATGTGGTTTTAGTGGGTGTCACTCTTTGGTTCATAAGGTGTATGAGCCCATATGGATCGGAAAATGACATTCCAACTAAACCAATATTTTGCTTTAAATGAAATTTTAATGCTTGATTAATGTAAGTAAATGAGAAATGACATCCAAGTGTGTGTCATATTTCAGTTCATGAGGAGTATGGGCCCTTATGGGCTGGGAAATTCCATATCACAGGATTTGAAAATTTTGAATGTTTGCCTGTTTTTCTAAGAACCCTTGTAGGTGTGGGTAGGTGATCTTAGAGGTAGGAAGGTGTAGTACCTATCCTAGCTTCTAGAGTTCAACCTTTAATTTGTTGGATTTCTTTTATGATACGTTCGTTTGGCATTGTAGATTTATGCCTCTACGACGTCCTCGAGTCATGCGCGCTGAAAGTGGCGACGACCATGTTCCTGAGGTGGTGGGCCCTGAGCCACCAGTTGATCTTCCAGTCGAGCCACCCGCGACTCCTTTTTCTATTCCTGAGATGGGTGCCGATGCCCAGTTTCATGAGGGTTTCTTGAGGATGATGCAGAATATTCAAGGCGGCATGCGATCTGCCCCAAGTATGGCAGAGTTGACCTGTGAGTTTCAGTTACAACATCCTCCAACTTTTTTGGGAGATGGCGGACCTCTTGCTGCTGAGTCTTGGCTGGAGGTGATCCAGAACATCTTTGAACATCTCGTGACGCCTCCTAAGCAGAGAGTCAAATTAGCCGTTTATATGCTACGCGATTTAGCTAGAAAGTGGTGGGGCGTCATCACCCAGTTGAGACAGCAGGGAGACATGGTCTGGGCAGATTTCCAGGCAGTCTTTTATGACATTTCTTTCCCCAGACCTTGAGAGTTGACAAAGCTAGGGAGTGTATGAACCTGTAGTAGGGGACCATGACAGTCATGCAGTACTTGTCCCGATTCACCGAGCTGTAGCATTTTTCCCCATCGCTAGCTGCTGATGATCTGATGGCCGCTAGGCGTTTTGAGGATGGGATGAGTTACACCATCTGGTCTCAGGTAAACGTATTCAGGTTGACATATATTCTTGAGATTGTTAACCAAGCTCTGATTACTAAGCGGAATCTGAGGGAAGCAGATAGTGCGAACCAGGGCGGTTCAGCACAAAAAGCTTCCAGTGGGTCTTCTTCAGGGTGGAAGAGACGTTTTGAGTTTTCCCGTGGGGGAGGCAACAGTCAGGCTCCCAGCACAGATAGTTATTATATTTGCCATTAGTGCGGAAGGAAGGGACACTTCAGGGCGCAGTGTCCGTGGAACCCAGTGGAATGTAGAGGCTATGGCAGGATGGGTCACCTTCAACATTTCTGCAGGACTTCTTCTCCAGTGCCTAGTGAGCAGGGTTCTGCGCCTACTCCACGATCTGGTGCTGGATCGGCAGGATCACGTTAGTCAGGAAGCTGGAATACCGCCGATCGATCGGGCCGTAGCGGCAGTCGAGGTAGAGGTAACCAGGCGTATGACTCTCAGCACCGGTAGGGTGGGTCTGCTCAGGGTAGTCAGGTTGTGACTTAGGGTCGTGGTACCAGCCAGTTATATGCAGTCGAGCCTATGCCGTAGGAGCAGTATGCTGGGCCATCTACTGAACGAGGTACGATTTTAGTTGCCTCTACATTGGTATCTGCTTTGTTTGATACAGGTGTTTCTCACTCTTTCATATCGGAGGCTATCACGGAGAGTTTGGGCCTCGATGTTGAGTCGTATCACAATGTGATTACTCTAGATACCCCATTAGGTGTCCGTTCATAGGGCGTTCACCATTGTCAGAATTGTTCCCTCGAGGTGGGCGATTACCTTTTCGTTTGGAACTTGTATGTTCTAGAGATGACAAATTTTGATGTAATAGTTAGGATGGACTGGTTAGTTCCCTATAGAGCACGTATTGATTGCTATTGTCGGAGGGTGACGTTTACATCACCAGAGGGCGAAACACATGTGCATAAGGGAGAATGGGATATTAGTGCGACACGAGCAGGACCCAAACAACAGACATTGGGTGGTGTCACGACACAGGTTTCCAGTCTTTATCTCGATGACCAAGGGTTACAACCCACTACTTATCCTCCTGTAGTGGAGCACTTTAGAGATGTCTTTCCTGATGACTTCTCTGGTCTACCTCTAGTGTGAGAGGTGGAGTTTACTATTTATCTTGTACCAGGAGAAGCACCAGTGACTATTCCTCCTTATAGGATGGAACCTAAGGAGATTTTGGATCTCAAGAGTCAGTTGGAGGACCTGTAAGAAAAAGGCTTTATACGTCCCATCACTTCTACTTGGGGATTACCGGTTCTCTTTTCTAATAAGGCAAATGGTACCCTTCATCTTTGCATGAATTACCGTAAATTAAATCAACTGACGATTAAGAATCAGTATCCTTTGCCTAGAATTGATGACCTTTTCGATCAGATCCGAGGAGAAAAGGTGTTTTCCAAGATAGATTTGAGGTTGGGCTATCACCATGTGCATGTCAGAACTTCAAACATACCTCGTACGACATTCAGGAGCAATTATGGTCTATATGAGTACCTAGTCATGCCGGTTGGGCTTACGAATTCACCTGTAGTGTTTATGGATCTTATGAATCAAATTTTTCACCCTTACCTTGATTCTTTTGTAGTGGTATTTGTGGATGATATCTTAGTCTATTCATGCTCGAGACACGACCATGCAACCCATCTTGAGATCGTGCTGAATACACTAATAGAGCATCAACTTTATGCTAAGCTCAGTAAATGCCACTTTTGGATAAATAAGGTTCACTTCCTGGGTCACATTATTTCTGAGTCTGGAGTTTCAGTTGACCCTGAGAAGGTGAGTGCTGTAGTCTCTTGGTAGCAACCCAAGAACGTCTTCAATATTAGGAGTTTCTTGGGGCTTGCTGGATATTATAGGTGGTTTATTCAGGACTTTTCATGCCTAGAAACACCGCTTACAGCTTTGACCAAAAAGGGGGTGAGATTCGAGTGGTCAGAACCTTGTGAAACATCTTTTCAGAAACTGAAGGTCAGACTGAATTCGGCGCCGATACTGATCTTGCCGGAGCTGGGCAGGGCTTATACGGTCTATTGCGACGTGTTAGGTATCGGGCTTAGAGTTGTCTTGATGCAGGACGAGTGAGTCGTTGCATATGGTTCTCATCAGTTAAAGCCTCATGAACGGAATTATCCGACGCACGACCTCGAGCTCACAGCGGTCGTACATGCCTTACGCTATTGGAGACACTAATTGTTGGGAGAGCATTTTATGGTGTTCACTGACCACAAAATCCTCAAATATATCTTCACTCAGTGGGATCTAAATCTCAGGCAATGAAGGTGGGTCGAGTACCTACAATCCTTTGATTTTGAACTGGCCTACACTCCTGGGAAAGGAAATTCAGTAGCCGATGCGCTGAGTCGGAAAACTCAGTCACAAGTAGTTCGGGAATCTGATGAGGAGTGGAAGCTAATGACCCTATTTTTGGAGATACACGTTGAGGTTTAGGAGGGTTGGGTTCAGACTATTCTCTCAACCTTAGTGGTTACATCTACTCTTTTGGAATGGGTCAGGGTAAGGTAGTTATCAGATCCGGAAGGCCTTGTCCTATGAGAAAGTGTCGCTGATGATGCCTCTATGGATTGGACCGTGGATGAGGGTGATACTTTGTTGTTCCATGGGCGTGTATGGGTCCTAGTAGACATCAGAGAGGAGCTGATGAGGGATTTCCATGCCTCATATTGGGCAGTTCACCCTGGAATCACCAAAATGTATCGTGATTTGCGACGATAGTATTGGTGGACTAGTATGAAGCGGGAGATAGCCGGTTTCATCATGCGTTGTTCCACCTATCAGCAGGTGAAGGTGGAACATCAGCGTCCGGCTGGGCTTTTGCAGCCATTGTCCATTCCAAAGTGGAAATGGGACGATGTTTCTATGGACTTTGTAACTGCATTACCCAGGTCACCTCGTGGCAACGATGCAATATGGGTTATCATCGACCATTTGACGAAGGTCGCGCATTTCTTACCAGTGCGGGAGACCTTCACAGTTTACGACTTGGGAAGGCTGTATGTTAAGGAAAGAGTACAAATTCATGGAGCACCTTGTTCAGTTGTTTCGAACATAGATCCTCGTTTTATATCTCGGTTCTGGCAGGGTTTACAGAAGGCTTTAGGTACGCAAGTACTTTTGAATACGGCCTATCACCCACAGACTGACGGACAGACCGAGCGGACTATACAAGTACTAGAGGATATGTTACGTGCATGTGTTCTCTATTTTTGAGGTTCATGGGAGAAACACATTCCTCTTGTCGAGTTCAGTTATAACAATAGCTTATAGGATACCATTGATATGGCTCTATATGAAGCCTTATATGGTAGGCCTTGTCGCTTGCATTTGTGTTGGCTTGAAGTAGGGGAGGCAGCTGCTCTAGGACCACGTCTTGTACAGGAGACTACTGAGCAGATATAGCTTATCAGGAAGAATATGCAGACAGCTCAGTCTAGACAACAGTCTTATGCTAATAAGCACAGACGACCTCTTGAGTTTGAGGTCGGGAACCAGATTTTCTTGAAGTTCTCGCCTAGGTCAGGGTAGAGACGTATTCATAAGTAGGGTAAGCTTTCTCCGAGGTTCGTAGGACCCTTTGAGGTGGTGAAGCGGATCGGACCAGTAGCTTACCATCTTGCACTTCCACAGAGATATCAGGCCATGCATAATCTTTTTCATGTATCTCAGCTTCGCCGGTACTTTTTAGATCTGAATCATGTGTTTCAGCCTGATGAGGTTGAATTGGATATGGATGCTTCCTTCGAGGAGTATCTAATGAGAATTGTCTACCAGAGCGTGAAGACACTCTGAGGTAGGTCCGTTCCTCTTGTGAGGGTGCTATGGCAGCACGACCAGGTACAGGATGAGACCTGGGAGTAGGAGGCTGATATACGATCTCAATGGTCCGAGCTTTTCGCTGGTGACACCTTTTTACCCTCAGAAGGCCAACTCGGGGATGAGTTTCTTTAAGGAGGGGAAGTTGTAATGACCCGACTCTTTGGAAAAGGTACGAATCATTAGTTTTGCTTTCAAATCTTTCCTTTAAGCTTGTTTGATGGGTGTAACATCCCAAGGAAGGTCTGGGGAGTGTCCGGGGTTGGTTTGGAGCCTAGGAGTTTGAGAAATGGACTTACAGATAGGGGTGCACGACCTGCACACGGCTTGCGCATGGTTTGGGTAAACCGTGCGGCCTTTGGTCTGGAAGCAGGGAGGTGCGCATGGTTTGCGCACGGTTTGGGTAAACCGTGTGCCTAACCCGTGTGACCCTTTTTCTAGAGGCAGGAAAGTGCGCACAGTTTGGTAAACCGTGCGCCTAAACCGTGCGACCCAGATCTGGGTAAATTTACAGTTTTTCCCTTAAATATCTTTAAGATCCTTTTCCCTTTCTTTTGGTTCCAGCGGCCAGAAACAGAAGGGGAGCCCTTCTTTGAGATCCAATCTCCTCTCCCTCTCATTTCCTTGTGGTTTCTTCATCCGAAGTCCGTTCCTTGATCCGACGGAAGCATTGGAAAGGCCAAGGTAAGGATTACATCACGCACCCCTTCTTACTCAGAAAATCTTGCCTTCCGTCACGTTATTTTGATGCAGGCTCATATGCCCTTTTTTCAGGGCATTGTACTGGAACTCAGATCTCTTCCAATCTACTGCGAATCTGAGGTCGATATCAAGCGAGCCTATGCCTACAGACCTAAGGTAGGTAGTCATGTGGTTTTCATTTTGGGTTTTCATCTTTTCGGGTTTATACCGTCATGCCAAGGTTTTCCTTTTTCCAAAACTCTTACTATTATTTACAGCTTACTGTCTAAATGACCCTTGTGATAGGAGGTTATGGGAACTACCCTCATTTGGGTGTTTGGGTACTGTATGACCCCGGTATGGACACCCATAGGTGTTATACCTTGAGTTTTATCCATTTTTCACCTTTGGACCTTATGGATATGTCTTGAAATCCATTTTCCATGTGAGGCAAATGGGATGGTTTGGTTAGGGTTTTGCTAGGATGAGTTAGTCTAAACCCCTTTTATTATTTTAAATGCATGTTTGCTTGAAAGGTGATTATGTGATATTGTGAGATGGAAATGCCATGTTTTATTGATATGAATGTTATAATAAGTGTATGCCTTATAACCTATGCTAATTAAATGATTAAACTTCGGGCTAGGGGTAGACTGTGAGAGATCCCCTATGATACGACTTCGGGTTAGGGGTAGACCGTGAGAGATCCCCTAATTAAATGATACAGCTTCGGGCCAGGGGTAGACCGTGAGAGCTCCCCTATGTTACGACTTCAGGCTAAGGGTAGACTTTGAGAGATCCCTTGAATAATTATTATGCTTCGGGCCAGGGGTAGACTGTGAGAGCTCCCCTATGATACGACTTCGGGCCGGGGATAGACCGTGAGAGATTCCCCAAGGTTGGGCCAGGGGTAGGATCGAGAGCGCTGCCCTTGGGTTAAGGACGTCCGTGAGTTCCATCCTGGTCCTACCCAATGTATTATATATATATATATGTATATATATATATCTATCTCTAAATAAGCAGGTGACTCATTCAGACATACCATCTATGAGATGAAGCAGGTAGACCCGCTAGGTGTCCTTCCGGAACCTGAGCGGGAAGGTTGCTATTTAATTTGCTTTACTTGCTTGCAGTCTATTACACACTATTTAATTGCGATTAACCTTTTTGAATTACACGTAGACACCGTTGGTGGTGGCCTACTGAGACTTGTCTCACACCCTACCCGGGCGGCCCCCTGGGCACCCGTGTAGACTTTTCTACTGCAGGTACTAGTAGGGGCAAGGGCCCTGTTTCAGGTTGCTGATGTCTATATATATGTTCTAGATGAAGTTCCAGAGCAGAGGAATGAGCTTGGCTAGGGATGATCGTGGACTGATTTTGTTCTCTTTTTGTATTACTGCATATCATACTTGTCTTCTATTTCCGTTGTATCAGCATGCCATGCATCCATTTTGTATCGGACACTGCCTATGAGGCTTTTGTATATTTATCAGGGTTTTCTTACTTCTGTTTTTTGGTTTGTATGTTTTCCCTTTTCTCCTATTTATCCATTGGTTGTGCTTCTGCTATTCTTTCACTTTACTGCTTCCCGCTGTGTACTTTGAAAATTGGGGTAAAGTCTCCCCATTGACTTACCATTAAACCCCCACTGCTAGTCGACAGCCCCTGGCATATGGGGAGGCGAGCCAGGGGTCGTGTGGCCAACCGGGATCGAGGCTCGGGTTGAGGGGCAGCCGGGTCCAGGACGTCACATAAACAATTTAAACATACCAATATAAATCAAGATAATTCATTAAAAACCATTTTAACACCCCCATCCAAAATAACCCAATGAGAAATAACCTCTTACACGACCTCGCTCAAGCATAATAGGTAATAGAATACTAAACGACATACCACAAGGTATAACAATCAAATTAAAATGCAATCATAGGGTTATATTTAAAAACCCATCATTGAGATAAAAGCTGCAACCCCCAAATGTCCGTGAAAACAAAAAACGAAGTATGTACCACCTAACTCAAACTAGTACGATGTTCCTCATCTAGTATCAACCTCTAATTAGGTCTATAATAAGTTAGATCTATACAACGAGCATAAACACTCAAACTCCTATAAATTGGTAGAGAGAAGAAATTATAAAGAACGACTCAAGTGTAATAGAGAGCTTACCTAGGGGGTTCTAATTGATCCAATTGTGTTCGAATCTGACTTCGAACAAAGAATCAGGAGCATAATGAAAGTTTGGGTGTTGGTTTTTAGTGGTTCTGTCCAGAACCAGAAAAATGAGGCTACTGCCCATTTTAAGCAAAACTTACAAAATTCACGGTGTGTACTTGGGACTACACGTTGTGTAGGTTCTTTTACTGTTCCAAAGATGGCCAAGTTTCACCAAATTATTTTTTAGGTCTTGCTGACATGACTACACGACATGTGGAAGGAAATACATGGTGTGTACATGTTTAATTCTCTCCACCCTTATCGACATCCCAATATGACATGTATACCTCTTACATGGCCAGAGAGTACACAACATGTACTTGGGATTACACGGCGTGTAACCCTAAGTCAGGCCGTGTGACAGCCTGATTCTAGTATTTTCCCAATCTTCCCCTGTTTTCTCAAAAACAACTCAAAATGAAAAATAAAAAAAGAGACTCGTACCTCAAGGGAAGAACTGAGTTCCTACAAAATTCCCCCCTTAAAGAAATTTGTCCCTGAATTTACCTTCCAAGGGTGGTGAAGAACATTCCAGGACAACTCCAGTCCAAATATAAAATTAAACAAAGGCCTAAAGACTTATTTCCGGACCCATGGTCCTCCCGTGATGCTTCATCACCCCTACACCCCATCAGGTTCTCCCGTGTCGCTTCCAACACCCAATAATATCCCACACCATATCAGCGCCCTCCTAGAGACCATGGCACTCATGGCACAACAAGTTCTCACATCCTATGGATGCTCAAAACAACCTAGTGCCTTGCACCTCAATCACAACTGCATCCTTGATTCCACGATGCCCAAGTCACCTCAAGTAACCCGCATCCCATGGATGCCCCGATGCCCAAGGCACCTCAAAACACGAATCCTACAAAGCTCCTGATGCCAAGAACCTCATACATATATATAATCACACACCCTATATGGTTCTAACCTACTAAACATTGTATGATCAGTATATATATATATCTTGTGCACCTTGTGTACTCAAAACGAACATGCCTCAATAGGACATGCCAAAATAAGAAAAAGAAAATCGCGGCCATGCCCATGGCGTACCTATGACCGTCATTGGCTCACCAGCCTGCTTAGCCCCTGGTATCTTCACGGTGCACACCTAACCTAAAACACGACTGCCTAAAGCCCGTCCTCCCTATGGTGATACACTAACCACTATCCACTAACCCCATGGATGGGTCCCACTGTCTCTTTTAAATCCTCTATGTGCAGCTGAACCTCGACTACCCTCACCCAGTACCCATCTCGATTCGACCTATGAAGCCTGATCCTACTTCAGTCCCTATTTGACGGTTGTATGAGAAGGCTTCCTACAGAACCTCTCGAGATTCTCAACCTATCCACATGCCCGACACTAATTTGGAGGCCTATCACACTAAGTCCATACATTCCCTAGCTTCCCACACTAATAGAAAACCACTGTTTAACTACCATGAGATGGTCTATCCGAGTCTTTGGCCTGACCACATTGTTGGAACTCATCTCAAACTCATTTCCTGCTATCTAAACCATCACCTGAAGCCACTACCTGGCCCAAGTGATACCTTTCCATCAAGTTTCCCTCGGATATGAGTTCTTGATTCACCGCCTTTGAGAACGAGGACAGCCTAAAGATGTTTACCTACACCTGTATGGCGTGTTGTAATCCATCTTCAAAGTGCCTCACCCTCGAGGTGTCATCAATTACCATACCAGGTGTGAAGCGAGACAACTCAGTGAAAGTAGTTTCATAGTCCATGAAAAACATGTCACCCTGCTGAAGGCTCAAGAACTCCCGATCTCTCTCTACCCTCAGTGTATCTAGGAAAAAGTGCTTGAAGAATCTGTCCTCGAAATCCTTCTAGAAAAGTCCCTCGTGTCTGCGAGCCTGAACCTGCACATCCCACCAGCGCTTCGCCGATCCTCTCATAGCATGTACATTGCTAGCTTGAACCTCCACCCTAGAGGCATCTCGAGCTGCTCGGAGATCATCTGCATGCTCTCTATTCAATTCTAAGCCACCTATGGGACACCCTCACCCTGAAAAAGTAGCAGGCACTGTGACTGGAACTCCTGAGTAAGGTAAGCCATAAAGGGATCTGTTCCCTACGCGCCTCTGTCAATCCCCTACAAAAAACGTAACAGACTAGATCATAGTTGCTTGTCAAGCCACGGCCCGAACGCTGTCAAACTCGGCAACTACCCTGCCTGCACTGGATCCTAAATCCGATCTTGTCCCTACGGATCATGATCTGCCTGAACCTCAGGGGTTTGAACCTGATCGTGATCCTATGACACTATATCATCACCCGCCTGATGCTCCATTGATCTATCTAGGAGAAACCCACTGAATACCATAAATGATTAGATATCCCATATATATATAACAATATATTCAATGTAGATAGGAAAAGTAGAAAAAGACATCGCATAAATACTACCCTTACTCTCCCCCACCACAACCATACTCACAACATCCTGGCTTCATGGCCTCCTTACCCCCCCTCAACAGAGCCAAGTATCAAAAGTACCTCGGGCCATACCCATCATGACAACCAACATTATCTCAACCCGATGACCTAGTTACCCAATCTTGGTGATCAAAATCACCTCAACCATAATATCTTCCTACTCATATAAGAGTTAGGACCATTCTCACTCCACATGAAATTTCTACAAAAATTTAAAGCATGACATATCACATTGCATAAAAACATCAATTCTATCAGGCAATTCACCCTTTTCCTCATGGAATTTGATATATATCACAAGGTATTATCACTTTATAGAGAATACATAAATATATGAAATTGAAATACCCTAAAAATGTGCCTATCAAAAGCCAAACAACCACACCTTACCTTACTGGGCCAAGGTCTAATTATCCCTTACCATATCGGGTCAAGGGTCACATATCACAACCAATAATCATCACAAACCAAGTGAGCCACCAAGGTGGAAGTATTATAAACTGTAATCTGAACAAAATCAAAATAGCATAACCCACTCAAGGTAACTAAATCCATCCCTCATACATGGGGCTATAGACACCCAATAACGAGTTTGAAATCCAATTCCAACAACAACCTATCTCCAGTCTACTATAATCTCAAATAGTAATACCAAGAAAAAAGAGAAAATAAACCCCTCTGATACCACTTTGTAACATACCGACCCGGATAGCCACCTAAAAATTTCTAAGTGGGATGGGTTTCACTAACCTTAGGTGCACCTCCCCAAACTCCAAAGGCTATAGAATAGCAGTGAGGGTGTAAAAATGTATAATGGGGAGGATATACCCTCTGGGAGGAAGATAAGGCACTGGTACAAGCGTAATAATTTAACATGCATCAGAAATAAATGACTCGGCAGACTCAAACTAGACCCATAGAGTAGAAACACAACAATATCAAATAAAATAGAGGAAGTGATATAGAAACAACTTCAGTGGAAAGTAAACAGAACATCATGCCAACAATAACTTGTATACACTCCACAAACCAAGCATGCATCCATAGCAGGCCATACATGTAAATAATAAAGGGAACCCATAGCTAACCACAATATCTATATATAAAATTAAGCATGATAATATAGAAAAGAAAGCTAAAAAAAAGTAAAATTCCAGCTAGGCATGACCTAAAATTCCATACCAATCTTCATGCCAATAATACTATGATCCAACTCCTGAGGTTGGTCCTTTACCTGTACGTAAAACCATAAAGTCTACACATGAACCGAAGGGACAATGTAGGGTGAGAAGAATCTCAGTAGGATACCACCCAATGGTGCGTACCTAGTATAAGCATTTAACCAAACATGCATCTCTAAGTAAGGTAAATAGTACGATGCAATAAATAAACACTACCCCCACTGGTGCTCAGCAGCCACCAGGGAGTGTCGCATGCTTAATCTAACACCAAAATCTCAGAAGCAAATAGAGTCCTTAGCCCACATCCCAAGGTACCCCTGTAATCACAAAGCCCAGGTGAACCCTCAAGTTCCACCTCAATTATATAACCTTACACCTCGTGTCTCAAGTAACGACGTCCTGAAGGCATGCCCAAATAGAAGTAACCCAATACCATGGACCCCAGATCGAAAGATCACGTCTTCCCATTGCACGACAACTGGAGGAACAACAACACCTGTCCTTAAATAATAATTAGAGGAACAAAAATATTTTTAATCAAATAATTAACTACAGGAACAACGACGTCTGCCCTCAATCACATAACCCAGTAGCCTCATCACCACCAATTGAAGGCTCCTCACCTTCCACATGGATTCCTATGGAAATCACCATAAACTAATAGTACCTAAACCGCAACTATCGGGGGCCTCTACCCACACGAGTGGTCAAAACCACCTTATCACAGAGTCAACCTGTGTACACACAACTCAATCGGTGCTTTTTCCATCACGAGTGAGTGAAAATAACCAAAATAAGAACTCAAGCCACACCATATCTGACACCTCATGTCCCTACAACCATATTGATCGAATCCGATGGTCATACCATCCAAGTATCCCAGGCTATGCTCAACTTGACAGTCACACTGCCTCAACCTGACGTCCATGATGCCTAATACCATGGTCGCAACCACCCAAGAAAATATGGGAAATTACCAACTTGTGATAAACATCACTCAAGAAAATTCAGGCCATGACCAACACAACCCCAAGGGTCTTATAATATGTAATCTCAAACATCACATATATAAAATCACAATGAAACACTTTAAACAGGAAAAACAATTTAACCAGTTGTATTACACTAGCTATCAGCTATCACATGGAAGCTCTGAGGTCTTAAATGCCTCTAACAAGCTTAATCAAGCTTAAATAATTTAAACATACCAATATAAATCAAGATAATTCATTTAAAACCATTTTATCACCCTCGTCCAAAATAACCCAATGAGAAATGACATCTCGCCCGAACTCACTCAAGCATAAAAGGTAAGAGAATACCCAAAAACATCCCACAAGGTATAAAAATAAAATTAAAATACAATAATAGGGTTCATCTCAAAAACCCACTATTGTGCTAAAAGCCATAACCCCCAAATGTCTGTGAAAACACAAAACGATGTATGTACCACCTACCTCAAACTAGTATGAAATTCATCGTCTAGTATCAGACTCTAATTCAGTCTAGAACAAGGTAGATATATACAATGAGCATAAATTCTCAAACTCCTATAACTTGGTTGAGAGGAGAAATTATTAAGAACGACTCAATATTAATCGAGAGCTTACCGAGGGGGTTTTAATGGATCCGATGATGCTTGAATCCGAATTTAGACAAATAATTGAGAGCATAATGAAGTTTCGAGCACTGGTTTTTGGTGGTTCTATTCAGGACCAAAAAAACAAGACTACTGCTAGTTTTAAGCAAAAATTACAAAATAAAAAACGTGCACATGGGACTACATGTTGTGTAGGTTCTTTTACTATTCCAAAGATGATAGAGTTTCACTGAATTACTTTTCAATTCTTTTCGAAATGACTACAGAGAATGTGGAAGGAAATACATGTCATGTACATTCTTAATTATCTCCACCCTTGCCGACATCCCAACACACCATGTATACCTCTTACATGACCAGAGAGTACATGGAATGTACTTGGTATTACATGACATGTAACCCTAAGTCAGGCCATGTGATAGTCTGATTCCAGTACATTCACAGTTTCCCCCTGTTTTCTAAAAAACAACTTAAAAGGAAAAATAAAAAAAGAGACCCGTACCTCAAGGGAAGAACCGGGTTCTTATAGGTTTACTTAAAAAGAAATAATTTATGTTACTAAGAAGCAAAGTTTTAGGAAATATGATTTAAGAATTTCAGGATTGGTGAGTCTACTCAATAGATCAAGGAACTATGAGTTAAAGTAGTCGACATTTTAATACCTACCTAAAACCCTTTAAATTGCTTGACCGACCAAAGTCAGGGTGATGAGAAGGGGAATATGGATCATTGATACCATAATGTACAAGAAATGGTATATTCCAAAGCCAATGGTGAGGGTTGTTGAGTTTCAGTAAAATAAAAAGATATTAATAAATATAATATAATATTTATTATCTAATTTTATCAGATAAAGTATTAACATTATGTTATTATTATTTTTATAAATGATAATAAATATAACTTCAAACATCTCATGAAAATACATACTATAGAAGTATAAACTTCTCATAGGAACTAATTTCCAAGAGTGGTAAAGAAAATTACACATTATCCCATGCAATGAAAAAAATTGTATATTATAGAAGAACCTATTCTTGAAGTTCCTAGTAAAGAGGCTAGTGAAGAAGATTTTTATCTCTATGAAAAACATTTAAACGATGCCACAACTGTTGAATGTTTCATTATATCATCCATGAATAATGATCTTATAAAGAAACATGAGGACATGGATGTGTATAACATGATATATCACCTTTGAGATCTCTATCAAGAGAAGAAGAGACAAGAGATATAAGAGATCTCTAATACTTTGTTTACAATCAAGATCAGAGAATTGGTGCCAACTGGGCCTCATGTAGTCAAGATTATTAAATACATTGAATGATTAGATATATCAGGGATTAAATTCCCAAATGAGTTTCACACATATCCTATGCTTTTATAACTACCCAAGTCCTTGTCTAGTTTTATTGTTAATTATAACATGAGTCATAATGAGAAGAGTATTTCAAAACTTCTTACTATGATTCTCTAAATGGAAAAGGACATGGGGCATGGAAAACCCAGGATCCTTATAGTGAATAAGGAAAGGAATAATAAGGAAAAGGGGCCCAAGACTCATGACAAGTTTAAATATCCCAAGCACCATCCTTACAAGAAGAGGAAGATCCAAATACAAGGAAAAGAAAAGGAAGCATTATTTTTTTCATGTGGCAAGTAAGTACACTGAAAGAATAATTACACCCAGAAGTAAGGAGAAGCTAAAGATGCATTCATTATCGAGTGAAATATTTAAATATCTACACATTGGGTATTAGATATAGTTTTTGGTGCTCACATCTATATCTAAATGCATAAACTAGGTATATTCCAAAATATTTACAAAGTAGAGGTGGATTTATGAGCTACCAATGGTGCAAGGCTGGCTGCTCTAGCCATTGGAGACTACCACCTTTAATTACCAATAAGAATGATACTGGTTTTAAAAGATTATTATTATTTACCAACTATTACCAATAACATAATTTTTATATCCTACCTAGATACAAATGGTTTTATTTTCAAATTTGGAAATAAAAGTTGTATTTTATAAAGAAAATATATGCTATGGTATGGAATATTTAAATAAAAATATTTATGTATTAAATTATGAAAACCTGGTATTGGAAATTGATAACAAATAATGTTCTCATGACTCATATAACACCCAACTATGGAATCAATGTATTAGTAATGTAAATGATGTGTATTTGAAAAAGATATATCAAAATGGTTATTTAGAATCTTTTGAGATAAAACCACTTGAAAATTTCATTCTTGTTTATAAGGAAAAATGACCAAACCACCATTTAGTGGACAGGGTAAAAGGGGCACAAATCTTTTAGGACTGGTATGCACTGATGTGTTTATACCATTTCTAATAGAATCCAGAGGTGGGTATTCTTACATCATAACTTTTACTGATTAATTGAGTATATATGGATATGTCTACCCTTTGAGGTATAAGTTATAGTCCTTCAAGAAATTCAAAGAATTCAAAAATGAAGTAGAGAATCAACTTAGAAAGAAGATAAATAAGATTTAATTAGATCATGGTGATGAATATATTAACCAATAGTTTATATATTTTTTATGGGATTTTGAGATTATTTCTCAACTCACTCCACCTTATACACCACAGTGTAATGGTTTTAGTGAAATAAAGAACCTTACCTTTCTAGAAATGATAAGGATGACGATGATTCATTCATATATTCTATTATTCTTTTGGGGATATGAATTAAAAACTATGGCATACATACTAAATCGAGTAACAACTAAAACATAAGACATAATTCCCTTTGATATATGGAGTGAAAATGAACCTATTTTTTCACATACATGTGTATGGGGTTGTAAGGTGTTTGTTAAAAAAAGGGATACTACCTATAAAACCCCTCATAAAAGAAATTAACTGTCACTAGACAAGTTATCTTTATTAATAGGGATCACATAATCAAGAAGGATAGTGGGAAATATATTGAATTTGATAAAGTTTATTCTCAAGATACATAAGAGTTGGTATAGGAACAGACTCTATAGGGCCCTATAGAAGAAGTAGTTCCTGAAACACAAGTACTATATAGGAGCACCAAAGAGGTAATAGAACCAGAGAAAAATGTTTTTTTAGTCACCAAAGATAGTGACTCATTATTGGTTGATAATAATGAACTTACCTACTAAAAATAAGTAGTATAGAGCTAAGAAGATATAGTATGGAAAGAATACATGAATTTTGAAATGGATTCCCTATATTAGAACCAACTTTGGGTTCTAGTCGATCTGCCTGTTGATGTAAAGTCTGTTGGGTGCAAATGGGTATTCAAGAGAAAACTGGACATGGAAGGTAAATTAATTACCTATAAATAAAGGCTAATGGATAAAAGTTTTAAATTTTTTTAAGTAATTGATTACGAAAAAACCTTTTCACTAGTTTTCATATTTTAATCTATCAGAATTTTACTTTATATAGCTACTTACCATGACTATGAAATTTGGAAGATGTACATTAAAATAACTTTCCATAATGGGAACCTTCAAGAAGATGTATATATGACACAACCAAAAAGGTTTGTGACTCTAGGTGATACCAAAAGGATATACAAGCTGCAAAGATACATTTATGGATTAAAGCAAGAATCCAGGTCATGGAACATTCAGTTTGATGAAGCTATAAAAGAATTTGGTTTCATTAAGAATAAATGTGATCCATGTGTTTACAAGAATTTTATTGGGAACATAGTCATTATATTATTAGTATATATTGATGAAATATTTCTTATTAGAAATTACATACCAGTCTTATAATTTGTTAAGGACAGATTAAACAAGTGTTTCTCCATAAAGGACTTGGGTGAAACACCCTACATTATAGGGATCAAGATCATTCATTATAGATCCAAGAGTCTTCTTGGACTAAATCAAAGTACATACATTGAATAGATACTAAATATATTTAGTATAGATCAATATAAAAGGGTATTGGTTCTAGTGTCACATGGTATACATTTTTCTAGAAAATGTGTCCTCAGACACAACAGGAGAAAGAGGGAACAAGTAAGATCACATAAGTTTTGGAGATATAATCAATCATTCATTCCATGTTATATACTAGAATTGATTTTTCATATACATTGAGCATGTCAGGGATATATCAAGATGGTCCAGATAAAAAATATTGGTCTTCTGTTAAGTCTATCCTTAAGTATCTAGGAAGAATTAAGGATATATTCCTAGTGTTTGGATAAGACGAGAAGGTGGACATTAGGGGTTATACTGATTCTAGTTTTTAAGTAGATCATAATGATATGAATTCATGGTTAGGATATATTTTTAGTCTCAATGGAGGAGTTGTGAGATATAAGACTTCAAAGCATCCAGTTATCACTGATACTATAGCAGAGTCCAAGTATATAACGACTTCTCATGCAGCTAAAGAATCCATTTGGATTTGAAACTTTATCCAGGATATTAATTTGGTACCTAGTAGTAAATACCCTATCACATTTCATTATGATAAAACTATAGCAGTGGATCTTGCAAAAGATCCAAGGTCACACCAATAGAAAAAACACATATTCTGAAAGTATCACCACTTGAGGGTTTTTTTCTCAAAGGGGTGAAGTTGCAGTAAGAAGAGTTTCCATGAAATAAAACGTGTTGGACCCCCTTGATTTAATCATTATCTCAGTAGAATCATGAGTATCATTTGAGAGCTAGCGGACTGAAGGTTGTTAGCAGTTGGCTCTAGTGAAAGTGGTAGTTTGTTGGAGTCGGTTCCATAGAACCAACTTATATGTACTTTATGATTACCTATATTCATTGTTTTGAATATTAATAAACAACTTATCACATCATGATTGTTCTTTTGAATGACATAGTATGTGATAATGTCCAAATAGAAGTCATCGCACTAAAAGGTCATAACAGTTCCTCACTATGATGAGAACCCAAAAGTCCCACGAAACTATTCTTAAATATATGTTCTATATCTTGATGAAATCATTTTAAGGACATAAATGATACAAGATATTAGGGATGGAGACTCATTAGAATTTGAGACACCTTGTCACGATATACCCCCTTACTAATTTATAGTGTATGAGATTATGAGAATGAGACCCGCCAGTAGAAAATTCACATTTATATGTTTCATTATTTATTCCTATTTGTGGATGTGTATATTTATCCTTATACTTTAAGATTATTATTAATGAATATTATGAGTCATGTACTTGATGTATTGACAAAATATGTGATGACGTATGTTTATAGTAAAGTAGGATACATTGGGTGCATCACAAGTAATATTTCATTAATAAATAATGTGATAAAGGATTTGTCCCTTTTATTCTTTAAATGAAGTTAATATATCATCCCCTTTGATGTAAATGATATAACCAAAATAAATCCATGTCCATGGTGTTTGGTAAACCATATTTATTTATGGGAATTCAAATAATGATACATTGAGCTCATAGGTTGATGACACTAGAATGCAACCTACTTGATTAGAGATATCATGATAAAGAGATTATATTACACAATTAGTATCTGTATGAGGTTTTATATCATTACAACATTAACTTATTTCTATATGAGTGACTTTCCATGTTGCTAGATGTTAACCTTGGACTTTGGGTTTCTTCACCTAATGCCACTGAGAAAGTGGTCTAGAGGGTCACACACTAAGTGTATCCAGAGCCTTAGTTAAATAATATCATTATTTATTATTTAACAAGTTGAATAAATATTATTCCCGTATGTGTTTTAATAAATTTTCATGATTTATTAACCACACATATTTCATCACTAGTTATTCGAGATAATATTTTGTGATAAAAAATATTTAATAAAAATTTATTTACTATTTAGTGAATATAATATTTATTTAGTTATTAGTGAATAATGTAGTAATAATTATTTATTAAATATATAGACATTATTTAAGACCTGATAAATATTATGGAGGAATGAATGAGCTAGTTTAATGGCCTGATGAGAAATAATATATATTGAATATTATTTGAATAAAATAGTATTTAATTTAATTCTCAATTTATGTGCATGTCAAGAAATAATAATAATATTATTATTATAAACAAGGGGTTCTGCAGGAATTAATAAAAATAATAAGGATGCATGTGAAATTATTATTTTCTAACCCTAGCGATATATAAACCCAATTATATTATTTTTAAGGGTTTCCATTTTATTTTGTTGTGAAAAATGATATCTGAAGAGAATTATCTCGAATCCCTAGAGTTCTCCCTCTCTAATAATTCTCTCAAGAATGGAGAGCGATCCTCCTCCACAACCACTCTCAAGTCTAGAGAGATCAAATAGAACCCTTCCTTGAAGAAATTATCAGGGTGATCAAAGATGAACGATGCATGTGTTATGATCTTCTGTGATAACACCCAAATATATCTACGATGATTTTTGGAGGTTTTTAGAGCATGCGTGGATCACCGCTAGAGGTAATCTGTACTTGATTCCTATAACACAACAACTATACGATGTAGAGATGTTGTCAGATTTGTGAATGAAGAAATAATTCATCACAAAGTAATTATTTAAATGTTTAAATTAATTATAAATAATATGTTATGATCCTAATCATTGGTTCCAACATTAAATAATAAATTAATATTTGATTCAATTTTGTTGGTCATAGTGTTTATCATCGATGTACATCTCAAATTTCATCAATTATGAAAAAAAATCCGAGTTGGGCATGCCTCATACAATGCTTCTTCTGTGACCAGAACCTTCATTTTCATGAACATGTAAAATCATTATAATATTAAATATTTCATATTATAGATGATTAATTCAAAGTATAAGTATATTCCTTATAATTTTATCATCAAACATTCCATAGATTTTGTAAACTCTCCAAGAGTTTTTATGTTATCCAAAACATATGAATTAATGAAAAAATAATAATTTATACAGACCATGTGATGATAAAATCAATTTTATATCCATCATTTTATGAGTATATTTTAAGATTAATACATTAAATACACCATATTTAGTTCACCCCATATAATAATTTATCAAATTGGGTGAAAATTTTATAATTTTGAATACTATTTAGACATCTAAACCCACAAGGTATTCATATATAGATGCTGCAATGATCAATGTTAACCAAATTAAAAACATATCTATGAAAATCTCATCATTATTCAATAGACTCAGTAGTTTAGATATCCAATACAAAACTACATATGTTAAACATATCACATATTCCTTTAAATATTTTTGGTCAATTATTTTGATATTGATATCTCTCAAAATTAATTACTACCGATGAGTTCTTAAATCATTCAAAAATTCAAATACATTATTGAAAACAATCAATGATATTTCATAATATATCTGGTGTCAGTTTCACTTCAAGGACAATATCTAAAAATACATGTTATTGTTGATATATTTATTTTTCTCTTTAAGGGAAAATATATTTATTTCCTTTTACTCATTATGAACAACAATTTTATATAATCAATTTAACCACACCTCTAGTGTGTATAAAATATATATATCTATTTATTTTTAAACAATTATTCATATAAGTGATGTGAGTGTCTTATAAATGAGTCTATTGGACCATTTAATATATAGTATGCAATGCTCAATATCAAATGTAATCAATATGCATAGTATACAATGTATATTCACCAGTAAATAATAATAAATGTGACCATATAATAAATACAACTTTCATATAATATTTAAATGGATTACACGATATATGGGAGAACCCACATTAATATATATATATTTAATAACTAACACTTCATATAAATATTGTAAATCTACTTCCAATATACTTGGCGATGATATGGATAATTTACCTTGATAAGTAACCCATGATAAGTCACTCATGGTAATCAATTATGCATAATCATATGAGGAAAGCCATAATATCATGAAGTAAATGAAAAATTCATTTATAAACAAAATTTAATAGATATAAACCCACCCTTTAATTATATTCATGACCCCAAATAGATGTCTACAATTTAATTAATAAATTTATGGTCATGCATATATTTACCAATCACAATTTATCTTGGAAAAATTAAATAATTATATCACATAATGAATGTGTCAGGATCAATAGACTTTAGGTTTACTATGATTGATTTGGTTATATATATATATATATTCAAATAGTAAAAATAAAAATAAAACATATAAGGTTTCTCTTAAATTATTTATTTATTAATATTTTTAGACCAAAATGTAGGCATATATTTTCTCTTACAATACCTTTGATTAATTTTGAACTATCAGTTAATACACACACATGAGTATACACTAATTATTCAAATGTTTCTTTGAGATTTTTGATTAATAATAAACATATATGAGTTATTTTGAAGAATTTAATTAAACTAATATTTATAAATTCCATGATTCAAGAAAAACGTATATAAATACTAGTTTGATACGTGAGAACCAATTTTAAAGTAAAGGTAAGGGGAAAGGGAGATAGAAAATGAACTAGAATTAGAAAAAAAACATGTTTGGTGCGAAAATAAAAGAAAAGGGAAACCTCTAAAGAAAAAACTAAAACAAAAAAAAACAAAAAAACAAAAAAACAAAATTAGAGTCCTATCTTACTTCATCGGGGGGGGGGGGGGGGCACTGAAAGGAGCATAAAAAATGGTTAGTGGGGTGTGCAGAGCAAAATGGTAGTGATGGAGGCAGGAAAATGACAGTGATGGTGATGTACAGGGGTGACAGAAACAATGGTGGTTAGGGAAACATGAATATGGGTGGCAGTGGTGGGGGAAACAACAAAAATAGTGGTGGGGCATAAGGGAAATAATGATGGAAAATCACAGTGATGATAATAGTGGTTGGGTATGGTGTGATGATGAAAATGGTTGCAGGTTGTGGAAATGATAGTGGAACAATGTTGTAATGGAGGGAGAAACACATGTGTTGATGGTGGAGGGGGTGAAACTGTTCCACTATCATAAATAATCTCTTCCCACACATGGATAAAATCCAATTTCCTAAGTTTAATGGAATCTTGGGTACCATTCCTATGTACCAAAATTGAAGGAGATATGACCTAAATCCCATATACATATAATAAATTATGGATATATTATATGTTTAAATTGATTAAGTTTTAAGGAATGAAATATGAATTTCATGACACTTCCTTATACATTCATATTATATTTTAGAGGGATATCATAAGGTACCACTACTCATGAAAGTCGTAGTGTATGAGTGCCCATGAAAGGCATGATATATGTTACCATGCTACTGTAATTGATATTTTGGGAACCAAATGATAACCATTATCATTCAAGAATATCTTCTATGTTAGCTATCATTAATAACTATTTCATGAGATGAAATGAGTGGGAGTAAATATATTCATGCTAAGGTTTCATGAACTGGATGAAGGTTTCATTTGATGTAAACACATATATTAACTTGCATCATATGAGTTAATGAATGTACACTTGGAGAGTCTTTAAGGGCTTTATAAAGGGTCACTCACCAAGAAATGATGATCAAGGGAAGCCAACCTAAGCCTTGGTTAAGACCCCCTTACCCGAAGCTCTCCTTATTCCTCTTTCACCTAGCGAGGCACTAACATGTCGTGGTAATAAGAGAATTCTCACTCATATAATAAAAAATTCACCACAACTCATGGATACCTTTAGAAGAGGGATATAATTTGCATGCCTCTTGGAGATCATCATAAATCCCATATGATGATTATTAAATATAGTGTAGTGATGAAAATGATGTAAGGTACACAAATACAGTTTCTTCATTTATAGTACACATGATTTCATTTATCTAGAATGGTTGATCTTGGTTTTGGGTTTCTATATTAATCCCACTATGTTCAACAAGTGTTGTTATATCCTTCAAAACCCAAAAGTGGTATCAAATCCTTACCATTCCTTTTGATTCATGAAATCATGTAGAGAAATGAAGGATTTGGAAATGTTGTGCTTGTTTTAATCCCTATTATTTAATACATTTGGTTTTTATTCTACCTAGTTGAGTCACAACTTATGATATGGGATATCATATCCATTGACCCAGTATAAATACCTCATATTTGTATTATCCATAGTGTATGAATCCCATATATATAATTTTGTTGCATATTGGTTTAAAAAATAGAGCACTGCTAATATCATGTTGTATGAACTATTAAAGATATATTTATAATTTCCCATGATATAGCAAAATGGATAACCTTTGAGTTGGTCTCAAGGAGGTAGTGTGTTTATCATAGTGATTTCTAATATATATATATATATATATATTTATTATTTTTGACAATTTTGAAAGTAGTAAATATGTCACACACATGACTTATTTTGAAGTTAAATTTCATTTATTTTCCTTTCATTCTTTGTTTTGGATGGTTTCCAAAGGTTTTATGGAGAAATAGATGAGTTTTAATGAATTGGGCCAAACCGTGAGCCCAATTCCAGATTTAAAAATAAATTTTGTTTCCTTTATAACTTCTTAATTTTTTAATATTTTTCCCTCATTAAAATTCATAAATGGTATCCTCTGACCTATTAACACCAAAATATAAATTTGGAGCCTTTATAAATCCATAATCATGGTGGATATGGGTTTTTATTTAAGATATTGGGCCTGCCCGAAGGCCCATTTCCTGCATTAAAAATAATTTTTAATTTTTTTATATCTCCTTCATTATTTGCGTTTTTTCGGTGATTCCACCCCCCCTCGACCCTAAGAAACCCAGGCACGCTCCCAATTCCTTTCCCCCCTCCTTGGAGCTCTTTGAAATTGCGAATTAGGGCTGATCTTCATAGGGTGTCTCAAATCGGCCAAAATTGAAGAGGTAACTTCATCCCTTCTTAACTCTCTCAATTCTTACTCTTTTCCCTCCATTCTAGTTCCTAAATTACCTAATAAATCTTTATTCTAACAATATCTGAATTTTGGATTTTTTCAATTTCAACAACTATTTTTTTTGGAGTGATTAATTCAGGATACTTCAAGTAGGTGAGTCTATTTCTTCCCTCTTTAAAATTGCTTAGGGTTTCTTCCCTAATTATTGAATTATAAAAATTCCAGAAGTTAGGGTTCATGCCTAGGTTCTAAATTACTGTATTTTTGGGTGAAATATTGAGGTTTTAGGTTTCTTTTAACTTCCTTGAGGTGCGGCGGTCGTGCGGTTGATGTTTCGTCCCAATATTTGAGGGTTTCGACACATTCGGCAGGTGATTCCATGGATAACCATTTAATGATGAGTTAGTTTTCTTGATTAAATAATTTTACATGTTCCTTATGTGCTGTGCATTATGAGAAAACCATTTTTGGTAGCAATAGTAAATCATTTATTTTTAAAGTTACATTTTTTTCTTGAAGTGTGTATTTTTCAAATGTATTCCATGTGTTATCTCTTGTGGTAGTTTTGTAAAATGTGGAAGTGATTTATTAGTTGTTGAAAGGGGCTGCCAATTATGGTTGGTTAATGATATAGTTCCATGTGGGCCTAAAAAGGGGGTGTATTTTAATGGTTTTATTTGTATAACCTTGTTATACTCCTTGAAATTGTTTTATGGATTTGTGTGTTCTCATGTGTATCTTTTGTGATATTATTCAAGGTGATTATATAACATTTGAAAGTGGATTATTACATGTTTATTGGGCTGCCAATTCTGTTTTGGTAGGGTCTTGGTGTGCTTTTGGCTTAAAAAGAGGTTTTTGAAATGGATTTTATGTGCAAAGTTTGGGTATACTCTTTATAATTGTTTTATGAAAGTTTTGAATGGTTTATTGGGTTGTGTAATAGGTGAAACTATATCAGCAAAATATTTTGGTAGGAGTATATTTTTAAAAGGTCCATTTCATTTGTGAAAAGGATGTTATGTGATATGTATCATCTTGGAAATATTTTATTAATTTTTTTGAAGGAGATATTGAGGAGTGAAAGTGATGTGAAAGTGATGTGGAGTGTTTTGTGTGAGTGTGATGTGAAAAATTGAATTTTTTATTATGAAAGAAGTGTTATTTTCCATGTATGTGGGCTGTTATATGAGTTTAAATATCTTATAATTGTTTTATAAAATTGTTTAATGGTTTTTTGGAAGTGTTGAAGAAATGTGAAATGTGTTGTGGGCTATTTTGGTGGGATTCAGATTTCAAAATCATTTTGAATGAAAAATGGATTTTTGTGAATTTTGTGGTATAAATATGGGCTTTTTGGTGAATTTTTGATGTGGAAATGATATTTTCATGTTCAATGTATATTTCTTGACTTGTTGAACTTGTTTGAGCACAAGGGGAAAACTTGGGTATCTAGGTGGGTGGACGTGTACTAGTATGCTAGTGAATCCGTGGGGTTTGGCCTCAGTTTCACTTAGAAAGATTGACACTTAAAACTATAACTAAACTATGATGATTATGATTGGGGACCACTAGGTTATGGGTATGTTCCCTACTAGTGGCTCGTGCATGAGAATGAATATTTGTGATGGTTACTCTCACCGAGATACGAGGTACCTGGGACCCACAGCTAGCTAGTGCCTAAGGGTTATTTCCTATTTCTTGTGCTCATTATTTACTTTGTACTTACTGTTGGTATACGGTATAGTTGGATGGAAAATTCACTAGTGTTGAAATTATTTTTAAAATTGTTTATTCTTAATGATATCCCACTTGAAAACTGTTTTTATTCAAAGTTGCATCTTTTAGAAATTGTAACTATCTTTTCATGTTTTTGAAAACATGCATTCTTTTCGTCTTTAAATGTTTATCACATGGAATATCTTAGTGGTGGTATCCTTCTGGGAATTGGATCACACCCTACTTACACCCTTGGGTGTAAGTAGACTTGGTTATTTTTGTTGTCGTGGGTTGGGTACAGTTTTTTTGTTCCAGTGGTTCGGGTTTCTAGCAGGTCCTTGGTGGTGAAGTCTTGTGGAGGTGGCTTGAGGGAGGTGCCCCTTGCCATGAGGGTTCTTGGGCTGTCCTTATTTGGTTTTTTACCTTTGGTGTAGACCTTTTGAGTTGTTTTAAGCTATGTAATTCAGTTCTGAATTTTTGTAAAAGATTGTTTGGTTTGAAAAATCCAGATTTGTTTCATTGGATTCTTTTGTTGTTTTATGTTTATAAACTCGGGTAAATCGTTCCCAATTTTCATTTTATGATACCCGGGCACTTGTTCCAGCCCGTGGGGACCGGGAACGCCCTTCGGGCCTTGTCACGGGTTGGGTTTGGTGCCATTTTTGGTGGCAATCGATTCGGTTCGTGACAAAATGGTATCAAAGGAGGTTCAGGTTAACTCTTTGGGTCATGTTATTGGGGGAAGAGTCAGGATAGTCTGGAGTTAGGATTGTTGGGACATGGAATTCTAGTTATGGGTAGTGTGCCTGATCACCACACCTCATAATGGGATTCAAGTTTCCAAGAGAAGTCGGGATTTATCTAAGTCCTTCGGTTTTCTTGGTTCGATGATGATTAAGGGAAATGAAAAGAGAGATGGGTTAATGGTCCTAGTGAGCTTGCAGGGCCTGGAAAGCCATGTGGAGCCAAGGATATTCCCTAGAACACTCTTTGTGACAGTGAAGTGATTATAATATGCCCGCCAACCATATTTCCAAGTCACCCACTGAAACTAGTTTCCTCTCGCACTGTTTTGTGCTTAGGTTTTGAAATCTTGGAACTTTAGTTTTAATAAGTGTATAGTTTTTGTGAAATTATTTTCAAATAAAGAGGGAATGGTTTGGTTTATGAAATGGCGGAACTGAATTTTCAGAATTGTTTTGAAATGTAAAATGGTGCGCTTACACCTCTTTGAAAGCAGAAACTATATTGAAGTTGGTTTTGAAAAGTGTTTCCAATAGAGTTTTCTAAACAATCAGAGTGTGTTTTAATGGGATGAGATGTTTTGAAATTGATGTGAATATCTTTAAAGTGAGTTATTTTATAAATGGTTGTGACTTTATGAAATTTTTTTTAAGATGTGATTTGGGATTTTGATCTCGTGGTTAGCGGTTATGAGAAAAAAGGATGTGTTGGTTGACCGTTTTGGTTTTGAAAAGTGGAAAGAATTTTTGTTTTAACCTTTGGTATTTCCATTAGCGACCACATGCATGGGGTTATATGGGATGATGGATGGTTGATGGCTCGACTGGATGAGTTCTGGGATGGATACGAGGAGGGTGTCTGGTGTGGCACAAAAACCTGCATGTGTGAGGCGCATGGGGTACCATTGGTGGATACACTTACTGCTAAATTGTTCATTCTCAAAGAATTACTTTTAAAGAAAAACATGATGTCTTGATGAATATTTTTGTATGGTTTGTATTATGGGTTTTTAAAAATGTTGATGTTGTGGGATGTTTTGATTCCAAGAACCCCTTCTGTTTGAACTGTGTTTTGGGTTTGTGTTTGGTCGGTAAGCTGTGTTTTAGGGACAGTTAGTGGTCTCTTTTGAAAAATATTTTGGGATGCCTTTACAGTGGTTCCCTTCACGTGTTTGGAGTTGGTTTATGGCTTGTTTTGACCAATGGACTAGATTGGTTGGGTCCTTGGGCTCTCTCATTGGATAAGGTACGCCCCCATTAAAGGTTAATTCATAACTGAAGTGCAACCCAGATTGTTTCTCCATTGGAAAATCCTCTAGTTGATCAATATAAGGAATCTATTTCTTGAGCTTTTTAGATTGAGTATACACACTTTCCTTTATTGGTTTTGTGTATCCTCTTGTAGTGGGAGATTGATTATGGATGGTTGAAAGTGACCATAGCCTCTTAAGTTTCCTAATTTTTTGAAGGTGGAAGTGTTCTGGGGTTGTTAGCATGGATGAGTATTTAGATAGTGTCTAAGAGGAACTATCGGTCCTTCATAGTCTCTTCGAAGAATGATTTCATGTTAAACTACTAGTGTGGGAAATCTGGTCATGAGAGGATATTATGGCCACTTTCTAGAATTGTGTGTTGTTTGGGGATTTTGTACAAGTTCCCTCTCTATTCATTGTTTATATCAGTCGCAATGGTCATGTTCAGTGATTCCTTGTGATGTCATATGCTCGATTGACTGTAAAGGTGAAAGTTGGGCAATCATCTGAGAGTCTCTATTATGTTGGGAGAATGTCTCCCTTGAAAAAAAAATAAAAAAAAATATTCCATTTTAGAGGAAGGTGAGTATAAGTGTTCTTTACTTCTATTGTTTCTCACCCGAACAAACAAGGTGTGATGTGTGTACATCTTCTAATCCCTTGTTTCAGTGAAATTTCGAGTTAGGGTAAAGTGAGTTTGGAATGTGTTATGTCTTGGAAAAACTTATCGGGGATTGCGGTGTAGTTGTTGTTTGCAATGAAAGAAGAATTCTCATTCAGGTGGTTTCCAAAGCCTAACTGCGAGGCCGAAGATGCTTCAATATTTTGAGCTCCAGCCATAGGTCCCGGAGAGAAGCTGGCGCGTAGTCAGGGGAAACCCCATTGTCATTTAAACCCTTGTGAAAAGTCCTATCCTCAATATGAAAGATAAGAAGAGTTTAAACCTATGGTGTCATCATATTTCTTCTACTATTCATGTTCGGTGGAAATAGGTGGAGGGACTTGTACCCATGTCATCGCCCAATGTTATTCCCTCCCCCTTTGGTTTTCATTGAGTCTTTAGAGAAAGGTATGAATTTTGGCTAGACAGGTTGACCACACGGTTTGCACTTGGTTAGTAGTGACCATGCCAAAAAAAAAACATGTAGATAGAAGAATATCCACTGTTAGTTCATGGTTTTCCAAACTGTGCAGAGTAACCATGTGGTTGTCCCAACACTTTATATTTTGGGGTCTTTCTGTACTGGCCCATGCTGGTCGATTAAGATTGTTGGTTCTTATGGTGGGGAGCCTATTTTTTTCCCCGTAGCAATAACTTAGACTTATCCATGGTCAAGGATTGGTGGTAGGTAGTCTCATTCGGATCTATCAAGCTACCTAAATCTTCCTTGGGTAACCATTGATATTGGAGAGTTCCCAATGGTTTAGTTATAGCAAGGTATGTGTAACCTTGTTCGATGTTGTTGTTCGTTTGAGTGAATTGCTTGAGTCTTGTTCGGATAGTGTTTGAGGACTTTTCCTTTGGGATAAAGCCTGAATGTGATTGATTGTTTCAGTAAAGTGGTGTATGATTTTTTTGTGAATTATTCCTTCCTTAATTGATCAATGGAGGTGTTTTGGCATTTGGGGGCGAAACCTGGAAAGAGAGTACATCTTGGTTTATCAGTTCGGTTTGGCTTTTGTATCTGACCTTTCTGTAGCTTTCCGGGGATGTAAAGTTTTCATGGTGGGGAGAATTGTCACATACATGACTTATTTTGAAGTTAAATTTCATTTATTTTCCTTTCATTCTTTGTTTTGGATGGTTTCCAAAGGTTTTATGGAGAAATAGATGAGTTTTAATGAATTGGGCCAAACCGTGAGCCCAATTCCAGATTTAAAAATAAATTTTGTTTCCTTTAAAACTTCTTAATTTTTTAATATTTTTCCCTCATTCCAATTCCTAAATGGTCTCCTATGACCTATTAACACCAAAATATAAATTTGGAGCCTTTATAAATCCATAATCATGGTGGATATGGGTTTTTATTTAAGATATTGGGCCTGCCCGAAGGCCCATTTCTGGCATTAAAAATAATTTTTAATTTTTTTATATCTCCTTCATTATTTGCGTTTTTTTGGTGATTCCACCCCCCTCGACCCTAAGAAACCCAGACGCGCTCCCAATGCCTTTCCCCCCTCCTTGGAGCTCTTTGAAATTGTGAATTAGGGCTGATCTTCATAGGGTGTCTCAAATCGGCCATAATTGAAGAGGTAACTTTATCCCTTCTTAACTCTCTCAATTCTTAATCTTTTCCCTCCATTCTAGTTCCTAAATTACCTCCTAAATCTTGTTCGAACAATATATGAATTTTGGATGTTTTCAATTTCAGCAACTATTGTTTTTGGAGTGATTAATTCAGGATACTTCAAGTAGGTGAGTCTATTTCTTCCCTCTTTCAAATTGCTTAGGGTTTCTTCCCTAATTATTGAATTATAAAAATTCCAAAAGTTAGGGTTCGTGCCTAGGTTCTAAATTACTGTATTTTTGGGTGAAATATTGAGGTTTTAGGTTTCTTTTAACTTCCTTGAGGTGCGGCGGTCGTGCGGTTGATGTTTCGCCCCAATATTTGAGGGTTTCGACACATTCGGTAGGTGATTCCGTGGATAACCATTTAATGATGAGTTAGTTTGCTTGATTAAATAATTTTACATGTTCCTTTTGTGCTGTGAATTATGAGAAAACCATTTTTGGTAGCAATAGTAAAGCATTTATTTTTAAAGTTACATTTTTTTCTTGAAGTGTGTATTTTTCAAATGTATTCCATGTGTTATCTCTTGTGGTAGTTTTGTAAAATGTGGAAGTGATTTATTAGTTGTTGAAAGGGGCTACCAATTATGGTTGGTTAATGATATAGTTCCATGTGGGCCTAAAAAGGGGGTGTATTTGAATGGTTTTATTTGTATAACCTTGTTATACTCCTTGAAAGTGTTTTATGGATTTGTGTGTTCTCATGTGTATCTTTTGTGATATTATTCAAGGTGATTATATAACATTTGAAAGTGGATTATTACATGTTGATTGGGCTTCCAATTCTGTTTTGGTAGGGTCTTGGTGTGCTTTTGGCTTAAAAAGAGGTTTTTGAAATGGATTTTATGTGCAAAGTTTGGGTATACTCTTTATAATTGTTTTATGAAAGTTTTGAATGGTTTATTGGGTTGTGTAATAGGTGAAACTATATCATCAAACTATTTTGGTAGGAGTATATTTTTAAAAGTTCCATTTCATTTGTGAAAATGCTGTTATGTGATATGTATCATCTTGGAAATATTTTATTAAATTGTTTGAAGGAGATATTGAGGAGTGAAAGTGATGTGAAAGTGATGTGGAGTGTTTTGTGTGAGTGTGATGTGAAAAATTGAATTTTTGATTATGAAAGAAGTGTTATTTTCCATGTATGTGGGCTTTTATATGAGTTTAAATATCTTATAATTGTTTTATAAATTTTTTTAATGGTTTTGTGGAAGTGTTGAAGAAATGTGAAATGTGTTGTGGGCTATTTTGGTGGGATTCGGATTTCAAAATCATTTTGAATGAAAAATGGATTTTTGTGAATTGTGTGGTATACATATGGGCTTTTTGGTGAATTTTTGATGTGGAAATGATATTTTCATGTTCAATGTATATTTCTTGACTTGTTGAACTTGTTTGAGCACAAGGGGAAAACCTGGGTATCTAGGTGGGTGGACGTGTACTAGTATGCTAGTGAATCTGTGGGGTTTGGCCTCAGTTTCACTTAGCAAGATTGACACTTACAACTCTAACTAAACTATGATGATGATGATTGGGAACCACTAGGTTATGTGTATGTTCCCTACTAGTGTCTCGTGCATGAGAATGGATATTTGTGATGGTTACTCTCACCGAGATACGAGGTACCTAGGACCCACAGCTAGCTAGTGCCTAGGGGTTATTTCATATTTCTTGTGCTCATTATTTACTTTGTACTTACCGTCGGCATATGGTATAGTTGGATGGAAAATTCACTAGTGTTGACATTATTTTTAAAAGTGTTTATTCTTAATGATATCCCACTTGAAAACTGTTTTTATTCAAAGTTGCATCTTTTAGAAATTGTAACTAGCTTTTCATGTTTTTGAAAACATGCATTCTTTTCATCTTTAAATGTTTATCACATGGAATCTCTTAGTGGTGGTATCCTGCTAAGCATTGGCTCACACCCTACTTACACCCTTGGGTGTAAGTAGACTTGGTTATTTTTGTTTTCGCAGGTTGGGTACAGTTTTTTTGTTCCAGTGGTTCGGGTTTCTAGCAGGTCCTTGGTGGTGAAGTCTTGTGGAGGTGGCTTGAGGGCGGTGCCCCTTGCCATGAGGGTTATTGGGCTATCCTTATTTGGTTTTGTACCTTTGGTGTAGACCTTTTGAGTTGTTTTAAGCTATGTAATTCAGTTCTGAATTTTTTTAAAAGATTTTTTGGTTTGAAAAATCCAGATTTGTTTCATTGGATTCTTCTGTTGTTTTATGTTTATAAACTCGGGTAAATCGTTCCCAATTTTCATTTTATGATACCCGGGCACTTGTGCCAGCCCGTGGGGACCGGGAACGCCCTTTGGGACTTGTCATGGGCTAGGTTTGGTGCCATTTTTGGTGGCGATCGATTCGGTTTGTGATAAAATAAGTCATGCAAGTGATGAAAAACAAAAATTAAGTCAAAGACGGAATAACAGAAACAAAGAAAAAAAGATGAAAAGAAAAAGTAATGAATTAAAGTGAGTGATAAAAAAACTAGTTCCAAAATGATCAAATTCCTATTGACTATCACTGATCTACAAGATTATACCACCAACACTCAACCTTACTTAGTATATGCTCATTATCTTGAGATAAACACCTATCTTTCTAAAAATAGTAAACAAACATGCACAAGTTGTACTCCTGAATATAAGCACTCTCTTAATTTTAGAATGAATCAAAAGGTCAAAACACCTTATCATAGAATTTCTTCTATATAAAAGTGACCATCACAATATATTTAAAACCCATGAACTCTCTGAATACACTTAGTTGAATGACTTGGAGAAGAAGAGTACAATGGATAGAGAAAAAGAAAGTAGCAAACTATTCCTGTGAATGAGTGTGCGGTCACATATCCTCTATTCATATTTAAAATTTACAAATCATAGAATATGTATATGATTGAACTAAATATTCAATCTCTAGGAAGAAATGAGATTCACCTCCTGAAACTAAATCTATGAGTTTTTCCTTCTTTTCTAGAGGTTAGATATCACCATGAAGAGAGAGAAGACATAACAACACTTAATTTTATTTACAAATTAGAATTTCAGAAGAGAGATAAGTGAGAAGTGAAGATAGATAGAGATAAATTCCATAACAGAATGAAAAATACCCCTCTATAAAAACAACATCACACTATTTAAAAATAAAGGAGAAAATATTTACAAAGCTAACTAGAAATAAGATCACTTCACTTGTCAACCTTCACCGTGTTGAAACCTCTACATGTGATATAAGCTAAATTCTTTTAAAAATTCCACTACCCCCATGTGCGTTAGTTTTGGACCCAAGAATATATATATGGATTTATTTCCAACTTCATACAACCTTAAAGAAAATCACCAGAATTTAACCCACTTCAAATGTAATTATTTATTTCATTAAATTCTTGTCAACCACTCTCCATGCACCCATATTTCATTAATAAATGTCACTACCAACCTTCTATATTCATTATAAATATTCATCACAATTTTCATTAATTAATATCACTAACAATCTACTACATTCATCATAATTATTCACTATAGTTGTAATTAATGAATGGCACTTCCAACTTGCTGTATTACTTTGGACAAACCAATAATTTTCACTTATCAAACCAGATTCAAAAATTGAAAGCATGGGTTAATCAACAATTATAACCAATATTCCATCCACTAAAAATGACCATGATAAATTGGTTGGAACTATATCTTGAAGATCTAATGAGAAACGAAGAGTCACCAAATGAACATAGTATAAACTTTCAAACTCGAGACTCATTGAATTCCTTAGACACACTTGTCTTCATAACCCCTTGAATGGTCTTTTAAGAACCAAAATATTCCAACTCTTTGAGGAATTTTACCAAAAAAATTGGATGAACTATACTACCTAGATAATTTCACACAAAAAGGAATAATTTAAGACCCTGTCATTAACACACATACACGAGGAAAAAAAACTAGCAACAACACAAATCCTCAAGCTCGAATTTAGCTTCATCAAATCACCCAACAATAAAATCATGAATTCAATAGGATTACTCTTCATTGAAATAAGCTTGGTCCCATGGAAGATTCATAAACTCACTAAAAATCGATCATTACCACAACTGACTACAAAAATCAGTCTCAAATCATCTTCCTAATTTCAATCAATTGGTTTCTTTCAGTTGAATTCTTATTCGATGGACAATTTTGAAACAAATTTTCATGAATCCTTCATTGTTAAGCTTGGGTATAACTCAAATTCTTCATCCTTTAGAAAATTTAAGGCCTTATTCTTCCTCAAACTTGACCGTAATTAGTTTTTTATATAAAAGAGTCCTCAAAATCATGTGAGGATCTTTGGTAACTGGCTTTAGGTATTAACCAATCATTCCCAACAACATTAATATCAATGAATTCAATTTATAACCAGTATCAAGACCCACTTCAACTGAGTTTGAGCATGGGTTACAAAAATAAATTATAATGAAACCAGTTTCACCATATCAAAAAAAGCTTCAAGCCTCCCCAATATTTGTTTGGTTTTAATCGAATACAACATAAGAAAAATTATCTTATATAGGGATTACTTTATGGGATTTCTCTTATGATAACAAAAATTTCTCATTTTTGATTTTATCTTATGGACAACACATCATCAATTCATCTTATGCTAACTTTTATATTATGGGACAAGTGATAAATTTATCTTACACATAACTTAAAATGTAGCACCCCAACCTATCTTACCACCCAAATAGTGCTCTGGGATGGTGTGCCACTGGACCTTAGGCACACTTCCCTATATGCCAAAGGCCACCGACTAGCAGTGAGTGTGTAAAGAGGTGATAGTGGGGAGACTATACCCTATGGTAATGATAATAATAATGGTCTATATAAATATAGTAGCGGAATAAAGACAAAAAACAATGGAGTAGTAACCCACCGTAGTAGAAGAAATATCATACAATAGCGGAAGCATAAAAAAACAACATCAATAAATAAATAAAGGAGACAAACATACCATTTTTTGATTCATGAATACATGTAAAGTCATACAAGATAATAATAAAAAGGGTCATCCATGGTCAACCTCAGTACATACATATAATAAGCATGCTGATACAAAATAAAGACTCAAAAGGTAACTCTAGATGATATAGGAACCAAAATATCTTTTCCATCCATCTCATGATAATAGTACTACACAATCACTAAGGTTCAGCTTCTAATCCTAAACCTTTACTTGTTTACAAAAGCATAAAGTCTATACACACCCTGAAGGGCCCATGTAGTGTGTGAGAATAATATCATTAGTCCACCACCAACATGTGACTAACTTACATCTGCGATAAATTAGGTGTTCTAAAAATAAATAAAAGAGGCACTACACACACACACACAAATAACTTACTTTCCTTATGCTCAACAACTGTAAGTAAGTAGTTACCTACTTTATCTATCATTGGTATAACAGTAGTGGAGAGGACCCTTAGCTTAAATACCAAGGAATCCCCTAATGAAAATCATATGAGATGAACCCTCAGGTTCCAACTCTAAAAGAGTTACCTGACACCTCATGCCATCAATCAGATAACCAACGTCCCAAAGGCATGCACAATCAAGTACCTAGTCTCATGGACCTCATCTCAAAAGCTCCCCATGAGATCGAAGCATGATGTCTGAGTCATATTGATATCTATACTCTAAATAATAATAATCATCAGCTCAATAACCAACATCCCGAGGAATGACGATATCCATCCTCCCAAATAATCTTGTCCTAACGACCCCAATATATGACGAGCCTTATCCCCCAACCTACGGTCTTGATACCGGCAGCTGATGGATCCTTACCATCCCCATGGATTTCTATGACAAGCACCTATAAGATCACTGGTGATCAAAACCACCCTAATCCGTATATAATAACAGCCTCTAACCACATTAGTGGTTAACACCACCTCATCATCTGAGTCCTATCTATGTGCACACACCTCCATCAATGCATCATCCAATCACAGTGAGTGATAATCACCAACCAAGTACCTAAGACACATCATCTCGAAACCTCATTCCCATGCATCTATATTGCTCAACCTGATTCTCAACACCATTCAAATTGCATGGGCCTTACCTATAGCCTGACGACCTTATCACCTCAATATGACGACCATGTCACCCAACCGATGATCAACATCACCCAAAGTATTCAGGCCAAGCCCACCCCAACGAACGATGTCGCATCAGTCCAGGTGGTTATCACCACCTCAATCCTCAAGACAAACCCATACCATTCCCATAGAAACATCACAAACAATATATATAATTTAATTTAAATAAATAAATAAAAACCACCTAGACCCAATCTTCCTAAGGTCTGAAGCCTCTCACCAGGATTAAACCATATGTAGTCATGGTGAATCATTCCCATAGGCATCTAATGGATTAAATTAATTAATTTTAAAGATAATAATTTAATTTATAAGGTCTCACTTGGACTACACAATGGAGTGCTCAAGAACACACCCCCAAAACAAAAGTAAAATCAAAGAGAAAGTTAGGAACCACCTACCTCATGTTGGTAGATGTATTTTCATCTGATATCAGTATCCAACTCAAGCTGGTTTGGAATAAATCGGTGTTTTAGAAAAATTACCTAAAAACAAGGTAAAATGGATCACATGGATTTAACACTCTATATGGCGAGAGAAAAAGAGAAAAGATGTAAGAGGAGTTAGAGCCTTATAAATATGCATCCAATTCAATAGATGGATTTAAGAACATATCTTGGATGGAGATTTAGGCTCAAATACTGTAAGAGAGAAAAAAGTAGGATCACCCCTACTATTCATGAGAAATATAGGAGAAATAAGGAGGAGGAAAAGAAATAGGGGTAGGAGTATTTTGTTCATTTCACACACTTTAATGACCCACACAGTTTGGCTAACCATGTGCCAATTGTGCAACTCCCATTGCTCAAGAAATACACCTCAAACAATTTTCCAAACCATGCACAAACCATGCATGAGCCTCTTCTAAAAACTGAATACTTAGATGCATGACCATGCACCCCCTCCCACATGGTTTAAAAAACTGTGCAAAATGGAAAAGGAGGGTTGCACGGTTACACCTGGGAGTTCGCACGGTTTGTCAAAATCATGATACCCAGTCTATACTTTCATAAAATTGGGATTTTGGACTCCAACAAACCTAAATCCCACTCAAAACCCTGAGGAACATTCCTATCATTAAAACCCATCTAAAAATAAGGCCCTGGATTAAGAAAACTCATGAAATTAAGCTTCAAATATCAATAAAGAAGTCGGGCCACTCACCAAACTCCAAAATTCAAATAAGTTAAGGATTTTGACCTACTCAAAAAACCCTGAACATTAAAATCTCCCTAACTTAACATATCTTGTCCCCAAGCTATAAAACATTACCCAGAGATGGTATTGAAGATACCCATTTCTTAAAAAAATAACTCGGTCCACCTCGTTCCTAAGTTAGAGGTAAAATCTCTTAAGGTTCTCCCCACCTTAAGAGTTACCTACCCTAATCACTTCCCAACCCAAAACTCAAAATACCAATGGTCCACTAACCATACCCGGACTCAGAAGTCCTCTTATGACGCATCATCACTCCTGAATCTCATGAGGTGATGACATCATACCCGTGTCACATCTGACAACCATCAAGCACTACACCTCATCAGATGTCCACCTCATACCCATGTCGAACATGGAACCTATGAGGTCACACATCTCACTAAATGAAGATAAGGAGACCTAGTCCCTAACACCTCACATAGAGCCTGCATTGCATCTATACCCAGATTCCAATGCACCTCTAATAAACCTACATCACATAGATATCTATATGCTAACACAACTCAAATAATCCCACATCACATCGATGCCCATATATAATCTCAGTGCCACACATCTTATATATAACACATCTGAGATGATTTCAACCTATTAACAAGGACCTGGTTAGTCCAATAAGTAACCTGTGCACCTAAAACCATATATGCCTACAAAAAGGGCCATGCCAAAATAAAAAGGTACTTGGTCACACCCACGATGTACCTCTAACCATAGTTGTCTCCTTGGAATGATCTTCACCTGGAAGTCCCACTACATGCATCTAGCCTAAAACTTGACTTCCTAAGGTATAGCCTCCCTGTGGAGCTACATCAGCTATTGGCCACTAACCCCGTATCTAGGTCCTTCTGTATCTTCCACAACCTCTGCGTGAAACTGAATATCAGCTACCCAATCTTGGTTTGATATCAGACTCCTAAGTCTGCCTTAGTCCCTAACTATTGTCTATTTAAAAAGTCTTCCTATAGAACCTCTTAATATTCCCAACCTAGCTGCATGCTCAAAACTCCTTCAGTGCTCGATCACACTGTGTCCGCAAATGCCCCAACTGCCTTTACTGAAATAACATAGAAGAAGACCCACTCCTTGGTGGTCTACTCGAGTCTCTATCCGGAACACCCTACTGAGACACATCACATCCTTACTTACTATGATTTGAAGTATCATTTCTGAAATCGAATGAAGCTGTCACCAAACTCGAGTATGATCGATTCGTCAAATTGCCCTCGACTATCAGCGCCTAATTCACTGCTTTTGATAATGAGTCTAACCTGAATATGTTTACCTGAACCTAAATGGAATGAAATAAACCATCCTCAAAATTCCTCACCCTCATGATCTCATCACCCACACACCAGGTGTGAAACGAGACAAGTCAGTGAAAATAGCTACATAGTCCATGACGGGAATGTCACCTTGCTGTAGTCTCAATAACTCCTGAGATATTTCCTACCTTATCATATCCATGAAAAAGTTCTCAAAGAACATAGCCTCAAAGTACATCCAAGTCAGTACCTCATGTCTACCTACCTGAACCTGTACATCCCACCAGTGCTTTGTTGGTCCTCTGAGCATATACGTTACTAGCTTCACCCTCTAACTCGGGGGGGGGGGTCTCAAGCTACTTGAAGATGGCCTAAACCTCCTTGATCTAGTTCTCCACTACCTATGGTCCACCCTCACCCTAAAAAAGTGGTGGGAGTTGTGACTGGAACTCCCAAGCTCATGTATGCCATCAAAGGATCGGCTCTATGAGAACCCCTGTTGATGCCCTATATAACATGTATCAAGATTTCTCTAAGTTTCTCGTCAAGACACGACCCAAAATATGTCAAATCTTGTGACTAACTTGCCTATGATAGAAAATTTACCTATGAATGTACCTATAGATTATGATCTTCCTAACCCTCTGAGGCCTCATCCTGGCCCTTAAGGGACTCATCCCGGCCCTTAAGGGCCTCATCCCGTTCACTCTCTTGTGACACCAAATCACCGCTCGCCCGTCGCTCCATCAGAAGTCGTTTAGGTGGAAAACCACTGAATACCAATAAAATGATCAAACAACTATAATCATATATATAACATAGATAAGGAAGTATGTAACAAGAAATGAAATCTCACCACCCTTACACTCCCCCATCACAACCATGTCACACGACATCCGAACTTATGGCTCCTCAACTACCCACATCAGAGTCAGGTGACAAAAGTTACCTGACCTCATGACCCCCTACCTACCCACATAGGAGTTAGGAATCAAGTATATCTCTAACTCATGGACCCTCTCCTACCCCCACCAGAGACAGACATCACAAGTAACCCGAGGTAACTGAGTAAAATTCCACCAGAGAAGGCTATGTAAGAAAACACTATTTAACTTCCTTTATTGACACTTTAAATAGCTCATCACCTATCACCATACCTTACTTATCCTATTATATCCCCCCAACATATATATATATATATATATATATATCACACCACACACAAATATCATTGGAACCACATGTCTGGGTTGGATGAGTAGAATGCCATCAAAGAAGGCTAAGTAGGAAAACAGCGTTTGGATTCCATTATTGAAAATTTAAACAACCCAACCCCTCATAGTACAATACAAGTTCCCACTGATGATCACAAGAAATTTAAATAATAGGTGCATTCACACACACACACACACATAAAATAATATGTGTTTATCAAGAAAGCATAAACAATCATCCCATTCCATATTGAGCCAAGGGTCCATATATGATCCCTTACCATACCAGGTCAAGGGTCACATATCAAAATAGATAAAAATCACACCCAAGTGCACCACTAGAGGTGGAAATCATATCAACTATCAAAATAGAAAATAAGAACAAAAATTTACCACCCCTGACAACTTGGTCTATCCCCCATTCTTGGGGCTGCAGACACCCAAACACGAGATCTGTACTGAGTTTCGACAACATACTAATATTTGGTATACCATAAACCAAATAGTAAGATCAAATAAAGAAAAAGAAAACATTTGGATATCATTAGTATCTAGTTGAACACTACTACTAATTCCTAGTAATGAACTGCTTTGATACCACTTTGCAGCACCCCGACCCGTCTTACCACCCAAACAATGCTCAGGTCCAATGTTCCATTAGACCTTAGGCATGCCTCCCCATACACCAAAGGCCGCCGAATAGTAAAAAGGGTGTAAAGAGGTGATATTGGGGTGACTATACCCTTTGGTGATGATAATAATAATGGTCTATATAAATATAGTAGCGGGAGAAAGACCAAAAACACTGGACCAGTAACCCGTCGTAGTGAAAACAATATCATATAATAGTGGAAGCATAAACATAAAATAGTAATAAATAAAGGATCCAAAAATATAATTTGTAGAAGTATGCATACATGTCAGGTCATACAATAAAATAATAAAAAGGGTCACCCATGGATGACCTCAACACATACATATAATAAGCATATTAATACAAAATAAAGACTCAAAAGGTAACTATAGCTGATGTAGGAACCCAAAAGTCCTTTCCATCCATAACATTATAATAGTACAATATGATCACTAAGGTCCATATACTGATCTCAAACTTTTACCCAATTGCATAAGTACAAATTCTACACATGTCTTGAATGACATGTGTAGGGTGTCAGAATAATCTTAGTAGGACACCACCAACGTGTTCCTAACTTACATATATGATAAAGCATGTGTTTTAAAAATAAATAAATGAGGAAATACACACACACAAATAACATTTTTACCTTGTTCTCAATATACATAAGGAATCAGTTACCTGCTTCATCCATAGTCAGTATAATAATAGTGGAGAGGATATATGGCATCCTGCCTTTTTATTGCATAAAATTTTCATTAAATTGTACAAAATAGAGGATCTTTTAAAGTTTATTTTCTTGAAAATAAGTTCATAATACATGAAAACTTAAAACATTATTATGAAAAATGTGAAAAAATTCTACATTAGTTTATCCTAAGTAATTTTACTACATCTCATAACTTGGGGACATACATCAAAGTAAAGGGTGAGCATAAGGCTTAGTAAGGGAATAATTAAGGGAAATAGTTTACAAGTGATCTTGAAGAATATAAATAATAACATGAGGAATATAATTATGTATTGAGGCATATAATAATAAAAATAACATAAATAATAATTTAAATTTTTTTATAAAACATTTAAATGAGACATTCATAATCATATCACCAAGTTTTGTCACCGAGGTGTTAAAAAAATTACCAAGGTTGTTCACCAGGGTATCATAACATATGTCATCTCTATAGATTAAATTATCTAGCCAATTAATTGGAGTTATGTCAGGGAACTCCCTTAATATGTCTTAATTAATGTGATACACATAGATCATAATAAAAAATTTCATAAATAATCGATGGATAATAAAAGAAATGGGTTTTATATAAAAAACATAGTGTTTAAAAAAGTGCTTGAAGACATGATCATTATGTCATTTTTAACCCACGAAAAGGAAATCCGGGTTTCATGTATATAAATCATAGAATCAACTAAATATTTTTTAAATATTGGTGAATATACATAGAAAATAAAGAGGTTTGGGTATTCAAAAAAATAAAATAAAAGAAAATTTATTGGAGAGAAGAGAGAAATTTTGAGAAGTAAAATCGATAGCATAACGGGTATAAAATGTGGTTTTAGAAAAGGGTAAAAATAGAGGGGATAAGAGTATCCCATTGATAAAACATAATTTTAAAGTAAGATAATGAATAAAAATTAAATAAGAGAGAGTTACTATAACATTCACAAGACATATACAAAAAAATATTCTTGAAATGAAGAGAAAATAAGGATATTTCCCTTACCTTGAAGAGTAAATCCTAAAACTTAAGGATTGAGACCTTGAGGGATTGATGAAACCATATGAGGACTCACTGGGAGGTAAAAATATTATATATTCATGGAGGATTAATTATTAGTGACGGTAAATGGAGAAATTTGTGGGTATTTATAGAAAAATAGAGGATTCTTTTATTAATTTCCAAATATAGGTCTTGGAAACCTAGGTAGTGGTAAATGAAAAACCATGGAATTTCCCATGGTATTTTACCATGTTATTGGAAACTTGGGAAAAATTTTATTTTATTTTAATTCACAATAGTTTACAATCATTTTATATTACTTATTTTGGAAATTAAAATTAAATTTTTCACAAAATAACATTTTTAAAGTTAAAGTTTCAATTTTAGAATTTGGAAAGTAAATTATATATTTGAAAATTTATTAAAATATATTTAAATACTTTATATTAATAAAATAACATATTTTAATTCGTGGATTTTTGTTAATTTTTTATTACATCATCATGACATAATTATGATGTCATTATCATACCGAAAAATTCAAACTGTATTTTTACTATTCATGAAAAAATAATGTATTTTAGAAAATTTTCATAAATTCATTATAACCTAATTTAGAAGTTATAATTAAAAAATGATATTTATTTTATCATAATAATTCTCTAAATATGATAATTTTAACTTTTAAATATAAAAACCTTATTTATTAAAAATAATAACAGATTGAAAATGCATAGTAAAATTTCCGACACTTGAAAAAAAATTATTTCATCATTTATTTTTAAATGAGAGTATTTTAATCATACCATTTAATTAAAATAAACATTATTAATAATACCTTAGTTTATTATAATAATTATATATTTTCTGAAAAGTACAATTTCTATCCGAAAAAATCAATTTATCAAATACCATCTCAATTTTATAAAGCAAAACTGTTCTTAAAATAGAAATGATGGAATAAAATTTCTAATTATATAATGTAATTACACTTTAAGTAACTAGGGACTCAACACATAACCCATTATTACACCCCCCATACACCCTAAGAGAAAGGTGTGCAGTGGTGGTAGTTTTGTGGGGTGCCTCGGCTAACATCGACCATGTGGTAATCTCCACTAACCTGAACTTCTCTCATAGGTGATTTCAGTCAAGATTTATTTTTTGAAGCTCAGATTGGGATTTATAAATGGTGAACCCTAGTGATGATACCTCCCTCCGAAGTTCCGACATATGGGCTTTAAAAGGAACAAATCTACTGGTTGAGGCCATCAACTCTTCTTTTTGTATCAATTTTCCTTTATCAAAATTTTACTTATAAACTCTAATGATAATGTTAAAATTATTATCAAGAGTATAATTCTCAATGGTCATATTGACCAACAATTATAATTTACCAACAGTCATATAATGGTCAAATACAGATGGTCACATTTCCATTTATATTCACTTCATTAAAAAAAGATATGGTTTTGTTGTGAATAATATAATATAACACATGATTCATGCTCAAATTTACCCAAGAGATGAAGGTAGAACGATCCTTGTAGTTTGTCTTGGGTTGTCGAATCCTTAGAGATCTAAGAAGAAACCTATAAACATGTATATTCTATGGACTATTTTTGTCTATGAAGTGGCCAACTTGGGTTGATTTTATATGGGTTTAAGTGAAATATAAGACACTGAAGTTAATTCAATTTTAAAGTATGAGTTAATCCTTGGTTATCACTTGGGGTGGATTGGACGCATTCCCTTTTCAACTATTTCAATTTCTTATATTTGAGATGAGTTCATTTAAGAAGATCAAACAAAATCATCACTCACTGGTTTAATGCCTACACACCCTAATACTAATCACCTATACAATTTAAGGATCAAAGCTTTGAGAACTCCAAGGTAAAGGTTCATATTATCACTTGAAGTGCGTGGCCTTAAAATTCAATAAGGATGAAGAAGTTTTAAAACCATCAAATAAAAATATCATTTTAAAGAAGTGATTAGTGATTAATGTAGTGATAAATAAAATTCAATCTAGACCCTTTATAATCCCTTGGATAAACCCATAAGTGGGTTATCCCTCCATTGATTCTATGGTTTCAATGGAAGCGGGAAGTAGACCCATGAGGGAGGAATTGGAGAAGTAAAAAAAAAACAATAAAATAACAATCACTCCACCATTGTGTGATAATATAACAAGGTTTGGTATGAACAAGTTCACACCTTGAGGCAACGGTATCAAAGTGATAATAAGAAGAATATAAAAAGAGAATATGAAGAAATTTTATAAAAAATCTAAGGTAATTCAAGGAACTTACAATTGAGGGAATGCAATTACAACATCAAATTGGAAACATAACATTAAGATGAAAGCAAAGCTAAAAAATGAAAAACTCCTCCATCAACACTGCCTTAAATAGGCATTTTTGGAGCCTTGGGTAGAGCCTATAATAGTACAAAGAATCCCACTTGATTATGGTAGGCCTAGGGTGGTGGAAAGCTTGTGGAACTTGGACTTTTTCACTCTTGACCTGAGGTGGCAGCCAACTTGCAACCACCAAACAGATGCACTTGGAATACCTTCTAGATGGCAGAATTAGAGTGGTCCATAGAAGAAGAAAATTGATACCCCTATGTATCCTAACCTTATGTAAAGTCTCATACCAAAATATTTTATGGTTAATGAGATATGTGTAAAATGGTGGTCTGTTTTTCTGGGCCACAAAATCTGGCCTAGAATTTTATCTTCAACTTGGGCTGCCTGAATAACCCTAATGGAGGCCGAATTAGCACTGAATCCTGAATAATGATTTGTTAATATATATGTATTATATAATACCACTAAATTTTGGCTTCAGTGGTCCTGTATTTTGGTCCCCACATTCTCATCAGTGGGCTGGTGTCCATTCTGCCTTCTCCAGAATTCTTTCCTTTCATCGCCAAATATCTCCATCATCCTTTATGAACCCTCCATTGATCCCTGAATGAAAAATGTTCATATTTAAGTATAGATACATTTACCAAAATATAAAATTAAAATATTGATAATTAAAATCCTTAAAATCTGATGAATCATTGAGCCTAAATTGGTGTATATTAGGCATGAAGTGCACAAATGATAAGAATGGATGTTCAAAATTAAAATCCACTAACTCAGGACCATAAGATAAAAAATGAACATTCAATACAATTAAAATGTAATTAAAATATTTATTTTTATTGGCTAATCACACACCCTAACTTGATATTTTCTAGTCCTGAGCAAAATCTATCTCAATAATATGAAATTTGAATTCCCTTTTCCAAAAACATTTTAATACACAATGATCACCAAAAACCCTTATACCAAACAATCATGAAACCCATAAAAATATTTTAATACATGATAGATATACCAATCCCAAGACCATTCCTTTGTTCAAATTCATCGCCATATTTCATCCAATATCAATTAAGAGTGATGATGTGTTGTGCATCACATTAGACATGGGGGTTCATCTTTATTCAAGAGAAAAATGATGGAAACACTAGGTGGAATAACATTTCAATATTAAGATGAGTATTCAAAATTTTTTATTGTCTTTTTTTTTTGTTTTGTTTTTTCAATTTTTCCATGGTAATTGAAATTGCACTAAAAAGAGTCAACCCCCATAGCGAGACTTTGCCGATGACTCCTAGGCTCAAAGACCTTAGGGCACCAAGTGAAGCCCACATACTCAGGCATCATCTTGAGTTAACTCAATCAAAAACAAAATAAAATTACCAAAAATAGAGATAAAATTACTAACTCTGGGCCATACAACTATGAAGTCATGATCCCCAAGTGCCGAAAGCCACACATTAGGTCATTTCATTGCTCTAAGTGCAAATTTATTGTTTTTTTAATTTTTTTTATTGAATACTCATATTAAAACTAAAATGATTACCAAACCTATGCTATTTATTTGGGGGACCCCATGAACTCAAAATAATACCCAACTATCCAAAGGAAGTGAATTGTGATTTTTTTTATTTGGATGAAAATATAAACGATGAAATATCACATTGGACAACCACCTCCAACTTCATTTTTTTAATTATAAACCAGATACACTTTTAAGGAAAAAGTGAGAAACCCCAAGAAAACACATAGTTGTTAAAGGAAAATTTAAGCCTATTGACATTTTTATCCTTAAGAAGTTCCCAGAACAAAGAGCTTACTGATGTTTCTGGATCATCCTTTATGAGGTCTTCAAATCGACGCACCAGTCTGTCCCATGCTTGCAAGTATTCCTCTTTGTTGATTTTCCCCGCTTTGAGACCTCTTGCTAGGATGTAATTTTGCTTGTCGATCCAGTCCCTCTATTCTCTATTGGTGTCCACCCGAACAGTCCTTTCCATCATTTTATCACCTTTATCTGTTGAAGCACCGGTTACAAGATATTCCTCATCCATTTATTCTCCGGAATGCAGTAGTAGATCCACGAGTTTCTCATCATCCATGCATGAAATTATACATGGATTAAAATCAGAATCAGAGAATGCTAAATTATTTGTTATTCATTTTCAAATTTTTCAATGTTTATTATCATTTTCAAAGTTAAAGTATTTTTTTCCTTCCATTTACACTCATTTTTTTTCAAATCAATTTTTTTTCACACAAAAGCAGTTTTTTTTCATCTCCCCCCCAAATTAAAATAACACTGTCCCCAGTGTTTGAAGAAAAGAAAATTTAGAAGGGGGTATAGGTAGATAATGAGAGTTCAAAAAGGAAATGGAAAATGAGGATCATGAAATAAAGTCACCTGGTGGTTGAAGTTGAAATTATTGCTTCTCCCTTTTAATCCTTTAATCTCAATGTCACTCTGAAAATTCCCTAGTGGGAAAAAAACAAACAAAAAAAAAACAAAAAAAACTATATATATATATATTTATATAAAAAATAAAATAAAATATAAGTATATATATAAAAATTATAGAATAAGGAATCACAACAAGCTGTAGGTCAGTGGTAAGCACGCACCCCTATCTCCCTTTGGTCTCGGGTTTGATTCTCCACGACTTCGCCGGTTGTGATGGGGTTTGACCTGCAACCTATGACGTGTCCTTTTTATTTATTTATTAATATATATATATTTTTTGTATTTTTATTTTAACCTAAAAACACATTAAAATAAAATGAACTGATGATACATTTTCTTCTTTTTAAGTTTATGGGTATGGTATTACTCAAGGATCACACCACGTGACATGAATGAATTTGGTGCTCCCCTTTCATACCCATCCAAACTCATAATAGAAGAACATGTCAACAGTCTATTTTTTTTATTTTTAAATATAAAAATGATTAATTAATCCTATTTAAAAAATAAAGATGATTCCAGAAAGATTAGAAACATAAAAACCATGGGTTGCCTCCCATGCAGTGCTTTTTTTTTAATGTCGTTAGCCCGACATGGATCCTAAATCTATTAATTTTTTCCTGGTTAATAGGTTAGCTCAGTTAACTAAACCTCTATTTCCTATTTATGGTTTTAAACTATGACCATTGACCTTAAAAATGTGACCACTAGTGGTATCTTGAATCTCTACTGCCCCATGGGGGTACACATGATGCACTATGAAAGGACCTAACCATCTAGAACTTAACTTTCCTGGGTGTAAATGAAGTTTTGAACTATAAAAGAGAACAAATTTTCCCGGTTCAAAATTTTTGACTTTGATATTCCTAGATTGGTAGACTTGAACTCTAGATTTATTGATCCTTGAATTTTCATAAGCCTCTATCCTTAGTTCCTCAAGTTTATTGAGATCTAATTTCCTTTTTGTTCCAGCCAATGAGTGGTCATAATTTATTTTCTCAATTGACCAAAAATCCTTATGCTCAATTTCAACAGGTAAATGGCATGCTTTTCCATAAAACAACCTATATGGTGACATTCCTAGGATGGTTTTGTATGCTGTACGATATGCCCAAAGAGCATCCAAGAGTTTCTCAGACCAATCTTTCCTAGAAGGATTGACAATTTTTTCAATAATATTCTTAATCTTTCTATTTTCTAACTTAGCTTGAACATTGGTTTGAGGATGGTACGTAGTGGAAACCTTGTGAGAAATCTCATACTTAAACATGAGTGAAGAGAATGGATGGTTGCAGAAATGGGTTCCTCAATCACTGATTATATCCCTAGGAATTCCAAATCGAGAAAATATGTGCTCTTTCAGAAATCGGAGCACAACATGGTGGTCATTAGACTTGGTGGGAATGGATTCAACCCATTTTGATACATAATCAATAGCTAAGAGGATGTAGTGGTATCCCCTAGAGTTTGGGAAGGGACCCATGAAATCGATTCCCCGACAGTCAAAGATTTCAATCACTAATATGGGAGTGAGTGGCATTTGATTCCTTTTTGTGATTGACCCTACTTGTTAACACTTATGACAAATTTGACAAAATGTGTATGAGTACCTTGAGAGGGTGGTCCAGAATAGACCACACTAAAGAATCTTAGCATATGTTTTCTTATAGGAAAAGTGACCTCCACATGCCTCACTATGACAGAATTTAAGGATGGAATCTTATTCAGATTCTGGGACACACCTCCTAATGACTTGGTCAGGGCAGAACTTATAGAGGTATGGATCATCAAACACATAGTTTCTAACATCATAAAGGAATTTACTTCGAGCTTGAGTCCCTAAGAATATTGGAATGACTCCTGTAACTAATAAATTGGCTATGTCGGCATACCAAGGGCAGTCACTCATAGAGTATAGGTGTTCATCAGGAAATGAATCAGACACATAAAGGTGATTTGAGTTGTCTTTGAATTCCATCCTAGAGAGGTGATCAGCTACAACATTTTCAACTCCCTTTTTATCCTTGATTTTGAGGTCAAATTCTTGTAAGAGAAGGACCCACCTAATCAGTCTAGCCTTAGCATCTTGTTTTTGGAAGAGATATTTTAGTGCAGAATGGTCAGTGAACACAATGATGGGGGATCCTAAAAGGTAGGACCTAAACTTCTCTAAGGAAAACAAAATAGAAAGTAACTCCTTTTCAGTGGTGATGTAGTTTATTTGGGCATCATTTAAGGATTTTCTTGCATAAGCAATGACATAAGGATTTTTATCACAACGTTTTCCTAACACAGATCCTACAACAAAGTCACCGGCATTACACATAAGTTCGAAAGGAAGGTTCAAATTTGGAGATTTCATAATGAGAGGAGAGGTGAGAGAGGATTTGAGGGTTTATAATGAACCCTCACAGCTTTCTGTCCAAACAAATGGAGCATCATTTACTAGGAGAGAACAAAGGGGATGAGAGATTGAACTAAAGTCCTTGATGAACCTTCTATAGAAACCAGTATGTACTAAGAAATACCTCACTTCCTTGATAGTTTTGGGTGATGGAAGGTGATGAATGATGTCAACCTTGGCTTTATCAACTTCAATCCCCCTACCTGAGATTAGATGGCCTAGAACTAGTCCCTCTTTAACCATGAAATGGCATTTTTCCCAGTTTAGGACCAGATTATTTTCTTCACAACTTGACAAGACTCTCTCCACATTCCTCAAACATCCCTCAAATGTGTCCCTAAACACAGAGAAGTCATCCATGAAGACCTCTAAAAAATCCCCTACCATGTTTGAGAAGATTCCCATCATGCACCACTGGAAGGTTACAGGGGCATTGCATAACCCGAAGGGCATGCGTTTGAAAGCAAAGGTGCCGAATAGACATGTGAAGGTAGTTTTCCCTTGATCCTCTAGAGAGACCTCAATTTGATTATACCTCGAGTACCTATCTAAGAAACAGTAGAAGGCATGACCTGCCACTCTCTCAAGGACTTGGTTAATGAATGGTAAGGGGAAATGGTCCTTCTTGGTGAATGAGTTTAGCTTCCTATAGTCAATGCAGACCCTCCATACACTACTCACCCTAGTTGGAAGAATCTCTCCATCCTTATTGGTTATCACTATGATTCCTGCCTTCTTGGGAACCACTTGGATTGGGATGACTCACTCACTCTTATCTATGGGATATATGATACCAGCTTTTAACAATTTCAGAAGTTCTTTTCTCACTACTTCCATGAGATTAGGATTGAGTCACCGTTGAGGTTGACAACATGGATTTGAATCAGATTCCAGGACAATCCTATGAGCCCCAATAAGTGGGCTAATCTCAGGAATATCAGACAGGTTCCAACCAATGGCTTTCTTATGTTTCCTAAGGACATCTAGAAGCATGCTCTCATGATTGGATTCAAGAGAAGAATAAATGACATTAAGATGTGTTTGATTTTCCCCTAGGAAGGCATACTTGAGTGCAGTGGGAAATTCCTTCAATTAAAGATCAGGTTGGTTCAGAATTTCAGCAGAAGATTGGGACATTGGATCAAGATCAATTTTGTTACCTAGAGTTTTATATAGGATTTATTCCCCACATGTAGAAGGTTCAGCTACTAGATTGGATTGATCATATTTAGGGAATAAAGTTGGAGTGGTCTCCATGAAAGTGGTTTCCTGAAAGGTTTCACTGATTGTTGGACCTAAGACTTCATCACAAGAGAAATTTGAAAATGATTCAAGCCAAGGAGATACACTTCCTTCATGTGAAAAAAGGAAATCAATCTCATCCCAACTTAAACATCCATCAAATATTCCTTGATGTTCTATGGATTCATTATCAATGCTTCCTATCATGTTTACTTCATGAATGTCCTCGTCATCCCCTATTTGTGAGCCTTCATTGTAGATGTTCAAGTTTAGACTCATGTTTCCAAAGGTGATGGTCATGTTCCCATTTTAAACTCAGATAACAAAGTTTATTGTTGTAAGGAAAGGGTGACCAAGGATGATTGGGGTTTGTTACATATTTCCTAAGTTTGGATGGTTGTCAAGGACAATGAAGTCAGCATGGTAGATGAAGTTTTCAACCTTTACCAGAACGTCCTTTAAAATTCCCTTTGGAACTCTAATGCTACGATCAACAAGTTGAAGTGTGACAGATGTGGGTTGGAGCTCTTCTAGGCCTAACTAGTAGTACACAACATAGGGGATGAGATTGACACTAGCACCTAGGTCACACAAGGACCTGGAAACTTTTCTCTCTCCTAGTCTAACATTGATTTAAGGGCAACCCAGGTCTTTCAGGAGGAATGGTCCCTTGAATGGTGGTACTCAAATTAGCATCCAAAAGGACCTGGTTTTTATGTGAAAATTTTCTTTTAAAAGTGCACAAGTCCTTCAGTTACTTTTAGTAGGCAGGTATGGTTTGGATGACATCGAGAAGGGGAATGTTCAACTTGACTTGTGAGAAGATTTCCCTCAATGTTTCACTCAATTCAGGCTTGGTTTTCCCCCTCATGTGTTGAGGAAATGGTTAAGGTTGTGGTGTTGTTTGTTTAAGAGATGTTTCTTTCACATTGTTACAAGTTTCCTCATTTTGATCATGTGGTTCATTTGAATTTTCATTAGAGTTTGAAGCTTCACATGGTTTCTGAATTATTTGTTCAGGTTTCTCAATTTATTTCCCACTTCTTAAAATAGTCACATCCTTTAGTTGTTCATGAGTTGTTTGAGTGTAACTTGACTCACCCCTTGAAGTTGAGGATGGTACCTCCTGAGTAGGCATGGGTTCCTTTCCAGTTTTTATGGTTTGAAGTTCTTGTTTTAGGGAATAGACTTCTGAGTTCATCCTTTCCATTTGTTTTCACAGTTTTTCTAGTAGGCTTTGTGGAATAGTTTGGGTTGGTTCTTGATAAGATTGGTTTATCCTAGGGGGATATTTTTGAGGTGGGATGGTTTGTTGAAAATGGACTGATGGCTGTTGGTATTGGATATCTTGGGTTTGGAACTGGTTATGGGTTTGGTAGTTCTGATGGGGGTAAGGATTTTGTCCCTGTGGTTGGCTAGGTTGTTGGTTATCTTTCCAGCGGAAGCCTGGGTGGTCATTATACCTTGGGTTGAAGTTGTTTTGGTATTGAGGCTTTTGAAAGTTCAAAGCATTTACTTCCACTGGGGGTCCTCCTAAAAGAACATCCTTGATGGATGGAATGGTTGGGCAGTTGTCTATCTTTTGGTCATGTTTGTCACAAATTGTGCAAACAGGGTCTACAGTTTGGATTTAATGGACTTTCCTAAGGTCTATCTCTTCAAATTTCCTAGAGAGTGTTGCGAGTTTAGCCCTAAGGATTTTATCTTCTATAAGTTTATGAATTCTAGTAGTTCTTTGTGTCTTTTCAGAATAAGGTAAAGTTCCCCATATTTGGTTATGTTCAAAAAGTCTTTCTAGATACTCATAAGAATCATTTGGGGATTTTTTTTTAAAAGTTCCATTACACATCATGTCAATGAATTGTTTGTTCCTCGGACCCAACCCTTCATAGAAAATTCTCAATTATTCAGGAATAGAAAAACCATGGTGTGGAACTATGTTTAGAGTGTCCTTGAACCTCTCCCATGTTTCATATAATGACTCTCCCTCTTTTTCAAAAAAGTTTTGGATGATATTTTTAAGTGCAATTGTTTTGTGGTGGGGAAAGTATTTTTTGTATAATTCTCTTTATAATTGGTACCAAGAGTTTATGGATGATGGTATTAAATTTTTTATCCAATTTTTAGCTCGATACTTTAAAGAAAAATGAAATAGCCTAATCTTAGCTAATTCTAGTTGATGTGGGGGACACATGGTTTCCACAATGTTATTTAACTCCTTAATGTGAAAGTAGGGCATCTCAGACTCTATTCCATGGAATGTGGGAAGATGGTTTAGGACATGGGGTTTAAATATGTAGTTAGAATCTTCTAGGGAGTTGTGTCTAATACATTATGGGTCATTGGTCCAGACATGTGTGAGGTAGTCATTCATGGTTTGATCGATTGCATTCCCCAAGTTTGGGGCTGCCTCATTTGGGTTTCCATTTTGGTTCCCACTCGGGTTTATGAGTTGGTTTCTTTGAAGACATTCCATTTAAATGGGTTCAATTTTTTACTCGGGGGTGTTAGGAAGATTAAAATCTAATGTAAATATTTCCCTTGGTGTACTTGACTCCCCAAACCCAGGACTATCCACCCTAACTAGACGGTTTGATTGATCGCAGGTGTAGGCGGACATGCGCCAAAAGAAAAAAAAACGAGAAAGAGAAAAGATAAGAGAATTTGGATGAGAAAAGAAGAAATGTGGGAGAATAGAATGGGTGTTTATATGACTTACTTGGATCCCCGTAAACGGCGCCAAAATTTGATTCAGGCTCAAATTTACCCTAGAGATGAAGGTAGAACGGTCCTTGTAGTTTAACTTGGGTTGTCGAATCCTTAGAAACCTAAGAAGAAACCTATAGACACGTACATTCTATGGACTGTTTTTGGCTATGAAGTGGCCAACTTGGGTTGATTTTATATGGTTTTAATTGAAATCTAAGACACTAAAGTTAATTCAATTTTAAAGTATGAGTTGATCCTAGGTTATCACTTGGGTTGGATTGGACGCATTCCCTTTTCAACTATTTCAATTTCTTATATTTGATATGAGTTCATTTAATAAGATAAAAAAAAATCATCACTCACTGGTTTAATGCCTACACACCCTAATACTAATCACCTATACACTTTAAGGATCAAACCTTTGAGCACTCCAAGGTAAAGGTTTGTATTATCACCTGAAGTGTGAGGCCTTAAAATTCAATAAGGATGAAGAAGTTTTAAAATCATCAAATAAAAATCTCATTTTAAATAAGTGATTATTGATTAAGGTTGTGATAAATAAAATCCAATCCAGCCCATTTATACTCCCTTGTATCAAACCATAAGTGGGTTATCCCTCCATTGATGCTATGGTTTCAATGGAAGCGGGAAGTAGACTCATGAGGGAGGAATTGGAGAAGTAAAAAAACAATGAAATAACAATCACTCCACCATTGTGTGATAATATCACAAGGTTTGGTATGAAAAAGTTCACACCTTGAGATAACAGTATCAAAGTGATAATAAGAAGAATAGAAAAATAGAAGATGAAGAACTTTTATAAAGAAGCTAAGGTAATTCAAGGAACTTACAATTGAGGGAATGCGATTACAACATCAAATTGGCAGCATACCATTAAGATGAAAACAAAGATCAAAGATGAAAAAATCCTCCATCACCACTAACTTAAATTGGAATTTTTGGAGATTTGGGTCAATCATCCAACAGTACAAAGCATCTCACTTGATTGTGGTAGGCCTAGGGTGGTGGAAATCTTGTGGAACTTGGACTTTTCCACTCTTTACCTGAGGTGGCAGCCAGCTTGCAACCACCGAACAGACGCACTTGGAATAACTTCTATATGGCCGAATTATAGTGGTCCATATATAAAGAAAATGGATCCCCAGATGTCTCCTAACCGTATGTAAAGTTTCATCTCAAAATAGTTTATGGTTAATGAGATATGTGTAAAATGGTGGTCTATTTTTCTGGGCCACATAATCTGGCCTAGAATTTTATCTTCAACTTGGGACGCCTGAATAACCCCAATAGAAGATGAATTAGCACTGAATCATGAATAATTATTTGTTCCTCTATATGTATTCTATAATAGAAAGAAATTTAGGCTTCATTGGGCCTGTATGTTGGGCCCCACATTCTCATCAGTGGGATGGTGTCCAATCTTCCTTCTCCAGAATTCTTTCCTTTCATCGCCAAATATCTCCATAAAAATTTATGAATCATCCATTGATACTTAAATAAAAAATGTTCATATTTAAGTGTAGATACTTTTACAAAAATATAAAATTAAAATATTGATAATTACAATCCTTAAAATCAGATGAATCATTGGGCCTAAATTGGTGTACATTAGGCATGAAGTGCACAAATGATAAGAATGGATGTTTAAAATTAAAATCCACTAACTCAGGCCCATAAGATCAAAAATGAACATTTAATACCATTAAAATGTAATTAAAATATGTATTTTTATTGTATAAACAACAAATATTTTTAGAAAACAATTATAATTCAAAAATTCTAGGTCATTAGAGGATCCTTAACATAAAGCCCAAGACATCCCCTAACAAAAATCATCCCAGGTGAACCCTCAGGTTCCACCTCTAAAAGAGTCACCCGAAACCTTGTTCCATCAATCAGATAACTGACTTCCTAAAGTCATGCCCAATCAGGTACCTAGTCCCATATACCCCAGCTCAAAATCTCCCCATCGGATCAAGGCATGACATCCAAGTTACAATGATATATGTCCTACAAATAATAAACATTATTGACTCAACAACCGATGTCCCAAGGAATGACAATACCCATCCTTCCAAATAATCCCAACCCAACGAACCCAATATATGGTGATCCTCATACCCTACCAATGGTCTCAACACCATCAACCGATGACTCCTCACTATACCTGTGACTTTCTATGGTAAGCACCTCTAACCACACTAGTGATCAATACCACCCTAAGCCTCATCTAACAGAGGCCTCTACCCATATGATTGGTCAACACCACATCATTATTTGAGTCCTATCTATGTGCAAATTACTCTAATAGTGCGCTAACCAATCATAGTGAGTGAAAATCACCAACCAAGTACCTAAGAAACATAATTTCGACACCTCGTGCCCCTGTGACCATGTCACTGAACCTAATGGTCAACACCATCTCAAATCACACGGGCCTTACCCATAGCTTGATGACCTGGTCACCTTAATTCGACTACCATGTTTCCTAATTAATGATCAATATCACCCAAATTATCTAGTATAAGACCAACCTGGTGAACAATGTCACCTCAATCTAGGTGGTCATCACCACCTCAATACTCAGGACAAGCCTTTCCTCTTCCCATGGAACCATCACAAGAAATATATATAATTCAATTTAAATAAATAAATAAAAACCACCCTGACCAAATATGTCCAAGGTTTGAAGCCTCTCACTAGGCTTAAACCATATGTAGTCACATTGGAGAATTCCCATATTCATCTCATGGATTCAATTATTTAATTTAAAAGACAAGCATTTAATTTATAGGGTCTTGTTCAGACTACCCAACAACGCGCTCAAGAATGCACCCCCAAAACATGAGAAAAACCAAAGAGAAATCTAGAAACCACCCACCTCGTATTGGTAGATTTCCACTCATCCAATATCGACCTCTAACTCAATATGGTTTAGAAAAAATTTTCATTTTAGACGAACACCTTGAAAATAGGGTAAAATAGATCGCACGGATTTAGTGCTCCATATGGCGAGAGTAAAAGAGAAAAGAGGCTAGAGGAGTTATAGCCTTACTGATAGACATCCAACGCCATAGACGAATTGAAGAATGGATCTCAAATGTATATTTAGGCTCAAATCCTAGAAGAGAGAAAAAAAGAGGAGTGCCCCCTTTTTTTCATGAGAAATGGAGGAGAAGGAAGGAGGTGGAAAAGAAATAGGGGTAGGGGTATTTTGGTTCTTTCAACACTTTAATGACTTGCATGGTCTGGCTAACCGCACGCCAACCATGCAACTACCAATGCTCAATAACTACACCTCTCATGGTTCACCTGCATGATTTTCCAAATTCTGTGAAAACCGTGTATGAGCCTCTGCTAAAACTATAGACTTGTCTGCATAGACATGCACCCCATCCCACATGATTTGAAAAACCATGCATAGAGGAAAATGAGCCTGCACGGTTACACCTGGTAGAATGTACAATTTTTCCAAACTGTGCACCCTAGTCCGTGCTTTCTCGAGATTGGTCTTTCAGCCTCTGATGTACTTGAAACCCCAAGTCACTTTCTGAGAATTAAAACTTGTCTAAATACAAGGCCCCAGGTCAAGTAAACTCTTGGAATTAAGTTTCAAAGATCAAGAAAAAAGTTATCCCACTCACCAAACTCCAAAATTCAAATGGGTTGAGGATTTTGTCCCACTCAAAAAAAACCAGGGATGTTATATAAAATAAAAAATCCCATAGGGCCTCCTAACATTTATCTTACATGGGTGTTTCACTGCTGCTTCAAATAATTTATCTTTTTTAGAGACCTAAAATCTCTTACGCATTGAATTTACACCACACACTGCAATAAGTAAAATAAAACAATTTAAGAAATTAAAAATAAATAAATAAAAATAGAACAAAAAATAGTATAACTTTTTAAATTAAAATTAAAATACATAAAATAATAAAATGAAAGAATTAAAAATCAAATTTAAAAATAAAAACAATTAAAAATTGTTAGAAAAAAAGAAATAAAATTAAATTTCAAAGTATTGAGAGTAAACTGAAACACTTAAAATAAAAATTAGAATGAAATTTATAAATAAAATATTAAATGAATGAACATATTATAATTCACACAAAAAAATTCCCATTTAAACATGAAATTAAAAGATTTTTATATTTCAACAAAAAAATAAAAAACATCATAATTAACCAATAAAAACATAATTTATCATTAAATACATAGAAAAAATAACAAAAACAATGAATAAAATCCTATAAAATGAATACCACATCAAATTCTCTCACAATTACCATATTTATTTTCCTTAAGAAATCCTTTAGTCAAATTCAATGGTAGAAAATAAATCTCAAAATTGAAAAACAATAATGCCATAAAGAATTTATTTACAAAATGATTAACCCCATGAATTCTCTAAATCAAAAAATGAATTTCCTCTCAAATTAAATATATCCAATGAAAAAGTGGTTAATGTTTTTAAAAAATGATTAAAATTAATAAATTTAAAGTGAATTTTTAAAACTTCAATTTGTGTCCAACCATAAGTCCAAACTTATTTTTACCTCTAGGAGAATAAAATCACATTTGTTAAGGGATCATAATAAATAGACACACCATTGGATGGGGTAGAGTGAAAATTTATTGGTGGAATAAATAAATCATTCAATAGTTGATGAATAAAGAATAAAAGAATATAAGAATAAGAAATTCAACCCGGACTAGGATTTTCATTTCATAATCCATTTTGATGCATATATTATGAGTTATATTCAAATTAAAAATTTCAAAAATCAATGATGATTGTATAACATTATCCCATAATTTTTACTGAAATACTTTTTTTTCAAGAGTGGAAGAAAAAATATTTACCCAATTAAATCCATAAGATAATAAAGATTAATTTTCTCAAAATGGATAAAAATCTTCAATTTTGAGGAAAATTTTCAATCATTGAATATGCATAAGTAAATATTAAAAACTAAAAAATTTTGAAAAAAATTTATAGGGTTTTCCACAGTTTTAACATTACATCACAAATTAGATAATAAAATACCCCCTTATACTTAAAACTCAACAATGTCCTTATTGTTGAATCTTAAAGCACGAGGAAACAATTAAAAACACATTGGAGCTTAAATATATTTTTAAATTATAGCAGTTCAAAAATATTTTTTAAAGGGTCATTAGAAAAAACAAAAATCATTTTGCCACAAATTTCAAAAAATCACACAAAATGCATGAATGATACCCACTAGTTACTATATTAACAACTTCAACATATATTCATGGGTTTTAAAGTAGATGCATGTTAAAATTTTAAGTTCAAAAATGATTTTAGTAAAACATTAAAATAAGCATGTACACCAGAATTTCAATACACAAAGGTAGTAAAAAAGGAAGCAACAACCAAAAGATTTAATAAGATTATTTCAGCATACAAAAGTAATTAAAAGGAAACTTCCAACCATTTATTTCAACTAAAAACCAAGAAGTGAATTTTCAAGTTTAAGTAGAAAAATCACCGAATTTAAACTATTACTCCCATGGTGTAGATGCTCTATTCATTTGAAATCATTGGAAAATTTTCCCTTCTTTTCTTGTTGACTAAATACCTTTGGTTTCCCAAATTTCATCTCCTATAAATGTAAACACATACTTTAATTTCTAAAATTTAAAGTTCAAAACAAAACAAAACTAGAGTAAAAAATAAGGTAGATTGGTTCAAAGTTACTATGAAATATAACTTCTCTTGATCTATAAAAATAATTGAATCTATACTTCAATAGGATGTGAAATTATGCTCACCAAAGTACTAAAAAAATATAAATTAGAATGTACATTCACTTATTCTATGTGGATAACATAATTTTTTAATAAAAATCAATAAGGTTTCATGTTTAAATAATGATTTAGAATTATCAAATTTAGGATTAGAAAAAAATTGTGTACCCTTCCCTCACACTTAATTTGAAGTATATAATAAGAATTTAAACTCCTAAAAATTTAAGGGTGGAAGGAAACAACCTGAAAATTTTCTTGGAGTGAAAGAAGTTACTCAAAATGGGCTGCCATGTGAGGTGACCCACCTAACTTCCTACAAAAAAATAACTCAATTAAAAACACTTTATTAAAGAATTTCAAATAAAAAAACTAAAAAAAGTAACAAGATAATCTTGGATTTATCCCCCAAAAGGGTGCTATATTTAGACTATTCATAGTTGGAAAATCATTGATTCAACCCCAATTATATAGAGGATGTGTCTTCTTACTTAAGAACTAGCATAAAATCTTTTTTCTAGCTATAGTAATCAACTCAAATATCTTTTTTAACACCCCATTTTCATCTACTTTTAATTCCACCACTTTAGAATTATAACTTTCTAGGAGTAGTGGAAAAGGGGGAAAAGGGGGTACATTCCCTCTTCTTCAACTTGAGGAGTGATGTGCATAAATAGTAAAAATTCAATTATTGGATGTTATTTTTATTCCTATTCAATATCCTATATAAATTAATTATTAAAAACCACATATGTATCAATATCCACTTTTTCACTAGTGTACAACTTCAAAACATCCTCTTTCTCTTCAACCACTACCAAACTTTGATTTACAATTAGATTTTTGGAGTTTCAAAAGTTTCTCATCAGGTGTATTAATAGCCTTATCATGTACCTCTAAGAAATCATTAAGTTCACTTGAATCTACACAACATACATATAGAGAAGACAAATCAAATTCATAAAAAAAAATCACAATAATATAAAAGAAAATCTTATTTAATTAAGTAAAAAACTTCATTAATTTGGTCATATTTCCCTTTTTAAAGAAAAAACTATGATCCCAGAAGTGTTTCTAAGTTAGAAGTGATTTATTCAACCTCCTCTAACCTCTTATCAAAACAAAAATCCTCAGTTTTATAATCTTTAAAAGTAAAGGAAATGGTATCTTTAATTGGTTCATCATGTAAAAAGGTGGAAAATCATTTGAAAAGTGAGCGTGATTTAAATATTCTCATTGAACATTTAAATAAAGTTGATCTTCCAAAATATTTCCATATTATTTAAATTATGCTCAACTCTTCTCCTTCCAACCCTCAAAATAATTCTCCAAATGTAGATCTTGAAACTCTAGCTTAACTTCCAAGGGCTTGTCGAGTTCAAAAATTGGCAGGCCCAACTTCCTCTTTCCTCACTTATTTTCTATTTTATACTCATTTTCATCATAGAATCTTATTCAATTGGTTTATAAAGTTCCTCCTTACTCTTATTATTCTCTTGAGTTGAATTTGTAGCTTCAAAGATATGCATTATCCTCTCAACAGCTACATTGTCTTACGTAGAAGGTTCCTTGAACATCTTTCCATGTATCCAATTTTGGAATCCTTTTAGTGATTGTGTAATATTCTATACCAAAGAGTATTATAATAGTGAAAATGTTTCAATAATTTGTGATTCTATCATTGTTTACAAAAATAATTAAAATAAAGTGAAAAATCACTAAGATAAACATACTTCTTCAGAAATGACACTATTTTTTGGTAGTATATCATCTGAAATATCAAAGATAAATTTATAATCTCCTGAGATATAGCATAATGGTTAACCTTGGATTTAGTCTCAAGGAAGTGGTGTTATTATCCTAGTAATTTTTTAAAAATATTTTTGTGTTTTTGATTATTTAGAAAGTAGTTACTAAATCACACAAGTGATGAAAAACAAAAATAAAGGAAAAGAAGGAACAATAGAAACAAATAAGAAAATAAGAAAAGAAAAATAAATAAAGAAAAGTGATAAATAAAAAAACCAGCTCCAAAATGATCAAATCCCTACTGGCTTTTACTGATATACAAGGTTATACTGCCAACACTCAACCTTAGTTAAAATATGCTTAATGTATTTAAAAAAACACCTCTCTATCTAAAAATAGTGAACACACATACATAAAATGTTCTCCCATACATAAATTCTCTCTTAACTGTAGAATTATTCAAAAGGAAAAACCACATTCTCATATAATGTATTCTATGGAAAAGTGATGATCATAATATCTTCAAAACTTATGACCTCTCTAAAGACACTTTGTTGAATAACTCAGTGAATAAAAGGAAAATGGTTTGATAAAAGGAAAATAATAAACCATTCTTGAAAATGATTTTTTGGTTGCATATCCTCTATTTACATTTACAATTTACCAAGACCGTAGAAGATATGGATGGTCAAATTGAATATTTGATCTCCAGGAAGTAATAAGCTTCACCTCTTGAAACTATCTCCATGAGTTAGTCCTATTTTTTTGGAGGTTATAGATCACCATGAAGAGAGATAATATGTTAAAACACAATTTTATTTACAAATTAGTATCATAAAATAGAGATAAGTGAGAAGTGAAGAGAGAGAGAGAGTTTAGAATAGAATGTAGAACCCCCCTCTACAAAAAACACAACACACTATTTTAAAATAAATGAGAAAATATTTACAAAATGACTAAAAAGAAGAGCACTCCACATATCAACATTCACCATGTTGCAACCCCTCCATGTCACACAAGCTAACTTCTTTTGAAAATGTCACTTCCCCCTATGTGAATTAGTGTTGGCTCTAAGAAGATGTATCTGGATGTATTTACAACTTCATACAACCTTAAAGAAAATCATCAGAATTTACCTTGCTTCAAATGTAATCATTTCTTTCATTAAATTCTTGTCAACCTCTCTCCACATGTTAAGATTTCATTAATGAATGTCACTGAAAACTTTTACATTCATCACAATTATTCATTGCATCCATAATTAATAAATATCATTTCTAACCTACTGTATTCATCATATTTCTTCACTACAACTATCATTAATGAATGCCATGGCCAACTTGTTGCATTGCTTTGGTCAAACCAATACTTTCCACTTATCAAACCATATTCAAAAAGAGAAATCATGAGCTACTAAAAAATTCTGACTAATCTTCCATCCACTAAAAATGACCATGAGAAATTAGTTGAAACTCTATCTTGAAGAGATAATAATAAACTGAGAGTCACCAAAAAAACATACTACAAACTTCCAAACTCAAGACTCATCAAATTCATCAGACACCCCTATCTTTATAACCCCATGAATGGTCTTTCAAGAAGAATCATAGCCCAAATCTTTAAGGAATTATATAAAATACATTGAATGAATTCTACTACCAAGTAAACACCTCAACAAATATAAGAATCAAAGCACCCATCATTAACACACTTGTGCGAGGAACAAAAACCAGTAGCACTACAAATACCCAAGCTCAAATGGAGCTTCAAAAAACCACCCAAAAACCCAATCATATATTCAACATGATTATTCTTCATTAAAATGATCTTATTCCTATGGAAGATTCACAATCTTACCAAAATTTTATCGTCACCACAACTAACTACAAACATCAGACTCAGATCATCTTCCTGATTTCAATATTTTGGTTTCTTTTTGTTGAATTCTTCTTCAATGATCAATTCCAAAACAACTCGTCATGAATCCTTTATCTTCAAGATTGGGTCCAACTCAAATTCTCTGGCCTTAAATATATTTCAGGTCTTATTCTTCCTCAAAAATTACTAGAATCAGTTTTTTATCCAAAAAATTCATCAAAATCATGTGAAGGATCCCTGTTAACCAGGTTCAGGAACATCTAAATCATCCACAACAACATAAATCTCAATGGATTTTGTTTTTAACTAGCATCACAACCCACTTTAGTAGAGTTAGATCATAGGTTGCAAAAAATAACTCAGAACAAAACTAGCTTCACCATCTCAAAAGAATGCTTCAGTCCCCCCCAAGTTTTTTTTGGTTTTAGTCGGATATAGTATAAGAAGAATTATCTTACATAGGAATTATTTTACAGGATTTCTCTTATGAGAATTTTTTTCTTACGTGATTTTATCATATGGAGAGTGAAACACCAATCTATCTTATGTATAATTTTATCTTATAGTCCATGCGCTAAATTTATCTTATGCCCAGCTTAAAAGAAAAAATCTTACAGGGCCTCTTAATATTTATATTATGTGGGTATCACACTATTGCTTCAAATAATTTATCATACATAGAGATCTAAAAACTCTTACATACTGAATTTACACCCTGCACTACAATTAGAAAAATAAAAAAATTAAGGAAATTAAAAATAAATAAAAAAACATAACAAATCAAAAATGGTTTAACTTTGTAAATTAAAACTAAAATACATAAAACAATAAATGAAAGAATTTAAATTTTAAAAACAACAATTAAAAAATTTCAAAAACAAAGAAAAAAAAAGATTAAATTAAAAATCAACAATAATAAATTGAAACACTTAAACTTAGGAATTAAAATGAAATTTAGAAATAAAATATTAAAATAATGAATAATTAGCACAAAAACTATACATTTATATAGGGAATTAAAAGATTTTAATATTTCAACAAAAAAATGACACAGCATTATAATTAACCATAAAAACATAATTCAGTATTAAATATATAGGAAAGGCAAAAAAAGTAATGTGAAAAAACCTCTGCAATCATGGCCACATCAATCATATTTCCCTTAAAATATCAAAAAATATAAAAAAAATATGATATGATATGAAATATTATACTTTTATGTACCATATCATAGGATATGATAGGGCTACCAGCCATAAAATATGACCGATAGTGCTTAAACCATTTAAGCACTGCTAGCTTGTCAATCATAAGCTATGATTCACCCCAAATTGTTAAATACGACTAATAAATAAAAAAAAAATGTTTTCTCTTTAAATTAAATTATGAATTGAATTATATAATTTATAAATTGTTTATAAATTATAAAAATGAATTTTGGGATATGTATTAATTTATAAAAGAGTTTATTAATTACTTAATTATAAAGTGTTTTAATTAATTAATTAAATGTTTATGAAACATTTATTAATAATAATTTTATAATATTAAGTGTTAATATTAAAATATATTTTACCAAATTTCACTAAATGACTTATGACTTGGAAATAAAGCGTTTATTTAGAAATCATAAGGGCAATTTTTAAAGTGTATATAAATTACAAAATAAGGCTAAATATAAAGTGTTTATATTTTAAAATTATGGATTATTCATAATACTTAATTTGAATTATTCAAATTAAAGATCATATTTGGGATATTATTTAGTCCACATCAAAATAAGTTTTAATGATTTATTAGATCAAGGTTTAAATGATGTTAAGTGTGTGATATTTTTTGTGAGAGTGGGTTCCTAATACCTAACTCCTATGTGTATTTTGATTACCATTACACATATACAACTTGATATATACTTGTGTTTCAATTACCATGATAGTAATATTACTTCTTATATACTATATATATGGTAATGAACTTATATTACATGTCGTATCAAAAGGTTTTAGCAGTTCTCAACCATAATGAGAACCTCTACGTATTATGAAAGTACTCTTTAACATATGTCCAATGGTTAAGATACATCATTCTGATAGTACACAAATAATGTTTAATTATTAGGTTTAGGGGTACATAAGCATTAATACTTCTTATCATGAAGTTTGAACTTGGTGATCTTGAGTACATGTGATAATGAGGAATGAACTGCCAATAGAAACACCATATGTTTTGGGTGCCATTGATTGTTCATATCCGTGAACATGTGTATTGGTCTCTTAAATCAAGATTATTATTAATGTATATCATTAGTCACATACTTTGATGCATGATGAAAACCATGATGATTTATATCTATGGTGAGGTAGTAGGCATTGGGTTCAATATTGATGATATGACATTAATTAAATAATCAAGATAGGATTTTTCACTTCTGATTAGAGGAAGAGATATCTTATGACACATTGACCAAAATGAAAATACCTTCATTAAATTCATGTACATTGTAGAAGGAGGTCAATCTACTCGACATGGTTATAAAAAAGAATAAATAAATCATGTAAGGACATTGACATAAGATATTCATCCAACTTTATGAGATATCATGAGACAAAGAGATTATATTACATAGTGTATGTTTGTAGGAGTGGTTGTTGAAAAGAACCCATGGGATCAGTGGGAAATAACTGGGGGTGAATTAGTGATTTTGATTCTTTTTAAATTCCTTATATAAAAAAACCTTCTTTACCTGTTAAAGTGTTAGATTGATTCCTGAAAAATAACCCCAAACACACACATAATGAGAACACCAAATTTATAAGTTTCACCTATCAAAATGATAATACTAATCCTTATCATGATCAAGATTCATCTGAGACCATACAAACCACTAGTATCAACATGTGGATTACAATGACCTGGGTTCATCCTTGTACTAATGATACAAAAAGTCCCCCAAACATGTTTAAGTGATATTAATATAGATAAAATAATGTTTAAATGATTATAATAATATGGGAATCTTCCACTAAATAAGACTGCCATTATAATTCCATTGTCTGTACAAGCTTCTGAAAATTTAAGGGAAATTTGAACTTTCAAGTTACTAGATAGGAAATATTTTGAACTGGGATTTGGGATAGAATTTTGGAAGTTTGAACCTCTCAAAATAGATGTTTTAGACATAGAATAGAGGTCGAATGGTGGATGAAAGGTTTGAGAGAGCATCATAGGGAAGTTAAGCTAGTCAGTTTGCAATCTTTAGCCACCAGCTAGCTGGTGGGGTTGGTAGCGGTCATGGTTCCAGTGCAGGTTCCATTGGATAGCCTATGAGGTTAAAATGGGGAGAATTTACTATCCCCCCTTGAATTTTTAAGGGGGTCATCCTATTATTACTCTCTCATTGGGCGCACAACCAGGGGGTCTGAACCCCCTCTCCTCCCATGGTTTTCCCCTTGTTTTTGGTGTACTTATTGGGTGATTTCTGATGATTGAAGGCAATTCACTCCCTCCAAAGATCTCCCCTCCCCTTATTATTCTCCCTCTTTTAATTTCCTCTCCTTCAGGGTTAGAATTTAATTCTGATTCCACCATATAATAGTGGAAATATCTGTTTGAGATGGGTCTTTGGTTCTCCCTAGAAAGGGGATGTCCTAAGAGGTCATCCAAGTATCGTTGTTCATTATTTTGGTGAAGGTATGTTTCACTGAAAATTTATTTAAGGTTTTATCTTGAATTAAAATTAAAAAAATTATGAAATCGATGTCATGTGTCTGGGGTTTTTCCTAGAATGAGGCTAGGAACATGCCATAGGTAATTGGCATGTGTTTGGTTGCAGTTTCAGTATGATACGGACACCAATGAGCTTTTAAGTAGTTATTTCATTTTATAATTAAATTGATAAATTAATTTTAAAATTTATAATTGATAATTTTAGGTTTTATGGATTTTGTTAGGGTCTTGGAGTGTGGTGTGATCTTAGATAAGCTTGGTTGGACCTTGAAAGAGATTTGATAGAGCTGTTGATCTATGGGATTAAAATGAAAGAAACTTCCAAATAGGTAGGTGGTCCTGGTACTTGGAACATGACCTTATGCATGATGTTTATCTGTATGTGTACGTTCATCCATGCTATTGAGGTAATGAACCCCTTGATTAATTAATTTTTTTGATTTAGTTTAAATAGTTTAATTTAAATTAAATGGTTAATCTTGAATGACCACCTAAGGGAATAAGGAACAAAGTGCTTGGGCCACTATAGACCTAGTGCTCTAGATTAATGCCTCAACTGCTGATGGACAAGGCTTGGAATAATAGAGAGACCTTAGAAATTGAATCCCTTGAAGGGGAGTGTGTGATGGATTGTGTGAAATGGACCTATTAGACCATGTGGTGACCTTGGGGATATAATTAGCCTAGGTTGATGGGCCTTGGGTGGGACAATCTCGGGTTTGGAGAGAGGATTGACCCAGGATGACCATGGAATTTTAGATCGGCTATGATTCACCTCCCTTGTCCTATGCTAATGCGATATTCCCCATGTGGCCTATGAGGCCATATTCTATTTATGATGGTTCTGAGGACTGTGATTCCTTCATGGGATGAGAAGGGAATTAAGAATTGACCAAGACTGGGGGCCCCAAGTGGGGTTCCCCATTGTCATGATGTGACCTAGGGGACCCCAATAAGTGCCCCAATGATTTTTTTACCCCAAAAAGGGGGTGGGATTGGGTCTGGACAATGATGGTGGGTTTGGGTATTTGACCAACCCTATTTCTTTCTTTTGTTTATGTTGGTACTTAGTATACACCCTCAGGGTGGTTATATGTATGTTTGGAAGATTCCCTAGGGGTAGTGTTTTTGTTATGTGATATTTGGATGAGAAAACTCCTGTAGGGGAGGTCTATGATACTATAGTGGGGCTGCCATGGATTTGGAGCATGGGGTTGATTCAGTATACTAGGATGAAGCTTTATAAGATAATTACCCAGGTCTATGATACTTATGGGCTATGCCTAGGATGAGAAAACTACCATATGAGAGTCTATGATATTATAATGAATATTAGGGAGAAATGGGTATATTATTGAGAGGATCAATCACCGCGACATGCTCAGAGATACCTTAAAACTAGCCAAAGCAGGTATGGTTGATCAAGGTTGCAGAACTAAGGATCAACACTAGTTGGTATATGATACATGGGTTAGAAAGATCCATGAAATGTGCTTAGAGACATTCTATCATCAATATAAAGCAGTTATTGTGGTTTTTTATATTTATTCCAATAGTTTATTTATTGATTCTGAGCATGTCACATGCACATATCACTACATTGCTGATATATCATGGGACCACATTGGTAGTACCCTAATGAGTTTTGCACTCACACCTTTCTCAAGTTTCCATTGCATATGGGTATCCGATAAACCCTCAATCATTTAAGGTTTAGGTTAGGATGAGTCCTAGGATTACTTGATTATAGGATCCAAATATTGGTATGAGGTGAGGCTCTAGGACTGTAGTGGAGCCTCCTACCTTTTTTATTTTGATTTTAATTTAATTTAATTTATTTATTATTGTATATGTGATTATACTAGTGGGAGATTGGTCTTATATGAATGTATTTTAGCATTCTATTTATTATAATATGTTCAGTTTGTTTATTCTTCTGAATACTCTAGTGTGGATAATGCTTGGTTATTTATTTTTGATTATACACTCTGGAACTGGGGGTATAGAATCCCCAAAATACCTTCTTAGATCCCTATTAATATTCAATAGCCTCTGGCATATGGGGAGGCATGCCTGAGGTAGAGTAGTGACTATTGTTCTAGACACTGATTAGTGGTATGAGATGTTACAACCATCAGGTTATCACCATGTTGTATCTTATTCTCATTCTTATTCTACTTATAAAACAATAAGTGTATTACCATTCCTATTCCTTCAACCTATTTAATAATATTTATGTATTTTTTCGACACATATCGATGATCATTATATTTTCACTACACTACAAATAGATTTCTTCAAAGAACAAAAATTTTCCCACTTCAAAATTTTATTTTCAAATTTTAAATGCAGATAAATAACTATCTAAAAAAAATCGAAACTTCCTCTTATTATTTTCCCACTTATTATTCATTATTTTAAATTAATTATATATTATCATGGAATAATAATTTTTATTGTAGCATGATTGGTGATCTATTTTATAACTCCTTATCTTCTCTACAGTGTACCTATTCTTCCTCAAATTTCAAACCATCTTCTATATTTTCTTGAATTAAAGACTCCATTTACGATGTTTTAATTCATGAAATACTAGTTTAAGAACTTTATGATTTGATTTGAGTGATCCAGATTACTTAGAAGTAGTTTTTAATGAATTTTTCAAGAACTTCAAAAATTTCCTAACTCTGAAAAAATTCACCTTACACAGATTCAAAGTTCACCTTACACAAACGAACATCCACATTACAAAATTTGGAAATACCCTTACTAACTTCATATAACCTTAAAAAATATATAATTATCTATATTTAATCTGAATCACCTTATATTTTATGGAAATTAACTTTATAAAGTCTCAAAATTCACATTATGAAGTTTGGAATTCACCACATGAAATCCAAACCTCACCTTATAAAGTTTGAAATTTCACCTTATGAAGTCTGAATAACATTAAATTTTACTCAAGGATCAATTTATGAAATTCCATTTTTCATTTTTATTATAATTTAACTCAAGATTAACCATAAAAAATTTGGACCTAGACATTTTTCTAGTCTAAATCAATTCAACTATAAGAACATCTAGATTACTTAAAAACACCTCGAGACCTGCTTCAAACTTTTCCACATTAATTCAAAACATCTTCAAATATTATATAACTTAATGAGATTCACATAACATAATAGACACTGTTTAATTTTATTTTAAATATGATTTATGTATTGGAAATAAAATCTAACTTAATAAACATATCCACTTCACTTTCTCCATTTCCTATTATCTAGTAAAATACCATAAGCTAGAGAATTTTATTTTAAAACCAAATCAAAAAATATTTTACTCGGGCCTGAAAAATATCCCCAAAACTCAACATATCTTAAAACATATCTTAGGATCAGAAATCCACCCCTTTGTATTTTGATTGAAATCAAGGAACATAAATCATTTTCAAACTCAAAAAATTAGTAATGGATCATCATTCAATAATTATAATCCCAATTGAGAGAACTCAGTGTATGAATCAAAAACATTGAATAATAAAATTTTTTTATCCATAAAAATAGTTATTTACATTCACCTCTTCATAGTTATTTATAATTTTGACACCAATTTAAAAATAAACTCTTTTAATCCCTTGATATCATTTGAAAAGTTCCCTTGATATCACCTGAGACACCATTTGAGAATAAAATCTTATTCCACTTATTAAAATTGTTTATATAACTATAAATAAAATTTCTTGTATTCATGATCACAAAAGCTATTATAATATTCCAAAAAGACTCACACAGTTGAGAACTAACTCTTCTCACACTTCTAATTTTTTTCATAAAACCTATAAATTCAAGTTCCTATATTCATGCTTAACAAAACTGTTAGAATAGTTCACAAAGAATCACATGTTGGTATGTTGCCCCTCACACCTTTCCCCTTTTAAAAACTCTCTCTAAATATATTCTCTCCCTAAATAATATATCTTTCCCCAGTTAATTAAAGAACATATCAACAGATTATACCACTATATTTTTCATCCCCATTTGTAAATACATAAAATGTAAATAAATTAAGTATTTAAGTATAAAGATATTTATGTTGTCATTTTTACCCCCCTTTGACAAAAATATAAAAAGAATAATATGGGAGAGGGGATGTATTACTATAACTTATCCTTGAATGGAATGAGGTTTAACTCCTATCAAAAACCTCAATTTTTGGAATGCATCCTTAGATAATGTCTTAGTGAATACATTATATATTTTATCCTTTGTAGGAATTTTTTTATCTTCAATACATTATGCTCCACAAGATCTTTTATGGAGTGATATTTTATATCAATGTTATTTAATATTTAATTCTGAACACAATTTCTTGATAAATTATCATAGACCATAAGTAGTGTAAACTTAACTTTTACCTTGAGATCTTCCAACTGAGTCCCTATCCACATAAATTGGGTTGTGGCTTGAGTTTTAGCCACTCATTCTGCTTCATTAGTGCTCAATGTAACAATTTTTTTCTTATTTATGTGACAAAAAACAAATATTTGACATAAAAAGAAAACTCTACCAAAGACCATCTATTATCTATATTTCCATCCAAATATTCATATGTATGACCAAAAAAATTCAACTTTCCAATGCTATCTTACTCATCCCAAAACCCATAATTCCTTTAATATACCTTAGTATACTCTATTTAGCCATGAAATAAGACTCTCTTGGTGCACTTTTATACTTGGAACATAATTTAACAACATATATAATGTATGGTCTTGAATCAGTCAAGTATATAAAACTTTCAATTAGCTTCTAGAATTATCTTAGGTCAATTTTTTCCATATTCCATCATTTTATAGTTTTTTATCACTAAAATAGGAGTATAAATAATATTGGAATACTTTATTACAAAATTATTTATAATTTATCAATAATTTTTCTCTTGATACTGAAATATTTGATCCTTCTCTTGAGAAAATTTTAAGCCTAAAAAATATCTTATTTCTACAAACATGGACATTTCAAACAACTTATTCATTTATAAAGAAAACCCTTCACAACCACCTTTACCATTTCTAGAAAATATAATATCATCTATATAAAAAAGAACAATAATATATAATTTGTCATCATCTTTGATGTAGTGATTTTTGTCCACTCTTCCTTTTATGAAATTCAAATTCTTCAAATAGGTATCTAACTTGGAATAACAATATATTGGGGATTATTTCAACCCATATATAGCCTTATTTAACTTAAAAACATATTCTTCATAATTTCCAAGAAATATTCCACTAGGTTACTCAATGTAAACCTAATCTTACAACTCTATATTGAACAAGGGAGACTTGAAATCCATTTGAAATATCTTATATTTCCTTTATAATGTAATAATAAGAAATATTATTATGGAATCAAGTCTATAATTTGGTGTAAAGGTCTCATAAAATTCAATTCATTTGACCTAATAATACCCTTTATACACAAGTCATACTTTATTTCTCACAACTTCTCACTTTATATTCAACTTGTTTCAAAACACTCACTTTCTCCTAATAACATTCTTATCTTCATCCTTGGTTACCAAATCCCAAGTCTCATTATTCACTATCTGGTATAATTATTTATATATAGCATTATACCACTCTTTATTATACAAATATTCTTATACATATCATGGTTCAACTTAAAAAAACAACGAGGCATGTGTTGTTGTCCTTAAATTTCTTCTAGTTTGAACCCTACATCCTTGTTCTACAATGATATTTTAGAACTAAACTTTCTTTCTCATCCTTGGATGAGTTGAAAAAGGTTGTTATTAATTACTTTAATTAGTATAATCACTATATTAACCTTACATAACTTATGAATTCTTATCATATTTAGAAACTTCTTTGTGTTTTTTGATAAAAACAGCTTCATCATCACTTCTGAAATTGTCTTATTCATGTATATCTTATTTTATTAAATATTCAAACAATTTAACATCACCACTATCAATATTAAATATATATTTATTGTAACAATGATATAATCTTCTATTTTTAAGATAACCTAGGAAAATACCATCAACACCTCTCTTCATAAACTTCCCAAGATTTTCACTATTCACCTTGATTACACAAGGGCTTTCAAACACCCTTAAATATTTTAAACTTAGAAACTTATTATAATACATATCACATGGTGACATATCTATTTTTTTATATAAGAAATTATTTTCAATGTTAACTACTTCACCAATAGATTATCTCTGGAACTACCAAGATGTATCATGCTCTATCAACATTGCCCGATCCATCTCTACTCAAATTCCATTCTTCCATTAAACATCACTATTTTGTTTTTTTTGTATATTGATAACTGAGATATTTGTGAATATTTTACTTCTAAAGATAAGTATCAAATATTCCACTAGTATATTCTAAAACATTTTTTATGTGGGTCTTATTTAAGGAGAAACCACAATCCTTTTCAATGCTCATTCCGAAACTTTTAAACATATTTAGATCCTCTAATTTATGTTTAAAAAAAATAATACAAGTGATATTATTAAATCATAAATAAATAAAATAAATTAATTATCTCTATTTATTTATTTATTCCTCATTGTCCCATAAATTTCTGAAATAATAATCTCCAATAAGTGAGATGTTTGAATCTAAAATTTCTTATGTGAATAATTAATTATCTTCCCCTTTAGAAAAACAGAGAAAATTCAATTTATTTCTATTTTTAGCTTAGTCACATCAAGGGAATTATCTACTATATTAATATTACTCATATTCTTTTGTCCTTGATGAAAAATCCTTTGATGAAATGATTGATTTTCTTCTTTCAAGCTTAAGTAACATGGTTTTTTAGCACCTCCAATGTAAAATAAGTTACCCTTTATTCACTGTACTATTATCATAAAAATTTTATATTTTAACCTCTTAACTAAGATACCATTTTAAAAAAATAACTTATTTCATTCATCACATGGCTAATACACACTCAACGATTTGTGTTTCAACCCATCAACATATAAAGCGTTCTTGGATTTTAACTTCTCTTTTCCAATAAATGATGAACCAAATATTTCTATTTTGAGTGAACCATCATTTAAAATGACACAAATTCTTTCTTACATGTTTAAACATATTTTAATATATTTAATTTCCCTATCATATGCGAGGAACATCAATTATCTAAAATCTATGGATATTCTCCTTAAATAATTTTAGTGAAATTTCAACCATATTTTTTTTCTTTTCCACTATACTTATTATTAAGATAATTTTGAGTATTGAAATTCATAATCAACTAGGTTTTTAGGATGGATATATAAAATTTATCATGGTTACCTATATGGTCACATCTTCCACAAACTTCTTATAATGCTTGAAATCAATTCTCAGACTCATGTCCAAAAATTTTAGACTACTTCTAAACTTTTGTATTTTGAGTAAGATAAATACCCCTAAAAATATACCTCTCAAAACTTCTAAACTCATTAATATATTTCAAATTAAACCAAAACATTCTTAATATATACCCAAATCCTCTATAGTGCAAAAAATATCCATAAAAAGTATACTTACCTTTGAAAATAGATTGTTGTCCAGATGTTTTCATCTACCTTTATTTCTTATTTCAGTCTTTAATATTAGATCTATTTTATGGAAAAAATTTATTATAGACTTATAATATCTTCTTTTTGAACCTATTATTATTTATATCAGTTTTATAATTCCTAGTTGTGGCGATCTTTTCATTCAAGTTAGTGTTCCCAAAATTTCTAGATTTACTAGTCACTTAATTTTTCTACAAACTTGGTCTTCATCACTTTTTTCTTAATATTAGGATTTTCACCAACATTTATAATATTATTATCACTGTTTGAGTGTGATTTTTTGGTCTTCACATGATTTATCCTTCTTTAAATATTACTCAACTTCTTGAGTAGATTTCTAAAATTTGAATATGAATTTATTCATCTCCTTTTTAGCCTCTACCAGTTTGTTTTGAAAATGATCAAGTTCCTTATTCTTTTCATTAAAACTATTTTTATCTTGAATTTTAAACACTTATCATAATCTAGTAATTTCCTAAAATCATCAATCTATTATATTAATATATATTTTCCTTCTGCATGAAGAAATTCTTTATTATTTGTAGATTAACTGTATTTCTTTGAATTACTAATATCTTTATCCAACTTTGAGATATTTAAAATAAAATCCTTTAATTATCTCATCAATATAAACTCAATATTAGTTTATTCTTCACTCTCTACATTACCACTTTCATCACTAGTGAATTCAACCTTGTTCATATTAGTAATGAGTTGTTTTTTATCAATATCATTGGAAGTTTCATTTTCCTCTTCATCACCACTACCCTCACTATCTTTACAATTTGATAATAAATTTCTCTTTTTTAACCTAGATAAATTATTTCCCTTCCTTTTGAATAAAACTTTATTATATAAAATTTTATTGATTTCTTATTAGAGAATCTCCCTAGACTTTCATCTTCATACTCATTAGCTTATTCTTCTTTTAACTATGGATAGATGTCTAAAAAGTGTTTAATGTCCCCAATTTTGAAACATTTTAGTGTAATATTTACATTTAATTTTACCTTGACACTTATCACACTTATAGTGATAAGAAACAAATGATTATTAGAATTTTTATTAGTATATTATTCAGAATATAAACAGTCAGCTTCTTCATCAATATTCTTCTTAAATTTATCTTACTTTCAGGGTTTAAAAGTGATTTATTATTTATCCTTACACTTTTGAATACACTTTCCTTCATCATCTCATAAACTATGATAATTATGTGTAAATAATCTAAAGGAATTGTACCTAGATCTTTATCTTCAAGTGCTGAGAAATTTTCATCAAACATGTCTAGAAAAGTGCACAAAATATTCTCAAAAACTGTAGTATCATCTAACTTTTCACCAAAACCTCTAACAGTGCCCACAATCTCATTGAATCAAGTGAAGAAGTCATACATAGTTTAATTATCATTCATTTTATGATATTGATATCTTAATATCCAAACCTGTAGTTTGAATTGATTTACCTTTTTATTATCTTTATAGATATTTTCTAATTTATCACATATTCCCTTATCTATCTTTATTCCTTTAATTTTAAGAAATTATTTTTCTAATAAAGATGACATAATAAAATTATGAGCCTAACTATCATTCTATAACTCCATTCTATTAGTTTTTATCATATAAAATCCTTTATAATGTGGAATAAAACCATCAATTTAAGCCTATAATACATCCAAACCAATTTATAGTAGACAATGAAACATTATATCCTTCCAAATATAATAATAATAATTATTAAAAGTAATAATCCCTTTTTTTTCCATTGAATTGATATTATTTATTATTGTTGGAAAAAACCCCTTTGGAGTTTTTTATAGGTTGTGTTTGTTGGAAAGTTGAATAATTATTCTCAAGTGATGTTTTGAGGATTGTTATGGATTAATGTTAATCCATACTCACTCAATAATTCTTGGAATATATTTAATAAGAGTTCAGTGTGGAAGATAGAACCCACACCATAGATCATACTACATGCTGTAGAATATGTTTTCTTTGAGAAGTTTTCACCATAGTGTATCCAACTACATCATAAAGGATATGATGGAAGGTAACTTCAGATGTTGTCCACACCATAGTCACCTTTGTTACACCGTAATGATGTATGTAAGGATGTAAAAATATAGACAAGCCCACTCAAGGACATAATTTTAGAAGATTCTAGAAAAGATGATGGATGATATCAGGTGCCATTTAGTTGATCAGGCTGGTAGGGTTGTGCATGTGAGCACTCGTGTATGAAGGCATAGGTGTCTGTGAAGGCGGGCCATGCCACAAGTGAATCTATGTGAGGTGGTTCTTAGCCTCTCACATGCGGGTCGACATGGGAGGCTGTAGGTGAGCACTGACATCAGTCAGACTTGAATGAGATTATAAGATACATCTAGGCTTATACAGAAGAATTCCATGGTAATTTTTGATGTGGGAATTTGAGTTATTTGACCACATTGTAGTCAGATAAAACATGATATAGGGGCCTCTTATGAGAAGTTTTGATGAGTTTAAGTGCCACTGGATTTTTCAGGGCATCCATGAAATGATTGGATGACTATTCTATAGTCCTTTTTGAAGATGATATACCCATTCAACAACTATGCCTTGCATCATGGAGGGTCCATATTTAAAAAAATCAAGGATCTTCAATTCCTAAGGAAGCCATGTCTCAGAAGATGAATTGTGACATGGAGGAGTTTTTGTTGTTTCCTATTTTACAATAAGCCACATCATAGTAAAATTGGCTACAACACAACAAGTTTGGTGAGTTAAGAGTAGTTAAGGAGGATGTTGGTCAGAGTGAGTATCTCAAGAGGGGGGTGAATTTAGTACCCAATAAAATGTTCTATAAAAAATAGATTAATTTGAAATCCCCCAATTAATTTCAAATGGACCAGTTAATCAATATAGAAGATCATTATAAGTTCTAATATTTTAAATGGTTTATTAAATACTAATTAGTTATTAGGTAAGAAATATACAATATTACTTAGTCCTTTGAAATCAATTTACTAAATTAAAATATTATAAAAACACTAATAAATATTAATTATCAAAGTATTAGTTTTTTTGGTTAAAACAGTTTGAGTTTTAAAAGCAGAAATAAAGTAAACAAAAACACATAGTGGAAATTTGAAACAAGTGGTTTAGTATCAAGCTGAGAATTAGTCCTCTCCTCTTTGTGATTACCCACCACCAAGAAGTTTATATAAAAAAAAGTTTATCCACAACTTGGATATGGTTTTACAACAATTTACAGACTATCCAGGTCACACATGACCTATTCCACTATTATCCGTGGGAGTACAAACAAACATGTCACATAGGGACCTCTACCACAATTATAAATGAAAGTATAGGTGTAAGAAGAGTAAATAGAAGATATAAAGTATATTATAATTCATCACAGGAGACAGTGTTCATGTGATAAAACATAGCATACACACATAATGTTCAATATGTAAGAATAAATAAATAGAACTAAGTAAATTAAAAGTGTAGGGATATAAATGCTCGGTCTTTTGCAGTGCATCTTGTGACTCCTTGATTTGATTTACAGTAAATCTCAAGTTGGGTTCTCTTCAAATCTTTATAAGAATAGAGTATCATAGACTATTGTTCTTTACTGGAGGAATGAAGTAGATGTGTTTGAGCTTGGATTCCTTAGTTGATTGATTTCAGGATATAACAGTTCATCTCTCTTCAGATATATGTGTGTGTGTCCCTTTCTCATTTTGTTCTCTTATTTGACATGCACGCGTATCACCACACATTTTCACAAGATGGTATGCTTCTATTTTATCAACAGTAGTAGCAGAAAGAATATCCACATGCATTGGGATATTCTGCTTCCTAGTATAGTATGTTTAACATCCTTTTCAATGCATTATATCAATCATTTAAGAGACAATAATTAAACTAGAAATTGGAATTAAATTAAATAATATAATCATTAGTAATAATTCAAAATAAGTATAAGTTAAGAAAACAATGGCGGTGTCTCATTTTAGTGGTGTCTATGGCTAACGGTGTCTCATATTGACAATATGAAACTTGCAGTGTCTTATACTCAGCCAAAATTTCATGTCTAGCTGGTGATGTTTCGTCTGATGGTAGGTTAGTCTAGTGGTGTCTCATTTGACGATAGGTTAGTTTGGAGGTTTCTCACACTTTTCCAAATCTACATCCTAGCGACTTGACATCTTGATGGAGATATATCTTGGCGGTGTATCAAACTTAGTGAGATTTTTATGCTGACGACAAGTCATGGACAATGGTGACTCATATATAATGGTGTTAGTCTCAATGGTGTGCCATCTTGGTGGTGAGTCAGTCTTGATGGTGACTCATCCTCAGTGGTGTCTCAACTTCAACGGTGACTTATACTTAGGAAATTTTATCACCTATCTCAGATTATGGAATACTTACAGAAAAAATAAAATTCATTAATATCATTAGAATCATGATTTTTTGATCATTAAAACAAGGAGGTCAAAAATCTCCCCGCTTTTGATGATCACAAATCATGGAATCAAAGGTATCACAAATATAAAACATGACATCAAAGGTAATACCAAAAATGAAAATCATGACATAGTATTCACAGTATGTGTATATGGTATCAAAGATAAATACTAATAAAATAGAGGTAATTGTTAAGTATCAAAGGTAACATAGAAACATCACTATAAAAATAGGAAATTCCATACATTTCTCCCCCTTTTGTAATTATAAAAAACGTAAAGAGAAGTAGAATAAAATAGTTAATGTAGTAAAAATAGAAATAATAGGAAAACATTCATGGATAAAGTTGATCAAAGGTAATATAGAAAGTGTCAACCAAAAATTTATTAAAACATATTAGTCCCATAAAAACAAAATGTATACTCCAACACTCTCAAGGTTGGGTAGAAGGGTCCATTTTTTCTTTTCCCTTGTCTTTGGATCTCTCTGGATCTAAAGCAGTAGGATCGGAAGAAGCTACAGGAAAAGTTCTTGGAACACCAGTGGGTAGTATAACTACGGTTTGAGGATGATCTTATACAAGAATATCGGGTTTGAGCTACCTCATATCTTGTGCAAGAGGTATAGGAAAAGGTTGGAATATGGCAGGTAAAGGTGCATGAGGATCCCTGGTAACTCTTGGTCTAAAAGATAGATGTGAAGTGATAGGAATGTATTCCAGAGCAACAATTGTAGTGCCATGAACATAAAAAAATGGCTTCATTAGATTGATGAAATCCATAATGATATGGACACCTCTTTCCATTGCACTAAAGAAGTCCCATTTTTTCCTCCATAAACCGATTGATCACTAGGGACATTTCTTTCAACTGGTGAACTTCCTCCTTGAAGGCCTGAGTAACCGGTGGAATTCTCAAATTTTCTACTCAAAACTTAAAATTTTTATCCATTGCATGTTTAGTGTAAATCCTAGAGAGATAATATTTTATGGCCTTGGTTATTGTATATTTATAATATTTCATATCATGAGCATATGAGGTAATAAACTTAAAAACATGATCACTATTATATCTTATTTGATTCAATATTTATTAGGGATGATCAGGAATAACACTTGAAGCATTGGTTGAGGCAATTCTCAATTCTTATCTAACATCATACCTAATCACCTCAACATCAAACACTGGAGGAGGAGGAGTAGCATAACTAGAAGACACTAAGGCAATATTTTCAATTCTTTCTAATATATCATCCATACTCACTGCAAATACAGATTGCATTCCTTCTATAACAACCCTTAAAGACTCTAGTTCACCACTGATCCTCTTATTTTGAATCTTAACCCCTTGGATGTGATGCATCATTTTGGGTTGAATGTGTTGGATCATCAACTCAAAGAGATATTTGGAATCATTCTCACTAATCTTGGTTAGGATTGGAGCTTGATTCTTTAAACATTTATCAAAATTTTAAAGCATCTCTCTTCTAAAATTTTCCAAGTCACCTTAGTGACTAAGTCCATAAGGACAAGAGCAGCAGGTTCAGATGCATGAGGTTTAACAGAGGAAAATTTTCTAACATCCCATAAAAATCAACTTGATATATCATAGATCCCTTAGTATCTCCTTCATATCGAACCTCAGGTCCACCATCCTTTAGTGGATACCTTACTCCACTTGATAATTTATCCCACTCTTCAAACATGGGATCAACCCAATAGTCTAAGGCTTAAAACACAATAGGTGTAGTGGTAGGAGGTACCACAATAGAAGGTACAACCAAAAATATATCAACACTTCTCCGATTATTTGGACTCTGTCTAGATATAGTCTGTACAAAAATAGCATGTATCTCACCTGATTTCTAAGCATCTGATCTCTGTACAACTACACTAGCAGGATCAGATTCTAACTGTTTACAAACAACAGGTTCAGCTAGCATATGAACATCCTTTTTATGAAAAACCACAATGGATTAAACTTCTATATTCCTATCAATAGGAGGCTCATGAGTATCTATACTAAATAATTATTTATTACCATATTCTTCCTCAATATGCTCCTTTTTCTCATATTCAGCTACATGATGTTCCATAATAGCAATAACACTCATCTTCTCAACCATAGTAAAATCAAAAAATGATTGTTCATCACCAACTGAACTCATTTAAGTTCCCCAAATAACCTTATTCTCTTGAAGAAATTACAAATATGGGGATTTCTCCCCCTAAAAAAATGCATCTTTCTTTTTAAGCTTTGGGTCCACTTCTCCAGTCAATTTTGGTTTCTCAGCAGAAACACTTGGTGAAGCTAAAAGCTCTGGAGGCATCTCTACATCTCTCATTCTAATTTTTCCAACTAAAACACTAGGGTTAGAATCATCATCATCAGCTTCACTATCATGACTATTTTTATCATCTCCATTCCCATTACTACTTTTATTTCCATTTATATTCTCATATTATTCTTCATTATCACCATTATCATCATCATCTTCTTCAGTTCATTTGGAACTTTTATATTGCACTTCTCCATAGACCTCAGTCTCATATTCAACACTTCTCATAGGATTTTATCTTTTTGTAAGCCTCCTAGGTGGACTAGGATATCCATAAGTAATTATAGAAGAATTTAGAGACAAATAGGGATCACTCCCTTCATCAATAAAGGCTTCATTATCTTATTAATATTTTGCAGTAACTTATTCTTCCTCATCCGAATAAAAAACAACCTCATCAGGCTCCAATCCTAGATCAACAAGATCTATTAGTCTTGTTGGATGGTCTACCAGATTAAACTCAGCGTACAACTTATCACTATATTCAACCCATTGTCTTTTCCACGGTTTCCGACTAATCTTCATCCTTGAGTATATTTATTTTGATATGAAAAAACCACCATATTAAAAATTATTTCCTCATTATCTAAAACATGGACTTTAGCCTTTAACATAATATATATATTCTTTGGATAGATATAGGAGTTAGATTTGGATAAAGGCTTTATCATCTGTGAAAGATGAACCATTAGGTATCTACATAGATTAATATTAAGTCCTCTTTTCATAAGACTAAGCAAGTATAAATCTTAGCATCTAAAGGTGGAAAAATTACCTTTCCTAAGGCATATCATGTATTAGATGAATTTTAAGAGTATCTTACAACTCCCATCCAACTCCGATGTAACTGGACTTCTAATAAATCCATAAATTTTAATCTCTTCAAGAGATTTTTCATAAATAAATAAGTTAATATCTTTAGAAATGGATCCATAATAATCATCATGAACTCCTTCATGTTGAACTCCTAAGAATTTGGACCACTATTTTTAGGAAAATATTATTCTGTGACCATTAAATCTTGATATCATCCAATATTCTTCTATATCATTAAAAACAAACTCAACATATTGGAAAAAATGATGTAATAATCTAGGATAAAAAGGAATCTTATTAGAAGAGAACTATTTTGACCATACTTGATCTTGAATTACTTTCATCACTTTAGAATTACTTGACAACACCAATTTTGATTCAACTTCCCTTTCAGCTACTACAACTCTGTTTGTAAGCTCGAGATGCAAAGGTTTAACTAGAGTAGGAACACTCGACTTGCACTTCTATTTATTAGCTGGTATTGATACATATGGTGAAGTCTTAGAAGGATGCTTCATTCTTGGCATATAAACTAGTTTGGAAAGCTCGATTGAGGGTATGGAGAAGGTTTTGAACTTTGAAGGTTGGAAAAAGAAGGTCGCACTGGGCTCAAGATAGAAAGGTGTGAGAGTAGAGTTGTTTTTGGAAATAGAAAAAGTCTCATTTTTTATCATTTTAGATTTAGGTATTCAAAAAATCGAAATAATACTTGAAATAAAATTTAAAATACAATAAAATGTATATATCAGGTTACAAAAAATATCATAAACCATAAGAAAATATAAACTAGAGGTTTGAAATCCTTAGAATCAGAAGAATTCACAAATGCAGGAACCCAACAGCATGACAAGCCAATGGCGTGTCAACCATAATAGTGAGAAAATCCAACGGTGAGACAACAACGGTGAGACAACAACGATGAGACAACAATGGTGAGACAACAACAATGAGACCATAATGGTGAGACAACAATGGCGAGACAACCCAATGGCGAGAAAAACATGACGGTGTGTTAACCACAACGGTGTGATAATCCACAACAGCATGCCATCCCAATGGTGTATCATACCAAAAATTTGTCATAAAAATGGTGTGCCACCATAAAATTAAACTTAATCAAAATTGATCATTCCCAATTCATGTTTGATATAGTTCATTCTCTTAGAATTTAGAGGCTTTGTAAAAATATCAGCTAACTGATGTTCTGTGCCAATAAACTCAAGAGTGATATCTCATTTTTGATTTTTTTTACTCAAAAAGTGATGTCTTATATAAATTTTATTTATTTTAGAATGTGACAATTTATTATTATATTTCTTTTCACTTGAATTGTCACAATTTATGGGGACATGTCAAAATTGATATCCATAGTTTTGTATAGTGTGTTTCATCCATAAAATTTGTGCACATCAACTACCAGCATCTATGTATTCAACTTCAGCAGTTGATAATGCTATAAAATTTTTCTTCTTATGACACCATGAAACTAGATACTTTCCTAAAAAGTGAAATTTTACAGAGGTGATTTTTCTATCTAACTTGCATCCACCCAAATCAGTATCAAAATAACTAGACAAATCAAATGATTTTCCTCTAGGGTAAAACAATCCTAAATTGGTAGTATATTTTAGGTATTTGAAAATTATTTTAACAAAATTTAAGTGTGACTCTTTTGGGTTTTCTTGAAAATGATCACACATAAACACACTAAACATTATATCAGGTCAGTTAGTAGTTAAGTAGATAATACTTTCAATCCTACCTATGTAACTGGTTTAATCAACTAGTTTCCCAACTTCACCAGGATCCAACTTATATATAATACTCATAGGAGTATCACTACTCTTAGTTATATCCAAGTTAAAACATTTTATAAGGTATTTTTTATATTTATTTTGATTTAAAATGATTCCTTCATTATTTTGAAAGATTTTAAATCCAAGACAGAATTTGAGTTCACCCATTAAACTCATTTCAAATTCATTTCTCATCATTTTAGAAAAATTAGTACAAATTGAATTTCTTGAAGATCCAAAAATAATATCATCAACATTGATTTATACTAATAAAATATCTTTTTAAATTCATTTTATAAAAAGAGTAGGGTCATCTATACCTTTTGAAAATCCTTTTGAAATAAGAAAATTACTAAGCCTATCACACCAAACTCTAGGAGCCTGTTTCAAACCATATAAAACTTTAGTCAATTTTAAAACTTGATTTGGAAAATGAGGATTTTGAAAAATAGGGGGTTGTTGTATAAAAACATCCTCAACTATAAAACTATTCAATAATGAACTATTTACATCCATTTGTTAAAGGTTGAAATCTAGATGATCTGCATAAGCAAGAAGGATTCTTATGGATTCAATTCTAGCTATGGGTGAAAAGGTTTCCTCATAGTCTATTCCTTCTTCTTAACTATAACCTTGTGCAACAAGTCTTGCCTTATTTCTTACTATAGTGCCTGACTCATCACCTTTGTTCTTAAACACCTATTTAGTACCAATAATCAAGGTGTATTTGGGTCTATCTACAGGTTCCCAAACTTTTTTTCTTTCAAATTTATTCAATTCTTCTTGCATTACCATCACCTAGAATTTATCATTAATATATTCATTGATGTTCTTAGGTTGAAGCTGAGATAAGAAATATTAATGTTCAACCTTATTTCTAAGAGAATCTCTAGTTTGTGTTCCTCTATCTAGGTCTTATAAAACTGCATCTAAGGGGTGATACTTATGAGTTCTATCAGCTCTAGATAAATATAGACTAGTTAATTTTAGTCCTATAGGTTCAGGTTCAGGAAGTTATGGAAATTATTCAAAACTGGATGATTTTTCAGGTTGTTTAACAATAGAGTCTAAAGGTTTATAATTTATGTTCAGAGAAGACAAATAATCCTCAAGGTTTTTTAGGGAGGTAAAAGGTTCATGTGGATTGGTCTCATAAAATTTTACATGAAATCATTCTTCCATAGTTTTGGATCTCTTATTAAAAACTCTATAGGATTTGCTAGAGATTGAATAACCAAGGAAAATTCCTTCATCACTTTTGGAGGATTTTTTTTCCAAATTATCCTTAGTGTTAATAATAAAGACTTTGTAACCAAAAAATCTTAAGTAATTAACCTTATGATTTCTATTATTCCATAGTTAATAAGGAGTCTTCTTAAGGATAAGTCTAATTAAGACTCTATTGATAATATAGCAGGTTTTATTAACATATTTTCCCCAAAAATAGACAGGTAGGTCATATTCATTCAAAATGGTTCGAGTAATATATTATAAAGTTCTATTTATCCTCTCAATAACTCCATTATACTGAGGGGTACTAGGATCAGAGAAGTTACGAGTGTATCCATTTTGTGAGAAAAAATATTCAAAATCTTGATTTTCAAACTCCCGGCCATGGTAACTTCTTAAGGTATTAATTCTAAGTCCAATAAGATTTTCTACAGAATTATCATACTTGGTAAAGTAAGAGAAAACTTCACTTTTGTGAGCTATAAATTATACCCAAGTATACCTAGAGAAATAATATACTAGAAAATAGACATATTTCTTCCCATTTAAACTAGAAAATCTAGAAGTTCTAAAAAAATCCATATGAACCAACTCGATAGGTTGAGAAGTTGACACTTCTTTCTTTAATTTAAAAGAAACTTTGTATTGTTTCCCTTTCTAATAGAGTTTACAGACTTTAACATTTGGGAACTCAAGTTTAGGTATATCCCTAAATAACCCTTTCTTAGTCATCTTACTAAGTGTGTGAATGTTGCAATGGTATAGTATTCTATGCCAAAGCCAAGATTATTTGTAAAAGTCACTTAATCATGAAACATTTTAAGAAAATAAATAATTTAAATCAACTTCATAAACATTATCATTTCTCAAAGCAATAAAAACCAAGGTATTTTTAGAATCATAAACATTTAATGCATCATTATCAAACTTAAAATAAAAACCATCATCACATAACTGATAAATACTAAGTAGATTATATTTTAAACCATCAAAAAATAATACTTTAGAAATTAAAAATGAATTTTTGTTATTGATTTGGCCAAGGCCAATGATTTTTACTTTTGCATTTCCACCAAAGGTGACATGAACACCATCAAAATTAATAAGGATATTGAAGCATGAATAATATCCTATCATATTTCTTGAATAACTACTGTCCAAGTACTATAAACTTCTACATGAGTTCTTCAAACAGTTTTCCTATAAAACAAAATTTATGCAGGGAATGACTTTGGTGCCCAGTTCTGTTTGTGTCCAGATATGTTAGTAATCAAAGATTTGGGAACCCAAAATTTCTTGATGGGTTTATAGTAGATATATTGGAGTATTTTTTGAAATCAATAATTTATTAGGTCCTTTATAAAAATAAATTTCAGAATAAATTTCCAGTTTGGAATTAGAAATAAAAGTAAATTTTGTTACTCTCCTCTGTCCTGATTAGAATCCTATTCCAATAACATAATTAGGTGCAACTTGATTACCTAAAATCCAAGTAATATTTTATCTACTATTTGCAAATTTTTCTAGGTACTTTTTTAACTATTCATTTGAAAGTTTTAGTTTAATATTTTCTTTGATAAGTTGAACATTTTTCTCTTTTTCAACACACAGTTTATATTTACTATTTACAGTTAGAGCATGTTGTCTTTTGAGAACTTTGTATTTATCCTTAAGCTCATTAAAGGTTTCTTCCATTATTATACAATATTAAAAAATATCTTCTTGAGACATATCATCATAATTATTTAAATTTTCATAAATATCATCATTATGCACAGATAAAATACTAGAGACAGTAGGTACCTCATTTACTTTTGTTATAAAGTACATATTTTCTTGATCAGTCTTTTCCTCATGTGATGAATTGGAATCATTGGAGCTATCTTCAAAATAACTCAAGGTAGTTTTCATTACTTTATTATAACTTATGTCCCTATCATCATATTTTTTTATACTTCAGCTTTAGACATTCTAATTTTATATGGCCTTTAATTTTACATTCATAGCATAAAAATTCTTTTGGACCATCATCCATTTTTTATTCTTTATTCCAGATTAATCTAGAATCATATTTCCCTTTTTTATTTTGGATTCTTGAAAAATATATTTTTCCTATAAAAATTATTAAATCTTCTGGCTAGGTGAGCCATATCCTCATCATTTTCTGGTGAATATTCACTATTACTTGAATTAGAAACTTAAACTTTTTTCTTTTCTTTCTCATTTTCCTCCTGTTTAGATGCAGTAGTTTTGATGGATACTGATATTATTTTAGGCTCTTTATATTCTTCTTATTTTACCGTTATCTCTTCCTCATACATCATAATCTTACCAATCAACTCCTTAACTGGAAGCTTGATAATATCATAAGACACTTTGATGGATATAGATGTGCCTCTCCATCTTTCAAGTAGATATCTTAATAGTCGCATCATATGATCCTTCGAAGAAATAGGTTTTCTAAGCAAGCTCATTATGTAGAAAATTTCATTTAACATGAGATACATGTCAGAAATAAGTTCATTAGGCTTCATTTTAAAGTTATCATATTTAGTAGTATAAGTGTTAAGCCTTATATCCTTAAAATTGGAAGTTCCATCATGTGATACAATCAAAGTATCCCAAATTTCATAAGTAGTTTTTCATGTAGAAATTCTGTTAAAATCTTCATCTCCTAGTGCACAATAAAGGGAATTCATAGATTTACAATTGTCATTGTAAGCTAAATTTTTAGCACCATCCCAGTCTTTCCTAGTAGTATCAGGAATAATATATTAATCTTCAATAGCATACCAAATTTAAAAACCCATGCTTTCTATGTGCATTCTCATTTTAATTTTCCATTGAGCATAGTTTTTATCATTAAATAAAGGAGGTATGTTTGTAGCTGAACCTTCTTGGTCTATAATCCCTTTAAAGAACTAAATTTAGAAATAATATAAATTCAAGATCTTTAAAACTTAACTAAAATCACAATTAAAAATATTTGAAAACTTTAATAACAAAGAAAGAAAGCCTTTGATACCAAATGTTGGTCAAAGTGAGATCTCAAGAGGGAGGGTTAATTGAGTACCCAATAAAAATTTCTGTACATAATGGATTAATTTGAAATCACATAATTAATTTAAAATGAACTAGTTGATCAATATAGAAGATCATTATAAGTTATAATATTTCAAAATGTTTCTTAAAGATTTATTAGTTCTCGGGTAAGTAATATACAATATTACTTACTCCTTTGAAATCAATTTACTTAATTAAAATATTATAAAAACACTAATAAAGATTAAGTATCAAAGTATTAGTTTTTTGTTTGGTTAAAACAGTTTTAGTTGTAAAAGTGGAAATAATGTAAACAAAAACACACAACGGAAATTTGAAACAAGAGGTTTAGTCTCAAGTTGAGGCTTATTCCTCTCTACTTGGTGATCACCCACCACCAAGTAGTTTATATAAAATAAACAAGTTTATCCACAACTTGGATTGGGTTTTACAATAGTTTAAAAAATTTCTAGGCCACACACAACCTCTTCCACTATTATCTATGAGAGTATGAACAAACAAGTCACACAGGGACATCTACTACAGTTATACATGGGAGTACAGGTGTAAGAAGAGTAAATAGAATATATCAAGTATCTTCAAGTTCAGCATATGAGATAGTGTGCATGTGATAAAATAGAGTATGTACACACATTGCTCAATATATAATAATAAATAAACATAACTGAGTAAACTAAAATTATAGGTATATAAATTCTTAGTCTATTGTAGTGCAACTCGTGACTCCTTGATTTGATTGATAGTAAAGCTTGAGTTAGGTTATATTCAAATATTCAGAATAACAGAGTGTTGTAGACTCTTGTTCTTGACTGGAGGAAATCAATAGATGTGTTTGAGTTTTTGGATTCCTCAGTTGAGTGATTATAGGATGTAACCGTTCATCTCTCTTTAGCTCCATGTGTGTGCGTCCCTTTCTCATTTTTTATTCGCAATTCACACATACACATATCACCACACCTTTTCATGAGGAGGTATGCTTATCTTTTATTAGTTTTAGTAGTAGTAAGAATATCCACATGCATTGGGATATTCTTCTTCCTCGTACAACACATCTTACAACCTTTTCAATGCGTTCTGTTGATCATTTAAGAGATAATCATTAAAATAGGAATTGACATTAACTTTAATAATATATTCATTAGTAATAATTAAAAATATAAGTTAAGAAAATAGTGGTGGTGTCTCATTTTAGTGGTGTATCAAGATGATTATATCTCATATTGATGGTATGAAATTGGCGGTGTCTTATACTTAGCCAAAATTTCATGTTTGGATGGAAGTGTATCGTCTGACGGTAGGTCAGTCTAGCAGTGTCTCGTCTGATTGTAGGTCAGTCTGGCAGTGTCTCACACTTTTCCAAATTTACATCCTGGCGACATAGAATCCTAATGGTGAGATATATTAGAGGTGTCTCAAACTTAGTGAGATTTTCATGCTGATAGTGAGTCATAAACAATAGTGACTCATATGTAACAATGTCAGTCTCAACGGTGTTTCAACTTGGCAGTGAGTCAATCTTGATAGTGACTCATCCTTAACGATATCTCAACTTAAACAATGACATATTATTGGGAAATTTTATCACCTGTATCAGATTATAGAATAATTATAGAAAATATAAAATTCATTAATATCATTATAATCATGATTTTTTTATCATTAAAACAAGGAGGTAAAGAATGGATGTATGGAGAACGTGGTATAATTATAGGGAAAACTATTTTTGTGGATATGGTCAACTGTAGGTACCCATACCATAGTGTTCCAGACCATTACAAAGTGAGAGTTTTGGAAATGAAGGTTGCATCATAGTGAAGGTGACCAAATCATAGTATATGAAAAAATGGGAATGATACACCATATAACTTTAGACTACATCACAACCTGATAGTTTCATCCAGCTGGAAAGTTTTGGCTAGAAACTAAGATAAAGAGTTATTTCTTGGATCTAAAAGTGTCTAAATTCAGATTTATGACACATAATATTCCAAATAATTATATTCTACACTTGAAAGAATCCTATAAACAAGTTATTCAACACTAACCATTAGATTGAAATGAAAAGAGAAAAGAGGTTGTAAAAGGAGATAGAACCTTTATATGATATCTTAAGTCTTTATATGGAAGATTGAGAGAAAAGAAGGAGGAATTTATAAGAGAATCATATCACTAGAACACTATTAGAGGGTGAAGAAAGGACACACCATGTTAATAATATTATCCAAATCTTAATCTTGTGAAAAAGATCAAGTAAGTTAAATAGATAATAGTGAGTTTATCTCTTAATTGATAGGTATTTATATTTCTCATATTGTTTTAAAAATGAGTTAAGAGGCTTATTGAGATATATCTATTTTCTAAATCAAATGAATTAGTGTTCTCTATTGTTTTTGTTGCATTGAAACATCATCTATTGCATTCTCCTTGGACTAGTCTGGTTAAGGTGAACCAAGTAAAATTCTCTATATGAAATTTATTGATTTCATCACTTTTTTAGAGAAAGTAAGAGAGGTAAAAGAAGTGTTCCTTATAATGAGAGAACAAGATCATGATCAAGGGATTCAAGGGTTAAAATCTATGCTACCCTGATTCAACCCCCTCTTAGGGTAACTCCCTTTATTAGAGAGAAACAAGTGGTATTAAAGGGTAGGTTTTTTGGGGCGATTTTCTCTCTCAAAGATCATAGAAATTGTAATGGTGGTGAATCACAACGACATTATAATATTTGAAGGTAACAATTTATAATTATGAAAGAATATGACATGACACTACTTCATATCTTTTAGAATGAAAGTAAAAACAAAATCTATTCATGAATTCATAGAGAAAATAGAAACTGGATCCAAATCAGAAAGTGGCGACAAAGATCTGGATGAAAATGAAAAGGAAATTAATAAATTATGGGGAGATTTGGACAACCATATCTCAACAAAGGTAATGTCCTGAAATTTTTTTTATTCTATATGGGAAAAAATATTTAACATTCATGAAGGTGATTCCAAAGTTCAATATGTAAATATACAAGTGCCATGGAATAAATATAAAGACCAAAGGATGAGTCCGACTAAAACGTTGATACAATTTTTGATCATAAAAATTCTCTTTTTGAAGACATGCATGGTTTTGGAGAAGATATTGATGATACCAAGATCATGAAATAAATCTTGAGGATAATACCCCCATAGTCTAATTCTAAAGTGTTCGTACTTGAAGACAAATATCCAAAGGATGTATCATTAGAAAACCTTTATAGCACAACCATCACATATGAAATGAGAAATGATTATAATGAGTCTAGAGAAAAGAATAAATCACAAGAAGTTTCTTTTAAGATAATAGATACTTTCTATATTAAGGTAGATTCATATGAATATGAGTTTAATAGTGTGATATCCTTTCTTTCTTCTAACATTAAGATGGGAAAAGGAGAATTAAAAGGAAATCTTCCACTTGCTTGCTTCCAATGTGGAAGGGTAGGTATTCTCAATACTAAGTGATTTAAAAACCTTCAAGATGATTATGCTGAGGAATCCATGAATTCTTTTTAAAGATGATAAATGTAGGATAAAACCATAGTGAAAATTCTTCAAGAAGAAAAATATATTATCATATCCATCCAAATATAAATTTTTATTAAGCCACTTTAAGGGAAAGTGGGAAACCATAGTTTGAAAAAAAAGTACCATTACGTGATGAAAGAGCTCACAAAATTATTAAACACAAGACTAAGATTATTTGAGTCAGATAATATATATAATTCCCAGTGTCCTTGATAAGTTCTTCGAGGTTAGAAACCATTATATCCATTGTCTGGATGAATTCCTCCAGGGTGATTTTGCCTTGTTTGAAGCCCCAGGTGATGATTTGGTCTTGCTTGTCTATCCATGCCTCTAGCTCCTCAGTGTCCTCAACCTACAACCTTCTTTCATAAATCCTTAAAATATCCCCATTTGAAGTGTTGGGCTGAAGGACTGTTTCAGTCATTTCTTCCTTGGAGCGGAATATGAGCCTTAAACACTCCAAGAAAGCAAATGTAGTTACTCATGAATCAAAGATATACATGAAACAATAGGAGGAATATAAGTCAAAATTAAAAGTTGAGATTGAAAAACTTAAATTTTGAATTTATAGAAACCTAGGAAAGGTGTTGAGTTAGAAGTATTACTTATTAATTTTATATTCCTTTAGTTTTTTAAATCACAAACACTTTCTTAAATACTATGTTTACTAATGTTTTATGTACCAATTATTTTAGTTTGGTTTTGTAGAAAACATAATTTTTTTACCATACTTAGAAATAGTTCTTATGTATTATGAATGTAAACTTATCATTCTTCAATAAAATCCACTAGACTAAGTATGCATTTGATTAATTAGGTAAACCTTTTTTTTGATCAATGGTTATACTTTTTTCTTGTCTATTGTACTACAAAAATTCATGACCATCAGACAAACACCAATACCAATACATCCAACTGATCCTTATAAGGTTTATCATATTAAAAAACAATAGGGAAGTCCATTGGACTATCCTAAGTTTATAATTGGAATATGTATACCTGTTTCTATCATAAGGAATACTTATTAGCACTATAATGGTTCTAAGCAAAATTGACACCGGATATTAAGTTACATATGTGATTTCAAGCACCAACTGTCTGAGGCCATTACAATAAACTTATAAATATGACCATTGGAGATTTAAATATAAATAGCAGGTAATTTGAATAGTTTAGAGATGATACATTTTTCAACTCAAGTCTTATAAGTATTGATTAGCATGAATTTATATTTCTGAGTATTTTTAATTCTTTAGAGAGTTGTCATTATAAGGAATCCTTGCTAGGTTTATTTCCTTTATAACCTTTATTTTTTATTCTACATCCGATCACTGTAAAGATCAAGGGATTATGAGGATAGGAATATGGTGAATGTGATCCATCATATTTAGGGATTCCAGGGTTAGGAAGACAAATTCCAATCATTATATCGGGAGATTCTGGGGATAAGAAGAATTTTTTTTTATTATCATCATATCTAGGGATTTCTTAGTAAGGAAAGACAAACTTTAAAGTAAGTATAAAACTATAGATATCTTTATTCAGGGTTGCTGACTACCTTTACTCTTAAGGTTAAAAGATAGATTTATTTTAATATAGCTTGTAAGTCATTATTACTTTTACTAGATATTATATTGCTTGTTTTTACAAGTCATTTTTACACTATGCATATTATGATAGAAAGTTGTTTTATAAATATTTCTTATCATTTGTTTTATTGGTGTTTCTGCAATAATGATTAACACATAGTATGATCATCGAACGATCTATGAGTCTGATTTTTTTACTTAAATAGGTATTGTTTTTTGTTTTATTTAAAATTTTTAAACTATTATTCACACCCCTCTTGTAATAGTAACCATCTTAGTTACTCTTTCAATCCAAAAATTTGTATCAGAGTAGGTTATAATACTATAGCTTGTTGATTTTTTACTTTATTTATCAACTGAAAGTTTTATAAATTGCTTGTTTATAATTTTTTTACACTGACTTGTATTTAGATAAAATAGTTTCTTTTTTTGATAATATGGAAAGTATGATTATTGGATCTCTTGATAATATAAATCCTAGTAGATAACCAATTTTTTGATGGAAATGACTATGAGTATTGGAGATATAGAATGGAAAATTTTATGATTAACACCAAAGATAATAATTTCTTAATGCTTACTAGGAAATACAATATCCCTGATAAGGAAGTTTCTTATTTTACTAATGTTGAGAAGTTAAAATATCAGTTGAACTACAAAGATAGAAATTCATTATTTTTTTCTATGATGAGGAATATTTATAGTCAGATATAATCTTATGATGTTTCCAATAGTATTTAGAGTAATTTGGAAGCAACACATTTTGGTACATCCAAATTCATTGAAACAAGAAGAACTATGCTTAGAACTGATTAACAAGCCTTTTATTTTCTACATGTAGAGACAATTTACAAGATGCACCAAAGGTTCATGACTATTATAAATAATTTACAGTCTCTTGGTGAAAAATTTTATAAAGATGATATTTTGGTTGAAAGGATTATTGATATAATTCACAATGAGTGGGAATCTAAAAGAATCATTATGGATGATACAAGAAATATTAAAAATATAAATCTTGATGATATTATTGAAACCCTTATGAAATATGAAGGTATATTAAATAGAGATACTAAAAAGGATAAAAATAAAAATGATAGAGTTTCTTTTTCTATAACTTCTACTATTTTTACTAAAGTCTAGTCATCAAAGAAAGTAGTAAATTATTAAATAAAGAGTAATTTTTTTCTTTAATATGATTCTAGTTCATCACCACCTTAGTATAATGAGTTATAAAATATTTATCCAACAAAGAAAAATATAGTTGGGAAAAGAGATTTCTAATATATATATGAAAATAATCATAAGGATAAAAGTGATAAGAAATATTCTGAGGTTATTTTCTATGAATATAAGAAGGAATAACACATCCGACTTGATTTTCCTAATTTAAAAAGGAAATCTAGAAAGGAAAAAAATTCAAATAGGATTTCCAAAAATCATTATAAGTCAAAAGGAAAAAAAATTCTAAAAATATTTTGACACTAGGAGTGATAATGGTGGACATTATTCTGACAATTCTACTGATAATGAAAGTTCTAGACAAAGGAACGTTGGCATATTTTCAAAAATACCTATGGTAAATCAATGTCTTATGGAAAAGGTACACACCATTTAATCCCTTACTAATATGTATTTAAATGAAAATTATACTAATGAGAAAAATTATACATCTTCTAATGAATAATCTTCCTCATCTAATGGGGATAATACTCTACCTAGTTATGAAGAGGTTTCTAGGTTTTCAAAACTTTAAGTAAATAAAAAATTCAAGGTTTGTAAAAAACTCGATAATGCGAAAGAAAAAATATCTAAGGTGGATTCAAGAACTACTCTTATAACTAATGAAATATCATACATTTATAAGGATCTTGGTAAAACAAATTTTAAAAAATATACTATTTTAAAAGATATTGAGAAATTTATTTCTAATAAAAATAATTTACAAAATAATTTTGAGAAACATAGTTATAATACTATTACCAATGAGGACAAAAACTTAGTTGTAAAACTAAAGTACGAAATATCAAGTTTGAAGAAACTGCTATCCATGTTTACCTATGGGAAGGAAAAATTTGATAAGATGTACAAACACATTAGACCTCAAACTAAAATTTTGGTAATGGGTTATACAAATCAAAAAATTATTTTTATTGAAAAATACTTTATTCCTAAAAGTGATTCATTTTGAAAAAAGTGAAAAAGTTGTGGATATTCGAAGAAAAATTGTTATTTGAAAACAGAGTTCAATCTTTAAGATTTCATAAATATTATTTTTCTAAGGAATTGATATTTTCTCAACAAAGTAAGGTTAAAAAAATGTGTTCACCTAAAATACTATTTTCTAATAATACTAGACCTAAGAAGGTTTGGGTTCTGAAAAACTAATTCTTTTATTTTTAGGAAAATAAATAAAGTAAAAAAAATAAAAATATTTGATACATGGATAATGGTTGTTCCATACACATGATTGGAAAAAAATATTTCTGTAAGAAGATTATCAAGATGAAATGTGTAAAAGTAACCTTTAGAGATAATGAAAAATGAGAAATCATTGGTATATGTAATATTGTACTTCTTGGAAAATATTTAATTTCAAATGTTTTATTTGTTGTAAGACTTAATCACAACTTTATAAGCACAATTCAATTATGTAATGAAGGTTATATTTTGAACTTTAGAAATGATAAATGTATAATACATAGTTCCAAGGATGAATTTATTATTTTTACCAATCAGAATGGGAATTTTTACACACTAAACTTAGAAGGACTTAATATCCAAGACTTACCTTACCTTAGTGCAATGGAAGATCAATCTTGGTTATTACATAGAAGGTTATGATATTGTAACCTTATAAAATTATCTAAGTTGGCTAATAAAGTAATAGTGAATGGTCTAACCGAACTTAGGTTAGATACTTTAAAAGTTTGCGACACTTATCAATATAGAAAGCAACATAAGTCAAGTTTTAAATATATTAGTGAAGTATCAACTTATGATGATTTATAGTTAGTGCACATGGACTTATTTGGTCCTACAAAAACTGGAATTATTGGTGGAAAATACTATATAGATGTCTTAGTTTATGATTACACTAGATACACTTGAGTCTATTTTCTAATAATAAAATATGAAGCCTTTTTTTATTTTAAAAATTTTGTATCCAGAGTTAAAAATGAGAAAAATCTTTCCTTGATAACTATTTGTAGTGATCATGGTGTAGAATTAAAAAATTTTGATTTAAAAACTTTTTGTAGTATGAAAGGTATTGAACATAACTTTTCATCACCCATAATCCCATAGAGAAATGGTGTAGTTGAAATAATAAATATAGTTCTTCAAGATATTACTAGAACCATGTTGAGTAAATACTCAGTTACTAAACATTTTTGGGTTGAAGTGGTTAGTACTTCCTATTATACTATAAATCGAGTTTTAATTAGCCCTTTTCTTAATAATTTTTTTATGAGTTATATACATGAAGAAAACAAAAATTTTCTTACTTCAAAGTTTTTGGTTTCAAAGTATTCATTCTGAATAATAAAAATAACTTACATAAATTTTCACCAAAATATGATGAAGGAATATTTTTAGGTTATTTTAAAACTATTAAGGCTTATATAGTATCTAATAAAAATTACTATACTATTGAGGAAACAATGCATGTTAAGTTTGATGAAACCAATCCATTTGTTTTCAAACAACTCCAACCAACATATTCAGATGTTATTTCTAAAACTAATTTTCAACCTTTGTTATAAAGTTCTTCTCATAAGGAAATAACTCAAGAATATTCTTCTGAAGTTATTCCTCAGGAATATTTTCAACCTATCATTGAAACAAAAACTTTTGAAAACCCAAGAAACCAGATATTTATTAGGAATAATCTTAATGAAAGTATCATTTGTGATATAGATCAACCGGTTAGGACTAGAAGTTCTTTGATAAATGAAATTGAACATCTAGCATTTTTATCCCAATTTGAAACTAAGAATCCGGACGAGGATATAGGTGATGAGGATTGTATAAAATAAATTGATAAATCACAATTTTGTTGAATATTTTATTGATAATAAATGAAAAAATGTCCTAAAATTGTGTTAAATATTTTTATTTATAAAATATTTGGGATTAGATCATTTATTTGAAAATTTGATGAAAATTCCAATTTTACCATTTAAAAATTCACTGTAGTATTCTGAACATAAAAAATTTTATTTTAATTATTTGAACTTAATATTTTTTAAATATATTAATAACTTAATTGGATACAACTTTTATTTAGGACATATGAGATAAATAATGCATTTGTTTAGAGAAAATGGGCCATGAAGTCAAAGTTGGGATGGACTCTCCAGATTGGACATCAGTTCTATATTTGGGCCATAACTTCAACATAAATGATTGGATTGGGACCAAATTTGGAGAGGATATAAAGAAATATTTTCCATAAATAATCCTTCTAGAAGGACAACTGGTTCATGAGTTTTGAATGTCAAATAGGCAGTGAAACTCGGAATAAAACATTTTTCTGAATTTTCCCATTCACACTTGAAACCACTTGAAACCTATCCTCCCCTCCACTCTATAAATTGATTTTTTTCTCATTTTGATGTGTTTTAACATGAATTAGAAGATTGATATAATAGTATAAGTGGTTATATACTATTTCAATTCAAAATTGGAGGAGGGAAGCTACCAAGCTAGGATCTCCTCCAAAATGATCTTCTTTTCCTCTTCTTTGTTGTAATGATCTTATACTTTAAATAAACTATTAGTTTATCTTACATTTATTATATTATTTTGAATTTTATTATTCTATTAATATTCCTATTTGGGATGTAAATCAAAGAGTAGAAATGATATTGGGTTATAACCTTTCTAAATCTTTGCAAATGCAATTCAATTCTATGATGACTACACCGCCCATGGAAGAGTAGTTTTCTTAGTAATCGATCAACCTCTTACCTTCTTCATTTATTTATTTTGAATCATTAACCTACTTTAATTAAAAAAATATGATCCATTAATTGAGTTTTAAAATTATAATAAACTAAGCAATAAATTGGACAATTTACACAAAATACGCGAGGTCGAGATTTGTGTAAATTGTGAGAACGCAAACTTAATCGGTAAAACCAAACCACACGGGAAAATTTTAGAGTTAAAATATAATACCTAAAATAAATTAATAATTATTTACTGAATGGATTTATTTCCTAATTTACCACTTACCATAAGCTAGTCTTATAATTACAATCAAAGTAGGGTGCTGTGATTACATGTTCTGAAGCTAGCCTAGGGTTTAACTCTTTCCAACTTTGTGGTAATGTTAATTATCGCAGGGTATGAAGATTAAAAAATTAGGGTATCAAAATTAAGTGTATTTTAGTTTAAATAGTAATGATCAATAAGTAAGTTAAGAGGTATATTTAGATCGATTATACCTTTTAAAATATTTTCTAAAAAAAACATCATCTCGTTGCATTTTCTTAATCTCAATTCAAAAACAAAAAGAACAAAAAAAATGAAATATTCTTCCAACATACTTCATCTATCTTTATAAATGGTAAAAAAATGACCATACCTTTTAATTAGTGTGTTTATTCTATTTTATTTTTTTATAGTACCTTTAATAAGTTGTTTTAATTTACTTCCTCCTTTGAGAGATGACCTTGGTCATCCACTCTACTGCACCCAAGAACCCAAAAATCACACTTCATTTGAGAGAACCCATGATAGTGACTTTCATAAATGTTATATAAAATAAATGAGTTTGAAAGGAATCGAGTCTGGACTTTATTTGAACGACCTAAAGAAACTTTTATAATTAGAGTAAAATGGGGTTTTTATAAAAAATGTGATGAAAATGGAATAATATTTAGAAATAAATATGGAATTATTGATAAGGGATATAAAAAAAGAGGTAATAGACTACTAAGAAACCTATGCACCTATAACTAGACTTGAAGTTATCAAAATACTTCTATCCTTTACAAAAATATTTAATTTCAAACTATTTCAAATGGATGTGAAGCATGATTTTATTAATGGATATGTTTAGGAGGAAGTTTATGTAGAACAACCCCCTAGTCTTGAAAATAAAAAACATCTAGAACATGTTTTTAAACTTACCAAGGCAATTTATGGACTCAAACAAGCTCCTAGAGCTTGGTATGGTAGGTAAACTAGATTTTTGTTTCAAAAACAATTTTATTAAGGGAGCTATAGATCCAACTATTTTTATAAAATAAGTAAATAAAAACATTATAATGTTAAAAATATATGTTGATGACATTATATTTGGTTAAACTCAAAAATATTTAACAGATTACTTTGCAAATATTGTAAAGTCTGAGTTTGAAATGATTATGATGGGTGAGTTAATATATTTTATTAGTTTTTAAATATCACAAAAACCAGAATGTACTTTTGTATCACAACATAAGTATATAAAATATTTACTTAAGAAATTCGGGTACAACAACACTAGAATTATTATCACTCCCATTGGTACCTTTAATACTTTAGATATTGATGAGGCTGATAAATTAGTTGATTAGAAAAATTTTCGGGGTGTGATTGGAAGAAAACTATACTTAAAAAATAGTCATCCAAATTTAATGTTTTTATTATTATTATGTGCTAGATATAAAGCCAATCCAAAATAATCCCATCTTAAATCTAAAAAACAAAATTTTCATTATCTTAAGGTAACTATGGATTTAGAGTTATTCTATTATTCTGGAAATATTTTTGAACTTAAAAGTTTTTTGGATGCTGACTTTGGTGGATGTCGAATGGATAGAAAAAGTAAATACAAAACTTGTAATTTCTTAGGTGACACTTTAGTTTCTTGGTCATGTAATAAACAACACTCAGTATAACTTTCCACTACTGAAGTGAAATATGTGGCAATTAGAAGTTGTTGTGCTCAAGTGTTGTGGACGAAACACACACTCACAGACTATGACATGAGTTTTAATAAAAATCAAATACTTTGTGACAACACAAGTTCTATTGCATTAAGTAAAAACCCATAACATCACTCATATGATAAACACATAGATATATGACACTATTTCCTTTGGGATCACACACTTAACGGATATATAATTTTACAATTCATCAAAACACAAGAAAAAATTGCTGATATTTTTACTAAACCCCTTAGTTTGATAGATTTGAATATATTAAATAGAATAAAGTAATGATAAATGTTAAATGATTATTCATATATACTTCTTTTTTACTAATCTCTTTATAGTAATGGACTCCTTCTCATAGGTGTAGTTCATATGTTTATGTTTTTATAAAAACTATTTTTTCTGATTTTTTTAAATTTTCTAAAAAAGTTTTTATTGTGATGAATTTTTTGGACTTAATCTATTTTATAAAAATTTTTAGAGATAGAATTCTAAAATTGATTCCCAAACTTAGAAATTTTTATAAAATTTATAGACTAAAAAATTTGATAAAAACCTTTCCAGATAATATTTTTCATTTTAAAACTATCATAATTAGTTTTCATAAAACTTTTATACTAATAAGTTTTCACAATAAAACTATCGTAATGAGCTTCATTTAAAAAAACTAGAAGAAAAGGTTACTTCATGACGATGAAAACTTTCTATGCTTTTAAGTCTTTACACTTATCCTTATTTCAATTTATAATTGATGTTGATTACTTACTATTTTAGATTCAATACTTTGCTATGTTTTTCAAACATAAAAGTTTTCAAATAAGACTATTACTTAATCAAAAAAAGTTTTTCTAAAACCTCAAGAGTTAAAATTTAAACTTAATTATTTCCTTGGTTAAATCACCACCATTTGACCCGGAAGGGTTTAATCTAAACCACTTATTTTATTTTAGAAGATGAACCGAAATCTCTCTGTGCTTATATAAGGGTGGTATACCCCCTGTACTACATCAATTCTCCAAAAATTTATTCCCAAACTCTTGAATCTATTAAATCCATCAGTCCAATTGTTTTAGTATTTTTCCAATTAACCAAAAGCAGCTTTAGTACAATGGAAGCAAAGGAAGATTATGAGAAAATGGAAGTTTTTATGTAAATCTTGGAAGAAATAATGTAACACCCCAAGGTTTTGAAAATAAATATTGAATGCATGAAACACTGAGTCTCTAAAAAACACCACTTTTTTATAACCTAGCCAGTAAACATCATTTTTCCACCTCTGTGATTTGAATTTTGAAAAACTGACATACACGGTTGTGTTCAGTAAGATATTTAGAGTCCAATAAGACAAACTTAGTTTTTGGTGAATAGTAGCATACCCTTATGAATAGTAATATGAATAGTAATATGACCCTTATGAATATTAAATAATAATAATATTTTATTTTCTTAAGGTTATAATATAATGGAATCTTGATTAATTTTTCAATGTGATATAAAATGAATTATAGTTTTAAAATTGTTATTTTTCGAATAAAATATGATTTTATTTAAAAATTAAATTATTAATATTTAGAAAATTATTTTCAAAAAATGGAGTTCATTTTTGAATTCTACACATCAAAAAATGTTTAGGGTGATTTTTTGGGATTTTTCTAAAATAATCGAATTTTTAATGAATAGTGAAATACGATAATTTACCGTATATATACATTATCTGTTAAATTCACTATTCCTAGAATCATGGATGATGTAAGAACACTTATTTCGAACTTACATGCACTTATTACTATTAGGGGTCACATGAATCAACACTATTGGTTGTCTTGAGGGAAATAATAAAATAATAAATAAAATATTCAAAATTCACTCCTCTCCTCCACTATAAAACCACCCCTCACTCCCTCTTCTCTTCATTTCTATAAAGTACTGTGTCTTATCTAATTTCTTCCAAATAACCTTACTTAGTCACTCCCCACGTCCAGGATCTCTTGGAATTTTCAAAAAACCAAAACCCCATCCCTTAAGGAGGTTCTCAAGGAGGTTATTTCAATAGGTAAAGCATCTTTCTTTTTCATTTAGTTTCAATTCAGTTTATCTTCTTTTCTTATTCTATACTAACCTCCTCTGTCCAATTGGTAATTATAACTCTAGTATCATCTATATACTATAATTATACCATGTTAATGTAATAACCATTATCAATATTTTTACTCTCTCTCTCTCTTATAAAGAAATCATCATCCGTGAGGTTCCAATTTACAACCTTTGTGGACGACAAAGTTTCGTTATTAAATTTACCCTTAATTACTAGTCATTAAACCATTTTTATGGTTGAACCAGACTATAATATATGTATTATAACCTACTTAATATTTAGGAACCAATATATGTACATAGTATTAATTTATATGACAAAACTAGTTCATAATAATCCAAATACCACCAAATAATCTAAGTGATTGTCATTAATATTTCATCCAATGATTCATCCTCATTTAATGTAACCAAATGGTATAATTAACCATTAACACCTATGGATGTTCATAAATAATGTGTAAATTTAATTCTGGAGATTTACATTCATTCCACATGAACTCCATTACTTAAAAACAAGTGAACCGATTATAAAAACCAAGGAAACAAACACTCTGGAATGAAAGAATTCAATCTTATAACTTATAAATAAGGAAATAATGAATTTAAGAAAATTATTATAAACTAAATACATGTATAATAGGTTCTTAATTAATTTATTAATAAGTCTAATTTTATATTCCAGGACCTTAAGTTCAAGAGTGGAACACATTCAGACTTAAGGTAAGGGTTTTCACCCGAACCTCCATTTTCATTCAGGTTACTTTTATTATATACATACCTCAATTAAATTATTATTCATTCATTTTTAATCCTCATAATTTCTGTGTGAATGATCTATATATATGTTCCAACCATAATCATACCTTCATTTATGGGGAGTTATATATTTTAAAAGGATCTTTCAAAAATTATTCCTAAAATACAATCCCGATTCAAGTGAATTTCTCAAATTCTTACCTATTTTCATGGGAACTATATAATCTATTTTTATCAACCAATATTTTCCTAAAATAAATAATTTTATTATGAAAATACTATCTTACTTCACTTCTGGATTTATACAAATATTTTTCCAAAAGAACTCTTCTTTTCAAAGTAAAGGAGTTTTTATCTCAAGAATTACTCATTTGTTTTATAACAGTGTTTTCATCTATCTCAACACTATTGTTGATTCTTATATATTGTTGGGAATAATATATTATGATATCATACTCCATATTTAATTTAATTAATTATTATTAGTTTGAATACATATTTTCTATCCTAAAACCATTCACCAAATTTACTCTGAATGGTTAGTGTTTAAGCTTAATGTTCGGGGAAAGTTATTTATGTTTCATATGTTAGTTTCAATATGAAGGTATATGTTTTTTATGTTTATCCCTATTCATATGAGGAATTAATTAGACTTATTATGTGATTGGTGGGTCCCTCTATGGCCCCTCGATGCATCAGTAGCTCTCATGATACAAATAGATATGGACTTGACCAAGGCCTTGCCCATTTTGAGATATGGTTTTGGATGAGGCCTTAATAATTTTTAGACGTCTTGGTAGAGGCCTTTAGGGTATGTTTCAGAATATCTGGTATATGAAATTTCCTCATTATAAAGCTATTAATTGAAAATTTATGTGGTTATTTGACTAGTAGAATACCCATGATTATGTTTTTTATATCATTATTTACTCAGATCATATTCCCACCATAATGTGTTCAAGTTTATTATTTGTAGAGGCATGTGTTTTCAATTATTCACCATGCCTAATGTTTAAGTTTATGATATCTTCCACTGTATTGTTTACCCTTACTAAGTATTTGATCTCACCCCTTCTTATATTTCATTTTTCCTAGGACAAGAATAGGTATATTATGAATGACTTGCAGAAATAATCTTGGAGTGGTGGATGCTCCCAATGGAACTTATATGTTGTTTTTCATTCCATGTTGTAATGTTGAACTTATATATGTATCTTGTTTCCAAATCTACTAAACTATTCATTCCTTCGAGATACTAATTTATTGTAATCATGCCAATGTAATATAATAAGGCATTGGCTCTAGGTAACTGGGGTCGGGTCTTTACAGTTGGTATCAGAAGAAGTTTAGTAGGAAACTTGGAAAGTAGATTTAGAAAACATAGATTAGGGAAAAAACTCCTAAGATAGTCTTTAAGGATAAACATACAAGAACATAATGGTATTTTGGTAAGGAATATATTATGTGGATATTTCTAGAAAATACATCCCTATCTGGATAGTACAAGTGGACGTGGTTCTGGAACAGATGTACATAGGAGTGAAAACTCTAACAAGGAGTTTTAGGCTTGACCCGAGGTATCCTGGTACACGAAAATGGGCCTTACTACGCACCTAGTTTGATACTCTTAGAGGACATGATTAGGATAATTCACATTTTCTTTACAAGCCATTATAATGGATTTAAATGTAAATTTTTCCTCAAAGAAACCATGTTTGTGATTATGGGATTAGCCATGCATAAGATTTAAATTTATGCTAAGTATTTTTCTAAGTTAAAATTATACATTATTATTCATAACCTAATCTAGTGTATTAAATTATCTAGAAATGGTGTCTAGTAGAAGAAATTGAAGCTGTATGAACACGCATATCCCATGTAGGGATTTACCTCCGATACAAGATAATGATGTTAGATCTAGAGCTAAGACTGGTGTAGAGAAACTTATAACTATACTGGGATGGCTTACTCATGTTACAAACAATAACCTTACTCGTATGAAGTATCTCAATCCACAATGTTGAGGAGCTATGTTGGATTGCTTTGTACGACAATAGCCTCCATCATTTAACGGGACTACAAACCCATTTGTAGATGAAAAATGGATAAGTTCCCTAGAGAAGATATTTCTTACTTTGGGATGTAACGAAATAGAGAAGGTCATCATGGTAGTTTATCGTCTATCGGGAGATGCAGATTAGTGGTGGCTGTTAATCCAAAACACAAAGGAGGAGGAAGATATGGAATAATTATACTTTAAGGAAATATTCCTAGAGAAATACTTTCCTCATGAACAATGAGCGGATATGGAAAGGCAATTTATTAATTTGTGGAAAAAGGAAGATGAGAAGGTTGTAAAGTATGAAGCTAAATTCACAAGGTTAGCAAGGCATGATGTAGACTATATACGTAATACAAGGAGAAAAATCGATTGATTTTTTGATGTCCTAAATCCATTCCTCTGATGGGAAATGGTCTCCCAATGTTTTTCATCATATGATGATATAGTTTCCTATTCTATCAAGATAGAAAAGGAATTCTCTAAGTCTTATGACTTTAAGGGAAATCAAGAGAAGAAGAGGGTTGCTAAAAACTTTGGAAAATGAAATAAGGAAATGGGGAAGAAGGGAAGAGTTGAATTTCCACCCTGTGATAATTATGGAAGGAAACACCCTAGTGCCTTCTTAAAAGGAAAAGGAGTATGCTATAAATGTGGATAGAAATGCCATCTTTCTGGTGATTGCAAGGGGAAGAAATAAGATATTAATGTTCGATGCTATAATAGTATGGAGATGGGACACTATTCTAATGATTGTATAAAGCATCAAGGAAATATGATACAGAAAAGGTTATGGAAGAAGGGACAAGCTTATGCGACCACAACTGTTGATATCAAAGTTCCTAATGATGTGGTGACAAGTACTTTAATTGTTTCCTCAAACTTAGACAATGCTTTATTTGATTATGGATCATCGCATTCTTTCATATCTTCCCAGTTTTCCAAGAAAATTAGATATTTAAAATTTGATTTAATAAGGGATTTTTTAGTAAAAACTTATAAGGGAAGTATCATTACAACAAAGTTGTGTCAGAAAATCCCCATTATGGAATATAACGTGCATTATCTGCTGATTTTATTTTCATACCCATGATTGAATTTGATATAATCCTTGGTATAGATTGGCTTTCGAACCATGATGTGAAAATTTATTACAAGAGCAAGGAGGTTACAATTCTTGAGGATGATGTTGAATCCCTTATCTTTAGGTTAGAAACATAATCATCTGATTCTCATCTAGATCCAACCCCAGTAGCTCTACTGAATTCAATTATTGGGGAAGAAGAGAATGCAATAACTATGGGTGAGGAAGGGAATGTTTAGATATAGGAAATACCTATTGTGTAAGAATATATTGATGTGTTTCCAGAGGATTTACCTGAATATCCTCCAGAGTGGGAAATTGAGTTTTCCATTTACTTAATTCTTGATTCATGGCCCATATAAAATACCCCTTATAGAATATCCACTATGGAGTTAGTGGAATTGGATAAACAACTAGAGAAATTGAGTGATAAAGGATTTATTCATCCTAATGTTTCTCCATGGGTAGAACCTATTCTTTTCATTAATAAGAAAGATGGATCTATGAGACTATGCATTGACTATAGGGAGATCAATGCTATAACAATAAAGAACAAGTATCCCCTACCTCACATTGATGATTTATTTTATCAACTTCATGGATCCCAATATTTTTCAAATATTGAACTTTGATCTGGATATCATCAATTGCATGTGAGGAAGGAAGATATTCCAAAGACAACATTTTGAACCAGGTATGGGCATTAAGAGTTTACAGTAATGCCTTTTGGATTGAATAATACACCATCTATTTTCATCGATTTAATGAATAGAGCTTTCAAGGAATATCTTGATGAATTTGTGGTGGTATTTCTTGATGATATATTTATATACTCTAAAATCTATGAGGATCATGAAAATCACTTACACACTATTCTGAAGACTATTAGAAGAAGTGAATTATATGGGAAGTTTAGAAAGTGTGAATTTTGGTTTCAATCAGTTTACTTTCTTGGAAACATTGTCTCTAAGGATGGAATATCTGTTGATCCTGTGAAGACAAAGGCTATGTAAGAATGACCTACTCCAAAAAACATAACTGAGGTATGCAGTTTTATTGGTTTAGCAGATTATTATTGGAGTTTCATTTAGAACTTCACCCATTTAGCCAACCCAATGACAAAGCTTACACGTAAAGAGGTTAAGTTTGTATGGACAAAAGAATGTGAGGAATATTTTGAAGAATTAAAGAGGATATTAGTGAATGAGCTGATCCTAACCCTACCATAGGGGAAAGATGGGTTTGTGATCTATAGTGATGCATCAAATAAAGGAATTTGCTGTGTCCTTATGAAGAATGATAGAGTTATTACCTATGTATCAAGGTAGTTAAAAATCATGAAAAAAATTATCATACTCATGATCTTGTGTAAGTAGCTATAATCTTTTCTCTTGAAGATATGGAGATATTATCTTTATGGAGAAAAATGTGAGATATATATAGATCAAAATAGTTTAAAGTATATCTTCTCACAAAAAAAACTCAACATGAGGAAAAGGAAATGGATCGAACAAATCAAGGATTATGATTGTACTATACAATACCACCCATGAAAGGCAAACAAGGTAGCTGATGCATTGAGCAGGAAGGATCATGGTTTTCTAAATAAAATGAGGATCGACAAGGATCCTTAATACTTGGATCTAGTGAGGATGGATATGGGAAATATCAAATAAGGTGAAACATAACTACTTTTTCATTTGGTTACCCAACCATATTTATTATAAAGGATTAAAATCTCTCAGCATGATGATGAGAAACTTCAAAAGAAAATTAATGATGTGAAAGATGGGAAGTTGGATGAATTCTTATATGAAGATGGAATTCTGAAATTTGGGAAGAGGCTATGTGTTCCCTCTACACCCAAGCTGAAAATGGAGTTATTGGATGATTCTCATAGATCTAATTTCTCTATACATCCTGGGAGCACTAAAATGTATATAGATTTTAAGGAACATTTCTAGTGGGACAACATGATGTGGGAAATTGCTAAATATGTATCAATATGTCTAGTTTGTTAAAAAGTAAAGGCCAAATGACAACATACTAGAGGATTCATGAAACCTATACCTATTCATAAATCGAAATGGGATGGAATAAACATGGATTTTTTCACTGTATTACCCAAAACTCCTAGGAATAATGATGCAATATGGGTAATTGTGGATCAACTTATGAAATCTGCACATTTCCTCGCTATAAGGGAGGATTTTCCACTAGAGTGCCTAACAAGACTCTATATTAATGAAGTTGTGATACTTCATGGAGAACCTCTATCAATTGTTTATGATCATGATCCATGATTTACATTGAAATTATGGAAAAGTATTTAGAAATATTTGGATATTGAGATTCGTTTGAGTACTGCTTATCACCATCAAACTAACAGACAATCAGAGAGGATAATCCAAACCTTAGAGGACATATTAAGATCATGTTAAATTGACTTTCAAGGTATGTGGGATAAATATTTACATTTATTAGAGTTTTACTACAATAATAGTTCCCATTCAAGTATTCAAATGACACCATATGAAGTATTGTACAGATAGGTATGACGTACACCAACTTGTTGGGATGAAGTTTGGGAAAGTAAGCTTGTGGGCCTAGAACTTGTGGAGGAAACAAAAACAAAGGTAAAGATTATTCAATGCCATATCAAAGAAGCTCAAAGTAGACAAAAAATCTATGCTGATAATCGAAGGAAGGATTTGTAATTTCAAGTGGGATATCATGTTTTCTTAAAAGTATCTCCATGGAAGGGTGTTATAATATTTGGGAAGAAAGGGAAACTGAGCCCTAGGCACATAGGACATTTTGAAATTATGGAGATAATTGGAGCTATTTAATATCATTTGGCTATGCCACCTAGCCTGTCTAAAGTACACAATGTGTTATATGTCTCACTCTTGAGAAAGTACATGCCAGAACCAACACATTCCCTCACTTTTGATGGTATAGAATTGAAACATGACTTATCATACTGTGAAGATCCTATCCAGATTCTGGACACTAAAGAACAGGTGTTGAGGAATTCGATGGATTGACTGGTAAAGTTACTTTGGAGAAATCATAAAATTGAAGAGGTAACATGGGAGCCTGAGGAGCTTATGATGAAGACCTACCCAAATATTTTTGTGAGGTAACATTCTGTGAATTTCGAGGAATAAATTTTTGTAAGGAGGGGAGAATGTAACACCACAAGGTTTTGAAAATAAATTATGAATGCATGAAATGCTAAGTCTCTACAAAACACCACTTTGTTATAACCTAGCCAGTAAACATCATTTTTCCACCTATTTGATTTGAATTTCGAAAAACTGACATACACAGTTGTGTTTAGTAAGATATTTAGAGTTTGATAAGACAAACTTAGTTTTTATGTGAATAGTAACACACCCATATAAATAGTAATATGAATAGTAATATGACCCTTATGAGTAGTAAATAATAATATTATTTTATTTTCTTAAGGTTATAAGGTAATGAAATCTTGATTAATTTTTCAATGTGATATGAAACGAATTATAGTTTTAAAATTGTTATTTTTCGAATAAACTATGATTTTATTTAAAAATTAAATTAATAATATTAATAATTTTTTTAAAAAAATTGAGTTCATTTTTGAATTCTACATGTTGAAAAATGGTTAGGGTGAATTTTTGGTATTTTTCTGAAATACTCGAATTTTTGATGAATAGTGAAATACGGTAATTTACCGTATATATACATTATCAGTTAAATTCACTATTAATAGAATCATGGATGATGTAAGAACACTTAGTTCTAACTCACACGCACTTATTACTATTATAGGTCACATGAATCAACACTATTGGTTGTCTTGAGGGAAATAATAAAATAATAAATAAACTATTCAAAATTCACTCCTCGCCTCCACTATAAACCCCCCCTCACTCCCTCTTCTCTTCACTCCTCTCAAGACTCATGACTTGTCTAAGTTCTGCCCAAATACCCTTCCTTAGTCACTCCCCACATCCAGGAGCTCTTGGTCTTTCCAAAAAACCAAAACCCCTTCCCTTAAGGAGGTTCTCAGGGAGGTTATTTCAAGAGGTAAAACATCTTTCTTTTTCATTTAGTTTCAATTCAATTTATCTTCTTTTCTTATTCTATCCTAACCCCATATATCAAATTGGTCCTTATAACTATAGTATCATATATATAATATAATTATACCATGTTAATTTAATAACCACTATCAATCTTCTTACTCTCTCTCTCTCTCTCTTATAAATGAAATCATCGTCCGTGAGGTTCCAATTTACAACCTTCGTGGATGATGAAGTATATTTCTTCAAATTCTCCTTCATTACTGGTCATGAAACCATTTTAATGGTTTAACCAGACTATAATATATTTAATATAACCTACTTAATATTCATGAACCATTATATGTACATATTATTAATTTATATGATAAAACTAGTTCATAATAATCCAAATACCGCCAAATAATATAAGTGATTGTCATTAATATTTCATACAATGATTCATCCTAATTTAATGTAAAAAATGGTATAAATGGCCATTAACACCTATGAATTTTCATAAATAATGTGTAAATTAAATTCTGGAGATTTACATCCATTAAACATGAACTCCATTACTTAAAAACAAGTGAACTAATTATGAAAACCAAGGAAACAAACACTCTGGAACGACAGAATTCAATATTATAACTTATCAATAAGGAAATAAAGAACTTAATAAAATTATGATAAAATAAATACATGTATAATATTTTCTTAATTAAGTTATTAATAAGTATAATTTTATATTCTAGGACCATAAGTTCAAGAGCAGAACACATTCAGACTTAAGGTAAGGATCTTTCACCCGAACCTCCATTTTCATTCGGGTTACTTTTATTATCTACTTACCACAATAAAATTATTATTAATTAATTTTTAATCCTCTTAATTTCTGTGTGAATGATCTATATATATGTTCCAACCAGAATAATACCTTAATTTATGGAGAGTAATATGTTTTAAAAGGAGTTTTAAAAAATTCTTCATAAAATACAATCCCGATTCAAGGGAATTTCTCAAATTCTTACCTATTTTCATGGGCACTATATAATCTGTTTTAGCAACCAATATTTTCATAAAATATATAATTTTATTATGAAAATACTATCTTAATTCACTTCTAGATTTATACAAATATTTTTCCAAAATAACCCTTCTTTTCAAAGTAAAGGAGTATTTATCTCAAGAATTACTTGTTTGTTTTATAAGAGTGTTTTCATCTATTTCAACACTCTTGTTGATTATTATGTATTGTTGGGACTAATATCTTAGGATATCATACTAAATATTTAATTTAATGGATTATTATTATTTTTACTATGGATTTTATATCCTAAAACCATTCACTAAATTTACTTTGAATGGTTAGTGTTTAAGCTTAATGTCCAGGGAAAGTTATTTATGTTTTATATGTTAGTTTAAATATAAAGGTATATGTTGTTTTTGTTTATTCGCATTCATATGAGGAATTAATTGGACTTATTATGTGGTGTATGAGGACCTCTATATCCTCTTCGATGCATCAATAGGTCTCATGAGACAAATAGATATGGACTTGGATGAGGCCTTTCCCATTTTGAGATATGGTTTTGACCGAGGCCTTAATAATTTTTAGACGTCTTGGCCGAGGAATTGATGGTATGTTTTAGAATGTCTGGAATATTTAATTCCCTCATTATGAAGCTATTAATTTAAAGTTCATGTGGTTATTCAACTAGTATAATACCCATGATTATGTTTTTTTATGACATTATTTACTCAGCTCATATTCCTGCCATAACGTGTTCAAGTTTATTATTTGTAGAGGCATGTGTTTTAAATTATTAACCATGACTAATGTTTAAGTTTATGATATATTCCAATTTATTGTTTACCCTTACTGATCATTTTATCTCACCTGATCTTATGTTTCATTTTTCCTAGGACAAGAAGAGGTATATTATGACTGAATTGTAGGGATAATCTTGGAGTGGTGGATGTTCCCAATAGAACTTATATGTTGTTTTTCATTTCATGTTGTAATGTTGAAATTACGTATGTATCTTGTTTCCAAATATACTAAACTATTAATTCCTTCAAGATAAAACTTTATTATAATCCTGCTAATGTAATGTAATAAGGCACTGGCTCTGGGTAACTGGGTTCAGGTCTTTATAAATAAAGTGGTTTGATAAGTATGATTCTTTTATCAAAATAATTATTATTTTTTAAGGATAGGAAGAAGTATGTGTACAAAAACAAGATAATGATTTTGATTTGTATTAACCTAACATTGTCACAGAGTTTTACGCTTCTGTTGAGTTTTTTAAATAATATGGTAAAGAAAAAGTTTCTTTTTATTTATTTGGTAAGAAATATAATCTATCATATAAAAGTGTAGTGGACTTGTTCAATGTACCTACTAGAGTTGAGGCTTATCTACCACAAATAGGCTGCCTGATAAACTTGGAAGTTTTGAGAAAGTTAAGGATGAAGTTTCATTATTTTCAACTTATGAGAAAGTGAGGAAAGTTTCTCACTTATCACCATATGAAAGAGTATTAGTGCTTTGGATGCAAGGGTATTTGATACCTAGGAAGGGTGATAGATACTCCCTTAAAGTTTATGATATTTTTGTTTTGGATTTCCTAATGGATATGAGGCAAATTAACTTAGTAAAATTTATTTTCATTATGGTGTAGGAAATAAATAGCGCCTCAATAAATTAAGAGATAATCATGTTTCCCTATTTCATCAACAAGTTTCTTGTGAAAGTAATGAATCTTTTCAAAATTGAAAACAAGACTTACCCGATACTAAAGAAAATTTCCTTTATTAGATAAGATACAATTTCTATAATGAAATTGGTTTTTGACACAAAGTCAAAAAAGTTTCTTGATAAGGTTTATGGTGTTATTTCGGAGTCACAACCATCAAATAATATTAAGGATGTTAAGAAAAAGATAAATACATATTATTACCCTCTGGAGAAGAAATAAAAGAAAGAGAATAATATGACAGATGATCAATTCAAAAATTTGATGGAACATAGTCACAAAATAAACCCGGGGACCTAGAATTTGGTCTTAATCTAACTGATACTAAGGATTTAAAAATCTAGATAGATGAATAGTTAGAAGAATAATAAAAAAAGGCAAGAATCAAAGGAAATAGTTAGACGAAGCTAAAGTTGTAGAAATTTTATTGAAAGATGTGGAAAGAGATTCTAAAAACCCAATAATTCTAATTTATAATACCTAAAAAATTATCTCTAATGCTGGTCTTGAATTTCTTGAAACTCATGAAATACCATGATTAATACCTTCAGTGGTTGATAAGGGAAAATAAAAACTAGTTGTTGAAGAACTGGTCCCTATCGTACCTGAGAAAGAATCGGTATATAAATCAGTTGGAAATGGAGTTTTAAGAACTTATAGTCAATTATAAGAAGATATTGATAAATAAGTTGAATAATTATAAGAATAAATTGAAGAAGAAAATGAAGTAGAATAACAATTTGAAGAAAAATAAGAAGAAGAATAAATGGAAGATGTTCATAAGGAAAAGACTCAAACTGATGAATAATCAAAGGAAAATAAATCATCAAAGTCTTCATCATCCTCAACATATTTACCTTCACCATATAATAATGATGTAAACTTGGAAGGAACTCAAGAAGAAAAATCATCAATAGAAAAGTAGGAAGTTTAATTCTTTGAGAAAGAATAACAAAACCAACAATCAAATACCAAAGTTGATGATAAGGTAGAATCAAAAAAAGTTCTTGATATTATAAACATTTCAGAAGAAAAAAAAGTTCTAGATAAATCTCTAGATAAAGTTTTAAATAAAGTGTAAAATAAATGGAAATCTGTTGATGTCATATCTATCAAATAAAAACCTCCTTAGGTTTATCCTGATCAATCATACTTAGAAGATATGATTTATCAAAAGGGGTTTGATTATATTTCTCTTACCTTAAAAAAGTTGAGTGATCAGATTACTCATCTACCTAACATAGAGAAAAGATGTAAATTTATTTAGGAATCATTGAATGAGAAATTAGAATCATTAAAAGTTTTGACTAAATTATTGATTAGGATTGAGGAAGATTTAAAAAACTATCAAGAAAAGTTTAAAACACAAAATTCTTCATAAAATAAAATGGTTAAGTGGTCAAATAAAATTAACAACGAATTAAGAGAGCATGATGAACAATTCATGGAAATGAAAACTCTTACCTTGGAAATGGCAGAATCTTTCAACAAGTTATCCTTAGATTTTTCTGATAGAGTAAAGTTCATGGAAGAGTTCATAGATACAATCAATAACCGAATAGAGGAAGAAAAAGTTTTTAAATAAAAGGTTCATGATTTAGAATTGGAGAATAATAGTCTAAGATATTGTGAAGTTGAATTAATCCTTATGAAGAAAGAAGTTCAAAGTATAAAGACTGAAGTAAAAAAGAAAGAAGTTATGAAAGAAAATATCATGAATCTTAAGAAGGATCAAGAGGAGTTCAAGAAGATGAAATCAATTCTTAAGAAGTTGATAAAGAAATAATGAATACTTTTTTCATTTTGAACTCTCATTGTAATATTTTCAAACATTTTAATTCTTGTTGAAAGTGAATTAATTTTCATCCAAATATTTTGTGTTTGAATGTTTTATAATACTTTTGGATGAAAGTTCTTTTTTTTGGATGATTAGTCAATTCATAAATAATTGTTTTATTTTTCATCACTTACTAACATTTCTAGTTCTATACTTTCCCTTCCTTTTTGAAAAATCAAAAGGGAAGAGATGATTTTATAAAGGGGATAAGTTCTTAATAAAGGGGGAAATAATATCTTAAGGGTGAGATAATATCTTAAGGGAAAATATATATTTAAAAATAAGTATTATTTAAGTGGGAGAATATTTCTTTAAGGGGAAAATGTTTTCAATTCTTTTTATCATATCATGAACTCAGGTAGAGTTATAAAGGATATATTCAAATTTCTTAAAAGAAAAAAGGGTTTTAAGTTTTTAAAGTTATATTTTTTTAAGTATTATGATTTGTGATTTCCAAAAAGGGGGATATTATTGATTCAAAAGTCTTACTTATTACTTTTCTATTCCTTAAATTTTGGAAAGCACAAACACTTTCTTAAATACTATGTTTAATAACATTTTATATCCCAAGTATTTTAGTTTTTTTGTATAAAACATTATTTTTTACCATACTTAGAAATAGTTCTTATGTATTTTTAATGTAAAATTATCATTATTCAATATTATCCATAGGATTAAGTATACACCCAATTAATCATACAAACCTTTGTTCCGATCAGTGGTTATAATTTTTTCTTATCTATTTTACTTCCAAAAGTCATGACCATCTTATAAAAATTAGTACCGATATATCAGACTGATCCTTATAAGGTTTATTATATTAAAAAATTATAGGGAAGTCCATTAGACTATCCCAAGATTATAATTACAATATATAGACATATTTCTATCATAAGGAATGATTATTAGCATTGTAATGGTACTAAACAAAAACGACATCAAAAATTCAGTTACAGATGAGATTTTAAGCACCAACTGTCCGAGGCCATTGTAACAAACTTAAAAATATAACCGTTAGAGCTTAACCTATAAATAGAAGTTTATTTGAAGAGTTTAGAGTTGATACATTTTTCAACTCAAGTTTTCTAAAGATTTCTTATAGTGAACTGATCATTCTTAGTATTTGTAATTATTTAGAGATTTTTCATTCTAAGTAATCCTTGTTAGGGTTATTTCATTTAGAACATTCCATTTTTCATTCCATATCCAATAATTTTAATGATTAAGGGATTATGGGGATAGAAGTATGGAAAATCTGATCCATCAGATCGAGGGATTTTAGGGCTAGGAAGACAGATACCAATCATCGTATCAAGGAATTTTGAGGATAGGAAGACAAAATTATTCTGATCATCATATCAATGGCTTTACTAGTAAGGAAAGGAAGGCTTTTAAGTAAGTATAAAATTGTTGATACCATTATTCAGGGTTGCTGACTACCTTTACTCTTAAGTTTAAAATACATTTTTCTTTTAATATAGCTTGTAAGTTATTATTAATTTTACTTGCTATCGTATTTATTGTTTTTATAAGTCTTTTTTCCTCTGTTCATATTATGATAGAAAGTTTTTTTACAAATATTCTTATCATTTTTTTATTTATGTATCTATGATAATGATTAAAACATACTCTAATATAATCATAAAATCTGTGATTCTGATTCTAACATTCTGGTCATCAGACGATCTGTGAGTATGATCTTTTTACTTAAAGAGGTCTTGGGTTTTGTTTTTTTAAAGTTTTTAAACTAAAATTTACCACCTCTTGTAATAGTGACCATATTAGTTACTCTTTAAATTCAAAAAAAGGAAGTTAATCTCAAGATTAAAGTAAAGGAACATCTGAGAATCATTGAGTGATTGACTAATATAGTAAAAGAAAAGGTTAAAAGGACTGAGTAACTTGAATAAGAAGTCATGGTTTAGTGATAAAAGTATGATGAATAATATATAATCCTTACACCTGGTATGGTATTGGGTTTCTCAACAAAATTGATCCCATTTGAGGCTAAATAAGTCTTGGGAGTAACCTAAAAAGAGTGTATTCCCATTCCAAAGGTGAAGCACTTAAAAAAAAGGTAAAACCATTATGGATAATGATTAAATGGAGAAGATAGACAAGGCCCCTATTAGGCCATAGGAATCAACTACTTAGAGGAATGTGAATTTAGGAGAAGCTCAAATCCTACTCACCCAATAGTGATAAATGGGAGAATGAAACCAAATATTAGGTTTTATTTCTGTAGAAAATTAGGACACACTCAATATGTTTTTTCCATTGAAAAAATATTTTTAAGAGAGCTATAACACCAAAAATAGCCAAGTATTTTTCAATCGTATTCTTATGATTTTGATTATTTTTTTGGTGTAAAGGATATAGATATAAGTCACCCTATTATACATCAAGGTTACAATTATAGGTGACTCGTGAGTCCCATAAAAGAGTATATTATAAGATAATAACATCATCCAACACATTGAAAATTGAAAACCAATTTTCAGTTTTTCATGGTGAAAGAGAAATTATTGAACAAAAAGATCTGTAGAAGTATCAATATTTAAAATAATTTCCTCAAATTTCATGGAATAATAAGAAATGGCATGAAAATGAAAATGTTGAAAAATTTTAATTGAGAGAAACATACAAGTATATCTTATGGGTTTTGGGAAATGGATGTACTTCACGCATGATAAGAAATATAATTTTTATTACCAATATAAAATTTGAAAAAGGTGTAGTGGTTTAGTTTGGAAATGATGTAGGACTAAAAATTATTGTCTTGAGGAAGGAAAATTTTGTTGGAAAAGATCTATAGAAGATATATGTTCTCTTTGTAGAAGGACTTATCCATAATTCTTTGAGTGTGAGTTAGCTGTGTGACTCAATACATGCTATAGAGTTTGATAAGAAGGGGTTCACCATTAAATAAAAGGATGGATCACATATCCTTCAAGAATAATGAACTAGAAGGAATATATATTTGACTTGTGAATAAAATTGGTGCATGTTATCCAAATATTATTAAAATAAGTTTTGGAATAAGTGACTTGGGTACTTAATACAAAGGTATTTAGAAAATATGGTAAAGAATGAGGGAGAATGTGACTTTCACAAGATCATATATGAAAACACACATACATATGAATCTTTTCAAAAAGGGAAAATAATTCAAAAGATATACAATCCAAAGATAGGGAAGTCCTCAAGAGTCTTGAATCAAGTTCATATGGATGTTTGTGGTCTGATTACTCCCATTGTGTTAGATGAAAAAATGTATTATATTTTATTTATTGAGGATTTCAGTAGTATATATTGGTTGATAGTGATTACTTATAAAACTTAAGTACACTTGATACTAAAGAGACGCTAAAGTAATTATTAGGGTGAAAATATAAAATTTTTTCACCAACAATGGTACAAAATTCACAAACACCCAATTGTATAATTATATAGAGAAAAATGGAATTCAACATCAAGTTTTAGTGGTGAAAACTCCTCAACAAAATAAAGATTTTGAAAGAAGAAATCATATCATTAACAATATGGCATGAACTATGCTCATTGAAAAATACCCACCAGATAAGTATTGGAAGTAAGTGGTCTTAACAACAATTTACATCTACAATTGGATGTTTATATGTCCAAATGAAGACAAGACTCCATATGAGATGTGGTATGGAAAAAATAGCACATTGAAATACTTCTGAGTATTTAGAAGTAAATTCTTCATTCCGAACAAGGATAAGAATATAATGTTTGAAATGCATGGAGATGAATGGATAGTTATTGGATATTCATCCAGGAAAAAGTAATATTAATGATATAATAAATGTATGGGAAAATAGCTGAAACTTTAAATATATATGTAATTGAAAACAAGTAGATTTTAGCCTCTAATGAGAAAATGTTTCATAGAGTTAGTGCATAATGTGAGGTGTAAAATAAAGATGATGTGTCTAACCTAAGGGGAGTTAAAAGGGTTGAAACAAACTTTAAAGATGAGAAGAATAAAATATGAATATCTAGTATAATTAATTGGACCAGTAGAGATGAAATCACTGATAACAACATAGTGGGTGACTGGACAACTCTAGTTCAAACCTAAAGGATGAAGGCACATCAGAAAAAATCATTTCTATCTTAGGTGGAACCAAAATATTTTGATGATGCTGATATTGATGTAGTTTGGCTCAAATCTATTAATGATGATCTCAATCAAATTGATAAAAAATAAACTTGGGAAACCATAAAATGTTAGAAAAAAAAGTGATCAGAATCAAGTGAATCTTCTAAAAAGAAAACTCAACAAACATGAAATGGTGATAAAGAATAAACCACGTCACGTGTGAAAGGGTATTCCAAAATTGATGGGATTGAATTTGATAAAACGTTTTCACTAATGAATGGTATAAAAACATTAGATTATTTCTAGTGATGACCATATTGAAGAGTTTTAAATTGTGTCTTATGGATATCAAATCATAATTATTAAATGGGTTTCATGAAGAGAAAGTCTACATCAAGAAACTAGATAGATTTACCATTAATGATGATGAAAGGAAGGTTTTTTGATTGAGGAAATCATTATATAGAAAAAAAATCATTATAGTATTGGTAATAAAGTCTAGATAAGAACCCAAGGATTCTTGGTTATCATCGATGAGGGGTTGATAAAAACCTATATATCAAAAAATATAAAGTGAAGTATATGGTTGTACTTATATATGTCAATGACATCATTTTTTAAGGCTCAAATAACAACCAATACAAGCAATTTTCAGATTTTATGAGGTGTGAGTTTGATTTTTTTTTAATTGGTTAATTATTATTCTTTATTAAGTTATAGGTGATTCAAAAAGAGAGATATAAATTTATCTCCCAAACCAAATTTGCAAAGAAGGCATTGGAATAATTTCAAATAGAAGATTCTAAACTAATGAAAACTTTGGAGGAGACCCATATTAAATTGTACAAATATGGTGAATGTGAGAAAGTGGATGTTACACTCTATATGTAAATTATTTTAATCACGATCTACTCGATATCCACTAATCCATAAATTGTGTTTACCACATTTAAAGCTGTAAGATATCAGATTTATCCCAAGGAAAGTCACATAAAAGTTATGAGACATATACTTTGATATATCAACCAAATAATGGACTATGGGTTGTATTATTATAGAAATTCATAGAAAAAATTGATGGGTTATATGGATACTGATTGATTAGGTTTAGTAGATTAATGAAAATATACCTTAGGAGGTGTTTTATACATTGAAATCTCTTGAATCTCTTGGAAAATTAAGAATTAGGGCAACATATCCTTGAGCATTATAGAGGAGAAATATGTGCGGAAAATCAAGATTTTACACCGTTGATATGGATGTAACAAAAACTTGAAGACATTGGTATTGATGAGTCATATTAGATTCCAATTATGTGTGATAACTCCAGTGCTATAAACATCAACAACAACCCCATTCAACACTTGAAGATGAATAACATTGAAATAAAGTATCATTTATTAAAGGAGAAAGTAGAGAAACAAGTTGTTAATATGGAGTATGTGCTGACATGATATCAAGTTGTAGATATCCTGATAAAATATTTACCAAAACTAGATTTTTAACAACATTGTTTCGATATTGGATTCCAAATTAATCCATCACTTTAGATGGACTTGGATATGGGACCCCCACTCCCCCATAAGAATTGCTTCAAGAGCACTATAAGTTTTATTCCCTCCAACCATGTTAAGTATTTTTAACTCTTCTATGTGTATCTTCAAGGAAGTGATCTTTAGGATTGTTGAAAAATATGGAGAATAGATTTTTTTTTCAAAGGGTATTTTTGATGAAATGGGAGAATAAAATCTTAGAGGTATAATGATTTTTTGAAGGTATGGGGGGCTTGTGATGAATTTTCTTCTTAAAATGCAATAATGTGTTATTATATGAGAATTATTTCATTTAATATTGTTTTTTTACATAAATAATTATCTCAAATGAACTTAGAGTTTATTATTGATGAATAATTAATTCACTATTTGAAGGAGAAGGATCAATGTGTTGTTCAGGTGTTTTTTATGCAGTGTAAAAAGGGAAGTGGAGGCTTGTGTTGTTTTCATTTTTATTTTTCAAACAACCCAAAGGAGTATATTTTTACCTAAAACCAATTTAGAGGTTTGTGTGGGTTGTGTTTGTTGATAAATTGAAGAAGGATGTTCATGTTCTACTTGGAAGATTGTTATGGATTCATGTTAATCCATCCTCAATCAGGAATGCTTTGAAGCTATTAGAGAAGATTTTTGTGTGGAAGATAGACCCCACATCACAGATACTACTCCACATCATCGAATGTGTTTTATTTGAGAATTATAGGTTGTATTATATCTAGATACACTATAGAGGAGATGATGGAGGGTAACTTTAAATGTTTTACACACCATAATCACCATGGTTATACCACAATAATGTTTGGAAGGATGAAAAAATATGGCCAATACCACTCAAGGCTGGCACCCGATCAGCTCCATATAAGTTGGTGGATAGTATTAGGAACAATTCAGCAAAGAGGGTTTGTAGGGGTGTGTGTGTGTGAGCACATGTGCATGTAGGATCATGTGTGTAAAGGAATTCCACAATGTAGGTGAATAAGTGAGAGGTGGTTCTTAGCCTCTCACGTGCGGGTCAAAACGAGAGGTTATAGGTGAGAACCAATGATAGTTAGACTCTAATGAGTTTCTGAGTGAAATCTAGGCTTATAAAGAACTGTAATTCTAGAGTAATTTCTCATGTGGTACTTTGAGTTGTTTGACCACACTAAAACCAGTTGGACCATGAATTATGGGCCTCTTTTGAGAAGATTTAATGAGTTTAGTGCCATTAGAATTATCGGGGTGTCCATAACATGGTTGGATGAATATTCCATAATCCTTTTGGAAGATAATATTCCCATTCCATTGCTACACCTTGTGTTGTGGAGGATCTATATTTAAAAAATCAAGTATCCCAAGGATTTTCAATTCCTGAGGAAGCCTCACCACATAATCAAAATTGTGACATGGAGGAGTTACCGGTATTTCCTATTTTACAATAAGCTACATCATAGTGAAAGTGAATACACCACAACAAGTTCAGTGAGTTAATAAGATTTAAGAAGGATGTGCATAGAATGTGGGATAATTAAAGGTGAAATGGTTTTTTGGATCTTCTCAACTATAGGTACTTGTGCTGTAGTGTTCTATACCATGTTGTAGAGAGAGTTTAGGAAATGAAGGTTGTAACATAGTGAAGGTGACCATGTCATAGTATATGAAAAAGGGGAATGTTATGTCTTTGAACTTTATACCACACCACAACAATTCATTTTTAGTTAGTTTGTGAGTTTTTTATAGAAACTGAAACAAGGAGATATTTCTTGGATCTCTAGGTGTCTAAATTTGGATTTATATCACATAATGGTACCATTAATTATATTGCACACTTGAAAAAATCCTAGAAATAGGAGATTAAATATAATTCCAATGACTGAATCTTCCATCAGAGATAATCTCCTTTACTCCAAACAAAAAATCACAAATGAAGGGAACTTGACTTTGTTACCACTTGAAAATAACCCACATGATCAATGAGAAATCATTGGGGGGAGGGGGTGAATTACTTATTTCAATTATTTTAAATTTCCTTTATGAAACCAACTTTAATACTTGTTAAAGTGTTAGGTTAATTGATGACAAACACTCCCAAGCACACACATATAGGGCATAATAAATTTATAATGTTCACTTCCCAAAATGAGAAGGCTATTCCTTAGAATGATCCAAATTTACCCAAGACCATATGAACCATTAGTATCAAAATATGGATAAAAATGAATAGATTTTATCCCTATACTTGTGATACAAAAATTCTCCTGACTGTGTTTGAGTAATTATCACATAGAGAAAATAATATTGAAATGATTTTAATAACTAGATAGTCTTCCACCAAATGAGACCACCATCTAGTTGTTACTATATTGTATATTCTCATCCTCCTTATACTTGTATAATAAAAATTATATTATTATTATTCTTCTTCATTCTCTATATTTGATAATATCTATTTATTTTGTTCAATACATATCTATTACCATTATATTTTCACAAAAAAATAAATATAATTCTTCCAATAATAGTAATTTTACCTCTTCAAATTTTGATTTTCAAATTTAAAATACCAAACTGCTTGAAACTTCTTATTATTTTCACACTTCTTCATTCATTAAAATTCATTTCAGTCCATTGTTGATCAATAGTGTTTGTTATAGTACAACTGAGCAATTATTTCATAACTGATTCTATTTTCTATGGTGCACTTATTCTTCCTTACGACATGAACCATCTTCCCACTTTTCTTGAATCACACTCCCATTGTGATCTTTTAATCCATGCAAGATTAGTTTAATCATTGTTTGATTTTATTTCAGTAATCTATATTACATAGTAGTAGTTTTCAATGAATTATTACAGAACTTAAAAGATTTCCTAAGTCTGAAAAACTCACCTAACACATATTCAAAGTTCACCTTATAAATAAACCACCTTATATAAATTGAAATTCAACTTATTAAATATATAAATAACCTTATAAATGTAATATCACCTTACGAATTCAAAAATTCTACTTTCAGAATCCGAATCACCTTATGTAGTTTGTAATTTCACTCTATAAAGTCTCAAAAATTACCTTAAGATGTTTATAAATCAACTTATAAAGTCTAAATATAACCTTAAAAAATTTGTAATTTCACCTTATAAAGTTCTACTCTCCTTAAGTTATCCTTAGGTACTACCTTAAAAAGTTACCTTTTTTCATTTTTATTAAACTTCTGCCCAGGATTATCCTTAAGAAATCTAGACTTATCCATTTTTATAGTCAAAATATTTCCAACTAAAAAAACTTCTATATTAATTCCACTTTAAACTTCTCTAAATTATTTCCAAAAATATTCAAATATTCCATAACTTAGAAATTTACTTCACATCACATGATAAATATTGCTTCATGTGAGTTTGAATATGGTTTATATATTAAAAATAAAATCCAATAAAATGAACATATCCACTTAAATTTTTATATTTCTTATTCTATAGTCAAATACAACATGATAGAGGCTTCTTATTTAAACCCAAATCACAATAGATTTTACTCAGGTGATGAGAGCCAAATTTTCCCTAATTTTAAACTAATTTTTTTAATGAAAATTAACCCCATAATTGATTTAAAACCTAGTCAAATCATTGATTTTTGATAATTTAGTGAAATAAGGACTTCATTGATAAATGGATTAAATAATCCATCTTATTAGTTTTATTCCTTTCTTAGTTTTATTTGTGAAGACACACATTAATTGATTCTGTAATTTCATTGTTCAAAGGTTTTTTAATATGATTCTAATTGTTTTATTTGATTTTAGAAAGAAATAGAACCTACATTAAAATAATTCCATTTTCACCATGTATAGGTCAATATTGAAAAAAAGCAAAGTAAAGAGACTATGTCTCACAATTGACTGCATAGTTGGTCAAACATTTCTTCTGAATAGACAATTGACCATACTAGAAATTCTACAAAGGAAAGATGCAAACACACATTGAATCCAACTTACCATGGGAAGCCTAACTGACCACATAATCATTTCAACTGACTTTTCTTGGATCAAATGTAAGGGAAAGGATTACCATAAATAGAAATCCAATTAATTATGGATCCAATATTCCACAAGATTTAAATATATTACAAATGGGTAAAGCCTCCACATAGTATTGAAGTGACTATATGGTGAATCTACCACAAGTGAAAACTTGACCAACTGTTCTCAAAATTTGATGAAGGGATAAAGCAACTACATGTTTATTTTAACCTATCATGAAAATATCAATTGACTATAATAAATAACTTAGTTCAACCATGACTTTCTTTTATATTATTGATCAAATAACTATAAGATCTCAATAAAATTCATAACCAACCATGACCTTAGATCAACTTCTTGTGTAAACCAATTGATTGTGGACTTCCTTCATGTGGTTGATTGGGGACTTAAACAATTTTTTAACCACTGGATTAAAATTATATAATTCCCAAAATGAAATTTCATGAACTAAAATAAAAATAAAACCCAATTATCACTACTTATCCAAATCGGGGAGACTATCTCAAGCATCCACATGATTATCATCTAAAGGAAGAAGGAAGTGGAGATCACGGGAGGGTTTCAAGAAAGTTCTAGAAGATTTGAGATTCCCAACTACCTCCATCACAACCCTTGAGAAATGCACATGGAGGGACTTAAAAGAGAAGAAATTGGGCACTAAATTTGAGGTAATTCTCAAAGGTTTTGGATGTGATAGAGAGAAAATAAAGAGTACACGTGACTCACATGTAAGGAGGACTTACTAAAAGTGAGGCCCTTAGCATCTCTTCAAGAATAGAAAAAGTTCACTGAAGAAAGGGTATGCATCATGACTACTCAATTGAGCTAATATTTTACTGTTTCTTATTTTTTTTAATTTTTCTATAATTCTATTGTTATGGAACACTAAGTTAATAGTGGATGAGCTGAGAAAATTTCGCTTACCCTAATAACAAATTCAATATTTTAGTTGATAATATATTTTATTCATTTATCTGAACTTATCTGAATTTTTTAATCATAAGGATATTTCCTTTAATTATATTCATTTCAAATTATTCTTCCCTCCTTCACTGGATTGCACATACATGCTACTTAGGTTCTCTCTACTAATTGTGGTCATGAGAAGGGGGTTTATCTAAGGGTGATTGGAAATTTTTGATTACTATTATAGGCGAGATTAGAGATTAAAGTGAATATTACATTCCTCTAATTAATCCAAAACTTCTATAAGCAGGTGATCAATTGAGGTTTCCACTAATTAGAGAGATAAAAAGAGGGTAAAAAATATAATTATGATTTAATAAGTAAAAAATGGGATATCTAAGTTTAGAACACTATTTTTAAAACTAATTTAAAAACCAATATAATTGTATATTTAACCCAATTCAACCACTATTTTCATACACACACCGGGCCCCAAAATAAAAAGTAAAGCATTACCAAAACACTATCCTCTATGGAGACAACTTGAGTCCTACCACTATTGCATTAAACCTGGGTTCAAAAGTTTGTTTTCTGAGAGCCCCATGATAGGCTCCTCATAAACCTAGCTCTGTTTCTAGGGAGACCGATGTTATTGATTTTATATTCATTTCAATTAAAAATGATTTCAACCCATAACCATGTCTAGTTCATCTCACCTCACTAGTTTTTATTTATTGGTTGAAAAAACTATACTAGAAAGATTCATAACCCTAAAAATCAATGAAAAAGAGTGAAGGGTGTTTTTCATTATTCCCTTGAAAAATTCCCCATCCTTCTCCACTTCTTCTACTAGAGTCACTGTAAGTAGTGAAGACATGGATGAAAATATATATCAACTGAATATAACCATTAGATAGTTATATACACCCTTAATTTTAATAATAATAACATGATTTAACAACCAAATAATCAACAAGACTATGAGATTAGAACCAGAATTATTGGATTACTACTTAAATTTCATGGTTTATCAGGAGAATATCCCCATCAACACTTAATAGCATTTAGAGAAGTCTATAATAACTTAATATCTATGGGAATCACCAAGGATAAAATTATCTAGAAGAAATTTCCCTTTTCTATTTAGGGATCGACTAAATAATGTATCTATAACCCAAAACCTTGGGAAGTATCCACATGGGATGAGTTGTAAACGGTTTTTCTTTATAAGTTTTTTCCTACCTCAAGGAGTTCCCAACTTAGGAAAGAAATATAAAAAATCAAATAATCAAGTGAAGAGACTCTCTACGAGTTCTGATAGATATTCAAGAATCTCACAACATCCTACCCACACTAGCCTTATAAATATCACCATTTACTAGTATTCTTTTACCAAGGTTTGATGTACAAAAAACGAAACCTACTGAATTATTCTTCTAGAGGATCACTCATAGAAAAGTCACCTACTAAATTTAGAGAATTGATTAAGAGGATTTCCCAAAATTCTCAATAATTCAATACAAGAACCATATTAAGGGTAATGCATGATGTAAAGAGTTATAACTCTAATTAACTTGAAAATAAAGTTGAATAACTAACCTATATTGTGAGATAATTATCCTTGAGAAAAGTATAAGAAATATCACTTTCCATACCTCTGAAAATATACTAAATTTTCCACTCTATGGACCACTACACTAATGGTTTCCTTCAAGTTCAAGGAACAAAAATCCATGATAACACGTTATAGAAGAAAAACTAGTAAAAAAAATCCACAATAAAGGATTTAGAGAGTATTACAACATTTAATATGGAGTTAAGAACCAAAAACATAAATATCCCTTGTCTAATAGAATTTTAAACTATATTTTATCCATCAACCTTTCAAATAATGAGTTATCATCCTTCTACAGGTTTCCAATAAGTACATAATAAATAACCCACCATGAAGAACCCATTGAAACAACTTATAGAGTCTCAAACCACTCAAAAAAATACTTCTAACATTCACAAATAAACACTAAAGGAGATGTAAGGATGGTAAAACCAGATTATTTCTAACTTTAATGACTTAAAAAAACAAGGTTTGGGTAAACTACCTGCTCAATAAATTCTTAATCCTAAAGGGAATGTTTTTTATATTTCATTAAGGAGTTAAAAAGGATAAAAAAATAGTTAAGAGTCACTATATTTAGTTCCCCAGTTCCTAAAAATCTTTACTTTCTGTTTTCTCTTGTTCGGGAGGTGCTAAGGGGATGTTTGGGGTCTTTTTTTCCTCAAAATTCTCAAGGTTTGTATTAGTATCATGGTAGAAGTTTAGCTCATGATAGTAGTCATTGTAAAAGGTTGGATTATAATAGAAGTCATGGTAGCAGGTTGGCTCACAGTAGTAGTCACAGTAGCAAGTTGGCTCACGGTAGCAGTCATGGTAATAGGTTAGCTCACAGTAGCAATCACAGTAGTAGGTTGGAACATAGTAATTGTCACGGTAGTAGGTTGGTATCATGTTAGCAGTCATGATAGAGTTTTGGATCATGGTAGTAGTCATAGTAATAATCATGAAAATAGTCATAATATCAGGTTAGCTCATTGTTTTTCCTATAATTTCATAAATATGATTTTTTATTGTAAAAATGGTTTTAAATACAAATTAAAGGACTTTTCAAAGATGATATTTATATACTTGATTTCTTAAAATACTAAAGCCTTTAATATATCTTTTTCCATGTGAATTAATTGATATGCATATTAATGTTTAATTAATATTTGACCTGTTATATAGAAATCATGATGGTCTCCTATAATTATCTCTAAAACAAATATCCTTCCTTCATTTGAATATTTTATTGGTTTCTTAAAGTCTAGACAAACCAATTTGTTTTATTGACCCTTGAAGAGTCATCTATATCTACCAGGCACCACCCTGTATATGTTTTTGGATATGTCCAATGACTTGTTTTTTAATATATTTTCTACTATAGTGAGTCATGTTTGAGGTAGAAGCTTTTAGTTATCTTTAATTTTCCTCTTTATTTGAAAAATTTAAAGGTTGTTTGATCCATTATATTTGGGAGATACAGATGAGGAAATCATCATCATTTTGTTCCCCTGTTTCAGTGCTACATGTTAAGGAACTTTATTTACAAGTAGGGGATTCATTTCTTCTCTTGCATTATATGAAATCATAAAGTTATTATGCCTTATCCCTTTGTGAGAAGGTCTAATTAACCTTAATAAAAATTAAATCATATTAAATAATAAATCTTGGTTTTAGTCATAGAAATCACATGAGTATTCCACCGTAATAACTATTTTACTCCTTTATTTCAAGATAGCGTGCTATAAATGTTTATGATATGATTAAGTTATCATGTTTGTTATACTATGATTTATATTGTTTGATATTATAAAAATGGTTAAAGAAATTAAATCCAGTCATGTTCATTAGATAAATAATTAAATATATATATGTTTAAATAAAACCATTATTCTTACGATTTTTTGGAAATCAAAGTGATGATTAATGCATGTTTAATTAAAAATGTTCTTCTATATAGTTTAATGAAATTATAAGTTATGCTTGAATCATATTTAAATAATTCATAGATTTTAATATATGATATATTAGGTTTCATGTGGATGTAACCTGTGATAAATGAATCGGTTAATACAAGATGGTAATGAACTAGTTATTTGATAAAGATAAATGTTTAGGGCCAAGAAATCTCGTTTTCTTATGAAGGTTGGATGCCTTTATTTTTAGGACCTAAATTTCCTATTGACCAGATGTTGTTTCCTTGTTTATTTGTGTGTTTTCTCTGAATTTGAGCCTTACGATGCAATGTAATTATTGATGGTTGAAAAGAAATAGGTGAGTAAGATCAAGTTTGTGGAAACAATTGGCACATGTGATGGTGGGATGGATGTATGGTGATATGCATGGTGGTGTAGGGGATGACACTAGGACTGGTGTAATGGGTTGAATCCAGGATTTCCCATTGTTGTTCTAAAATATAGGATGATTACATGTTAATTAATCTTCTTTAAAGGCTGAATATATGGGTTTCTTGTTTCTGAATTTCTTTCCTCACTACTTAAGGAAACTAGTTGGGCATGGTTTATGAAAATATTTCATGGTAGATTATGATGAGTCCTAAAGTACTTGAAATTATGAAATGATAGTGAATAATAAATGTTTTAACCCATTGGGTTGATGGTTTAATATAATGATAATGATAATTATTGAGGAATCGTGGAATGATTGGTTTATGCTTGGAGAGCCTATAAATTAGTTGATAATCATGTTAAAGTAAATTTTAATGGTTAACAAAAGAATTAATTAATTGAAATTATTCTTGAATGTTTCTATTCTTTTAGGATATCTAGTCCTTAGCGATAGAAGTCAGGTGTCTGAGTGATGATAAATACAGTTGATCCTAGGACTAGGTTGATTCCCATAGTGTGATTATGATATATATATATATCTAATATTTTATTTGATTTCATTTTCTACCCTACCTATTTTAGTAGGGTGGTTGACACCTAGTGGACTATGAGCATGTGTTTTCCCTAATATCCTGGTTGGAAAGGAACAAATTTCTGACTCCACCCTCTTACCTCACTCTCTTCTCTTGGTAGTATTATATTATAGTATGGATTTTTGTTACCTTTCCCATATATTTGTGTATATAGATGTAATGACTTGTAGTAATTTCACACACATGTATCGCTAGATATAGTATCTTATTGATTATTATAGGTATTTCATGTATGGGATGTTATGGATTGAGATATAATACTTGAGATACAAGATACGATGGCTCCCAAAAACTACTTAGTTACTATATGGATATGTGGCATGAGATGACGAAACTATTAGAAAAACCATTTATTTCCATGGTTGGGCTTGTTAGTGTCTATAAGGAACCTATAGACACAGTCAAGAAATAGATGTGGCTATATCCCACTTATAGCCATAATTATTATAAACTATATCTATGAGAAATTTCCATGGTTATAGTCCACCTATACCCATAGGAAGGATGGTCTATAACCATGATAAATTTCTATGTAATTAGCCTACCTATAGCCACAATTAGAATGGTCTATAGCTATAAGCATGAAGGGATATTACCCTGGGCATTTCCCATGGCTATAACCTATTTGTGTAAATATTTTTTTACATGGGAAGAGCATGATAATTTCCCCCCTACTAAATCAACCTGAAAAAACACCTAAATCCATGAGCATAATGGAATAAGCTTAGCCACAAAAATTAGTGCCCATAAATATAGGCCTTCCATGTCAATACTTGTAGCCATGGGTATAAGGCCCGTGGATATAGGTCGGTCCATATGGAACAAAAAAATATTATATATATAAACACACACACACAAATGTTTATATATATTCTTAAAATATAGTTAAACATAGTGATAGGGCTCCTGTTTTTTATAGAGAAGACACGAGATCAAAACTCATTGGGTTATTTTTTTAACTCTATAGACATGAGCATAAGGCCCATGGATATAGGCCGATCCACATGACCCAACCATTTTTATGATCATCTTTAGATATATCCATGGGCAGTGACCGTGTCTATAACTAGTCTACATGTACTGGGATCATTTTATGGACCGAGTTCCATGTGGAAATGCCTTATAGCCATGAGAGTTTCAATATATATATATATATATATATATATATATATATATATATATATATATATAAAAGTTTTCCCATGGCTATAACTTTCAGGATATAACCATGATAATATGATCCATGACCGTAGTTATAACCCAATTTTCTAATTTTGTGAGATGACATGATGTATGGGGTTCATGGTATGCAATGATGAGATGATGTGATACACAAGATGCATGATATGATACATTAGCTCAGGTTTCTTTAGGCTGGATTACTTTTAGAGAGAGATGAGTTTAGATGTGCGACGTTGGGGCATAATAGCAAACCAGTGGGGAAGTGTCAACAAGGTACCTTCTTCAATTTATGTTAGATATTTTATGATTACTTGTATGAAATACTTGGTGAAATACAACCATGGAGAGGATGAGAATATAGCATAATTGTTTAGGTGATGAGTTATCTTCACTTGTTTATTCATTGGGCTTTAATATATTTTCTTTATCTTTTTCATGAGAGGCACCAGGGATGATCCTACTAAATATACATGTTATGATCAACATATGTATATATATAAACTATTTTTTAGGATTGAAGGAGCTGGTTTGTGATTGGTATAGACATTAATAGATCACATAGTTGTTCAGGTGTTGTTTGGGCTTCGAAGTTGCTATTAAGGACATTTATTTTGGTACTTGGAGTTTCTTTTGTAGTCGTTAAGTTGTATGAAATTACAAGCATGTATTGTGTTCTATTTTATATTTTATATTTATGGGAAATATTTTAATGGTTTACTTGTGTTATCTCTATTTTATCATGTTATTTATAGGGAAATTCCCCCCATTTGTGTTTATGATATACCCTCAATGCTTGTTTCCAACCTATAGCCTACTTGATGTAGAATTTGGGTATAATCATCTCCCTTATTTCATTACCATCCTAGGTGGGATACATTTGGGGGAAGGGGGTGGTGATAGAGTGGTATCAAAGTGATATCGATGGATGAGATGGAGTTTATAGGTAGGAATAGGTGAGGAATTTATGGTTTGGTAGGGAAATGGTGCCATATGAACTTAGTAAGTGAGTTAAGAAAGGGATATTGGTTAGGAAATGGGTATTTAGGGGCCCCTGTGATATGATTCTAGGACCTTTAAGTTATTTAACTTACTAAGTGAAGTGATATTGACTATAGGATAGATATCTAAGAAAGGATCATACATCATTCTTATTTTCACCCATGTTTGAAATTGGCACTCCTTGAGATTATGGTGAAACTTAATTAAACAATGAATTAAATATTATATATTCTAGGTTTAGGAGTCCATGAATATTTTTTATTCTATAGGTATGGATCCAGGATGATTTCCTCATTAGGTTTCTGCTAATGATGTTCAATAGTATGTGTCATTAGATAACCATAGATTAGAGGATGATAGTGAAATCACTTGTAGGAAGACACTCTAATATTTTCATCCCAAGAGTTTTTAAAAGTACGGGGCCTCCATTTTGGACTCAGTGAAAAAGGACTGGTTGGAGGAGGTAGAGATAAAATTTTATTTGATCTATGATCAGAAGGAGAATTGGGTTTTATTGGATGTGAGGATACTATGTGGGGAATCCAGGAAGTGGTGGTTCTTATTCCTTGGGGGCCATGAGGTGTCAGTTATCCCATGGGTTAAGTTCCAAGACCAGTTCTTAGTAGATTTTATTTCTTCATCCATGAAGGATTACAATCACCAGGAGATACTTACTGTTTGATAGGGGAGATCCATCATGTGGGAGTTAGAGATTAGTTTTATGAACCTTATATGACATGCTTTAGAACTATTGTAATATGATGAGGTACGAGGGAGGAATTTAGAGGAATATTTACATCTAGTGATTCAATACTAGGTTACCCCGTTTATACTGCCAATGTATCTTGAGGTGCTGGAGAGAGAAGAGGTCATTGAAATGATGTTATCTGGGAATAGATTTTCATCAGAGGGTAGTCATCAATATTATTCATATAATAGAGTTGTGGTATTGTATTACTATTTTCCTAGATAAGAGGGTTTTTTGATAACTAGGGGTAGGTCCCAACCCTCTTAATCCTATTTCTTTGGGGGTGGTGGCTTCTAATACCCTTCCAAGAGGTCAAATTCTTATTTTTCTGATGGAGGAAATTGTTATTGGTGGTAAGAGTACCCAAAATTTATGATCTAGTAATGTGAAATAAGTTTTATGCTTTAGGTTTATCTATTTTGGTAGTTCTAGCCATGGAAACAGCAGCGAGGTGCTCCATCCCTTAATTAGAATAGGGGAGATAGGGCAGGCAGAGAACAACCCCATGATTCTCCTCTTCCTGAGAGAGTATAGAAAAATCATGGAGGTGGTCTCCATCAGTGTCATAGAGGGTGTGGAGTAGGTCGTGGTCAGATACATGCTCTATATTTCTCAATTAAATATGATCCATACATCACTCAAGGTACCCATTTCTTTTTTTTCTACCTAGGTTTTTGATTTGTTTAATTAAGAAGCTATAAATTCTTCATATCACCTACCCTAGTCCATTATTTGGGACTTTAGGTAGAGATACTTATATTTACCTTGATATTAACTATTCCAGTTGGAGTTCAAACTAGTATGTGTGATGTATATAGATATTGTGATCTAGTGTTGGGGAAGCACTGCTCTTGGGGAGAATTCCTATGTTTAAAGATATAGTCATACAATATCATCCTCTACAAGGATTAGATATATTTGGTTTAGTCTATCATGGATTTCTTTAGGAGGTAGATTGTGTTCTATAATTCTAATGGAGAGTTTATCATGTTTGTTGGTGAACAAGACCCTTAGATAGGCTGGAGGAATGTTATGTGATTTTCTTATTTGATGACCAAGTGATATTGAGTTTATTAGAGGTACAATCAATGGTGTTTCCCAAAGTTGTGTAAGAGTACCCTGATTTCTTTCCTAAGGAGGTTTTAGTATTACCCCTTAATGGGAGATCAAGTTCATGATTGAGTTATAATCGGGTGATTCTCCTATCTTGATGTCTTTGTATAGGATGGAGCCTTTTGGGCTACGAGAGGTGCACTACTAGAAATGGACAATTTCCCAACGGTTCTGAACCGTTGGGAAAGCCTGCATAAATGTTGGTATATCTTACACCAACAGTTCTGCAAACCATTGGTAAGTAAGCCGTTGGGAAATATTTTCCCAACGGTTTACATAGAACCGTTGGGATAGGTTAGAAAAATGAACCTATCCCAATGGTTATGCCAAACTGTTGGGATAGTTTTTCCCAACGGTTTGGCTTGAACCATTGGGAAAGACCTATCCCAATAGTTTTCAAACCGTTTGTATAGGTCTTTCCCAAAGGTTTGGAAAACCATTGGGATAAGTCTTTCTTAACGGTTTGAGGAAACCGTTGGGATATGTAAATATATAAAAAAGAGTTCCAGCGGAGGTTTGAACCCACAAACTCCACGTTATAAATCAATGACTTTTTCTCTATCCTAGAGTATCATTTGTGAATATATTTGGATATATATATATATATAATTATATGTAATTTATATATTTATTTATTTGACGATATTCAACAAATTTAATCATAAGAAATAAGGGCACCTATCCCTACAGTTTTGAGAACCGTTGGGATAGGTTCCCACCCTTTCCCAACAGTTTGACCAAACCGTTAGGAAAAGTGGCCTTAAAGTGGAATTTTCCAAACGGTTTGGCCAAACTGTTGGAAAAAGTGGCCACAAAGTGGACTTTTCCCAACAGTTTGGCCAAACCGTTGGGAAAAGTGACCTCAAAGTGGGCTTTCCCAACGGTTTGGCAAAACCTTTGGGAAAGGGGGCCTATACCAACGGTTTTTACAAACCGTTGGTATAGAAGTATTGGGAAAGGTCAGATTTACAGTAGTGGTGTGAATACATATCTATGATCTAGTGGATAAAACACTTTAACATTAGTTTTTTTATGTTTTAATGTTAGTTTATAACTAAATTTAATACAGTCGATGTTGAAAGTGGGACTTTCCATGTTGATTTTATAAAAATTGACATTGAAAACCCTTTAAGAAGGGGGATTATAGAGGAATTTCCATGTTAGTTTTATAAAAAACCAATGTTGAAAGAAAACTGATATCCAAAGGGATTTAAACATTGGTTTTAGAAACCAACATTTAAAGTCCTTTTCAATGTTAGTTTTTAGTAAAAACCATTGTAAAAATCCTTCAGTATCCCTTTCAATGTTGGTTTTTTATAAAAATGACATTGATTTTTTTTAAATATTGAAAATTACATAATCCCCACACCTAAAAGTTAATAGGAGAACCAAAAACCTAAAATATACATCATATACAAAAAACAAGTAATAAAACTCATTGAATACTTTTACAATAATTTTTACAAATATACAACTAAGTGAAATTAAATATCAAAACTAGTCAAACTTAGAAAATATTATGTAAATAAATTTTGAAGGTGTATCAGTACATTTGATGTATACAAAGAAGCACCACCAACAACCTACAAAATAAAGTGTTACCAATTTAAAAAGTAACACATTTTTAAATTACATGTGTTGTAAGAAAACCAACCTTTTCAAAATCTATTGTTGTTTTGGTCATGATTATATCATAAATTAATCTTAAAATATAATATATATATTTAACATTTCCTTATTAATGATTAAATTGCGTTTATGGAACCATATTTAAAAAACTTTAGATATGTAAGAAAAACCAAGTATTCATTAATATAAAAGTTATTTACTCAAGCTTTTACATATTCAATTTTTTCTAGATCCACTACTGGATAACAAGCCTTTTTAAATGAAATCCACAACCTATTGTAATTTCAATTATTAATTATCAAAACTAATTTAAATTGAAAAAATATAGATTAAATAACTAAAATCATGGAATAAAACTTACTTCTTTAACATTTTTCTAAATTTTCTTTGAACACCACCTAATAAAGAGAATAACCTATATGATTTAATTTATTTTAGAAAAAATACACATAGGATACAATTTACACTAAAAAATAAAATATTAAACATTAATAAAGGTATAATGAATAGCGGTTCATAATTATATATTTGTTCTAACCTATCAAGGAATGAAAAAAACTAACACGTGATGTCAGTGTTTTTGAATCTTTCAAATACATATTCAATTTTGGTTTCTTGTTTTAAATAGTTCTCTTATATTCAAATGTATTTTAGGTTGATAAGTCCATAAAAATAAGTGAAATAAAACTAGATAAAATGATTGTGGAGATTTTTGATTAGAAAATAAATAAATCAAGTCAATATAAAATATGTTTACTTAATGAAAATAAATTAATAATTGAAATTTAATTATATGGAAAACAACTGAAATACCCTCACAATGGGATGATCACCCTTTAAAACTTATTTGATTCCAGTTTTAAAAATATTTAATGCATAATAAATTCCATATATATCAGTAATAATTGAAATAATATAATAATTATCTAATATAGGAAAAAATTTGATAACTATGTTACCCAGTCAGCTTCCGGAGGAATATCTGAAGGCAGTGGAATCTAAAAATTTCCTTTCCTTTGTAGTGATTCCCTCAATATTAAATATTCCTATATAAGGTAAGGGTAAGAAAATATTATAAGTAGTTTTTAATTTAATGATAAATAAAAAATAAAAAGTAACTCATACCTCATATGTCAATGATTAGCTGGAAAAATTAAAAAATAGCCAATACTCTATCCAACTATGGACACCTTCTCAGTCTGCACTAGAGTAGTTAGATCAATAATATCATGCACTAATACTCTTAACTGACCCTAATCCATAAGCTTATGATGTTTATATTCTCCTAAATGATGTAAAATTCTATATGCTATAATACGTACATGGGGATCCCCAACAAGAAACTCATAGTACACGGTCGAGTCTAAATGAGGTGGTGGCATATCTAGGTAGAAAGGATGCATAGGCTATGTAGGCTGCACTGGCTACACTAGCTATGCTGGATATGTCTATCTCATAACTTCTATAATTATAGTATATACATATGATTTAATCCTATCATCTATCAACTCATTCATGTGTTGCAGATCAACCTTCAAAGAATCTATTTCTTCCCTATATTCTTCCCCCACCGATGTCGCACTAGGGGCATGACCAATTTTTATTAAAATTGGAAACCCTCCTTATACCCTCTAATGTGGCTAGGGTGTTTTGGATTTCCTAAAGCAACAACAAGAATATACTTATTACCCTTAGGGAAAAAGGTCCCCTATGTCATTTTCTCTTTAAGGGCATCTTGAAGTAATATTTTTAAATGTAATATTAGATAGATAAATTTACTAAATAGTAATATTGATGAAAAGTAACAATTAATTATTTATAGTCTTATCAGTCACTTAATTTTCTGTATTAGTAATATACTTTCCCTTTTTTAAATACTCACACTTTTCCATTTTTCATGATTAGTGGGAGGATATAGAGGGTCGAATGGAACCTCTTTAGAGCTGCTACTTGACTTTGTTCTTAATTCACTAAGTTCTTCAATAATCATTTATTCCCATAATAAAGGATACCCTCCTCATGATAATTTATGAGGGTATAAATTGTGAGACTCTATATCTTGGTGGATTTTCCTAAAGGCATGTTACATAAGAAAAAATAAATAAGTTATAAAGTAATGAAAATTAATTAAACAAATAAATTTTAAAAATAAAAAAACATACCATAAAAGATTCATCTTTCTGACTAGATACAAACTTCTTCCATGTATATCTATATATAATCTCACACTTAAGGCATGGATATTTATCCTTTTTACTCCCAAAATTATAAGTTAAAGTCATTTTTTTCTTAAAATCTCTCTATCTTGTTGGCACAAATTATAAACACTTTTTTTTAATTCCTTTTGTCTTTTGAAAGTAAAATTTCATCAATAATTGAATAAATAAAATATTAAAAAATGTATAATATTTAAAACATTATAAAAATAAATAAATATGTTTATAAATTTTATCTTTATGGACCCCCATAAAAGATCTTTCACCGACTAGTCGACGCTCCTCCAATTAAGGTATAAAATACTTACCCTAAAACGACTCTTTATAGCCAGGTAAGTCCTAAACTACCTGACATTTGGACTAGTTGGGAATTAATTCTCATTAAAGTTAATTATCAACATTTTTTATCCATGTGTGAGTGAAAGTTTTGGTAAACGTTTAATCCCACACCTATAGTCTTTAGGTAACATCCTCTCCAGAGAAGAAGAAGAGATGCAAATAATTTTAATAAATATAAGTTTAATTTCATAAAATAATTTAATTACTATAATATATATTTAAATGAAAAACATACATACCTCGATTCCCCTACCTCAGTTTTTTTCATTTTGAAAGATGTATGCTACCTCAACAAAAGTAGGTACACCTTTCATTAAAATTAAATATCTATAATGAATAAAATTTTTATTATTCAGAATAGATAACAAAAACCATTTATAAATGGAAAAAATTAAAGAAAAAAATATTTTCAACCAAAAAAACATTATAATGATAAAAATGTATAAATATAAACAATTATAAATACAAACAGTTACAACCAAAAATAAATTACAATCACAAAAAATTTATATTCATAAAAAAATTTATAACTTTAAAAAAATTTAACAAAAAAAATTATAATTGATAATAAAATGTATACAAACAAATGATTGGATCATTTAAATTTTTAACTAAAAAATAATTAATTTATCTTTAAAAATAAAAAATAAATTACAAATTTCAAATGTAAATAGATCTTGAATTTAGTTAAACTCACTCGATGGTGGTCAAAATAGGATAAATGCTAAAATATTTAAGAAAAACATATAATCACATATAAAAATAGATAATTTACACATCCATAAAATTTTAACAAATAATTTATATCTTAAAAACAATTAAAAAATAAAAAACAAGCTATAATAATTTTTTATAATCAAAAGTCATTATATTGAAAAAAAATTATAAATGAAAAAAATTGAAGAAAAAAACAACTTACAAAATTTGGAGGTCGATAATGAAAAATAAAATATAAATATTTACCTGAATAATTAGGATAATAGTTTGGTGTTTTCCCATATTCCTTTAGTATGATCATTTCGTATAACATGAAATATTTCTGCATTCTAGTTATTGTTATCATCTGGAAATCATGTAATAGATAAAGAAACCTCACATAAATCTATAACATCATCATCATCCTCATGAACTAAATGAATTTATTTCCTTGAAAAATGAAGGACCACTGATCATTTGATGGATCAATAACATAAAATATTTTCTTTTCATCCGTTTCCATGATGAAAGGTTCCTCTTTGAAAATAAATCTTTTCAAATCAATGAGTGTAAATTCTCAATAATCATGTTTCACACCACTGTTACTATCAAACCAGTTACACTTAAACAAAGTTACTCAAAATTTAGTAAAATAAATTTCCTAAATATCCTTAAGAACTTCAAAATATTCTGTTGATATAGAAATAGGGTTTTTTATATTTTTTACTTGAAAAATGCAGTTCTTTAGTGATGAAAATTACCCCACTATTTTGAATAGTACACTTGTCATCCTAATTTTTATGTAAAATTTGTAACCATTAATACCAAAACCAGACCGTGTGATCACATTAATATATAATCCCCATGTCAACCATTTAAATGTTTTAGATCTAAATAAATATATGTTGAAATTCACTTTAAACCCTGAAAAAAATGTATTTTTATACTCAATCATCAACCGATTTTCATTTATTTTCATATATTATACCTTTAATTTAGAAATTTGTGATGATATATATGGTTGAACCTCATATGTGTTGTTCAAAATGTATAAATTTGTCTGCATCACTTCATCACATGGAACGAGCTTTACCTTTAAGCCACGAATACCTCTACATTCACTATCAACTATTAAATGTTAAGATATAAGGAGACCAATATGCTCCTCTACATAAAAATAACTAGTACATAACTCAATCACCACTTATAATACATATTTTTAACCAATATAGGAATCTATTCAATGAGGATTTTTAACACATCCCTTCAAAAATTTTATATATCTTTCTAAAGGATATATCCAATGTAAATAATTAGGCCCATGTATTCTTGTATCATACACCAAATTAATCATCAGATGAAAAATTATATCATAAAATGTTGGTGGTAAATACATTTCTAGTTGATAAAGTATAAGAGTAGATTCATTCTAAAACACATCTCAAATTTTGGATCAATGAATTTACTACAAATTTATTTGAAAAAACAACATAACCTGATGATAGTCTTCCATATTTTTTATTTCCTTTTATGTCTAAAAAAGTTCTATTCAAACAATCACATATGTTTTTATCAACATATATAACATTAATGTTATGTTTTATCTCTAAAAATATCTAATAATGTAGTTAAAATAAGTTATACCTTTTCTTATAGATTTTTTTATGAACCGAACTTCCTTTTTTTCCAAATGTGAAATTAGTATTTTTTACTCTATAATATTATTCTTCAGCTAAAAATGGTTTTGGGGAGAGATTATATTCCTGTAAATTATTAAGTTATTTTTTCAATATATGATAAGGACAATCAATTAACACAAACATTCGATGTACCATGTACACTATATTTTTTCCATTCCATAATTGATAATATGGAGCCTCTTCTTCAAAAAATTAGACATGCTTTATGTCCCTTAACATTGTATCTAGATAGGTTTCCATATGAAAGAAATTAATTTATAGTGAAATTTATCATAACAAACAAAATAAAACACTCTTTCTTGTAGGCATAAAAAATTATAACACCTATATCCCATAGAAGTTTCAAATCATCAATAAATGGTGAAATATACACATCAATATCGTTTACTAGCTATTTTGGTCTATAAATGATCAATCTCATCATAACATATTTTTTTATTCATACATATAAATGGGTACAAGTTGTAAAATACCAAAAAAATAGGCCATGAACTATAATGGATAATGAGGCTTTGATATGGATTCATTTTATATTTTTACAGTCCCATTATGAGATTTCTATCTTTACATACAAAATCATGAAATGTTTTATCCAATATCTTCCACTGTGGTGAATCAGCAGGGTGATGTAAGTTTCCATTAGAGATTCACTCATCTATATGCCATCTTAACCTTTTCATTTCATTTGAATTTGAAAATTGATGCTTTAAATGAGTAATTATTGGAAGGTACCAAATTTCTTTAGTAGGAGGTTTGATTCTTGTACTTGAGAATGAATCAGAGTTCAAATTTTCATCCATCTTATATCATGATGTCCCAAATTTAGGTTATTTTGATAAAAATTAATATTCCTTCCTATAAAACACACAATATTTGGGAAAAAATGTATCTTTTTATACCCCAGTCCCATTAGGCATAATATTTTCTTTATGTCATAATTGGAAACCATATACCCATTGTTATATAGAACAATCTCTTTTAAAAGTTCAAGCAATTCAGAGAAACTTTTATTGCTCCACCCATTTATTTATTTCAAGTTAACTAATCTAATTAATTCTGAAAACAATATAAATTTATAGCAATATGATAATAGTGGTTTCTCAGAATCTCCATAAAATCATTCAAAAATTGATATTTTTTTGATGGTTTCAATTCGTACATCATGAATTAATTCTTAAATATGATCCGTTGTCTCATGCTGAATATTTTCATCCAAATTAGATGTTGAATTTTATGTTATTTTACTATTCTAGTTCTAATGTGTATAATTATGGCTAAAACCATAGAAAATGAGATGATCCTTGTTTTCTTTAGAATTTAACTTTCTCATATTTAAACACTTCATTCATGGATAGAAAATCAAATCTTTGTCTTGAATATTTCATTTAAAAAATTCCAAGAAATAATTAAGTCCTTTTTCACATTAATTAGTGGTTCTTCATAAATTTATCCAATTAAGATCCATTAATTACCTAAGATAAAAATATAAAAGGTGAATATATTAAAACATATAAACATTTAAAAATATATATTAATAGATAAATTTTAAACATAGAAACATATAATCAAAATAATAAATTATTGATAACTATTTGACCATAACAAATAATCATAAATAATGATCAAAACATATCATTGCAAAATTTAAATAATAATGAATAAAAATATAAAAAAATAGATAGTTTAAATATGCATAAAACAGATAATTTGTCTTAAAAATAATTTAAAAATGAAAAACAAGTTACAAAAAAAATTTATAAATGAAAAAAAATTGAAGAAAAAAAATTTAACCACTAAAAACTTATAATGACTAAAATTTATAAATATTAAAAATTATAAATACAAACCATTCCAAAAAAAATAGTGATTTTTTATAATATTAAAAAAATTAACAAAAAATTACAATTGATAATAAAATTACACAAACAAATGAATAGATCAATCAAATTTATAACTAACAGATAATTAATTTATATTCATTTTTTTTTTCAAAATTTGGAGTTCATTAATGGAAAATAAATCTTGAATTCAGATCAACTGAATCAAAGTCAATGGGAATAAGGTGAAGGCTGTAAGATTGAAGAAAAATGAGTGCAAAAACAAAGTAAAAAAACCAAAAAAAACCTTAAACCGTGGTTTTAGGTTAACCAAGATAGATCAAGGATCATTAAAGAACAATGAAGGATGGAATATTGAGGTGAAAAAATGTGAAAAAATGATGAAAATCGACTGCAGTGTAGGTTCTAGGGTCATCAAATGTTTTTGGGAGCAGTTGGGTGCCATCGTCGGTCGAGGGGATTGGTTTCGATCAAAAAATAAATGTGTGTTTTTGGTTCTATGTGTATTTTTAAAAAACTTTTCACATAATTTTTTTTACAAAAACTACATTAAAAGAAATTTTAAAAACATTTAACATCAATTTTTTATAAAATCGACATTAAAAGTTGTCCAAAATTACTTTTAACGTTGGTTTTATAAAAAACCAATATTAAAAGTATCCAGGTTAACTTTTAACATCTATTTCTAAAAAACCAATGCTAAAACATCAACGATAAATCCTATATTTCTACTAGTGATGATATATTAGAGTGAGTTTTTGTTTCGATGAGCATGCCACACTTGGTTGCACCATTTTTGTTCATAAATAAGACTGATGGTAGTCCGCATCTGTGTATCAATTATCATCACTTGAATCATGTGATATTAAAGAATCACTATCCTCTTCCATGGATTGATGATTTATTTAATGAGTTGAAAGGATCTATTTGGTTATAAAATATTGATCTATGATTGGGATACCATCAAATATAGGTTAAGGATGAGGATATTATAAAGACTACTTTCCAATGATGTTTTGGGAATTATAAGTTCATTATGATGTCATCCAATGTAAAGAATTCTACAACTATGTTTATGGGTTTGATGAATGTAGTGTTTTAAGATTTATTGGTTCAATTTTTACTGGGTTTTATTGATGAAATCCATGTGTACTCTCTATCTGAGGAGGATCAAACATAGAATCTATTGGAAATTTTGGGAGTTCTTCATCATAAAAAGATATTTGGGAAGCTATTGAAGTGTGATTTTTGGGATCAAAAAGTTTGTTTATTAGGGTATTTTATGTCTTAACATGGTGTATCCATGAATCCTTTGAAAATTTATGTAGTCATTTCTTGGTAATTCCTAAGAACGTTTCATAGGTGCAAAGTTTCCTCAGTCTTACCGGATATTATAGGAGGTTGATGACTACATTATCTCAGATTGTGACTCCTCTAAAATCCTTGAATAGAAATAATCAAGATTTCTTATTCACTTACTAATGTTAGGTATCTTTTTATCACCTAAAGAAGAAGTTGTTCAACACTTTAGTCCATCATTTTCCAGAAGAAGGAGTTCAGTTTGAGGTTTTATATGATGCTTCACATCATGGATTGGGTAGTTCCTTGATATAGAATAGATCAATTGTTTCTTATAGATATATATAGTTACTTCCCCATGAGCATAATTAATCCACCCATGATCTCAAGTTGGAAGGCACTGTTTTTGCTTTGAAGTTGTGGTGACATTACCTCATTGGTGAGTACTTTGTGGTTTTCACCAATCATAAGAGCCTGAGGTATGTATTCTCCCAAAATGACCCAAAATTGAAATAATGAAGGTGGATTAAATTCTTATAGTAATATGAATTCATGATTTCCTATACCAAGTGAAAGAGTAATATTGTGGCTAATTCACGAAGTATAAAGTCATGGAGTGATGCAGTGCATGAATATAGTGATTCATGGAGAGTAATAGAAGAACTATCTATGTTGAATATTGATATGGGTGAGGTTGGTGGAATATTATTCCCCTTTCAGATGATTGTTCAATCATATTTAGTGTATTAGGTGGAGGATTCCCAACTGGGGGATTTTCAGGTGAAGGTATAGAGAGATCGAGTTGTCTATGGTGATTCCCCTAATGGTTGGTCTGAGGATGGTCAACACCAGGTGTTATTCCAGGGGATTATTTTCATTCTTTTGGTGATGTGTGAGGTGGTTCTACATGATTTACACATATCACCCTTATTGGTACATCCCAGAATAATAAATATGTATCATACTTTGAGAGGTTAGTTTTGATGGATTGGGTTAAAGTGTTCAGTTGTAGAGTTTTTGTCTCGATGTTTGATCTACTAGAAGGTGAAGACCAAACACCATGTTCTCAGTGGTTTACTCTAGCTATTAGATATTTATTACTATAAGTGGGGTTATATTTTGATATACTTCATCAATGGTTTACCTCGAGCTCAGGGAGACTTTGATGTTATATGGGTGATAGTGGACTGTTTGATGAAATCAGACCACTTCATAGAGATCCAGGAGTCAATCTCAGTGGTGGATTTATTGAGGTAGTATCTAGAGGAGGTTTTGATGCTCATGGAGTCCCTGGGAAGATTATATCTAATTATGATCCTCATTTCACCTCTAATCTTTGGATAGGTCTCCAAAATGATTTTTAATTTCAGTTTAACCTTATAATTTCTTTTCATCCATATGAATATGATCAAAAAGAACATGACATCCAGACTCTTGAAGACATGTTGTTGCTTTTTTCCTAGATTTTGGAAGTTTTTGGATGAGGAACCTTCCTTTGGGTTATTTTTCTTACAATTATAGTTTTCACTCCACTATTGGTATTCCTTTGTTTGAATATTTGTACGACCAAACTTTCCATTGTCCATTGTGTTGGACTGGGGTCATTGATTCAATAATTCTTGGGCCAAAAATAGTAAAGAGCATGAAAAAGATGGTTTAGGTGATCTATGAGAGGATGAAGGCAACATATGATCTTAAAAATTTCTATATAGACCATATGATGAGACCTCTAGAGTTAAAAATTGGAGATAATGTGTTCCTGAAAGTGAATCTTCATAACGAGTAGTGAATTATTAGTCATGGGAGTAAGCTTTATCCCTGGGTTTTTGGGCATTTTAAGGCATTGGGTTATATTTGTGTCATTGAATATTGGTTATCACTTTCCCCATAGATGATTCAGATACACGATTTCTTCCATGCATTTTAGCTTTTACACTAACTTCATAAAAATTCTTACATCACCAATTAGGACGAGATCGATGTTGATGATGATACAACCTTGAATGAGTGGCCTTCGAAGATTCAAGACTTCTAAGAGAAGGTATTTCATAGGTTATATATCTCTTTGGTTGGCATCCTTTGCCAGTAAAGTGGCATGGAGGAGAGTACCTGAGAATGTGAGTCATAGGTACGCACTCAATATCCTGAGTTGTTTGATATTAAGCTCTTATTTTGTATCGATGTTTGGTGATATTTTTGATGTTTTTTGGATTTTGATATGGATCTATTATAAAGACCTAGAATTTCCATGTATTTTTTTAATTAAATGGTAATTTTACGAGTCCGTGAAAAATTGACGGTGCGTGTTTCCGAGGCCCAGAGTGCCTGGAATGAATTTATGAACTTTATTTCGGGTACATTTAGTAAACATGCGAGTGAGTTTTTATAAATTTTGAACCGGTGCTTGGAATTGAAATCTGAGGGCACCGTTGAACTTGTAGTGTCAGTATTCTCTTAAAGAGACTTTCACCTCAACGACAGATGGCCGAGGGTGAAAGTTAGTTTTTGGGTTTTTTCATGAAATAATAAAATAAAATAAACTCACGATTTATTTTATTTTATTTTAAACACCCACCATGTGGATGTTCAGGGGTGGGGTCCACCAGAACTAAACCTCCTCTTCATGTTTAATTATGGTGGGGACCACCTGAGTTTTCAATAACCTCCCAAATTGAATTTAGGGGCAGGGACCACCCGACCCCTATTAATGGGGGGAGAAGAAACCACTCAACCCCCTATTTAATGTAGAGGAGCCTCTTGAGCTTCCTCCACATTAATTACACCAACCCACCTTAATTAAATGTGATAACCTAGGTGTTTAATTAGTCTATTTTGAATTTGTGCCAATGATTAAAGTTGGGGGAAACACATCAATTGGCCTTTTTCTTTTTGGTGGAGCCTTGGGAGAAAAGCTCTCCAACGAAGAACTATTTCTACGAACTAAGAACACATTCTTCCAATGAAGAACACCAAAAAATAACGCCGACCCTGACTTCAACATTCTTCGTCGAGACTTCCTCCTATGTAGGAAATCTTCGACTACGACGAACCGATGCACAAACCGATGATCGAGGAAAACACTGATGACACCGACGTCCTTCTTTTTCCCAACGATTCGTCTTTTTCCCCACGACTCCATCGAAGTATCAAACCAAGGTAGGGGTTTAATGCTATTTTTTATCACTTTCTAGGTACTACCTTATTCTATTGTGTGGGATTGGGAATGATTAAATTATAGAAGATAATGGTTGAAGTTCTGAGCTTCGTTCTTGTGAACCATATGCTACCACTCTAAACGCAGAGGGTGCGGACAAAACTAACATGGTCCGACCCCCCTCCGCCGTTCTTCTTTGTGGTGTTCTTCGGAATGAAGGAAGGAAATGAAGGCAACGAAGGCCATAGCGCTGCCAACCATGGACACCGAGACCTGTGCCACCACCACGATGCTTCAGCCTCTCAGCTGAACTAGCCCCGTGCTGCCCGCCGGCCGAGCCACCCCGACCGCGCCGCCCACCGGCCGAGCCACCGCCAGCCGTGCCACCCGCCGGCTGCGCCACCCCAGCCACACCGTCCGTTGGCCGAGCCGCCCCGGCTCACGCTACCCGTCGGCCTCTAGAAACAGCTCGCACCCCTTATGTCGCCCTAGCTGAACCGGGCCGCGCCGCCCTCACGGCGCCTCGGCCGAACCAGCCCACGCCCCTCACGGCGCCCTGAAAAAACCGGCCCATGCCCCTCATGGCGCCCCTGCCAAACCGGACCGTGCCCTGGCTAAACCAGCCCATGCCCCTCCCGGTGCCCTGGCTGAACCAGCCCACGCCCCTCCTAGCACCCCAGCCGAACCGGCCCGCGCCCCTCGCGGCGCCCTGGCGGAATCGACCTGCGCCCCTCGCGGCGCCCCAGCCGAACCGATCCTACACCCCCGCGGCACCTGCGGGCTCCACGGCCCCTCATGGCCCTCATGGTCTGCTAGAACTCCCAGCAGTCCGGGCCGCATTGTGGGATAAGCCTGATCCTGTGGGTTGGGCTTGGTCGACCCATACCAAGTCGGGCCAGGTCGGTCCGACCGGGTTGGACCGGACTCGGGCCCACTATGACCCTTTACGCTCTTTTGGCCATAACTTTGACACTGAACGTCTATTTGAAGAACCGTTAGTGGCGCTGGAAATCTTGGAGCGAGTCGGTCCCTTTGAGTATACTCCACTGGAGTTTTGGTTTGAGTTGGGAAACAGTCAGGTTGGATCGAGCACGAATCCAACTGGGCCCCTAGATTAAAAGGCTAATAACTCACAAACCGGGTGTCCGATTGATGCATTGTCTGTTGCGTTGATACCCCTATGACATGACAGAACTTTGTGATACTTATTCATGGGACTTAGTGATAGTTGGAGTATCGAACAGTGGATTTTGGAGTGTATCCTCCTAGAGACGAGCGAGCATAGTGTAGAGACCTAGTAGCTAGCTGAGACCTGACGACTGCTAACCGTTTTGACTCAGAGAGACTCTATTAGCCCAGTGGGGAGCGCCTTGGTGTCACAGAAGACCCACAGTGGGGAGCGCCTTGGTGTCACGACAAACCCATGGTACTCGACAAGAGGAGTACCTCAACAGGCTATGAGGGGAAGCACACTTGGTGACGCAGCATACCCACGGTGGGGAGTGCGCTTGGTGACGCAGCAGATCCACGGTACTCGATAGGAGGAGTACCTCAGCAGTCCTAGGTTAGTGGGAAGTGCGCTTGGTGTCATGGAATGCCCACTGTACTCGATAGAGGATGAGTTCTCCAACATCCGAGGTTCCGACAATGTGACTGGGGATGTTACTTGATACTACCCCTAGAATAAAATTGTAGTTGAGCTGAGTCAGTTTTTCTGTGTTTTCATCATGATTGAGATGGATCACTTGATAACTTAGGTATATGTATGGGAATATACCTAAGTAAGGTTATCTGTTGATTTTATACCTTGTTTTTTATCCTTGTTGGATTTTTGTGAGACTTTGAGGGTCTCAGGGTCCCTACTGAGTATCGTTATACTCACCCCTGCATGGGCTATGCCCAAACCTTATTGTGTTGGTTGCAGACGATGTATAATGCTAACTAAGGCTGAGAGTACCCAGACTAGATGGTACCCAGAGGTGGACCTTACGACGAGTCAGTACACGGAGGAGACAGACAGACGATAAGTGTTGAGGAGGCGATCTATACCTACCCTTCAGGTAGGAACCTCAGAGGATGACCCAATTACTATTTTCATTTTTCTTCAGTTGTAATTTTACTTTCAGTTTCTTGTACTTTACTGTTGGGATTGTATTCCCGCCCCTTTACTTTCAGCACTCTTTTGTTATACAGTTCTACTTGGTGTTTCGTCCAGCTATGTGCTTGCTTGTGTGTGTGTGTTTACAGGTTATAAAGGCAATGCCTTCCCTATTTAGGGAATTATTCCTTTGGTGCTAGTCGCCAGCCCCTGGACTATGGAAGGTGGTCTTGGGGTAGTCACGGAACGGGTCCCGGGGGACGGGTCATGACATCTATCTTCCTTGATACCATGTTTATGGATTTAACCCTATTTTAGAGGCATCTCCCCTCATGAGATGGTTTCATGGTTTTGTGACTTGTTTCTCTAAGTGGGGTGGTTGTTCTCTTGTGATGGTGAGATTAACCCTTTACCTCAGTTGATGATGTCTCCTAGTTATCTGTTTTTGTCTCTTTAAAGAGTGGTTGTGTTCTTGATGTAGTGATATCCTTTATTGGTATCACATAAATGATTCCTTGAACCTCCTTCCCCTTTTCTTTCTAGGATCTATTTTAATTCATGAAGATGGGAATTTTTTGATAGAAATCTAATATAATTCCCTAGTTCTTAAAAACATTTCCTTTGTGTTTTCCCTAGGCCTAGAGGTGACAAGGGGGAATCTGGGGTCTTCTTTCTCCCAAAATTCTCAAGTTTTATCTTTTTCTCATGGTATTATGTTGGATCACGGTAGTGGGTTGGATCATGGTTGAATTCACACTAGTAGATTGGCTCACATTAGCAGTCAAAATAGTAGATTAGGTCACTTTAGTAGTCATGATAGCTGGTTGGATCATGGTAGTAGGTTGGATCATGGTAGGAGTCACAGTAATAGGTTATCTCACAATAGTAGATCAGGTCACTTTAAAGAATAAATATTGTTTTTGGTTATAACGATCACATGAGTTTTCCATCATGATAATAGTTTACCTCTTTTTTTTCTTTCTAAATAGTTTTTTATTTATATTTATTAAATTTTTTAGCATGTTTATTATTCTTTGGTTAAACATGTTTTATATGATGAAAATGGTTAAATAATGTAAATACAATATTGTTTTTTGAAAAAATAATTAAAGAGAAATGTTTAAATAAAACCATTCTTCTTATGATTCAATGGAAATCAAAGTGATGATTGATTCATGTTTAATTAAAAATTTTATTATATATAGTATGATAAAATTAGATGTTATTCGTGAAGCATATTTAAATAATCCATACTTTTTAATAGATGATGCCTTTGGTTACCTGTGGCTATAACCTATGATTAATTAATTAGTTAACATAAGATGGTAATGAACCATTTGTTTGATAAAGATAAATGTTTAGGGATAAGTGAGCCCATTTTCTTGTGAAGGATAGATGCCTTGGTTTTTAGGGAATAAGTGCCTTGTTGACTATAAGTTGTTTCATTTCTTCCTTATATGTTTGATATGAATGTGAGACTTATGATACAACATGAGGGTTGATGGTTGACGAGACATGGGTGATGAGGATTAGGTTTATAGTAGTAGTTAACATCGGTGATGGTGGAATGAATTCATGGTGATATTCATGGTTGTGTTAGGGATGACATTGATATTGATGGAATAAGTTAAAGTTAGGCTTTCCCATTATTGTGTTGAAAGTTTGGATGGTTTCTTGTTAATGAATCTTCTTTAAAGTCCAGATGGTTAGGTTGCTTGTTTCTTAATTCCTTTCCCCACTACTTGAGGTAGTTGATTGTTCATGGTTTATGCACCTCTTTTGTGGCATCTTAGGATGATTCCTAGAGCACCTAGAATCATGGAATGATAATGAATAATAAATGTTTTAACCCATGAGGTTGGTGGTTTAATGGAATGCTAATGATAATTATTGAGGAACCATAGAATGGCTGGTTTATATCTAGAGGGCATGGAAATTGGTTAATAAGCATGTTAAAGTAATGTTTAATAGTTAAAAAAATAATTAATTTATTGAAATTCTTATTGAATGTTTCCATGGTTATAGGATATATAATCTTTAGTGGTGGCATCTGGGTGTCTGCGTATGATAGATGCAGTTTATCCTAAGGCTATGTTAATGCCCATAGTGTGGTTGTGCGATATATATATATATATATATATATATATATATATATATATTCATGTTATGTGATTTAATATGATACCCCATCTTTGTTGGTAGGGTGAATGAAACCTAGTGGGGTTTAGGAGGGTGTTTTCCCCAACATCCAGGTTGGCGATGAATGGATGGATGACTCTTCCCTCTTGCACCGATCTCTTCTCCTAGTAGTATTTTGTGTAGGTATGCATGGTGTTTAAATTTACTATATATGTGTGTAGAGGGATATAATGGATTGTGATTATTTCACACAAATGAATCTCCAGATATAGTATACTATGGAGTGTTATAGGTATGTCATGTATGGGATGATATGGATTGAGGTACAACACTCGACATACAGGCCGTGGTGGCTCTCAAAAACTACTCAGTTACTATATAAATATGTGGAATGGGGTGATGAGATGATTTGATACATAATGTGCATGGTACATGATGATAAGATGATGTGATACACAGGGTGCATGAGCTGGCTTACTTTTGGAGAGAGATGGATCATGGCGTGCGATGTTGGGGAAGAGTGAAAAACCAATGAGGAAGTGGTAGCAGGGTACCTTATTTGATATATGTTGAATATTATATGATTACTTGTATACAATACATTGTGAGATATATACACTATGAGACTGGTAATATAGTATACCTATTTATATGACAAGTTAGATTCACTCGTTTATTCCCTAGGATTTAGTATGTTTTATTTATCTTTTTAATGAGAGGCTCTAGGGAGGATCCTACTTAGTATACATGTTATTATAACCCTATATATATATAAACTATTTTCAAGACTGTAGGAGCTGGTTGCTGTTCAGGCTGTACATTACTAGCTCATGGAGTTGTCTAGGAGTTGTTTGGGATTTGAGGTTGCTGTTAAGGAATTTTATTTTTTTACTTAAAATTTCTTTTGCAGTTGTTTAGTTAGATGAATTTCATTCATGTATTGGGCTTTATTTTATCTTTTATCTGTATGAGCAAGATTTTATTGGTATACTTATGTTATCTCTCTTTCCTCATGCTCTTTAGATGGTAATTCCACCCATTTGTGTGCATGATATACCCTCAGTTCTTGTCGCCAACACGTGACCCATTGGAGGTGGACTTCGGGCATCATTATATCCCTTATTTCATTGCTGTACTAGAAGGGTTAACATTGGTGGTAGGGGTTTATGACACCAAATAAATACAAATATAGAATTGGAAAACCTAATAAATCTAAACCTGAATAATTTATCCCTAACAAAGAACCTGAAGAAATAGCACCTAAGGAGACACCTCCATTGAAGAAGGACAAGGGAATAACCAAAGTGGAGGACTTAAAATCGGTCCCAACCTCTCTTCTCTATAAGGATTAAACCACCTAAGAAAACCAATGAAGAAAAATTTAAACAAGTGATATTGTTGATATTCAAAAGACTGCAGATCAACATCCCTTTGCTGTAGTCCATCCACCAAATCCCAAGGTATGCAAGATTTATCAAGGAAATGTGCACTAGAAATAGAAAATTTCAAGGGAAAAAAAGGTAAATTTAGGTAGAATTGTATATTCCCTTACTAGACTATAATTTACTAAGAAATGAAAATACCTATATTTATTCACTATTATAGAAACACAAGCCTCTTATACATATTATTATATGATTTTCAACATAAAAATCCAAAAAACACAACCCAAGGATCTAGAGGCCTAGTATCATTGGGAGAATAGGTTCATATTACATCAATATTGAACTAAAATAAAACAAATTTATTTTAATATCCAAAATGAGCTCCTAAATTCCTTTGAGATTATAAAACTACACAGGATAACTTGACAAATACATAAAGAAAAAGGGTGTTATATAAATCCTAATAAGTAAATAAGCATAATAATGGACCATATCATAAAATAAAAATTGCATAATATGATATTATAAAATACAAGGCTCATGAATAATCATATATAAGCATGAAATAAATATTATAGAATCATAATATCATGGATACATAGGAATATGGAAAATTATAATATACGACATCATAAGCATAAGTCAAGGATTAAAACTGATACATCATAACATTGTGGACATATTCCCATAGTGGATTAGGTTTACTCCATAATCTCATACATATAATATCATGATATATAAACATCAAAAAATTCATTATATTGATATTTGGGTGCACCCATCATAACATGTATATGCTTATGTGTGTCACATAAGGAAATCAAATATAAGTCATAAGTATAAGAAATATGCTTGGGAAGAAATGGGTTACATAATCATGGCTCAATTCATAATAAAATAATATCTCATAAAGATTAAAAATAGAATAAGGAATCAGATACTTTGAGGGTTCATATTTGGATAAATAAGAAAATGTCTTAAATACAAAGTTCATTTGAAGAAAATTTCATGAGAAAGGGTAGAGAAGTAATTTTGGAATTGAATTTCTTTAGTGAGGTTTTAAGAAAATGGTAAGGAATATTTAAGGACAATAAGCACATCATATTTTTCATAAAAATAGAATTGAATCATGAGATATATCCATAAAATAATGAGTATTTCTAGAAAACAATAAAAATATTTCATGGTTTGGTTCATAACAATATATAGGAAATTCCTTTAAATTAGGTTTCCTTAAAAGAAAGATTTAGGAAGGGAACTTAAAAAGATTTTATATCCCCAACAAAAAAATAAATATAAATTAGGTATATATTAAAGGTATATATATAAAATATATAAGGTTTTAATTGAAAAATTAAATAGAAAAGGTAAGGTAGAGAGAGATAAGGCAAACACAAATAAAGGAGGGTAGTTTAGAGAGTCCCCATACCTCAGGTCCAGATTCACTCTGAAATTTCACTTAATATCCCAAATAATAATATTATATTTGTTAAATACATGATTTATAACATTATTAAAATATATTTGATTTATTATCAAGATTTTATATTAGTTTAGTGTTATTTAATTGAAATATCATTTCTGTTTATACTGTCACAAGTTCATTAGTGTCATGGTTCCAAGGGAACATCACTTGTAGATAATTATAAAATTTATTTATGAGATGGTTTCATATCTATTAAAGAAAAATGAAATGATTTTAATGTTATTATAAGATCTTAAAATGGCTATAAAATTCAAATATTATTAAAAATACACACAGTTCATAAAGTTTAATTATTATCATTATATAGTTAATTCATTCAGGAAATTTTTTCTAACCATGGTAAAATTATATGATTTAATTTAACTTTAAAAATATTAATCCATTAAATAATATGAAAAAAAATAAAATATACTTATTTAGATAATTTTGAACCATAATAATTGTATTAATACCATCCATGAAGGTGGTGATGAAAAACAAAGTACGTTGTTCATGGAGGCGGTGAACCGACCAGAATACAGACAATCATTTTCATTTTAGAATTGATCATGGGGAGAGTAGAAAAATTAATATTAAAACATAATAATAACATATAAGTATATTTAGGGTACTAATGTTACTATGTTATGGTTTATGGAAAACATATGGGGGAAGTAGAAGAAGAATAAAATTAAACGAGGCTCTATTGAGAATTTACCTCTTCCTTTGGGTGTTTCCTCTTAGGCTACCACTTAAGGCTCCTTGGAATGGTATTTTGTGACAAAATAAAAACTAAGACATGTGGGAGAGTATTGGTAAGATAATTTTTTATAACTTTGTTAATATCCAAGGATTATAAGGTGTAAGGAGAAGTGGTGGTGATGAGTGGTTTTTATAAGGGAATGAGAGGAGAGTTTTTTGAATATAATAATCATTAGTTTATTTTTTTGATCGAGACTGTAAATTACGATGAATATTGTGAATAAATATAGTAATTAGTGAATGTGAGGATGATATAATGGTTGATTATATCATGCATGACTCACTAATTCATGTATTTATCTTATAATGTTAAATACCACATTTTTGTCGCATTTCACTATTTACCAAAAATATAACTATTTTAGAAGAATACAAAAAATTCACCCTAATAATTTTTTTAAATTTAGATTCAAAAAATAAAATCAATTTTATGAAAATAATTATTTATATATATATGAAAATATTAATTTTAAAATTAAAATTTTATTTATTTAAAAAATACCAATTTTAATATTATGATTAATTTTCCACCCCTTTGAAAAATTACACATGGTCTCATAAATTTATATTATCATTATAATGTAGCTTAATATTATTTTTTAAACATTATTTATGAAAATAATATTTCTTTTAAATTTTTATATCTATCATAAAAATATAAATAAAACATATATGTTTTACAAAAATCCAAACACTTATTTTATCATTTTTAAAAAATTTATTTATTCGTATCATGATATAAATTTTATAAATTTTAATTTTATAATATAAATAATTTTTTTTTTAAAATTACATAGATGAGGATACCATTCTAATGGTTAATTTACTATTCCTAAGAGTCAGGTTACTATTCTAATGGTCAGATTTGTAATGGTAATATGGGTTTCATACCTTTGATAAATACCTCATATTTCATTAATTATTCATTCACTTCTATTTTGTATTAAGTTTATATATATTTTCATTTTCAAAGTGGATATCTCATTAATAAAATTTTATTTTATTCCTATAGTGTTTTTTCCTGAGTTCGATCATTTTAGCGGATTAAGAAGATCCAAATTTTCATATTATAGTTATCTTATTTTATATTTTTTTATCCCATTATAACATTTATAATTTTATTGAGCATATGTATACTCTAAATGTTATTTTAAACTCAATATAAGATTTTTTTGGGTTCTATCTTATGGTTCATGTGATTTATATAATACTAAATTACTAAATATGACACATTTATATAATCAGAAGAGAAATTCCATTGATAAAATTTTGGGTCATTATAACTATCCCTTTCACCATTGAAGAAATCACTTATTAAAATAAATTATGTGATTTTAGAGCATCGATTAATTTAATACATGACATAGTTTATTATTCCCTATATATAGGAGAGCTTAAACCCACCCGAGTAGTTGTACAACTTTCTAACTGAGCTATTGCCTACTCAGTTGGAGTTCTATAGGATGTTTTGGTAAGCCTGAAATGATTTTTGTTCCATGTTGATTTCTAAATTCTGAATATGGATGAAGTGAGAGGTAAATTTTACCCCTATAATTCTAATATGTCTATTCATCAATACTGATAAAACTATAATAAATTTTAATAAAGGAATGATTTCAATAATTGTTGGATAATAAATACTAAAATTTGACATTAATGATTAAATAAAATAACCCTATGATGAGAAATATATGTTAACATTGAATCATTTTGAATTTCCTTATTATGATAAGGAATAGATTGAAATATTTGATAATATAATTGGATTTGGAGAATATTTAGAATAAATTGATTTTTCTGATGAATATATTTTTGAAAATGAACTTAATCTGGAATCTATTTTATGTGCTGAATAGTTTGAAGAAGTTGATGATTTTTTTGATTATTTAATCAAAAACTACCATTGAAACTTATTCCTTACATGTGAAGGATGAAAGAATGAATTATATTGAGTTAAAACCATTATTAGAGAACCCACCTAAATTGGAACTAAAGATTCTTTAATCCAATTTGAAATATTCATTTCTAAAAGAAAATGATAAGCTACCTGTCATAATCTAAAACTGATTGGAACCTAACTAAGAGAACTACTAGTTGAATATCTTGAAAAAATATATTAAGGAAATAGAGATATCACTAGGATACATACTAGGGATTATCCCTCCCAATTTTATGTACTATGTTTTTTTAAATCTAAATCTAAAAACATCCCCATAAGATGCTCAACCCAACCCTCATGTAAGTTATTAAAAAATAAGTCGAGATGCAATTAAGATCTAGAATAATTTACTCCACATCAGAACCTCAGTGGGTAAATACCATTTAAATTGTCCTAAAGAAGACTAAATACACAATTTTGTAAAATGAGAACGATGAGTTATTACCCAAAAGGATTCATAATAGTCATATAGTTTTCATTGATTATAGAAAGCCAAATTATATGACCCGAAAAAACCACTTACACATTCAATTTGTAGAAAACATGTTAGTGAGGATAGATATTAAGGGTCACTAATATTTCCTTGATATATTTTTTGGATATTTTCAAGTTCCAATAGATCTAGAAGATCAGGAAAAGAATACATTCCTCTATCCCTTCAACACATTTTCAAACTGAATGATTCCCTTTAGGTTATGAAATACCATAATTAATTTTCAACATTTCATGGTAATTATATTTTTTTACCCAATAGATATCTTCTTATAAGTATTCCTTGATGATTTTACTATTTATGGAATATTCTTTCAGAGTTGTCTTGAAATTTTTAAAAAAGATTAAAAAAATGAATTGGAAAAAACTTGGCTTTAAACTTTGAAAAATGATATTTCATGGTGGATAAAGGAAATGTTTTGAGCCACATAATTTCTAAATATGAGATTTAAGTAGATAAGTCCAAAGTTTAAATTATTTTGACATTTCCTCTCCCCACCACTGCGATATATATACGATCAGTTTTAGGCCATGTTGGAGTTTATAAAAGGTTTATTAGGGACTTTAGAAAAATTATTTCCCCATAAATAACCTACTAAAAAACTAACTTTGTTTTTAATGATTCATATAGGATGTATTTTTAAAATATCAAATAAATATTGATCACGAACTATATAACCTATCCATATGACTGGAAAAACCCCTTTGAGATACCATGTGATACCTCAAACAAACATGTAGGGGTAGTGTTGTCTCAAAATATTGACGAGAACTCCCAAGAGATAGCCTATACTTCTTAGATATTAGACGTAAACTAAATAAATTAAATAATAATATAAAAATAGTTTGTTTCAATTGTTTTTTGCTTTAGAAAAATTTCATCCATTTATTCTAATCATATAGCATTGAGATTTCTGATTAAGACAACTAAAGAAAATATGAGGTTAGAAATTTGGATTTTCAACTATAATAATTTGACTTGGAGACCAAGGAAAAAAAGGGCTATGGAAATCTGGATTCAGATTATGTGATTATATTTCCTTAAATTGCATATGTAGAACTACCAACTAAAACAAACCTAGATGACTCTTTCCCGAGTGAGCAGTTGTAAAGACTCAGCTAAGTGACCTATTATATGGATTTAGTCAATTATATAGTCTCATAAAAGGTACCTTTCTTTTTTAACAAGCATTAAAATTTTAAATTTAAATATGAGTCAAAAGTTTATATATGGGAGGATTTGTATTTATAGAATTTTTTAATGATGAAGTGTTTAGGAGATGAATCCATAAGGAAGAGGTTAATTCTATGATTAAATTTTTTCATACACTTGCATGTGGAGTCTATGTTGGACCTCAAATAACAGATAGGAAGGTCTTATAAGCTGGTTTATTTTTTCCCTAAAATTTAAATGACTCACATCAATTTTATAAAACATGCCAAAACTATAAAATTATTTATGGAGTTTCCAAAATACATGAAATTGACCAACAACCTTTAATTTTTTATAAATAATTTGATGTATGGGGATTGGATTCCATAGACCCATTTTTTTTCTCATTTGGATTTTCCTATAAACTATTAGTAGTGGACTATGTTTCTAATTGTATTGAAGTAAAAGACACATAGACTGATGATTTTAAATTTGTGATTGAGTTTCTAAAATCAAACATTTTTATAGATTTGGGATGCCTTGAGCTATAACCAGTGACCAAGGCACACACTTCTATAACAAAAACATGGAAACCCTTATGAATATGTAAAAAGTACACTAAAAGTCCTTAGATGCATACCAACCATAGAAAAATGTGAAGGATGAGGTCTCTAACAGTGAAACAAAGACAATTCTAGAAAAAACAGTACAACTCACTAGGAAACACCAGAGTAAGAAACCATAGGATTCATTATGGGCATAGAGAACTGCCTAGAAAACCCCCTTAGGTATTCCACCATATATAATTGTTTATATTTGTTTTTTCATTTTCTAGTTGATCTGCAACACAAAACCTATTGGGCTGTCATGAGATTTAATATAAAGTTTATAAAATCTAGAGAGGAAAGAAAATTTCAAATGATTGAACTTGAGGAGATAAGAAGGGAGGCATATAAAAAAACCATATTTTATATATATAAGGACATATTTTTAATGAAAGAATCATCTATATAAGATACTTTCAATTTAGAGTTAAAGTGTTTCTTTTTCTTCTCAAGGATAAAGATCATGCCTGGTAAACTTCATTCCAAGTAGACTAGATCATACACAAAAATTAATACTTTTCTATTTGGTACATTTGAGATTAAAGGAGCTAAGTCAAAGAAACCATTTAAATTAAATATATAAAAAACTAAAATAATACCATGGGGAATTTTGGAACGAGCCAATAGAGGATTCCAAACTCCTCCCTAGTTCCATTGAATAAAGAACATTGGGTTGTATCATTCCTTAATACCAGTCAGGATAATATTTATTTTAAATATGTTTTTCCTAAAAAATGAATGATAAAATTGATTGGAATTATGTATAAGATAATTATTAGGGAAAATAAAAGTAACTTAGGATTAAAATACTCTTTTTTTTATTTTCTTTATCTATTTCTAATAATTGCTGGCTTTAAATAAAGAAAAAGGTGATGTTAAAAAATATGTTTACTGAGTCTATACATAATTTCTCAATATTTTTACCATATTTTTCTGAAATTTTAATTTTTTTTAGATAAAGTAGACTTGATTCCCAATGATATCTTTATTAGAAAAAATACCATTCTAGTATGGGGGATTCCATTGATTTTAAATTTTTCAAAATTATATAAATTCAGAGTGATATTGGTTACTTTTTTCATAGAGATTTGGTTTTATAAATAAGAAAAAGAGTGCGAGTGAAATGATCTTTATGTAATTGGAATTATAACATTGAGACATTAAAATTTTGAACTTAATTTGAGGTAACTTGGAATTTGTGAAAAATAAAACCTCAAGGATCCAACTCAAAAGAGATTTATTTATGTCCTTAGAAATTGGAGTAAAATAGACAATTCAAATCCCACAATTAATATCTAATACATAAATCACTGGTTGTGTGAATAAATAAAATCTATTTTTAAATCCAATAATTTATTTTCAAATACATGTATGGGAAGAAATTCCATAAAGTACCTAATTGTATAAAATTAATTCATTCAGGTGAAGGGAATATTAAACCCAAATAATAAGGTGGCAATTGAATTATAAAAATACAATTTGATTTGAATCAATGAAGTAGATACTATAACATTAGTTTATTGAACTTATGAGGGGAATAAATAGATGTGACACTTGTTAAAATTTTAATTCCACTTAAATCTATTTATTTCACTCTTGTACTTAGAACTTTTTCTTGAATTTTAGTGAGGTAGTGAGATTAATTCATATAGAAGGCATGATAATTCAAACAATAAGTGATTTGATGATTTTATTCTTCACTAGTTTGAGTACTTGAGTCTAAGAAAGACAAATATTTTTTAATAAATTTATTTTTTTATTTTATGGGAGTGAAACAGTGTAAGTGTGGGAGAGTTATGATATATAATTTCCCTCTAATTTTTAACTACTTATTGATGGAAATTATGCCCATAATTAATCTAAAACCCAAGTAAATCATTATTTTTTGACACTTTAGTGAAATTTGTACTTTATAAATGGATTAAAACATGAGTTTTAGAGGATTTATTACTTTATTGGGATTAATGATGAATCCACACATTGATTGATTCTATAATTTAATTATTCAAAGGACTTTTAATCTAGTTTTAATTGTTTTATTTTATTTTGGAAAGAATTGGAAAAAAACCTATATTAATGTAATTTTTTTCTCACATTGTGCTGGTTAAGACTGAATAAATGGAAAAGGGAAGTGACAGTGCCTTGAAAACAATCACACTACCAATCAATAACTCCTTCTGAATAGACAATTTTTAATGTTGAAAATTTAGTAAATGGAATAAGTGATCACACATTGAATCTAACTAACCATGTGAATCCCAAGCAAATGCATGATCATTTCAACTGAATGTTCTTGGATTAATCATAAGGTTAAGACTAATCATTGGTTTAAGATACCTCAAGAGATGAATCTTCCACAAAGGGGTAAAGTTAATGCAAAGTGTTGAAGAGATCACATGATGAACCTAGCACAAGTGAATAATCAACTGGCTATGCTCAAAATTTGGTAAAGTGATGAAGGGATAACATGTTCATTTTGACCTACCATGAGTCTTTCAATCGACTATAAGAAGGAAATAAGATTGACCATGTATTTACTTCATATGATTGATCTATTGACCATAATAAATCAATCAACCACATGACCAACCATTCCCCTAGATCAACCGTATGTGAAAATTGATCAACTGTGGCTTTTTCATGTGGTTGATTAGGGACATAAGAAATTTTTTGACTATGGGATAGAAAACTTATAATTCCCAAAATGTAATTTTATGATCTTAAATAAAAATAAAACCCAATTATCATTGATCATATAAATTATGGAGAATATATCAATCATCCATGTGGTGATCACCCAAAGGAATAAAGAAGTGTATATCATGAGTGAGTTTTGAGTAAGATCTGGAAGATTCAAGATGCCCATCTAATTCTATAACAACTTTAAATATGTACATGTGGAAATAATCAAAGGAGAAGATATTGGGCACTGAATTTAAGGGAATTTTTGAAGGACCAGGATGCAATAAATAGAAAATATGGAGTCTTTTTGGATTACATGGAAGGAAAAGATACTACAATCAAGCCCCCAAGTATCTATTTAATAAAAATAATCTATTCATTGAAGAAGGGGTATAAAGTGTGACCAATTGATTGAGATAATATTCTTTCATTTCTTATTTTCTTTTTTATCTTTTTTATAATTCTCTAATGATGGAACACTAATCCATTAGTGGAGAAGCATAAGAGATTCTCCTAACCCTGTTAATGAATTTGGTATTTAATTAATAATCTATTTTCCATCACTTTGGAATTATTTCATTGTTTTAATAATTAGTATATTTCATTCCATTAAATTAATTTTAAATTATTCTTCCATCCTTCACTATATTTCCCACATGGGCCACTTAGGTTCTCTCTATTGCTTGTGATAATGAGCAGTGGGTTTATTAGATGGTGATTGGAGATTTTTGATAAATGTTATAGGTGTTATTAGAGATTGTAATGATTATTGTATCCCTCTAATTAATCCAAAACTTATAATAGAGGGTGATTAGTTGAGGTTATCACTGTTTAGAGAGAGAATAGGTGGGTAAAAAATGTAATTATGATTTAACAGGGAAGAAATAGGATATCCAAGGTTAGGCCACTATTTTTAAAACTAATTCTAAAACCAATGTAATTTTATATTAAACCCAATTAAATAATTTTATTCACACACACACACACAAACCCAAAATAAAAAGGAAATAACATAAAAAAACTCTCCTCTTCAGAGAAAACGTGAGTCCCACTACTACTAAATTAAACTTGGGATTAAAAATTCATTTACTAAGAGCTCCAATATAGGCTCCTCATCACCAGGTCTTAATAATATATCAAGAACTCAAAATCTCTCAAAATATATATTGGGAAAATAATTATAATTTTTATAACTTAAAATTATTTATTTAAATGAATTGAATTGTTTTTAGTCACCACTTCTAAGTTATGAGTGATACTCACTGATATCGAGATAAGGGCCTAGAGACTCACATGTAAATTGGTTTCAAAAGTTTGGACCATTCTAAAGAATTAGTGTTTAGGACATGGTGGACCCCATGATGAGATCAGGTGGTTATAAGTAAATTAATTTAACCATGTTATTTGAGATTAGAATAATAATAATTGAATTTATTTATCAAGGTATTCATGAATTATTTAAGTTAAAATAATTGAATATGAGTTGATTGTTTTTCAAATGAAAATTATTTTTTAAAAGTTTATTAAATATATATTGGAATAGTGGTCCAATTAAATGGATCATATTCTATTAATACACTTATTAAAGTTTCCCAAGAGAGTGATAAGATACTAGTGACATTTATAATAAGTTTTAACTGTTGTTAGTGATGTTTTTGGGTATTTTTGAAAGGTTAGCTTCTATAAGAAACTAAGTGAATTTTATAAAAGTTTTAACCTATCTATTTAAAAATTTAAGTACCAAAAATATATGTTTTAACCCTTTTAAAAAATTCTTTCACCTCCTAATCATTCTCTAAATTTCTAGAGAGTAAAAATTATGGGAAGATAAAGAATGGATTGATCCAAGTTTTAGGATCAATTGTATGATTTTATTGTGATCATGAGTAGTTGAAATACCATTTTTTTCTATTATAACACATAGAGTTAGAATATTTACATACCTATAAGTTTATTAAGTGTTCATGGATGATATATAGGGTCCACTATTTGGATCCTCCAAGCAATGGTCATTATCGATGAACAAAATGACCCAATGACTACAAATCAAATGAGATATCATTTTTATTTTGATTTTGTGTTTATTTAAATTACATGAGATACTTACATTGATAATTAGGCACTCTACCATCCGATATGATTATTTTATATCTATATGATTATTTTATTTTATTTTTAATTAATTACATGATTTTTTGGAGAACTCAATATCAAAAAGTGTTATCATAGAAACCATGAAATTACTTAATTTAAAGTTTAAATTAAATTTTCATGAATTTAGCTTGAAAAATGTTGAAATGGTCCAAATTCCATAAATTATTCATAAATCCTAGTTTATATGGTTTTAATATGACCATTTGATGATCAAAATCAATTTTGAGCTTAATATATATGTGTGTGTGTGTATATATATGTATATATAATGGGGACGGAAGATTCACCACTAGAGAGATGTTGGACTACTGTCCAAGATTTTCATCGGTGTATAAGGTGTTCATCATGTGTTTATATGTGGAGGAAAATAAAATAAAAACATTTTATAAAAAATGAAATAGTGTTGGATTACGATTTTCTCATTGAATCCTACACCACCATTGATTTGGGGGAAGATCAATAAGGGGAATTATTGCATGATGATAGTGTTTTATTTAAAAAAAATAAACCTTGTTTTTGTGGTGGTTTCACATAGGCACCGCCTACCCACCCTACACACCCCTCCACCAGAAGGTTCTGGGGTGCAACAGAAGTGGTTAGGCCCATGAACATTAATGTTTTTCATTGGTTTCAATATATAAATATGAATAAATGGATTAGTTCAACCCTAAAATATCCATAAAGAGGATATTTTCACATATAATTTATAATTAATTTATAATAATAAATTACCTTGTCTTGATAATTCTTTAATTATTGATGAATTCAGTTGAAGTTCTTATTGAACTATCATTGGTGAAAAGAATACAAGGTATAATTCCCTTATTGGTATCCACATTTTCTCCATGAATCTCATAAAATTACCATTGGAACTTCATGTGCAATCATAAAGACAACATCGCCATTTATCATAACAAGAATCCTTTTAGTCTTGAAATATTATTTATGGTTCTCTAATTATTGAGGAGGAGGAGGATGACCATATCTCACTCTTAAGAGAATTCTTGAGATTTTCTCTCTATGGATTCAAGATAATTCTCTTTGGAGAATATTTTTATGGACAATAATTTTATCCATCACCAAAATGATATAATTTGGTTAATATAATTAGGGTTAAACATTCAATAATTACACAAAGTCCTTTATCTAATAGTTAACTCTAAATAAATACCATATTAAATAATAATAACAATAATAATAATGATATTATTATTATTATTATTATTATTATTATATTCCATAATTTTTACTAAATAATGAATATTTATGTATCATTTATTAAATAAATAAATCAATATTTATTTAAATGATATAAATTAATATATATAATTTCATCCGGGATCTTAACTTAGTTTGTCAATTCTCCTCGGTATTTATATATGGACCCGACCTTAAACATTACATAATCTAGTTAATTAAACTAGAATTCACTTTTTTTACATTCTAAAAGATCTTTTTGGTTTATATTTTTAGATAATTAGGTCATAAATTATACATATAAACTCATATAATTAAAAAGTAGACACTTATACTCAATATCCATTTTTTTACAATATGAAACTTTTTAAAACAAAAAATTCTCTCTTTCCATTACAAAATTCAGGAATTTAAACTTGGATTCTTATTTTACTTTAACCATCCATAAACCCTATGAAAATAATTTTAAAAGTTGGGATGAGCATAATAGACCAGTAAGGTACATAAAAAGGAAGAAAGAAACAATTAGTCACAACTGAAAACATTTTCAAAATGTTATAACTTTTATACATAAAACATAAGATATTTATCTTACCTTATGGAATAATAATTTTCCTATAAAACCATAGAAAATGTACATAAATCATAAAAGTAACTTTTACCATCATTTTCATATAACTCTTACAAATAAATTATCTCTCCCAGCTACAGAGGGAGTAACCATCATGGTTATGCTTGGAATAACCATCGTAATATATTCCCATAATCACTTAGGAGAAACCTAATTGGTTAACTCCACCCCTTTACCCAATGCATTAGAGAGCTATAACGGGCTCACTCACACTAAAGTTATCATGGAAACACTCTTAATGATAAAAATTACCAATAAACATAACATAAGCATAACACATAAAGATTTCATAAAAGAAACATTCTTAAGGAAAACACTTTCTCCATTTTGAAATCACTTTTCATTTTCTATAATCCATACACTCATAAATGAAAACATATTATTTGAAAATAATAAATGTAAAATTGTAAAGTAAACTTCAAAATATTAAATCATCATGAAATTAGGAAATTATGTTCCTTCCATATATGTAAAAAACATTATTTTTAAATATTTCTAAAAGAGACATTAAATAGGATTTTTAAAGTAAAGTCCCTTACAAATATCATACAATTGAAATGAGAATTAATTAAATGAATGGAATATGTGTATATACTATAAATAAAAATAATAAAACATAATATAATCAATTTTTTTTCACAAATAATCTTAGCATGACATAATCAATGAAGTAGAAGTTTAACCCAAAGAATGGAAATTGGGTTAAGAATTCCCTTGCCTTATGTCCAAAAGTGTTATGTAGTTTTACTTAATGTACCGGATAATCAAATTATATTAATTAATTACTAAATCAAGAAGATATTATTCATTTATTTGATTTATTATAATTTCATTAAGTTCATTTATGGACATTTGGATGAGTTATAGAGTTTCATCTTGTCATTATGGGAGTATTCATTTTATGGTTTTATGGTCAGTTCCCTTGAGTATAATTATGGGAGTTCTTATCAAATGGAAGAAAAACTCCAAAATTGGATAGAAATGGTATTAATATGATTAAATAATTTTAAATAATCCCATAATTTTTTTTTCTGATATGAAGATGATTAATTAGATAAAAAATTAATGATAAATGTTTGTTTTATTTTTGGCAGTTTTTCCGACCATCACAAACTAGTTTCATTTTATTTAATTTTATGTCTATTAATTAGTTCTAGAACATTAAAAATGTTATAATATAAAATTAAAATATATTTTAACCATAATAATGGTTTTATTACCATACTTTAAGGTGATAAATAAAAATGAAAACTCATCATCCACGAAGGCGGTGAATTGACATGCCACATACGATGGTTTCATTTTTTTTGAATAAGAGGAGAAAAAAGAGGTTTTATGATGGATATTCCATTAAAAATAATAATATTATAATATATATATATATATATATATTATAATAGATTTATAATTCCAATTTGGATAGGGGAGGTGAGGATAAGGCAAAATAAAGAAAGAAATAGTTCAAAAGAGAAAGAAGGAGGATTTTACTTATTGAACATCGTCACCTTGAGAACCTCCTTAAGGATCTTGGTTTGGTATTTTAGTGAGAAAAGAAGGTCTTGAAAATGAGTAAGAGGATTGGTAAGATAATTTTTTATAATTTAGAAAATATTAAAGTCTTGTAAGGTGTGAGGATAAGAGGTGGTTATGGGTGGTATTTACAGGGAGAGGAGAGGGGTGTTTTTGATTTTTTATTCATTTGTTTATTATTTTGGCTCAAGATTGTCAATAGTGTTGATTCTCATGACTAAATATATTAAATAGAGAATGTGAGTTTGAAATAATGGGTTATTAAATCATCCATACATAAAACATGACTCAATAGTTCATTCATTTAATTATAATGTTGAATACTGTAAATTACTGTATTTCACTATTCACCAAAAAATTCAACTATTTCAAAAAAATACAAAAAATTAACCCTAACCATTTTCAACATGTATATTTAAAAAATGGACTCCATTTTATGAAAATAATTTTCCTAATACGATAAATTTAATTTTTAATTAAAATCATTATTTATTCAAAAAATGCCAACTTTAAATTATAACCGATTTTATGACACTTTGAAAAATTAATTACAGTCTCATAAAATTATATTATAATTATAATAAAACAAAATATTACTTTATGAATTTATTTTTTGAAAATAAATTTTCTTTTAAATCATTATATTAATTATAAAATTGTAAATAAATATTTACATTTCAGAAAATTACCAACACTTAATTTATCATTTTTTAAAAATTTATTTACTTATTCTATGATATAAAAATTTCATATTTTCACTTAAAAGATACCTAAATTTTATTTATAATTTTATTGGTGAGGTTATTACTCTAATGAATAGATTACTATTCTTAATGGTCACATTACTATTCCAATGGTCAACTTACTATCCTATTGGTATAGATTCCTTAACTTCTATAAATAACACTTATTTCATTATAAATTTATAATGAATTTAAATATTTAATTCTAGAATGAAAATAATTATCTTATAAGTACATAGGTTGTTACATTCTCCCCCCTTTTGGAAATTGCATCCTTTCAATTTTATTCATTTATTAAACAAGTGATGATACCTTTCCCTCATAAAAATTTTAGATTCCCATGTTTCTTATTCAACTATATAGTTTCTACATAAAACATTAACTTGTGGAATTACCATGTTCTATAATACTTCCTCTCTATGGTCAAATATATAAATAGGTTTCTCCTCATAAGAAAGGTTCTATTCTAGGTGAACTACTTTGGGGATCAAAACATGAGATAAATCCTGAACATACTTTCTTAACACTGAAACATGAAAAACATTATATACCTAGGAAAAACTCAGAGGCAAAGCCACTCAGTAGGAAACTAATTCAACTTTATCTAGGATTTTATAGTGTTCAATGAACTGTAGACTTATCTTCACTTTCTTACCAAAATGCATCACACTTTTACATGGAGAAACTTTGAGAAAGACATGATCACCTACCTAGAAATCAATATCCTTCCTCCAGTTATTCACATAAATTTTCTTTCTACTCAGAGCTATCCTCAAGTGTCACTAAATCAGTTGAACTTTCTCTACCATTTCCTCTACCAATTCTAGTCCCATTAAATTTATTTCACCTACTTTATCCCAAAATGATAGAGTTCAACACCGCTTTCCATATAATGCTTCAAAAGGTTCCATATGTATACTATAATGAAAACTATTATAATAAGAAAACTCAACTAAAGAAAAATACTGATCCCAACTTCCCTAGTAATCCATTGAATAATCTCGATGCATATCCTCCAAAGTTTGAATTGTTTTCTCTGACTGTCCATCATATTGAGAATGAAAAGAAGTACTGAAATTTAATTCAGTTCCTAATGACTTCTGAAGTCCTTACCAAAAGTTAGAAGTAAACCTGAGATCATGATTAGATACAATGGATAGAGGAACTCCATGCAACCTGAATATACCTTTAAGATACAACTAAGAAAGTTGATCTAGAGATAGAGTGTCTTGAATAGGAAGAAAATGTGTAGATTTAGTTAGTTGATAAACAATAACCCAAATAAAATTGTTACCTCAATAAGTTTTTGGAAATCCCACTATGAGAGCCATGGGTATATTTTACCATTTACACTTTGGAATTGAAAAAGGATGAAGCATCCCCTTCGATAATTTTCATTTTGATTTTATCTATTGGCATGTCAAACATCTCATGGTAAATTCATCAATATCAATTTTTATTCTATCTCACCAGTAATAATCCAAAAGGTCTCTATAAATCTTAGTATTTCCATAATGAACTGAAAAAATTAAACTATGAGCTTTACTTAATAACTCTTTCTTCAACTGTGAATCATAAGACATACATAATCTCTTCCCAAATATAAAAAACATCTATATCAATGTTAAATTCTGGAAACTTACCCTAACCAATTCTTCCTTTTTATATAACTCATAGTCTTACTTCTAAGCTTTCTTAATTATGTATGATATGGACGATTACACTGATACCTAAAACAAAATAGATGAATTTCTTATACTAACAACTTTAAATCCAAAATTCATAAAATCATCAACCAAGGGGTCATGTTCCAAATATAACATGGATAATGTAATATTATTTTTCTGAATCAAAGCATTGGGAACTTTTTTTTCTTTTCTAGGATGGTAATTGATCATGAAATCATAATCCTTTATTAGTTCCAACCATCTTCTCTATTTCATGTTCAATTCCTTCTAAGTGAATATATGCTTTAAACTTTTATGATCATTATATATTTCACATTTGGATCCATATAAGTGATGTATCCAAATTTTTAAATAAAAAACCACAACTAATAATTATAAACCATATGTGGGATAATTTAACTCATGAGGTTTCAGTTATCATGAAACATAAGTAATTACCTGATCATTCTACAAAATAATTCAACCATGTCCCTTTAAAGAAGCATCACTATAGATGAAAAAATCTCTATTTCTAGAAGACATGTTAAAAAAAAGACTTCACAAATATGATACCACTTAATTGGATGGCCCAAAATATGATGAATTAGTTACAAAGGATTTCACCACACCTTTCTGCCTATAGTTTGGATGCTTCCCATCATTCAGGTTCCTCTTCGGACACTCGTTTTCATAATGACCCATCTCATTACATTTAAAATATTTAATTTTTTTACTATATATATACATAATAATTTTTATTATTACTACCATGATATTTTTCATTGAAATTAAAAGCCATATTCCCAAAATTACCACATTAAAAACACTTACCAGACATCAAAAGGCATTCCACAGTGTGTTTTTTTCCACAATACTCACAAAATGAAAACTTATTTTTCTTACCATCAAAATTATTTGATTAATTATTTACCTTTTCCTTACACATAGACCTCTTTTTTATAATGGTTTTAAAAGAACCCATGATCATTAAAAAATCCATTTCCACCTTCTCCACACATCGAACTAGTTTTTCATAACTTTTGAATTCATGAGAAGCCAATTCCCTTCGATATTTTGGTTTCAATCCTAAGTAAAAAATAATTGATTTTATTATCAAGATCCCAGATAAAATTTGGATTGTACATTATTAATAAAGTGAATTTTTCTTTGTATTCAACCACTAAATCCACCTATTGTCTCAATTACATGAATTGTTTTCCATTTTAAGTCGAATCGCCTTAGGAAAATATTTATCACGGAAAATATTTTTTGAATCCACCCCATTCCAAAGCATAAATCTAATCACTATAACTGATATTATCGACCATTAACCACCACTAGTTGGCTTCACCTCCAAAATAGTAAATAAAAAGACTAACCTTTTTATGGTCTGAACACTCCATGATATAAAAAATCTTTTCTAGGGATTTAATCCACCCTTTAGCTTCTAATGGGTTATAACATCCAAGAAATGAAGGAGGGTGTTGCCTCATAAAAATTTTCACCACTGACATATTCCTTTGAGGTTCATCTAGATGATTTCATGCAAGGATTACACTTCCATTTGTATCCTACATAAAATGATACATTACTATAAAAAATTTCTCAGTTATAATTCCCACCATTCCAAGGTGGGGATTTGGAAGGATATCATCCTCTCAGTGCCTTCCTACTTCAGCTTCTCTGTTTCTTCTACGAAAAAAATATTTTGAGCAGACATAACTTAGATAAAGAAACATGATAATATTTCAACTCTATATCATTTTAAATTAACCATAAAGTAAAAATAATTTATGTGTATTTTATTAACATTATTCTAACCCCTAAATTTATCTAAACCTTTTTCTGATACCAACTGCAAGGACCTGACCTTAAACATTAGATAATCTAGTTAATTAAAATAGAATTAACTTTCATACATTTATAAAGATCTTTTTGGTTTATATTTTTATAGAATTAGTTCATAACTAAATATAAACTCATATAATTACAAATTATACACTTCTACTCAATATCCATTTTTTTCACAATATGAAAAATTTAAAACAAAACATGCTTTCTTTCTATAAAAAACTTCATGAATTTAAACTTGTATTATTATTTACCTTTACACATGAATAAACCTTGTGATTTTTTTAAATTTTTTGGATGAGCACAAAATTTAAGTAAGGGATATAAAAATGAAGAAAGAAACCATTATTCATGAATTAAAAAATTTTCACAAAGTTACAAATTTTACACATAAAACATAAGATCTTTAGATTACCTTATGAAATCATAAGTTTCATATAAAAACATAGAAAGAATACATAAATATTAAAAGTAACTTGTGGAATAATTTTCATATCACTCTTATAAATAAAGTAGCTCTCCCGGGTACACAAGGAGTAACCATCATGGTTACACTTGAAATAATCATCACAGTATATTCCCATAATCTCTTAGGAGAAACCTAACTGACTATATCTATCCATTTACCCAATACATTAGAGAGATATAATGGGACCAACTAACCTCAATTGATCATATAACCACACATCATCATAAAAATTCAAAAGAACTATAATTTAGGAATAACACATAAAGATTGCACAAAAGAAACATTCTTGAGGAAAATAATTTTCCATTTTGAAATCACTTTTCATTTTTTTTAAAAGTCACGCACTCATAAATGAAAACATATTATTTGAATATAAAATTGTAAACTTATATTGTGAAATTAAAAATATGAAAGAATCATGAAAGCATGAAATTCCGTTCATTCCGTATATGTAAAAAACATTCTTTTTAGATATTATAAAAATAGACATTAAAGAGGATTTTTAAAGGAAAGTCCCTTACAAATATCATATCATTGAAGTGAGAATTAATAAAATGAATAGAATATGTGTATAAAATATAAAGAAACATAATACCAAATAATATAATCAAAATTTATTTCACAAATAATATTATCAACACATAATCAATGAAGTATAAGGTTAACCCAAAGAATGAAATTGGGTTAAGAATTCCCTTACCTAATGTTTGAAAGCATTATGCACTTGTAAATAATGTACTAGATAATCAAATTAAAATCATTAATTACTAAATCCAGAATCTATTATTCATTTATTTTAATTATTATAATTTTATTAATTTAATTTATGACCATTTGGATGGGTTATAGAGTTCAATTTCATCATTTTGAGAGTGTTCATTTCGTGGTTTTATGGACGATTCCCTTGAGTATAATTATAGGAGTTCTTGTAAAATGGAAAAAAAACTACAGAATTGGAAGGAAATGGTATTAATATGCTTCCATAATTTTAAATGATCCTATATATCATTTTTTATGATATGATGATGATTCATTAGATAAAATGGTAATGATAAATGTTTGGTTTATTTTTGGTGGTTTTTCAAACCATCACAAACTAGTTTCATTTTATTTAATATTATCTCTATAAATTAGTTCCCGAACATTAAAAATGTTATAATATACATATTAAAATCTTTTTTGACCATAATAATGGTTTTATGATGAGTCTTGAATGTGATAAAGGAAAATGAAAACTCATCATCCATGAAGGCGGTGAATCGATATGCTATAGATGATGTTTTAATTTTTTTGAATAAGAAGAGAAGAGAAGAGGTTTGATGATGGATATTCCACTAAAAAAATAACATTATAGTATATATATGATACTAAAGTTATCATGCCACTTTGTATAGGGGATGTGGGGATAAGGTAAAAGAAAGAAAGAAAGAAATAATTTAAAAGAGAAAGGAGGATTTTACCTCTTGACTATTGTCTCCATGAGAACCTCCTTAAGGAACTTAGTTTTGGTATTTTGGTGATAAAAATAAGTCTTGGACATGGAGAAGAGGCTCAGTAAGAGAATTATTCAGAATTTAAAAAATATTCAAGACTTAGAAGGTGTGAGGAGAAGAGGTGGTATTTATAGAGAGAGGAGAGGGGTGTTATTACAAGAAAAGAAATGGTTAGTGATGATTATTTAGTGGTCTAATAGAGGTTTAAACTACTGCCTAATTGTTTAGTGGCAGTTCATAATATGACCGCATATTTCACGGTCGCTAGTCAATTGGCTTCAGTTTATTTTATTTCATGGAGGTTTTTTAAGTGTCATTTTTTGGATCATTTAGTGGTGGTTTGTTATTTAATTAGTTATGGTTATATAATAAAAAAATATCCACTGAGAATATAAATAAAAAAAATTAACCACCACAAATCATTTCATCGTGGTTATTTTTAGTGGTGGTTAATCTGAACCGCTGCTAAATAAATTTAGTAATATATGTGTAGCGGTGGTTACAAAAAGCTACCGCTAAATCTATCTTGATATTTTTTAAAAATATTTAATAAAAAACTATAAATATAAAAAAACTAACATGATATAAAATATATGATAAACGTATCATTAATACACATCCACAGTCATACAAATAGCCATGATCATCATAACCTAAGTCCCAGTCACCCCATACATTAACCAATACCTCGATCATCAATATTTACATATAAAATATGTACAATAACAAACCATGCCAAAAATATATCTTTTTCACAATCTACACTACATCTTTATACCTCCACATCATCTCATAAACTGAAACCGACCAAGTTATATCATTAGCTGTAACAAAAAATGAAACAAAAATTAAAATTAAACATAATAAATCAGAATTAAATTAGAATAATTGATAAAATTTTAACATACCATAGAAACTAAGAAACATCATGAATTCCTTATAAAAAATGAAGTTGATCAGAATGGTAAACTTGCAACCTACTGCCGACATCTTCAACCTACAATGAAAACCATAACATTTAAGAAAAGAAATGCGAAAGATAAAATCCATAATATATATTCAGAATGTTGCACATAAAATTTGTTATTTTTTTAATCAAACAGAAGAAATTTTAACATAAAAAAATAATATATAATGCAAAACACCTTGAAAACAAAAACATACCTATTTAAGACAATATTCAACACTTAAAACTGAAAAGGGATAAGTAAATATTCTAATTTATTTTTAAAGCAATGTGTGGTGTGTTTGAAATTTATTTAATAATTTTTTAATGATTTTGAAATCAAAACATGTCCTATATTTCAAAAACAACTAATAAGTGTTTGTCCCATGATTTCATATCAACTTGAGGTTGTTTTCCATGGTTTTGACCATTCCACGCATGTTTTATTGTTTTAAAACACTAAAAATGTATTTATGTCCATAACAAGAATACCTTCATTTGGAATGATGTTCTGTCTATTCATACATTTCAAAATTAAATCTACATTCATTTTCCCTTAATTTCAGGTCAATCTGATGTTGTTTTCCTAGATTGAACATTCCACACACGTTTTAGTGTTTTAAAACACTAAAAACATGTTTATAGACATAATGGGAAAACTATCACTCAGAATGAAGTACCGTTGGTTCTTACATTTCAAAATTAAATCTAAAATGGTTGTCCCCTAATTTCAAGACAATCCGAAATCATTTACCTAGTTTTAATAGTTCCACGCACGTTTTAGAGATTAGAAATACTAAAAAATTATTTACAGCCATAATAGTCAAAATGTTATTCAAAATGAAGTTATGTCAGCTCCTCTATTTTTTTAATTAAATCTATGGTGTTTTACCATGATTTTCACATAAATATGAGGTCTTTTTCTTAGTTTTTACTATTCCATGCATTTTTTAGTGTTTTAAAACACTAAAAATTCATTTACAACCATAACGAGAAAAAAAATCATTCAGAATAACATACTGTCAGTTCCCACATTTAAAATTTAAATCTACACTCACTGCACCTTGATTTCAAGACAATATGATGTCATTTTCTCGATTTTAATCATCCCACACATGTTTTAATGTTTTAAAACACTAGAAACACATTTACAACCATAATGGGAAAACCATCATTCGGAATGGCATTCCATCAATTCCTAAATTTCAAAATTAAATCTACAGTGTTTTTACCAGGATTTTAGGATAATTCAACATCTTTTTTTGGTTTTGACTATTCCACACTTGTTTTAGTTCTTTAAAACACTAAAAATGTGTTTACAACCATAATAAGAAAACCGTTATTCATAATGACATGCCTTCGGTTTCTAAATTTCAAAATTTAATCTATGGTCATTGTACCCTGAATTTAGGGGAATCTGATGTCATTTACCTAGTTTTGACCCCCAACACTTGTTTCTAAAGGCCTTTGTACCTTTCATAAGTGTTTACTGAGTAATTTTGATCACACTGCATGTCATATTGATGTGTTTTCTGAATGTACATGTAAAAAAACTAATTGGTAGTTGTAAATTTATTTCAGGACAATTTGACGTTGTTTTCTTGGTTTTGACCATTTCACACATGTTTTAGAGTTTTAAAACACTAAAAACTTATTTTTGGACATAACGGGAAAACCGTCATTCCGAATGATATTCTGTCAGTTCCTACATTTCAAAATTAAATTTATGGTTTATTTAACTTTATTTTAAGAACATGATATTTCGTTTTTTTAGTTACGACCATTTCATGCACGTTTTAGTGTTTTAAAACACTAAAAATGCATTTATTACCATAATGGGAAAATATCATTTAGAATGATGTATCGTCAGTTCCTAAATTTTAAAATTAAATATATTGTGGTTTTACCTTAATTACTGGACAATATAACTTCATTTTCTTTGTTTTGACCATTTCAAGCATGTTTTAGTGTTTTAAAACACTAAAAACACATTTACGACCATAATGGGAAAACCGTCAGTCGGAATGATGCACCATCACTTAATACATTTCAAAATTAAATATATGGTGATTTTAAATTTATTTTAGGAAAATACTATGTTCTTTTCTTGTTTTTGATAGTTCCATGCTTTTTTTAGTGTTTTAAGACACTAAAAATGTGTTTATGGCCATAAGAGGAAAACCATCATTCAGAATGATGTACCGTGAGTTCCTAAATTTCATAATTAAATCTACAATAGTTTTCCCTTGATTTAGGGAAAATATAACATTGTTTTACTAGTTTTTACCATTCCAAACATGTTTTAGTGTTTTAAAACACTAAAAACGTGTTTATAACCATAACATCCAAACCATCATTTAAAATGACATGTCGTCAGTTCCTATATTTCACAATTAAATATACGGTGATTTTAAACTTATTTCAGGAAAAATTGATGTCATATGTCTAGTTTTGACCTTTCCATGCATGTTTTAGAGTCTTAAAACACTAAAAATACTTTTATGGCCATAACAGGGAAATAATCATTCAAAATGATGTTTCGTCAGTTCCTACATTTCAAAATTAAATATAAGGTCACTTTACCCTAATTTTAGGGAAATAAGATTTCATTTTTTTTAGTTTTTACCATTCCAACATTAAAAATGTGTTTACGACTATAACATGAAAACCGTTATTCGAAATGATGCACCGTCAGTACTTACATTTTAAAATTAAATATATGATCATTTATTATGATTTTAGGAAAATCCGACATCATTTTCCAAGTTTTTACCCCAAAACTTAATTTTAAAGGCTGTTTTACCTTTCATAAGTGTTTACCGAGTCAAAACTAAGCAAAAAAACTTTTATTTTTTTAAAACTTATGGATATCGATATATAATTTATTTTTGACATGTAGGAATCAACTATACTTCAATCTGGCACAAGATGTGGTCGGTATAATTTTAAATGTGTGTATTCTATATAAAAGTTCCATTTTAGTTTTTTTATAGATTTTTTATGCGTTCTTTTAAAATTCCATGGGAGTGAAATGGAGTCAGGGACATCAAAATGAAAAAACATCTATAAATAAAATACATAACACTTTATAAGTATATTACAAAATTTACTCATGTATTTTAAATTAGTTATCAAGGAATATTAAATCAATATTAACTTTAATTGAGTATCAAAGACCTCATTTTTACAAGATGTAGGAATATGCCTCTAATATTTATAATTAATAGGAAATCTCACTATCTCACAAGAAATATGATCTAGAATTTGTCTATATATTCCGACAACATCACCGATAGGCACCTAAAACTCATCAAATGGAATGATAATCTTGAAGTACTTCAGGTCCCATACATCCATTGTGTTCATATTTGTATCCTTTTTATGATTCTCTTTATCTGTTTGACAAATAAATTAAATAATTAATAAAATATAATGTTTTTTAGAAAAATGAAATACATACCAGTGATGGTAACCCGCCAATATCCCCTAGATATAGGGGTGACCAACTGATACATCATTATAGGTGAATTAGGTAGTATAATACCAACGACATCTAGGGAAACAGATTAATCTCTAGTAGTCTTAGGTATAACAAAATCACTAGGATCCACAAAATATGACGGTAGTGGTGGCATGCTCTGAGATGTTGATTGGTTGGAATCTTGATTTGTTTGTTCTCGAAATTATTTCATTTCAAATGGTTAAGGTATATTAAATATATAAAAAATTAAAAACAAAAAGTTTTTATAAAAAAATAAAAACTAGAACAATGTATATATGTATTGAAAACTTATCAGTGAGAAATTGTAATATAATTTTATTACCAATTTATATATTCAATTATATTCATTTACATTATCTTAATTGTTATCAACCTCCATTGTGATGAGTCCTTCATTTTCAACCTCTATTTAAAGTTATAATATTTTGATATTGTCAAGAAAAAACTATTCAATATTTTTTGGCTGATGAGGTTCACTATCACAAAGCACCAATTAATCTTCATTGCCCATATCATATAGGTCTCTCTACTTTAAACTTACAACAACACTCCAACCTTTATGTATTTCATCATTCACATAATAAACCATCTTTTCTTATAAATCCAAGATAAATGTATCATGATCTATACGATCACTAATATCCATTAAGTGAGAGAATTTGGCAGAAGTTAAATGTAATGAATCATTCATTATACCCCTATCAATGTTGACCCACTTGCATTTTAATAATACAACTGAAAACTAGACAATATAGTTTAATTCAATTATATCAATTAGATTCACATTGTATCCCACCTATGAAAATGTAAATACAAAACTATTTTGAGTTTTTAAGTCCTCTTCATGATAAATTGTACAAAACTTGAAGCCATGAATATTGTAGGAATCAAATCTCTTAGCCTGCCTTAGAGGACCTCGAGCCAAAAGCTTCAAATCATTCGATATTTCAGCTCAATTGTAAAAATTAATTATCTAGGAAAAATGTATAATCTGTTACTTTTAAATTAGAAAAATAAGTACATGTCAATAATATTAATATGAGTATATACTTAAACGATGGGAGAATCATTCAACAAGATCCTTATTAATAGATTTTGTTAATTATAGCTCATTTCAATCTTAAAACCTTAGTTTCCTCTTTGTTTACAGTCATAATTTTTCAATAAATGGATCTGCAATAACTATATTTATTATAAAATATATTTTTGATTGTAGAAACTCTAATTCAGACAGTGTAAAATCTGACCCCTTTCTAATTGGCCGTCCAATAGTTGTAAATACTGATGACTGATTTTCAGAACTAGAATTAGTGGAGATGTTAGTAGCACATCCATAAAAACTAAATCTAGTCTCAATCCCATCCAAATACTTAGAACAGAAGGTCAATAAATCTTCAACTTTGTAACCTTTATCAATATATCCTTCTGGTTGAGATTTTTTCCACACTTATGATTTCAAATGAACTAAGTACCTGATGAAAAAAATAAGAAACATATTAAAAAAAATATGCAATGATTTCATAAAATCAAATTCACCAATAAAAATAAAAAAAAACTATCAACTTACCTCTCAATTTGATACATCCATCGATAGTGTACCGATCCACCAAGTTTAGATTTTTCAAGAAAATGAATAGTTAAATGAATCATGACTGTGAAGAATGAAGGGGGAAATAACATCTCTAGATGACATAATGTCAAAACAATTCTTTTAGGATGTTTATAAATCTCGGTTGGATTTAGAGTTTTTCTAAAAAGCTCCCTAAAAAAGGTATAAAAATCAACTCAAAACGCAATTACTTTTTCAAGTAATGTATTAAGAAAATCCAATGAAAACAATAACTCCATCAAAATATGCGAGTCAGGACCTTTTAATCTAATTAAATTTCTATGTTTTAATTCTACTCACCATGATATATTACTTGAATATCCATATAGAACTTTTAAATTCTTTAAAGTTCAAAGGGATATGTATTTATCATGATTTTTAATTGAAAAATAGTTTAAGGATACTTTACATTCTCATTTTCCCATAAACCATGCTTTATATTCATTGAATACAAGTCCTTATGTTCATTAAGGTGATCCTTCGATTTACCCAGCTCATTAAGCACTGTAAAAATTACATTTTCATAGACATTCTTCTTAATATGCATTATGTCAAGATTACAATGTATGAAATCAAATTCCCAATAAGGAATATTGAAAAATATACTCATTTTCTTCCATTTTTGTGTTCTAGCTTCTTCAGATACTATACCTCATACCCTTTTCCCCCCTTCTTTGAACTGATGAAATTTTCCAAATTCTTCAGTGACATTCATTAATTGTCCCAATATTTTTGAATTAGATAAAACTTTTAGGGACTTTCTAATTTAAATATATCTATTGAATCATGTCTTGTTAAACCAAAATTTATGAGAAGTATCTATAAATCAATGATGACACATAAAAAACTATTTTCTACTATGAGGTAATCGTTGAGGTTTAAAATCAAAATTACAAACTGGACAAGCCAAACCAATATGAGTTTTCCAATCAGATAAATTTCCTAGTCCATAAAAGTCACTAATTTTCCAAATTAAAGTAACATGAATTTTGAATAGTTGTCTCGTTGAAGCATCATATGTTTCCATGACATCATCCCATAATTCTTTCAATTCTTTTATTAGAGGTTGAAGGTATAAATCAATGTCATTTTTGGGAATTTTCTTTCCAAGAACAATCATAAAAATAGTGAAAGAAGTCTTCTTTATACACATCCAGGGAGGTAGATTATAGGGGATCAAAACAATTTTGAAAATTCTATAATTAGTACTTAAAGTACTAAAAGGTTTAAAAACATCAGAATCCAATCCCAAACATATATTCCTAGGATCTGAAGAAAAATATATATATATAGTGAATCAAACATCTTCCATGATGTTGAATTTTTTGGATGTATCATCAAGCCATCATTACTATCCTAATCATGCCACTTCATGTTGTCTGCAGTCTTAGATGACATGAATAATATTTTCAAGAATGGTTTTAGAGGAAAGTAACGCAATAACTTTGCATGAGTTTTCTTTTTTTATTTCTTCCCAGGGTTGCATTAATTTATACTCTCACTATTTTTCATTGACTTACATTTGCTTGTATAATATCTTGTGCATTCTTGTTTATCAGACTCTTCTCCCTTGTAAAACATGAAATCATTAGGGAATGTATGTTTATTTTTATAATCAAGTCTAAGTTTTTTGATGACTTAATTCATCTCATAGAATGATGCTGGGATATTAGCTTCACTAAATGAATCATGAATCACCTCTAAAATCATGGAAATTTCTTTTTTAGTAATTCCATAGAGACACTTGACTTTCCATAACACTTGATTCACCATGCCAAATCCAACATACATATAAAGTAAGAAACTATTTCAATATCAAATGATCATATACTTCATTTCTATTCAACCATTACTTGAATTTACAATCATGACACAAACATTTTATTCCACTATCCAATGATCAGTTTTCAATTTCATAATCTAAAAATTCTTTCAAACCCTTGGAATATTGAGGTGTGTTTTGAGGTAAATTAATCTAACTTTTATCCATCAGTATTGGATTGTATTCTTCCAATAAATTCATATATAAAGACATAAATTTTTAATCAAACAAGTAAAATCAAAATTAAATATCACTCAACTTCGCCATTGACTCTTTCATAACAACTGTAAAGAAAAATAGGATGAATCAAATAATGAACATTTTCTTACTAAACTTATAATATAAAAACTTGAATCAAATAAATTATTATTTCTCACAAACATAGATGAATTATATGAATCAAATAAAATATAATGGTGTATTATACCTTAGTATTGTAACTAAGGATGGTTCATTCCATTGAAAGACTATCTACATCGATCAATGTATGAACTAATTCCCATGATCTAACCAAGATGAATAAAACCCCTTTGAAAATATGAATTCAAAGTATACTTTATTTGGATATCATGATATGTAATGAATACACAAAATATTCAACTCTATATGTCTATGTTCTATTGAACTAGTTTAGTGCATCTTCATGTTGTTCTATGAATTATATAAATCAAATCTGTTCACATAACATCAACTCAGATGTTCCTTCAATTTGAGATAAACATAAAAAACATGATGTTAACATAATTTTGAATAATTTCTATTGTGATTTTAAAATCAAATGATAACAAAATAGTCATTTGACTCAATAAAAAATAAACTACACACTACAATTATTTTTATTAAAAACCATGTTAGTTAAAATAAAATCAATGAAACTATGTTGGTTGTTCCGGTTACTATAATCAATAATTTACCATCATGCATGCATAACTTAACCATAACTACTCTATCATTATTTGAAATATTTTTTTAAAATAAATGATTCCTTACATATGCATAAAACATGAAGCATTATGATAAATTTAAAAAGTGTATAGTTTCACATTTTCAAGTCCATTTATCCTTAGATACCTTTCTAGGGTTGGTTAAGAAACCATGTGTGACCCCAAACCCTACCACCAATTGGTCATGAGTTGGAAAATAGCCTCAATTATGTATCTATAAAAAATTAAAGGCATTAACATATATAGAACAAAGTGGAATTAATTAATATAAAATAAAAACCATGAAATTATAAATGATCTAGATTCTATAACTGACATATATCATAAAAGAATTTATTTTTTTTAATTTAATACAACATAACCAAAATTAAGGATTATTATAAATCCAAAAAATAACTTCAAAATCTAAATAACACATTATAAACCAAAATTAAATATATAATTACTATCCAATGAATAAAAAACAAATCCTATATCACCCATGATTTTCCATATAATGCTAATCAATAATAAAATTAGGGTGAGGATGATGCAACCTTTAGGGGGGTCTAATTAGCGGCCAAGTAGGGGATCTGAGCCAGGCAGAGGGATCTCGGGGGGGGGGGGGGATCCATGTCACTTTTGAAGAGGGGAACCAAGATATGGTGAGGGAGGTTAGAGGGGTTGGGGGGGGGGGTTGATTCATCGGTGAGTCAACCAGAGAGGAGGTCGGGTGGGGGGGAGGGTCATGGGGGTCAGGGTCAGGGGGAGGGGGGTGGGGTCGTGGGGGGAGGGGGCTGCGGGCTTGGGGCCGCGGGCTCGGGGTCACCGCCGAAGAGAGGAGAGAAGAAGGGGTGGGGGAAAGGGGGCCACAAGCTTAGGTTATCTGCTAGAGAGAATAGAGGAGGAGGTCTGGGGAGGTGGGTGGGGGGGGGATGGGTTGGGGTCACATAGAGGGAGCGGGGGAGGGGGAGGGATTTGGGTTTTTTTAAATGTTTAGCGGCAGTTTAATTAAAACCGTTGGTAATTGAAAATGTAAAAAAATATCACAGAAGTTTTAGGAAACCACTGTTATATTATATATTTTTAAACAAATTTATTTCACAGTGGTTTCTAGAACTTCCTCGAATAAACCTCTGTTAACCATCACTTTTTTTGTAACGTTTTTTTTTTAAATTTTTATGCATTTGTTTATTATTTTGGCTCAAGACTATCAATAGTTTTGATTCCCATGAATAAAAACAGTATCTAGATCATGTGATTTCAAACTAATGAGTTCTTAACTCATACATTAATTATCCATGACTCAATAATCCATTCATTTAATTATAATGTTAAATACCATAAATTAGTGTACTTCATTATTCACCAAAAATTCAACTATTTCAAAAAAATCCCAAAAATTCACTCTAACCATTTTTTGACATGTAGATTTCTAAAGTGGAATTCATTTTATGAAAATAATTTTCTATATATGAGTAATTTAATTTTTAATTAAAATCATCATTTATTCAAAAAATACCAATTTTAATATTATAACTGATTTTATGACACTTTGAAAAATTAATTACAGTCTCATAAAATTATCTTCTAACTATAATAAAATAAAATATCAACTTATGAAAATATATTTTCTTTTAAATCATTATATTAATTATAAAATTGTAAATAAAAATTTACTATTCAAAAAAATACCAAAACTTAACTTATCATTTTTAAAACATTTATTTACTTATTTTATGATATAAATAATTCATATTTTCACTTATGATATACCTAAATTTTATTTATACTTTCATAGGCTATATTATTATCTTAATGGATAGATTTATATTCCTAATAGCCACAATACTATTCCAATAGTTAAGTTACTATTCTATCGGTATAGATTTCTAAGTTTCTATAAATACCACTTATTTAATTATACATTTATAATGAATTTAACTATTTAATTATAGAATTAAAACAAATTATTGTATAAGTACCTAGGTTGTTACAATTTATCTAATTCTGAATAATAACTATTTATTTTAAAATTTTAGAACAAAATTCACCCTAAGTGGGTGGGGGGGGGGGAATCAGGGTGTTACCAATTTTATCTTTTATTTTCTCTTTGTTTTATCCTATACCTTTTAAGAAAATGATCCCATATTAAAAGAAACATTTATTCAACCTATTCTTTGGCGTACACCCATAATACACATCATGCATAGGAAATATAAAATTTAGGGAAATTGGAATTTACTTGGTTCAACCAAATGAGCTAGTACAAGGAACACACACCAACAATGTATTGGTATTCTAGGGCTATAATACTCTTAATAGGGTAATTACATGGGCTTAGAGAAGGGTGCATTACTAATCCATGGTGAAATGCATCATATTTCACTCTCACTCACTACTCAAGTCAAGGAATGATTAGTTTATATACTTGAGGGTCTATTTATGATGTTCATAGTGTGATTGAATTAGTTTCATTTTTAATCCTGGATATATTCACTTTGATCTTAAATATGGTGATCCTATTTTTCTTCAAACCAGATAAAGAAAACTATTCATTGATGTGGGTTGATCTTACTAATTTTCTCAAGACATAATAAAACCTATTTCTGGATAATGAAAATTAAAATATTTTAATTTTTAATAGATATCTTTCCCTTATTATAGCTAAAAAAGTAGTGATAAGTCTTCTATTTTTCTCTTATACTCACAAAACACTAGGAGACGTGGTGGTACCTTATTCATATTCTATTTTTAGATAAAGTGAGTATTTAAATATATGCAGGGTGCTTTATCTCACTCTTCTTGATTCTTTTGAATATGATAATGTGATATAAATTCTTACTTTATGGTTAAATAGATCCAGAATTACTTGATATATGCATGCTCTCTTCTTCCATTCTCTTCGACTGTTTTTTTTGATATAGCATAGTTATCCCTTATCCAAATATCATGTTGCAGTGAATATTTCTCCATATTTTTCAATAGGGTCCACACCCCTTTAAATGAGATACTTCATGCAGCTTAAATACATGCATGAAATACCATCAAATGTTTATCATTGTTCTTCCCTATGTTCTAACACAAACATGCCATTTTCAACAAAAAAATTCAAAATTTTGAATGTGAAATTCCCCCATTCTTGGATGTACTAGTATTTTAGAAACCATAAGAGATATTTTCATATTTTAAAATATGGAATATTACTGAATTAAATTCTAATAAATCCTCTATAAAAATACATAAGTCAATAGTCTTTAAAATCCCACAATCATCATGATTTTAAAAGACACCACCATCTTTCTCCCCATCCTGATCATAAAATATCTGATTGCAGACAACCATTTAAACCATTATTTAATCCTCTCATAAAAAATGGAAATAATTGATCCATAGAATCTATAATAATCCCCAAAATTATATTTGTTCATATCCTACAAATATTGAGGCACTATAAATTCATTTTTTCAATCTTCTTTTCAACTCTGATATAATGAACGAATATATTTTTAAGGATTCCATGTGATTATAACCTTCATTAACAGAATCATGGTTTTCATAATATCCTTCAATATTTTAAATTCAAACATATCGAGTACCCTTCCATGCACAACCTCTATCTATCATTCTGAATACCACACCATTACTTATTTATTCAAATTCAAAAATATATCCACTTAAAACCCCTTTAAAAAACTCTTGAATATTTCTCCATATTTGTCTCATTCAAATTTAGTTCTATTTCTAAAATATTTTGACTTAGTAGTTTGAAATATTAATGTGTAATATTTCCATATTTTATAAATAATGAAACCCAAGAATATACAACTTATAATTTCTCTATTTAAGTGCAACTATTTTTTTGGTATTTGAATACATAATATTTTCCAATATCATGCACTATAAACTTCACGGTATTTATCATAGACCAAAACCTTTCCTTATTTTTATTTAGTATTTCTGCATTTAAGATTCCCAAAATTTCAGCTGAAATATCCCTTCCATCAATCCTCATATTAAAACTTCTAATATCATGGATTTAAATTTTCATTCAATCCTTTATTTTACTATATAATCACAACAAATATCTTCACTAATTTTTTCAATAATACCAATGCATATTAAACATCACACTCCAACATCATTACAATTTAGAAAAACTTTAGCCTATCAAATTTCAATTACATAACTTTCAAAAATTAAAGGCCAAATATGCATGATTTCCTCAATACTCACAACTTATAGATACGCAAGGCCAAATATGCATGGTTTCCTCAGTACATTAAATAATATTTCTAGTGCTCCATGAATATATTTTCAAAAAATATACCATATAAAACCATGTATGAAACATAAATAAATATTATTAAATTATTCATTAAATTAATAAATAAATATTATTTTAACAAACTGGAAAATAAATGTTTATTTAACAATCAATTCATATATATCCCAAACTAGAATAACTAGTGACTGATTTTATCCGACATTTATAACTTAAATAATTATTATTCCTTGGTCTTTAGAATAATATTTCTTATTGATATTATATTTCAATATAAATTAATAGAGATTTTTGATACACTTAGTGTGTGACACTTTTGGCCTATTTCTTAGTTCCATTAAGCTGTCTTGCCTAAAGTCCATGGTTATCATCTAAAAACACATAAAACACGTATGGAGAAAGAAGTTAATGTCACAGTGATGAAAACCTCATAAAAATACTTATTGTGTAATATAATCACTCTATCTCTATATCTTATCAAATAGGTTTCATACTTGTGTCATCAATCTATATGCTTGATATATCATTCTTTGAATAACTAAAATGAACATGTTAAAAAACCAACATTAACATAGTCTTAGTTTGATGGTTCATCTGAGATATTTTATTTTATAAACACATAAGGGGGGGAAAAAATCCTGTCTTGAATTATTTAATCTATTTCATATAACTTATGAAACACCCAACATATCTTAATTTACCACAAGCATATGTTTTTATAAATTTTAATAGTACATAAAAGTTCATGATTCATGATATACATTAATAGTAATACTAAGTCCAAGGAACAATACACACATCCATAGATAAGAATATCCAATGAAATATATAACATGTGGAATTACTATTGGTGGGTCTATCCTCATAACCTCACATCATGTAGATTACTAAGTGTGAATTTTTTGAGAAGAAATATCAATGTATTATGAGTCTCCAACACCTGATAGTAAAACATCATTTATGTACCTTTAGATATATGTTATTCATCAATATAAAAAAACATTTATTAAATTTTTATAGCACTTTAACATTCTTATTATAGTAGGGAACTATGATAACATTTCGGTGTGATAGATACTCTAAGGACATTATCACATTAATGTTATGAACAATAATACTCATCATGTGATTAAATATTTATTAATATTTAGATTTTTGAATATATAGGTAATTTTAAGTACAAATTTAGTTAGCCCTAGGGTATCAACTCCAAAAATATCCCACTTGAAATTGGTCTAAATGCTAACAAAATTTACTTTTTTAACTCTCAGAAGATATTCATGATTCTTCTAAGATAATTATTTAGTCAATAGGTCTGCCTTGATTACTTACATGGAAACCCTACTTATTTCAACCTCATACCTCTAAGAAAAATTCCTCAAGAGGTGATACATTCAAAGTATATTCTTTATCCATTGATGCAACCTTGGATCCTTAGCTAGGACCACTGTTATGGTATTATCGTAATATAGTGTGATAATATCATTACTTCTCAACACCACATCAAGCTTCTAGATGAAGTTGATATACAAACCAATTCTTTACTTGTATGAGAAGCCACATTATACCCATACTCTATTGTAGAATCAATTTACACTAACTACTTTGAACTCTTCTAGATAAAAATTCCTCTATTAAGGTAGATGACATATCCAAACTATGATTTCTGATCATTTTAGTCTTTCTGAAAACTAGAATATGTATAGACCTTGATGACCAATTTCTTATCTTATCCAGAAACCAGAAAAATATCCTTAGTATACCTCAGATACTTTAGTATTTTCTTAATAGTATTCCAGTGTTACTCTCTTGGTTTTTCTTGATATCTACCTACAATGCTCAATACGTAGGCAACATCTTGCCTGATACATAACATGATATACATAATAGATCATATTAGTGATGCATAAGGAATACCCATTATCTATATCCACTATTATGTTTGAGGAAACATTTTCTTGGAATTATTTATACCATGTTCCAATTGAAATAATCCCCTATTGGATTTTTCCATATTGAATCTCTTTAGTACCTTGTCAATGTATGTACCCTGACTTAGTACAACCATACTCTTATATCTATTATGAATGATATTGATCCCTAGAATAAATGATACTTATAATAAGTATTTCATAGATAAGCATTTATTTAACCACATCTCAATATAATATAAGACTGATATCTCATTTCCTATCAGTAATATACCATCAATATATATTACTAGGAAAATGATAACACTCCCATTAAACCTTAAGTAGACATGGGGATCACATTAATTATTTATAAAACCAAATAATATTATGGATTAATCAAAATTAATGTTATATGATCTTGATTCTTACTTCAATCCATAAATATAGCTTTGAAATTTTCACACCTTATTGGTATAATGACCCATACCTTAATCAAACCATAATTACATGATTTATAACACGAGTATCACTTTATTAAATTTCTAGTATATATTTTGGGATCACATATCATTCATATAAATTTTATAAGAACCATATAATGAATAAAAAAACATTCTTAGAGTTCTAGATAATTTGGTAAAATATTACATAAAAAATCATACATTTTCATATAGTATCTATTTTTCCTACAATTAATGCTCTTTATAAATACACACTTGATTTATTCAAAGTAACTCTTATAAACATAACTCTAACTTTATTACCTTTTTTATTCTCTTTAATCACTATGAAAAGAATTTGAAAACATGGGATAAAAAAACAAAGATTAGTAATGGAAATAAAAGAAAAAAAAACAATTAGTACATTTTTAAACCTAAAAAATCCATAAGAAAGTTTTCATTTTTGATAATAAACATTTGGATCAAATATTAATTTACTTTTCCATGAATAAAAATTAATTTATTAATATATTTCATAGTACATTTTATATAAAATTATAAAGTAAAAATCATAAACATAAGGTTTTCTTGGAAAAAATGAATACTCATGGATACATTTCTTTGAAAAAATAATCCTTTAACATTTAAAAAAAAGTTATAATATATCCTTAAAAACATAAGCTCATTTTATCACTTTTTGAAATCAAAATATTTTCTTTAAATTTTTTTGAATGAATATCAAGTAAGTACCTTGATACATTATACTTACATTCACCCTTACAATAACCCTTATAACGGGATCACCTAGCCTAATAATTCCCATATCTCTTAGGATTAACCTATCACCAGTAAACTATGACACTTTACCTATTATATTAGAGATATATATTGGGTTCACCCAGCATCAGATCTATTTCTTCCTTATCCATTATTTATATATAATATCCAATAAAAATAGTATGGATAAAAAAATATATCTTGAACTTTTATAATAAAACATATTTTAATTGACATTAAATCCCATAAGCAATATTAGTTTTAGTTATCTCATAAATATGATAAAAAATTTCTATTTATTTATAATTTTTTTCTAAAACTAAAAAATACCAGAATATTGAGAGAATTATTTTCTTTGAAAATGACCATGAAAAATCATAAAGGAATATTGATAAAAAATAATGGCTATGATGGTGGGAATGAGTGGTCAATCTGTATATGTTAAAAAAACAGTCTTTTTTCACTTTTTTAAAAATTCTAAAATAACCCATATAAAAAATGTTGAAAAGATTCATTTTTAATCCTTCATGAAGAAAGTAAAAAATAATTGAAAATGAAATTTATCACCCTTTGAAGAACAATTAAGAACATTGTTGAAATAGTTAAAATAATATCAACATGAAAAAAAATATTTGGATGCCAAACTTTAAAATAATATTTTTAAAATAAAGTCCCTCACCTTGAGTCTCGACTCATATCGTTTGTATATATACCCTCTTCCTCATCCTCCTCCATAGATATTTCCCATTGGATTACACATTAATACTTTGTGTAATTGTATTTTTTTAATATTAGTAACTCTAGGGAATGGTTAGGGATGTAGGTAAGGTATTTTTTAGGGATTGGTTGAGATAAAATCCTCAATTGGTATGAAGAAGAGAGGATAGGGTGTTCCATTTTATAAATGAGGGGAGTGGTACTCTTATAATTATTCAAAGTTTCAAAATAATATAAAGTCTTATTCATGGGAAAATGAAACTTAAATAATTAAAATTCTAATATAATGAGATAAATGTAAAAATAATCTCATTAAATAATAAATAAGATAATATTTTGTGACCTTATCACTTAGTTTTAACCACAATTAATTTGTTTTACCCTTTTTATCATGGTGACAAAATTTTTACCAATATCACTGTTCATAAAGACCAAAAATGAAATTAACCTCATTATTAAATTTTAACCTCTTGATTATAAATATGAAATCCATTTTTTAAGATTAAATATTTATAAGTGGTGGAAATTACTTATAATATAAGAACACAAAATGCAATGAAAATTTGTTTTCTAAAACACAATTTTATGCCTAAAATGAACTTATACCAAAATAAAATGTAATGATGATTCCTATGGAATTAATTATACTATGTTAAATAAAATAGATTTTATATAAATTTAAAACCAAATCCAAAATATAATAGGACTTTTAAATTACTTGATTTAAAGAAAAAAATTATAATTTGGAAGAACTTGACAATTTTCATTATTAACTAAAAAATTAAACTTTTTAGAAAAATACCAAAAAATTAGCTTAATATAATTTTTATATTTTGAATCCAAAAATGAATTCAGTTTATCAATTTAAAATTATAAAATTTATAAATATAATTTTTTAATAAAACCATATATTTCATGGAAAATATTTCTTCTTGAACAAAACCATTTCTTTTCTGACTGAAAATCATATAAAATCATAATATTATATTTAAATACATTAAAATATAATTATGAAAATTAATAAGACATGAAATTTATTGATTATTAACATCAATTGGGCTATCAAATTCTACCCAATTTTAGAAACCTCGTTCTCACAATTTTATTCATCACTTAAACAGGCGAGGGTACTTTTTCCTTATAGCCTTTTCCAATTCATATGTTGCTTCTTCAATCACATGAATATTCCATAAAATATTAATTAGGTGAATTGAATTATTTCACATTACCTTCTCTCTATGATCCAAAATCTATAAAGGATTTTATTTATAAGAGATATTCTATTCCAATTATATCACCTCAGGGCCCAAAACCTGGGATTCATTGGGTATGTACTTCTTTTGAAAAGAAACATGAAACAAATATTGTACCTAAGATAAAATTAGAGGTAAGGAAACCTTATAATAAATTGATCCCAGTTTCTCTATAATTTCATAGGTTCCAATGAATCATGGGATAAACATTCCTTTTTTTACCAAAACACAATGCACGTTTCCAAGGAGATATTTTAAGAAAGATGTGGTCTCCTACCTAAAATTAAAGGTATTTCATTTGGTCATCTATACAACTATTTTTCCTACCATATGATTCCTTCATGTGGTTTTGAATCATATTTACTTTCCCAACCATCTCTTCTACCAATTTTATTCCCAACAATATCCTCTCATGTACTTTTTCCCAACATGATGGAGTTCGACACAATTTTCCATAAAATTCCATAAAAGGAACCATCTATATACTTGAATGAAAAATGTTATTATAATAGAATTAAACTAAATATATATGTTGATCCAAACTTTCCTAATAAACTAATTAATAAGATTAAAGAATATTCTCTAAAGATTGAATTGTATGCTATGACTGTCCATGAGATTGAGGATGAAAAGATGTACTAAAGTTTAATTTAGCACCCATAAAATTTTGAAGTCCTTTCAAAAAATTTAATATAAACCTAAGATCATGATAAGATACAATAGAGATTGGAACTCCATATAACCTAACCATCTCTTTAAGATAAATTCTTGAAAGCTGATCCAAAGGCATAATATCTCAAATTGTTAGAAAATGAAAAGATTTAGTTAAATGATCAATAATAACACAAATTATATTATTACCTAAAAATGTATTTAGTAATAGTATTATTAAATCCAAGGATATGTTATCTAATTTCAATTTTGTCACTAAAAAAGGATGAATCATACCCTTCAGTAGTTTTTATTTTTCTTTTACTTACCAAAAATTCAAACATTTCATGGTAAAATCAGCTATATCCATCTTGATACGTTCCCACTAAAAATATTCTCAAAAGTATCTATATATCTTAGTACTTCTAGGATGAAAAAAAACAGAGAGCTGTGAGCTTCACTATACCTTCTTCAAATGGGAATCACTCAGAACACATAACCTCTTTCCAAATATAATAACACCTTCTTTATCCATATTAAAATCAATCAAATTACCCCTTTTGACCAATTCTATTCATTCTCACAGAGCATGATCTTCCTTATAAGCCTAATTAGTTATATCTAAAAAATATGAATGTATTGATGCTAAATCCAAAAAGGAATAAGTTTCTGTAAACACAATTTCTAAGCCAAAATTTATTAAATCATTAACTAAAGGATCATCATCCAAATGTATCCTAGATAATAATGTAGTATATTTTTGACTCAAGGAATTGAATACTTTATTTTTTTACCAGGATGATAGTGAATTATGAAATCATATTCCTTAATCAATTATATCAATCTTCTCGGCCTCATGTTCAACTTATTTTGAGTGAATATATACTTTACAATTTTATGATCAGTATATATTTAACATTTATCCTCATATAGATTATAGTTATAGATTTTTAAAGAAAAAACGAATGAAACTATGTCAAGGTCATGTGTAGGATAACTCTTCCCATGGGGTTTCAATTGAAAATATGCATACATGATAACCCATTCATTATACACCAAAACACAACCGAGGAACTTAAAATACATATCTCTATAAATAACAAAATCCCAATTTCTAGATAGAAAGGATAACACAGAATCATTAACCAATCTTATTTTTAATTCTTGGAAAGATTCATCACATTAATTTTTCCAAATGAATTTTAAACCCTTTTTAGCTAACTTAGTTAACGGTCTAGATAACCAAGAAAAATTTTCAATAGATCATCAGTATTAACCTACCAATATAAGAAATTTTGAATCTCAGTGAAAATTTTAGGCCTTGTCCACTCTTCCACCACTTTCATTTTATTAGGATCAACAATTATGTCATATTTAGAAAAAATATTCCCAAGGAGTGAAATCAACTATAAAAAAAATCCACATTTACTAAATTTTACATACAGATTATTTTATTTTAAAGTATATAAAATAATCCTTATATATTTCTCATGATTTTTATAGATTTTAAAGTATACTAGAATATCATCGATAAAATCAACTATAAATTTATCGAGATACTCATGGAACACTCTATTAATTATATCCATAAATACAACAAGTGAATTTTTTAACCTAAAAGGCATAAAAAAACTCACAATGGCCATGCATTTTCTAAAATTTCATCTTTAGAAAGTTATATTCCTTCACTTTTAGCTGATGGTACCCTAACTTGAGATCAATATTTAGAAAATATTGTGCTCCCTAGAGCTTATCAAACAAGTCATCACTATGTGGAAAAGGATAATTTTTCTTAATAGTGATGTTATTAAGTGAACTATACTCAATGTAAATTCTCATGGAACCATCCTTATTTTTAATAAATATAATAGGAGAAACCCAAGGTGAGGTTCCAGGGAGGAAGAAACCATTATCAAGAAATTCTTACAATTTCTTTTTTAAAATCTAATAACTCAACTGAATCCATTAAATAGGGAGGTTTTGAAATTAGATTAGTATCAGGAAATAAGTCAATAGTAAACTAAACCTATTGATCAGAAATAAAACTAGTAAAATCATCAGGAAATACATATAGATAATCATTTACTACTAGCACATCACTAATTTGAATAGTTCTTTTCTTCTCATAATATGTGTAAGATAACTTTAACTTTTATGTTTTATTAGTTCCTCAATTTTTTGAAATGTTATCAAAGTTATGAATTCATTTTTATATAAAAATAGAAACTAACTATGAAAAATAATTTTTTTATCTCTATAATTTATCTTAGCATGATAAATTGAAAGAAAATTCATACCCTGAATTAAATCAAACTCTACAATGGAAAAGACAACAAGTTTTGTAGGGAAATACATTCCATAGATAATAATGAGAATATTTTTATAAATTATTGATTACCTTTATACCACCCCATGATTTTTTTCCAAGAGTTATGAATTTATTTTTTGAAATGGTATTTATATTTTACTTGTAAATTTACTAGATATAAAAGAATGTGTAGATCCTGAATCAAACAAGACATTGGAATAATCTAAATAAACAAGAAATTTACCTACCACCACTTTATTTGAGGGTCCTACATCTACCATAGTAGTAGAAAATTCTTTATTATACATTTTTTACAATATTTATGATTCCCACCTTGAGTAAATAACTTCAAACATGCATTATCATAATTTCACGTATCATTAAAATTAAAAAATTCCACTACTTTCTTTTCATTATTGATTTGACTATTACCATTGTTATTTTATTTATAGTCAAAATACATGTGTAAAATATTTTCACATCGATAAAACTTCCCATATATCTTAATAAATTCTCTAGAATTCTTCTTTGTACTATTATCACAAGATGGTAATTGAATTTTCTTACCTTCAGGTTTCTTCAATGAATGATTCCTCATTTCCTACCGACTGGATCACTTCTTATCCTTATTTTAGTTAAAGACCACAAATTCCATCTTAAATTTCTTATAATACCACACAATTTACTCATAAATTTTAAAACCACAAGTAATTAGAGCTCTTCGTAATTATGGATTCAATCCTGAGTAAAATCGATCAATTTCACTATCATGATACATAATAAAAGTTGGGGAATACCTAAAAAATATAGTAAAATTATCTTCAAAGGAGAGAATATATTCCTACCAATTTTACTTAAAATTTTGGAATTACCTTTCCATTATAAGTCAAATAACTTTTGGAAAATATTTTTTAAGGAAGTGATCTTGAAATACCATCCATTCCATGGCCTCAATTTCTTATTTTTTATTAGTGTTCTTAATCAAAATTGACATTGATTAACTTTATATTCAAAATGATAAATAAAAAGGGTCACCTTATATGGTTATTAACGTCCCAAAACTTCAAATATATTCTTTGAAGAATTAATACATCCTTAAAATTTCACTGGGTTTAAGGATCCACCAAAATATGGAAGGTACTATTTCATGAAATAATATACTATTGACATATTCTTTTATGGAGAATCTGGTAACTCTCTTGCATTGGTACCTTTATTGATAGACCATGTCAATTGAGTTGAAAAAACTATGAAATTACCTATTCCAATTTCAACCATTATAATTTTCTAGTTTTAAAGTATATTATCTTCAAGATACATTTCTACCTCAGCTGCCCAAGGCCTTCGGTCCACCCAAGTCCTTTAGGCCAGTAAGGCTTTCAGGCCACCTCAAGGCCTTCAGGCCACCCAAGGCCTTCAGGCCAATAAGGATTTAGGGACACCTCAAGGTCTTTGGGACACTTCAAGGCCTTCAGGACACCTCAAGGATTTTGGGCCACCTGAAATTGTGCTTAATGGGCAAGGGAGACTCTATAAGGAGAATACTCTAGATAAGGATTCAGAGCAGACATATTCACCAGAGAAAATGCTAACGAATGTGAAATAATGAGAGGGTATGACATTTACATTGGGACCATACTATTCATGCATGGGAAACCTAGCCGAACAATCATGAAAATGTGGAGAGCTGATATCATAATGCAGATACTGGGGAGGATCAGTTTTATGTAGTTATAGTCTGGATATTTTCTCTAAGACCTACAAGTCATGTAATATCTAAGCCTATAAGACTTTTAAGGGTTACCCATCATCCATTAAAAGGGGTGTTATAAAAAATCAATAAAAATAAGGCCTTCGGGCCATTCAGGCACATAATATTTTCTTTATAAAGATACATTTTCTTAGTTCAAGGTAATTCCCATAATTAGAACTATGAATTTATTACCATTTTTAATTATCCTTATACCCTATGAAAAATATTTTAAAATGTGGGATGAGAAAAAAAATATCATTAAGGTAAAAAAATTAAAATAAAACCATTAATCTATTTTTAAACCTGAAAATCCATAGGAAATATTTCCTTTTCCATAATAAACATTTTAGCTCAAATATCCATTTACTTTTCCATGAAAAAAACTTAATTTCTCAATAATTTTTATAGAACAATTCATATGAAATTGTAACGTAAAACACATAAACATAAGGGTTTCTTGGAAAACATGACTACTCACGAATAAATTTACTTGAAAAAATCATCCTTTCACATTTTTTTTAAATTCATAAACTTTACTTAAAAACATAAGCTCATTTTTTTACCTTTTGAAATCAAAATATTTACTTTAAAAAATATTTCAAGCATTTATGTTGATACCTTGGAAAATTATCCTTATATATTATCTTTAAAGAAATATTATAATTAAATCACTTAAATGGATAATTACAATATCTATTAGGATTAAACTATCACTGGTAAACTCCATTACTTTACCCAGTGCACCAAGAGCTATATATGGCTCACTCATCATCAGAGCTATTTCGAGATCAACCATCATTCATATAAAATATTAATGAACCATAAAATGAATAAAAAAATATAGCTTTAAATTTAATTATAAAACCATTTGAATTGGTATTTAATCCCATAAGTAATGACACTTTCAGTTACCTAATAATTATGATACAAAATTTCAATTTTCAAAGAAAGTTTTTTTAAAAAAAAAATTTCCAGAATATTGAGAGAAATATTTTCTTTAAAAATAAACATGAAATATTTTAAAGGAATATTAATAAAAAATAATGGGTATTATGGAGAGAAGGGGAAATCAATCCTTATATTAAAAAAAAATTCTTTTTTTACTTTTGTAATTTTTTTAAAAGAACCCATATGGAAAATGTTGATAATATTCCTTTTTAATCCTTTATAAAGAAAGTAAAGAATAATTGGAAATGAAATTTATCAACATTTGAATCATAATTAAGAAAATTATTTAAATATTTAAAATAACTTTGATATGGAATAAAAAGAGTTGAAATTAAAAGATTAAAACAAATTTTTTAAGAGAAAGTCCCTTACCTCAATCCCTAGCTTATATAGTCTGTATGTTAACACTCCTTCTCGGATATCACCCTTTGGACTATAACTTAATACTTCTTGGATTATTATTTTGAGTAGACCATGAACTATAATACATATAAATGGATGCTGGGAAGGTATTTTGGAAGGTCTTGGGTGATATAAAAATCTCAAGTGGTGTGAAGAAGAGAGGAGAGGGGGTGCCCTTTTATAAATGAGGGGAGTGATACTCCTATTATTATTCAAAATTATAAAATAATATAAAGTATTATTCATGATAAAATGAAGCTTAAATAATTAAAATTCAAATCTAAGTTGATAAGGGCATCAATACTCTCATATAGTAATAATTAAGACAAGATTTTGTGACCTTATAACTTATTTTTAACCTTAATTAACTTGTTTGACCCTATTTACCATAGTGACAACATTTTTCCAAGATTACTTTTCATAAAGACCAAAAATAAAATTAAAATAATTAATAAATTGAAACAAATTTATTATAAATATGAAATATATTTTTTTTTCTTAAATTCATATAATTGGTGAATATTATTTTTAATATAAGTACAGAAAATGTAATGAAAAACATGTTTTCCGAAAAATCTGTTTTTAAACCTAAAAATGAACTTATACCAAAATCAAATATAATGATGATTCCAATGGAATTTATTATATTATGTAAAATAAAATGGATATTATATTATTTTAGAAACAAATCAATAATATAATGGTACTTTTAAATTAATTTATTTAAATAAAAAACGACAGTTTTACAAAAATCACCAGTTTTTATTATTTAATAAAAAATAAGTATTTTCAGAAAAATACCCAAAAATAAAACTTAATATAATTTCAATATGATGAATCCAAAAATGAATTTAATTTTATCAATTTAAAACTCTAAAATTTTTAAATAAAACTTTATATTTCTTGGAAAAAAATTCATCTAGAATAAAACTATTTCTTTTACGATAGAAAAATCATATAAAATCATCATATTATATATGATTAAATAAAAAAACATTTATGAAAATTATTAAGACATGAAATTGATTGATTATTAATATTATCTGGGTTATCGCAATTGGAATCCTTTGGAGTCACAAACCATTCTAGTTGTATTATATAAACATCTTCCACAAGGTCCCATTAAGGTGGGGCATTTTGAAATACATTCTCCAAATATCATGATCATGGTAATCTACTATGGATTGTATAATTATGATTTATTTTATCATAGATACTAGTGAAAATGTTTCATCATATTCTAGGCCTTGACATTTCTAAAGAAATTTAGAAACCAGCCATGATTTATAGGTATTGGATTTACTATCCATGTCCATATTCTTGAATACCCATTTGCACCCAATATAATTTACATCAAATAGAAGATCTAACAAAACCCACAACTGGTTATAGTATATGGAATAAATTTCAGAACTCATGGATTCTTAACACCTTATAACTTTTGAGTTTCTTACCACTTCCTTCCAGGATATAGGTTCATCATCTATAACTATACTATTTGACATAATTTTCTATACACATGTCAATAACTCCTTCAAATTCTTACCATCCAATTTTTTTTCATTATTATATCAAACCTTTTATTAAATATAAATTTATCTGCCTCCCCACTCTCTCTTCCTTTCCTAGATGACTCTCTGCCTCTCAATATCCCCACCTTAGCCTCATCATCTTTGTCTTTACCTCACTTCCCACCAACTCCTTCTCCCCATACCCTCCACCTCTTTCTCCCCATACCTACCTCCTTGAATTAAACTCTTTCTCCTACTTGAACTATGGTTTTTCCAACCTCAAATTTTATATATTCCCCACCCCCATTACCAACTCATGGAAGCCTCATTCATTGCTTCAACAGTTCTATCACCTCATATTAACATCCAATTTATCATGTCAAGTAGGGTTTCTTTGATTTCATATTCATAACCCCCTAATTGATTTGAGATCCATAACATCCATGTTTTATAGGGTTTCTTTTATCTCTCTCTTCCCCTTTCCACGTACCTTATTTTTTTAGTTTATATAATTAGGTCATTACCTCCTCCCTGATTACTGGACCTTCCTTAGCCACATAGTTTAGATTTATCTCTTCCCCACAATTTCCATAGGTCCTTACCTCATTTTTTGGCACAAGTTATTCTTAATTTCTAAATTTATATATATTATTTCCTCCTCTTCATGCATTAATTATATTATATATTCCTTGTCTCTCCCCAGGAACTTAATTGTTTTTAAGATATTATAAAATTCTATTAGGTATGTTCTTGAATGTTATTTCACTTCTCTGTAAAGAGATTCATGGTTTTAATAATTAGTGGTTTTCTTGAATGATATCTCACTGCTACACATAAAGACATGTTCTTGAATTTCATGTTTTTATAGATTAAAATTCATTTAATGTTTTATTCTCCACTACTATCATTTTGTATAGTATGTTGATGATTCAGAGAAGCTAAAATTGTGTTCATTCATGTTATAATATGATCTATTCATGCCATTTATGTAGTGTTTAAAAGATATATTTGTGAAGTAATTAAATGGATATTATTATATATTTGTGGATTTTTATTATTTTTTTTCATGGATATAAGTGATACAGCTGGTGGAAGCTAGAAAATATAGATTTATTCCATGCCATTATAATTAGTATTGAATCTTATTGAGGTGGTGAATAAGGAAATGAATGGGGATGATACCACTGAAAAAACATAATGTATTACCTTTTTATAAAATTGAATAATTTTCATAGATTTATCTTTTAAACTTAAGTACTTTCAGTATATTGTATACTAACTTATTTTTAAAATTTATTGTTATTTTAATTTTAATTTTTAGTCTTTAATTTTCTATATCTCTTGATTTCTCCCTGTATACACTCTCCCATTATAAATATTTGACTCTTTTCATTTTGAATTTATAGTCTTAATTTTTACCTCCTTTTATTAATCACTACATATTATCTCCCATTCAACATATGCTGTGTATTTTCATTTTGAATTTATAATATTTGATTTTATCTCTCTTTTTTATGTATTTCCAACATGTATGCACTATGAATTTAATGAAAGTTCATTCTAATTCACTTTCAGTTACTATTAATGTATAAATCACTTTTGTGTCTCTCATTTCCAAGATGTAAGAATTAAGGGTAGACTTTTTCCCAAATCTATCCATTTTAAAACAAATTTACTTTTTCACTTTTATGGATCTGTTATTGTTTTTGGGTGCGAATATTTTAGATCTGGTACTTCTATGATGATATTTCCATCAATTTAAGTTTAGGGGAGTAGTTTTTATTTTTATCATCCATTTATATTAAACATAAATATTTAATAAAATTTGATCATATTTTTTCATACAGGTTCATATTTTTTAACAAAGTAATTGATTTCAATTTAATATACATGTACATATTTTCCATTACTGTATAAAAATAATTTTTTAATAATAATTTTAATACATGTTCATATTTATTTATATATTTTTCATATAGATTAAAATTTATTAACAAACTAATAGATTTCACTTAAAATATACAAGTTCATATTTATTCATTATTATATAATTTTTTTGTTAAAAATAATTTTTATACAGGTTCATATTTGTTCATTATTGTATGAACAAGTTTATATTTTTCAAAAAAATGATTGATACTACTTAATTGTATTGGTTCATATTTTTTCTTTATTTGTTCATATTATTTATTCATATTTATTCATATTTTTTTTATCAATTTCCATATTTTTTAGTAAAATAATTTATTCCACTTAAATATATAAGATTATATTTGATATTTATTATATAAAAATAAATTTATGTCAACAATTTTTTTTCTACAGGTTCATATTTTTTCATAAAAGTTCATATATGTTAATAAAATAAATGACTCCACTTAAATATGTTGGTTTATATTTTTTCATATATAGATTCATATTATAACACCCTGAGATTTTATAAAATATATTTTTCAAATAATTTTTTTTATATTTTGTGTTACATAAAACAATGAATTTAGCTTTAATTAAACACAACACTAAGCGTAACTTGCTATACACGCTACACCAAGTTTAAATGAAATGTAACATAGTATTAAAATATGATTATTTAATATGATAGTTATCTGCTAACCATTAAAATGGGGGGTATAAATAGGATTAATTAAATTATGAATATATATGGTCTAAAAATATATATAAAATCAATTCCTTGGAAACCAATTAATTATAAATGAAAATGAAAACTATATGAAAATAAAGGAAATATTTTTCTGAAAAACTATTTTTATTCATGCAAATAAAATTTACCTTAATAAATTAAAAAAATCACTTTGGGTGAATGATTTTAATGAAATTTATATACTATATATTAAATAAAATTTTTAAACATTTATCTTATTTTTTTTCTAGACAAGAGATAATTATAAATCCAATTTTATGTTTAAAAATTGTATTTTTCTAAAAAAATAGTTTTTCACCTTTTTGCACACTTACTTTAACACTAATTTTTAAAATTTTTAGAAAATTTATTTGAAAAAATAAATTTCATTTTTTAAATCATAATATAAAAATAATATTAGGGTAAATTTTGTTAATTCTCTGAAAAGATTAATTTTTTTGATGAATAGTGAAAAATACTGAATTTTCATTAAAAACTGCATTTTAATTTAAATTATTTATAAAGATAAATTATATTTTAAATTATATTTTAAAGTAAAATTAGTTAAATTATATATCTATTAATAAAATTTAGGTCATTTTAATCATTTTAATTTTTAATTTTTATATAAAAACCTTATAAACTTTTGAATGTTTTCTATTTGAAAACCTACTTTCTCATCGCATCTGTGGGATTAATTTGAAATAAAAAATTTCAAATTATATGAATTGAATTTTAAAAAATGGATTTAATATTTTTAATAATAATAATTTATATTAATTAATTAGGTCAACTTAATTTTTTTACCAAAATGAATAGTGAAAATAATAAAAAATTAATTACCACGGTTGAGGTACAAATAAGTTTACCTAGGGTTAAACTAAAAAATATAAGGTTTTAGATGACCTAAAAAATGTCTAAAATATATTATATGACATTATTTTGACCCTATAATGTCTAATACTTGATAATATAGCATTTGGGACCCTTGTGGCATGTGAAAAACAAGGGAAAACCTTTTTCTTTTAAAAAAATATTACAAATGTGTCACTCGCCTCACTTATAAAAGACCACCCATATTCTCTCTTATTCAAACATTAAAACACTTTTTTTGAGCCAATAAATACCCAAATAACTTCCCAAATAACTTCCTATAATATTATAATCCTTATTTTTATCATTAATTTATCCCTATAATGCTTTTGGTGCAAAACTAAGGGGGTTACCTGAAGAAGAGGTAATGTTATTCAATGAGCGTTTTTATTTTATTCCTTTCTTCGCCTACTTAAATTATTTTTAAAAAATGATGATATAAGAAAAAATATATATTCCATGTACTTATATGTTTTTATTTTAAGGTCATGATCTACAACCATCTCCACTTCCATCAAATGGGTTATGAAATCATCATTTTTTGTACGACAGATTACCGCCTCATGAACCGATGTTATTCATTTTTTCCATTACCACCTATCAAGGTTGAGTATGATGATATATATGATATTTATAACATAATTATACCTATGTATTAATTATATCATATATACCTTTTTTTTACTTTCCATTTAGCTGGGGATATGATAACATCGCTCTTGTGTACGGTTAACTACCGCCTTGCGAAGCGATGCAATTTATTTTTCAATAACGCTTTACATAGAAGATAATATGGATAAATTTAATAAATATATGTGATATAAATGAAATAATTATTATATTAATGAAATATTTATCATTATGAAAAGTTAATATATCATTTTCTTTTTTACCTTTTCACTCACTGAAAGATGATAACGTCGTTCATGTACGTGTGGACTACCACATTCACAAAGCGATGCAACTCTCTTTTCATCACCACACCACATGTATGGTATGTATAATTATATTTAAATAAATAATATTGTGTTTATAATATTATTATCATTATTTAAAGATAATATATTACTTACCTCATTTCCATAATGATCGTTGAAAAATAGAAATGTTACTCATGCGTATGTATGGCCTACCGTCTTCATGATCATAATATACTTAATTTATAAAAGTCATATTTAATGATTGATATTAAAAGTATAATTAATATATAAATATTATAATTATTTAATAATTATTATTCAGGATATTATTTATCCAAGATCAAAGTAATAATATCGAAAATAACAAATAAAAACATATACGAAAAACAAAGTGGTTATTACCCAAAATGCGACTTTAACATGGAATTATTAATACAATGGTAATAAAAGGACATGAGTAAATAATATATGGTATTATATATATAATTAATTTTTTATAATAAATGTATATTAAACTTACATTTATTATACCTGAGGTTCGAATGAGTACGAAGGAAGTCGAGACTTACAACAATGGATTTTTGTCTCGCTTTTATTTTATGTAAGTAAAATTCCATATTCACCAAATTTTTATTTTATATGGTGTATATACTAACCATGAATTAATTTTATTATTATTATCCTAAAAATTAATTGTCTTTACATATCCATTTTAGGAACCCTATTTCATGGGGTTTACGGTTCAAAAGTTAACCAACCAGTAAGGGATTTTTGTCTCCAATTGTCTCATTTGAGACTTATGATTATGTTATACACTTATATTATTTTAAGAGGTGTATATAAAGCCCATTTAACATGTAATATCATAAATTTATTTATCCTCATTATATTTTAAGTTTAATTTAATGATTTTACTTCACGTGGCTTGTATTTCAAAGTTACCAAAGTGGTAAATATTTTGTGTTACAATCTCATTGTTTATTAGGATTATTTATGATTATGTTTTCGATGATAAAATATTATGATACATATATTAAGAGACTCATGAATTTTATTATTCTGTAGTTATTTTAAGAGGATACATGTTTTACCTTCATTTTCCTCTCTTTATGTACTTAATAGTTAAAAAATAATGTTTTTAAGAAAAATCAGATTTTCAGCTAAAAATATTTTTCTTCCAGAATAATGTTTTCTAAAAATAGTTTCAAAAATGTTTTTAACATAATTAAAATTAATTATTAAATAATTTTTTACCCATTTTTTATTTTTTATATTTTTTTGAATGGAATCTTCATGTCGTTTTCCAAAAAAATTCCCATTTGGATTTTATCGAAAATGTGAATGGAATAATTATTTTAACCTGTATAACATGAATGAAATTTTCTAAAATAATTAACATTATTTACTTTTAATATTAATTTATATGTTTTCATGGTTATTTTCAAAGAAAATTATTTTCAAATTATTTTCATGTTTTTTTAGTTTTAAAAAGATATTTTGAAAGAAAAGTTATTTTCATTAGGAAATGTTCCAAGTGATATTTCGAAATAATTCTCCATATAAGATGATATAATTTGATATAAATTATGATTTTATGGGGATATGATCCAAGGATACCATTATTATTCTTTTTATGAATGGTTTATCTTTATAAGATATTTATGAAACCCATTTATCTTCCACAGATTATACCATGATAGAATTCTTATGAAACCTGCTTATTTTTACATGGGTTATGCTATGATGAAATGATGAAATAATTATGAAAAATATCTCTTTTCTACAGGTTATGATATGATTAAATGTTTATGAAAACCATTTCATTTCAAGGTTTATTATATGATGAGTGTTATATGATCTTATGGCACATATAAGTATGATTTTCATTAATTGATGGGTGGGACCTATATCTCTCTCCAATGAATTAGGTAATGATTAATGTTATATAAGCTCAAAGGGTACACGATAGCTTATACCAATACTAAAATTGGGTGAATGGGAGTTTATAACAAGACCAAAAGAGGGTAAACTAGAGGTTATTCCAAGCTTGAAGTAGGTACATGGGTTGTTAGCCCAAGCCTAACATGGTATGAATGTCTTTGTGGGTAGCCTTGACATAAATTTTTCTATAATTATGTGTATGCAACAAATCTATGTATTATTCTAATGTTTTTATCTCATAGATCATGTTATTTGATTCCCTTATGATTTATGTCGTATAAACTACCAATATTTATGCTATGACTCAAGATTATGATCTTTAATATGAAGGGTATGGTTTTAAAATGTTATTCTCATGTTATCATACCCTTATATTCATGTTATACTTATATATCTCCCTTGTTTACCCTTAACTAGTATATGATCTCAGCCTTTCTTATGTTTCATTTCATAAGGTTATGAATAAAGGTTTTAAGTAGGGTATATTGTGAATAGTATTAAAGGATAAGATCTTTATGGGAGACATTTAAGATCTTTCACCAAATTATAATATTGTGTACCTATTATTCAAATACACTAAACTATTATGGTACTTAGGCATGTTTCTGTGTAATATATTGAATATTTATCTAAAAAGAGTCAATATCCATGTATTAAAATGGTGGGTTTCTATATTTGGTATTAAAGAAACATTTTAGTTAACCTTTGGAAACTAGGATGAGAAAAATTTAGTGAGATACCAAAGTACATGTATAATGATAAATATAAGGATGAGTCAAAGTATAGGAAAATATCCCAGAATTTTGGTAAATGATAGATCAAGTGCTTTCCAAGAAATTATATCCCTATATAGATACTGAAAATGGCTATGGATCTAGAACAATGGTACCTAGGGGTAATAACTCTTAAATGGGCTCATTGAGCTAGAATCTATTGCCACCTAGTGCATGAAAATAATCCTTACTGCACACTTGGTTTGGCACTCCCGGGGTTATATTATTTGTAAATTCACAAAACCTTTACAAACCATTATGAAGGATTTTATAGATGATGACTATGAATGACCTAGGATAAACCTAAGGTGTCATATATTACAAATAATGTGTCATGAATTAGACATCATATAAGTGATTTTTCATGATTATATAGTTTTCCACTATGATTAGTTTTACTCACACTATGTTTTTTGGTTTTAGACAATGGATGTAATCAGAAGAAATCATGTTAACATTGAATTTGATGGAAGATTTGTTGACTATGAGAAACCAAATTGAATGATTACTTGATATAAAGATATCATGATTATGTATAATCATCTATCGTGATATATGATTAACAAAATTAACTTTAGTGAGATTATTAACACTTAAGATAATAAAAATATGGACTTTTTTAAAAGTTCATGTGGTAATGAACATGGAGGAAAGAATATTTAGTTTCTTATATTTTGAGAATGTGGGAAGAAATGCTCAAGGGAATGCCTTATAGGTACAATAAAATGTTTTGTTTATGGAAAAGAAGGATACAAAGCAAGTAACTGAAAAGAAAAAAAATAAAAAATTTTGATTAATGAAATGGATGATAATAATGGTATCCCTAAGGTATCATTGACTATTGAATGCTTTTAATGACTGAAAATTATATTTTATTATATCATAAACCCCTTTTAAAGGGTGAGGGGGGACCGAACATGACTTCAGGACATAAGACATTAAACTATGCCCCAAAGGATCAAAATCCATAAAACCATATCAAATCAACAAGGGTAGCCCCTACCCAGCATAAGAAAATCAATTCATCTTCTACCTTCTCAACACTACTTGGCTAGCTATCCCATGCAGTGATGCACGGGCCTGGTACCGATGACAAAAGTCATACCCTCTCAAACGTCTGATTCCAAATAGTCATGATTTGATGAAAACTATCAGCTCTAAATCTCATATGGAGCATACCCTGAAGTAGATATGGAAACATATACCCTTGGACCTATGACCACACAAGAAAACACACCACCCAACCAAAAACAACCAGATTCGCACAGCAGATTCCCAACAAGAAGAAGAATCACAGCGCAAGCAGCAAATCACACTATGAAAACGATCACCCAACAACAAACCTTTCCAAGTAGACCACCATTATGCATCAAATATTCATCATGATTATCTACATCTCCATTTCATCGATCCACTATCACCACAAATGTAGAACAAGAAGACTACAAAGTAGGGAGAGCCCAACGGAGAGGGATACCAGTGACAAACCATTCACACCAAACAACAAACCAAGCAAACCAATTCCCATCACTCCCCATGTTCATCATAAAAGACAGAAAACCACCAAAATCAAACCTGAAAGGAAGCCAAAAGAAGACCCTCCCCCATCTGTGCCACACCAGGGCTAGTGCTAAGCCTCTCTTGATCAAGACCGCCAGACTGAGGCTACATCTGATGCCCAACTGAGCTCCATCGCGGTGAAAAGCCGGATCCACGACTTGAATCTCCAACCGAATGGGATCGAATCCAGATCCACACTGTCACTAGGCCAACACACCAGGAAGATGAAGCTGAAGCTGAAGCATGAACCTTTGCTGAGCTTGGGGCCAGAGATGTTGAATGGGATTGCAGCCAACCACCTTCGCAAGGGCTGAATGAGTCATGCCGACAATGAGTTTAGGACAAAGACACCAACTCCGACCGACACCACTTCATGCTGGAGGAGGGGATAGGGAGAAACTGGAGAAGAAACCCTAGCCTGCCAATCATAGGGAAATGCCACCGCTCATAGGACTCGTCACATTGAATGTTTTAAATATGGAAGGTATGGGCATTATGCAAATCAATTTCCTAAGAGGAAAAATTGTGAAGAGAATTAACAAGGTTTCATGAGTAATGGTTTTGATGTTGATGATGAAGAAACTTTGAATGATATATGAAAGGAAAGAGGTATTAAGGAATAAGATGATGAACCCTAGTTAACAGTTTGAGAATAAATTGGTATGATTTAAGTATTAATGTATTGGAATTAAAGGATTATGTTATATGATTCATTAAATATATAAGGATTGTTCCGTATAAGTTTTTCATTAAGGATTTTTAAAAATATGTTAAATGGTACTAATGAAATAGAAAAGTGATTTAATGGAAATGTGATATTTTTATTTTATGGAATATAACACTTAATATGTTTTGGATTTTGTGATAATGATGTTGGTATAAAGAGATGTTGGAAAAGAACAAGTAAATTGGTTAGTACTGATTACCTTGGAACTAATTAATTATTTGTTGACAAAGTGATTTATGCTATCATCAACAGAGTTTAAAACATTTTTGGATTTAATGAATATATAAAATAAACTATGTTTTATGTAAGGAATGAGGAATAATGTATGTTTAAAAAAATGTTTTATTGTAATTCATGTTATTAACATCTTTCAAGAGAATAAATTATAAAGGTATTCACATGTTTGGTATGTGAAAATCAAGAGCTACTTTATGATATATGGGGGATTAATGTTAAGTTTATTTTGATAAATTTAGTATCCTTATTTAGAAATTTTTAATTTTGGAAGGATTATAAGGTTAACCATTTATGGAATGGTTTATGTTGAACTTTGGATTAGGTTTTAGATATTAACGCATTACTCTACCATATGAAGATTTATCCATATTGGATAACCAATATTAACATTTTTTTAACTAAATATAGAAAGAATAAATTACAATTCTATTATGGATCTTATTTAGTGCTTAAAAAATGAAATAAAATTCATTACTTAGAAAAATATATGAAGTGGAAATTGATCATGGCACAACCAAAGGATGAAATTGTGCATATGAAATAAAAATATATCAAGTAAGTATACATTCATATATTCTTATTCTAGATGGAAAAAACTCTTCAATATTAGAAAAAGGATTTTAAAATAAAATATTGTCCTATTATCATCATTTTTGATGACATCAATGACCTTTTTTTCTTCTATTTGGTTTATAGCCTTGTGGTCACTAACTTTCTCCTGACCATGTTCTCTATCACTCTCTACCATTAATTGGGTGTTATTTTTCTCTTATATGTCCATGTATTGACTTACCACCTATATTATCCTATTTGGAAAACTAGTAAGTGTTATTATAGATTAATTTCCCACATCCATTTCTCTTTTTAAAGATTATTTTTTATTAACCCTTTTTATGATGTGGGTTTCTATGAAGGAATTTTCAAATGTTAAACCTTTGATGACTGAGACAAGTTTCAAGAGAAAAATTCATTTTAAGGAGGGTAGAATGTAACACCTCAATATTTTGTGAAATATTTTTTTCAAATAGATTTAATATTTTCAATATTTTTTTATACACAACACTGAGTTTATCTTACATTACACGTAACACTGAGCATAAATTTCCATACATGCTATATAAAGTTTAAATGAAACATAACATACTATTAAAATATTATTATTTAATATGATAATTATAACTTAATCATTAGAATGAAGGATGTGAACATGATTAAATAAATTATGAAAATATATGGTTTACACATGTATATAAAATTAATTATTTGGTGACCAATTAATTATAAATGAAAATAAAACTATTTGTAAATAAAGGAAATCATTTTCTGAAAAACTATTTTTATGCACACAATTTTTTTTACCTAAATAAATTAATAAAATAGTTTTTTTGTGAATATTTTTAATTAAATTTAGATATTATATATTCAATAAATTTTTTAACATTCATCTTATGTGTTTTCTAGGAAAGAGATAACAATAAATCCAATTTTATGCTTAAAAACTCTATTTTTCTAAAAAGAAGTTCTGTTTCCTTTTTATGTATTTACTTTAAAACTGATTTTTTAATTTTTTTTTAAAATTTATTTGAAAAAATAAAGTTCATTTTTTAAATCATAATGTAAAAATTATCTTACGGTGAATTTTTTGTAATTTTCTGAAAAGATTATTTTTTTGATGAATTATAAAAAATGTTTAATTTTAATTCAAAGCGGCATTTTTGTTTAAATTATTTATAAAGTTAAATTATGTTTATAAATTTATTTTAAAGTAAAATTAGTTCAATTATATATCTATTAATAAAATTTAGGTTATTTGAATAATTCTTATATTGAATTTTGATATAAATACCTTGTAAACTTTTGAACTTTTCTCTTTGAAAACCCACTTTCTCGTCGCATCTGTGAGATTAATTTGAATTTTTTTTTTTCTGATTTAGTGAATTGAATTTGAAAAAATGGATTAAATATTTTTATTAATAATAATTTATATTATATAACAATTTAAATTTATTTTTTTATCAAAATTAATAGTGAAAATAATAAAAATTAATTACAATAGTTAAGGTAAAAATAGATTTATGGAGGAGGTTAAACTAAAAAGATAAGGTTTAAAATGACCTGAAAACTTGTCTAAAATATAATATATGGAAGTATTTAGACCATATAATGTATAATTATCTATAATACTCAATTTTTTACCCTTTAGATATGTGAATAACACAAGTACACATTTTTGTTTTCAAAAAATTATAAGTGTGCCACTCACCTCACTTATAAAAGGCCACCACCTCTCCTCTATTCTTCACACCTTCAAACCATTTTAGTTTGTCCAATAAAAAACAAAATAAATTCCCAAATTACATAATATAATATTATCAGAATTATTTTTGTCATAAATCTATCCTTGGAAGGAATTTTGTGAAAATCTAAAGAGGTTACTTGAAGAAGTGGTACTGTTATTCAACAAGTATTTTTATTTTATTCCTTCCCCACATCCATAAATTATTATTAAAAAATTATGATATAATAAAATTAGTATATTAAATGTAATAATACTTTTAATTTTATTTTAATTACCTATAACCATCTTCACTTCCATCAAATGGGTTATGAAATCATCATTCATGTCTACGGCAGACTACCACCTTGCGAACCGATGTCATTCATTTTTCCATTACCACATATCATGGTAGGATATCATGATGGATATAAAGTATATATATGATATTTATAGAATAATTATATCTATGGATCCATTATATCATATATAAATTTTTTTACTTTCCATTTCGTAGGGGATAGGATAACGTCGCTCGTGTGTACGGCGGACCACCGCCTCACAAAGCGATGTGATTCATTTTTCAGTAACACTTTACATGGAAGATAATAATGATAAATTTAATGAATATATATTATATAAATGACATAATTATGATATTAATGACATATTATCATTCTAAAAATATAATATATCATTTTCTTATCTTTTCTCTCATAAAAAGATGATAACGAAATTCGTGTAGACTACAACCTTCACGAACCAACATGACTCTAACTTTCCATAACCACACCACATGGATAAAATGTATAAGTAAATTTAAATAAATAATATTATATTTATAATATTATTATAATTATAGAAATATATTATATTACTTACCTCCTTTCCATAATGATCATTTAAAAATGGAAATGTTACTCATGGGTACATATGATCTACCATCTCTATAGTCAAAACATACTTAATTTATCAAGAATATATTTAATTAATGGTATTAAATGTATAATTTATGTATAAATATTATAATAAATTCATTATTATGGTTTTTGATATGATTTAACCAATATCAAAGTAATAGGACTGAAAATAACAAATGAAAACATATACAAAAAATAAAGTGGTTATTACCCTCAACGTAACTTTAACATAGAATTGTTAATATAAGTGTAATAAAAGGACCTGAGTAAATCATATATGGTATGATATATAAAATTATGGTTATGTAATATATTTTTAATAAACTTATAATTATTATACAGTAGGTTGAAACGAGTATAAAAGGAATTCAATACTAACGTTAAGGAATTTTCGTCTTACTTTAGTTTTTCATGAGATAAATACCATATTAAACACATGTTTATTTTAGGTGTTGTATATATTTCCCATGAATTTATTTTATGATTCTTATCCTGATAATTATTTTTATTTACATATCCATTTGAGTATACCTTTTTCATGGGGTTTATGGTTCAAAAGTTAACAAATTGGTAAGAGATTTTTGTCTCAATTTGTCTTCTTTGTGACATAAGATTATTCTATGAACCAATATTATTTTATGAGGTGTATATAAATACCCTTTTACATGTAATATCATGAATTTATTTATTCTCATTATATTTTAAGTTTCATTTTGTATCATCCTTGACCCGATAGCCACTAAACCGGTGCCCCGATCCGGGTCACCACATGGCATCAGACAAGCCTCCCCATACAACATAGGCTACTTATTACTAGTGAGGTTGTCATGTAATATGTCGGGAGAATATACCCTCTTTATTATAGTGATCCACAATAGATAATAGATATAAATAAAGGAAACAATATAACCAATAACCATGCATCATAAATCCATTTCCCCAAACTGGGTATAAGACCAAAACCGAATAGTAAACATGCTATGTAATGTTATGCAATGCCATGTTCAAGGAAAAACTAAAAATAAAGAAAATATAGAATCCAAAAAATGGACCTGACTCCAAGTCCAAATCCCTAATCCATGAAAATCCCATTCCCAAATCAACCATATACCATAAGGCCCTTGCCCTTATCCAGACCTGCAAGTATGAAGTCTACTTGGGTACCCAACAACGAACTGAGTAGGGTGTGAGTAAAACTTAGTAGGATAATACCAACAGTTTATATAAAATATCTAGTCTAAAAATATAGTGTATGAATGTACTAAATGATTAACATGATAAGAAAAATATAAATCGAGTTCCATTAGTTAACAATATTCACTCAAACCATTTTCATCATTTGTTTCATGGGTCAGGAATTTTCATCAAACACACATTTGCCTATGATGGTCATATAACTATGAATAAGGGGAAATAATTAAGTTTCCTACATCTCTAGGGAACAAATTATATAAGTCATTTCATAACACTTACCTTGTATCCTTAGTCTAGGTAGTCTCATTCCATGCATCTGTTAGGGGCATAAAGCCTCAGTCTAACTCCCTAGCCCAAACATTATAGGGGTGCAATTAAGAGCCTCAGTCTAACCTAACCCATGGGTGTAGAACCTAAATTCATTACCCCATATACAACCAATCAATGTTCACATGCTTATTTAACCATTTTCCACATATACTATTTCAAAAACCATACTCATTGAATACACACACCATTCAAAATTCATAGTTCATTCAATACATAAATCATTTTTCATTACTTAACCCATTAACACACTTACCATTTAAAATTCATAACTCTTTTTCACATTAATATTATACCAAAGGCACCCTTATTCAATTCTATCAATTAAACAAAATTAAAATCAATTTCATTCACAATCCATGTTAACCAACTAAACATAAATTTCATATATTTCCTTTATCATCCTGTGTTAACATGATAACATAACAATCATAGGTTCAATCCATTAAACCCTTCAATTTCATATTTAATAACCCAATCCCAAGTTCACGAATACAGAACACCCCATGGGTAGCCTCTATCCTGGTCTATTCAACCTCAATGCATCCCATGGGGATCATGAGGGGTTCAATTCACTAATTAACCAATTAATTAATCATTTAAACCATGGAAAACCAAGAAGATAGCCCAGAAACATATAAGAAAAACCACATACACATGTATTTAACCACTAGACTATGATATAGAACCTGTAGACCACCCAACTCTCTTTTGAATACAAAAACTTTATTAAACTTAGCCTTTGATTTGGATTCAAACACCCTTCAATTACCCAACCTAAAATCCACTAGAAAAATAGGTTTTTAGGGATTCATAAGAAGAAGAACAACTACATAATCCCTAATACAAATAAAGGAAGGAATAAGAGTGTAAAACTCACATAGAGGTTCAATTAACAACCAAATATTATCCAAATGAATTAGAAACGTGAGAGATCTATCCTTGGAAAGTTTAGGGTGATTTGGTTCATTAATTTTGTGGTTGGAGGAGAAATGGAGTAGGAATATGAGTTAGAACACTTAAAAACCAATGGGGAAAATGGTAATTTTTCCAGTTTTTACATGGTGCACAGTTGGAAAAACCATTCACCAATCGTGTGTCACCCTCTATCCAAGAGAGGTTCAAGTCGCATGGTCTCTTGGGGAGCCTACATGGTTTGAGAAACTATGTGATAATCGTACGAATTAGCTCTATCCAAGATTACATGGTTTCATCTCCCCCCTTAAATAGTTTTCACTAACAGTGCACCCCTCTTATAGGAAAGCGTGATTAGGGCGCACAATTAATATTAACCATGCGCTAACCATGAAACATGCATTGGATAAATTTTTTTATCAATCGTTCCCAAACCTCCAGGACACCCACAAGTCTCCTCATAGACTCAAGAAAAATTCCATTAACCAACTTAAAGGGATTCAAACAAAAATTTAAACAATAAAATAACACACTTGAAGTCCAGGATCTTACAACCTCCCCACCTTATAATGGCTCATCCTTGAGCCGCACTCTCAATAATCATTTAGTTTCCAAGGTAAAAATATCAGGGAACTGGGCCTGCATATCTGTCTCCCTCTCCCAAATCTCTTCCTGAATGTTTACATGATTCCATAACACTCTAACTAACAACCCAATCTTTCCCCACAAGGATTTTCACTATGATCCACAATACGAACTAGATGCCACTCAAAGGAAACATCCACATCAAGATCCACATCATCAACATTTATCACATTGGAAGGGTTGGGTTGATATTGCTGAAGTTGTGACACATGAAAAACCATACATTCCACTATACCACTATGGAAGTTTCAATTAGTACACAACCGGTCTAATCCTCTTCACAATATCAAATGGACCCACATACCTAGGCATCAACTTACCCTGTTTCCAAATCTGACATTGACCCAACCTTAGTGACACCTGAAATAACACATGATCACCCACTCTAAAAGCAAGAGGCCAACAACATCAATTACCACATGAATTATTCATACTCTAATCCATAGCCATAAATTTCTGAATCAACTGAACCTACTCTGATATCCCCTACATAAGACCTAGTCCCAACAAATCTAATTCTCCAGCCTCTATCCAACATAATATAAATATACATGGACTACCATACAAAACCTCATATGGTGCCATATGAATCATTTCCTGGTAACTATTATTGTATGTGAACTCAACAAGTGCTAAGTGCTTCTCCCAAGATCTACTGAAGTCTAGGACAAATTCTGTCAATATGTCCTTTAGCACTAGTATAGTACGCTTTGACTGACCTTCTATTTGTGGGTGGAAAGACGTACTAAAAAACACCCGGGTACCAAGTGAATTCTATAACCTCTACCAAAAGTGTGAAGTAAGACGTGGGTAATAATTTAAAACTATAGTTCATGGTACCCTGTAAAAATACACTATCTCGCAAACATACAAATCACCCAACTAAGGTCTCTCAAATTGGTAGGAAATATGCCAAATTGGTCAAGTGATCCAAAACTACCCATATCAAATCATTCTTCTGAGGTGTACTCAAGATACCTACCCCAAAATACATTGTGATTTCATCCCAATTCCATTCTAGAATGGAAAAAAACTGGAAAAAACAACCAAAACACTGATTGCCAGACTTCACCTACTAAAAGGTGTAACATTGCTTCATGAAACTCACAACCTACCTTTTCATACATGGTCACCAATAATATCTATGAATATCACAATACATTTTGGTTAAACCAATATTACACACCCAATTAAAATCATGGAACTCATTCATCAACTCTTCTTACATACAATTAGGCACAACAACATGACCACCAACATAAACAATCTCATTATCATCAATAGTCCAACCAAAAGGTGACTCCCCACCTTCAAGACTTTACCTCAAGGAAAAACACTGCATATCCTAATAATTCTAATATTTGATCTAGATAAAAATCATGTATTCAACTACCAAATATGCAAGGATCATCTTCCCTTGTCCATCCCATACCTCTAGATGAATATCTACAAATAACTCCATTTCCTCTACTCAGAACTGGATTCCTGAACCGCCTAATTTTGAGTCTTCCAACTCAAAGAATTTACAATGTTGTTTCCCTTTACCAACATGTAGACCAAATCAAAGTCAAAGGAATGCATGTACTCTACCCATCTTCAATGTCGAAGATTCAAATCATGTTGGGAGAAGATATACTTAAAGATTTTTATGATTGGTATACATAGTAAACCTTTCTCCCAATAAGTAATGATGAAAAAATTTTAAATCATAAACTACCATGGCTAGTTCAAGATAATTTGTAGTGTAATTTCATTCATGAGACCCCAACTACCATGACCCATATTCCAAAAACTAACCTTCTTTCATCGAAACTCCCCTGATCCCAACATTAGATGAATCACAAAACATGGTATAATCCTTATCTAGATTAGGTAGGATCAAAATTGGTGAGGTATTCAACCTCTTATTTAACTCCTAGAATTTTTTTTGCATAAACTATACCATTAAAACTTGATTCCCATCTTGGTAAAGCCCAAAAGTGGTATTTCTAAATGAGAAAATTCTTTTATGAACCTTCAATACTAGCCCTCCAAACCCAAAAATCTTCACATATCCAAAATATTCTTGGTATTCTACCAAGATAAAACTGCTTTCACTTTCTCTAGGTCCGCTGTCACACCTTCCTTAGAGATGATGTGAACTAAGAAACACACAATGTCAATCCCAAAATGACACTTGGATAGCTTAGTGTATAACCTGTGCTCTCTTAGTGTACTCAGGATGATGTCAAGATGTTTGTCATGATCCTCATGAGTCTTGGAGTACACCATGTTTCCATACAAAGATAAAACTACAAACTTATTCAGATACAAGTGAAATATTCATTTCATTATGGACATAAACATTGCTGGCATGATGGTTAACTTGAACAACATCATAAAAAACTCATATAAACCATACATGATCCTAAATGTTTTCTATGGTATATCATAAGGTCTCAATATCAATTGATTATAACATGAACTTAGGTCATTTTAGAGAACAATGAATCACCTCTCAACTGGTAAAAATGATTATCGATTCATGGAAGAGGGAATTGATTCTTGACTATCATCCAATTCAGCTTTCAGTAATTGACATACAACCGCAACATCCTGCAAGACTTATTAGAAAAAAAACCCAGAGATCCCCAAGGTGACATACTTAGATGAATAAACCCTTTATTCTCTAAATCCTCTAACTAAGTTTTAAGTTCCTTAATCTATTCCAGTTCTATTCTATATGGTGGAATATAAATAGGTTTTTCTCTAGGAATCAATTAAATCATGAACTCAACCTCTCTCTTTGGAAGAAACCTTGAGAATTCCTCCGGAAACACATCTTGAAATTGATCCACCATAGGAGGAAATAAAAGTTGTTATACCCCCCATAATCAAGCACAATACATGACACTTGGGCCATGATCTCACCCAACTACAAAAAAATGGCCCTGTACACCCTGCTTGGATATCCCATTCCACAAACTGAACATAAGTTTCACCCTCAAGGGATAAAAATGTCACCATATGGTGGTAACATTAGATATGGTATTGATACAATTCCAGCTAATCCATACCCATTATCAAGTCAAAACTTGGCATCTTGAGCACAAATATGTCCCATAGGAAGTTATACTTAACAAAATCAAGATAAAACCCCTTACATTGATAAATATTTTATACTTATATCCCTAATGGTGTATCAATAGACATAACCTCACACATTTTTTCCAATGCTACACCTAGCACATTCACATACTAAGAAGATATAAAAGAATATGAGGCACCTATATCAAATAAAGCACTAGAAAGTGTGTTAGAAATAAGAATCATACCTCATACTATCAATGGACCAACCTTTCTATCTCCAAGTGTAGGTTATACCACAAGAAGATGACCAAACCCTCTACCATGGGATCTGTTATGAGTTTATGGTGCTTCACTACTCTATTGATATGGATGATCTCATCCTGGATTACCATGTTTTCCACCTTGACCGGTATAACCCGTAGAACTCCAATTTACTGCCTGGTATGGGGTAACTAACCCCCTACCTGTACTCTAAATCGAACATGAGCATTAATCATTGTTTATATGATGAGGTTTCTTACAAAACCTCTATGCATGATTTATTATTTTTCATTCATGATACTCATGGTGGTTGGGAACATAGGTCACACCTATGTCCCAACCTACCACACTGATAATAGAAAACTTGATCACTACATTGAGAGACTGGTCCTCTTTCCTCACTAATTTTTCCACCACCATCCTAATAGGAACTCTCAAAACAGATCTCCCTAACATCAAAAGTAACACCATTGGATCACCCAACTAGAACCACATTCCCACCACTGGAATCCTCCTTCAGGTTTCCCTATGAAATAAGGGCATGATCCACCAACTTAGAAAACCTATTTAAATAGAATATATTAAATTAAGTATTGATCTCATATCTATGTCCATCCTGCAAATTTCTATTATTAGATTCCTCATCCCCTACCAACACTTGAAAAAATCATTAAAATTTAGTGAAGCGGCCAGTATAATCCATCACTAACATAGTCCCCTGGGTCAACCTCATAAACTTCACAAAATTCTCTTATATCAAGGTCTCTGAATAGAAATGTTCTATAAAAGTTTCCTAGAAATCATTCTATATAACACCATACACCTTCTGAGTCTGAATCAGAATATCCCACCAGTGTTTTTCTGATCCTCATAATATATAATCTTCCAAATTGAGCCTCCTCTTAAGAGGAGTTTCTAAGTGATCCAAAATCATCTATATGGACTTTATCCAGAATTCAATTACCTCAGGTGAACCCTATCTATAGAATGTTAGAGGGTGTTGCAACTAAAAATCTCTGGTCAGATCAAACATACTTGACATGACCCTCCCTGGGTCTAGTTCCATAATTTTTATAAAACAAGAAAATTTCTCATGAAACTGCTCCTCACCTATATTTCCCTAGAATAACAGAATTTATTGATCTGCTATTTGTAGAGCACCTCAATGATATCCTCATTTCATCGAACCATCACACATCTTCATGGTGGAATCTCTCTATAATTCCAAACACAAGTCTCAAAATAAATAACATAAATCTTCTACAGTTTGTGTAGAATAAGGCTCTCTACTAGACATAAACAACCCATTCCACATACACTATCCCAACAAATATGGTCACACCTAAACCACTACCCTCAACTATCCCTACTAATGGTCATGTTCAACATGGGGTAAACCAACTAACATAGTCACAAGTGTTTCATTAGACACCCTTTTTAATCATTCTACCATCAAAATATAAATATTTCTTATTTAGAAACCTTTCTATATTTTAAAACTCATCAAAACTAGATTTTAACCCATTTATGACTCATCATGAGTCACTATTCCTTAACCATTCCATTAAATTCTTTCGATTTACCCATTTTATTTATCTTTATTAGACACTATTTCTTTTAGAATTAAAGGAAATGAAAAAATTCTATCCCTTACACCCCGCATGTCATTCCCATGTGTGCCTACTATGATGCATGTCAAACATATCCCTATGCGCCTAAAATGATGCATATATGAACAAACTCATGCAATTTTGACAATGAGAAAAATTCTATAAAATAGTCACATCACACAACAAGTGTATCACTTAATTGTGAAATGTCATCCAACCGTAACAATAAACATCAGGAACAATAATCCCACCCTGGGTATTTAGGTTTTCCCTCATACATGGGTTAGCTACTCCCATGAATGTGGTCACTTCCAAGGCCAAAAACTTTCTAGTATCCCATATACCATTCCCAAATATAAAGTCAACAAAAAAAATGAAAAATCCCTCTGATACCACTTTGTAGCATCCCCCGATCGGGTAGCCAATAAACCAGTGCCCCAATCTAGGCCACCACATGACCTCAAGCATGCCTCCCTGTACACCAAAGGCTTCCAACTAGCAATGAGAGTCTCATGTAGCATGCGAGTAGACTATACCCTCTTTATCAGAGTATTCCACAATAGATAACAAATAGGAATAAAGGAAATAATAGAACCAATAACCATGCATCACAAATCCATTTACCAAAGCTGGGTACAAGACCAAAACCAAATAGTAATCATGATATGTAATTTCATACATGTAATGTCTCAAATTTTCAATGTATTATTTTTTTAAATATTATATGGAATTATTACGAGACCAAACATGGAGACGACATGTCATTCTGAGGCACAGTGATCCCGAAATGGTGGTTTGAACTTTTTAAGTTAAGTGAGTCAGTGTGTGTGTGCGGTTGTGGAATTTTCCAAATGGATGCCTGAATTAAAAATATGAGGTCACCATTGTGTCTAGGATAATGACTTTACCTAAGAACAAGCCTAACCTCGACTGACGCGGGTCGAGGAAAAAAGTTGATTTTTAAATTTTTTTTAGTAAAATAAAATAATATAAAATAAAATAATTTGGAAAGTTTATTTTGTTTTATTTGAAAACATTCACTACAGGGCAACAATGGGGAAACTATTTCAATAATTAATGCCATGCCATAATGAATCTGAAATAGTAATGCTAACACATTAATGCCGCATCATGATGGAACACTGAAATATGTTCCCTTATTTTAATGGATTAATCGAATATTAGACATGGGGAGAAATTGAGAGAACTTCTTGGAGCTTTGGAAAGTCCTCTCGGTGATGAACAACATCAATCAAAAGTGTGAATCATTGCGCCAATAGAGATGGAGGATCTCGATGATGATGACAACAGATTTCCTTCATCAGTGATCAATCCATTCTTGAGGTTGGGGTGGTGTTTTAGATTTTTATTCCCTGTTCTTTAATTAAATGACGAACGTGGATCAACCCACAGACTGGTTGACCTGTGCATCATTGTTCTAGTGGGAGGGATTTTATTTTCCGATTTTGTTTATGGGATTTACTTTGTCATGTTTAGTGTTTCAATTTACCCCATTAAAACTTTATAACGGGAGCAGATTAACGTCATGAAGAACGATGACATAGGTTCCTTCCTCATTTTTTTTGTTTTCTTCCTCCCTCTTCTCCACGTTCTTTGCGTTTTTTGCAGGGATATGAACAAGGAATCATTGCGTGCCCATTTCATGGAACAACTATCCCAAAACGGAGATCCGGAATCATGATGACCCAGTGGAGGTGCAACGACGATAGCGACAGACGAATCGACATGGTTCATGAGTTCTTTTTCTTCAAGCATTCTCTGTGCGGGTAAATAGGTATGTGTTTTCAGGGCCAATAAGAGGCCCAAAACCCAAGGAAATGGCCTTGCGGTGTCGGAGCAACCTCAACCTTGGAGTTTCATGAGGATCAGGTGGTATGATCAAAGATTGGGCATCACCAGAGGCGCGATAGCGAAGAACCCACGATTCTGAAATTTCCAGAACACGTGACATGTATCCCAAAGAACACATCGTGTGGGTCCGACTAAGTTGTGACTAGGGTTCTGCAGTGCTTGAGGTGATGAAATGACATGTTCTCCAAATAATGTGATGTGTGGGTCTTTATGTGGTACTCGACATGTATCCTAGGTGATACACGAGCATGAGGTGGGTACATGGTCGTGTACTCCACCACATGGCTAGACCGGGCTGGTTTCACAGACTAACCCATGTACCGATTACACAAGATATCACACACGATTTGCAACCGTGTACGGGCACAAAACCGCGTACACGAAGGGAACCCCGATTACTTAGACATGATGTGTGGTTCATAATACACACCATATACTTACTTTTCTACACGACATGTTCTTCTAACTCGGGATGTTGTATACGGGTAATACCCAGAGTTGAGAGACATGATGTGTAACCCTTCAACACGTCATGTATATTATAGAACATGGTTTGATCCTTTTGTCCACCATTTCTTGGACAAGTTTCGTATGGGTTATTTCCCCTTTTTCTTGTTCCCCTGAAGGTCAGGTATTGTTTCCATTCACAGGAGCATGATCCCTTCCACAAGACTTCCCGAGATAGAGTCAGATATCCTCCGAGAGGCCTAGAGTGAGATCCTCTATCCATTCATGAACCTAGGAAGAGTCAGGTATCGACGTGAATACTCCTACATCACACCTATATTATACTTAGTATGTGAATTCAGATGAGTCGTGGTATCTGCCGAGTCCCTGGCAGTGATCCTCATCTGTGTATCGTGATCTTTCCCCACTCAGGAGTGTGTTCTCCCAGAATGAGTGTATCTATCTCTCATGGATTTTCCCAGCAAACAATACTTATTAGAAAAATGACATCAGAGTTATCAAACTCATGGAGTGAGTTCTCCAGGATGAGTTCTTCATGAAACCTTCGAATTGAATCCCTAGCGGGGGTATGCGATTGTGTGACTTGTCTCTAAACTACGGGTTTGGGTTTTGAGTATATCTAGATTGTGTTTCTATTGTTATATGTTCAGTATACATATACAATGTAGATATGATTGTATTATTCCTTTGTGTATTTCTTTGTGGTTTTCAGGTTCCTCTACAGTGTATTGTTATACTCACCCCTACCCGGGCTTTGCCCGCACGTGTCGTGTCTTGTGGAGATGAGCGTCCTTTTGATGTAGTCCAGGGTGGACCAAGATTGGACCAAGCTTTCTAAGTTACCTATAGGTCGTGGTGTTCCTAAGACTACGAGAATCATTCCCAGTACCTATTTGACACAAACCAGGTCGGGTCACCATTCGACCCAGCGCCCGACCCGGTTCGCGACAAAACCCAAAGGGAGTTCCCAATCCCCACGGGCTGGCACAAGTGCCTGGGTATAAAAAATAAAACATGGGAACGATTTACCTGAATAAATAAACATAAAACAATCTGAAATATGAATAAATTTAAAACTAATATCAAAAACCAAACACGCCCTTAAACTAGGGTCAAAAATTAAGTTTACAACTCGACCTAAAAGAAGGGGATAAAAAAAGGAAAAATAAAAAGGCACTAACTCAAACCTCCGTGCGACATGAGGAGTCGCGTCCTCAAGCCACCTCCACCAACCTGCATAGGGAAACCAATACAACTCAAACCATCATCGCTAAGCCCGATGCCTCGACCTGGAATACAAAAGAAACAGAGTCTACATACACCCAAAGGTTTATGTAGGGTGTGATCTAAAAGCCCAGTATGATGTCACCGAGAAAAGGTTCCACGCAAAATTATTAATTGAAAAATCCATTTGAAATTTTAATTAAAGAAAAGAACTAAAATCTTGGACAACTTTAGAGAAAACAGGTTTATAGAAAGCAGTTTTAAAAAGGAACAACTTAACTAAAACACACACACACACTTTTAAAATAACCAAAGTGTCACACTAATGAGCGTAAAGTAACCAATGAGCACTAATATGGGAGAGGTCACGTGGGTGTTAGCTAGCTCGGCCCCCTAGATCTTCGTGTCTCAGTGAAACGTGGCTTAGAAGGCCATGACCCTCAGAAAACGTGGCTTAGAAGGCCAGGACCCTCATAAAACATGGCTTAGAAGGCCACGATCATCAGAAAAGCATATGTTTAGTTAGTGTTTCAATCGTCAATCCTGCCAGTGGAACCAGGCCTAATCACCTCCAGAACACTAGCCCACTAGTCTAGTCCACCCCCGCTAGCTACCCGGGCTTCCTGCTTTGTGCTCAAACAAATTCGAGTTCATGCCACATGTCATAAAAATATACTCAAACCATACAAGACCCTACACACACCAAAACCACCATTTTCACACACAAAAATCCATTTGAATCAACACACACTGAAAATATCCCAAAACCAAACCCGCATTACTTACACAACCAAATTAAAATGACTGCACAATCAAAGGAAACACATTCGTTGACAGACACACCAGTAAAAGGATTTATTGAACAATTTTCACACATGTCGCATGACTTTAAGCATCAAAACCTTTACACAATTTAACCAAAACAATTCTTCACCCTTAATAATTATTTAATAAAACAATTCAAACTTTCACAAATAAATTTTAAAGACAAACACTGCTTCACACACTAGACCAACACAAACCCTCCTACATGACCATACACACACCTCACCATCTTAGGAACACAATATGCATTAAGAACACAACTAAAGAAACCACCCACACAGTTAAAAGACCATTTCTTCAGTTAAAAAAATCTCCAGAAAACTTTCCAAACCATTTAAAAGTATGCCACACAACTAAAACAACAAGAAGATCCACTAAAATACTCATTTAAGATAGAACTCATACCGATGCTATACCAAAACACCAATTTCACCCCTTTAACATCCTAAAAAAGTAACTGAACAATTTATAAAACACTAGTGAATAGTCTAACATGGGTTTCCACAACAACAGCATACTCATACCACTTAAACACACTAATAAAAACATTAAGACATACTAAAACTCAAGTAAAAATTTAAATCACATCAAAGAAACTAATTAACAAGCTAACCTCACAATAAAAAAAATACTAACAATTAACCAGAGATGATTTCAGCATCAAGTACACAAATTATGGAAACACGCTACTAAAAAAATTTCGATGCAAAATAAACTTCAATGAAAATAAAATTTACACCACACAAATTAATTAAATAACACTCTAATTAATTAAACATGCATATTAACTAATAAAATAATAATTGGACATGGAACCACCTACCTTGGTGTAGACCAACTTCGTGATTTGATGCAAAACTCCCACGACACGACAAATGCACCACGAGATACCTCAATTTGACTCTAATCAAAACATTTGAACCAAAATCATCAAAACTGAACCAAACACCACACTAGATTCTGACCTCAACTTAATCAAATTGCATGAATCAACAACCCGGGTGTAACACACCTATGACAAGGGGGGTCCGAGAAGCTGTTCGAGTGAGTTGGAGGATTCCAGAAGGTGTCACGCCGGCTGGAGCCTCTCCAGAAGAGGGCGCAACCAAGGGAGTCATGACCGGAGGTGTGCCGAACAGTTTGGAGCTTTTTCAGACAGAAGTGTGGCAATAGGGGGGTTGCGGGTGCGGTCTGGTACACCGGAGGAGGCCGGTTGGATAGCAGCGGAGGTATGTCGCGATGGGGAGATCTGCCGGGTGGTCCGACCGAGAGGGAGGCTGCAGCTCGGGTGGTAGCCGATCCGGTGAGGAGGGGCGAAGGGGAGGTCCGCGCTGGAGGGGGTCGCACTAGAGTAGGCTACACTGGAGGAGGAAGGAAAGGAGAGGGCGTGCAGCGCGCTAGGGTTGCAGGGGGAGGGGGTTCCGCATGGGGAGAGAGTGGGAGGGGTCTCAAGTGGGGGAACGAAATAAATTAAATAATGAAAATAAAAGAGAATAAAAGGAAAAAAAAGATATAAGAATAAAAATAAAAACCTAATAAAAACAAATAACAAATTTCATACCCAAAAATAAATAAACCAACCATATTAAATAATAATGAAATTAATAATAATAATAATGAATAATGTAATAGAAATATTAACTTAAATACTAATAATACTATTAAAAAACTAAAATAATAAAACCAGTCAGGAAAATAAATGCATTAATTATTGAATATGGACCCTATGTACAGCCGCGTACATGGATGTGATCATAGTTGAGCGCCCATGTAACAATTAATTTAAGAACAATAAAACAGTCTCTTATTAAGGATGGGAACCAAGCACAGTCACGGGCACAGTCACACACCTCTATAAAACCCAATTTTTTTTAAAATAACTGATTCAAACCGTCGCTCAAAAGAGAGACCCAAAATAATTAAATTAAAATTAATCATTGGTCAGGGTGTGACAATTCTCCCCACCATGAAACTTTCTGCCCCCAGAAAGTCCCAAAAGACTTGACCAACCCAAAGATTCCAAGCAAGACCGTGAAGATACCTAAAATAAAAACTCAATCACTCGAAGACCTATCATTTAAAACACCATGAACTGAAACTTCAAAAATATCTAAACCAGAATCACCAAGTAGAAAATACAACAATAAGGAATTTACCTTCAAACACAACTATAACATGGAACACCCCGACCCCCAACATAGGGATCACCGGGGCTTCTCGAGATCTCCAAAAACACTCACCCAATGACCCAATATCCTAGATAACCAATTAGCATGGTCAAGGTAAGGCGGAGCAGAAGAAAGGGGTTGCCACGCCAAGCACACTTTCAAAACAGAGCTTCCCCCAAGTTCATCCTACGGTGGTCTCCCCACCATATTAGGATTCTTGTCAAACACTGGTTCTCCAAACCAAGACTCACAAACCCAGAAAAACCTCCAGCACTGGATTGACCATCCAAGATCCCTATTTTTAACCAACCAACACAAGAGGGGACATCGACGAGACCCGCACAGGGTCTCCCCACCATTTTAAAATTTCCTAACACCATGAAACTGGCACGGGCATTACCAGTTTACTTTGAACAATACTGACTGAAACCTTCATCGTGAACCCACCAACACGGGATGAACTGCACTGATTATTCCTATAGTAGATAACACTCTGACACATGAGATAGATTTGACAGTAGAAACCCTTACTAGGAGGCGAACTAGACAAGTTCAAGTCAATTCTACAAGACATGAGCATCTCCGAACACAAGAAGGTTCACAGAGCACGCCTACTGGATTTATAAAAATACGGATTTTCCGAACCTCTTTAAGGCCCAAGATAAACTCCCACAACTAAGACTACAACAAGGATACATGGCCTTCATACCAATCATAACAAAAAAGAAGCCTTTAGAGGTGATACCTCAATAAGGAAAATTTATGTTGTCCCCATCTTGTCACCACAGACTTAATTCGGACCAAGCTCGCACCACCTCCGATGAGTTTTGACTGCGCACAAGCTTCACCCTAAGACCTATGGCTGGGGCCCTGATGTCTGAAGCATATACTACCTCGCAGTCATAATCTGACCACCTCTGACTGGAAATTTCTCCGCTGAAAAAGAAACTTGCATACTTCTCCCCATGTCCCAAGAGGCAACTCCGTCAACATATCAACTAATAATTGCAGCAAACGACTTAGAGTATCCGACTGACCATATTAGATATAGGAGATTGAGAGGTCTATCAAATGCGTAACGCAAACTGACGAGAGCGAAACTCCATGAAAATATCCCTTTGGTTCACACTCCTCATTAGATGAGGAACCCGCACTTACCACAATATAAACAGGACCAACAACTATTACAACCTTTAAACTGTTCATTCCACACAACCTCTGGGGAATAAAAAACTAGATCATCAGAAAGGTCAACATACCTCCTTGACCCTCTGTTGACTGGTCAAGCACCTATGAGATCCACCACTTTCCTTCGCCTTTACTTCCTTAGGTACAACTACAGAATGAGGCTAGTCTTGAGGGTCACTCACGACATCGCCATTCGCAAAAAAAATGGAACTATCACCGTTTTTTCGTTTAGTCTTTCTCCTCCATACGTACATGGGACAACATACTCATACAAAAAATATAGTGTTCCAACAAAACCAGAGACACTTCCAACTTTCCTAAAGCACTCAACAACATCCAACTGACCTTGATGTCTACGAACAGTCGACACCACTGAGCAAAACTCAACTCCGCCACTCCGCTGGGAGTCTAGGTTGAGTCAAGAACTGAGAGACTTGCTAGAAACCCATGGGAACTTTCTAGGGGGAATATCCGAAACAAGAAACAAAAAATAGCATTCCAAAAATCCTAACACATCAAAAAATAGACATCCACATTCCAGGAAAAAATCCAATGATTCCAATTTAAAACATAAATTCATTTTTAAATAAAAACACTCACTTGAAAAACCAAGCATAATGCAATAAGACCGAACAAATATTTTAAACCCATTTCTTTAACTCCGGACTCAAAACCATTTTCCAATTCCAAAACCATTTAAGCACTAAAACCAATTTTAGAGAAAACCCCACTTTTCTGGAAACAAGATGTAGATTTTAAAAAAATCAATCACTCACCACTGATATTCCTGGATTCCTCGTAGATATGCATTTTTTTGTGCCATTCACACACCCATCCACATAATTCACCAATTATCCATTAATCATTTACACATACACATGTGAGCACCCATAGTAATACCACTAGAAAAGAAACAAGGTTCTTTTGCTTTCAAAACCACACGTTCCCAATTTTCCAAAATACCATTTTCCAACTATTTCAAAAACTCAAGACAAATTTCTAAAATTATTTCCATTTATAAAAAACCCACTCCTATTTAAAACAAACCAAGACATCCTTTTAGAAATTAAACTTCAACAAATCAATTCCAAATTCCAAAAACAAGGTCCAAGAGAAACACACCCTAAATATCATGTCAACCGCACACCAAAATAAAATAAGAGCAGCACCAAAGTCTGCTTCCCTTTTTTAAAGGAAAAAAATCTCACGCCAATACCAAAATTGAAGCAAGATATCACAAACATTAAAGCACCTGGGCGAAGGACTAGTGGACGTGTCTAAATCGACTACATGGTTTAGCAGACCATGCCCTAGGAAAGCACCAACCACTAAGAGTGTCGAACTGTACTCTCGGGCATCACATGGGTCGCTACTCCATGTGAGACCGCACACAGTACTGGTTTACTCCTATTGTCATCCCCCATCTACAAAGACCAAAGCCAAAACTTAAATCCCGGACTACCCCTGGTTACTTGAGGATCGGAACGAGTAAGATTTTGCGATGCTCTTCTCACACCTACCCCTTGAGTACCGACAATACTATCTCCAATCTACATGACATACCGAATAACAAGAGAAAAAACCTGCATCTGATACCATTTTGACACGAACCAGGCTGGGTCGCCATCCGACCTGGCACCCGACCCGGTCTGTGGGAAAACCCAAAGGGCATTCCTGATCCCCACGGGCTGGCACAAGTGCTTGGGTATCAAAAATAAAACATGAGAGAGATTTACCAAAATAAATAAACTTAAAACAATCAGAAAGATGAATAAATTTAAAACTAATGTCAACAACCAAACACGCCCTTAAAATAGGGTCAAAATTTAAGTTTACAACTCGACCTAAAAGAAGGGGATAAAAAAAAGGAAAAACAAAAAGGCACTAACTCAAACCTCCGTGCGACATGAGGAGTCACATCCTCAAGCCAACGCCACCAACCTGCATGGGGAAACCAATAAAACTCGAACCATCATCGCTAAGCCTGATGCCTCGACCTGGAATAAAAAATAAACAGAGTCTACATACACCCAAAGGTTTATGTAGTGTGTGAGCTAAAAGCCCAGTAGGATGCCACTGAGAAAAGGTTCCACACACAATTATTAAATGAAAAATCCATTTGCAATTTTAATTAAAGAAAAGAACTAAAATCTTGGAAAAATTTAGAGAAAACATGTATAGAGAAAGAATTTTTAAAAAGGAACAACTTAAACTAAAACACACACACACCCTTAATTTTAAAATAACCAAAGTGTCACACTAATGAGTGTAAAGTAGCCAATGATCACTAATATGGGAGAGGTCACGTGAGTGTTATCTAGCTCAGGCCCCTAGATCTTCGTGTCTCAGTGAAACGTGTCTTAGAAGGCCACGACCCTTAGAAAACGTGTCTTAGAAGGCCACAACCCTCAGAAAACTTGGCTTAGAAGGCCACGACCCTCAGAAAATCATATGTTTAGTTAGTGTTGCAATCTTCAATCCTGCTAGTGGAACCGGGCCTAGTCACCTTCGGAACACTAGCCCACTAGTCTAGTCCACCCCCTAGCTACCCAAGCTTCCCACTTTATGCTCAAACAAATTCGAGTTCATGTCACATGTCATAACAATATACTCAAACCAGAAAATACCCTACACACACCAAAACCACCATTTGCACACACAAAAATCCATTTGAAACAACTCACACACTGAAAATATCCTAAAACCAAACCCGCATTACTTACACAACCAAATTAAAATGACTGCATAATCAAAGAAAACACATTCGCTGCCAGACACACTAGTAAAAGGATTTATTGAACAAATTTCACCCACATCGCATGAATTTAAGCATCAAAACCTTTACACAATTTAACCAAAACAATTCTTCACCATTAATAATTATTTAATAATAAAATTAAAACTTTCACAAATAAATTTTAAAGAAAAACACTACTTCACACACTAGACCAACCCAAACCCTCCTACATGACTATACACACACCTCACCTTCTTAGGAACATAATCTGCATTATGCACACAACTAAAGAAACCACCCACATAGTTAAAAGACCGTTGCTTCAGTTAAATAAACCACCAGAAAACTTGCGAACCCATTTAAAAGTATGCCGCACAACTAAAACAACAAGAAGATCCACTCAAATACTCATTTAAGATAGAAATCATACCGATGCTATACCAAAATACCAATTTCACCCCGTGCACATCCTAACAAAGTAACTGGACAATTTATAAAACACTAGTGAATAGTATGACATGGGTTTCCATAGCAACAACATACTCATACCACTTAAACACACTAATAAACACATTAAGACATACTAAAACTCAAGTAAAAATTTAAATCACATCAAAGAAACTAATTAATAAGTTAACCTCACAATAAAAAAAATACTAACGATTAACCAGATATGATTTCAGCATCAAGTACACATATTATGGAAAAATGCTACTGAACAATTTCGATGCAAAATAAACTTCACTAAAAATAAACTTCATGCCACACAAATTAATTAAATAACACTCTAACTAATTAAAATTTCAAATTAACTAATCAAATAATAATTTGATGTGGAACCACCTACCTCAGTGTAGGCCAACATCATGATTTGATGCGAAACTCCCACGACACGACAAATGCACCACGAGCTACTCAATTTGACTCTAATCAAAACATTTGAACCAAAATAATCAAAATTGAACCAAACACCACACTAGGTTCTAACTTCAACTTAATAAAATTGCATGAATCAAAAACCGGGGTGTAACACACCTATGAAAAGGGGGGCCCGAGAAGCTGTCAGAGTGAGTTGGAGGATGCCGGAAGGTGTCGCGCTGGCTGGAGCCTCGCCGGAAGAGGGTGCAACCAAGGGAGTCGCGACCGGAGGTGTGCCGAATATGTTGGAGATTTTCTGGATAGAAGTGTGGAAATAGGGGGGTTGTGGGTGCAGTCTAGTGCACCGGAGGAGGTTGGTTGGGTAGTAGCAGAGGGATGTCACGACGGGGAGATCCGTCGGGTGGTCCAGCTGAGAGGGAGGCTATAGCTCGGGTGGTAACCGGTCTGGTGAGGAGGGGCGAAGGGGAGGTCCATGCCGGAGGGGGTCGTTCCAGAGTAGGCTGTGCCGGAGGAGGAAGGAAAAAAGAGGGCGTACGATATGCTAGGGTTGCAGGGGGATGGGGTTCCGCATGGGGAGATAGTGGGAGGGGTATCAAGTGTGGAAAAAAATAAATTAAATAATGAAAATAAAAGAGAATAAAAGGAAAAAAAGATAGAAGAATAAAAATAAAAACCAAATAAAAACAAGTAACAAATTTGATACCCAAAATAAATAAACCAACCACATTATAATCTTAATGAAATTATTAATAATAATAGTGAATAATGTAATAGAAATATTAACTTAAATACTAATAATACTAACAAAAAAACTAAAATAATAAAACTAGTTTGGAAAATAAATGCATTAATTATTGAATATGGACCCCATGTACAGCCGCGTGCATGGCTGCGAGCCCTTTTAACAATTAATTTAAGAATAATAAAACAGTCTCTTATTAAGGATGGGAACCAAGCACAGTCACGGGCACAATCATGCAACTCTATAAAACCCAATTTTTTTTAAAGAAGAACTAATTCAAACCGTCTCTCAAAAGAGAGACCCAAAATAAATAAATTAAAACTAAGCATCGATTGGGTTGTGACAATATTTGTGTTTATAGGTTGAACATTGTAGTTTTCATTCTCTTGTTTTTTGTGGTCTTGTATTCTGGCCCAATTTAATTTCCTCACTTTACTATCGTTGTACTCTGTTGGTTGGGTTTAGTTTTATGAATGAATTTTATTCCTTAGTGGTTTTTGGAATTTTAGTATTTATAGGCTTGGATATATGTGTGTGTGTGTGTATAGGTACTTAAGCAATGCCTCCCATGTTAGTGATATTTCTACTCGGTTCTAGTCACCAGCCCCTGACCTATTAGAGGCGGGCTTGGGGAGTCGTGGCATGGGCCCCACTGGGATGGGTCGTGACAGAGTGGTATCAAAGGTGGTAGATTCTACCTTTGGACCAAGAGTCTATGAGATTGGTTTGGGGTAACAGTGTTAAGTGTTTTGAGCTCGGCTTTCAGGCCATAGACTCTAGTGTTGGTGCGGGCGATCGACGTATCCATACACCAGGATTCTGATAACTTTCTTTTCGAATCGGTACATGAAAATACCAGTTGTGGGGAAGTAAAATAATGGTAGATGCATCATATAGGAATAGTTTGTGTTTTCCATGTCCTTGTGTCAGCTATCCAGAAATACACGTTGACCATGGTGCATCTTGTTTCCTTACAGTATGCCTCTGAAATACATACCCACTAGGATTCAACAACACGATCATGAGGATGACCTACTTAGTGATGAGGCTTCAATACAAGGATTAGTTCCCTAGACATTGCCTCTAGGTGGTGCACCTGATATACCACCACCAGCGGAGTAGCCTGTGGTACCTGTAGTACTAACAGATAAGGGGCACAAGATGAGCGCAATCAATGAGTTCCAGAGAAAGAGACCCCTCAGGTTCTGAGGTGAGCCCGACCCTCAGGAGGCTAAGGACTGGCTTGAGGTAGTGACCTGAGTTTTTCGTTTAGTGAGGACACCGGAAGACCAAATGGTGATCCTAGGAGCAATAATTCTTCATGTTTCAATGGGATGATGGTGGAGTCTGACCACACGGACTCACAACGAGGATATCCTTTCATGGATGGAGTTTGAGCGACTCTTTATGAAAGATTTCACTCTGGTTACACTGAGAGTAGTGCGTATCCAAGAGCTTCTTCAGCTCCAACAGGGAAATTTGATGGTGGATGACTATTCATCAAGGTTCACCAACCTCTCTTGTTACTCAGTGGATATGGTCAAGGATTAGTACTTCAAAGATCGGACCTTATAGTGAGGTCTACGATGGGACATTCAAACTAGTGTCTTGCCTCTATGCATTTCAACTTATGCTGGAGTGCTCGAGCGGGCCTTGGTGATCGAGAGCTTCTTGGAGGAGTAGAGATAGCCAACAACAGTTAGCAATAGGAAGACATGTGTAGAGACCTCAGCAGTAGGGAACTGACATCAGGCATAAGGATCTAGATGTGGGAGACGTCACAGGAGGACCCAGGATAGGGGATCAATAGTCCATGGCTCTCAAGATGGATCCAGTCACCCTAGGGAGAGGCAATGCTACTCATGTGATGGTAGAGAACATCTTGTTAGAGATTGTTCAACCCATCAAGCTATTGACAGGGAAGCGGTGCATGGACCACTGAGGTAGAGGCAAAAGTGGAGCAGACAGACCCTCCAGGTAGCAGACAGGGAAGAGGAGTAGGGAGAGCTGCAGGTGGTGGCAGACACTTCGATCTACTTCCACCACCACCCCAAGGAGGTCCGCACCAGGATTAGGGAGCGGGGGATAGGGGTGAGGATAGCTGTATGCAGTTGAGGCATATGACCCAGTGACTCTATGGATGATATGAGGTACGATTTGTGTCTTCTCTACCTTAGCTTCCATACTTATATACATAGGTTCCAGTCATTACTTCCTCACCACATATCTTGTACGAAACCTTGAGATTATAGTAGAGCTGTTGACTTGACCCTTATACTTGGAGACACCTACGGGATGAGACTCAATAATCACGTACTTTTGTAGATAGTGTGATATTACCCTTGGAGGTGAGAGTTTCGGTTGTAACCTCTTGGTGGCAGCATCGAGGCCATACAATTCCATTATCGGGATGGATTGGTTATCTTCGGTATATGCTCAGATTAAATGCTTTAGGTGAAGAGTGAGGTGTGTCCGGAGTGATGGGACAAGGTTTTCCTTTGTCGGTGAAAATGAGACCTAGGCAGCGTAAAATGGGCTCTTACATAGGAGGGTGAAACTGATCACTAATTAGTTGGCTATCCTTACCCTTGGAGCAGTAAATGGTATGAGATTCCAGTTCCCAGAAGTAGTGGCAGAGTACAAGGAATTCATTCCCAAAGATGTTCCAGGACTACCTCCCAACCAGGAGATCGACTTCTACATCGACTTTCACCCTGGGATGAAACCGATTTCCTCACCAGCATATCAGATGGATCCCGCCGAGCTTCGCAAGTTGAGGGTGCAGTTGGAGGATTTACAGAGCAAGGCTTTCTTAAGTGTAACGCCCCGACCCTAGTTACCCAGAGTCGGTGCATTATTACATAACTTTGGCATGATCACAAGAAAGATCATCTCTCGAAAGACCGATTGGTTTAGTAGCCTTGGAAACACTAGATATATTCATAAGTATTACATTACATCATAAAATGAAAAAAAACTACTACAACAACATATTGTCTCCATAATCCACACTCATATCCCCACATAATATCCCTACAGGTCATTCATAATTTACTTCTTCACTTCCTGGGAAAAATAAAACATAGAAAATGGGTGAGCTCAAATGCCCAGTAAGGATAACAATATAGCGGAAACTTTCATAAATAAGAATAAACATTTAAGGAAATGTATAACTAAAACAAAAGCCTTTCAAACTTGAACTTTGAACATGGTATGGCATAAATAAAATGAAATAATTCCATTTACTTATTCACATGGATATTCTACTAATTGAATAATCACATGCAAAATCAATAACCACTTTCATAATGTTGGAATGCATAATGCCAGACTATCATAACCACATAGCCAAGGCCTCGTGCCAAGAATACAAATAAGATTTTGCCAAGGCCTTGTTCCAAGACACTAGTTTGTCTCATGAGACCTACCGATGCATCGAGGAGCTATAGCGGGCTCCACCTGTCACATATTAAGTCCAATGCATTCCCATATGAAAAGGTTTAAACATAACATAAACATTCGTATTAAAACAAGCATACGAAATGTCAATACTTTCATCATAAACTATGAATGGTATAAAAATAGCACATCCACAGTCAAACATATCACAAAACCTTCAATACAATATAGAAGTTTTGTATCTTAATAAATCAACTACAAATAAGCATAAAATCCATCAAAGGATGTTGACATAGATGAAATCAAAGCTCTTTTTAGAGAAATATCTCTTTCTATTTTTGAAATCATTTAAGAGTCATATATTTATAAAATAAAAAATTTTCTTTGAAAATATTCTTATAAGATTGTAAGGGAAGCTTCGACGATTTTATAACGGCGGAAAATAGCCGCACCCTCCGTATAAGTTAAAAAAAACATTCTTACCTTAATTTTGTCGAAAATGTTAAAAAGCACCTTGTTTGGAAAACAATGGAAAGATTCATTTATAAAACTCTTATAAAAAGTCAAACAAGGGTATAAATTACTTTAACCCATATTCTTGTAAATAGTAAAAATGTTTTGAAATACATTTTTAAGAAACATCGATGTGGATGATAAAGAGATCCCAGTAGATTATTACATATAAACAACCTCGGATAATGAAGAGATTGTGAAATAACCCTTACCTTGTACATTTCCTTGGTTGGGGTAGATTAAGCTCCTGTATAATGGTGAAATAATTGTTATTAAATTATAAAATAATCATATATACTAATATGATATCATATATGATCTTTTAATATTGATTTGATAATAATATCTTAGTATTATCGTTGTTTCAGGTGTTAACTTACTTGTTTTCTTTTATATGTTTTGTTGAGTAAGCCATGTTTGTAATGGATAGGTTGTATATTATTCATATCCAGAATGATATCAAGTCCTTAAACATCATTTTTAAATCATCAAATGATAATTATACTTTAATGGATACGATGGAGAATGAATCTCATCGCGTTCGTGAAGACGGTAGTCCGTACGTACGCACGAGCGACAATACCATTCTTTTGATATTAAAATAATATATAAATGGTTGTTATATCATATATACAGAATCATTAAAATGTTATATTTATTATTTACATGATTTACATATCATTATTATACCCATCCAAATAATAATATATTGAATAACAATTACACCACGACGTGGAGACGTTAAGCCGTACGTACGCACGTATGGTGACATGTTCTTCAAAGGGTGGATAGAATACTGAATATGGTTGTACCATATTTATAATAACATCACAGTATATATAAGATACTGGAGTTATTATTTTATAATGGTAATAACAAAGAAAGAAGAAGTGGAAGAAGAAAGGAACTTGAAAAGGGGTGGTGAAAACATTACCTCTTCTTCGGGTTCTTCCTTTTGATTTGATCAAAATGGATCCTTAGGTTGGATTTATGATCAAAATAAGGCCTATAGGTTGTAGTGAGGGAAGTTGGGAGAGTATTTGGGCAGAGTTTGGCCAAACCAAAAGGTTTTGAAGGTGTGAAGAAAAGAGAAGGAGGAGTGCCCTTTTATAAGAGGGGTGAGGGGCACCTTTGGAAAAGCTAGAAATATTAATTTATAATAAATTCATATTCGGTTTCTAAAGGCTAAAAAGTTTATTATTTAAATGTTAAGGTGGGTATGGGTTGAAAACAACTCAATGAATATAATTTATACAGGTTTGGGTACTTATATTAACCTTATCTTTAAGTATTAACTCTAAGTTAATTAGTTTTACTTTTACAATGTCTCTTTGTATTTTTATATAATATGGTTAATAAACTTTCTATATACATCCAAGAGACCCCCAAGTGGTCCATTAATGATGAACCTATCATTATATAAGTCTCTTGGCCGAACCTTAGATTTTTAGGAATTTAATATCAATTAATAATATAATATTTGTTTTAAGAACTCTTTTATGTCAATTTTGACACTATTCAATAGTTGATTTTTTTTGAAACTCATAACAGATTGGTTACTTAGAAAAAAGTCAATTAAATCAATCCTAATATATCATATTAACCTATGAAATTAGTTTAATTCATTAAAAGTTTCATATTATATTTATTTGGGTATTTATAATATCAATTATTTTAATTTTTCACTATTATAGTAATTAATTCATCATCATTGTGTCATAAATAAATTAAATTATTTAATGTCTAAAAATTATAAATAAAATATCATTATGTAGGAAATATTTTTATATTTCTAATTAATATTTTTAATCTAAAATCCAACATATATAACCCTATGTAAAAATTGTTTTTCTAAAAGATATATGCTTGTGTCATTTTTGTATTCATTTTAACTTAATTAAAATAAAGTGTCCCTATCACCTATAAGTGGAACCATGGGGTCCCAAAATCGACCCAAATATGCCTATGGTCGAACATGTATCAACCTATAAGGCTAGGACACGTTTTAGGGTAATTTAGTATTATTATAATATTATTTTTTTAACCCTCATTTACCGGATTTACCCTTAACCATGGTAAATAAAATATTTACCGCAGTAATTATTCAAAATGTCTAAAAATAAAAGTTACCTATTTACACAATTTGAACATCATGATTCCAAATATTGAATCCATTTTTCTAAATTCAAAACACATAAGTGGCAGAAATTAATTTAAAATTAATTCCCGTTGTCAAAACAAAAAGCGTGTTTTTAAGAGATAATAACTATCAAAAGATTGACACTTGTTTATGTTTGGTTTAATTATAAAATTATGTCCAATGACCAAAATTATATTAAATGGTAAAAATATATTCTAAATATAATTTAAAACCACTCAAATTCATAATTTATCACTATTAATTATTTTTATTAAAAAGTTGTTTTTAATTAAAATTTAGTAATTTTCACTATTCATCAAAATATCAAAGTTATCCGAAAAGTACCAAAATTTCACCTTAGGATAAATTCGATATTACGAATCCAAAAATAAAGTCCATTTTAAAATATATATAATTTCAAAAATTAGGTATTACTATTCATAACGGCTAGTTTGATTGGTTATGGTGTGTTAGAAATCGATGTTGCGTACAACACACGCTATCACATTATTCAAAGAGAAGCGTACCGTAGAAGCTTGGGGTGTTACATTCTCCCCTCCTTCAAATAATTTCATCCTCGAAATTTCTAGAATACTTATCACATGAAAAGACTCGGGTGGTTCTTCATCATAAGTTCCTCGGGTTCCCACGTTGCCTCTTCCATCTTATGATTTCTCCACAAGACTTTTACCAGACGCGTCGTCCGGTTTCTCAATACTTGTTCTCTCGTATCAAGAATCCTGACGGGATCTTCGCAATAAGACAGATTAGGTTCTAGTTCTAATTCTTCATAGGTGAGTACATGCGTTGGGTCAGGCATGTATTTCCTCAACAGAGATACGTGGAACACATCGTGAAATTTGGAGAGACTTGGCGGCATTGCCAATCGGTAAGCTACAACCCCAATTCGTTCTAGAATTTCGAAAGGTCCGATGTACCTGTGACTCAATTTACCTTTCTTACCAAAACGTATTACTCCCTTCCATGGAGATACCTTCAGGAAAACATGATCACTGACTTGAAATTCCAAATCCTTCCTTCGATTATCGGCATAGATCTTCTGCCTACTTTGAGCTTCTTTGATGTGATTTTGGATTACCTTCACCTTTTCCATCGTTTCCTCCACCAGTTCTGGACCTACAAGTTTTATTTCACCGAAGTCATCCCAACAGGTTAGTGTACGACATCTCTTTCCGTATAACGCTTCATATGGTGCCATCTGAATACTCGAATGGAAGCTATTGTTATAGGAAAATTCTACCAGAGGTAAATATTGATCCCACATACCCTGAAAGTCAAGTGAGCAAGATCTCAACATGTCTTATAAGGTTTGAATAGTCCGTTCTGATTGTCCGTCTGTCTGAGGGTGGTAAGCAGTGCTCAAATGAAGTTCAGTATCTAGGGATTTCTGAAGACTTTTCTAGAATCTTGAAGTAAAATGGGGATCACGATCAGAAACAATCGATAGGGGTACTCCATGAAGTCTCACAACTTCATTAATATATAGTCTTGCTAGACGTTCCAGGGGTAGATCTTCTCTTATAGCAAGAAAATGTGCTGACTTGGTAAGACGATCAACAATAACCCATATTGCATCGTTCCTTCTAGGAGTCTTTGGTAGCCCCATGACAAAGTCCATCGTAATATTGTCCCATTTCCACTCTGGTATGGGAAGAGGTTGCATGACTCCTCCAGGTTGTTGCCTTCCAGCTTTCACTTGCTGAAAAACCATACATCTTGACACAAAATCAACAATCTCCCTCTTCATGTTGTCGCACCAAAAATGTTCCTTCAAATCTCTATACATTTTGGTGCTCCCAGGGTGTATAGTGAAATTGGAACTATGAGCATAATCCAGCAATTCCCTTTTTAGATCAGGTATATCGGGAACACAAAGTCTCTTCCCAAATTTCAAAATTCCATCTTTATACACAAAGTCTCTCAATCTCCCATCATTCACAGCTTTAATCTTCTTTTGAAATTCTTCATCATCGGTCTAAGTACTCTTAATCCTTTCTAGTAAAGATGGTTTGGAAACCATTTGAAAAAGAATTGATGTTTCTCCTTCCCTGGTTATTCCCATGTCCATCTTCACTAGATCCATGAAAATTGGATCCCTTTCAATTCTCATATTGTTCAAAACTCCATGGTCTTTTCTACTCAAAGCATCTGCCACCTTGTTTGCTTTCCCCGGGTGATAGTGTATCGTGCAATCATAATCCTTGAGTAATTCAAGCCATCTCCTTTGCCTCATGTTGAGTTATTTTTGTGAGAAAATATACTTCAAACTCTTGTGATCAGTATAAATCTCACATTTTTCACCATAGAGGTAGTGCCTCCATATCTTCAAAGCAAAGATTACAGCTGCTAACTCGAGATCATGAGTAGGATAGTTTTGATCATGAATTTTAAACTGTCTTGATGCATATGCAATAACTCTATCATTATGCATAAGGACACAACCAAGTCCTTTCTTTGATGCATCACTATAAATAACGAACCCATCATTCCCAGATGGTAGATTCAATATAGGATCATTGACTAATCTTCTCTTCAGTTCTTCGAAACATTCTTCACACTCTTTTGTCCAATCAAATTTAACCCCTTTACGTGTGAGCTTCATTAATGGGTTAGCCAATCGGGCAAAATTCTGGACGAAACGTCGATAATAACCTGCCAAACTAGTAAAACTGCGTACCTCAGTTATACTCATAGGTGCTGGCCATTCTTGGATTGCCTTGGTCTTAGAAGGATCAACAGAGATTCCATCTTTAGAGACAATATGGCCAAGAAAAGAAATCTCCTGAAGCCAGAATTCACACTTGCTAAACTTCCCATATAATTCATGCCTCCTCAGAGTCTTTAAGATAATGCGCAAGTGATTTTCATGATCTTCGTAGGTTTTGGAGTATACCAAGATATCATCAATAAATACCACCACAAATTCATCAAGATACTCCTTGAAAACTCTATTCATCAGATCCATGAATACAGAGGGTGCATTAGTCAATCCAAACGACATTACAGTAAACTCGTAATGCTCGTACCTAGTTCGTAATGCTGTTTTCGGAATGTCTTCCTTCTTCACACACAACTGATGGTATCCAGATCGAAGGTCAATCTTTGAAAAGTATTGAGCTCCATGTAGTTGGTCAAATAAATCATCAATATGAGGTAGGGGATACTTGTTCTTTATCGTCATAGCATTGATCTCCCTGTAGTGGATACATAACCTCATAGATCCATCTTTCTTTTTAACAAAAAGAACAGGGGCTCCCCATGGAGAAACACTAGGGCGAATAAATCCTTTATTACTCAATTCCTCTAGTTGTTTCTTTCGTTCGACTAACTCTACAGTGGCCATTCTATAAGGGGTCTTCGATATAGGCCTTGATCCAGGAATTAAATCAATGGAAAACTCAACTTCTCATTCTGGAGGATGTCCAGGTAAATCTTCCGGAAATACATCTACAAATTCTTTCACAACAGGTACATCCTCTATTTGAACATTCCTTTCCTCACCGACAGTTATTTCATTCTCTTCCTCCCTAATAATTGAATTTAGTTGAGCTACTGGGGGTGGATCTAAATAAGAATTAGGTGGTGATGATTCTGCTCTAAAGATAAGGTGTTCCTCATCATTATCATCAAGAATCGTAACCTATTTCTTCTTACAATAAATCTTCACATCATAGTCTGAAATCCAGTCCATACCGAGGATTATATCAAACTCAATCATAGGTATGACGATGAGATCAGCAGATAAAGAACATTTATGTGCTCTAATGGGGACTGATTCGCAAAACTTTGTTGCAATGTAACTTCCCTTAGGAGTTTTAACTGACAACTCCCTTGTTAAATAAAATTGGAAATATCTAATTTTCTTAGCAAACTGGGAAGATATGAAATAATGTGATGATCCAGAATCAAATAATTCATTTGCTAAACTTGAGGAAACCATTAAATTACCTGCCACCACGTCTTTCGGAGCTTCTACCTCAGCAGTAGTGATAGCATAAGCCTGGCCTTGATCCCTTGGCCTTTTATGAGGTAAGTTCTCCTGACGCTTAGAACATTCATTTGCATAATTCCCCATCTCCCTACAATTGTAGCACTGAACGTTGGTAGCTTCCTTCTTCCCCTTGCAATCACGAGCTTGGTGGCCTTTTTCACCACACTTGTAACAGACTCCCATTCCCTTCAAGAAAGTACCAGGATGTTTCTTCCCGCATTTACCACAGGATGGATATTCAACCTTTCCCTTCTTCCCCTTATTTCCATTCCCAGATTGATTAGCAGGTCTCTTCTTCTCTTGATTTGCTTTAAAGACATAAGACTTAGAGAATTCCTTTTCGGTCTTGATAGCACATGAGACAATGTCTTCGTACGATGAAAAGGATTGTGAGAATAATGCTCGACGGAGAAATGGTTTTAACCCATCAAAGAAATGATCAATCTTACTTCTTGGGTTACGTATATAATCTCCAGCATACCTTGCTAACCTTGTAAAGTTAGCCTCATACTTTGTGACATTCTCGTCCTCCTTCTGTATCAGACTTAGAAATTTCCTTTCCATATCTGCTCGATGGTCGTAAGGAAAGTATTTTTCTAAAAACAGATCTTTGAACTCCCTCCATTCCATATTTGATACTTCATCATCTTCCTTCGTATTTTGAATTAATGACCACCATTGATCAGCATCTCCAGTGAGGCGGTAAACTGCCATGATAACTTTTTCCCTTTCATTACTCCCCAAAGCCTGAAATATTTTCTCTAGGGAAAATATCCATTGCTCAGCTACTAAGGGATTTTTACTCCCATTGAACGTTGGTGGTTGTTTCCTCATGAATCGATCTAACATTGATCCTCCACGCTGTGGATCAGGGTGCTCCATATGGGTAAGGTTATTATTCATAACCTGAGTAAGTTTTTCCAGTATGGTGATTAGCTGATCGGCACCAGTTGCATCACCAGCTCCACTATAATTATCTTGAGCAGGAGGGAAATCCCTACATGGAGTGAGTGCATTGATACAATTTCCATTTCTTCCACTAGGCGCCATTTCTAAACAATGGCATAAACTAGATCAGTTTATGAATCAAAATACTTATAAAACACTTAACATAAATTGAACTATTTATGGATATAATCCATAATCATAAAAATGTTTTCTTTGAGGAAGTATATACTCATAAACCCTTCATAATGATTTGTAAAGAAAATGAGAGTTATCCTATGCATATCCCCCGGGAGTGTCGTAACCAAGAGTGCAGCAAGGCCCGTTTTCGTGCACCAGTTCCCGTTCGAGTCTAGATCAAAGCGGTGTTTTCGGGTTTTACCCCTAGGTACATCTGTGCCAGAGCCGCCTCTACCTGCTCGTATCCAGACAGGGATGTATTGCTCGAAAAACTCACAAAATCTCTACAATACCAAAATTCTAGGAAGTTCTTCTATACTAATCCTCAAAGTTCATCTTAGGTCTACGTGCTCTAATCAGAGTTTATCTAAATCTAGCTTCCAAGGTTTGTACTAAACTTCCTTTGATACCAACTGTAACGCTCCGACCCTAGTTACCCAGAGTCGGTGCATTATTACATAACATTGTCATGATCACAATAAAGATCAAATCTCGAAAGACCGATTGGTTTAATAGACTTGGAAACACTAGATATATTCATAAGTCTTACATTACATCATAAAATGAAAAAAAACTACTACAACAACATATTGTCTCCATAATCCACACTCATATCCCCACATAATATCCCTGCAGGTCATTCATAATTTACTTCCTCACTTCCTGGGAAAAATAAAACATAGAAAAGGGGTGAGCTCAAATGCCCAGTAAGGATAACAATATAGCAGAAACTTTCATAAATAAGAATAAACATTTAAGGCAATGTATAACTAAAACAAAAGCCTTTCAAACTTGAACTTTCAACATGGTATGGAATAAATAAAATGAAATAATGCCATTTACTTATTCACATGCATATTCTACTAATCGAATAATCACATGCAAAATCAATAACCACTTTCATAATGTTGGAATGCATAATGCCAGACTATCATAACCACATAGCCAAGACCTCGTGCCAAGACTACAAATAAGATTTTGCCAAGGCCTTGTGCCAAGACACTAGTTTGTCTCATGAGACCTACCGATGCATCGAGGAGCTATAGCGGGCTCCACCCGTCACATATTAAGTCCAATGCATTCCCATATGAAAAGGTTTAAACATAACACAAACATTAGTATTAAAACTAGCATACGAAATGTCAATACTTTCATCATAAACTATGAATGGTATAAAAATAGCACATCCACAGTCAAACATATCACAAAAACTTCAATACAATATAGAAGTTTTGTATCTTAATAAATCAACTACAAATAAGCATAAAATCCATCAAAGGATGTTGACATAGATGAAATCAAAGCTCTTTTTAGAGAAATATCTCTTTCTATTTTTGAAATCATTTAAGAGTAATATATTTATAAAATAAAACATTTTCTTTGAAAATATTCTTATAATATTGTAAGGGAAGCTTCGACGATTTTATAACGACAGAAAATAGCCGCACCCGCCGTATAAGTTAAAAAAAACATTCTTACCTTAATTTTGTCCAAAATGTTAAAAATCACCTTGTTTGGAAAACGACGGAAAGATTCCTTTATAAAACTCTTATAAAAAGTAAAACAAGGGTATAAATGACTTTAACCCATATTCTTGTAAATAGTAAAAATGTTTTGAAATACATTTTTAAGAAACATGGATGTGGATGATAAAGAGATCCCAGCAGATTATTACATATAAACAACCTCGGATAATGAAGAGATTGTGAAATAACCCTTACCTTGTACTTTTACTTGGTTGGGGTAGGTTAACCTCCTTTATAATGGTGAAATAATTTTTATTAAATTATACAAGAATCATATATATTAATATGATATCATATATGATCTTTTAATATTGATTTGATAATAATATCTTAGTATTATCGTTGTTTCGGGTGTTAACTTACTTGTTTTCTTTTATATGTTTTGTTACGTAAGCCATGTTTGTAATGGATAGGTTGTATATTATTCATATCCAAAATGATATCAAGTCCTTAAACATCATTTTTAAATCATCAAATGATAATTATACTTTAATGAATACGATGGAGAATGAATCTCATCGCGTTCGTGGATACGGTAGTCCGTACGTACGCACGAGCGACAATATCATTCTTTTGATATTAAAATAATATATAAATGGTTGTTATATCATATATACAGAATCATTAACATGTTATATTTATTATTTACATGAGTTACATATCATTATTATACCCATCCAAATAATAATATATTGAATAACAATTACACCACGACGTGGAGACGGTAAGCCGTACGTACGCACGTATGGTGACATGTTATTCAAAAGGTGGATAGAATACTGAATATGGTTGTACCATATTTATAATAACATCACAGTATATATAATATACTGGAGTTATTATTTTATAATGGTAATAACAAAGAAAGAAGAAGTGGAAGAAGAAGGGAACTTGAAAAGGGGTGGTGAAAACATTACCTCTTCTTCGGGTTCTTCCTTTTGATTTGATCAAAAGGGGTCCTTAGGTTGGCTTTATGATCAAACTAAGGCCTATAGGTTTTATTGAGGGAATTTGGGAGAGTATTTGGGCAGATTTTGGGCGAACCAAAAGGTTTTGAAGGTGTGAAGAAAAGAGAAGGAGGAGTTCCCTTTTATAAGAGGGGTGAGGGGAACCTTTGGAAAAGCTAGAAATATTAATTTATAATAAATTCATATTCGGTTTCTAAAGGCTCCAAAGTTTATAATTTAAATTTTAAGGTGGGGATGGGTTGAAAACAACTCAACCAATATAATTTAGACAGGTTTGGGTACTTATATTAACCTTATCTTTAAGTATTAACTCTAAGTTAATTAGTTTTACTTTTACAATGTCTCTTTGTATTTTTATATAATATGGTTAATAAACTTACTATATACATCCAAGAGACCCCAAAGTGGTCCATTAAGTATGAAACTATCATTATATAAGTCTCTTGGACGAAACTTAGATTTTTAGAAATTTAATATCAATTAATAATATAATATTTGTTTTAAGAACTCTTTTATGTCAATTTTGACACTATTCAATAGTTGATTTTTGTGAAACTCATAACAGATTTATTACTTCGAAAAAAGTCAATTAAATCAATCCTAATATATCATATTATACTATAAAATTAGTTTAATTCATTAAAAGTTTCATATTATATTTATTTGGATATTTATAATATCAATTATTTTAATTTTTCACTATTATAGTAATTAATTCATCATCATTGTGTCATAAATAAATTAAATTATTTAATATCTAAAAATTATAAATAAAATATCATTATGTAGGAAATATTTTTATCTTTCTAATTAATATTTATAATCTAAAATCCAACATATATAACCCTATGTAAAAATTGTTTTTCTAAAAGATATATGCTTGTGTCATTTTTCTATTCATTTTAACTTAATTAAAATAAAGTGTCCCTATCACCTACAAGTGGCACCATAGGGTCCCAAAATCGACCCAAAGATGCCTATGGTCGAAAATGTATCAACCAATAAGGCTAGGACACGTTTTAGGGTAATTTAGTATTATTATAATATTAGTTTTTTAACCCTCATTTACCGGATTTACCCTTAACCATGGTAAATAAAATATTTACCGCAGTAATTATTCAAAATGTATAAAAATAAAAGTTACCTATTTACACAATTTGAACATACTGATTCAAAATATGGAATCCATTTTTCTAAATTCAAAACACAGAAGTGGCAGAAATTAATTTAAAATTAATTCCCGCTGTCAAAACAAAAAGCGTGTTTTTAAGAGATAATAACTATCAAAAGATTGACACTTGTTTATGTTTGGTTTAATTATAAAATTATGTCCAATGACCAAAATTATATTAAATGGTAAAAATATATTCTAAATATACTTTAAAACCACTCAAATTCATAATTTATCACTATTAATTATTTTGATTAAAAAGTTATTTTTAATTAAAATTTAGTAATTTTCACTATTCATCAAAATATTAAAGTTATCCGAAAAGTACCAAAATTTCACCTTAGGATAAATTCGATATTCCGAATCCAAAAATGAAGTCCATTTTAAAATATATATAATTTCAAAAAGTAGGTATTACTATTCATAACGGCTAGTTTGATTGGTTATGGTGTGTTAGAAATCGGTGTTGCGTACAACACACGCTATCACATTATTCAAAGAGAAGCGTACCGTAGAAGCTTGGGGTGTTACATTATGACCCAGTGTTTCACCCTGAGCAGCCCCATTTTTGTTTTCTAATAAGGCAGACTGGAGTTTGAGGTTTTGCGTGGATTACCAGCACTTAAATCAGGTAATGGTGAATAATAAGTATCCACTCCCAAGGATTTATGACCTCTTCGATCATATAACAGGGTCACAATGGTTCTCTAAGGTTGAACTTCGATCAGGTTACCACTAGTTATGAGTACGAGGCAAGGATATACCAAAGAAAACTTTTAGATGCCGCTACGGTCACTATGAGTACTTGGTGATTCCTTTTTTCATGATGAATGCCCCCACAATGTTCATGGGACTTATGAACTAGATCTTTCAGCTATATTTAGACTGGTTTGTAGTGGTCTTAATCGATGACATCCTTGTGTACTCATCGTCAGAGGATGAGCATGAGAGACACCTGCATATGGTTCTAGACATACTCTGAGAGAGAAATATTTATGGGAAGCTCTTGAAGTGCCATTAATGGATTTAGGAGGTCCACTTTCTAGGACATGTCATCTCAGCAGATGGAGTAGCTTTGGACCCTGGCAATGTGGAGGCAGTGTTAGAATGGGAGCCACCTTGAAGCGTGATGGAGGTGCAGAGCTTCCTTGGGTTGGCGGGATATTACCAGAGATTTATTCCTGATTTATCTCAGATATCAGCACTGATGAATTCCTTGACTAGGAAGGGGAAACCCTTCATATGGACAGAGAAGTGCCAGCAGGCTTTTGAGCAGTTGAGATAGAGTTTGACGAGCGCCCCTATTTTGAGATTGCTGGAGGAGGGTATTGAGTATGTAGTTTTCTATGACACATTAGGGATCGGTCTTGGCTATGTCCTGATGTAGAGACAATAAGTGATTGCTTATGGTTTTCACTGGCTTAGGCCACATGATCAGAACTATGTAACCCATGATCTCGAGTTGGCAGTGGTAGTATTCACATTGAAGATGTGGCGACACTACCTTATGGGAGAGCGGTTTATCATCTACTCTGAACACAAGATCCTCAAGTACATATTCTCATAGAAGGATCTTAATCTAAGATAGAGGTGCTGGCTAGAGTTCCTCCAGGACTATGATTTTGAGATAATATATAATCTTGGGAAGGGGAATGTTGTAGCAGATTCTCTCAGCCAAAGATCGAGTTCGCAGCTGCTAAACGAGGCGACAGAGTGGTTATACTTGTTACAGTTATCCTTCATGAACAAAGAGGATGCAAATTTCCTTCAATCGATGGTTGTGAACCTTCCACTCTTACAGCGAGTTAGGGAGGAAAAAATTAGGGATGTTGATTGTGAGGCTTTACGTGCTCAATTATCCTCAGGGAATTCCCCTGATGGATATTTGCAAGGTGGTGAGCACACAGTTCTTTTCAGAGGATGCACTGTTGTACCAATGGAATTGCAGGAGGAGTTACTAAGGGAGTTTCATACATCCCCATTGGAGATACATCCTAGAGTGGAAAATATGTACTAGGATCTTCAATGATAGTTATGGTGGTCAGGCATAAAGAAGGTAGTAGCAGAGTTTGTTTCTTGATTCCTTACATGCCAGCAGGTGAAGGTTGAGCATCAGGTTCTAGTGGGATTAGCTCACCCCTTGGAAGTTCCAGAGTGGAAGTGGGATGTAATATCGATAGATTTCATGATGGTATTACCACAGATGTCAAAGGGGCGTGATTCTATCTGGGTGATAGTTGACCAGATCACCAAGTCTTCCCACCTTCTAGCTATCGGGGAGAAGAGTTCCGTAGAAATCTTGGGATGACTCTATGTGCAGAAGATAGTTTAGCTTCATGGAATCCCTTCGACAATAGTCTCAGATCGAGATGCCTACTTCATATCCTGGTTGTGGAAGGGATTATAGGTGGCTTTCAAGACTCAGCTACGCTTGAGCACAACATTCCATCCCCAGACAAATGGTCAGATGGAGAGGACCATTCAGGTTCTGGTGGATATGTTGCGGGCTTGTATCTTGGACTTTGGTCATAGTTGGGAGGACCACCTACCACTAGAGGAGTTTGTATACAACAACAGCTACCACTCTACCATTGGTATGGCACCGTTTGAGGCTTTATATGAGAGACCCTGTCGGTCTCCGCTTTGCTAGATTGACCCTGGAGAGTTATCACTTTTGGGTCCAAAGTTGGTGCGATCTACCACTGAGAAGGTGAAGATCATTCGAGAGTAGATAAAGACTGCACAGAGCTGGAATAAGTCTTATGATAATAGACAACAGAGACCTCTAGAGTTTTAGGAGGGGCACTACGTATTCCTTAGAGTATCACCTAGATGAGGGTTGTAGATATTTTTCTAGGGTAGAAAATTGTATCTGAGGTTCATCGACCCTTTTCAGATATTGCGTAGAGTTGGTGAGGTGGCTTACTAACTAGATCTACCGCCAAAGTTGTATTGGGTACATGATTTCTTCCACGTGTCACAGCTGAGGAGGTACGTGCATGACCCATCACACATCATCTACTAGGGAGAGTTGGACATCGAGGATAGAGATACCTTTATTGAGTACCCGGTGGAGATTGAGGATTGGTAGGAAAGAATCCTTCATGGGTGATTGATTCCCTTGGTGCACATCTGGTGGAAGCATGAGAATATTTAGGAGAGCATGTGAGAGAGGGAGGATCAGATTTGTAATCAGTACCCACATCTTTTTTGAGTAGTATTTTGTTTTGAATTTTAGGGATGTAAATCCCTAAGGTTGATAGAATGTAATGTCTCATATTTTCTGGGTATTATTTTTTTAAATATTATATTAAATTATTATGATACCAAGCATAGAGACAATACATCATTCTGAGGCCTGGTGATCCCGGAATGGTGGTTTGAACTTTTTAAGTTAAGTAAGTCGGTGTGTGTGCGTGGTTGTGGCAGTTTCCAAATGGATAACCAGATTAAAAATCCAAGGGAACTGTTGAGTCAAGGATGATGAATTTACCTAAGAATGGGCCTAACTTCGACCAATGCAGGTCAAGGGAAAAAGTTTATTTTTAGATGTTTTCAGTAAAATAAAATAAAATACAATACAATAATTTGGAAAGTTTATTTTATTTTATTTGGAAACATTTATTGCAGCACAACGACAGGAAAACTGTTTTGATAATTAATGCCACACCATAATGACTCTGAAACATCAATGTTGAAAAATTAATGTCGTAGCGTGATAGAATGATGAAACACATTCCCTTCTTTTAATGGGTCAATCGAATGTTAGACATGAGGAGAAATCGTGAGAACTTCTTGGATCTTTGTAAAGTCCTCTCAGTGACGAATGACATTGATCAAAAGTGTGAATCATTATGCCAATGGAGTTGGAGGATCTTGATGATGATGACAACATATTTACTTCATCAGCAATCAATCCATTCTCAAGTTAGGGGTGGTGTTTTAGATTTTTTCTTCCCCATTATTTTATTAAACGATGAATGCAGATCAACCCACGAACTGGTTGACCCGCACATCATCATTCTAGTTGGAGGGTTTTTATTTTCCGGGTTCGTTCATGGGATTTATTTTTTCATGTTTAATGTTTTAATTTTCCCCATTAAAAATTTCTAATGGGAGCAGATTAATGCCGTGATGAACGACAGTGGAGGTTCATTCCTTTGTTGTTTTGTTTTCTTCATCCCTATTCACCATGTTCTTCACGTTCTTCATGGGGATATGAACGAGAAATAATTGTGTGCCTATTTCTTGGAACAATGATCCCAAAATGGAGATCCGACATCATGATGACCCAATGGAGGTGCGGTGAAGATAGCGACAGATGAATCTACATGGTTCGAGAGTTCTCGTTCTTTAAGCGTTCTTCGTGTGGGTAAATAGGTAGGTTTTTTTGGGGATGATCAAAGGCCCTAAACCCATGTAAACTACCTTGTAGTGTTAGGGAGACCTCAACCTTTGAGTTTCGTGATGATCTGGTGGCCAGATCAAAGATTGGGCATCACTAGAGATGCGACGGTGAAGAACTTGCGATTCTGAAAATTTCCAGAACACACGGCGTGTATCCCGAAGAATATGTCGTGTGGGTCTGACTAAGTGGAGGCTAGGGTTCTATGGTGCTTGATGCAATGAAACATAATTTTCTCTAAAGAACACGACATGTTGTTCCTTACATGGTACTCAACGTGTATCCTAGGTGATACAGGGGCATAGGGTGGGTACATGGTCGTTTACTCCACCACACAGCCAAACCAGGCCGGTTGCACAGACTAACCCGTGTATCGATTACACGGGATAACACACATGGGTTTCAATTGTGTATGGGCACAAAACCACGTACATTAAGGGAACCCCGATTACTCAGACATGGAGTGTGGTTCGTACTATATTTCATGTACTTACTTTTCTACATGACATGTTCTTCTGACTCAGGTCCTTCTACACGGGTAATACCTAAATTTGAGAGGCATGACATGTAACCCTACAACAGGCCATGTATATTCTGGAAAATGATTTTATCCTTCTTGTCCACTATTTCCTGGAAAAGGTTTTTCTGAGTTAGTTCCCCTTTTTCTCATTCCCCTAAAGTTCAGATATCGTTTCCATTCACAGGAGTATGATCCCTTCAGCAAGACTTCCTGAGATAGAGTCAGGTATCCCTCTGAGAGGCCCAGAGTGAGATCCTATATCCATTTTTGACCCTATGTAGAGTTAGGTATTGACATAAATACTCCTATAGGATTCCAATACTCTACTTAGAAGGTGAATCTGGATGAGTTGTGGTACCCTCCAAAGCCCTGGCAGTGATCCTCATATGTGTATTGTGATCTTTCCCCACTCAAGAGTGTGTTACCCCAGAATGAGTGTATCTATCTTGCATGGATTTTCCCGAAGAACAATACTTCTTGGATGGATGACATCAGAGTTATCAGAATCGTGGAGTGAGTTCTCTTGAACGAGTGCTTTGTGAAACCTTCAAACTGAATCTCTTGGGGGGTATGTAGTTGTGTGACTTGTCTCTAAACTACGGGTTTGGGTTTTGAGTATATATGGATTATGTTTCTCTTTTTATATGTTCAGTAGACATATACTATGTATAGTTGACTGTATTATTCCTTTTTTTATTTCTTTGTGGTTTTCGGGGTCCTCTACTGAGTATTGTTATACTCACCGCTGCCCGGGCTTTGCCTACACATGTCGTGTCTTGTGCAGACGAGTGACCTTTTGATGGAGTCCAGGCCGGACCAGGACTAGACTGAGCTTTCTGAGTTACCTACAGGCCGTGGTGTTCCTACGTCTATGAACAACAGTCCCAATACCTCTTTGTGTTTATAGGTTGGACCTTGTGGTTTTCATAATCTTGTTTTTTGTGGGCTTGTATTCTGGCCCAGTTTACTTTCTGCACTTTACTTTTGTTGTACTCTATTTGTTGGGTTTAGTTTCATGCATTCATTTTGTTCCTTATTGTTTTTTTGGAATTTCATCATTTGTGGGCTTGGAGATGTGTGCGTGTGTACATGTACTTAGGCACTGCCTTCCATGTTAGTGATATGCCTACTCGGTGCTAGTCACCTGCCCCTGGCCTATTAGAGGTGGGTTTGGGGAGTCATGGCACGAGACCCACTGGGACGGGTCATGATAATACAATTCCAAGTGCAAGGAAAAACCAAAAAATAAAGATAATGTGGAATCCCTAAAATAGACTCAACTCTATGTCTGGATCCCTCATCAATCGAAATCCCATGCCCAAGTCAACCATCTAGCATAGTTCCCTTACCCTTTTCCTAACCTGTAAGCATGAAGTCTACCTGGGTACCCAATAATGGTCTGATAAGGGTGTGAGTACAACTCAGTAGTCCACCACAAAAAATTTCTAAAAAATATTCTATCTAAATGGATAGTGTATGCAGGTACTAATTGAATAACAAGATAAAAAATGATAAACCAGGTTACATTAGTTACCAATATTCACTTAAACCATTTTCATCCTTTGTTCCATGGGTCATGCATTTTCATCAAACACACTTTGTCCTACAATGGTCATATAACTATGCATAAGGGGAAATAATGAAGTTCCCTACATCACTATGGAAAAAACTATACAAATCATTTCATAATAGTTACCAGGGAGCCTTAGTCTAGGTATTCTCATTCCATGCATCTGTTAGGGGCCTAGAGCCTCAGTCCGACTCCCTAACCCATGTATTATAAGGGTAGGGTTTATAGCCTTAGTCTAACCCAAACCATGGTCTTAGAACCTAAAGTCAATACCCCATATACCACCAATATATGTGAACATTCTTCATCAACCATTTACCATATATACCATTTCACATACCATACTCATTGAATACACATACCTATCACAATTCATAGTTCATTAAACACATAAATCATCTTCATGCCTTAACCCATTAACACACTTACCATTACAATTCATAACTCATTAACACATTAAAACAATACCAAACTCACCCTTATGACATGTTATTAATTAAACAAAATTAAAATCGATTTCATTTCACCTTCCATGTTAACCAACTAAACATAAATCTCATATATTTCCTTCATCATCTTACATTAAAATGCTAACATAAAAACCATAGGTTCAATATATTAAACCCTTCAATTTAATATTTAATAACCCAATCCCAAGTTCATAAATATGGAACACCCCATGGGTAGCCTCTATCCTGGTCTATTCAAACTCAATGCATCCCATGGGGATCATGAGGGGTTCAATTAATCAATTAACAAACTAATTCATCATTTAAACCATGGAAAACCAAATAGATAGCCCAAACAATGTAATAGAACAACCACACACACCTACATTTAACCACTAGAATATGAGATATAAGTTTTAGACCACTTTCCTCACTTCCGAAGATGAACTCTTTATTAACTGTATCCATTGATTCAGATTTGAACACCCGTAAAATCCCCAACCAAAGATCTTCTAGAAAAAGAGGGTTTTAGGGATTCAAAAGAAGAAAAAAATACACAATCCTGAATAAAAAAAAGATAGGAGTTTTAGAATCACTTGTAGATTTTATTCTCAACCAACAACACTCTAAACTTATTATAAATGAGTGAGATCAATCCTTAGTAAGTTTAGGGAGATTTGGTTGATCACTTTTTCTACTGGAGGAGAAATATAGGAGAAGTCTGAGTTAGAACACTTAGGGCCTGAGGGGTGAGTAAATGGGAATTTCCTCATTTTTAATTAAGCTTATGGTTTGAGGTATGGTTGGACAAACCATGCACCCACCATACACCACCCTCTATCCAGGGGGTCAAGTCGCATGGTCTCTTGGGGAGCCTGCATGGTTTGAAAAATTGTACAGTAACCATGTGAATTGGATATGTACAAAACTATATAGTTTCTCCTTCCACCTTTCATGGTTTTCAATAATCATGAACCCCTACTCTAGGAAAGTACAGTTAGGGTGCATGGTTATTACTAACCATTTTCTAGCCGTTAAACTTGAACTAGATGGACCCTTTTATCCCTCTTTTGTGTCCCAAAAATCCGGGACACCCCCAAGCATCCACATATACTTGAGAAAAATTACATTAAACTACATAAAATGAATCAAAAAATAATTTAAACAAGAACATTCTACACTCTAAGTCTAGGATATTGCACATTTAATTATGTTCCTTCATGGGGCTTATGTTTCAAAGTTACCAAAGAGGTAAATATTTTATGTTACAAGCTCATAATTTATCAAGATTATTTATAATTATGTTTTTGATGATAAAATATTATGACATATATCTCAAGAAACTCATTAATTTAATCCTCCTATTTTTATGTCATTGAGATACATGTTTTACCTTCATTTTCCTATCTTTTTTTTCACAAGAGTTCAAAAAGATTGTTTTTTAGAAAAATATGCACTTTGGTTGAAAACCCTTTTTCTTCCAAAACCAGGATTTCTAAAAATGTTTTCGAATTTTTTTTATCATACTCCAAATGATTTATTAAATATATTTTTACCCATGTTTGAATTTTCACAATTTTTTTTAAAGAAATATTCATATTGTTTTAAAAAAATGTCCATTTAGATTTCACCAAAAATGTGAAAAGAATCTTTATTTTAATGTGTAAGACATGAAATGATTTTTATACTATCATGAACTTAATTTTATTTTAATATTACTTTATAATTTTTAAGGTTATTTTCAAATAAAAGGATTTTTAAATTTTTTTATGAATTTTTAGTTTTAAAATGTTATTTTCAAAGAAATGTTATTTTATTCAAGAGATATTCCAAGTGATATTTCAAAATTATTATACATCTATGATGATATCATTTGATATATCTTATGTTTTACTGAGGATATGAACCAAGGACACCATTCTTATTCTTTATCTGAATGTTTTATCATGAAAATATGTTTATGAAACTCATTTCTCTTCCATGGGTTTTACTATGATAAAATTATTATGAAACCCACTTCTTGTTTCCATTTGTTATGTTATGATGAAATGATAAAATAATTATGAAATATATATATTTTATATAGGTTAAGATATGATTAAATTTCTATGAAAGCCATTTCATTTCATGGGTTATGATATGATTAATGTTGTATGATCTTATGACACACATACATATGATTTTCATTATGTGAAAGGTGATACCTATATCTCCCCCAATGAATTGGGTAATGATTAATGTTATATGAGCTTAAAGGGTACATTATAGGTTACCTTAATCTCAAAATATGGTACATGATAGGTTATACTAAGCTTGAAATAGGGTACATGAGAGGTTATCCCAAGCACAAAGCAGGTACATGGGTTATTATACCAAACCTAACATGTAATGAACATCTTGGTGGGTATACTTGAAATAAGATTTTCTATGATTATGTGTATGAAAAAAATCTATGTATTATTCCAATTTTATGATCTCATGGATCATGTTCTTTGATTACCTTATGATTCATGTCTTATAAACTACCATTATTTACTTTATTACTCAAGATTATTATCTTTGATATGCAAGGTATGGTTTTCAAATTCTATGCTCATATTCTTGTACCCTTATGTTCATTTATGTTTACATATCTCATTTGTTTACCTTTACTAAGTATTTGAGCTCACCCTTTATTATGTTTTGTTTTCATATGTTATGAATAAAGGTTTTAATTAGGGTATTTTGTGAAGATTACTAAAGGAGAATATATTTATGGGAGAAATTGAAGTTATTTTACTAAATTTGAAGATTGTATACCAAGTCTCCAAGGAAACTAAACTATTACAGTCCTGAAGCATGAGTTTATGTAATGCATTGAATATTCATATAAAAATATGTAATATTCATGTATGAAAATACTGAGTCACTATACATATTATAATTATTTTTTCATGTATATTCATATTTTTAACTAAAATATTCAAATTCATATTTTTTATATAAATTCATATTTATTTATTTTTTTCATTTTTTGACAATAACCTTTTCTAATATATAGGTTTATAAATATTGAATTTTGAATATATATTTTTTTAACTTAAATTCATCATTAACTAAAGTGTAACAATAATTATTTTTTTACCAAATACTAATTTATAATTTAAGTAACTTAATACTAATTTTTACTTGTATAAATAGTTGATAACACCCAAAATGAACATTTTCATATAGATAATTTATATGTAATAATTCATATTATATATGTTATAAAAATTATCCAAATTTAAATGGTTTTCCCACCACATCATCCTTTTTACATTAGTATGTATTGATTTTATTATTTGTCAACTTGAGTTCACTTAGATATTGGTGACCATAACCACCTATAAAGATATTACAGTGAGTATTTATTGATCAATGATAGAATTAGGAAATATGGTGGTAAACAGAATCCACAAATTTTGTTATTATGTTCTAGAATTATGTTTCTATATGAATTCTATATTCATTTAATAATTATTAATTATATTATTTATTAATTATTAAATATTTGTATTGTGTTTTAGTAATGTGTTTATGAAAGTTTATGGAGTGTTTTATTTATAAGATTTTTGAAAAGAACAATAATTATATATTTTATAACTTAATATGCAATAAGTATACATTACTGATTTTGTTTATGTTTATTCATTATTTTGTCGCATGAACTATTACTTAATAGTACATATTTCATGCAGTTTTTTACTTATTGATAAATTTAATGACTTTTATAAAAATTATGCACATATGTATATTGCAATTTTTTGTAAAAAATAATGTTTTATCATCAATCATAAAATTGTTATTTGTCTGTTTTATATATATGATATCTATGTTTTTTATTATTTTATTTTAATTTGTCTAGTTTTCTTATAAAATTATTATCAGTCCAAAATTTATTTCCTATGATTTCTAGAGTCACTTAGTTTTTCAAACATATTATTAAGTCTAGTGCATATTCAAAAAATTATTTCAATTTATAAATGCATCTCTAATTGTCTTCTAGAGATCTTTTCACCATACTAATATTACTCTATCCACATTATTCATGAAATCATCTAAATTTATCCATGATATATTTTTATGAACTTACTTTAACATTTCCTCTATCATAGATCATTTATCCTAGCTTAAATATTTTTCTCTAATGGTGAGTGTCCTATTAGTAGTTCAAATTCCCCTTTCTCATTCTACATATATTAATGAATATTATATTTTTTTGTGATTGATCCATATACTATTATGTTTAAACATGTTTTATAAATAATCTACTTTTATTTTTAATTTTTATAAAAGATACATGTAGGATATGTGTCATATGCTCTCCATTAATAGTTCAATATTATCCAATGATTCTTCATGGATTTTTAGAATTATTCTACATCAACCTATAGATTTTATGTTATCACTGGATGATTCCAAATTGTTATATAAAATCCATTATCCTATTCATATGCAATATATCATAAATGGTAACATCAAAATTTCTCTTTTTTTCTCACAATCATTATTACTGATTTCCTATATTTCCTTTTTATTGGTCTGTCCCCTATGTTTGTAGCATGGTACTTAGCAAATTGTTACTGGAATACCGAGTTACTACTTTATACAAGTAACTTATCATTATTTATTCTTTTAAATATATTTATAAAACTTTTTTAATCCTCATATATATGTCCAACTAACAATATCACCTTTAAAAACTTCATCACACTATTTAGACTTTGTATATTATTCAACTCAAACCCAGTGTATGACCACTTGAATCAGGAAGCATGTATATACATGAATTTCTCACAGTCTCTAAGAAAAACTCTAGTACACATTTATTAACCTATTAATTTCTCAGTAGACACTACTTGGGCTTAATTAAAAAGCACAGTAGTCTGATTAGACTATTTATTTCTTAGCACACACTACTTGGCCCTAACTAGAAATCATGGTAGTCTGTGTAGCTTTTATATTTCCTAATATATATTTCTTGGATTTTGATTCCACAAGAACCTCCTATTATATTTTGAATTATTATTCTTTCCCTATATATATCACATCCCATACATCCAATACACACTTATTAACCCATGTGAATGCATAAGATAAAACACTGCTTCATATTTGTATATCACTCAACCACAACACACCAATTGAATTATAAAGCATGGTAGTATATAGATATGGTGTCTCCCAAATATAGTTTCAAAAATCAACTTGACCTTCCATGATATTAAACCCATAACACAATTAGTAACATACACCATGAATACACTATCTATATATATTCAATTTATATAACTATATTATGCATTTCATTCAACTAATATACATGACATTCATGTAAAAATTTCATGATAAGTACCATATATATTTGTTTTTCCATTAATGATTCTATTATATGTATTCATTTTATATTTTTGAAAAATGATTGCATACATTTTTTATTTTATATATTCTATATTTGTAACACATGCATACATGCATTAATGTAAACGATCATTCTATTCATGTTTTTGGTGGATATTATCTGATATATCCATCATTATGATGAAATGAAATATTAAGGGAATTCCAATTAGAGGATTCAAGTTATGCTACTGGATAAAAAAGGTTATGCAGTAAATGTAATATATATATATTGATATATATATATATATATTCTAATTTATATTCATATAATGTATTCTGATATATATATATATATATATTCATCTAAAAAATCTATCTCTCTTATATGCAGAGAAAATATACATGGACATGAACCCTTTGATTAGATCTATTTCAGATTACTACAATTTTTTCATCATTGCATATGGGTAGCTAAGGTCATCAAAGACATACAAGATGGTAATAATTATAGTTTTATTCAGCTGGTTTTGTTAAATTTTCTAGAACAAAAAAATTATCTCATTTGGATCTGCTTTATTTAATAAATATCCAACATAAATAGTTGTATCATTATTTTATTTTATATTAATAGTGTCTAACATGACTTATGAATTTTTATTTTCTAGTTGTGGAAAATTTCAGTAATAAATAATCACATGTGTTTGGGCACTGATTAGTATACACAACATTCTACTTCATTAGATAAATTATTCTAATATTCAAATACTTTACTTCCCAATAAAAACCCATATATCAGTACACATAAGATTATTTTCATAATAACTTCGAATTATTTAATATTATAGTCATTTCAAGTATAAGGTGAACTATGAATACCAAATTCTAATTCTAATTTATTTGTTTCATCTTATTAAATATAATTTTTAAACACCATTTTGATTTCCTTTAAAATACCATTTATTTAGATTTGAATTAACATTATCTACCATATCTAAGAACATAATCTGATTGATTAATATATTTATTTCATATAAATTTTATTTAATTTTTTGTTGAAGAAAAATTTATAAAATATGATTATGGGGTCATTGATTACACACCTAGAACTTCGAGTTTCAAAGAAATTGCAACTCAACTGAGTTAAGATTTCAATATGAAGAAAATGATGAATAAAAAGAATGATTAAGTGAAATTTCAATTCATAATAATCTTTCCCAAACTATATTTTTCTACATGCCAGAAAAAACCTTTTTTAATGATAAACTTAATGATTTTTTGTCACAACGCCATGAATTTCAATGTTTTATCTATATTTATTTTTATAATTCTTAGATAAATATTAATTAAAAAATATTTTCTACTTTCTTTATATTATTATTATTATTCAAATTTATATTTAGTTATTTTGTGTTATTAGATGAATTCTATGAAAATTCACATGGGGAATACTAATTATCAACTAATAATGTGCCACCATCCTTAGTGACTAGAAAACAACATCTCCTCAGTTATCTAACCTCTTTGGTGCTCCTAAATAGTACTTGTGTCTCTAGAATAAATTCTTCCTTGGGGATTTGAGTAATTTTTTCATGATCCAACTATAATGTATCTTGAGACTCAACTTCATTAAAATTGATATTTCTCCCACTATCTCTTTCCATAGATATTATCCCTCTTAAGAAACATGTATTTTCTTACCACTATTACCTTTTTGTATATGTGTTTTATAGATAATATAACCTTGTTTCCTTAGGATATCATATAAAGACACAATTTGTGCCTCGAGGTGAATTGTTTCTGCTAGATATGGCCTCAAAAAAATCTTTGTAACCCCACACATGTAAATGTGATAAAGAAGATTTAATCACATATGGAATTTCATTTTATAATTTAGTTGAAACTTGGTTTAGTATATGTGTAGAAATATATAATGAATATCACAAAAAGGATAATGGAATACTCATATGAATCATCATTAATCTCACCATAGGCAAGAAGGTATGGTTCCCCCTTTTATTAACACCAATCCACTATGGTGTATAAGGAATAGTGAGTTGATATTGAATCCCAAACTCCCTTAGAAAATCAATGATCACTTAGTTAAGATACTCTCTAACACAGTTTAAGTGGAGTTTCTTTATCTTCTTACCAATTTGATTATGCAATTCATTATTTTAATCCTTAAATTTATCAAATGATTTATATTTATACCTCATTATTTAGATGCATAAAATTCTATTAAATTCACTGGTAAAAGTTATGGAGTAAGAGTATCCACATATAAATTCAACTAGAAAAGGCCCACCCAAGTATATAGTAACTAATTAAAGAATATTTGTGACCCTTTAACCCTTTACACTAAATTTAGGTTTGGTAATTTTACCTTGAAAACAAGCATTACATATATCTAGGATTTTTAGTTCAAAATAATCAAAATACACTTATTGTTACAAGTTTTTTAAGCACTCATTATTTACACCAATATGATGATACCACAACTAGGTGTGACATGAGTCATGTGAACTTGATTAATTATTAATTTACAACACTTGGTTTTCATATTTTAGATCATATTGACCATTATTAAGATGTTTCATACCATTACATATGTTATATTTATAAGAGAAAAAAATCATTTTTCCAAATTTAAAAATAAATCCAACCATATCTGAAATGGACATGGATATAATGTTTTTGGTTACACTGGGAACATAATAAAATTTATTTAAAATTATAATTAAAAACATTGAAAAAGTGAGATGGTAGTCTCTAATAGTTAGGGTAACCAGTCTTGCTTCATTGGTAGCTCAAAAATCAACCCCGCCCTACTAAACTTTCAGAATATACTTGGTTCCTATATTTTGATATAAACGTGAGTAGAAAAATCTATATCTAATACCCAATTTATAGGAATAGAAATATTACATTCTATAAAAACAGCTGAAGCTTCCACTTTATTCTTTATTGTGGCATAGTTATTATTCCATTGGACCTTCTTTCCACATGAAAAACACAATGAATATTATTCCCAATCCTTCCCCTTGATCCTTATTCTCTTGGTAGTGTTGTGTGAAGGTGAATTATACTTAATGTTAATCTTAGGTATTTTCACTTTTTACTTCCTCTTGTTCACCATAAAGATAGAATTTTTTTCATGTTTTATATCCTTATCCACCTTGAGAATTAGAGTCATGAGATCTGGGAGTGTCTTCTCAATATTGTTTATATTAAAATTCATAATAAAATTAGATAAGACATGAGGAAGTGAGATGAGCATGTTTTTTGTGAACAATTCCTTAATTAACTCAAAAAATAGAAATTATAAACACTCAATTTAGCTAAGCACCTTAAATACATGAGTTTCATCTAGTGAACCCTCTCCAATATTTCACATAAAGAGTGCCTTAAAAGATTACACACCTCTCTTGTCTTTCCTTCTCCAGATAATGATCATGAAGATGAGCCAACATGGTTCATGCATCCATGTTTTTATGAAAATTATAGAGCTCATTTTTCATAGATGATAATATGAGGCATTGGACATCCAATGAATCATCAACATGTTTCTATAAGATATAATTATTTCCCTCACCTGGCTTCTTAGAAGGATCTGTAGGAACTAGGGACTACAACATAGAAAACATCCACCCTTATCATAGTAAAATATGAAATTTCATATACTAATCCTGTAAGTTTATAGTGATTAGAATATTGTATTTATCAATTATCAATTGTGGGGATAATGTCAAGGTAAATTTCCATTTTCTATAACAAATAAAACAATATTTTAGTAATTTTTTTATTAAAAAGAGTGAAATAAAATTTTTATTTTATTATCCTCCTACAATTTTATCAAATCCAAATATACCTCACAATTGGATTCAAAATATCCCATCAAGTGGATATTCTAGTGGTAAAGATCCATATTCCTCTTTAAATAACCTAGATGGAGGCCTTATCAAATTATTCAAAGGCATTTTGGTAGGCAGTATTTAAAACTACATTAAATCACATTTATTTGATCTATTGAGTGGACTTCCTAATCCAGAAATCCTTACTTAGATTTCCTAAACATTTACCTAAAATCTACACCAAATCTTGTGGAGGAAATTGAACTTTGATGCTAAGTAGGTTAAGTTGACCCAAAACATTCATTAACAGTCTTTGATAATTTAAAGGACCACAGAAGAGGATAGAAAAGTAATTTAAACTACAGATTCATTCAAACTCAAGTAATATAAGGATTTTCTAACTTAATATTTACTTAAAGGATTTTATTTATCATATACATAAAAATTATTCATTTTTTCCTTTACATATTTTTTAATATTATATGTATTTTACATAATTAATTATCCATTTTAATAAAATAATTTATGCATAATATATTTATTTTATCTTATATTAACATTATTATTATTTCATTAACTTTATGTGATCTCATTTAAACGTAAAATAAAAATTTCATCATATAAATAAAATATTCATGTACTAGAAAAAATAAAATAATCATGTGGTGTGATCACAATATTTTAACTATTAGTTAGTTGATCAAGTGTATGGTAAACCAACCCTTTGAACCTAGGGGAATAAATCCTTGAGCCAGGATTGAATCAAGTGACAAGAATCCAACTTTAACTTGCATATCTACTTAGTTGGTTTCACCTCAACATAGTCTTGAATCATCTCCTTGCGTCTAGATATTCTCCCTTTATATATGCCTACTCACTTGTAAGTGAAGGAAACTAGGGGTTTCAGGTTACATAAATAAACCATGGACATGTAGAATCATACATAATGAGGAAGGGATGATACACAGATCATCATATTTAATTTAATAATAGATTTATCACAAAACCCATGAAATAAATAATTAAATTAAATATAAAATTGACACATACATTGGTCAGTCAATCTCATGATAATCCACAACATGCAATGACTAATACTAGAATTCATTTCATTTTTTTCATTATTAAGATAAACTTATTAAATCAATAAATTAATTATATTATTAATTAATTCATTACTTTATATTAATTAAATATCCAAATAGTCATTTAGATTATCATCCTTTATAACTTGAAATAAATTAAATAAATTAATTTTAATTTAAAATCAACTGAGTATATGGAGTATATTGAAGGTGTCATGATGTATACCCTTCTTCGTCAGCCTAAACCCATTTTTAAAGTTTAACTATTACATGATGTGTATCCTCACATGATACAACATGTGACTAATGCTGTGTATGGTCCTTTTCATGTACTAGGTAATTATATGATAAGTATGTCTACTCAACATGTTGTGATATTACACGGTGTGTTTTCTGTAGGTCCATCATGTATTCTTCATGGTGTATTTGACCACACGAAATGAATGGATATACATGACATGTATCACTTGCAATGATAGTCAAGTATACAGTGTATATGAAGACCATACACATTGTGTAATTTAATAATAATTTCATAAAATAATTAATTAAGTATTTAACTCCATAGAACTCACTAAAAAACACTCAACATGTAATTCATGTATAAAACTTTATCACATGGCGTATACAACTAGCTACACATCATGTAGGTCAATTTTTATTTAATTATTTTTTTCTTTCCATGTGTTTGATTTACACGACATTCCTATCTCAACATATACCTTGTGTGAGTTGAACTGAGTTACAAGGTGTGAAAATATAGCCACAAAATGTGTAATTAATTTCTAGCCACACACACTACACACTAAAATGTATCTCACCAGTTACTATAGCATAACATACTTACTATATAGTTAGTGGAATTGTGATTTATATTTTTTATTAGATCATTAAAGGTAGGGTTTCTATGTGTGAGAAACCCTGAAAACATCCCTATAATTCTGATCCTAATTATAAAGAATTTTTTTATCTCTCTATGGATGTAGGGATCATTTCCTGAACCGCATAAATCATTGTGTATATTTTCTTCTTCTTTTTCTTATTATTTTTTTCTTATTATTTTTATTCTTTTATTTATGTATTTTCTTCATTGGAAAACCTCTATTTCAATGAATCCCAATGTATTTCTACAACATTTTTACATGTTTCACAGTCTCTAAAACCCACTACACATCATATACCTCACATAATGTTATGTTTCTCAGCTGACATTCAATATGTTGCATGTATTATTTACATTTCATATAATTTGAACACATGAATTTCATGACACCAACATGGTCAAATCATGTGGGGTTATATGGAGTGTATTACAGATACACACCATTTACCTTTTGTAGGTTTCAGGTGCTGTGAAAGTGCCTTTGGTGGATGTTAAATTAAAATTTAATTTAATTTAGAGTTTCCCAAAACCCTAATAGGGGATATTTCATGTTAAAATTATAATTAATTTATTTAGATTAGAAAGAAATGATTACCACTTCTTAGGATCCTTCCTTTGATGGCATTGTTGATCTTCTAAAAACCCTTTTGGATTACCTTCATTACTCTATAAGGATTCAAGTGTAGAGTTCCTCATACAGTGATCCACATGCGCTCTTTTGATCTCTGAGCAACAACAATTGATTTATGGGTGATAGAATGGTGAATCAAATGTATCAAATTGTTTGTCTTGATCGCTCAAAGATCCTTAGGCTTGAAGGAGCTCTTCTCATTCTTGAGAGTAAGAGAGGAGTAATTTGAGAGAGAGAGAAGTCCATTGTGTGCAACGATTATCTATCCTCAATTTTTGATTAAAACTATACAGTTGACCTAACCATTTATTTATAAATATAGGGTTTAGGTTAAAATTTTATTTAATTGTATAACAGTTCTTAAATAATATTATAATCTTTAATAAGACTCATTCCATATAGTTATAATAACAATAATATTATTTTACAGCATGTACTAACTCACACAATGGTAGATATTATTTTACCAACTTGTAAATTAATATTATCACTAGACACAATCATGGTCTGTTCAAACTCCTCATCATTTATTGAATAGCCAAAAAACATTTTATTCACTTAAATAAATATTTTATTCATAAACTAGTGAATAAATATTTATTAAATACTCAATAAATAAAATAAATATTTTATTCACAATCGAGTGAATAAATATTATTAAACATTCATGCAATTAAATAAATTATTTATTTAATAAATAAATAATTATTTATTACCTTAATAATATTAGTGATCAATAAAACTTGAATAAAATTATTCCTTGGTCATGAGAATAATATTTATTAAAATAATTAAAATTTAAATATAATTTAATATAGATTAATGGAAATACATAGTGTGTAACCCTTTAGGATTATTTCTCATCATAATTAGGAAGGTATGCCTAAAACCCAAGATTATTGTCTAATAATGGGTCAAGACTCCCAAGAGAAAGAACATAATGTTATGACATCGATAATAACATACAAATTCTCATTGCGTAATATAATCCATTTATCTCGATTTCTTATCAAGAAGATTTCACATTTGGGTCATCAATCTATATGCTTGGTACATCTTTCTTTGAATATCTGAAATAAACATCATTATAATATATCCATAAAATTTAATATCATATATATATTTCAATCAAAGGGCTGAGATATAAATTTCCATAAATATGGAAGGGAAAAATCCTTCCTCGACTTATCCATTAATAACATGTCTTCATGACGCACCCAACATACCCTACTTCCCTCCGATATATGGCGTGATGGTTTTTATTAGTAAATATAAGTGTTCAAGTCATGACATGAATTAATGATAATCTTAAAATCTAGGGACCATTACACATGCTCGTAGATAGGAATATCCGATGAAACCAAAATATGCATAATTACCACTAGGGGGTATGTTCTCATAATCTCCCATCTTAGAGATTACCAAGTATGAACTTCATGAGAAGAATCCTCATCTGCTTATGAGCACTCACACCTAACAATATATGTACTATGTTCCCTTTCATAGTATGTTATTTGACCATAAAACTAGTTTTAATAATATCATCATGACATTTCATGGTTCTCATCATAGTGGGGAACTAGTATACCCTTTTCTATAAAAAATATTCTAGGATATTATCACATCAATGTTATGTAGAATAAAAATCAATATGTTAAAATATATTTAAATCAATATTCACATCTTTTAATTTATATGTAATCTTAAGTAAAAAGTTAGTTGGTTCTAGGGAACCAACTCCAACACCCTTGTCAAGCTACATTCCAATTGGAAGTCAATACAAGGCATGTAATAATGCCACATATCAATCCCCTCATGGCATGATATCATTTACATGGATCATCCTTGCATGGTTGACCATGTGTACATGAAATGTATCTTTCTATTACATGTCATGTATCTATGTCACTCATCTAGAATCCTTGGAACCACTGGATGAAATTTTTGAGCATTATTCATATATTCTTGTCCAGTTCTTGGTCATATAAAATTGAAATACTGTATTATCTCAACTTTCAGATTAAAGAATGAAAAATTAGAAAAGATTTATTGTTAAGAAAATTAAAATCTGATAAAAAATAAAAAAAAATTATTTATTAATATGTGGCCTCTTTGATACCACTTAAAGGTTCTAAGGCATAGAAAAAAAGGTTGGTCTTGCACCCAAAAATGTTTTTCATCAACTAAAATAGATAAATCTAAAAATATAAACAAATTTAACCATAGAATATTCATAGAGAGGATGTTTTCACATATAATTTATAATAATAAATTAACTAATATTGATATTTATTTCTTTATTTATGAATTTAGTTAATGTTCTTATTGTACCATTTTTTTGCAAATAATCCAAGGTAATATTCCTATAGAGCTGTCTACACATGGTATAAGAATCTTGGAATATCACTGTTAGAACCCTGAGTGATAGTGCAGAGACACCAAATATCCTACACCATTCATCATTGATTGTAACAATAATCCTTTTCCTCTTGAAATATTCTTTATGGTTCTCTTATTCTTAAGAGGTAGGAGGAGGAGGATCGTCTGTCATTCTTGAGATTGTTCTTGAGAAGTTCTCTCTTTGGATTCAAGAGAATTATCCTCGGAGAATATTGTTGTTCATGAAAATTCTCTTCATCTCCAAAATGATATAATTGGGTTAATATACTTTTGATTAGACAATCAAAAATTATGAAAAGCCACTTATCTAATTCTTGACTCTAAATAAACGCTATGTTAAATAATAATAATAATAATAATAATAATAATAATAGTAATAATAATAATATTATTATTATTTTTGTATTCCATGACATGTGTTAAATTGTGAATATTTAAATATCATTTATTAAATAAATGAATAAATATTTATTTAAATGATATTAAATAAATTTATATAATTTATTATGACCTCTTATCCCAGCTCGTTAATCCTCCTCGATATCTATCAAACCATAAATATTTAATATTTATTTAAATAAATAAATATCATTATATTATTCATTTAATAAGTAAATAAATATTATATTCACAAACTAGTGAATAAATATTTATTTAACATTCAAATCACATAAATCCTAAACAATAATAACTGGTGATTGAACTTATGAAATAAATATAACCTAAATAATCATTATTCCTTATTATTGAGAATAATATTTATTCTTAATATTAAATTCAAATATAATTTAACAAAGATTCTATATACACTTAGTGTGTGACCCTTTAGGGCTCTTTCTTAGTGGAATTAAATGACCTTTCTTAAATTACAAGATTATCATGTTGCAAAACATCAAGGAACCCATAGGTAAGGGAAGTTAATGGTTTTTTTTGTATATATGGGTTTTAATTTTTTTTATCAAAAAGGGATACGATTTGAAATATTTTAAAAAATGGGTCTCCAGATGTGTGAACCCCGTTCACACATCCAACTGAGAAAATATATAAAAGGGGGTCTCTCCCCATAAATTTATTCTTATCCTATGGATTGTGCTACGAAGCCCTGTAAAATTTCTTTCTTAACAAATTTTTGCTGCTTTTAAGAAGTTAAAATTTATATTTAAATTTTCAATTGTTTAATTGTGTTTATTTATTTCATTTGTATGATTTATTTATTTGATTTGTGATATATAGAAACTAGTGTTTGTGTGTATGGTTTATTTATTTCATATGTATTGATGTGTAAATTAGTGTCTTTTGTATGATTTAATTAATGAACGATGTGTTTTTTGTATGAATTCATATTGAATGTTTAGGAAAATTAATTATGTCATGTCTAAAATGTTGTATGAATTCATATCGAATGTTCATGAAAATTAAATATGTTATAAAAAATGTTATTTTGAAAGTAATATTAATTTAAATTATAATATTTTATACACTAGTAATATAATTTGTGAATATTATATTAGTTATATGTATCATATTTAAATTTATTAAAAAATATATAGAAATTTTTTTCTGTTAATGGTATAAAAGCAGTTTGTATAAATAATTTTTTTAAATTATATTAGTTATAATTAAACTTATTAAATATAAAATAGGTTTAGATATTTAATATGTATTTCATATAGTAATAGATATAATAATTATACCCAAAAACATGGTAAGTTGTGTGATGACTGATCTTGAGATGACCGACCGATGCATAATTAAAATTTCATGTCTTGTTTTGTGAATGTTGTCATTAAATTTTTAATAATTGCATTTATTTTTCTGTATTGATGACATGTGAGTCATCTCTGACTAATTATGTAAGGACCTGTGTGTATTCTTAAAAAATTTATGTATTTCATACCCCTAGACCCCCTCACATGCATGTGAGTAAATTTGTAATTAAAAGGAAATCAACAAGAGGTGTCCCTGAAGAGGAATCCCCAGGGATGTCTCCCTGAAGAGGTGTTCGAGAACAAGAATTCAAAATGAGGTGTTTCTGTTTTAAAGGAGACCAACGGTTGCTGAAATATTTGACAATATATACTCTGTGAGTCTACCCATAGGTTTTGGTTAGTTTATCAAATAATGATAAACTAATCATAAGTCTCAAGATCAAGTAATGATTAATTATTCATAACTAATTAAAATATATAATATTATATTAAATAATGTAAAATATTGATGTAGTATATAATATTTTATTAATTATTTTTTATAGGTAATAATGTCTGTGAAAATATATTGCAATGGTGAGACCATTTACTTGGAGCATGGATTTAGCTATAGTGTGCCACCTGTCAGAGTGGTAAATCTTCATGGTTGTATGAAATTGGATGTAGTTCACAATAAGATTTAAAATCTGTTAAAATTGAGGGTTGATAAATCCATTTCTTCAATCACATATCGAAAAATACAATATCCTGAATGTTTATGGCACACCGAGTACCCTTTGGTCGATGATGATGATTGGATGGATGCATCTTCCTTATTTAGACAGTAGTGTGCTAATGGTTTGATGGAGTTGTATGTGGTAATTTCTGATATAGATGTGGTGAAACTGACTACTACAGAACTGTGTTTTTTGATCTCTGTATAAGTTGGTCTTTCACATAAGTCTTTTTCATTGCCTCCTTCTCATTTGACTCCAGTAATAGAAGAAAATTATGAAGAAGATGATCAAAATTTAGAAGGAAATGTAGATGACATCCCTTTGTGTGCTGATATAGTGAATAAAAGTTTATCTGAGGAAGACAAATATAGGGATCCATCAGAAGATGATGTGGGTGAGGGTGATGTGGGGAATGAACCTTCTGAGGTTCCTTTAAGAGATGTGGGTGAGGGTGATGTGGGCAATGAACCTTCTGAGGTTCCTTTGAGAGACAAACATCCACGACATCCACCGGTTAGTGGTAATCATCCTTCAATATTGAGTTCCTTTGTTAAAGGAATGTCTCATTAACAAAATTTTTATTGGGATTTCATTACATCGACTTCTGAATTTTCTGGAATTATAGGGAATAGGTCTGCATCAAATGATAACGCCATTTGTGTCGGGCAGAATTTTGAAAGTAAATTGGTCATGAAAAAATGTGATAAAGAAATACCACATTGAGAGTCATTTAATATTTGTGTTTGATGAGTCAAAGAAGACAAAATATATCATTCATTGTAAAAAATATGGGATAGAATGTAAATTTCGATTAAGGGAAATATTTGATAATTTTTTTTCATGTTGAAGGATAACCAAATTTGAAGGGCCACACACTTGTGTACATCCAAGCTTGTTGTAGGATCACTCTTCCCTTAATTCAGAGTTTATATGAAATGTTATTTTTGAGATGATACAAACATGTCAGGATGTTCTTGTTTCCCTTGTTCAGGAAATAATTCAATAGTTGTATAACTACAAGATATCATATACCAAAGCATAGAATGCAAAACAAAAGGCAATTGTAAAAGTTTACGGTGATTGGGATGAATCTTATTCTCTATTGCCACAACTTATGGAATTTTTATCTCTCAATAATCATATTGTTTATCAGTTGGACATTGTTGAGTATGTATCCCCCAATCACTAAGTTGATCGAACAAATGTAAAGTTCAATAGGGTTTTTTTGGGCATTCAGGCCATGAATTGGTGCCTTTCCCTATTGTAAAAAATTTATTCAATTCGATGGAACTTTCCTGTATGGAAAGTATACAAGTGTTCTACTCATTTTTTCCACACAGGATGGTAATCATGCTCCTCTGACACTTTCTTTTTCTGTTATTGAAAAGGATAATTTTGAATGTTGGAGCTGGTTTTTGGCATGTGTACATGTTCATGTCACACAAAACCATGGAATATGTCTAATATCTAATTGCCATCAAGTGATTATAGAGGCCTTGGTTAGTGATGGGGTTTCATGGACTGAGTTGAATACTTATCATCATTATTTCATTAGACATATTGCAAGTAATGTGCATAATCATTTTAGATATGATGCCATAAATATGGCGATCCTCAAGTTGGGTATGTTTTTCTAAACTTATTTTTTTAAAACAAAATTTATTCTCCATTTTAATATAGTATTCTCTTATGGTTTCAGCATACGATCCCCAACAAGAAAGGTTTTATTGACACCTTGAAGAGATCTGAACTGCTAATGAAGATGTGTATGAATATATGATGCAGATTTCAAAGGAAAAATGGTCATTAGAATATGATGGTGGAAGATGATATGACCATATGACTAATAATATAGTGGAGTGCATAAATTGGGTCCTCAAGGGTGTGCAAAAAACTTTTTATCACAGGGTTAGTGCAAGATACATTTTATAGATGTGTTCAATACTTTTTTGACCAGTCCCAAACGGCCTATCAGAGGATGGAAAACGAAATGTGTTTTACGTAGCATTTCCAAAGTGATATTGATTCAATACTAAATGAGGCTTCAAGATGGACTGTTCTAGCCTTTGATAGAGAAAAGATGAGCTTTTAGGTATGATTGTGCTACGACCGGGCTACATGCACTAGTGGTCGACTGTTTGTAGTGATGTTAGATAACATATACTGTGATTGCGGTAACTTTCAAGCATTTAGATATCCATGTGCATATGTTATCATGGATTGCACTTCAGTAAATATATCATGGGAGCCATATGTTGACCTAGTGTATCACATGAGCACTTTGGTTAACTATTATAGTGCATCTTGGATTCCTGTTGGCGACTTTCATTCTATCTCATTGCCTGCTGATTAGCCGACCATCATCTCTAATATTTCCATGTTTCATAATTTGGTTATGTTTACATTTATGATTTTTTCAATGTCTGTAGTTTTTTAAATTATTTTTTTCATAATACTAGGTTACGACCTCGAGGAAGTCCAAAATCAAGTCAAATCAGAAATGAAATGGATTGGCCTTGAAAATTAGGAGGAAGAATACAATGCAGTATTTGTCATGCAGAAGGACATACTCATAAGAGATGTACCCAAGTGGAAGCACATAGCTCCACATCTCGTCATCCATGATCAAGTTTGTGTATTGTGTCACAAATATGTATATTTTGATTTGTATGTGGATGTTTCAGTGTTGAATCCTTTTATTTATGACTTTCTCTATTTCTAACATGTTTTAATTTTGGTTTGTCTCATTTTTTGATTCTATAATAAAGAATTTTCTGATACTAAAACTATTCAAAAAAATAACATAGAACGAAAATGAATATATCATGCTTCCACATGTAGCAAATATAGTAATCCACACACCAAAAATTAAGTATAAATCGAAAATATTAACACAATCATTTTTCATTTGATTGTTCTAGATTTATTTAAATAACAGTTGAATTTTTTTATTAAACCTCTCATACCACATGCACCAATTCATACTACCTTGAGATTATATAAGAAAAATGACATATCATTAATACCATCCGTATGATTAGAATCCCAATGCATTCAAGTATCTTATGGTCCACACAAAAGAACTAGCTCAGGGAATCCCACATGCAATGCTTAGAAGACCTATATAGGTTTTAATTAATGAAGACCTCATAATTATTGAATCTCAAAATTAGGTAATATGGTGATTTATTTATTGAGGGGATTGGTCAAGAAATACAAACACTAATACACACACAAAAAATCAATTATACATCGAAAATATTAACACAATAATTTTTCATTTCATTGTTCTAGATTTATTTAAATAATAATTGAAATTTTTTATTGAATTCACTATAATAAAGTAACGATGATATCATTTGTGCAGATGATATATTTTCCATTGCTCCCATCTCAGGCTAATCATGTGTCATAACTAATTTTAAATGGAAATCTAGTTCCTCTGTTGAGTGTACGCAGATCTCACCATTTCCATAATACCGCATCACCTCCCGCTATCATCCCTCATCTTCATCGCGCTGGATTCTATGGCGTAGAGATGTGTGACTTAACCTTTCTCGATCATCATCTAATTACTGCACTTGTAGAGATATGGAGGCCAGAGTCACATACATTCCATTTTAGAGAGGGGGAGATGACTATTACCCTATAGGATGTGGCCATTATGTTGGGCCTCCCCATCGATGGTACGACTTTTACTGGACAAGTTGGAGCAGATTTCCTGAAGATTGTTCATAGACTACTGGGAATAGATGTACCTGATGATGGTAGGACCATCATTGGTGGATGATTACACATATATTGGTTAGAGCATCACTTCACACAGTTAGAAGAGGCTGCTGATGAGATCACTGTGCTGCGATTTGCACGTGCATATATTTTGAGGCTGATCGGTGGAACACTTTTTGTTGATCACTCCACTACTTTTGTACATTTTATGTATTTATCTTTTTTAGAGGATTTGGACAAGTAAAAACGATATAGATGGGGTCTTATTGTCTAGAATATACATACAGGGCGTTATGTAGCGCATGTCGCATCGATAAGATGCAGATCACAGGATGCATGGTTCTTCTACAGATGTTGGTATGGGAGAACATCCCTCATTTAGATCCACATGATCGTGTGCCATTACCAGTAGATATTGTAGAAGAGGATCCGTGTGAAAGTTGTTATGTCATTACTTCCTTATACTGTCTAACTTAATTGTATAACTTTCTATTATGAAATGTAAATATAACAATAATATCTATAGGTGGAGTCAGACACATCAATGTTCAGATTCCCCCAGACACAACGTCCATGCCTACAGATTTATGTTGGACAGCATTCGACCACATGATGTAAGTGATTATTATTTATATTGTTAAATATTTATTATTTACTATACATGTATTCATTTATTAATTGATTTTTTATTTTTTCTTTCAAATTTTATGGATGCCATATACAGATGCTATTATCCAGAGTCTTCCACCGTACTGTACGATGATGCTTTATATCAGATCCTGTAGGGTTCCATTGATTCATTTTCATATAGTCAAGTGGCATCAGATGGACAGAGTTATGAGGCAGTTCGGATTCTTTCAGCCTGTTCCTGACCCGCCCAGTCAGTTAGATTCACTGCATTCTCTAAAGATGTCAATGAAGAGAGATTTTGATTGGAGGAGATACCACGGCAAATATATTGATTTGTGGGACAGACGACAGGACTTCCAGTTGTGAGGGGTGGGGAAAATGAGTTTTCATTTGGTGGATTAGATGGATTACGCAGCTTGGTAATATAGTTCCCCAGTCAGATTTCTGACACGACACGGATAAGGCTTTCATGAGCTGATATACATAGTTCCTTCCACAATTCAGTGGAATTTTTATTCATATTACTTAAAAACATAATTTTTTTGTAGGATTATCATATCTATATTCTACTACACATGTATGATCCAGTAGAGCACACCATATTTGACCCAGTATATTTTCACACCCTTGTATCACAGTTGATTCCTTTGATGGATGAGATTTATCATGGAATTTTCTTTGATTTACCACATGCTGAGGAGGATACAGAGCCTGCTGAGGCTCATATAGATGTACCAGGGGATGACAACCCTATTATGGATCTTTCTATTCTATATGAGGAGGATGTTCAGATGGATCAGTCAGATGTTGGTCTTCCACAGGAGGAGGGTATTCGGCATGATCAGTCATATGCTCCTCTAGCTTCTCCGGCTCAGCCAAAGGTAGATACAGACGCTGACTGGGTTGACCTGGATTATTTATTACTGACATCCACAACACAACATCCATCTTCTTTCCATGTTAGTGAGAGTTCCAACCAGCCTCCACTATCATTAGATATAGGACATGGTATAGACGGTGAGACTGTACATCCACCGCCTATCACATAAGAGGATGTGGGGGTGGCTGTTGAGGATGATGTGAAGCATACGCCAGAGCACAGACAGAGACAGAAATGACGTGGACGCGTCCAGTATACACCTGGCTATGGGATAGAGGAGCATCCATGATAGAGGCATAGATTAGGTTGATTTTTGATTTACGATACATTATGTATGTGCATTACTATTATCATTTATAGAGTCCTACTTTTCTTAAAAAGTTTCTTACTTTCATCAAATTATCTTCCAAAATTAATAATTTCTATTTGGTATTCATTAATAAATATTAACACTATAGATGAAAAGATCTGTGAACATCAATAAATCTTGACAAATATTATTGATCTCAATTATTTTAATCCTAAAATAATGGAACATGATTCTTTGTTTAAAAAAATTAAATTGAATGAGGAATAATTTCAATTAATAATGAATAATTGTGAAGAGTAGATGATTATGATTGAAGATAAAAAACCACAATATGAGATGTATAGAATTAGAAGTTCATTTGGCCAATTTTAAGAAAATACATATTCAAACTTTATAAAAGGACACATGTTTTTCTGGTAAATAATCTTCACTGGAGGATTTTACTATTAAAATACCTCCATCATGTGATAAAATTATGAACATTATGAAAAAGTTTTATTTCATATTCTTCTAAACTATGAAACAATCCTTAAGAGGGTTAAAAATGTGTTAGCATATGTAAGAATAAGTATTGAAGAAGATAATCTTTGGTGAAGTTATATAAGATTTCAAAACTAATGTTTATGAGTGTTTCTATTTAGGGGGAGGTAAATGAAGAAATATTAAATTAATGTTAGAATTCATCTATCGATTAGAATCAAATCTAATTACTATAGAACATTCAAGAAGATCATGTTGTAGAAATATAAATGTTTTTCTAAATCTATCTTCATTTGTTAAAAAAAATACTGAATATAAAGGGGTTGTAATTTAATTAATCAAATACATAAGAAATTTTTGCTTCTAAATAAATGATGATTATTTTTAAACTTTTTGTAGGATGCGTGAACGGGGTTCACGCATCCTTTAGAAACTTCATAAAGGATGCGTGAACCCTGTTCATGCATTTACCGTTTCTAGGATGCGTGAATGGGGTTCATGCATCCTTCGAAGATGGGATGAAGGATGCGTAAACCCTGTTCATACATCTCTCCACACTAAAGATGCGTGAATGGGGTTCACGCATCTGGAGACCCATTTTTAAAAATATTTCAAAACCTATCACTTTTCCATAATTTTTTTTGAAACCCATAAATACAAAAAACCCAAAGTTAATGTCACAATGAAAATAACCTCATACAAATTATTATTGTTTAATATAATCCATTTTTCTCGATATCTAATCAAGAATGTTGAATAATTTTATCATTAACCTGTATTATTGATATATCTTTATTCAAATACCTAAAAATAACTTGTTGGAAAACATCTATGGACATGGAATTAATCAAAAAGTTCCATTTCAATCAAAGGCCTTGAGATATTTTCTCTGAAAAATATAAAAGGGAAAATCCTTTCTTGACCCATTCAATCAATTTCATATCACTTATGAAACACCCATAATATCCTACTATATTTTGAGTATATGTCATCATGGTTTTTGAAAATACATCAAAGTATGTAATTCATGATATAAATTAATAATAATCCCAAGTATAAGGATTAATACACACATCCACTGTTAGGAATACATAGTGAAACATATAATATATAGAATTCCAATTGGCAGGTCTATCCTCATAACCTATGATTTTGGAGATTACCAAGTGTGAACTTAATGAGAAGAAGTATTAATATATTATGAGCCTCCAACACAAGATAATCAAACATTATCTGTATCCCATCAGATAGATTTTATCTATAGCCATAAGACCCATGTCTAAAAATATTATCATAAGAATTCATGGTACTCATTACAGTGAGGAAATTTTATAACTCTTATATATGAAAAATACTCTAAGAACATTTTCACATTAATGTTATGTAGAACACTCATCATGTGATAAAATATTTAATAATATTTAGTCATTTCAATATACAGGTAATAAAAAGTATAAAGTTATTTACTCTAGGGAACCAAATCTAACACCACTGACCTAGCCACCCAACTGGGTCGGTCGAGCCCATTCGACCCATCTAGGATTTAATAATGGAATAGTACCCATCTAGGGTTTTTTTAAAACCCTGGATTCCTAGAAAATTTAAAAAAAATCATAATAATTTTTTAAAAAAATTAGAAATTTAATAAAATTGTTTTTTGATCTATTTAACATGTAAATTATGAATTACAATTAGTTTGATTTATTTTAATTAATAATGAATTCTATCCAGTGGAATTATTTGAAAATTTTATTTTATTATGAAAGTTTAATGAATATTTACCAGTCATGAGAAAGGATGGATAATGTATGTCTAGTTTATTTATTTATTTATTTAATTTTTATAGTTTAAAATATTTATAATAACTAATTAATAAATGATGATCTGTGCATTATCCCTCAACCTCATTATATATATATAAGGGTATATGTGCCCATGAGATATATTACTTATTTGCATCTCAAATTCCCAAGACCCTCTTTCTTGTGAGTGAATTTTATAGTATAATAGGAATGTTGAAGGAGACAGAGCTCATGGTGAGCCTTAGAAAAGTGCCAGATGAGAGTTATATGAATTGGATGAGGTGAGTGAAATAACTTGATTTAGATATGACTAAAGGAGTAACCTATAGGGTCCTAGTTTATCCATAATCTACTTGATGGATTAACCATTATAATTTTCTCATGATTATGTTGTTTATTTATTTTAGGTGTGGTTTATTATTTTTGTGTATGTGTAGTTTACACGTGACTACATAGAATAATAAAAAACATACATAGATAAAAATAAATTAACACATGATTAATTTTTTATATTTATGCATGGTCAAGTTATGACTATGATCATATGATAACAAGAATGATAAATAGAAACAAATTTCATTCACTTAGAAAAAATAAAAATCCTTCAAAGTAATATGAATTCAAAAACCTTGTATCACTTGAATTAGAATAAAACCATAAGTAAGAGGTGATATTAAACCATAGTTGATAATGAATTTATATATTGGGGAATTATTATGAGAGTGGTGGGTTAACTTATCTAATGTCTTTTTTAAATAAATAGCCATAACTAGCTTGTTAAAACTTTATAAGAAAATCATTTATTAAATCCAAGGTTAGTATTTATAGGTGTTGGGAGTCCACTCAAGAGATCAAGGAGTTGTGTGTCAATGAAGTTGTAAAACAAAAAGACTACCTCAAAACACTCCAAGTAGCGGAATACACATAACTTAGACTATAAGGAGAATATTTAAATAATAATTTCCACTAGAATATAAAAGAGACATAATGTTATGAATCTATTAGGTGAGGATACCTAGATTTAATAAAATATTTGGAATAATTTAAATATCAATAAATCAGTAAAGTTTATAATATTGGTAATTAAAAAAAAAATAATCTACTAAATTTATTTTTTTGTAGATAAAATGAAATCACCCCTACCAACTCAATATCACTATAATAAATATTGGATAAAAAATATCCTAATCAGTAATAACTTCCAGGAGTGGTACATGTGCTTGCACATAGTACTACACTAAGAAAATAAGATTTATGCATCAGAGTCCCAACTTCCTATTAAACCTCCAAAATGAGAAATCAAGGTAGAAAAGGAATCCTATAAGAATCATATTGATTATTCATTATATGTCTAGAAAATCATGTTATAATCAATTTATAGTAAATTATAAAAAATAATTGAGAAAGAATATGCATATAATGTGCTTACTTATCTCCTATAATTATACTAGGAGAGAGAAATAAAAAAGTTATGAAATATATAGAGCAATATACATGTGTAATATGGGAGAAAGGAAAAAAGAATAACCACATGTACTCAAAATTATTGTGTACATTGAGTGACTAGAGTACTTTTGGTTCAAACTGAACCAAGAGTTGGCAAGAAATCTCGTACTCGCATCTTTACTGCCTATATTTTTGACCTTTATTGTTAACTATAATGTGAAAAACATTAACAAGTATCTTCTTGATTTGTTGGATTTGTTTAACCATGCTAATAAGGATATGAAGAACAAAAAATCTTATCCCTTATGGTGAATAATAAAAGGAAGGGAAAGATAAAGGAATTATTGGAAATACCAAATTTAAAGACACTAATGCATCACCACTCTAAAAATCCAAAGATATAGAGGGAAAGTAATGAGAAGAAATCTATATAATTTTCATATAGAAAGAATATCCAATGGAAAAAATAACTACATAACTAGGAAGAATAAGCAAGGTGATGATTCTTCTTTAGGTATATTTTCCATTGAATGAAACCAATCTATTTCTATAATTTGGGAATTGGATATATCATATAGCTCACACATTTATATTTAAGTACAAGAACCAAGAAAATTTAAGAATATTTTAAGGTAAAAGGTGAATCATTAGGTAATAAAATGGTTCAATAATGATATAATTGATAATTAGGAATGATAATATTACTTTACCTAGTGGATTGGTTCTTATTTTAAATAATTTTTATTATTTACCTTTGATTACCAAGAACATTATCTCAGTGTTAATTCTGGACACCATTAGATTTTATTTAAAGTTTAAAAATAAATATTTTTTCATTTATAAGGATGAAATATGTTATGATATGACACATATTAACAATTACTTATACATAATTGAATTGGAAAAAAAAGTTTTGAAAATAAATGAAAAATACAATAAGAAAGACTACATAACCATTGGATTCGATTCATGCTCATTTACTAGGAAAAATGAGTAAATCGCCTTTTAGTGGGAAATAATATAGATCTACATAACCATTGGATTCGATTCATACTGATGTAAGAGATCTATTTCCAATTGAAGAAAAGGGTGGTTTTTCTTTTTTAACTACCTTTATTGATGATTATATATATATATATATATATATCTACTTAATGAGGTATAATTTAAATTTCTGTAACATGTTTAAGAAATATCATAATGAATTATATAATCATATAAGTGAGAAGATTAAGAAACTTTTCTCAGAGAATGATGGTGAATATCTTAACCAAACATTCATCAATCACTTGATGGAGTGTGAAATAGTCTCCCAACTCACTCCTCCCTATAAACCTAAGTGTAATGGTTTAAGTGAAAGGTGGAAATATACCTTAAAATTCATATTCAAATTTTTATTGAGTCATGCAACTCTACCTTTATACTTTTAGGAATATTTACTGCAAATAAGGACATATACACTGAACTGAGTACTAAGAAAAATTGGAATATGAGATTCTATATGAATTATGGTATGGAATGAGACATGTTCTATCACACATGAATGTATGGGTATGTGAGGAATTTTTCAAAAAAATACTAATGAAAAACCATTATCTTAAAGCATTAAGTGTATCTTTATAGGATATCTTAAGATAAATAAAGGATATTTACTATATAACCCTTCTGATATAAAAGTGATTGTAAAAATACATGCCATATATCTTGAAAGGGAATGAATTTATAATAAAAATTGTGGGATAAATATTGAATTTGATGAAGTTGAAGCTCCAGATGCACAAGATTTGGTATGGGAAAAAACACCATAAGTGATATGGGAGAATGAGAAGTTCTTGAGACAAAAGTATTGTATAGATCTACAAGAGAGATTAGAGAAAAATAGATATATAGTTTTCTTCTCACCGATTCAGGTGAAACATTATTCCTTGAGGATAATGAACCTTTAACCTATAATGAAGTAGTACATGGAAATTATATTGATAAATATAAATAATTCATGGATTTTGAAATGAATTCCATATACTAAAATTATTTTTGAGATTTGGTAGAACCACTAGCAGATGTAAAACCAATAGGGTGTAAATTAGTATTAAAGAAAAATATATACATGGATGGTATAGTACACTTACAAAGAACGATTTTTTGTAAAGGTTTTCAAGAAATGTCATGGAATTAACTATGATGAAACTATTGCAACCAGAGAATATTATGATGGTATTTTTTGTTAAGGTGATTTATTTTCCATTAGAAGTAGTTTGGGAGTGTTGTTAAAGTGGTTTAAATTAATTTTAAAATAGAAAAAAAAATTCACACCATGAACCATGTTTCATTCAAAATAGATAAACATTATAAGGATTGTTTGAATATTTTTAAGGAAAATTTGAAACTTCATAAGGACCATTCATGATATGAATATAGTAGTCACACCATTAAGGTATTTTATAAGGTTCATTCACACTATGACTATAACTATCATGAAATTAAGGGAGTTTGTTAAGATAATAATAAATATTTATTCTGAAGTGGTCAATCCATGATATATTAAGTCATCTCATAAATAATAATAGGTATTTTTCATATAATATGTAAGGTAAGTTTCCATTCCACAATAAATTAGATCACACCATGATGAAATTTGGGTAGATTCAAGTGTTTATAAAGAATAAGATCTTTTTTCATGAGAAGTAAAGTCACACTATGATTAATTATGGCAATATTTCAATGATTTTGTTTTGGAATCCTCATTGTGTGATGACATAGATCATACCATGACCTAGTAAAAATTTTAAGATAAGTTACAATGAAACTATCCTATTGCATTGCGAGGAATATAGTCATTCCATGAATATGGGTTTCTATAGATTTATAAAAATGGTGATTCTATGGAAAATAAATGATAATTTGGTAGTTATTTTAATACCTAGTAAATAACCATTTAAAATTCCAGGGTGAAGATCATCAGAGAACCAAATTTGAATGATGTATTTGATCAGGAAGTTAAATTGGACATTGAATTTAAAATTATAAATTAAAACATACCATATTTTTAAAGAATATCTTATGCAGGAAAGAAAATTATTGCACAAAAAATAAATAAAAATAAATATACTTGAAGATATGGAGGATTACAAGATTTAAATTTGAATATTATCGAGTATCTATTTTTTTATTTTATGTTTTTACAATTGAATTTCCTTGAAGACCAAGAATGAAATATGATTGATCAGTATATATCCCTAATAAATATAGAAGTGAGAACTAAATAATAATGGATAACACACTTTCAATTTGGATTTATTTATCTTTGAATTAAATATTATATGGTAAACCTATGAGTCTATAAAGATCTAGAATATTCTTGAGCCTTTATTTATAATTTTGAGGTGTCAGGTAGTTCAGAAGAGTTTTTTATATTTTAATAATTGGTTTTGAATTAGTTTTGAAAATTATGGAAGTGATTTAAATATTTTAAAATTTTATTTGGAAATTAATTTGAGTTTTTCTAAAAGTAGTTTTGTTTATTTTATAGGTGTTTTAGAATCTTAAAAGTAATAAAAAAATATTTTATTAATTATTTATGAGTTTATTTTATTGTAATTTAGTTAATTTTAATTAAATTTCTACCCTTACATGGAATCCCTTATTACATGAAGGTAATATAGTTTTTAAATAAGTTTTGGAAGAGTAATTCATAGATTTCAAAGGTTGTATAAAGGTAGCTTTGGCCTTGTGTAAGGGTAGGTATTATTTTTCTCATATTATGTAAGGGTATGGGTGAGTTTCTAAGGCATGTGTAAGGTTATTTATCCACTATGAAAGGGTATGAATGAGTTTATCAAACTCACATAAGGTTCATATCTTTCATTTCATAAAGGTTGTTTAGATTTCTTAAACCCCATTTAATAGTAAGTTTGAGTTTCTAGTCGAAACATAAGGGTAACTTCTTTATTGTGTAAATATAAACTTGAATTTCTATGACCTATATAAAGGTCATATAGATTTTTTAAATGCCACATAATGGTAATCCCAAATTTTACCTTATAATTTAATGGTAATATATATTTTCCTTAAGCCTACATAAGGGTAACCAACCACATAAGGGTAAAACCATGTTACCCTCATTCCACACATACTCCATATATAAGGGTAACATTTTGAATTTTAGAAAATAAAAATTTATCCATGTTATATATCTATAATTACTTTTCATGATTTTAAAAGTTTCAAACACTGAGAATCAAATATTTAAACACCTCTTAACTATTTTAAACTATATATAATTTTTTCAAAGGTATTAATCTGATCATAATCAAGTTTTTATTTAAATATGAATTAAATGAGGAATAAATAGAAAGTTTAATAGAGTTTATAAAGTATCTATGGAGATATATATATAAATATTAATAGCTATTTTATTTTATTTGAGTCTCTATTTGTTTCTCTTGAGTCTAGAAATTTCAAAGATCCTATATCAGAGTCTGTAAACCCTCTCTTTATTGGTTCGAGTTTCTCCTTACTAGTTCCAAAATGCATTCCAGCCCCTGTTCTTAGTATATAATGACATGGATATTTTTATTTCAAGGTTGGTTATCTATTAATTCACCTTAATTTATGTGTAAGTTTGATCAAACCATGATTTAGTTTATTTTGTCTAAATGGGTGTGATTAACCTTAATCAGAAAATAGTCTAGATATATCATAAAGAATGGTTATTGAAATAATGAGAAATTTAGGGAAAGAATATGAATATTTAGTTGCCTGTAATTAATATCTTAAATATTATTATACAAGTATAAAAATATAATCATGTACTGATTAAATGATTGTGATAATTTTTTAATCTATTAATGCTTACAAATATTTATTTCTTAGAATATTTGTATACTGTGGATATTATTCTTATTTGAAAATAAAATCATGTAGTGTGTTTATTTTATTAATTAAAATTTATAATTATACTTATATTATCTGATAAATTATCTATGAGAGAGAAAATAATAACTACTTATTGATAAAAAATTATTCTACATTAAAAAATTATTATCAAATGAAGATAATTAATGTTAATATTTTGAAATCAGAAATTTCATGCTGTGGAGAATTGTGTTGATATTAGTATAGTAATCACATGTTGAAAAGTATATTTAATATTGTTCTTAATAATTTCAACAATGGAGTTTAATTATTTATCACAAATAGTGGATAATAGTTTTTGATAACCTATAAGATTGTCAAGAGAGAGAGAGAGTGAGAAGTATATAATTGTATGTCATTATTTAATTATTATTTTACAAAACCAAAATGATTTCATATTGAAATATTAGACTAATTTAATAATAATTATGAGAATTATTTTCTTTATAATTATATATATACTAGATAATTGAAATGAGAAATATCATTGCATGTTGAAATTATAATTTTTCTTTATGAAATTTTTTTAGTGCATTCTATGGATTAATTTTATAATATTAAAGATCATATAGAAAATATAAATTATTTATCCCATATGCTATTATGATTATTATTTTGTTAAATAATATTATTACTTTTATAGAATTATTATTCTTTCTTAAGGAAATTAATACACAGTTGAATTTAATTAAATTTGAAAACCGTAAGTATTATCACATATGGATATTTTATTATTTAAAATTGGAATATTTGGAGTGCATGATCATATGTGTTTTATTGATATATATTTTTTACCTCATGATATTTACAAGATAGTGTGATATCTACTATTATTATAGTTTTTATTCATGGTTTATATGATTAGAAATTAAAAAAAAAGTTGGCAATGATTTATTTTAATAAAATTCACATGTTAAAATAATTATCTTCAATATTGTTGATATATAAAAGAGAAGTTTAAGGTAGAACTACAGATTAAATAAATAATATTTATCCTGGGAAATTTATGTAGATATTGCTCCTAGAATTTATGAATTATTAAATTAATAATTAAATCTGGTAATAAATATTTAATAATTACTTAAATAATTGATTTTGGACTAAGTGAGATCATCACTGTTTGATAAAGTCTAAAATACCTTTCTTTATTTAGCCTAGTTACCTTTAAAATTATGCATGTATTAATACATTTAATATGTATTTGTGATCTATGAATTTAGATACTTAATGTGACTGATTTAATGTAGAGACCCGAAGCTTGAAATACATGGACATTACATTACTTTTGAGGAATACTTAGTACATAACAAAAATAGACACACAAGGACCGTAATAGTTTAGTGTCTTTGGAAACATGGAACGTAATCTTCTAATCATGGTGAAAGATCTTCAACATCTCCCATAAAGATCTTAACCATTTTTTTTCTTACCTAAAAACTTTATTTATATCCAGGGGAAAAGAAAACATAAAAAGGACGAGCTCAAATGCTCAGTAAGGGTAAGCAAAGAGAACATAAAACAATCCATAAACATTTGAATGAAAAATCTTGAACATAAAATCTAAACATCAAAATCTTGATAAAGGACATAAATCTTGGAAGTAAGTAAGGCATATATCATAAAGGAACATCAATATTGATAAAATAGCATGGGAATAAAACATGTAATTGTGGAAACCATTAAGCACATGTTATGATTTCCATAGTAGCCAAGGCATTGCTGCCAAGACCATCTTAGTGGACAAAGTCCCTTTCTGAATCGAGTTCACTCCTCGTTTCAGTCCTGTAACACTAAACCGGATTAACTTACCATTCCAACCATGTCTATCTCAGGAGATATAAATCTTTACTCAATGAATTGGAGGGAGATATATGTCCCACCCATCTCATAATGAAATCATTCTTACTTGTGCCACAAAATAAACATACATCATTCATAATAACCTAATAAATAAAATGGGTTTTATAAACATCATCCCATCATCACATAATCCATATAAAAGAAATGGATATCATTTCATAATAAGAAAAGTAAAACCATGTAAATCATAGAGACATTAAACTTGAAACATACAGATATGAAATAATGTCATCTTAGATAGAAAATGGTTTTGATAAAACATTCGAAATGAATTCTTGAGAAAAAATATCCTCTCTTCTTCAAAATCATTTTATTTTCACAAAATTCCATGCAATTTTAAAATAAAAGTATTTTTTTGAAAATAGTCATAAAATCTTGTAGAGTAAGCTTCATGAAAATGAGGCTTTATGAAACCGTAAAAATCCGTTCACGTCGTATAAGTTAAAAATAACATTCTTCTCGTACTTTTGTCGGAAAAGTCAAAAAGTACCTCATAAAAATATTCCTTACATACCATGTAGTAAAATTCAAAAATGGGTAAAAAGGACTTTAAACATAAATGAAAACATTTTTAGAAAACATGGGCTTGGATGATAAAGATAACCCCAGTAAATACTTACGAATAAACAATCTCGGATAAAAAATGAGATTGATAAATTATCCTTTACCTTAGGTCCGATATGCTTCGTACATTTACAAACCTCATGTATAAAGATTTAAATAATTTCATTGACTTATTAAAGAATAATATTCATTGTTATTATATCATATATGGTTCACTTATGACTTTATATTACCCGTTCTTTTGTAAGTTCCATGTTAAAGCAACGTTTTGGGTTAAATCGTTTTATTTATCGTACATGTTTGGACTTATTGTTCTTGATATTATTACTTATATCCTGATTTAATTAATTAAAGAATGTAAAACATGATTTAAATATAACATATATTCAGTAGATACATATATATATGATAGATCGATTAAATGGAATGAAATACACCGTTCATGGAGATGGTAGACCGTACGTACGCATGAATGCTATTTTCGTTTCCTTATTGAATTGAATGAAATTAAGTAGATGACATACATATATATACACATAAATCCAGTATCACTATTATTTCATATATTTCATGATTACTTATTATATATACTTTATAATCATTCATGAATGGTTAACATGGAGAATGAATCTCATCGCGTCGTGGAGACGGTAGTCCGTACGTACACACGAGCGATGATATCATTCCCATGATCGTGGAATTTCATTGAAGTGTATATATAATATTTCAGAATCAATATCACTTTTCAATAATCATATATAGTTATTTATTTACACCATTATACCCATCCAAGTAAGGTGGTGGTCGAAAACAGATTACACCACGGCGTGGAGACGGTATTCCATACATACGCACGCGCGGTGATTTCATTTTACGTAGGATGGATAGATGGTGAAATAGGGTTGTTTAAAACTTATAATAACATATAAGTATATGAGTGATACTTATGTTATTACTTCATAATGAAAAAACTAAATAAGAATAAGTAGAAGAAGAAATAAAGTTGAAAGAATCGGTAACGGATATTACCTCTTCTTTCGACACGCCTTATTGAAACCTCCTCTTAGGGCACTAATATTGGTCTTTGAAGAAGACCAGAACCTCTAGGATGTTTCTAGGGAAGTGGATAAGATAAAATTTTAGGGGTTTTCCAAGCTTGAAGGCTCAAAGTGGTGTGAGGAAGAGAGGAAGGAAGTGCCCTTTTATAAGGGAGGAGAGGGGCACCTTTGGAATAACTAAAAATATTATTTTATTATAAAGTCATATTCGGTTTTTAATAGCTCAAAATTGAGTTATTTAGAAGATAAGGTGGGTATGGGTCTAAATAATCTCATTAAATATAATTTAGACAAGTTTAGGTTTCTATTTTAACCTTATCATTTAGATTTAACTTTAAGTTAAATAATTTTTCTTTTACCGTATCTTCTGGTTTTCTTACACTATAAGGTTAATAAACTTACTATAACAAGCCAAAGGAACCCCAAGTTGTTTATTATTAATATATATAACCTTATATAAGTCATTTGGCCTAACCTTAGATTTTTAGGAAAAAAATAACAATTAATAATATAATATTTGTTTTAAAAAATATTTTATGTCAATTTTGACACTATTTTGTAATTGATTTTTGTGAAATTTATAATAGAATTATTAGTTCTAAAAAAGATAATTAAATAAATACTAACATATCATTTTAACCTATAAAATTAGTTAAATTCATAAAAAGTCTCAAATTACATTTATTTGGGTATTTAAAACATCAATTATGTCAATATTTCATTAATAAGATAAATAATGCATCGTCAGTGTGTTATAAATAAATTAAATTATTTAATGTCTAAAAATTATAAATAAAACAAAATTATGTAGGAAATATTTTTATATTTCTAATGAATATTTATAGTCTAATTTATCTTATGTATAACCCTATATTAAAATTGATTTATTTATTAAACTTTGATTTTAACTATTTTAACCCTTCTTTAAATAAATTAATAATAAATGTCCTAATCTAATCCAAGTGGGCCTAAATGGTCATATTTTATTACTAAGGTTGTTTTTGGTCGAATTAAACTTATCCAATAGAATTATGACGTGTGTTAGGGTAATAATAATATCATTTTTACCCTTAATTACCCTATTTACTTTTAACCGTGGTAAAAAAAGTAAAAAGTTACTATTCAAAAAAAATTATTTTCTTCTCATTGAACCAAATTTTAGTCCTTGATATTAACCATGTCTCTAGGATTTTCTAAATTCCACTCATAGAAGCGGTAAAATTATGTTTTATGTGAATTTGCAAATTCTCCTAGGAGGTGGGTAAAAGACGGTGCAAAGTTCAATAAAATTTTTATATATGTAAAATTATTATAAAATGAATCCAATGAATTACTTTGAACTTATATAGGTATTATGTATCAATTTTGACCTAAAATAAATTTAAATAAAATAAATAATTATAAAAAGTCGGTTTTTAAATAGTAACCCAGTGTTTTCACTATTCATCAAAAATTGAAAGTTTTCAGAAAAATACCAAAATTTCACCCTAGGATAATTTTGATATACCGAATCCAAAAATGAAGTTCATTTTGAAAGATAAAATTTATAAAATTTCAAAAAGTGGGTATTACTATTCATAACGGCTAGTTTATATAACATATCGTTGTTTAGCGAAACTCGGTATTGTGTACAACACACGCTATCATGGAAGGTCGCGATTGCGTGTAATGCAAGACAAGTTAGGGATGCATGCTGTACAAGATCATTTTGGTGTAGAGTACAACACAAGACATTAATGAAATTAAAAAGAATATTTTTCATAAAATCTCGGGGTGTTACATTCTACCCCCCTTAAAATGAATTTCACCCTCGAAATTCGTCAGGGTTATAAATGGTTTACTACTCGAAAGTTTCTTTAATAGAAACCCACATCGTAAAAAGGAATACCAAAACTTGGATTTAAAAACTAAAGTATGAAATGTAACGGTTACCCAAATTAACTAATCACTGGGTTTCTACATAGGAGAACATAGGTGAAAATATGGATATGGAAGAAAAATATAACCATCAAGTTCTGATGAAGAGTGGTAGAGGACATGGCTATGAAAAAGCCAACAATCACAAAACCATAAATTTGTGATGATCTAAGGTACCATCTGATTCATCGAATATAAGGGCACTAGGACAACATTTTTGGTTTTCAAAATCATTTCCCTAAAGTTGATGAATTAAAAGAAACACTTACATGATTTTGGTACAATCTCAATGTTGTTCGTGAATTGAACAATTTCCACTTAATCTCTTAAAGAAATGAAGTTGAATTTGTTATTCGTGAAGCATTAGCATATCATGTGATAGAATGATGGGTCATTCCATCTGTTTCAAAAGGTTAGCAAAAGTTATAAGTCCATCTTATGGTGAGATTAATCGTATATGGTTCCAAAAATGGACTTAGACTTTATTTATCATACCGCTTAATAATATAAAACTACTTTCCACTAACCAGGGAATTCCTGTAGGCCAGTGGTAGGCGATAAAGGCCTGTCGCACTTCGGTTGTGGGTTCGATTTCCATAGCCTTGTCTGACGTGACGGGTTGTCGCCCATCTTGCAGGTTGTCCCTTTTTCTAAAACTATATTATAATAACATTCTGTAATAATATCGAAAAAAAGTCCTAGCCTTAAACAATACTATCTGATGTCTCACATAACCCTTTCCAATCTTTAGACTTATCCAAAATACATCTGTCCAATCTCATAGTGTACAGAAAATGATTACTGTAAAGGTCACATAACAAGAACATGAATAACATCATTTTATCATACGATATATCTTGTTGTTCACATTCCAAACAAGTAAATTCCTTAATCATGTGTTCTCTTGAAACAAAAATTACCATAGAACCTTAGTGAAAACATGAATGCTTTCAAAAGGTAACTCTTTCCACATACCAAAACCCCAGAATTCTATATACTCAAACCATGATATAACTATTTCCTTATATCAGTCATGAGCTCATGAATACAATCAAACATCTCATTATCTTCTTATCCCTTCATTATGCGCATATCATCTACTTTCCAAAAATATCCGAATAACCTTCCATGGTTACCAGTACCATTCAACATATACTTTCAAATACTTTAGAAAAAACAATAGTGTAACATTCCTTAGATGATTCTTTATTCCATAGTACCATACATTATTCTTTATAAACATACAATCATTCCACTAACTTCTTAAACCACTGACTGAGATTCATCATTTCTTTCATCTCATATTTCATTTTTAGTCTCTTCATCATCATCCACATAAATACTACTTATATGACCATGCTAATTCTCTTCATGAGATTTTCCCTTAGGTCATTGGTTTTCATAATGCCCATACATTCCACATTTAAAACATCTAATCATTGTTGATGTCGTAGCAATATCATTATCCTTGTCCATGGTGTTAACTGAACCTTTTACATTGCACTTATTGGATTTGTGTCCTTCTTTTCCACACCCAAAGCATCTTCCAGTTCCTTTGAAACAATCTCCCCGATGCCTCTTCCCACATGACTTAAATGAGGGAAATTGAACTTTCATTCCTCTATGATCATCATGAAACTCCATCTTTCTCTTATTAGATGAGTCAGGAAACTTACCAAAGTTGAGATTATTGATCATATTATGAGATTTTTGATTAGGAATAATAATGATATGTGGACCTCCAGATCCAATTTCATTTGGTTTATCATGAATAATATTATTCCATTGTCCATCATATCCTCCATTATCGTGAATCTTCCTGTTTCCATCCCTTTTCTAAAACCCAAAAAGAATAGTGTGAGAGGAAAAAATCATGCTAGTAAAACAACATAATAAAGGGTGAGTACCTTCAATATCTAACGTCTTAGGTTTAATTCTAAGATCTTTAGTGAAATTCTAGGACTATAACCTATACATATACTTAACCTTAGGGACATCCCTAGACATACCTTAGAAATATCTCTAGGGATCACACTAACGTTTTCGCATCCTAGTTTCCAAAGGTTGACTAAACCTTTACTCTAATACCAACTGTAGAGAACTGAAGCTTGACGTACATGGACATTAAATTACTTTTGCGTAATACTTAGTACATAACAAAAAACAGACACACAAGGACCGTAATAGTTTAGTGTCTTTGGAAACTTGGAACGTAATCTTCTAATCGTGGTGAAAGATCTTCAACATCTCCCATAAAGATCTTCCCCTTTTTTTTCTTACCTAAAAACTTTATTTATATCCTGGGGTAAAGAAAACATAAAAAGGGTGAGCTCAAATTCTCAGTAAGGGTAATCATAGAGAACATAAAACAATCCATAAACATTTGAATGCAAAATCTTAAACATAAAATCTAAACATCAAAATCTTGAGCAAGGACATAAATCTTGGAAGTATGTGAGGAATATATCATAAAGGAATATCAATATTGATAAAATAGAATGGGAATAAAACATGTAATTGTGGAAACCATTAAGCACATGTTATGATTTCTATAGTAGCCAAGCCATTGCTGCCAAGACCATCTTAGTGGACAAAGTCCCTTTCTGAATCGAGTTCACTCCTCATTTCAGTCATGTAACACTGAACCATATTAACTTACCATTCCATCCATGTCTATCTCATGAGATATAAATCTTTACCCAATTCATTGGAGGGATATATAGGTCCCACCCATCTCATAATGAAATCATTCTTACTTGTGCCACAAAATAAACATACATCATTCATAATAACCCAATAAATAAAATGGGTTTCATAAACATCATCCCATAATCACATAATCCATATAAAAGAAATGGATATCATTTCATAATAAGAAAATTGAAACCATGTAAATCATAGAGACATTAAACCTAAAACATACACATATGAAATAATGTCATCTTAGATGGAAAATGGTTTTGATAAAACATTTGAAATGAATTCTTGAGAAAAATATCCTTTCTTCTTCAAAATCATTTTCTTTTCACAAAATTCCATGCACTTTTAAAATAAAAGTATTTTGTTGAAAATAGTACTAAAATCTTGTATAGTAAGCCTTATGAAAATGAGGCGTTATGAAACCATAAAAATACGTTCACTCCGTATAAGTTAAAAATAACATTCTTTTCATACTTTTGTCAGAAAAGTCAAAAAGTACCTCGTAAAAAGATTCCTTACATACCATGTAGTAAAAGTCAAAAATGGGTAAAAAGGACTTTAAACATAAATGAAAACATTTTTAGAAAACATGGGCTTGGATGATAAAGATAACCCCATTAAATACTTACGAATAAACAATCTCGGATAAAAAATGAGATTGATAAATTATCCCTTACCTTAGGTCCGATATGCTTCGTACGTTTCCCAACATACTGTATAATGATTTAAATAATGTCTTTGACTTATTACAGAATAATATTCATTGTTATTATATCATATATGGTTCACTTATGACTTTATATTACCCGTTCTTTTGTAAGTTCTATGTTAAAGCAATGTTTTGGGTTAAATCGTTTTATTTATCGTACGTGTTTGGACTTTTTGTTCTTGATATTATTACTTATATCCTGATTTAATTAATTCCATAATTTAAAACATGATTTATATATAATATATATTCAGTATATACATATATATATGATAGATCGATTAAATGGAATGAAATACATCGTTCATGGAGACGATAGGCCGTACGTACGCATGAATGCTGTTTTCGTTTCCTTATTGAATTGAATGAAATTAAGTAGATGACATACATATATATACACATAAATACAGTATCATTATTATGTCATATATTTCATGATTACTTATTATATATACTTTATAATCATTCATGAATGGTTAACATGGAGAATGAATCTCATCGCGTCGTGGAGACGGTAGTCCGTACGCACGCACGAGCGATGATATCATTCCCATGATCGTGGAATTGCATTTAAGTTTATATATAATATTTCAGAATAAATATCACTTTTAAATAATCATATATAGTTATTTATTTACACCATTATACCCATCCAAGTAAGGTGGTGGTCGAAAACAGATTACACCACGGCGTGGAGACGGTATTCCGTACGTACGCACGCGCGGTGATTTCATTTTCCGTAGGATGGATAGATGGTGAAATAGGGTTGTTTCATACTTATAATAACATATAAGTATACGAGCGAGACTAATGTTATTACTTCATAATTAAACAACTAAAGAAGAACAAGTATAAGAAGAAATAAAGTTGAAAGAATCGGTAACAGATATTACCTCTTCTTTCGACACGCCTTATTGAAACCTCATCTTAGGGCACTAAGATTGGTCTTTTAAGAAGACAAGAAACTCTAGGATGTTTCTAGGGAAGTGTATAAGATAAATTTTCAGGGGTTGTCCGAGCTTGAAGGCTCAAAGTGGTGTGAGGAAGAGAGGGAGGAAGTGCCCTTTTATAAGGAAGGAGAGGGGTACCTTTGGAATGACAAAAAATATTATTTTATTATAAAGTCATATTCGGTTTTTAATAGCTCAAAATTGAGTTATTTCGAATCTAAGGTGGGTATGTATTGAAATAATCTCATCCAATAGAATTTAGACAAGTTTAGGTTTCTATTTTAACCTTATCATTTAGATTTAAATTTAAGTTAAATAATTTTTCTTTTACCGTGTCTTCTTGTTTTCTTACACTATAAGGTTAATAAACTTACTATAACAAGACAAACGAACCCCAAGTTGTTTTTTATTAATATATATAACCTTATATAAGTCATTTTTCTGAAACTTAGATTTTTAGGAATAAAATAACAATTAATAATATAATATTTGTTTTAAAAACCATTTTATGTCAATTTTGACAGTATTTGGTAATTGATTTTTGTGAAAATTATAACAGAATGATTAGTTAGAAAAAGGTTAATTAAATCAATAATAACATGTCATATTAACCTATAAAATTAGTTAAATTCATAAAAAGTATCAAATTACATTTATTTGGGTATTTATAACATCAATTATGTCAATATTTTATTAATAAGATAATTACTGCATCATCATTGTGTCATAAATAAATTAACCTATTTAATGTCTAAAAATTATAAATAAAAAACCATTATTTAGGAAATATTTTTATCTTTCTAATGAATATTTATAGTCGAATTTATCTTATGTATAACCCTATATTAAAAATGATTTAGTTATTAAACTTTGATTTTAACTATTTTAACCCTTCTTTAAATAAATTAATAATAAATGTACTAGTCTAATACTAGCGGGACTAAATGGTCATATTTTATTCCTAAGGTTGTTTTTGGTTGAATTACACTTATCCAATAGAATTAGTACATGTGTTAGGGTAATAATAATATCATTTTTACCCTTAATTACCCTATTTACTTTTAACCGTGGTAAAAAAAAGTAAAAAGTTGCTATTCACCAAAAATTATTTTCATCTCATTGAACCACATTTTAGACCTTGATATTAACCGTGTCTCTCAGATTTTTGAAATTCCACTCACAGAATCGGTAAAATTATGTTTTATATGAATTTGCAAATTCTCCTAGGAGGTGGGTAAAAGACGGTGAAAAGTTTAATAAAATTTTTATATATCTAAAATTATTATAAAATGACTCCAATGAATTACTTTGAACTTATATAGGTATTATGTATCAATTTTGACCTAAAATAAATTTAAATAAAATAAATAATTATAAAAAGTTGGTTTTTAAATAGTAACCTAGTGTTTTCACTATTCATCAAAAATTGAAAGTTTTCAGAAAAATACCAAAATTTCACCCTAGGCTAATTTTGATATTCCGAATCCAAAAATGAAGTTCATTTTGAAAGGAAAAATTTATAAAATTTCAAAAAGTGGGTATTAATATTCATAACGGCTAGTTTATATAACATATTATAGTTTAGCGAAACTCGGTATTGTGTACAACACACGCTATTGTGGAAGGTCGCGATTACGTGTAATTCAAGACAAGTTAGGGATGCGTGTTGTGAAAGCTACTTTTGGTGTAGATTACAATACAAGACATTAATTAAATTAAAAATAATATTTTTCATAAAATCTCGGGGTGTTACATTTAAAACCTTATGTGGTTGTAATGATTGATGAGTAATGGGTGGGGATGCCTGAGGGTTTGATGGTGGCGGCACGAGGTTCTAGTTTTGATGATGATGTTTTCATGAGAAGTTATATGTGTTTTATATGAAATGGTGTGGAACACTAGGGTGGTCTGGATGAGTTCAGATCAAGGCTTACTCATTGATGCTTACTACTAGCTTGATGCTTTCTTAATGGACAATAGATTATTATTATTTATATAATCAGTTCACAACTATGTAATACAATTTGAGGCTATGCAGTTTGAGTGCATATTTCAATTTTTAGATTAGGTAGAGTCCTAGAGTACTTGGATGTTTATAAAATGATAATTAATTATTAAAATAACAGGGTTGGTTCTTGATTCTCACTCATGATGATGACATACTTGAGAATATAAGCAAAGAATTAATATTTTTTTTAGCACTTGGATTAGAAGATTAAAATGTTAATATTGGAATTAAAATAGAATAATATTAATTAGTTTATAATTAATTATTTAATATGGAACTTGATGCTTGTATTTTTATTTGATATCTAGACCTTAGTGGTGGGAGTTGGGTGTCTTGTGTAATGATAGCAACATATGAGTCTAAAGAAAGATAGTTTCCCTTAGTGTGTTTTTGAGATATATCTAATTTGTATGTTTTTTTTATTTTATATACTCCCCACCCATGTCCTAAGGGAAACTAATAACTAGAGGTTCTTAGGGTGTTTTCCCCAACATACATGTTATCAAGGACATAAATGCCTGATTACCCCTCTCCACCCCTCTCTATTTAGCTGTAGTATTACGTGAAAATATGCTTGAGTTTTATTTACTATACATTTATGTTGTGAACTATGATGGATTGAGTTTATAGTGCATACTTGTATCTGATCATGGTGTCTCTGACTTCCCATGAGTGTTCATGCATGTGTTGTGATGGATTGAGGTATAATGAATTTATATGAGTTATTGTGGCTTCCAAACATAAACTTGGTTATATATTGGGTGGTGATGATGATGATATGGATATGTAGAATAATGGTAATACAATATGTGTGATATTGGGGCATGAGAATAAAAAACCAGTGGGGAAGTAGTTACAAGGAACCCATTTCTCTCTCTCTCTCTATATATTATCAATATTGTGGTTATAATTTGGAGTGCTATTTGGTGAGTGATTCATGATATGGATGAGAAAAGAATAGTAAACTTATTTAGATGATGAGTTAGTTTAATTTATTTATTCACTCGGATTTAGTATGATTCCTTAACATTTTTCATGATAGGATTCAAGGAGGATCCAATTGAATATAAATGTTATGCTCACCCTATATATATATATAAATTGATTTTCAATTCAGCACAAGCTAATTAGTGATCGATCTGGACATTCTAGTTCTAGGAGTTATTCAAGAGATGTTTGAGATTCATGGTAACTGTTGATGATTTGTCTCTTTAGTATTCCATTTTTGTTGTATATTGTTATGTATGAAACCAAAACATGTATTGGTATTGCGTTTTTATTTATTATGGGTCAGATTATTTTGTGTTTGTTCTCATATTATCTCTTACTTATCAAATATTTATGAGGGTAATTTCTCCAATGTGTGTGATTATATACCCTCTATTTTTTTATCAGCCTATGTCCTATTGGGGGTAATATTTGGGCGTTATTATATATCTTTCTCCATTATCTATATAGGAGGGTTAACTTTGGTGGGAGGGGGTTGTGATAGAGTTGATTTCATTATTATATCCCTATTATAAGTTATGAGTGGAAGAGAGGAAGAGGATATGGACCTTAGTGGAGTAGTGATCTCTTCTTAAAGTTGTAATCACATACTAGTTAAGTAGTGGTTAATCATCATATCAAAACATCATCTATATGTGATCCTTATAATATACTTTTATAGGATAACCAAGTAAAATTAGTGTGTTCATTCTCAGTATATTTATTCATTTGGTTCTGATTAAAATTAGATTCAAATGTATTTTCCAGCATGAATACAAGATCTAATTTAATATAAATAGAATAATAAAATTTTCATCACCCTAAGTAACACCCTATTAGGGTGTACAATGGTACAAGGTTATAACAAGTAGTATCATAGCCAATGGTTGTTTCTTAAATCTGTTGAGATATTGCTACAGTTATGAAGAACATTGTAAACACAAAGAAAGTACCCTTATCTGATAGATGTAATTATCCTATATGGAATAACATGATGAGATATCATATATAGTATCTTGGGATTTATTTATATTATATTTTAATACATGGGATACATGTAAGTGATCCAAGAGTATATTCAATGATGGAAGTTGAGAAAAGGATGCTGAATGATAATGATAAGGCTCATCATGACTTATCAAGAGTTCTTTATAATCATATATGTATGAAGGTGATGGATTTCTCAATGAAAAAATGTATTTGGAAAATATTTATAATATATTTTAAGGTGAAACAAAACTGAAGGAGGAAAATTTACAAATTTCACAAAATAGATTTGATGATTTTAAGTTGAACTCAAATGAAAATATAGATGGTTTCTTAAATTATCTTACTGAAGTTTTTGGTTCCATTTTTTGAATTTTCTAGGAGATAAAGGATTTAGAAATTGTGAATAATACCATTAGAATATCAAATATTATGTAAAATCTAAAAGTATTAGCATTAAAGGAGATGCATCTTATAGAGTTATCTCTTTATGACTTACGAAAAAATCTGGTTGAATATGGGATGTTGATGAAGCCATAAAACACTTTAGAACATTTATATAAAGGGAGATATTTCAAAGATATTGTAAATCATGAATTTTGGGAAGTTGAAAATGAGTATGATGTAAGTGATTATTTATTATCACTTTTTAAAATACATTTTAAAAGATAAAAGGATATATTTAAGGGAAATATACCCCTAGATTGTTTCCACTATGGTAAGCTTGGACACATCACTACTATGTGTCCAAATAGGTTTGATGAAGAGGGTGGTGAGTATGAGTTCTCACAAAAAAAGAAGATGTTTCCACCTAGAAGGAACTTTAATTAAAGAAATGAAAAAAGTTTTAGATCAAGTTTATTGTTAGAAAAGAAGAATAGGATGTCGAAGAAGATCTGTTAGAAGGGAATGAAACTGAGTTTTTCTCATATATGAATGATGTTGTGATAGAAATATTGGAAAAATAAAAAATTTAATTATAAGAAAATAATGATCAGCTAAAGGGAGTTGTAGAACTTCAAGTGGAATTATAATGGGATCTTGAATATCTTGATATCCAAAAGAATAATAATATAAAAATTTGAGGTTTTTTGAAGGATTCTTCAAGATATTTTGATGAACTTGAATATGAATTTGACCATCTTGATAAATTTTTGGAAGATTTTAAAAATAATCATGTGGAATATAAATAAAAAATAAATTATAGATTGAATATTGAAGAATAGATGAAGACCATCAAGTATTTTGATACAATTGTTATAGAGAAAGTCAAGAATATTGAAATTATCAAATATGAAATTATTTCTTTATAAATAAGGTTGAACTATAAATAAAAATCAATGGTTTAAAGAATAATATTCTATTTGAGATGTTTTCAGATAAATTATTGAAAAAATGGATGAATGATGAACTAATTTGTTTGAATAATTATTAAGTTATCAAAGGACAAATGGTATGGGAAAACTTGTTTGGGTTTTGAGACTAGTACATAAAAAATTAACCCATAATATGTGAAGAACATAAATAAGTAGAATAAGGGAAAAATTTCTTAACCATTGAGAACTCCTCAACAATCAAGAAGTTTTTCAAGAGATGGAGATTTTTAGAGAGGTGAGATGTAACATACTGACCCTAACCTTTGTCCTCGAAAGAGATGAGGTACCACTAAACTTATGTGAAATCCCCAAGACACCAAAGGCTAGAAATAAATGTTAAGGTATTACTAAAATATTTATAGATGATTTTACCTTTAAAAACCACAACCTATTAAGAAAAAATAAAAGCAAACAAAATAAACTATATGATGTATGGAGTTTAAACAATAAAACTCAAATTAAATACCAACAAACAATATCATAGTAGTATAAAAAGGCAGAACAAGGTGACCCAAGAAAAATAAAGGACATCCTGATGTAGCAACACTAATGTGGAATCACTCTATCCCCTCCATAAGAGAACTCCAATCTCTAACCCCCATTCTAAGAATGTATCACGATGAATCTACACTTGATAAATAAGAGATATTTCTCTTATTTGTGTCATAAAACAAGATCTGTATATAAAACAAGTGCATATGTGTCACAAACCATCCTAGATACCCTGGTACCCTGATACCAGAGACAAATCTGGAATGGATCAAAGGGTGTTTCTAATCCCTATGGGTTGGCGACTAGCACCTGACATCATATAAGAAACAAAAGGGAATGATTTTGTCATAATGCGGTGGAATATAAAGATACAAGTTGGTATGATCAACACTCTATAAAGGAGAAAGTACCAGAATTAAAGAGGTAAACAAAACCCAAAATAGCACAACATCAAAGGAATCATTATATAATAAGATAAAAGCTCACACAACCCATACGGTGAGTGGATAACATCACCACTAGTCACCTCCATCACTTTAGGTCCCAAAGATAAAAAAATCCACCAAATCCAAGTGGCACTTTCCCTTTAATCAGACCTAGAATAAGAAAATATAAAAAATCTCAAAGGAAAAGGTAGGTTGTGAGCTATAAATCCTAGTAGGGTCTCACCAAGTGTTCCATAATCAATTCCATAACAATAAATCAACCATTCTTTCATTTTTTAAATAAAACAAATAATGACATATCATTTTCATATTTAAAACAAAACACACTTTCTTTTCAATAGATGGAAGAATTTTTAAAATACAGCTTAAATAAAAATTTTATATAAACGTATTTATATAAATCACCTGGAATGAAAAAAAGAATTCTATAAATAATAATGGAATATATAATAAAAATGGAATCATAAACAATTTCCATATACCATGATGTATGTTAGTTTATGGTTATAGGATCCTTACATTTATCAAATTAGTGATCATGGATTAATATGCATGCACATGTCCCCCAAACTCAGGACGAATAGGACTAATCAGTATCACATCAGGGATAATCATTCCAAACTAGGTTTTTTGTTATAGTTTTCATCATATATCCATTTATAGGGAAAATATCCAATTGTGTTTATCTTAAATAACATATTAACTACTTGGTCTCACCTGTTCTCAATAAATCAATTAGTTATAGGAAAATCATTTCATTTCAACTCAAATTATCATTTACATTTCAATTTCCCAGTTCAAATTTCAATCTTCCATTTTCAATTTTAAAACCAAATCATAGTTTTTTTAACATTTTATGCCTTTTTAATTAAAAACCTATCACATGTTTTCATCATTTCAATGTAATCCATTTTTTATTCAAAAAAAAAATCTCAAATAATTTTATCAAATTGACATCAAATTAATTTTTCAAAACCAATCCATCATTCTCAAAATCCATTCCATAATTTCAATTCCATTAAAATTTGGATTTTTTATAAATCCCATGCATGGTTTTATATATAAATCAAAATATACATAAAAAATAAATAAAATTAAAGTTTCAATTGTATGGAGAAGGCATATAAAACCACCCACCTTTAATCACATGGTAAAAATTAACACCCAAAATGGGATTGTTAATGAAAAAAGAGGTGAATGAGATCAAGAAACAAAAACTCGAATAAATAAACATCAAAAAATAGATTAGATCCATAAAAAAACATGATGATCTATCAATATCTAAAGAGTAAAATAGAGATTAAAAGAAACCACATGAGAGGAGATCCACTTACCTGAAGGATATTGAACAAAATAACCGATTCTTAGATCTTCCAAGAAAAAAGGTTTGGAGTAGTAAAATTCATCTATTGAGAGCCTTCAAGGATCAAGGATTCAAGTTTGGGTCAAAATAGGGTGATTAAGGGTTAAACATGAGGGTTTTAGAATTTAAAAAAATCCCATGGGAATTAAAACTTGTATGCATGATTTTTTGGGTAGGATCACGTGGTTAGATAAACCATGCACCCTAACCATGTGTCCCTACTATATAGGTTGAATGGTTTCTCCTAGGTGGGAACACATTTTTTCAAACTATGTTATAATCGTGAAAACCCTTAATATCCAATGTGAATGATTTCGAGGGGCTGGAAACATGGTTTTGAAAAATAGTGCACCCCCTTCTAGAGGCTCAACCTTGGGTGCATCATTTCCTAGTCTAAAACACATGGTTTTCCCAAACCGTGAACTAGTACTACAAATGAGGGATTTAATAACGCTATTAAAGGGTTTTATTAGTGCTTACAAAGTAATGATATTGCAAGCGATTTAGGGGGGTGTAACATCCTAGGTATTTATAGAATAATACATTTTCATATATATTAATATTTTTGAAATTATTATTAATTTTAGTTTAAAGGGGACACTATGTATGATAGCATACCTGACATGCATCAACGAGTTTCTTCAAAATCTAACGTTACACACAATACTGAGTTATACCAAAAAATAATCCAATAATAATAATATTATTTTAAATGGTAGTTAACACCTAGATGTTGTATTGGAGATAATGTATATAATTAACTATATTATGATTTTACATATTTTTTTAAATGTTTATACATTTATCTAATGAATTTTATAGGCTTAAAATGATAATTAATCCAATTTTAAGCATAAAATACTCTAATATTTTTAAAAGGTCATTCTGCCACCTTTTTATGGAAAACCCTATATAGAAATAGTTTTTTTTCACTTTTATATATTATATTTGATAAAAAAACTTCTTATTTAGAATAAGGACATAAAAATTTACTTCGGTTGAAATTTTGGTATTTTTGTAATAAAATTCATATTTTAATTAATAGTGAAAAATATTGCATCTTAATTAAATACTAACATTTATTCTAATTTATTTATATAATTAGATTACATTTTTAATTAGTTTTAAAGTGTAATTGGATTATTTGTTTTATCATTTAATTCAATTTTTGTTATTGGAAGTAATTTCACGTTGAAATTTGACATAAACACATGTCAATCTTTTGATAGTTTTTACTTCTTAAAAACAAACTTTCTAGTTTTGACAATAAGAATTAATTTTAAAATAATTTATGCCAATTATGTATTTTAAATTTGGAAAAATGGATTCAATATTTTGAATCATAAGGTCTAAATTGTATAAATTATCACCTTTTATTTTTGTACATTATGAATATTTACTTCAGTAAATTTTTTTATTTACCATGGTTAAAGGGTAAATTAGGTAAATAAGAGTAAAAGAATAATATTATAATAATATAAAACTGCCCTAACACATGTAATAATTCTATTTTATGAGACATGTCTGAACATGGGTATCCTTGGGACTATTTTAGGACCCCATGGAGCCACTTGGGTGTTATAATGACCTTTTATAATATTTAATTTAAAGAATAGGGAAATATAATATAAACATGTATCTCCTAACTAAAACAATTTTAATTTGGATTATATAAATGATATCTTCAACTATAAATAGTAATTATAGATCTAATAATATTTACTACATCATGGTATTTTATTTATAATTTTTAGACATTAAATAAATAATTTTTTTACACAGTGACGATGTAGTGATTACCATATTAATGAAAGATTCAAATAAATGATATTATAAATTTTAAAATAAATTTAATTTGAACATTTTTATTTCATAACCAAATTTTTTGGATTACATTGACATATTAGGGACAATTTAATGCTTTTGGTTTTAAGGAATCAAGTTTTTTTTTTACTTTAAAAAAAATCCATTACTAAATAGTGTCAAAATTAACATAAAAGAGTTTTTAAAACAAATTATATTTTATTAAATGATATAAAAGTCCTAAAAATGTAATATTAGGAAAAATTAATTATATAAGGTTAAAAATTTTATTAATGATACACTTGTGGTTCTATTGGCATTTTATAGTTACTATAATAACCATACATTATGAAAATACAAGAAGACATGGTAAGAGTTAATGTTTTTAACAAAGGGTTAAAGCTAAAAGATAAGATTAATTTTGTGGAATAAAATTATCTAAAACCTATTATTTGAGTATATTTTGACTCATATTCATCTTATCCTTGAAATTTATTACTTTTTAACTATTATAATTTGAAAATAATTTTAAAATAAAATAATATTTCAAGACTTTTCTAAAGTGCCCCTCCTCCCTCTTATAAAAGGCCACCACCTCTACCCACTGAATCACACCTATTAAGCCCCTAGGATTATAAAAATTCTAATAAAATAAGATCCAAACATTCCTAACTTACTCCTAGAATCATTAATTATTTAATAAGAAAATTAAGGGAACCCTTTTGGCTCAAATAAAAAGGAGTTACCCGATTTATAGGTTACATCAACTCTCAAGCTTCTTTCATTTATTTTCTTTCTCCACCCCTATGATCTTTTTATGCCATTATTTTATAAAAAAAGTAGTATCATAAATATACTATGATATTTTTATTCTAATTTGTTGACCTATAATTACTCACACCTCCATCTAATGGATATAGAATATACTGTTTCTGTGTACGACGAACTACTGGCTCATGAAACGAAGATTGTTCAATCTTATCCTACCACCTCTCATGGTGACCATTATGATAGAACTATATTTATATATGATATATATATATATATATATATTCTCTATTATTATTTAATTTGTATTTACAACATACCTTTATTATTTCCATAATGTGTAAATACGATAATTTCATTTGAGGAAATGTGGACTACCACCCCCTCAAAGTGATATGACTCGTTTATGCCATAAATGAAACATATAAAGGATGGAATTAATGAATTTATGTAACATATATAAAATATAAATTATAATGGAATTATAATACACTTATTTATATTTTATTTTTATTCATTTACTATTCCTTTAATATGACAAAGAAATGAAAGTAACATTCAGGCGTATGTATGACCTACCGTCTCCATGAACGGTGCATTTAATTTCTTATATCAAAATGTTATGGACTATTATAAATACATATATAATGAATATATATTATATTTAAATCATGAAACATATTCTAGAGATAATGGACCTATTACCACATGGATAATTTTCATCAAAACAAGTTTATTTTTGACTCAAATACCGAACATTGACAAAATGTATGATATGAACTCAAATAATTGAATAATTTCTATAACATGGTAATAAGTTATATAAAATGAATAATAAACTTTAAAAATGTTCTAAATCTAGTATAAATTAACCTATGTTTATTATTTAGGAAATTAAATAATGAATGAGACAATTTAGACTCAAGGTAAGAGACTTCGTCTCAATCTCCTTTCATTGAGACATATCCTGATGTTTTTCACCTTTATTATAATAAAAGGTATATATAAAAACATTTTGACATTTTATATCATGAATTATTATATTCTCATGATATTTATAGTTTTATTTAATGTTATTCCTTAATTATTTTTATTCAATTGTTTCTCTAGTGTTAAGGGAACTTCTTAACCCAATTTCCACTCATTGGGTTTTATGCATACTTTTTTGATTATATTATGAAAAGATTATGTGTGGAATCACTATTTATTTATTTATGCTTTAATTTACACTTCACATTTTGTGTATATACTGTTGATAAACATAATCACCCACTGATAAACTCTTACATCATTGATATGAATTTTGTAACGGAACTTCTTAACCCAATTTCCATTTTTTGGGTTCATCTTCTAGTTCTTAATTATGTCGTGATATGATTAAGTGAGAAATGAATTTTTATATATTATCTTGTATTTATACTTGATTTATGGGTATTTATAGTGAATAAACATAATCAATCTATTTTATTAATAAAATGATCTTTGTAAGGGAATCTACAACCCTTCTATTTTCATGGAATCCTTTAATATTATGCCTTCTTAATTTCTATTTTGTTATGTTGGTATTTTTAATTACATATCCCCATTAATATATATATTATTTATAAATGATTATAGACCCTTTTTTCTCTCAATCAACTCATTTTATGAATTTTTAAGTGACGTTGTTAGGTAGCCAAAATTTCATAAGGTAAATCTTGACTCAATCTCATTTTATTGTGTTAAATATCATGGTCATTGGTTTTGTTTTTTCAAGAATATTTGTGAATGACCTATTATTGTTTAACACTTAATATCCACTTATATTGGGTGTATTTATATTTTTCACAGATGATTATGTCATTGATATATCCTTAATCTAATGATACGATCTTTGTACAAGATTTCATCTCAATTTACAATATATTGAGGCTTATTTATTGTTATGCACCAATTAAATTTTATGGTGTATATACTTCACTTTGTCATATTATATCATGAATCTCTTTATTCTAATGATATTATAAGTTTTGTTTAATGTTAATATTTAATTAATTTTATTCATGTTTTTTCTCAAGTGGTAAGGTACTTCATCTCAATCTTCTTTCATTGAGGCATATTTTTGATGTTATACACCACATTATTTTATATGGTGTATAATAAACCCCTTTGACTTTTAATTTATTTAAAAAAGAATCTTTTTTCTACAAAGAATTTTACTAAATGAAGAAAAGTAATGTTTTTAACATATGTGGTGACAACGACTCCTCTTCCACCATAACAGTTATTTGATATTTGGATTCCTCTATAAGCCTTTATATTTTTAAAAAGGAAAATAAATCCCTCATTACCTTTTTGGGTGTTTTGGTATTGAAAATGGGTTTTAAAGTGGATTTACTATTTCAATATCTTGAAATGATTTCTTGTGATTGAAAATGAAATTTTTTTAGTGAAATGTTGATAATTGAAATCATTTTATGTTTTATTATTATATAATAGTACTTGGACATTTAATGGGTGGTTGCATGATAAACCAAAGACGTGTGCTTGCGTGATAAACCAATGACGTGTGGTTATATGATAAACCAAACATGGTTGGTTCTGTGATAAACCAAGGACAGGTGGTCACATTATAACCTATAATGAATTGGGTATAGAAGTTGGCCGTATGGCTATTCCATTTAGTGATATGTGCGGAAGTCTACCATTTAGTTATTCCATTTAAGTATGTTTATGTCCCAACTTAACTTTATATGCTATATGTTTCTTTCTATGGGATTTATAGTAATATTATGGTTATAAAAATAGTAAGCAATGAGCTTATTTTCACTGAAGTATATTTTACTACTTCATTAAGGTGGAAAGTATTAATTTTTGATGAAGTATTCATGGTTTACATGTTTATGAAAGGATAATAGTTTTCCTTCTTTATGTATCCCTAACTGATCTTTTTATGATCATCCAAAGTTTTGAAATGTTTTTCACAGGAATTAAAGAAGAATAGAGTCAAGGATGGTATCAAGGAAAAATTATACTGTTAAAACATGAAACGATACCATGTATCTTTTTAAAGAGTTTTTATTTTATGAAAAAAATGGATAGCGTATAGACTTATACACTTTATAATATTTGAGATGTTATGTAATAGTTATAGATTAATCATCTAAAAATCTAAACCTGAAAAAAACCTCGATGTGAATTAAAGTCAAATTATTGACTTAGATCAAGATTTAGTAATGTTTAAGGCTGGGGCCTTATATTTGGTATTAGAGGTCGGTTTAGACAACTTTGGAGATTAGGATGTTTTCTTAATGGTTCAGGATATCATCATGGGTTTATAATTTTAAGGTATATTATAAGTTCAGGGATATAGAAACCACTTTTGAGGCTTATGTTATGAAATTTCAAGGTAATTAATGGTATTTTTGGATATATTTATTTTTGAGGTAGTTATGGGTCAGTACTATTGGGGATTCAAAATGAAAGGTATAAAATAACCTTTGAGGCTATAACATGTTATGGTTATTTTTGAGGATTTTATATCATTTTGTTAATGTTATAAGAATTATATAGTTTTTGAAAAAGGAAAACACACAGACCATGTGACAACCCATCACATTAGACAAAGCCGTGGGAATCGAACCCAAAACTGAAGTGAAACATGGAATTATCACTTACTACTGGACTACATGAATTCCCTAGTTATTATAACTTATTATTTTTAGTTAAATTATTTTATGGATGAACAATAAGTTGATTTTGGGAACTTATGTTTTATCAAATGAATATACTTAGTATAAGAAAATGATTCAATGATTAAGTGATAAATGTTATTTTGGAATATGATCAATATTTTGAGAACACTATATGCCTAAGAAAAATAGAATACTATGGGATTTCATTTGAGGTGTAATGGTTGAATTTTATTTTGGAAAAATATATGTTTTTATTGTGGACATATGGAGATTTGGTTTATTTGTGGAAATGATTAACCTATCTTGGAGAATATGTGATTAGGTTAATTACTTTTAATTATGAGACTTTAAGAGTAGTCGTTATTTGGAGATAAATGTTAAGATCTATCTTGGAAGACTACGTGATCAAATTGTTTTGAATTTTGGGTTTCAATCTTAGTTTGGATAATTTTGAGAAATTTTAAGGAGAATTGTTTTTTGAATGGTCTTTGTTGAACTTTGTTTTTTTGTTGGATTTTAGAGATTAATAGTAATATTTATTTTTATAGAGGATCATTCTTTTTGGGATTATATGATCTTGTACTAACCATTTTGGTTTTGGTTAATGTCTAAAGACAAGAAAAATATATAGTTCATATTATATGGATAATATGATTTTATAGAAGTTTATTCTTGCACTTCAGGTGTGACCAAGTCATCTTGAATACTCATAATTTTGAGAAAACATGAGTTTGTGGTAGACATTTATTAAAGGATGAAATTCTACTTGAAAAGTAAGTATGATTCCTTATGTTCTTAGTCAAGATCATAAATAAATTTCTCAACCTTATGAAAAGGATATTAAAAAATTGTTTTACATTTAATTTTCCTATTGGGAAATCAAATACCGTTTAACCCATAACAAGTTTAGGGTTTTCTGGTTGTTAACTTTCTCTTGATCATGTTTTCTATCACTCTCCATCAAAACTTGATGGTTTGTTTTCTCTTTCATATCCATGTTTTCCTACATGGAACCCTAATTTTTGTTATCTCGGGTGACCTCGGTACTTCACTTTATATCTTTTAAAGCGGAAGTTTTATTAACCTTTTTTGATGTGGTATTTTCAAGGAAGTTACCAAGCCCAATTTTAAAATTGAATAGATGCAATTTCCAAAATTGGAGAATGATATAACATCCCAGGTATTTATAGAATAATAAATGTTAAAATCTATTTATACTTTTGAATTTAATATTAATTTTTGTTTAAAGGGGACACTATGTACGATAGCATACCTGACACACAACAACGGGTTTCTCTGAAATATAACGTTGCACACAACACTGAGTTATACCGAAAAATAATACAACAATAATATTAATATTTTAAATGATAGTTAACGAATAGCTGTTTTATTAGAGGGAATGAATATAATTAACTATATTATGATTTTACATATTTTTTAAATTTTTATACATTTATCCAATGAATTTTATAGGCTTAAAATGAGAATGAATCCAATTTTAAGCAAAAAATACTCTAATATTTTTAAAAGGTCGTTTTAACACCTTTTGGTGGAGAACAATTTTTAAAAATAGTTTTTGTCAATTTTATATATTATATTTGATAAAATAAACTTATTCTTTAGAAACAGGACATCAAAATTTACTTTGGTTGAAATTTTGGTATTTTTTTGATAAAATTCATATTTTAATGAATAGTGAAAAATACTGGATTTTAATTCAAAATTGCCTTTTTGTATAATGTTTTATATAGTTAGATTATATTTTTAATTGGTTTTGAAGTGAAATTGGATTGTGTTTTTATCATTTAATCCAATTTTAGTTATTTTAATTAATTTCACATTGAAATTCGACATAAACACATGCCAATCTTTTTTATAGTATTTACTTTTTAAAAACCCGCTTTCTGGTTTTGACAATGGGAATTAATTTTAAATTAATTTCTGAAAATTATGTGTTTTGAATTTTGAAAAATGGATTATATATTTGGAATCAAAAGTTCCAATTTTTTTAAATAGAAACCTTTTAATTTTGGACATTATGAATTGTAGTTTCAGTAATAATTTTTATTTACCATGGTTAAAGGGTAAATCAAGTAAATAAGGGTAAAATATGATATTATAATAATATAAAACTACACTAACACTTATCATAATACTATTTTATGAGATATGTTCAACCATGGGAATCCTTGGGTTGGTTTTAGGACCCCATGGAACCACTTGGATGTGATAATGAACTTTTATAATATTTAATTTAAAGAAAAGTGAAATATAATATAAACATGTATCTTCAAACTAATTTTTTTTAATTTGGTTTATATAAATGATCTATTCTACTATAAATAGTTATTAGAAAGATAAAAATATTTCCTCAATCATGGTATTTTAGTTATAAATTTTATACATTAAATAAATAATTTTTTTGACACAATGATGATGTAGTGATTACCTTATTAATGAAAGATTCAAATAAATGATATTATAAATATTACAATAAATGTAATGTGAAAATTTTTATGCGATAATTTTTTTTGTAATAAATTGACTTGTTAGGGATTATTTAATTTATTTGTTTTTAAGTAATAAAGTTGTTATGACACAAAAAAATGAATTACTAAATAGTGTCAAAATTGACATAAATGATTTTTTTAAACAAATCCTATTTTATTAAATAACACAATAGTCCTAAAATATAATATTTGAAAAAATGATTTATATAATGTTAAATTTTTTATTAATTACCCACTTGTGTTTTTAGAGTAATTTTATAGTAACTATAGTAACCATATATTATGAAAATGCAAGAAGACATGGTAAGGGTTAATGTTTTTAACAAAGGGTTAGAGCTAAAAGATAAGGTTAATTTTGTGACCTAACTTGTATAAAACCTATTGGTTAAGAGTATTTAGACCCATATTAATATTAGACAATAAATTTATCACTTTTGAACAATTATAATACAAAAATCATTTTAAAATAAAATAATATTTCAAATCATTCCTAAAGTTCCCCTCCTCCCTCTTATAAAAGGCCACCACCTCTACCCACTTACTCACACCTATCAAGCCCCTTGGATCATCCAAATTATTCTAACATAAGATAAAAAAATACCTACTTTACTCTTAAAGGCCATAATTTTTGGAATAAGTAAATTCAATAAATCCTTTTGGCTCAAATCAAATAGAGTTACCTGATTTAGAGGTAACGCCTTCTCTCAAGCTTCTTTCATTTATTTTCCTTCTCCACCCCATATGATCTTTTTATTCCATTATTTTATAACAAAACCAGTATCCTAAATATACTAGGTTGTTTTTATGCTATTTTTTTACCTAAACTTACACAAAACTCCATCTAATGGATATAGGACATACTATTTCTGTGTATGGGGAACTACTGCCTCATGAAACAATGATTGTTAAATTTTATCCTACCACATATCATGGTGGAAATTATGATGGAACTGTATTTATATATGATATATATGACATTTTATATATTATTATGTAATTTTTATTTACAAAATACTTTTATTCTTTCCATATTGTGTTAATATGATAATTTCATTTAAGGAAGTGTGGACTACCACCCCCTCAAAGTGATATGACTCGTTTATTCCATACATGCAACATATAAAGGATAGAGTTAACAAAATTATGTAACATATAAAACATATATACTATAATTTAATTATAATATATCTATTTATCATTTATTTTTAATCCTGTAATATTCCTTTAATATGACAAAGAAATGAATGCACCGTTCATGCGTACGTACGACTTACCGTCTCCATGAATGGAGCATTTCATTTCTTATATGAAAATGTTATGGATTATTATAATTACATATATACTATATATATATGATATTTAAATCATGATTTATATTCTAGATATAATGGAATTATGATAACATGGATAATTTTCAATAAAACAAGTTCATTTTTGACTCAAGTACCAAACATCAAAAAAACATCCGATATGAACTCGGACGATTAAATAATTGCTATAATATGGTAATAAGTGATATAAAATGAATAATAAACTTTAAAAATGTTCTTAATAAAGTATAAATTAACCTAATTTTATTATTCATGAAATTAAATAATGAACAAGACAAGTCAGACTCAAGGTTAGGGACTTCATCTCAATCTCCTTTCATTAAGGAATATCTTGATGTTTTGCACCTTTATTATCCTATAAGGAGTATATACAACCATTTTTACTTTTTATATAATTAATTAATATATTATAATGATATTTATTTTTTTATTTAATGTTATTTCGTAATGATTTTTATTCAAGTGTTTCTCTAGTGGTAAGGGAGCTTCTTAACCCAATTTCCACTCATTGGGTTTTATGCATACTTCATTGATCATATTATGCCAATATTATGTGTGAAATAAGTATTTATTTATTTATGCTGTAATTTCAACTTAACTTTGTGTGGATATACTTTTGATACATATAATCACCCCATTGATAAATTCTTACATCATTGATACAAATTTTATAAGGGAACTTCTTAACCCAATTTCCATTCATTAGGTTGATCTTCTAGTTCTTGATTATGTTGTGCTGTGATTATGTGAGAAATTAATTTTGATATATTATATTTTATTTATACTTGATTTATGGGTATTTATAGTGAATACACATAATCAATCTATTTGATTAACAAAATTATCTTTGTAAGGTAATCTACCACCCTTCTATTTTCAAGCACTCCTTTAATGTTATTCCTTCCAAATTTCTATTTTCCTAGGTTGAGATTTTTTATTACATATGAACCTTAATGTGCATATTATTTAAAAATGATTATAAACCCCTTTTTCTCTCAATCGACTCATTTTATGAATTTTTAACTAACGTCGTTATCTGTCGAAATTTCATAATGGAAATCTTGACTCAATCTCATTTCATTGAGTTAAATATCAGGGTCATTGGTTTTGTTTTTCCAAGAATATGTGTGAATGACCTATGATTTTTTACACTGAATATCCACTTATATTGATTGTATCTATGTTTTTCATGCATAATTATTTCATTGATTTATCCTTAATCTAATGATATGATATTTGTAAGGGATTTTGTCTCAATTTATAATCTATTGATACTTATTTTTTATTATGCACCAATTAAAATTTATTGTGTATATACTACCCTTTGACATATTATATCATGAATCTATTTATTCTCATGATATTAAAAGGTTTGTTTAATGTTATTCTTTAATTATTTTCATTCACTTATTTTCCAAAGTAGTAAGATACTTCATCACAATCTCCTTTCATTAAGGAATATTTTGATGTTATACACCAAAATATTTTATACGATGTATAATAATCCCCTTTGACTTTTAATTTCATTCAAAGGGAATATTTTTTCTATAAAGCGTTTTATTAAATGAAAAAAAGGAATGTTTTTAACGTATGTGGTGAAGACTCCTATATCGCTATAACAGTTATTTGATATTTGGTTTCCTCTATAATCCTTGATGTTTTTAAAAAGGAAAAAAATAACTTATTCCCTTTTTGGGTGTTTTGGTATTGAAAATGGTTTTGAAAGTGGATTTACTATTTCAATATCTTGAAATTATTTCTTGTGATTTCAAATGAAATTTTATGAGTGAAATGTTGATAATTGCAATCATTTATGTTTTATAATTATATAATGGTACATGGACATTTGATGGGTGGTTATGTGATAAACCAAAGACGGGTGGTTGTGTGATAAACCAAATATGGGTGGTTATGTGATAAACTAAAGATGGATGGTTCCTTGATAAACTAAGGAAAAATGGTGTTGTTATAACCTCCAATTCACTGGGTATGTAAGTCAGCCGTATGGCTATTTCATTTAGTGATATGTGTGGAAGTTGACCATATGGTTATTTAATTTAAGTATGTTTATGTCCCAAGTTAACTTTATATATTATATGTTTCATTCTATAGGATTTATGGTAATATTTTGGTTAAAAAAAGGGTAAGAAATGTGCTTATTTTAAGTGAAGTATATTTTACTACTTCAATAAGGTAAAAATTATTAATTTATGATAAAGTATTCATGGTTTTAATGTTTTTGAAAGGCTAACCATTTTCCTTTTTTGTGTATCCCTTACTGAGATTTTTATGCTCATCCCAGTTTTTGAATTTTTTTTCACAGGACTTAAAGAATAATAGAGTCCAGGATGGGATAAAGAAAAATTTATGCTATTAAAAAATGAAACAATACAATGTTTCTTTTTACATAGTTTTTGTTTTATGAAAAAATAGAATGCGTGTAGACTTGTAAACATTGTAATATTTGAGATGTTATGTAATAGTTATGGACTAATTCTCTAAATATCTAAACCTAAAAAGATCCTTGATGATAATTAAAGTTAAATTATTGACTTATCTCAAGATTTAGTAATGTTTAAGGTTGGGGCCTTATAGTTGGTATTTGAGGCTGGTTAGGAAACTTTGGAGATTAGGATTTTTTCTTAAGGGTTAGGGATATCATCATGGCTTTATAATTTTAAGGTATATTATAATTTCAATGAAATATAAACCCCTTTTGGGGATTATGTTACAAAATTTCTTGGTAATTAACAGTATTTTTGGAGAAACATATTTTTGAGGTAGTTATGGGTCGGTATTATTGGGGATGAAAAATGAAAGGTATAGAATAACCTTTGAGGATAAAACATGTTATGTTTATTTTTGAGGATTTTATCTAATTTTTTTAATGTTATAAGAATTATGTAGTTTTTTTTTGAAAAATGACAACATGCAGACCATGTGACAACCCGTTTCGTCAGACAAAGCTATGTAAATCGAACCTACAAACGAAGTGCGATTGGAATTTATCACCTACCACTGGCCTATGTGATGTCCCTGGTTAGTATGACTTATTATTTTTAGTTAAATTATTTTATGGATCAAGAATAAGTTTATTTTGGGAACTTATGTTTTATTAAATGGATATCCTTAGTGTAGGAAAATGATTTGGTGATTAATTGATAAATGTTATTTTTGAATATGATCACTATTTTGGGAACATTATATACCTAAGGAAAATAGAATACTATGGTATTTTATTTGAGGTGTAATGGTTTAATTTTATTTTGGAAGAATATATGTTTTTGTTGTGTACATATAGAGATTTTGGTTATTTGTGGAAATTATTAACCTATCATGGAGAATATGTGATTAGGTTAATTAATTTTAAGTATGATACATTAAGAGTATTCGATGTTTTTTGGAGATAAATGTTAAGATTTATCATGGAAGACTATGTGATCAAATTGTTCAGAATTTTGGGTTTAAATTTTAGTTTCGATTATTTTGATGAATTTTAAGGACAATTTTTTATTGAATGGTCTTTTAGAACTTTGGGTTTTTTTTGTTGAATTTTGGAGATTAATAGTTGTATTTATTTTTATAGAGGTTTATTCTTTTTGGGATTATATGATCTTGTACTAACCATTTTGGTTTTGGTTAATGTCTAAAGATAGGGGAAATATATAGTTCATCTTTTTTAGATTTTGTGGCTTTCTATAAGTTTATTCTAGCACTTCATGTGTGACCAAGTAATCTTGAATACTAATTGTTTGGAGAAAAGATATGTTTGTGGTATATATTTATTAAATGATGAAACTCTACTTGACAAGTAAGTATGATTCCTTATGTTCTTAGTCAATATCATAAATACATTCCTTAACTTTATGAAAAGGATATTAAAACAAAAACATTTTCAATTTAGAATTCCTACTAGGAAATCAAAGTTCATTTAACTAATCATAATTTTATGGTTTTCTAGTGGTTAATTTTCTCCTGATCATGTTTTATATCACTCTCCATCAGAACTTGATGGTTAGTTTTCTCTTCCATATCCATGTTTTCATACATGGAACCCTAGTTTATGTTATCTTAAGTGACCTTTGTACTTCACTTACTATCTTTTAAAGTGTTAGTTTTATTTACCTTTTATTTCAATGTGATATTTTCAATGAAGTTACTGAGCCCAATTTTAAAATTGCAAGGACACAATTTTCAAAAGGGGGGAATGATGTAACATCTCAGGTATTTATAGAATAAAATATTTTCATATCTATTAATATTTTTTAATTTAATATTTATTTTAGTTTAAAGGGGACACTATGTATGATAGCATACCTGATACACAACAACATGTTTCTCCAAAATCTAATGTTGCACACAACACTGAGTTATACTAAAAAATAGTTCAACAACAATATTATTATTTTAAATAGTAGTTAACGCCCAGATGTTGTATTAGCAGGAATAAAAAAATTTAACTATATAATGATTTTACACATTTTTTTAAATGTTTATACATTTATCCAATTAATTTTAGAGTTTTAAAATGAGAATTAATCCAATTTTAAGAATAAAAGACTCTAATATTTTTAAAAGGTCATTTTACCGCCTTTTGATGGAGAACGTGCTTTAAAAATAGTTTTTTCACTTTTATATATTATATTTGATAAAATAAACTTCTTCTTTAGAAGTGAGACATCAAAATTTATGTTGGTTGAAATTTTGGATTTTTTCTGATAAAATTCATATTTTAATGAATAGTGAAATATACTGCATTTTAATTCAAAACCGTCTTTTTGTCTAATTTATTTGTATAGTTATATTATCTTTTTAATTGGTTTAAAAGTTTAATTTTATTTTTTTAATTTAATCCAATTTTTCTCATTGGAAGTAATTTCACATTGAAATTCGACATAAACACATGTTAATCTTTTGATAGTTTTTTACTTCTTAAAACCTGCGTTTTGGTTTTGACAATGAGAATTAATTTTAAATTAACATCTAAAAATTCTGTATTTTGAATTTAGATAAATTAATTCCATATTTGGAATCATAATGTCCAAATTGTGTAAATATACACATTTTATTTTGGTCATTATGAATAGTAACTTTAGTAATTATTTTTATTTACCATGGTTAATAGGTAAATCAGGTAAATAAGGGTAAAAAAATAATATTATAATAAAATAAAACTACCCTAACATGTGTCCGAATCCTATTGGATAAGATATAGCCGACCATGGAAATCCTTGGGTCGATTTGAAGACCCTATGGAGCCACTTGGGTGTGATAATGACCTTTTATAATATTTAATTTAAAGGAAAGGGAAATATAACATAAACATGTATCTCCTAACAATTTTTTTTAATTTGGTTTATATAAATGATCGATTTGACCATAAATATTAATTATAAATAAAAAATTATTTCCTACATCATGGTGTTTTAGATATATTTTTTAGACATTAAATATATAAAATTTTTTATGACATAATGATGATGCAATGATTGGCTTATAATTGAAAGATTCAAATAAATGATATTATGAATATTAAAATAAATTTAATTTAAACATTTTTATGACATAAATAAATTTTTATGACATTGAAATTTGGGGGATGGGTTAATGCCTTTTTTTGGAAGGAATAATGTTTTTGTGACTTTAACAAAAATCAATTACTAAATAGTTTTAAAATTGGTATAAATGAGTTTTTAAAAAAATTATATTTTATTAAATGATATAATATTTATAAAAATATAATATTATTCCAAATTAATTATATAATGTTAAAAATTTCATTAATGGTATACTTGTGGTTCAATTGGTATTTTACAGTAACTATTGTAACCATATATTATGAAAATACAAGAAGACGTGTTAAGGGTTAATGTTTTTAACAAAGGGTTAAAGCTAAAAGATAAGGTTAATTTTGAGACCTAAACTTGTCTAAAACCTATTTATTGAGATGATTTATAACCATATTAATATTATCATCTAAATATATCAATTTGGACTACTAGAATTTGAAAATAATTTTAAAATAAAATAATATTTCAGGACTTTCCTAAAATGTCCCTCATCCCTCTTATAAATGGCCACAACCTCTACCCACTTACTCACACCTCTAAATCCCATTTTATATTCCCTAATTATGATAAAATAAGCTCCAAAAATCCCTAAATTACTCCTAGAATCCTTACTTTGGGAATAATTAAATTAAAGAAAGCATTTTGGTTCAAATGAAAAGGAGTTACCCAATTTTGAGGTAACATCTTCTCTCAAGCTTCTTTCATTTATTTTCCTTCTCCACCCCTACACTCTTTTTATTCCATTATTTTATAACAAAAAAATTATACTCAATATTATAGGATTTTTTATGCTAATGGTTTTACCTACACTTACACACACCTCCATCTAATGGATATAGAACATACTATTTCTATGTACGATGAACTACTGCCTCACGAAACGATGAATGTTCAATTTTCTCTTACCACCTCTCATGGTGTCCATTATGATGGAACTATTTTTATATATGATATATATTATGTTTTATTTATTATTTTTTAATTTTTATTTACAACATACCTTTATGATTTCTGTAATGTGTAAATATGATAATTTCATTCGAGAAAATGTGGACTACCACCCCTCAAAGTGATATGACTCCTTTATTCAATACACGGAACATATAAAAAATAGAGTTAATGAAATTATTTAGCATATATAAAATATATATTATACTATAATTATAATATACCTATGTATCTTTTATTTTTATTCCTCTAATATTCCTTTAATATGACAAAGAAATGAAGGTAGCGTTCATGCGTACATATGGCCTACTGTCTCCATGAACGATGCATTTCATTTATTGTCTCCAAATGTTATGGAATATTATAAATACATATATAATGGACATATATGATATTTAAATCATTAATAATATTATGGAGATAATGGACTTATGACCACATGGATAATTTTTATCAAAACAAGTTCATTTTGACTCAAATACCGAACATCGACAAAACGTCCGATATGAACTCAAACAATTAAATAATTGATATAACATGATAATAAGTGATATAAAATTAATAATAAACTTTAAAAAGGTTATAAATCAAGTATAAATTAACCTAAGTTTATTATTCATGAAATTAAATAACGAACGAGACAAGTCAGACTCAAGGTAAGGGACTTCGTCTCAATCTCCTTTCATTGAGGCATATCGTGATGTTTTTCATCTTTATTATTATATAAGGTTTATATAAAACCATTTTTAAATTTTATATCATGAAATAGTATATTCTAATGATATTTTTATTTTTATTTAATGTTATTCTTTAACTATTTTTATTCAAGTGTTTCTCTAGTGGTAAGGGAACTTCTTAACTCAATTTCCACTCGTTGGGTTTCGTGCATACTTCATTGATTATATTATTCCACAATTATGTGTGGAATCACTATTTATTTATTTATTTATTAATTTAAAATTCCCTTTTTTGTATATACTGTTGATACACACAATCACCCCATTGATAAATTCTTACGTCATTGATACAAATTTTGTAAAGGAAATTCTTAACCCAATTTCCATTCTTTCGGTTGATCTTCTAGTTATTGATTATGTCGTGCTATGATTATGTTAGAAATGAATTTTGATAAATTATATTGTATTTATACTTTATTTATGAGTATATATAGTGAGTACTCATAATTGATCTATTTGATTAACAAAATTATCTTTTTAAGGGAATTTACCGCCCTTCTCTTTTCAAGAACTCCTTTAATGTTATGCCTTCTTAATTTCTATTTTATTATGTTGGGATTTGTCATTCCATATCTCCCTTACTATATATATTATTTAAAAATTATAGAGACACCTTTTTAACTCAATAAACTCATTTTATAAAATTTTAAGGGACGTCGTTAGGCTGCCGAAATTTCGTAAGGTAAATCTTGACTCAATCTCATTTCACTGAGTTAAATATCTAGGTCATTGGTTTTGTTTTTCCAATAATATGTGTGAATGACCTATGATTGATTTACATAGAATATCCACTTATATTAGATGTATTTATAATTTTCACACATAATTATGTCATTGATTTATCCTTAATATAATGATATAATCTTTGTAAGGGATTTCATCTCAATTTAAAATCCATTGAGACTTATTTGTTGTTATGTACTAATTAAATTTTATGGTGTATATACTTCCCTTTGAAATATTATATCATAAATCTCCTTATTATCATGATATTATAATTTTTTTTTAAATTTTATTATTTAATTATTGTTATTCAATTATTTTCTCAAGTGGTAATGGACTTCGTCTCAATCTCATTTCATTGAGGAATATTTTGATGTTATACACCAGATTATTTTATATGGTGTATAATAAACCCCTTTGAATTTTAATTTCATTCCAAGGGAATATTTTTTATACAAATCATTTTACTAAATGACAAAAAGGAATGCTTTTAACATATGCAGAGATAATGAATCCTCTGTCGCCATAACAGTTATTTGATATTTGGATTCCTCTATAAGACTTGATGTTTTTTAAAAGGAAAAGAAACCCCTTATTACCTATCTGGGTATTTTGGTATTGAATTTTTTTTTGAAAGTGTATTTACTATTTCAATATCTTTAAATGATTTATTGTGATTTCAAATGAAATTTTATGAGTTAAATGTTTATAATTATAATCATTTATGTTTTATGATTATATAATGGTACTTGGACATTTGACGGATGGTTACGTGATAAACCAAATATGGTTGGTTTCATGATAAACGAAAGATGAGTGTTTACGTGATAAACAAAAGATGGGTGGTTCTGTGATAAATCAGGATGGGTGGTCATGTTATAATCTCCAATTCATTGGGTCTGAAAGTCGATTGTATGACTATTCCATTTAGTGATATGTGTGGAAGATAACCGTATGATTATTCTATTTAAGTATGTTTATATCCCAAGCTACCTTTATATGTTATATATTGCTTTATATGGGCTTTATGGTAATATTTTGTTTACAAAAAAAGGTAAGCAATGAGCTTATATTTAGTAAAGTATATTTTACTACTTCATTAACGTGAACAGTATTAATTTATGATAAAGTATTCTTGGTTTATATGTTTATGAAAGGATAACATTTTTTCTTCTTTATGTATCCCTTACTGAGCTTCTTATGCTCATCCCAAGTTTTGAAATGTTTTTTTAAATTACTTAAAGAAGAATAGAGTCAAGGATGAGATCAAGGAAAATTTATGATTTTAAAACATGAAATGATACCATGTTTCTTTTTAAAGATTTTTTGTTTTATGAAAAAAATTGATAGCATGTAGAGTTGTACACTTTGTAATATCTGAGATGTTATGTAATAGTTATGTCTTAATTCTATAAAACTCTAAACCAGAAAATATCTTCAATGTGAATTAAAGTCAAATTATTGACTTATCTTAAGTTTATTAATGTTTAAGGTTGGAGACTTATGGGGGGGGGGGGGGGGGGTCTTTAACAGTGCTAAAAAATCACTATTAAAGGAACCCTTTATTAGAGTTTTTAAAACTGTTAAGGGGTTCCTTTAGCAGAATTTTTTTAGCGATGTTAAAGGGTGTCTTTTAACAGTGCTAAAAAAAGTGCTGTTAAAAAATATGGAAAATAATAATAATTTTCATGGACCCCCTGACCCCCTTTCTCAGTGCTTATAACCCCTTTTCTCAGTTCTTTCCACTACCCATCCGCCATCATGCACCCTCGCTTCCCTTTCTCAGTACTAGAAGGCTACACCAAATAATTCTGTAGGTATGGATTCAATCCTAGGACCTTCCTTATGAAATTGAATGCTCTTTACCACTATTCCATGTGTATTTTGTTGTATATTGAATGAATTTTATATTTATTTTTATATATTTTGAAATGTGTGATTTATATATACAAAATTATATCTATTTAAATATATTATATACTAATATTAATTTATACATATTATAATATATATATGTGTGTTTGTTTGTTAATACACATAAATATTTTTATAAAAAAGTTATATATACATATGAATGCATTTTAATAAGGTAAATAAAATGGATAATTTTTTACTTTAAATAAAATGAATAATAAATATTTATTTTATATATTTAAAAATACATTTCTATATAAATATGTCGATATATGAATTTATGCATGTTATTTATTATATGTAAATATAAAAAAATATACATATATTTAATTTTAAATAAGAATAAATTGTGAAAAACGATAAAATTTCAAAACCATAATATCAATATGAATATAATCCTTGGAAATAAATTTAGTCCCCACTAAAAATGTAAAACAATTCCCCATAAAAATGGTTGAAATTCCATCGAATGTTAAAAAATTGGGGTACTTCGATTAAAAACTCAGTTTTGGAGGCTTTATAGGACGTTTTGGGCCTCAAAAAACATGAAAAAGGTTTAAATATCTCTCTAGGGGTGGAGCTTATCACAGAATTGGATTTGATATATGGTAGTTCCAAATAGATACCCATATCAAAAGTTATGTCCATTTGATGTTTGAGTTAAGTATTCAACTTATTTTAGATCTTTTAATAATTTTTTGATTTTTTATCTTCCAATTGATATTAAATTACTATTACTTGATAATAATTATAAAATTATTGATTAAAAATATTTTTTAATTATTTTATTATCCATTTTCACTAAATAACACTTATATTAAGTGTAAATTCCTATTTACCTTATTTAAACCATATTTAAAAATATATATTATATTTATATCAATAAAAATATATTTATAAATTAATATATCATTTCTAAAGATTTTTTTTAAACATACCATATCTTAGTTCTAGTAACAAAACATTGATAAAGGGGGTCTTTATCAGGGCTTCTAAAAAAGTGATGATAAAGACCCCCTCTTTAACAACACTAAAAAAGCATTCTTAAAGGGGGAATATTTTTATCACTGACAAAGGGGGTATTTAATAGAACTTTTAGCTAGCACTGTTAATGCCCTAACACTGGATAAACCCAGTTTTTTAGTAGCACACCGATCATGCATAGCCCCTTGGGTTTCCAAAGTTCTCTAAATTTTACTTCAAATGCCCTAAGACAAGACCTAAACAAAATGGGATCAAAACAAGAGCTAAGGAGGACCTGAAAGAAGGTAAAAAAATGTTACAATTTGTAGGTGATGAATAATCATACCCAATAGGGATCCCCCAAATTACATCCCAAATCATTCCACTAGGATAAAATTGAGTTTTCTAATAGTTCAACATATAAAAATATAACAAGGGTGAAAAATATAAAGTAGTTTAACATTTTAAATTAGATCAAAATAAGTAATAAGAATAATTTTTTCTATTGAATTAAAAATTTGATACATTTTATTCAATTCACTTGAAATACCCTAAAAATATCCTCTTACCTTGGAAACATGCATTCCAAGTGATAGTTATTTACTCATGAGTTTTTACTCATCGATCCACCAAGTTGTCACTAGATGACCATTCTACAGGAGTCTCTAGTATGGCACATCACACTAAGTCTATAATAGAAATTCCATGTTCAATGAAAGGATAAAGACACACCACACAAGTATTCCAAGTTCTTATACCAATTAATTTCTTAAAAAAAATTCTTTTTAAATAATTAAATCAAACACCTTGAACACATCATCTCAAATTCACAATTTAAAATATATAACAAAAGAGATTTGAAGAAAAACTATTCAAATCCAATATTTCCATATTATCAATAAAATTGGTTTTCCAAAAATAAATCAACATGACTTTACTTTGAAATTTAAATAAATTAATTTAGATATCCAATCCATCATGTTTTATAATAATTAGAGAAAATTTAGTATACACTTACCTCATAATGGGTGATTAAATTGATGAATGACATAACAAAACCTCTAGATCCAGGCTTGAAATTACTTTCCTTCAATAGATACTATCAATATCTCATAAAAAACATATCATATATCATATATCTATTCATAAAAAACTATATCTAATGCCCCTTATGGGAGGATATGAGAATATCTAAAGATAAATAAAGAAAACGGAGACTTACCAACGATTCTAGAGATCCAAAACACTTAGATCTGTTAAAAAAAGATTCTAGATTAGAGGGAATATAAATTTCCTAGAGGAGTTATATGGTTTAATATCCTAGTTGAAAAAGAGAAGAATGTTAGTTTTCAGACACAAAATGGAATTAACATCCATTTTTTAGATTTTATTAATGATTTTCACATGGTTAGGGAACATAGTTTAATAATCTGTGCACCAACTACATGAGTGATACTGGATAACACCCAGGGTGCCGCATTGTTGTGCCACATGGTTTAACAAACCATGTTCCAACCATGCGATTCTAATTTATTAAAACTCCAAATTTATATGGCTATTCGCATGATTTGGCCAAACTATGCGCTAAACGTGCACCTGCCTAGTGACTCACAGATTCCCTCACATGGTTTCTTAGAGAAGCTGCACAATTTTCCCTAATCATTCTCAAAACATGATCCCTTAAAAAATATTTTGAAACACACTAAAACCATCCAAAAACACCCATGACTAAACCCAAACATTATATAAATTCAAAATTCATAATAAAATGGAATAGAAACTGAAATAAGGTGTGTGAAATTATACCAGCATTGGGCATTCCATCCTTAGAAATCTAGAGAGTTTTGACACTTTGAAAAAATTATGGCTATATTTCTGACATCTCTTTCTCATGTTCCCATGTATCCTCCTAAATTTCACCAAGTTTCTATAATAATTGATCTAATGGAATAATTTTTTCCACACAATAATTTATCTTATCTGTACAAGATACAAATCATCACATGAATTAATGTAGCATTTGGTTCCCGATCAACATGATCCCATCAAACCACATGGTTATGATTAGGGTGGAATTTCCTAAATTAGGATACATGAAAGACAATATGAATAAAAATTAACTATATTTCTAATAAAAAATTATAATGAAGATCACCACTTCATTAAAGTATTTCAAAAGGTCCAACGTGATGATGAGAATAAATTTACTTTCTTACCTAATTGATGATTTCTCAGTCTTGGAGTGGATTTAAAGAACACATGATCTCTCTTGAAAAAGGATAAAATATTACATTTATGAAATAATCATTATTTTTGACAAATTTATATTGAAACCATAATTTTACTAATCATTTGAATATTTTCATTCATTTCATAAATGAGTCTGGGTCTCAGTAATGTAGTTTCTCTAGTCTTTACACAAAAAAGTGGAGATCATCATAGAAATTCCTTCAATGCCTTGAATGGATCCATCTATATTGTGGATTGAAAATTTTTGTTATATAAAAATTGAACTAAGTTAAAATTATCCTCACATAATCTATCTAAATATATAACAAAAGGTTAGAAAATGTATTATAATGTCTGAATCATTCATTCTGTTCTCATTTGTTTGAGGACGATACACTGTGATCACAGTCAATTTGGTACTCAGATATTTCTAAAAATATTTCTAAAACTGAGAAGTAAAAAGGGAATCTTAGTTATAGATTAAAAAAATGGTATTACATGAAATTTTACCACATCTTAAATATAAATATTTACCAAGTCATCTAACTTATTGGATTCATGAATCAGAATGATGTGGGTTAACTTTGTGGGTCAATATTTAATCAACAAGATTAAAAAATTCTTCTAAATAGTTCATGGTAAATCCATGAAAAAGCTAATAACCATATACTCAAATTTTCACATTCATATAGGTACAAATTAATTCATTCCATCTGATCATTGATGCCCATTCTTGACTTGCTAATAGGTTAGGCTTTCTATAACATAATCAACCACATTTTGCTTCATACTTGACCACTAAAAATAGGTCCTTAGATCCTTGTACATATTTTGGATTCCTGGCTGAATTACTCACTTATAATAGTGATAGAAATAAATAAGTTTTAATTGATGAGAGGGTTAAAATACTACCCAATATTGAAAAATTAACATGGAGTTCCCATCTTGTTTCCATTCATCAATGGTCTCCCAACACTATGTTTTGGCATAATGGTATAGAAACCGGGATTCGATTTTTAGCATCCTAACTTTATCAAACAAATTAGGTATTAGTGTGACCAGAAATAAAATTATGACTTCATTCTGATTTGTGCAATGCTAACAAATATCACTAATCATATTCATCAATTTCCACTGATCACAAGCTTCTCTTACCAATTGATTATATGAATTTCAACTTAAATAATTTTCCAATAAATTTCCCTTGGTTAGTGTATAAACCGAGTCAAAATAAAAAATCTATAGATATTTTATCCACAATATTTTTCTCACATTCCAATAACTTTGTGAAAAGATGTGTTTTAAGATTTTATGGTATGTGAACATAGTTAACTTCTCTTTAAAGAGATAATGACACCGTATTTTCAAAACATAAACTAACACAACCAAAACTAAGTCATGATTTAGACAATTATTTTCATGAATAAAAAACTATCATGATATATAAGATATTAAATGATCTCCTTACATGAGAACACATCCGATTCCCGATATAGATGCATCACAAAAAAGCACATAACCATTCCCAGGTTCTGGAAAGACAAGAATTGGTGCCGAAGTAAGCCTAGAATTAAGATCCAAAAAGGATTACTAGGAATCATAAATATAGTGTAATTAAGTTCCCTTTATCATAATAAATGTAATAGGATATTTGAGACATGAGAATTCCCAAATTAAGTGACAATAGTAACCTTCTAATCCTAGAAAGCTACTTATATCAAATATGTTATTTATAGGTTTCCAAGAGATGAAAACCTCTATATTTTTAGGATATACTATCACTTATTTCTCATAAATTCCATGGATAAGGAAAAAACTTCTGAAATCTATAAATTACATTTATATAATTTCATATATAACCAATAGTCTCAAAAAATGAACAACACAATGTCAAAATGTTCTTCATGGTCATTTCAAGTTCAATAATACACTATAATTTCATCTAAAATTCCACAATGAAAGATTCTAGGTATTATTAAAATACATGATTCATCCATTCCATGAGAAAAACTAACAAATTTATAAGATCAAATGGCATGACCAGATATTTATAATGACTATTATGATTACTAAAAGATGTTTTTAGAATATCCTCTTTCCAAACCCGGAGTTGGTGATTCCTAGACCATAGATCAATTTTGGAGAACCATTGGGATCCTTTAAATTGATAAAAAAGATCATAAATTTGTGTAAGATGATATCTATTATTTATTATAACATAATTCAGTTTAAAATAATTAACATAGAGTTATGAAAATCCATCTACCTTCTTTATAAAAATAACTGGAGTAGCTAAATGTGACACACTTGGTATTATAAAGCCTTTACTTTCCAATTACTCTAACTAGAAATTTAATTAATTCAATTCCATTAGTGAAATTTTATATTATGGAAGTGAAATAGGATTTTTACTAAGTAAGATCAATCAAAAATTCTACTTACTCTGTAAATGGAAAATCAGTGCAATTTTTGGGAAATGCGTTAGGATACTAATTGATAAGATGTGTATGAGGATTCATAGTATTCCTTGAATCACCCTATATCACTCCATTTTTTGGATGATAAATATTATGACATGATATTATTTTCAAATAATAATATGTATAAGAAACATGATATGTGTTTCCAACAACCAAATTTGTAGCATTAGATAAACAACACTAAATATGTCTCATATGATTATAGTTGTGAAATGTTTTAGGTTTTTCCATAAAATATTAATTATTATGGTCCAATGAACCAAATTATAAACATTTATACTTGATAATGGGGTGTGGAGGAAATTTAGCTGATCCAATGGTTTGATTCTGTGATGTTATGCCTCTTATAAAGTTGGTATCCTTCTCCTCTTATTCCCAATATTAGTATTCTCGCATGTTCTTGTGTATAATAACATACTTCCTCCAGTAGAATTCTTGGTAATATCCCTTTATTCCACTGTCTCTCTAATAAACATATCTATATAATCAATAATATAGAGCAAAGATATCTTAGCATGAATTTATAGTTATACTCCAGAATCAGATACATGATCCTTTAAGGATGTTCTAGAAACCAATTTTGGAGAAAAACAAACCAAGTTTATAAACCTAACTGTATATTGCATCACTGACCAATTTTCTTAATTAATAATGAATAAATCTATAATTTCGGACATCTTGAAGGTATGAAGGTATAATTATTTGTTGAATAATTCTTCAAATCCCTCCCACATAAGGACTTGTATGAATTTATCTTAGATAGCTAAATCCCACCATTGGCATGTAAGATCCTCTAATATGTAGATTGCTAACTTGACTACTATATCTGCTAAGGTTCCAAGGAAATCAAATATCTGATTCATTATACTAATCCGTGCTTCTACCTTTTTAGGTTCTTAATCCCCCAGAAATATTAGTAGACTTTGTTTCTGAAACTGCACAGAATGGTCTATATGTAGTGGTTCATTATTTAGATTTACCTTATAAAAAGCTTGAAAATATTGAACAATGTTCTGAATAAACTATTTTTTCACATGTAGTTAAAGTGAAACTATATTATCTACAATATTTTCTTATGGTTTTCTCGGTCATATAATTGGTTCTATTTCTCTATAGTCGGAACAAAACACCAACCAGTCATCACTCACTAGTAAACTGAGGGATTATAATATTCCTAATCATCAATAGTAATAATAATTATAACTAATTTTAAATAATCATAAAATATAATATAAGAAATAAATTTATAGTGGTAAGTCTCATTACTAATTCCGAATATGCTATACTCATTGGATATTCCCATGATGATGAGATAGAAAAATTCCAAAAGGTGTCTCAAAAACACCTTTTACACCCAGACCACCCAGGTAACTTGAAGTCCTTATAAAGAGGTTATCTAAGTTTTTTATTCTATATATTTAAAGTTTTGAAATTTTCTATATCCTTACTAGGATACCAATATGAAGTACTGAAAAAAATGATACCATTTGTAACATATCGACCCTAACCATTGGTTTGGAAAGAGACAGGGTTCTAATAACCTTAAGTGACATCCCCAAGACTCCAAATACTAAAAATAAATTATAATGGATTACTAAATTTTTTGGGGATGATTTTCAATTTAAAAAGCCATAACCTATAAAGAAAAAATAAAAAAACAAACCAAACTATATAATACCTGAAGTATAAATAATACAACTCAAAAGAAATACCAATAGAGAAATAATATTAAAGTAGAAACAAAAAGGTAGAATAAGGAAAAATAATAAATCTGAAGGATATCCAAATCTTATAACACCGATGTGGAATCACTCCAACCATTCCATAAGATAACTCTAAGATTTAACCACCATCCTAAGAATGTAGAATCACGATTCTCCACTTGATAAATAAGTGACATGTCCATTACCTATTCCATAAATAAGAACGTCTGGATACACACCAAAGTGTATATATAGGGGGTGAATAATTATACCTAGTAGGTTTTCTCCAAGATACTACCCAAAAAACACAACTAGAATAGGAATAAGTTGGATAACAATTCAATATATAAAAAAAATAACAAGAGAGAAAAATAAAAAGTAGTTTAGCATTTTAAATTAGATCAAAATAAGCAGTAAGAATAATTTTATCAATTCAATTAAATAATTAATTTTTTTATTCAATTAACTTGGAATAACTAAACTACATCCTCTTACTCACACACACATTCATTCTAGGTGAAAGTCTAATACTCATGAGTGGTTACTTAATGATCAACCAAGTCATCACTAGGTGAACTATCTATAGGCTCCTGTAGTTTAGCACCTCACACCATGTCCATAATGGGAAGGACATTTCCAATGCAATGATAAATACACACCACCCATGCATACCAAGTTCTCACACCAATTAATTTCTTAAATCAATAGTTATTTTTAAATCATTAAACCCAAAACCTTGAATGCATCATCAAAAATTCCCAATTTAAAATATAAAACAATATATTTTTACAAAAAAGTATTCAAATCCATGATTTTCAAATTATCAAGAAAATGGGTTTTCCAACATGAAATCAAAATGAGTTTCCTTTAAAATTAAAATTAATATATATATATATATATAATACTTTGAGTTCTAGAACAAGTGGAGAAAAGATAGAATCCAAATACCTCACAATATATGATAAAACTAATTAATGACATGATAAAACCTCTAGATATGGGCTAAAAATTTCTTTCCTTTAATAAATCCAATCAAGATATAATTTAAAACACACCATAGATCATATATTTATCAATAAAAAACTAGATATAATAATTAATGTGGGAGGTTAAGAGTAAATCTATTGATAAATAAATAAAACAAAGAATTTCCATTGATTCTAGATATCCAACACAGTTAGATCTATCAAAACAGGCTTTTAGATCTAAAAGAATCACCAAAATCACCTATAGGAGTTCTTTAGTTCAATAACCTAGGTAACGAGATAAAATTGATTGTTTTTTTTGAAAAATGGAATTAAATTTAAATTTTTATATTTTATTAATTCTCACCACATGTTTAGACCATACAGTGTAACAAAACATGGACCAAATATAAGAGTTCTACTAGATAACACCCAGTGGGATGCATAGTCGTGTCACTCGATTTAAAAAACTGTGTGAAAATCATGTAATGCTACTATACTAAAACTCCCAATTATAATGATTAGTCACATAGTTTGGAAAAAACCATGCACCAACCATGTTCCTGGATAATGACTCCCATTTTTTCTTTCATAATTTCCTTGATAAGTTTCACAGTTTCCCATAGCCATGCTCAAACCATGAACCCGTAGAAACGCTTTAAAAAAACAATAAAACCATCTATAAACTCCTAGAACACCACCCAAACATTATATAACTTAAATATAAACAATAAAAGTGTGAATTAAATGAAACCATAGGTGTTACATTATCCCTACCATTAGGATTTTCATACCTAGAAATATAGAGATTATTGATGCTTTGAAAATGTTATGTCCATTATTCTAGCATATATTTCTCATGTTCCCATGTATCCTATTGAATTTAACCATGTTTTTATAATAATAAAAGTAATGGAATATATTTTACATAATGAATTTATCTTAATTGTCTAGATATGGGTCAGAAAATGAATTAATGTATCACTTGATTCTCAATAAAATGATCCCTTCAAATCACATGGCTAGGAGTGGGATGTCATTTTCTTAATTGAGACACATGAAAGAAATTATAAACCGAACTGAACCATGGTTGTAAATACAACTGATAAGTAAGATCCTCAATTCATTAAAGTATTTAAAAAGTCCCAAGATACTAAGGAGAAAACTTTCCTTTCTTCCCCAATCGATGATTTCCTAGTCTTAGAGACACTTTTAAGAACACATGATCTCTATTAAAAAGGATAAAGGGTGACCAAAATTATCCAAATGGTATTTCAAATGTTTTTTTTCTAAAACCTTACTTTTCCTTATCATTGTAATCTTCTCAATTATCTAATGAACAAGGCTAAGTATCAATTGTGTAGTTTCTATGGTCTCTACCCAACATAGTGGAGATCGACAAGGAAAATTGTAAAATGTCTCAAATAGATCCATATGTATTATGGAATGATAAATGTCATTATATGATAAATTTCATTATATGAAAACTCCAATAATGGAAAATTATACTCCCATTATCTAGTAAAATTCATAACTCAAGATTTAATCATTTCTTCTAATGTTCGAATCATTCATTGAAAATACCCATCATTTTGAGGATGATATGTTGTGATCATGGTCAATTGGGTTCCCAAAGCTTGATAAAAATACCAAAATAACTAATAAGTAAAAAAATAATATTGGTTGGAGATAATTGAAACTGATATTCCATTGAATTTCACAACTTCCCAAATGTAGAGCTTTTCCAACTTTTCTACCATATTAGATTCACAAATGAGAATGATGTAGTCTGAATTTGTGAGTCAGTCTAAAATCACCCAGATTGAATAATTTTTATGAATAGTTTGTGATAGACTAGTGAAAAAGTTTATAACTATCTGATCCCATTTACATATGATTATAGGTAAAGATTTCAGTATTCTAGTTGGTCAATAATGCTCAACCTTAACCTACTGGAAGGTTAAGAATTTCATAATAAATCAACCACATTTTATTTCATATTTGACCACCAAAAATGTGTCCTTAGTGCCTTGTAAATATTTTGTATGTATGGAAAAATTTCCAACTTAAAAATGGTGAAAAGAAGACATAATTTATTCTTGACAAGAGGGTATAATGACTATCCAATCTTGAAAAATTAACATGGAGTTCCCATCTTATTTTCATTTTTGAATGGTCTCTACACTACAATGTTTTGATGTAATGGAAAGGAAATCATGATATAATATCTGAATATCTATAAATCACTCAACCAAATTAGGTATTAGTGTGACTAGAAATCAAATTTCAACTTAATTTTTCTTAGTGAATTCCAAATACTTATCAGTAATCATACTCATCAATTACCACTTATCATAAGCTTATATGGTTATTTGATTATAAAAATTTAATCTTAAAGAATATTCTTTTGAATTTTCTATTATTGGTGTATAAAACATGTTAAAGTCAAAAATATGGATATATTTCATCAATTGTTTTGTATCATGTTCAAATAACTTTTTGAAAATATTCATTTAGAGATTTTATGGTCCATAATTCCAGTGCACTTCACTCCAAATATATAACAACATAATGTTTTTAAAGCATGAACCACTTTAACCAATTCTAATTCTTGGGTTAGATAATTCTTTACATGAATTCAAAATTTTCATGATCCAAAATATACAAAATAATCTCCTTTCATGAGAACACATCTGAGACTATATCTTGATGAGTCATAAAAAATCACATAACCTTTACCAGGTTTTGATAAGAAAATAATTGGTACTAAAGTGAGCCTATCCTTAAGCTCCAAAAAGGATTGAAAACAAACATCACTATAGTGGAATGGAGTTATCTTTCTCATGAATTCTATCATTGGAGATGTGATATGCAAGAATTCCCAGACAAAGAGATGATAATAACCTACTAATCCAAAAAGTTGATTATCTCAAAATGTTCTTAGGTGATTTTTCAAGTGATTAAAACCTCTATATTTTTAGGATCTAATGATATAATTTTATTATAAATTAAGTGGCTGAGTAAATTAACTTATTTTATCCAAAAAATACATTTAAATAATTTTTCATATAAAATATTCTTTCACAAAATACTTAAGACAATCTCTAAATGTTCCCTCATGGTATTTTTGAGTTTATGAATACACCAGAATTTAATTTATAAATACCACAATGAAAGAGTTTAGGTACCATTGGATGATATGACTCATCAATGAAATGAAAACCACTTGTGAATTTATGATACCAAAGGCCATGAAAAAATATTTATAATGACTATAGTGACTCCTAAAATATATTTTCAAGATATCATCTTTTCTAACGCATAATTGGTGATACTCAAAATATAGATGAATTTTATAAAACCACTGGGATCCTTTAAATAAATCAAAAATATCATTAATTCAAGGGAGTTGATATCTGTTATTTATTTTATCTATTTTAGTTTATGATAATCAATAATGAGTCACAATGAACCATATTCATTCTTTACAAAAAGAACTGGAGTATCCCAAGGTGACATACTTAGTCTTATGAAGCCTTTAATTTTCAATTAATATAATTAGAACTTCAATTCATTAAATTATGTTGGTTATATTCTTTAGGATTTAAGTGTAATAAGTTTTGTTTTGATAAGAAGATAAATAAAAAATCACACTACCCTTTTAGGTGGAAAACTGGTGAGATTTTCAAGAAATAAATCAGGATACCAATATAAAATGGTAGGAAAATTTATTGCATCAATTATATAGTTAGTCCCAAAAGTGACTTATATTAATTAATGAGAAATAGTTCTAACCATTGGTGCTAAAGGTCCTTATTTTTTATCATTCACACCCCATATCCTTTAAAGAGTTTCACTGTCCCATTAGGAGATGTAAAATTTAATGGTCAGGTATAACATTCAATGTCATCCTTGAAAGAAACTAACAAATCTATTCTAAAGATTAATTTATAGATATCCATGTCCAAAATAAAAATGTCCAAAATAAAATAGACTTTATCAATGGCTATAGAACAATCCATACATTTAAATACAATTTACTATTTATTCCCAAGAGGTTTCTAGATACTCATCATGTGTGGAATCTTCTTGATATTTAACTCCATTTTATTAAAGACACATGAAACAGTAAAAGAGTGGGATGAAATAATATAAAACAATTCTTTCATAAGTGTCGATTTAAGAAGAATTATACCTAGAACAGTCGAAGATCCCAATTATTCCCATAAGTTCATCTTATCATCCAAAACCTATTAAGAAAAAATAAAAACAATCAAAGAAAACTATATGATGCATGAAGTATAAAAAATAAAACTAAAATTAAATTTCATCAAAGCATCAATACTAGAGAAGAAAAAAAGGTATAACAAGGCCATCAAAGAAACCTAAATGACATCCTGATTCCATAACAATAACATGTAATGACTCCAACCACTCCATAATAGAACTACAATCTCAAGCCACTACCTAGAGAATGTAGCATCATGATGCTACACTTGAGAAATAAGAAACCCTTACTTTTCCGATGTCACAAAGAACAACATATACATATGCACCAAAGTGAAAATGTGGTGGATGAGTAATCTTAACTAGTAGACATTACCCAAGAGACTTACCAACTCACACCACTATGACAAGAATGATCTTATTAAAAATTCAATATATAAAAACATAATAAGAGAGAAAAATAAAAACAACTTTTAAATTTTAAATTAGATCAAAATAAGCTAAAAAGAATAATTTTATAAATTTAATTAAAAGACTGAAAGAATTTTTCAATTCACTTGACATACTCAAATCACATCCTCTTACTCATGCACACATTCATTCCAGGTGACATTCTCACACCTAAGAGTAGTTATTCATTGATACACCATGTTTTCACGAGGTGACTATTCTCAAGGTGACTCTAGTCTAACACTTTGTACCAAATTCATAATGGAAAGGCTTGATCCAATGTAATAATGAACACACACAACAAAAATATTTTATTTTCTCACACTAATTCAATTTTAAAATAAACAATTATTTTCAAAAAATTAAATTAAACACCTAGCATGTGTCATCTCAAATTCATAATTTATAACATGGAACAAAATAGAATTGATAAAAAATTTTAAAATAAAAGATTTCTAAATTATTAATAAAAGTGGTTTTACAAAAAACAAAAAAAAATGGGTTTCCTTTTAAATTAAAATTAATTAATTTAGATATCCAATAATTAAAGTTTTAGAACATGTAGGGAAAATATAGAATCCATCTACCTCACAATGGGTGATAAAACCGATGAAAAACATAATAAAACCTCTATATCTGGGCTTAAAATTTATTTCCTTCAGTATATCCAATCAAGATCACATAAAAAACACATCATATATCATATATCTATGTATAATAGACTATATCTAATGTTCCATGTGAGATGAGATGAGGATATCTAAATATAAATAAAGAAAATAGAGACACACCACAAATTCTAGAGATCCAATGCACATATATCCATCAAAACAATCTTCTAGATTAAAATGAATCACTAAAATAGCCTAAAAGAGTTATCTAGTTTGAGATCCTAGGTCAATAGGAGATGAATGAGATTTTTTGGGTTCCAAATGGAATGGAAATCCAAATTTCTTATGTTATTAATTCTCATCATATGACTAGGTTTCACAGTTTAATAAACCATGAACCAACCATGTCAAAACTACTGGACAACACCTAGGGGGAACATGGTTGTGCTTCATGGTTTAAAAAACTGTTCACCAACCATGTTATGCTATTATCCACAGTGTCATTCACATAAATTGGCCAAATTGTGTGATGACCTTTCACTTTCCTAGCGACTCCTAGATTCCCTTATACAATTTACTATAGTAGTTTCATAGTTTCCCTTAACCATGCTCAAACTGTGAACCCATCAAAAAACTTATAAAATATACTAAAACCATCAAGAAACTCACAAAACTCAATCTAAACATTATATAACTTCAAAATAAATAATGAAAGGGTGGTGTTTCTAAAACTGAGGGTGTTATATTAAAGAAACAAGATATTTCCATTAATGAAATATTTGTTTTTTGGTTTTATTGGCTATACTATGTCAAATTATAGTGAAACATAAAGTTACCTAAGAGGAGAAGATATTGGAAGTAAAAAAATGAGAGTTGGAACATACCCTTTTTATCAAGGAAGAAATTATTTCTATGGATACTATTTTAATTGTTCAAACTTTGGACATAAAGTAGTTTATTGTAGGAAAATAAGAGGGTTATATTCTTACGGAAGAAAAAATAATGTGGATAAATGGTAGTAAAATTAAGTTCCACTGAAGAAAAAATTCCATCATCTTGAAGAAGAAGAATATGATTTGATGACTTGTGATGAGAATGGTAGGAAAAGACTAAAAAAATTCACAATTTTTTCATTAATTTCTTAAAAAGAATGAAATAAGGTTGAGAAGGAAAATTTGGATGGAATTTCCTTAAAATAAATATAAAATATCAATACCTAGATTTTATATTGTGTGTGTTCATCTTATATAATTGGTAATATGAATTTATTGAAAAATGTTAAAGGAATAGTTGATGGAACAATTCACTTTAGAAATAGTGGAGCAAAAAAATAATAAAGGAAGTGGTAGGATTTGTATCACTAGTGATGAATTTAAGAATACCAATGCACTGGTTATTGATGGTATTCATCATAATTTATTAAGTTCTAGTTCTCTTTGTGACTCAGGTTTGGAATTCATTTTCAGTCAGAAAGGATCTAGCATCAAATAAAAGTCTGGGAATTCTCTGATGAAGGGCTAGTGGATGATTGAAAATATATATCATTTTAATAGTATATAACATAAATATCATCTTACTATTTAAGAAGAAAATATATTGTGGAATCATATCTTAGTCCATGTTAATCAATAAAGTATGGATAACTAGTAAAAAATTAGAGCAAAAATGGATATTCATAACTTGAAGTAAGATTAAGGAAATATTTTTGAATCTTTTATCTATGAAAAAATGGATTGAAATTTATATACTATAAAGAATAAGAGATATTTTTTTATTGAATTTGATTCAAAGTGATGTGTGTGGTCCAATTGGTTAGGCATGAACCTATGGTGAGTGATATTTCATCATATTTGTGGATGATTATAATATGATAAGGTACACTTTATTTATACGTTCAAAAAAAGTTATGGATTGTATAAAAAGGTTTCAAAGAAGATTAGAAAAATAAATTATAATAAATATGAAAATTTTGATATTAGATAATGGAATGATGTATGCATCTTATAAGTTACAAAATTATCGAGAGAAACATAGTATTAAACATGATACTTCTTCATTGAGAAACCACAAACAAAATGGGGTTAAGGAAAGAATAAATCACATAGTTGAATATATTGAGAAGAAATTATTGATAGATAGTGGTATCTCACACCAATACTAGAAAAAAGTGGTTCAAGTGATTTTATATCCTAAAAATAGAGTATTATTTAGTCCGTCAATAGAGAATATTCTATATGAAATGTGGAATGAAAGGAAACATTCTTTGAAGTATCTCAAGGTATTTAGAAGAAAGTGTTTCATCCAAAATAAAGAAGAAAATAAAATAAAGTATGGTGGTAATATAGATGAAGGTATTTTCTTAGTCTACTTAATAAAGAGTAAGGAATATATGTGTTTTAATAAGAGGCCCGCTAATATATTTTAAAGTAGTGATGTAAATGTTGTTGATAATGAACCCAAATCAGATTCTATAAAATTACTATTTTTAAAATGTTAGTAGAAAGTGATGAAAAAATATATAATTGAAAGAATCTCAAAATTATCAGGTTAATGATGATTCTAAAATCGAATCAGTTAAATAATAAAGTGAATAAGAGAGGCAATCTATGATCCCACCAATAAATAAAAGGGATTAAGTAAATCCAAGTAATATAATTGGAGAAAATCTACTCCAATTTAGTCTAAGAGGATGATGAGAGTAGAAGAAATTTTCCTATTATCAAAGACTGAACCCACTTTAATTCAAGAATCAAGGAAAGAGGAATTATGGGTGAAATACATGAATGACTAATTAGATCAAAATAATAAAAATCAAACTTGTGAGTTTATAGAAAGAACAAAGAAACATAATGTGATTGGTCCCCGAGTCCTTTAAGGCCTTCGGGCCACCCAAGCCTTTGGGCCAGTAAGGCCTTCGGGCCACCTCAAGGCCTTCGGGCCACCCCAAGTGCAGATACAAACCAGACAACCTACAAGGAAGAAGCTCTATAGGAGGATGAGAAAGGAGATTTCACCATAGCAGAATTTACATAGATTGCAAGAATGAGAGGGTATGGCACCTGCAATTGGGATAATCCTGTACATACACGAGATAACATAGCTGAACAACCATGAGAAGGTGGAGAGTTGATTTCACAATGAAGATGCTGGGGAGGAGTAGTTCCAAGTAGTTTGTCTGGGTTGTATGTAATGTTTGAATCCCATAGGCAATGAATTTCTATAAGGCCTATGTGCCATGTAATACTTACGCCTACGAGCCTTGTAAGGGTTCCACATCACCCCTCGAAAGGTGGATTATCAAAAATCCATAAACAAATTAAGGCCCTCGGGCCATTAGATGGATGATAGACAAGATTCCACCAAATGAGGGAGGTGACATGGTTCATTTCCTTTTATTTAATATTTCCATGATTTCTTGATGTTTTAAATGTGATTTAGATTTAATGCAATTACATATATGATATCTAGTTTGTATTTTCAAAGGTTTTCCTTTCATGAGTTGTTCTTTCCCATTAGAAAAACTGGGTGAATTTTATTATTCTATGGAATTTGGTTTGAATTTTCTATTCATGTTTGATAAAATTTGAAATATGGTATTCATCATGAAATGCCCTTATTATTTATAATTTAAGACAAATGGGGTTTTCAAATTGTGATTCTCTTTTTATGTTTAAAGGGTTTCCTCTTTTTAAAGTGGTGGATTTTCTTATAAAACAAAATTGAGTTCCCATGACTTGTTTGATTATTTTTTAATTGATTATGATTTATATTGATTTTTTTGTGGATTCCAAATGGTTATAAACAATTATTTTCAAAATTATATGTATTATATGTGATAAGTGAAGGCCTAGTTGGCACTTTATAATGTGATGTTGATGATGCCCTTGACCCCCTTGGTTTTTGTTGATGCGTATTCTTATCCATATGATGGATGTTTTGTGATGTGATTACTTATGATTATGTGTTGGGTCTCACATTAAGGGTAGTGTGGGAGGTGGGAAGGACTTGATTGTGGTGTTAGCCTTAGGGTATTGTTATTTTCATGTGATGACTTTTTTTAGAATAGGTTGAGGCTAAAGGGAATCTTTATTAAAAATATAAACAAAATGGTTATAAAGGACAATAGGGGAAAGGTAAAGTGAGACAACCACACTAGGCATAAGAATCACAAGCAGAAACCCAAGAAAACTAGTACCACAACATGCAAAGGAATAAAAGACCCAAAATAGAATCCCCTAGTCAGAAAATATTATTTAACATGTGGAGGAGTTCCCAAATTATATAAATATCCTTAAAATCCTCATCCTCGTGGATTTTGACCTCACCTCCAAGTTTTGGTCAGATGTCATTGGTTTTCTTGATCATCCAAACCACCTTCCCTAAATACATCATCATTGTTGGAGAAAAAAACCACCATGTAAGTTACACAATCATAAAAGCAACTTTTAAAGTTCAAAAGATGAACATGATTAGTAGGGGTTTCCATTGGTTCAATCACATCAATGGAGTTGCGGGTGGTGACATGACACTTTACATTAGGTTGATCAATGTTAATTCCCTCTTTTAAAAAGATCTTGGTTGAGTAAGAGTTTGAACATGTGGTAGCCGAATTCAAGACTTTGGTATTTTATGTTCTCAGGTCAACTAATTTTGAAGAGCTCGCAAAAGATGAAACATTAATCTAGTGAGAATGAGTAGCCACTAGAATATCTGAAGGTTATATACACCAAACCTAGTTATAATTTATAGGATATAATGCATTAGTTCCTTCATTATAATTTTTTTCCTTTATTATTAAAAGGATGCATGATCCCTTTATCTATAATATTTGAATTGTTAGACCTGACTGGTTTGGGATTTTCTAATTCATTTCAAAACAGATTATCATTATTTATCTTATTTCTTGAATCTATCTCAACTTTTTCGAAAACATCAATGGATTTCACCCTCCTTATATTAGAATTAGAGACAATGTTTTTCTTAGCATAGGGTAAGACATCCCCACTGAATTTGAGAGAATCATTTTTACTAGTAGCAACTTTACCAAGGGGAACCACTATAGACTAATTCAAGGGTGATGATTAATTGAGCATTGAATGGTTAGAGTCATTCATTGATTTTCCTTTATTAGAATAAGAAACAAAAATTTTAATCTTCCATTTACCTTTTGAATTCAATTTATGATCCTACCAGAATTGATGGCCAACCACCACCAGTACATCCAAATAATGATCAGTCTAGTAATCCTCTTGAGCATTTTCAGCTGGCTGTCCCTTAGATCCCTTAAAAATAATATCGTTAAAAGTGAAACCAATAAAATTTTATTGATCTCCCTCCACAAGTTCAACCCATTAATTTGAAACTCTTCCTAAGGATCTGGATTGTAATAATCCTTCCCATCCTATTTTTGAATTAAATATCCAGATTTAATTTCTTCATCATCACTTTGTATTTTTCTAGTATTCCTTTGAGATGTTTCAACATGATATAAAATCCTACCTATATAGGTTTATTGATATTTTTTAGAATCTATAGGAATACCTATAATAATAAGAGAGGTGGCCCCTATTATGACAGGGGGTTTCTTTTGACTCAACCTTTGTCCTTGGACTAAATTCCCAACATCAGTATCCACCAGGGGTATATGATCCCTATAAATAGCATTAAACACCTAATCAGTATATTGGTTATTAACATAAATTATATTTATATAATTATTGGATTTATTCTTCCTTCTACATATCTTTTCACCATAACCCTTTAAGGAAAAAAATGAACAGGACAAATCCCTTCTACAATCAGCCTGTAGATGTCCTGAAAATTGACATAACATGTAGAAATAAGGATGATTCTCATACTTTATTTGAAGATCAAGATCATACTCATCAGTGGAAAACATTACCTTATCAACCAGGGTGACACTAAGGTCAACTTCAATAAGTATTCTTTGATTGTAACTAAATTGAGAAACCTTAGTGGATCTGTCTATTTTAATAGGTATTCCAATAACAGATGCTATGTCAAATAGAATACGAGGGTTACATAAAATCCAATTCAATACAATTATTCTAATCCATATTTGAGGTCAGGATTTATTGAGGTATAAATGATTAAATTGTAAATAATAATCCTAGATAGAAATCATTCTCGGTTTTAGGGGAATAGAACCATAACCACATACCCTTAAATTTAATTAATATAAAGGAAACAAAATGTAAAATTATACCTTAACAAGTGGATTAGACATCAAGTATAAGAATCCAAAAGTATTTTTAATAAGACTCACATAGTTTTTAGTGCTCCATCATTTCCCACCAATAGGTATAACAATATGTTCTACAATGAAAAATTGAAAAATTTGAAGCCTATCTTTGGTTGTGTCTTGATTTTCCAGTACATGATCCATGAATACTCTAAGAACTACTCTCTTTAGTAGAGAATTTTTGAGTGAGAAAAAATTACACCTATTAACATATTCATTATTCCCAAGTCTATTACATTATAAAAAATATCCACCTTTCATATTCTTTGAGAAAATACCAAAATGAGATGAATCCGAAGATCCTCCTATAACAGCCATATGGGAGTCAAATTGGCCTTGAGATAGGAAAGATTCATCTAGAGAAAATTGATTTAAAGACACCATGAGAGGTAATACCTCATCACCATCAATATATAGAGAGATAATCTCCCAATGACCTCCCATATTCCTCTAAATATATCAAGTGATGATGTTATTTTTTAGGGACCACCTCCATTTTTTAATAAGGATATTGCGGTTACTAAATGAGAAGTAGTGGTACATTACTTGGATAGTTGAGGTTTTTCACTGGTGATACCACCCTTAGTTGTACATAACACCTATCATGGGGTTTTTCACTAAGTATACTGCTTAGAGATATTTGGTGGATGGATTTGTGACTATTAACCTACCGATAGTTAGGTCCACTTTTTCTTGTCTTGTACTACCCTGTTATTCCTCATGGTGTTGCCTCATGATATATATCATATGTTATGCCTTTTGTTGTATATATTGGAATGTGTGATATTTATTAGTTGGATGGAATTATTTTATGGGGTTTTCCTCTTATGTTTTAGTCATGTTTCGACTAGTTTTATTCCATCTTTTTATTGGATTTATTTATAACCTATTACGATTTTTTTCATTACTATTTACCTTATTTCATTATTTCTATTTGTATTATGTGTGTAAATTATTTTAAAGGAAAAATGGATAAATGGTTTTTAGAGTGTCATTCTTGGTTGGTATTATTTTGAAATATTTTAAACTATGTGTGGGTTTATTTTTCAAAAGTATGGTATTTTTAAAGAGAAGTGGTTATCAATTTGAAATGGCTTGTTTTTTGGTAAAAATATTCATGGATTATTTTATGAAAGAGTTTCTTTAAGAAAGTTCATATTCCATGCTTAGTTTATTCCCATATTATGTAAAGGAAAATTAAAACCTTTGTGTCTATTATTTCCAAACTAGAAAGCTTGGTTTCTTTTATAAAATGAACGAATCAGACTCATGGTGGTATCCTATTGTCTTAGGTTCACACCCTATACACTCACATTTATGGGTATGTAGTCTTTATGTCTTGTACAAGTTCATACAGGTTTTGAATTTCATGTTGGATTTAGATCCCTCTTCCTTGAGAAGTTGGTGTTATACAGATGACGGTAGTGACTAGAGAGTCACACAAAGTTGGTGATCGAACCCTTGGTTTCATGGAACCAGTTCAGATGAGCTTTTTACTAGCTTCTTTAGTCTTCATTTTGTTTAGATTCTATCATGGTTTTGTATCTCTGATATCTTTTTTTAATTATATGAAATTTATCTTGGAATTTACCTTTTATTTTTACTGTTATTCCATGTTTTATTTTTTTATTTGGTTCCTTGAGGGTGAAACCATACCCAATGATTATGTATGATACACTTGATGCTTGTGATCATCTTGGGGGGATTGGGGATGCTCCTTGGCTATATGGTGGGAGAAATTGATAATATAATGGAAGGATGTCCCGGGTTGGTTCATTACAAAATGGTATAATAGGATATTGGTTTCTTGAAAATAGACCTAGGTTTTAGAGAAACCATCTTTGTTATTTGGGGAATTTCTAGGTAGTTTGGAGACTTGGATTATCATCGGGGCTTGGGTTGAGTGTGATATCAAGGGCCTAGAAATCTGTTTAACGAACTGAATCTCAAGTTTCCCAAGGTGTATCGGGCTTGAGTCTTGATATTGAGTTCATATTTAGATATTTTGATGGATTTTTGATATATTTTGATGAATCTTTGATCTCCGTTGAGTGTATTAGTGATTTTTAGGGTTGGTTTTATTTTTTAAGGAAAAAATATTGAATGAACCTGGGTCACACAGTTATAATGCACAGTCTGGTAAACCATACAATCCTCATGCAACATGATTTTAATACCATAAAAATTTCTATTACATGATTTCCACATGGTTTACCAGGTCATGTTTCCAAACTGTTCATAGAGAACTTTCCCATCCAAAATTATTGTTTTTCTTCCCTTTATTCTAGTATTGACTCTAATGGAGTTTTCTATTGGTGTAGTATCCTATAGGGGAGTTTTAGTTTGGATTACTTTGGTAAATGATGTGATGAATATGGTATGATATGAGATGTGTGTTTGTGTGTTTGGTTTTATCCCTTTGGGACTTTTTTTTGAAATGTGAAAAATTATTTTTTGAAAGGTAAAATTTGTTTCATTTTTGAAAACCATTTAATGGTGGTTTGAAAACCATGTGTGTTTTGGTTTAAATATGGGATAAAGAAAACGTTTGTGTTAAATATCATTTTAGTTCAAAAATATATGTTGGTGAAACAACTTAATTTATAAAATGGGTGTTTAAATAATTGATTTTTTAAAGTGTTTTCCTTGATATGGTTTATTTCAAAGAGGGATTTTGAAATTGTTTTGGAAATAAGTTTGATCTTTATATTCTTATAAAAATTTACTTGATGTTTTTGAACAATAAGGGGGTTGACCCCTTAGTTTAAATGACTTTTGAAACTGGTGGGTCTCAATAATGGGTTGAAGATTTGAGAAAAGATTAGTGTGAACATAGTTGAGCTTTCAAATTATATTTTTAAAGAAGTTTGAGATTTTTTTTCCAAGGTTTTTTTAAAATGGAATTTTATTTGATTCCCTTGGTTATTGGAAAACTTGTTTTGTTTGTGGATCATGGGTTGTTGGGATCATATCTTATGTTTTTTTGCTAACTGACTCATAGAAAAGTCTTGAAGGAGGAGAGTGTTTTGTTATTAAGGGTTCTGTTTTTATTGTTTTTTTCCTTGGGTTTAGACCTATTATATTTTTAATTTCATGCCTTGAGTGTTTAGTAGTTTTAAAATTACCCAGTTTTATGGTTTAACCCTTTCATGTCATATTTTTTTGGGCTTTTAAATGCATTCAAGGTGAAATTATTTTTCCTTCTTGAATGGTGATTTTCACTTGGAATTTCAAGTGGGACATTAAATGACAAGTAGTGTCAAATTTAAAGGTTGATTTAAAATTGGATATAGAATTTTAAATGGGTTTTGAACTCATCTGGTCCATGCTGTGAAATTTTATATGAGATTTTTAAATCCCATTGATGGTATTAAAGTAAAATTCTTCTGTTTTTAAAATTTTTATTCTTTGGGTTTTTTGAAAACTCATTTGAAAGATATTTTCCAAAATAGATTTCAAGAGATTGGTCTTGAAAATATGGTTTGAAGGGGGACTTAAACCATTTAAAATTGGAATTTTTGGTGTTTTTATAAGTGTAAAGGGTCATTTGTGTTTTAATTCACTTTCAAATTGGATTATAGAAATTATTTGGAAAGTGGTTTTGGAAATGAAAGGCGTTATTATTTGAATTTTCATTGGGAAAATGTTTTGAAATAGGAAAAAAAGTTTTTATTTTTAGTGTGATGCTATAGGTTTTGAGCTTTAATGCAAGCCCTATTGTTCGGTTGTCTTCTTTTGAAGCCTCTAGTAGTAACTATAAAAATTATAATTAGAAACTTTTAAAAACATTTCTAATTAATTTTTTGAAATTTCTGAAACACATTGCTAAATGAGGTGTCTCTAATTTAATGAAATTTATAAACATTGCTATTTAATGAAACCTTATTTGCTGTTTTTTTAGAAATTTCAGTAAATAAACATTGATAAATTAGAAAATTTTATAAACATCACTGTTTAATGACACCTCATTTATTGAAATTTTTTAGAAACATCGGTAAATAGAAATTCATTTACTGATGTTTTTTAAAAAAAGTCACTAAATTGTTGTTTTGAAATTTATTATATAATTTTAGAATAATAAAAAATCCCTCTCTCTTCGGGACCCTTCTTAACTCCCTCACCCCTCCTATACTGACACCCCCTATCCCCCAAGCCACAAGCCCTACATGTTCCCCTCCCTTAGCCCCCCTATTCACCTCAGCCCACAGCCCGCCTATTCCCCTCACCTAACTATCATATTCCCATCACTTGACCCTCCTGTACCCCGCCCCATGCCCAAACCTCTTGTTCCTATTTAATCTTATACCTCTAACCACTCTCCAGTTATCTATTTTTTAGAATAATAAAAATAAATCCCTCACTCTGGGACCCTTCTTCCCTCCCTCACCCCTCCTGTAATGATTCCCCCCAGTTCCCCTCACTCCATGACCCACCTGTTCCCCTCACCCTACCCCGTTCACCTTATCCCACATCCCACCCGTTCCCCTAGCCCAACCCCCTCTTCCCCCACCCCTATTGTACCCCGCCCCACGCCCGACCCTCATATTCCTCTTCCCTCATGTATCCTGCCCCTGCCCTCCCCATGCCCCACACCTCTCCTGTACCACGGATTCCCCCAACCTATTGTATCCCTTTTCCCAATGACCTGTAAAAAATACAACTTCCATGTTGTAAAATAATTAATGCTACCTCCCCTAGAAGTATATCCATGAACCTTCTTCTTAAAATCAAAGAACACAATGAACTAAGCTATTTCAGATTTTGTTAATTAATTATATGATGTTGTATTTATATATATAGATAGATTTCAATATTTATAAAATAAATATTATATATATATGTGTATATACATATTAAAATATGTATGTTTATATTTTACATTTTATATTTTATTTCAATAATTTATAGTTTATGTACATATATACATATATATGTTCATATTTTACATATATGTTTATATTTTATATTATATATATGTTTATATTTTATGTTTATATATATGTTTATATTATATATATATATATGTTTATATGTGTGTGTGCGCGCGTATAAATATATATGTGTATGTATACATATATATAATTAGCGACGTTTTGAAACACTAGTGAAAATGTTTCTAAAATAGCCACGTTTTCTTAAAAATGCGACTAGATTAAAAAATTTAATTTTATTATGTTATATATATATAAATAGATTTTAGTATTTAGAAATTAATATATATATATATATATTAATATACATATACTAATATATAATTTTTATATTTTATATTTAAATATATATATATATATACATATTTATATATATATATGTTTATATTTTACATATATGTTTATACTTTATATTACACATATATATATGTTTATTATATATATATATATGTTTATATATATATATATATATATTTATGTTTTATTTTATATATAGATATATATGTTTATATTATATATATAAGTTTATATATATGTGTGTGTGTAAATATATATATGTATGTATATATATATATAATTTTAATTATATATATAAATATATATTTAATTTTCCATGTTTTAAAACACAAGTAAAAATATCACTAAAATAGACATGTTTTCTTAAAAATGTGACTAAATTTAAAATATATATATGTGTTTATATATATATATATATATTTATGTGTGTGTTTATATATATATATAAATTAATATATATATATAAATATATATTAATATATATATGTTTATATCTATGTGTATGTGTTTATATATATTAATATATATTTACATTGATACGGGGAAATGTGCTATATAAATATATATATATTTAGCTATATTTCTTGAAACGTAGCTAATTTAGTGATATTTATGAGGAAACGTCTCTAATTTAGCGATGTTTTTTGGGGAAACGTCACTAATTTAGCAATATTTTTTTGGAAAACATCTCTAAATTAGCGATTTTTTTGGGGGAAACGTCATTAATTTAGTAGCGTTTTTGGAGAAATTTCACTATTTTATTGGCATTTTCAAGAAACATTTTTAAATTAGGTATGCTTTCCAGAAACATTTCTAATTTAGTGACGTCTCCTAAAAAAATTTCTAAATTTAAAAAATAGCAACATTTTTAAAAAATATCTCTAAATTACAATTTTTTGTAGTTGTTTACTTATGTCGTGTCCTATTTTAAGGACAGTTTCTTATTGATGTGTGCATAAGTGAATTTTGGGTCAGTATATGGGTAATTAGGATGGATTTTGCCTTTGGACCTTTGAGAACTCGATGGTACTTGTTTTATAGGGTTTTCCATGGGATGGTGTTCCATCTTGAGGTCCTAGTTTACCCCAAGTGTACAATGACCTGAGTTATGGGCCATTTTCATCTATTATTGTGGCATGCCTTAAAAGTTTTCCCTTGTGTAGGTGAGTGTTAATCTTGTTGATGGATCGATCATGTGGGTGTTGAGTTGTTTCAGTTGGTTTTCCTTTTAGAAAGTGAGAGTTTGTTTCTAAGTTCTCTTTGGAGATTTTTTGAGATGTTTCCCATAGTGTAGATTTTTTCTTGAGGGGTTCTTTTTTGTTAGATCATTTTGGATATTTCTAAATGGTGTAGAGACCCATGTCCAGTCTCCATTTCCTTTTGGGTCTTGTACTAATAAGCATTATTTTGTTTTACTTTGAGACACTTGGTATCCTTGTGGATTTTTTGGTTCAGTTTTTAGGAATCGTCATTGCTTGAGAGTTTCATCCTAGGGACCTATCTAGTGGTTCATCATCCAACTCACCTCGCTTTTCATACGGAAGGTTGTGGATTGTTTTTTATATCCCTATTAACTTAAGAATTTTGGGGGGTATAAAGTGGTATGGTGGAGATTTTGTATCACCCATAGTGTCACTTTTACGTGGCAGTATTTATTGGATGTTTTATCCCCTTGACTTAGAGGTATTTTGGGATGAAAATTGTGATGTTTGGGGAATTTTTTCATGTCACATGGTTAAGGTGCATGGTTAGTTTAATGATGTATCCTAAGTGTGTAGCCTCTTATAGTGTATTTCTCTAGGTTTCATGGTTGGAACATGGTTAAACTAACCATCTAGCCTAAGTGTATGGCCTGTGTAGCTCAAAACAGTGGGGATCTGCACGGTTACCACATGGTTTTTTTAACCATGTGAGTAAACCATGTAACCCAACTAAAGAGGGGTATTTTTTTCTTTATTATTTTCTTTATGTGGGGTTTCTTCCCTTATCATGCCCACTCAATTTCTCCTTAACATGGATACCTTCCATGGATCTTTCCTCCCTCTAAATATCCTCCAAGTGGATTTCAATGTGGTTTCTTGGTGATTCTTCACCTAGTTCAAAAGGTTTTAGCTTCCTTATCCTTCTTCTTGAGTTTTATTCTTTTTTCTATTTATTCTCTAAACCTAGTGCCCATTTTTGGATTATTTTCATGCCTAGGTTTTTTCTAAATTTTAGATTTTGGTTTGTATTGGTTGTGATCCATAGTAGGAGTCTTTTTTCGGTGGTTTTCATCAAAGGCAATATGATTCCACCACACGAGGTAGGTATTTATGATTCATTTCCTTTTATTTAAGAGTTCCATGAGTGATTTATGATTTAAATGCACTTAATATTTAAATTAATAATGTATATGATATCTAGTTTTTATTTTCAAATGTTTTCCTTTCTTGAGTGGTAAGTGGGTGAATTCTCTTATGCTATGAAATTTGGTTTGAAATTGGTGTTTTATGTATTATACATGTTTGATAAAATTCAAAAGATGATTTTTATTGCGAATTTCACTTATTATTTAGATTTTTGTCCAAATGGGGTTTTCAAATTGGGGTTCAGTTTTTTTGTTTAAAGTGTTTCATCTTTTTAAAGTGATTGCATTGTTTTATAAAACAAAATTGAGTCCCCTTAACTTGTTTGATTGTGTTAGAAATTGATTATGATTTATTTTGTAATTGTTTTTGGATTCCAAATGGTTATATAAATGGATTTCCAAAATTATATGTATTATATGTGATAAGTAGAGGCCCAATTGACACTTTTTGATGTGATGTTGATTATTCCCTTATTGACCCCACTTGATAGTTATTGATTTGTACAGTTATCCACATGATAGATGTTTTGTGATGTGATTCATTGTGATTATGTGTTGGGGATCACATTAAGGGTATCATAGGAGGTGGGAAGTATGTGATTGTGGTGTTAGCCCTATGGACTTCTTATTTTCATGTCATGAAATTATTGTTCATGGCCCACCGATGTTACTATTTAATGAGGATACCAAGGTTTCTAAGTGAAAAGAAGTAAGACATTTCTTAGATAATTGAGGGGTTTCATTTGATAAACCCCCCTTAGCTGCTCATAACACTTAGATTTGGGGTTTTTCACCGAGGATAGTTCTTAGAGAGATTTACTGGATGTATATATGACTATTAACATATCGATAGTTAGGTCCACTTTTGCATGTATTATGATTTTCCATTAGTCCTCATGGTGTTTCCTCTTGCTATGTATAATATGATATTCATTTTTTTATATATTGGAATGTGTGATGTTTTTTTTTGGATGGAATAATTTTATATTTTTATACACTTATGTCTTATTCATGTTGTTGACTAGTTCTATTCCATATATTTATTGGATTTTTTTATAACCTTCTATGGGTGTGTTTATTATTATTTCCCTTTTTTCCTTATTTCCCTTTGTTTTGGGTGTGTAAAGAATTTTAAAGGATAAAGGGTGAAATGGATTTCACAGTGTCATTCTTGGATGACATGCTTTTGAAATATTTTAAACCATTCACGAGTTTATTTTTCAAAAGTGTGGTATTTTTAAAGAGAAATGGTTATAACTTTGAAAAGGATTTTTTTTGTTATAACATTTTCATGGATTGTTTTATGAAAGAGCTACTTTGAGAAAGTGAATGTTCCATGATTTGTTTATTCCTATATTATGAAATGGAAAATGAAAACCTTTTTGTGTCTATTATATCCAAATTAGTGAGCTTAGTATATTTTATAAAAGGAATTAATTGGATTCATGGTGGTATCCTACTAGCTTCAGATCACACCCTACATACTCACGTTGGTGGGTATGTAGTCTTCATGTATTGTACAGTTTCATCTAGGTTCTGGATTTCATGTTGTATCTGGTTATATCTTCCTTAGGAAGTGGGTATTTTATGGATGATGGTGGTGAATGGAGTGTCACATGGAGTTGGTGATCAGACCTTTAGTTTCAAGGAACTTGTTGGGTTAATCTTTGTATAAGATTATTTAGACTTTAATTTTTTTATATTCTATTATGTTTTTTTACCTATGATTGGTTGTTTAAATATATGAAATGTCTATTGTCATGTACCTTGTATTTTTACTATTATTACATGTTTCTAAGTTTTTATTTGGTCCCTTGATGGTGAAACCATTCTTATCAGTTTTGTATGATACCTTGACACCTGTTTTCAACCCAAGGGATTGGGGATTCTTCTCAGGTATGTGGTGGGCTGGTTCCGGAATCTGATAGAAGGATTTCCCATTTTGGTTTGTTACAATGTTTATGATTTGGGAGTTGAAATAGTTTCTAGGGAAACATGTTCATCAAGAATATATAAACACATTCATCTCACAAGTGATGTATACATATTTTATTTTAAATAAATTTATAATATAATAAATAAATCCTACTTTGACTCCAATATCAATTGAAACCATGTTAGTAAATTATGGAAATAGTGAGGGAGTGGACTCTACTTTGTATAAAAATATCATTGGGAGTTTACTTTATCTTACTGCTACTTGGACTAATATATTATATGATACATGTTCGGATACATATTTTTAAAGTTCTTTGAAGAATATATTCAAGATGCGATGAAAATAATGATTTATGTTCAAAGAACACTAAATAATGGTTTTCTATTCAAAAAAAGAGAAAAAATTCATTTATTTTCATATTTTGATTATGATTGGGATGATGGAATTATAAATATAAAATCCATATGTAGATGATATTTTTACATTATAAGAAACTATGTTGGATAGTTAAGAAATAAACAAGAGTGTATTTCTTTAATGATAATAGAGTTTGAGTATATCCTAGTCACCAAATATTGAATATAACTTTTTTATATGAGGAAAATATTGGATGATATTATTAAAGTGGTGTGAAACACTACGATGAATCATTGTGACAAAAAAAGTTCCATTGAACTAATAGGGAATTCAATTCAAAACTCTCACATAAAACCTATAGAGATAATGTACCTTTTTATAAAATAAAAGGTATAGAGAAATTTAGTGAAGTTGGGATTTGTAGGTACAAAATAACAAGTGGACAATATTTTCACAAAACCCTTGGTATCTTAGGTGTTGAAAATGAATAAACTGAACCTTGGAGTTTGACCACTCTCCATAAACTAAAGAGGTTTGGATTACCCCTCTCCCCATTAAAATTAATGCAATTTTTTGTTACTGTTTTTGTTTGAAGGTTAATATATATTATTGAAAGAGAAAATATAAGGGGAGATACTATCTATGGGGAATTTTCAGCAAATATGAAGGAGTTATAACAAAATGGTTATGATCAAGGGAGATGTTAATGATATTGATGTATTTTGATTATTTCTCTTATTTTCTACACTGTGATTTTTATCATGTATTCTTATAGATTAATTTAATTATCCTTTATTATATTTGAATATATAAAATAATTAAATATTTTTTGATCATGGTTTAAACTAATCTTAAATAACCCTAAAAATTTTATTTTTAAAGGGGGAGTAAAGTATACTGAGAAGGGTGATTGAAAACACTAAAAGGGGATCAAAGTAAGGGGGATTATATTGATATTCGAAAATAGTTGATAATAAAGTATAAAGGGTTCAATTGTTGTAACTAGATATATTTTTTATTATATTTTTTTTCAAGATGATTTTTTTATATTATAAGTTGTTTGGAAGTGTTGTAGAAGTGGTTGAAAATATTCTAAAAGTAGCAGAAAAGAAGTTGTTCATTCCATGACATGTGTTTCATACTCTAAATATGACCTTTATAAGGTTTATTTTAAACTTCATAAGGTTTATTTGAAACTTTATAAGGTTTATTCATGCTAGAACTATTTTCATCACTCAATTAAGGGAGTTCATAAAGTTCATTCATTCCACAAATACAATCATCATAACATTAAGGGAGTTTTAATAGATAACAAAAAATATACCTTCTAAAGGGGTTGTGCCATGATACATTAAGGTGCACTACAAAGAATACTGAGAATTTATAATAGAATATGGAAGGTAAATTTTTAAACTACGACACATTAGATCACACTGTGATGAAATATGGGATGATTCAAGTGTTTCTAGAGAACAATCCCTCATACTATGAGAAGGAAAATTTCATCACGAGGAAATATGGTTAGATTTAAGTGGTCTTTTCTAGGAAGATTCATACTATGAAGTCATAGGTCTCACCATAAAAAATTCAGTAGTTGAAGATAAATTATAGAGAAACAATCCTATTGCACTATATATAATATGGTTTCACCCCCAATATGATTTTATATATATTTCAAACTATAGTGATTATGTAGAATATGAATGATGGGTTGGTAGTTATTTTAGAAACTAATAACTACCCATAGAAATTCATTAGTTTATTCCATTCAAGCACCTAATCTTAAGGATGAATTTGATCAAAAAGAAAAGTTAGATTTTGAATTTCAAATTTTAAATTAAAACATATTCTGGTTTTAGAGTATATACTATACAAGAAAAGAAAGCATCTAACATTGAATAAAGAAAAAGATAGAGACTTGAATATTTGGAGTAATATTGGATATAAAGTTAAATATGATTGAATATCTATTTTTTTGCGATTTGAATTATGTTTTAATATATTTATTTGAATATCAATATTGATATTAAAGTGATAAATACATATCCTTGATAAATTTTTATGTAAATAATGTAGTATAATAGAGAACACCCTTTTGATATGGTGTTATTTATCTTTGATTGAAATCTTTTAATATTGACTTGTGAGTGGATTTCATCATTTTATCCTTCTTATAGGTAGTGAGTTTAAGAGAGGAAGAGATTATGGACCTTGGTGGAGTAGTAAGATCTTACTAAAGTTGTAATCACATACCAGTGAAGTAGTGGTTAATTGACATATCAAAACATCATTGATATGTGCTTATTTGAGTAATTTTTATAGGCGAACCATGTAAAATTTGTGTATTCATGCCTGGTATATTTCTTAATTAGGATATAACTAAAGTAAAATTCAAATTTCTTTTACAACATAGATACAAGATCCAATTTAAGCTAAAGAGAATAATAATTGTTTCATTACTATAATTCACCCCCTCTTAGGTTGTTTAGTGGGACTAGGGTATAATGAAATCCTTCTCACTTAACATAGTGAAAAAATCCATCAAAATATTAATTATAATAATAGATTTTCATGATTTTTAGATATGATAAATGAATTTAAAAACTAATTTCCTAAATGATAATTTTATTAAAGATATATATATGACATAACCAAAATGGTTTGTGATGTATAATAATGCCAATAAAGTATGAAATCTTAAGAGATCTATTTATGTATTAATGAAGGTATCATGATAATAGAATATTCATTTTTATGAGACCAAAATAAAATTTAGTTTCATTAAAAAAATTGAGCCATGTTTCTATAAGGAGGTTAGTGAGTGTGATATCATTTTCCTAGCATTATATGATGATGTAATATTATTAATGGGAAATGAAATATAAGTCTTACAATCAATAACTACTTGGTTAAATTAATAATTCTGCATGAAATAATTAAGATAAGAAACCTAAACTCTATGGATAAAGATCTATCAAGACAGATCTCAAAGGATTCTTGTACTAAGTCAAATTTCATACATTGATATGGTAATCAAAAGGTAGAACATGGAATAATCTAACATAGGACTATTACAAATGGAATTTATATCTCTAAGAATATGTGTCCACAAACATAGGAGGGTTTATGAATAATGATTAGGGTTACTTATGATTATGTAGTGGGATCTGTCATTCATGGAATGCTATATACTAGGTTTTATTTTAACTATGATTTAAGCATGGTGGAAATATATCAGGATAATATAAAGTTAAAATTATCTTAAAGTACCTAAGATGTAAAAAGGATATGTTCCTTGTATATATAATATATGAAGAGATAGTGTTGAGGGGCCACACTAATTATATCTTCAATATAGATCAATATGATATTAAATCATAGTCGGGATATGTATTTTTCCTAAATGGTGGTACAATGTACTATAAAAGCTCCAAGAAACCCATGATCACCAATTCTATAAAATAATATGAGTATATAGTGGATTCAGATGAAATTAAGGAATTAGTATTGATATAAAACTTTGTTTTAGATCTTAATATTTTAACTAGAAGTGAAAATATTATTATAATATACTATGATACTATTGAAGTACTGGTACATTCGAAGGAGACCAGGTCACAATAGAGGATAAAGAAAATACTTTGGAAGTTTTATATTTCTAGTGATTTTACTCAAATAGGTGAATTAATATTTAAAAGAACATATATAGAGGATAATGTGAAAAACCCCTTGACTGAATCCATATCTCAACATAATCATCATTCTCATGTGAGGGCTAGCGAATTGAGAGTTTTTAACAGTTGTCTCTAGTTCAAGTGGGAGTGTTGTGAGAGTGGATAACCTAGAATCAATTACTATGTGTACTTTGATTATAATTACATTTATATAACTTGATATAAACATGTGTTTCACTTAAAAATAATAATAACATTACATTTTCATATACTATATATGTGGTAATTCCTTTAGATTACACGATATATCAAAAGTTTATAGCAATTCCCAATCATAATGAGAACCTCTAGGAACTATAACAACAATATTTGTCAAATATATTATGGTATACATACATTATTATGATGGGATTAATATGATGTTTAACTAATAGGTACTAGGGGTTATAATCATTGATACATCTTCAGATAAAGTCCATACATGGTTATCTCGAGTTCATGAGATCATGAGGGATGAACTACCAATAGAAACACCACATGTTTTGGGTGTTATTGATTATTACTATCTATAAAAATGTGTAATGGTATCCTAAATTGATATTATTATTTATTTATAACATTAATATTATACTTTTATTCATGATTAAAACTATGAATGTTTATGTCTGTGGAGATATAACATGCATTGAGATCATTATTGATGATATGACATTTACTGAATAATTAAGAAATGATTTATCACTTCTGAGTAGAGTAAGAGGTATCTAAATCCTTATTGACTAGGATGATAGTACCTTTATTAAACCAATGGACCTGTTAGAAGTAGATAAGTCCATATAGTATGGTCATATAAATAATAAATAAATCATTTAAATATGGTCACATAAGATATACATCCAACTTTTTGATATATCATGACACAAAGATATTATATTACATAGTGTATATTCATAGGAGAGGTTTTTGTTGCTATGTCTTAAAATTATCTCTTTAACGTAAATTATTTGTTTCTATAAACCACTCATAGTCTATGATTGACACTCAATTATATCAAGATAAGGTCTTAAAGGGTAACAAAAAAAAGTGATTTCAAAATTTTGGATAATTATACTAAATTGGAATTTTAGAAATGGTGGGATCCACAACAGAGTTAAGTAATACATGATTTGGAATGGTAGTGAATAAATTAAATCAATTTTATTATTATATATTATAATAATAATAATTGAATTAATTTCTTAATATATTCATGAATCATTTAAGTTAAAATATTTGAATTTGAGATAATTGTTTTTTGAATAAAAATTATTTATTTGAGGTTTGTTAAACATATATAGGAGGAACAAGCTGATTCAATGGATATTATTCTATAATGACACTTATTATTGTGTCATGGTAGAGTGATAAATTATTTTATAAATTTAATATAATTTATATGCATCATTGGTGATGTTTTTTAGTATGTTTGAAAGGTTAAATTCTATAAGGACCTAAGTTTAATTTATATAAGTTTTATCCTAGATATTTAAACACTTTAAGACCCAAAAAAGGGTTTAAAAACTATTTTATTTAATCATATCACTTAAAAAGATATCTCTCTCTCTCTCTCTCAAATTTTATAGATAGAAGTCAAAGGAAAGATCAAGAATGCGTCGATCCAAGTTTAAGAATTGATCACTAGATCATTCTGTGATCATGAGTACATAAAAATCCCATTCAATTCTCAATGATAACACTAATATTCGAAATATTGATATAATATAATTTTTTAAGTGTCTTTGTATGATATATATGGTTCCTTCTTTAGATCATTTGAGAAATGATTATCATCCATGTGCGGAATGTGCTAAAAACTAAAAATCAAATGAGGGATTGTTTTAATTTTTTTTGGATTATTTAATCTACATGAGATAATAATGGTGATAACCAGGTGATACCACATCATATATAATTTTTTTACATATTTCCAATGGGAAATTTTTATTTTAACCCAATTTTACGCTTTCAAAAATCACTTCATACCATCAATATTTAGATAATGTAAATAGTTTACATAATATAAATTGAAATAAAACATGTTTAGATTTTATTTAATATAATTTATTTAAATTTAAATGCCATATAATAAATAATATGAAAATTTTAATATTATTAAATGAATATAAAGTGTTTATATTCAATAATATATAATTCCTATAATGAATAGTTAAAATTATAAGGTTTTTAGGATTAGATTTGATTTATGAATTGTTTATTTATCTCATGTCTAAATATATGAATTTTACATTTATTTAAAAGTTGTTATATTATTTTATTTCCATGTATATAAATTTTTTATATTTTGAATATGTATATTATTTAGTATAAATTGTTAAAATTCTTCTAGTGATTATCATACATGCATTTAAGGAGTCACATGCTAGGTTTGATAATGTATTTAGTTTTCATCAACCTTGAATTAAATTTTTAATTAAGGCTATTTGTTTTAATTTAGTTTTTTAATATAGTTTATACATTCTAGTTATTATAGTTATAATGAATTTGAGTATCTATTTAATAAAATATACCCAAGTAGAGGGAATTTGGGCTAGAATTTCCAACGGTTTGGAAGATTATTCCTTGTTTTAGAAAGGTGGGGATGGATAATCTATGAATTTAAGATTACTCATGTATATATGATCAATTTCATATAATTATAAACCTTAAAATTAAAGGTTAAAATAACTTATTCATGTGATGTATTTGTATGTGTTTAAATATGTTTGGATTCTTTTTTAGTCATGTAACACAAACAATGAGTTGTGTAATGAGTTAAACATAAATATGTTTTGAATATATTTATTTGGAAGAAGGATTAGGATTCAAAACTAAATAACTAGAATAATGAATATATATAGGGAATTACATGAGATAATATGGTGAGGATTAAATCCACTTCAAAATAATAAGTGTTAGATTCCTTACAAAGTGACACATTTTAAGATCTCAATCATCAAACCTTGTAGTTTCATGCTATAGTTTGGAGCCACTAGATTATCTTGTTTATGGAAATAATGTAATGAGGTGACCCTAATTATTAATTTCCTTGTTCTAGGTATTTTATTTAGGATACACTTATTCAATAAACCCTAATATCTAGGATACCAAAGGAATAGATTTAATTTTATATGTATGATAGAATGTGAAAAGGTTTTTCCACTCAATTATCCTAGATTAATATATGATATAATTGGCATGATGACCTACCTAAATAAATAAGTGGTGATATGGTAACTATAGTGGACTCATTTATTATTGAAATATTGATATCATCCCACTAATGGATATGATGTGATTCAAAACAGTTCATCATTTAAGTGAGATAAATTTTACAAAATTCATTTTTAAATGTTATTAAAACATGATACTCATCTAGTAAAATCTATTATTTTATATAAATAACATCATCATCATCACCATCATAATCCAAATTAACTTTTAAATCACCCCTTGATATATGAGAAACTTAATGTAAGTAAATACTAAGAATAGTAACTTATGAAAAGTTCTTATGTAAGGAAAACATCTATCTGTTATAGAAACACTTTCCTGAGTAACTGAGTGTTGAAGTTATTTAATAATTGAATCTAGATAGTTATGAGAAGTATAAAATGATTAAATTTGTGTTTTAAATGAATTATATGCAATATGGCCTAAGTAATTTTAGTATTAACTCATATATTCACTATGATTGGATATTACAATGACTTGGGGAGAGTAAAGGTTTCCTTAAGGTTTGTTCTGGTTAAAGAATTCATTCTATTATCATCAATGTAAATGTGCTAATAAGATGAATGTGTTCAATAATTTTTTGGACCTATTATTAACAATGTGTTGAAAATAGATAAACTATGAATGTGTTTTCTAATATCTAGTGCTATGTATATTATGAAAATGGGAAAAAGTTCGAACTATAAGGAGAAAAGTTATTCAGAGATCCGAATAAAAATTATCTAAGTGTCCAATCTAGGTCATCAAAACCTAAAGGTGTTATGTAGAATGAGGGAAAATGATCCCATATAATGTAATTGTTTGAGATACCTCATAGGGTTATTGAAATTATATATAATTTCCATGCCAGGTATCATTTTTATAGAAATCAATTAATTTATTTTGAAGGGTATATGATAAAAAAATATACCTTACAACTATTATAAGTATAAAGAAGTTTAAAATCAAGGGAAGAATTGATAGAGATTATATTTTGAATTTAAGTGATGAATAAGAGATCCAATACATAAAATATTTGAATATAAAGGAATAAATTAACATTTGATTAATATAAATAAATGATGTGTATAGTTATCTAATTTCTATTATATAATAAGAGATGTTATTTGTCAAAAAGTGTTATTATAAACAAAATGAGATAATTAATTGAATATAAATGATTTCTGAGTCATTTGATTTTATAAAATATTTTTAAAAAGGATACAAGGATAAAAATAATTTATCCAGGTTAAAAGTGTTTATCCATGAAGTTTCTAAGTAATAATTGAAGTAATTATTTCATTTATTTTCAATGAGACACTACGTGTTTGGTGAAATAATGTGATGATGATGCTTGGATAATTGTTATGAATTCATGATCTGGCACTGTATTTCATTCTTTATAATCCATACAAGCCAATAAGTTGAGTGAGATACAATAATTATTAAATGAAAAATATTTTTGAGGCTAAAACTTGAATAAATAATTTAGAGAGGTTCAAGAAAAAGTAAAAAATTTAAATGTGATGGTTGGTGTAGTGATATTCAAAGAAATAAGGTGAAAGTTTTAATGGATGTAGAAAAACTTTATACAATAATTTTGAAGTGTCTTTATAGTGGTTTGGATACCCTAGATATGATCTAAATAAGCCTTAGAGTAATTTTAATAAGTATATAATTCTTGAGATGGAATTTGAAAAATAGAAAAGTCACTAATCATAATATTTTTTTTTCTGATTCCATATTTCTTCATTCATTTTGTATGAATTTATGTATTTAATAAGAATTAATAATAAAATTCTATTAATTTAAGGTTTTCATATAAATTTGTGTTGATGCATGAAAATGGGAAATTAATGAGAATATAACTTAATTGTAATCCCTTAATCTAATCATTTTAATTTGATGACAATATTAAGTCATCAAATCATATGACTTCACGACTGTATTATAACAACCCTGATTTTTATTACACTCTTAAAAATATTTATTACATAAGTTCTTAACATGATACAACATGGAAGATCAAGAGGTCTAGTGTCTTTGGGGATTAGGAACATTACATAATGAATTAAAACATGTTACACAACATCTTTATTAAAAACTTCCTTTACGTGACCACTACATTTCTTCATACTTAGCATTTCATGGGATAACCTGAGGAAATGCATAAGAAAAGGTTGAGAAATAAAGCCCAATAAGGAATTAAATAATGCATAACATGAATAATACAATACGTGTTAAGAAATAGTCATATAAAAGGATCATAAGAGAAACATGAACATAAAGGCATGATATATCATGATTTTCTTAACATGGAAATGTGGAAACAACACTTAACATGGTATAAGCATGATCCAAGGATCATTGCACATGGAGAATGAGTAAAAATTCATTTAAATTGAATTATCATTAGTAAAATCTCATTTCAATTGACATATCATGATACTAATCTTTACCAAATGCATTGGATCACTATCAGGGAACACCCTTCTTAAACATTTCATTTCATGCATAAGTGTGCCACATGGATCATATAACATGGATTCATAAAAAATAATAATTTATTCCAAGATAAAGGAATGTGGAATTCATAAATGAAACTCTATAATCAATAAGTAAATGATCATAAAGGTGAATACCCTTGATAGAGAAATGGGCATGGTATTCACTAAATAATGACTTTGGCTTGGAAAGTCGCGATGCAATTTCGACAGCATAACGTCGTGACATAAGAGTTCATAAAAATGGATGATGAGAGATAAATGGGTGTATCATCATATGTACATGAAATTTAATATAAGGAGGTCATATATATACATTTCCCAACAAATGTAATGGAATTTAGATTCATAATACAATATAATTTCTTGAATGTAAATGAGAAGAGAGAAATTTATTACGGAATTTTGGCATGGTAACGTGTGTACATGGGAGGAATTAATGAAATATAAAGTGGTATATCATCATTATAACATAAATAGGTCAGTATGGGGGTGGTGTGAAACCATACCCCAGCATTTAAAATTTAAAATAAAATTGCATAACAATATTAAGAAACTTGGATAAAATGAGAAAGGAAGGAATCACTTATTTGGAAGTGTGATCCCAAAAGCTTGGGAGAGGCTTGAGAGAGACTTCTTGGGAGATTGTGGCATGTCTAGAGGATTTCAGAGAGAGGTGGGAAGGAGTTAGTCTAGCTATAAATTCTTTTAGTGAAGAGGAAGTGGGAGTTTGGGTGGGTTTATATAGGAAAGGAGAGGTAATTCTTTATTATTTAGGTTTTAAACCCTACACATTAAACAAATCAAAACCACAAACAAAACCATGGTTTTTTCCCATGTATTTTGAAAAAGGGGTGTGTAAAATATTATTTTATAAGTAAAATGGACGAAATTATTAAAATAATAGGGTTGATTATGTGGGGGTGAGTCACACTCTCAAGGAAATCAATTTAAAAAGCTAAAATGTTTTATAAGTCTTGGAGGGTCCACTAAAGCTTTGTAAAATAAATAAAATAAACATAAAATCATATTATTTTAATGTTAAAACATATATTAGCCAAAAATAATGTTTATAGTATTTTATTACATCCCCATTGGGTCATTATTATGTCATAAAACACATTATATATTTAAACGATATTTAATTTTTACCCAAAAATTCGACTATCTCAGAAAATTATGAAACATTTACCATTGGATAATTTCTATTTAATGATTCCAAAAATAATATTCATTTTATCTAAATAATTTTCTAAATATTTGAATTTTTACTTTTAAAATAAAAATTGAAATTTATTGAAAATTCATGGGTTCTGACAAAAACAACTTTCAAACCCTAATAAAAATTACAATTATATTCATAAAAATTATACGATAATTTATATTTAATAAAAATTAATTTAGTAATAATATTTAATTAAAATATTATTTAATTCAAAAATCCAATAATTCATTAAAATATATTTCTTAATTAACTAAAATGTTATTTTTTCTTTAAAAACTATTTACAAAGTAACAATAATAAAATGAATGTATATTATTTATAAAAAAATAATGTACATAATCATAGTACTAGGGTCTCGTTACATAAACCCTTATAACACCCACATATGACCGAAGGGTATGGTGTGCCATGGTGAAAGATTCTTGGGGTGGCTCAGATTACATTGCTCGAGTGGTAATCTCTATCAACTTCCACTTATCCTGTAGGTGGTTCCATTCGAGATTATCATGTTGAAGCTTGGATTGGCTTGGGAAAGAGTGAAACCCAATAAGGCCACCTACTTTCTAAGATATGAAAAATGGGATTCATACGGGGAAAGTATACCGAATGATGCAATCACTTCCTTTTTCTGAGTAAATTGGTTTTTTAAAGCCCACTAATCATGTGTTCACTGTTCAACGACTATATTAGAAATGGTAAAAATTATTAATGATATTGTAAAATACAAAATCATAAAACCAAATAAGTGCATATGTTATATAAACATCTTACATAATAAGACATTTAATTAGATCAAGAGGAATTTTCATTAATGAAATATTGGGTCGTTACACATATAGATTCTTAAAATACTTGAAAATGATTAAGGAATGATTGTATGAAATAAAAATCATGTGAAATGAGTTTTATATGAAATCATGTGTATTGTTAGATTCCACCTGTGCTTCATATTATCTCAAAACTTAAATAATTTTAAGAATTTTGTGGGGTGAAATATTTATATTCTAGAATATGAAATATTTTGGATAAATTAAGATTTAAATTAGATGATTCTTTATAGATGAGCTTCATGGATTAATCATAGTGATCACATATCGATCATGATTCAAGAAGAGATGAATTAAGAACCAGTTGAGGATAAAATGGTGTTTTTACAGTGAGAACCATACTATTAAAGTAAGTTTTATGTCACAATGTCGTGCACATGGATATTTTCAATGATTTAAAATTATGGATTTTTCGGGAATTAAAATTATTATTATTTATATCATGTGAAGAAGATAGAAATATTTTTTTTCTTTGGGGAATTTTAAATAAGAATATAAATGATAATTTTAAATAATAAATTAATCAGATGTCTGTTGACAGATTTGAATGAGAAAATTACACCAACCAAAGATTGAGGAAGTCTCAAATTTTGAATGGAAACTAAATCTTCACACAATTTTCTATGTGTGTATAAATTTTGTAGGTATAATAGAATAAATGGAATTGGATAAAAATGAGATCTCACAAACACAATTGTAAAATCCCAGGTAATTAAAGAATAATGAATTTTCATATTTATTAATATTTACGAATTAAATATTAATTTTAATTAAAAGGGGTTTCTACGTTCGATAGCGTACTCGGTACGCAACGATGAGTTTCTTTGACAACTTACGTTGCACACAAGTAATAAAATAATATTTTTTTAAATGTTAGTTAACATGTAGTCGTGGTACTGGCAGGAATGGATAGAAATAACTAAAATATGATTATATATGTTTTTAAATGTTTTTACATTTACCCAATAAAAGATAAAGGCTTAAAATACAGAAAGAGTTCAATTTTAGGCATTTATACCCTAATTTTCACGAAAGGTCCACTTATCACCTTTTGACGGAGAACCGTCATTAAATATAGTTTTGATCGATCTTATAAATTCTATTGGACCAAATATAACTCTTCTTTAGAATCAGGATATCAAAATTTACTTTGTGTAAATTTTTGGTACCTTTCTGATAAAGTTCATTTTTTATGAATAGTGTAAAATGTTGTATTTTAATTCAAACCCTCTTTTTAATCTAATTTATTTATATGATTAGATTATCTTTTGAATTGATTTTAAAGTGAAATTAGAAAATATTTTTACCATTAAATCCAATAGTGGTCGTTGGAATTAATTTCACTTTGAAATCAGACTTAAACTAGTGTCAATCTTTTGATACTTATTGTTTCATAAAAACACTCTATTTTCTCTGGAAGCGGGAATTAATTATTAAATTAATTAATGTGACTTATATGTTTTGAATTTTGTAAAATAGACTTCATTTTTGAATTCGTAATATCGAATATAGATTAGGGTGAATATTTGGTAATTTTCTGAAAAACTTCAATTTTTGATGAATAGTGAAACCACTAAGTAGTACTTATAAAAACTGATTATTCCGTTTAAATGGAATTTTGCCAACATTGTGTTTTGAATTTCAAAAATCCGACATACATGGTTGTCATTAAGAAGTAAAATGCGGTTCAATGAGATTATAATAATTTTTTGGTGAATAGTAACTTATTAAGTTCTTAATCGCGATTAGTGGTAATTAGTGTAGTTTAAGGTAAAAATAATGCTTTAATAAAATAAGATGAGCTTGACACATGTCCTACCCTCATTGGTTGTGTCATGGACGACCAAGACAAGCCATGGGTCAACTTGGGGACCCCATGGAGACACTTTGGTTGGGAAATGACATAAATAACTTTTTATTTACTGTAAAAGTAAAAATGAAACAAACATGATATGTTTTACTAAAAAAAATTTTAAATGGGGTTATACAAGTCAGATTTTTGATTATAAATAGTCATTGGAAATATAAAAAGATTTAATACATCATAGTATTTTTTTTATAATTTTTAGACACTAAATAAATTAAATTATTTATGACATTATGATGATGCAGCGATGACCTCATTATTTAACGATTTAAATAAAATGGAAAGATAATGTAAAATCTATGAACTACACATGTCCAAAACTTATTGGATGGGTGGATTTAGAACCCTTATCACCTTATCCACAAATTATATCAATGTGGGACCTTTTAAAACCGAAACACATTTTCAAATAAAGTAATATTTCTTTACTTTCCAAAAGTGCCCCTCCTCTCCTCTTATAAAAGGCCCCCACCTCTACCTCATTTCACACACTCCTCAAGCCTTTTTCTCCTCCAACCCCTGCCCATTTACTCTCGCCACATCCCTCTACTCATCATAGAGGATTACCTTTGGGCATAATCCTTTCAAAGGAAGCCTTTAGGCTCAAATCAAAAGGAGTTACACTTTTAAAGGTAATTCATTCTCTCATGTTCATTTGTTTTATTTTGTTTCTCTAACCCCCTAAACTCTTTTTATTTACTTATTTTGTAACAAAACCAGTATCTTAAATATACTAGGATGTTGTTATAAGATTTATTCGAGCTAAACTCTCACACAACTACATCAAATGGTTAAAGAACATACGGTTTCCGTGGATGGCGAAATTCTGCCTCCCGAAACGATGATTGTTTAATACTCATTTAACACCTTCAAAGGTGGACATTATGATGTCACTATTTTTATATATCATATATGATATGTTTATGTTTTACTTAAGCTTATGTGTTTTCATTTTGGGCATACCTTTATGGTTTCCATTATGGGTAAACACGATATCTTCATTTAAGGAAGTGCGGACTACCGCCCCCTCAAAGTGATGTGATTCGTTAATGCCAAATGTGGGACGTGTAAAGCATGGATTTAAAGTTATTATATATGATGTTATACTGGAATTATAATATACCTCTATATAATTATTATTTCTTTCCATTAAATTATTAGATAGAAATGAAAGTAGCGTTCATGCGTACGTACGGCTTACCGTCTCCATGAATGGTGCATTTCATTTCTTATCCCCAAATGTAATGTACTATTAAAAGTACATGTATATAATGGATATATATAATTAATGATATATCTAAATGATGAATATAATTCTGGAATTAAAATATACATACCTCTCATTTAGTTTTAATTCCATTAATATGACAAAGAAATGAAAGTAGCGTTTATGCGTACGTACGGCTTACCGTCTCTATGAACGGTGAATTTAATTTCTTACCTCTAAATGATTATGTAATATTATAAATACATGTATATGCTGGATATATATGATATATATGATATCCAAATCAGGAATTTCATTCTGGATATAAAGAACTTTTGACCACACGAACAACATGTAATTGTAAGAAGTCAACTTTCGACTTAAGAACCAAATATTGACAAAACAAACTTTATTAACTTAAATGGTTACATAATGTTTATAACATGGAAATAAGTGATAGAAAAGGAATAATGAACTTTAAAAAGGTTCTTAATCAAGTATAAATTAACTCAAGTTTATTATTCAGGACGTTAAAGAACGATCGATTCAAGTCGGACCCGAGGTAAGGGACTTCGTCTCAATCTCCTTTCATTGAGGCATATTTTGTTTTATACACAACTTTCTTTTATACGGTGTATAAACCCCTTTGACTTTTACTTTTATACAAAAGGAATCTTTTTTCTACGAAGCATTTTACAAAACGACAAAAAGGAATGTTTCTTTTAACGTATGCGGCGACAACGACCTTTTCCGCCGCCGCGAGTATTATTTGGTCTTTGGATTCCTCAACAAGCCGTAATGTTTTTAGAATAAAATAAATACCATATACTCTTTTATGTATTTTGGTATTGAAAATGGTTTTGATAAAGGATTCTATTATGTCAATATATTTATGATATATTGTTATTGAAATGTGGAAATGTTATCATTCCTTTATATTGGTTTTATGTTTTATGATTTTATATTGGTACTTGGACATTTTAACAGGTGGTTACATTATAAACTATATGACGGGTGGTGCCGTGAATACCAGGACGGGTGGTTACGTTATAACCTCCAATGCATTGGGTATGGAAGTCGGCCGTATGGCTATTCCATTAAGTATGTATGGAAATTGGCCGTATGGCTATTCCATTAAGTGATATGTGTGGAAGTATACCGTATGGTTATTCCACTTAAGTATGTTTATGTCCCAAGTTACCTTTATATATGTTATGTGTTCTTTATATGGGTTTTATGGTAATACTTTGGTTACAAAAAGGTAAGTAATGATACTTTATTCAGTGAAGAGTTTTTACTACTTCATGAAGGTGAAGGTATTACTTTGATAGAGTATACATGGTTTACTTGATTTTGAAAAACTAACAGGTTTCATTCTTTGTGTATCCCTTAATGAGCTTTTTATGCTCACCCCAAGTTTTTTTGAAATTTTTTTCACAGGACTTAATGTGGAATAAGGTCAAGGATGGGAACAAGGGAATGTCATGCTATATAAAACATGGAACTAGACATGTTTCTTTCAAGAGTTTTTTTTATTATGGAAACTTAGTATAAGTGACTACTTTGTAATCTTTTGAGATGTAATAGTTATGTTCTAATTCTCTAAAACTCTAAACCTGAAAAGATCCTCAATGTGAATTATTCTTTTAATTAAATATTAAGTAAGGTTTAAGGTTGGGGCCTTATAGTTGGTATCAGAGGTCGGTTTAGACAACTATAGGAGTTAGAAAAGTGTTAAATTATAATATGATTGAAATGATATAGCATTTATGGATTACCATGTTGCTTCGCCTAAGATATTTCTCTGTTCATAATGGTTTTCCGCAGAGGAACCAAAGCATCTATGTTGGGACGACATCAGGAGAAAGATAACCTTCCAAATCAGCAACCTGAGATGGTCGGAATCGGAATTGAACAGTTTGTTGCAGTGATGGCACAATTGACTTAGGCTATAAATGGTGGTGGTATCCATGCACGAGATCAGCCAGATCAACCGCAGAGGAACATGTCAGTGGTGGAACATTTCATGAGGCAACATCCCCCATCATTCAGAGGATCATCTGACCCTGTGCTAGTTGAAGGGTGGATTAAAGCACTGGAGAATATTTTTGATGTCATGGGGTGTTCAGAAAATCAAAAGGTTAGTCTTGCTATTTACTGTTTGGAGGGTGAAGCAGATCAGTGGTGGTCTATGGTTAAAAATATCAGGGATGCCGATGAGATTGATGCTCTTGACTGGGATGAATTCAAAGGTATGTTTCTTGAGAAGTATTTTCCTAAGGCTGTTCAACTTAGGATGGAAAAGCAATTCTTGGAATTAAGGCAAGAGGAAGACTTAGTGGCTGCCTATGAAGAAAGGTTCACTCGATTGGCAAGGTATGATCCAAATTTTATCCGAGACCTTGATAGTAAAATCAATCATTTTTACTCAGGATTAAAGCCAAAATATCGAAGGGCATTAGCTTCTCGTGAGTTTAAAAGTTATGAAAAGCTTGTTCGATGTGCGGAGAAGGTGGAAATGGAGTTTGCCGATGATCAGGTGTTCTATGACAAACAACAGAATAAGAGGTCTAGTTGGAAGGCAAAGGGGAAGAATTCATCAAAGAAGCAAGGAGGTAAGAAAACAAAATATCCATCCTGTGAGAAGTGTGGTAAAATGCATCCTGGAGAATGTTTATCCAAGTCTGGTAAGTGCTTTCGGTGTGGTAAGTCTGGTCATATTGCTCGTAACTGTAAGGAAGATGATCAAGCAGGAAATGAAAAGCCAACAGTAAGATGTTTTAAGTGTAATGAAATGGGTCATTATGCAAACGAGTGTCCAACGAAGAACTCAACTGGGGGAATGCAGCCAGACTACAAGCAGAAAGGGGTGGTGAAATCCTTTGCAACAACTTCAGCAGATGTTGGGCCATTGAATGAAGTGGTATCAGGTACACTGTTTGTTTGTTCAGATTAATGATGTGCCAGTTGTAAATGAGTATCTTGATGTTTTTTCTGATGAGTTTCCTGGTATTATTCATGATCGGGAAGTTGAATTTACTGTTGACTTAGTTCCTGATTCTAAGACAATTTCAAAACCCCCTTATCGAATGGCTCAAGTTGAACTTTTAGAGTTAAAGAAACAATTGCAGGAGTTATTAGATAAAGGTTTCATTCGACCTAGCACATCACCATGGGGTGTTCCTATCTTGTTTGTTAAAAAGAAAGATGGATCAATGAGACTTTGCATTGATTATAGAGCCTTGAATAATATTACTGTTAAGAACAAGTATCCTTTGCCTCATATCGATGATTTGTTTGATCAGCTCCAGGGAGCTCAGTATTTTTCGAAGATTGACTTGAGGTCGGGGTACCATCAGTTGAAAGTAAAAGAAGCAGACATTCCAAAGACTTTGTTCCGTACTAGATATGGCCATTATAAATTTGTAGTTATGCCTTTTGGGTTAACCAATGCACCTTCTGTATTCATGGACCTTATGAATAAAATTTTCCACGAGTTCTTGGATAAGTTTGTGTTTGTGTTTTGAGGTTTGGGAAGAGGTTATGTGTGCCTTGTGATTCACAGTTGAAGAATGAGTTGTTATGTGAGGCTCATAGTTCCCCGTTTTCAGTTCATCCTGGCAGTACTAATATGTACAGAGATCTGTGGGAGTATTACTGGTGGGATGGAATGAAAGAGACATTGCTGATTTTACTGTGAAGTGTTTGACATGTCAATAGGTTAAAGCAGAGCGGCAGTTACCGAAAGGGATGCTTCAGCCTTTACCAGTGCCAGAGTGGAAATGGGAAAACATATCCATGGACTTTGTTGTGGGATTACCGAGTACATCTCGAGGTAATAATGAAATCTGGGTTATTGTTGATCGCTTGACCAAATCTGCTCATTTCCTTTCTATACGAGATACTTTCTCTCTAGATCAACTTTCCCATTTTATCTTAAAGAGATAGTCAGGTTACATGGAGTTCCTCTCTCCATTGTATCTGATCGTGATCCCAGGTTCACATCTAACTTTTGGAAAGGCCTTCAGAAGTCGTTGGGTACTAAATTAAATTTTAGTACAGCTTTTCATCCTCAATCAGATGGGCAGTCAGAACGAACAATTCAGACATTGGAGGATATGCTACGAGCTTGTTCTATGGATTATCAGGGAAGTTGGGACCAACAAATTTCTTTGGTTGAGTTTTCTTATAATAACAGTTTTCATTCCAGTATACAGATTGCACCATTTGAGGCATTATATGGGAAGCGGTGTCGAACTCCAGCATTTTGGAATGAAGTGGGTGAAAGGAAGCTGATGGGACCAGAATTGGTAGAAGAGATGGCAGAAAAAGTTCAGTTGATTTAGAAGCACATGAGAACTGTTCAGAGCAGGCAGAAGAGTTATGCGGATAACCAAAGGAAGGATCTATCTTTCAAGGTAGGTGATCATGTTTTTCTCAAGGTTTCTCCTTGGAAAATTTTGATGAGATTTGGTAAGAAAGGAAAGCTGAGTCCAAGGTTTATTGGACCATATGAAATTTTGGAGAGAGTTGGATCAGTTGCATACCGGGTGGCTTTACCTCCGAGTTTATCTCATGTACACAATTTTTTTCATGTTTCAATGTTGAGGAAGTATATGCCAGATCCATCTCATGTTTTGAGTCCATAGGTAGTTCAGCTAGAAGAGAACCAATCTTATGAGAAACAACCGGTCCAGATTCTTGACCACAGGGAGCAGGTGTTACGGAATAAGGTGATTCATCAGGTAAAGGTTTTGTGGAAAAACCATGTGATTGAAGAGGCAACGTGGGAATCTGAAAATGCTATGAGGGATAAATACCACCACTTATTTTGATAAGTGAATAAAATTGCGAGGACGCAATTCTCAAAAGGGGGGAAGGATGTAACATCCCAGGTAATTAAAGAATAATGAATTTTCATATTTATTAATATTTACGAATTAAATATTAATTTTAATTAAAAGGGGTTTCTACGTTTGATAGCGTACTCGGTACGCAACGATGAGTTTCTTTGAAAACTTACGTTGCACACAAGTAATAAAATAATATTATTTTAAATGTTAGTTAACATGTAGTCTTGGTACTGGCGGGAATGGATAGAAATAACAAAAATATGATTATATATGTTTTTAAATGTTTTTACATTTACCCAATAAAAGATAAAGGCTTAAAATACGGAAAGAGTTCAATTTTAGGCATTTATACCCTAATTTTCACGAAAGGTCCACTTATCACCTTTTGACGGAGAACCATCATTAAATATAGTTTTGATTGATCTTATAAATTATATTGGACCAAATATAACTCTTCTTTAGAATCAGGACATCAAAATTTACTTTGTGTAAATTTTTGGTACCTTTCTGATAAAGTTCATTTTTTATGAATAGTGTAAAATGTTGTATTTTAATTCAAACCCTCTTTTTAATATAATTTATTTATATGATTAGATTATATTTTGAATTGGTTTTAAAGTGAAATTAGAAAATATTTTTACCATTAAATCCAATAGTGGTCGTTGGAATTAATTTCACTTTGAAATCAGACTTAAACTAGTGTCAATCTTTTGATACTTATTGTTTCATAAAAACACGCTATTTGCTCTGACATCGGGAATTAATTATTAAATTAATTAATGTGACTTATATGTTTTGAATTTTTTAAAATAGACTTCATTTTTGAATTCGTAATATCAAATATAGCTTAGGGTGAATTTTTGGTAATTTTCTGAAAAACTTCAATTTTTGATGAATAGTGAAACCACTAAGTAGTACTTATAAAAACTGATTTTTCCATTTAAATGGAATTTTGCCATCATTGTGTTTTGAATTTAAAAAATCCAACATACATGGTTGTCATTTAGAAGTAAAATTCATTTCAATGAGATTATAATAATTTTTTGGTGAATAGTAACTTATTAAGTTCTTAATCGTGATTAATGGTTATTAGTGTAGTTTAAGGTAAAAATAATGCTTTAATAAAATAAGATGAGCTTGAAACATGTCATAACCTCATTGGTTGTGTCATGGCAGACCAAGACAAGCCATTGGTCAACTTGGGGACCCCATGGAGACACTTTGGTTGGGAAATGACATAAATAACTTTTTATTTAATGTAAAAGTAAAAATGACACAAACATGATATGTTTTACTAAAACAATTTTTAAATGGGGTTATACAAGTCAGATTTTTGATTATAAATAGTCATTGGAAAGATAAAAATATTTCCGACATCATAGTATTTTTTTATAATTTTTAGACACTAAATAAATTAAATTATTTATGACATAATGATGATGCCGCGATGACCTCATTATTTAACGATTTAAATAAAATGGGAAGATAATGTAAAATCTATGAACTACACATGTCCAAAACTTATTGAATGGGTGGATTTTGAACCCTTATCACCTTATCCACGAATTATATCAATGTGGGGCCTTTTAAAACCGAAACACATTTTCAAATAAAGTAATATTTCTTTACTTTCCAAAAGTGCCCCTCCTCTCCTCTTATAAAAGGCCCCCACCTCTACCTCATTTCACAAACTCCTCAAGCCTTTGGCTCGGCCACAACCTGCCCATTTACTCTCTAAACATCCCTCTCCTCATCCTAGAGGATTCCCTTTGGGCAGAACCCTTTCAAAGGAAGCCTTTAGGCTCAAATCAAAAGGAGTTACACTTTTAAAGGTAATTCATTCTCTCATGTTCATTTGTTTTATTTTGTTTCTCCAACCCCCTAAACTCTTTTTATTTACTTATTTTGTAACAACACCATTATCTTAAAAATACTAGGATGTTTTTATAAGATTTATTCGAGCTACACTCTCACACAACTACATCAAATGGTTAAAGAACATACAGTTTCCGTGGATGGCAAAATTCTGCCTCCCGAAACGATGATTGTTCAATACTCATTTAACACCTTCAAAGGTGGCCATTATGATGTCACTATTTTTATATATCATATATGATATGTTTATGTTTTCCTTAAGCTTCTGTTTTTTCATTTTGGGCATACCTTTATGGTTTCCATTATGGGTAAACACGATATCTTCATTTAAGGAAGTGCGGACTACCGCCCCCTCAAAGTGATGTGATTCGTTAATGCCATATGTGGGACCTGTAAAGGATGGATTTAAAGTTATTATATATTATGTTATACTGGAATTATAATATACCTCTATATAATTATTATTTATTTCCATTAAAGTATGAGATAGAAATGAAAGTAGCGTTCATGCGTACGTACGGCTTACCGTCTCCATGAACGGTGCATTTCATTTCTTATCCCCAAATGTAATGTACTATTAAAAGTACATGTATATAATAGATATATATAATTAATGATATATCTAAATGATGAATATAATTCTGGAATTAAAATATACATACCTCTCATTTAGTTTTAATTCCATTAATATGACAAAGAAATGAAAGTAGCGTTCATGCGTACGTACGGCTTACCGTCTCTATGAACGGTGAATTTCATTTCTTACCTCGAAATGATTATGTAATATTATAAATATATGTATATTCTGGATATATATGATATATATGATATCCAAATCAGGAATTTCATTCTGGATATAAAGAACTTTTGACCACACGAACAACATGTAATTGTAAGAAGTCAACTTTCGACTTAAGAACCAAATATTGACAAAACAAACATTATTAACTTAAATGGTTACATAATGTTTATAACATGGAAATAAGTGATATAAAAGGAATAATTAACTTTAAAAAGGTTCTTAATCAAGTAGAAATTAACTCAAGTTTATTATTCAGGACGTTAAAGAACGATCGATTCAAGTCGGACCCGAGGTAAGGGACTTCGTCTCAATCTCCTTTCATTGAGGCATATTTCGTTTTATACACAACTTTCTTTTATACGGTGTATAAACCCCTTTGACTTTTACTTTTATACAAAAGGAATGTTTTTCTACGAAGCATTTTACAAAACGACAAAAAGGAATGTTTCTTTTAACGTACGCGGCGACAACGACCTTTTCCGCCGCCGCGAGTATTATTTGGTCTTTGGCTTCCTCAACAAGCCGTAATGTTTTTAGAATAAAATAAATACCATATACTCTTTTATTTATTTTGGTATTGAAAATGGTTTTGATAAAGGATTATATTATGTCAATATATTTATGATATATTGTTATTGAAATGTGGAAATGTTATCATTCCTTTATATTGGTTTTATGTTTTATGATTTTATATTGGTACTTGGACATTTTAACGGGTGGTTACGTTATAAACCATATGACGGGTGGTGCCGTGAATACTAGGACGAGTGGTTACGTTATAACCTCCAATGCATTGGGTATGGAAGTCGGCCGTATGGCTATTCCATTAAGTATTTATGGAAATTGGCCGTATGGCTATTCCATTAAGTGATATGTGTAGAAGTCGACCGTATGGTTATTCCACTTAAGTATGTTTATGTCCCAAGTTACCTTTATATATGTTATGTTTTCTTTATATGGGTTTTATGGTAATACTTTGGTTACAAAAAGGTAAGTAATGATACTTTATTCAGTGAAGAGTTTTTACTACTTCATGAAGGTGAAGGTATTACTTTGATAGAGTATACATGGTTTACTTGATTTTGAAAAACTAACAGTTTTCATTCTTTGTGTATCCCTTAATGAGCTTTTTATGCTCACCCCAAGTTTTTTTGAAATGTTTTTCACAGGACTTAATGTGGAATAAGGTCAAGGATGAGATCAAGGGAATTTCATGCTATATAAAACATGTAACTAGACATGTTTCTTTCAAGAGTTTTTTTTATTATGGAAACTTAGTATAAGTGACTACTTCGTAATCTTTTGAGATGTAATAGTTATGTTCTAATTCTCTAAAACTCTAAAACTGAAAAGATCCTCAACGTGAATTATTCTTTTAATTCAATATTAAGTAAGGTTTAAGGCTGGGGCCTTATAACAATGTTCAAGAGTTTTTTGATATCTTGTAACACATTTGTATTAAGGAGAGAGAACAAGTTCAAAACTGAGAGTTATTTTAGGAATAAGAATCCTTTAGTGCCTGAGTATTCGATATATTGGGGTGAAATTTTTCATGTAAAGAACTAGAGTACTGATCAAGTTGTATGTCTACATCCTGAAGAAATACTTAGTGTAAAACAATTAAAGAATCATACACATATAGATCTACGAATAAATCTGCTCATGGAGGAGGACCATTATTGAGTGGTGTGAAGTACACTAGGATAAATTTGAAGGTATTTCCTTACTATATCATCTTTTAAAGGATTTTTTATTTATTTAATGTATTATAGAATACCTTGAGATAAAGTGGACTTGGTGGTTAAGACACTAGACTATCTCTTATTATATACGATTGATATTGATAGTGGAAGAATCCATGATTGGAGAGGAAATCATGGAAATGAATAATCTATTTTCGTTGGACTTTCTAAATACCATGTGCTATAATTTCTCTATTACTACTTCAAATGAGGTGAGGCTATGAGAAATTATTGAGTGGATCGAGAACATTAATTAGTTCAATAGGTTTAATTTGAAAAGGGAATTATTTATAAAATGAGGAGTACTGATTCACTCGCCACTCAATGGTCAATCCAACCCCAGGGTATCATAATTGGTTTTACAGAAAAGGTATTGGTTCCTTATAAAGATCGAATAATATGATGGTTTTGAGTATACATAATCAAAATACTATGAATTATCATGGTGTTACTATGTTCAATGATAAAAACTATCATAGATTTGGGAATAGGATGCTTCCCTACCCCTTGTCTTTTGGTCTAGAATTAAGATATTCCACCACAATTGGTTTTCACCCATTTCCAAAGGAGATCATATGACACTTCTTGATAATAGGAATATAGAGAAGGATATAAAAGAAAAAAAATACTATATTGATATCTCTTTAATAAAATTTTTACACAAAGGTAATGAGGCTTCAAACTACAAAGGTGATCTAGGAAAAATTATTTAGTAGTGATAAAAGAAATATCAAAGTCAAGGAGACTAAAATTCAATATTAGAGGATTATATTTTAATACATAAATATTTATTATGGTGATACCATTAAATACCATTTCACTGGGTTTAGTGATATTATGAGTAATATATGAGGTTTTGATGAGAATCTATATAATTCTATAATTGTTAAAAAATTGATGTGGAATTTTTTAGATCAATTTAATACAAAAATATCATCCCTGTAAGGTAGATAACATCTAATAGTTGATGAGATATAAAATATTATTATTATATATTCTATGAGAAAAGTACCATCTTTAATGAATAAAGTGAGTGATGGGATGCCATTTTAATCTATGAGAAATATAAAATTAAAAAAATAAAGTAGTAGGAGTGAGTGACTCAGATGATGATGAGATTGATGAAGAATTCAAACAAATTATATTTCTTCTATCAAAGAGATCCAAGAATGAAAAATAAAAAGGAAAAGGTAATAAATTACTAAGATGTTATAATTTTGATGACATTTTTCATATTGAAAAATATATCCTAAATAATTAGGTTGAATAATGTGAACTAGAATGGGAATATGGAAAAAAAGTCAGAATATAAAAAATCATTCCATAAGTAAAAGAAGAAGTATTATTCACAAAAAAATAGAAAGATGAATCATATAGTTGTTTAGGAGATTAATTAAACTAATTTTTTATTTTTGATAAAGGATTTATTTCATAATATATTGATGAATATATAGGAGAAATGATATAAGTTAGGTGGGATATAGGAGGGAATATGGAATCTTATCTTGAGAAAATAACACAGCTCAATAAATAAAGGAGGAAGTTACTGATAGAGAAAAATAACATGGATGAATAAAAAGGGGATATGATTGGAAACTATTCAGCCTATGTTGATGAGTTTAATAGGAACAAGATTAGAGAAGTAAAATAAGAGAATATTATCAGTGATCTTGAGAAGGATTTGGTTGCAAAATATGAAAAATTGGGTATAAAAGAATCAATATTTCTTATTATCCAAAATTATTTGAACAAATTCAAAGAATACCACACCAAGTCAACTGAGTTAAATGATAATATTATCAAGATATTTAAATGAGGTATTCCTGTATGGAAGAAAAATATACACATTTTTTTAATGTTAAATTTTTTATCTCTATTAGTAGAGGAGTAATTAAAGAAGAACCTATCTTGACTAAGAAGGTTATTGAGAGAAAATATTTTACATCCTAGGAAGGGACCCAAATTACATGGAAATAACTTATCTCTAAGAAAAATAAGGTTAATGATGCAATAGGGAAAAAATATAACAACTCCAGATAAATTTCTTATCAAAATGGAAGATCCAATATCAGAGATTTTTGTTGGTTTCATGGAAGGTATTGAAAGAAATATTATTTTTATTAGTTCAATATGTCAGTTAAATAAAGACACAAGAACCAATGGGTAATTTTGGTGTTCAAGTGAGGAATGTTTTTTAGAAGATACAACTTGTGACCAAAAACTCAAGAAATATTTTTACTCGAATAGATTTGAATATTTGGAATAGATTTGTGAAAGGTTTAGACATGGTAATCATAAATTATAGGAGTTCATGATTAGCTTAAGTATAAATATTCCCAATGAAAATAAAGGTAAGGGAAATGAAAAGGTAATATAATAATCTAAGACTATTAAGAATCCATGAAATAAAAATTCCATTAAAGTTAAATAAATGTAAAAGGGTACATGATAGTCATACTAGACCACTTAGAGATAGATAATAAAATGAAGAAAGCATAGATGGAAGATAACAATAAATTAAAACAAGTGGTTACACAAGAATATGTTATCATTCATGAGAATATTTCTAAAAATATAGATATGTAAATTCAATAAAAACCATGTAAAAAGCATGAAAAATGTGGTAATGACACAAAATATTGTATAGAAATACCACCAGCCTAAGAAGAGATCATAAAGTAGAGATTAAAATCATAAGGAAATGAAGATTACTTTAATAATAAGGGGGATAGGAAAAACCCATATAAATAAAAAATTTATGGGAAAAAGTATAATGTATAACATTTGAAGGATATCACTATAATAAAATTTCACTTCATATGGTGATTCTGGAAGAAAATAGAATATTCTATTGATAGGAAACTCTCAATATTTATGTTACTTTAGAAGAATAAATAGGTAAATATTTATTCCATATTCTTATTGTTTATTTGTGATAATTTGTAGTGAATTGAATGAGAAAGAGTGAGGATGTCACTAATGGAAAAAACAGGATGATCTTTATAGTGTATCTTGATTTCCAAGAGGAGAAGGAAGTGATTTTATCCCTTAAAGAGGGATAAAAAATGATATGGATGTGTAAAAAAACTATAAGTTGTGTGAATTTTATTTTTTTTGAAATTATTGATAATCCCATGAAATCTAAATAAACACTAAATCACACTTATAACCCTATTTTTTATAAAAATATTTATAAAATTGAAGTGATGGTTGATGATAACATGAGAAAAGGGGAGTATTATGACATGAACATGAACTATTTTGATAGTTTTTTTTTGAGATGTGTATTGGCTATTTATTTCCCTATGATTCTAGATTTTGACCGCCCTTATATTAAATTCTGATCATAGTATCACATATAAGGAATTTTATTATCAACACAGATGATCTTGGATATATCTTTATAATTTTTTATATTGGGTTTACCAACATAGATTTATATTATATTTGATAAAGGCTCTTTTATAAGAGAAAAATGTGTTATCATTATTTTCTCAAGTGAATAGAGGTTTCCATCTAAGCACGAAAAGGGAAGATGAGAATATTTTTTTTGATATTTTAAAGGAATAATGTGGAATGAGAATACCCCAATATTGTTCTTTTAATTTATTTTCAATAAGGGAGTGTATATAAAATACATTGAGTTATATATATTGACATTGGTGACTATTTTTATTGAAAAAAATTCAAATGGGGAGATTTATGTTCCCACGTAATAATTGAAGTATTTTTTTTCAATGAGTCAATATGTGCTTAGTGAAGGAATGTGATGATGAAGCATGTAGGATAATTATGGATTCTTGAATTAGTATAGGATTTCATAATTTATAATTCATAAAATTATATAGGTTAATTTATCTACTTTCATTCTTAAATGAAAAATAATTTTTAAAGACATAGCTTGAATTACTCATTTGGAGGTGTTTAAGACAAAGTGGAAGATTTAAATGTCATAGTTGGTGTTATGTTCATCAATTAAGTCAAGGTAAAGTGTCACAAGATACATAAACACTATATAAAATAATTTTTAAGTGGTTTTGGAGTGGTTTATATTCTTTTAATATGATCCAAATAATTCTTGGAGTCATTTTAATAATTTTGGAATTCATGAGATGGAATTGGAAAAATGGAAAAGTACTTAATTTTTAGAATTTTATGATTTCTTATGACTTCATGTTTTTAAAAAAACATTAGAATAAAATCATATTATTTTTTCGTATGAATATGGTTTGAATCTTGAAAATAGTAAGGGAATGAGTGTTTGGTTCATCGTAAGACTTTGAGCCGATCATACAACTTTTATTCCAATAGAAAGTCTTCAAATCATATAAATTAATGATTCTATTACTTCATCCAAAGCATGAAAATTAAAAATTCATGATTATATGACTTCCAATATTTATGATATGAATTTCATATGGTTTCATCAGTTTTTTATGACTTCACATGTGCTTCATATGACTTCAAAACTTATAGGATTGTGAGAATCCTACATGGTAAAATGTTAATATTATAGTATATAAAATATTTTGGATAAATGAAGATTAAAATCAATTTATTCTTTCTAAAATATTTTCATGGATTCAAAATAACAATCACATATGAATCATGATTTAAGTATACATGAATAGAGAAAAATTTGGGGAGAAGATGATGTTGCTAATATGATCACCACTCCATAGAAGTAGGCGTCATGTCATAATTCCATGCATGTGGATATTTTGAGTGACATAAATTATAGATTTAATGGGAATTAATGATGATATATTTTTATATCATGTGAATAATATGGAAATATTCTAATTACTTATGGAATTTAAAATAAGTAATTAAATAGGAATTTTAAATTAGATATAAATCCTATATCTATGAACTCATTTGAATGAGAAGATCATGTTTGTAAAAGATTGGGGAAGTTTCAAAGTTTTAATGGAAACTAAATATTTAAAAAATTCTCTATGAGTATTAATTGTGTAGATAAGGCAACGAAATATAATTGGAGAAAATTTGGAACTAATGGAAAAAAGTGTGAGAGATTTTTGAGACCCCGATACACATCTGTATCAAGGAGAGAGGAGTTTGAAGTTGGGAATAATCCAAGGAAGAAAAAGCCTATTGTGCCTAGGTATTTGATGTGATAAGGAGAAACATTTTTTTCAAAGAACTAGAGTGTTGAGCTAGTTGGATGTCCAAATTCTAAATAATTCCTCAGTGTATAAGACTTGGACAACCATGCATGTATAGATCTTTCAATCCATATACTCATAGAGTAGGACCTTTATCAAGAGGTGTAAAGTATACTAGGAGAAAGTCAAAGGTGTTTCTTTGGTTTTCTAGAGGATTTTTTGTTTATTTTAGTAGATCCTAGAAGCTATTATAATAGAGTGGACTCTATGTTGAAGGGAATAAAATATTTCTTATTATAGATTATTCTTGGAGATATTGGAAGAATCCATGATGGGGGGGGGGGATAAGCAATCACGGTAAAAAGTATGATACTATGCTCAAACCTTGTAAATAATTTTTTACGTGCTTTCTATTTTACTTCTCTACATGAGGTGAGGATGGGATAAATTATTGAGTAGATCAATAAGTTTAAAAATTCTAAGATATTGAATTTGAAAAGGGAAGAATTTATAAAAAGGAGGCCATTGATTCACCCCCCTCTCAGTGGTCAATCGAGCCCTGGGGTATCACAAGTTATATCATAAAAAGGCCCAAATATCCTCTAAAGATCTAATAAGTTTATATTAATAAGTATGGATAATAAAAAATATATGAAAAATTGAGTTGTTACTACATTTTATAGAAAAAACTATCATATATATAGGAATAATATATTACCCCACCACTTTTATTTTGTCCCAAAATTAAGAGATACTACTATAGTTTTTTTTCACCCTTTAATAAAGGAGTTTCAATTAAAATTTATTCTAATAGGAATATATTGAATGATTTAAAAGACAAAAAACTCTATATTGATGTCTCCTTTATAAAAGGTGTACACAAAGGTAAGGGGGATTTAAACTTAAAAAGAGATTTCAGACAAAATTTGTATCGGTTATGAAGAAAATACCAATGTCAAGGAGTATAAAATTCAAGAAGGGAAAATGGAATGACAAAGGTAAGAAATTACTAAGATGTTATAATTATGATGATATTGGTCATATTTAAAAATATTTACCAAATAAGTATGTTGAAGAATTGGAATTAGATGAGGAATATGAGAAGACAAGAAAAGAAGGGTAAGAAAAAGAAGAAGAATTATAGTAGATAAAGAAGGGTTCTTATGATAAAGAAAGCGAAAGATGACTCATTTATCAGTTTAAATGATGAAGAAAGCTTATTTTATCAAGTTGAGAAATGATTTGTTTTATCAAGTAGCGATGATCATGGAGAAAAAAGGATATAACTTGAGTGGAAGTTTAATGGTATGTTGGAATCCTATATCCAGTAGATTACACAACTCAAGAAAGAAAAGAGGAATATACTAAAGGGTAAAAACAATTTTGTTGAAGAAAAAAGGAGATGGTTAGAAAAGAGGAAGGCTGTGTTGATGAGATCAAGAGGTTAAGCTTAAATAAGAATAATAGGAGAATATTATCGGGGATCTTGAGGAGAAGGTGGATACAATGTAATAAGAACTAGGTGAGACAGAATCAATATTTCTTGTTTTCTAAAATTATCTTAAAAAATACAAATAATACTTCACCAATAATAATTAGATATATGGAGAATATTCTTAAAATAATGAAATCAGGTGTTTTAATGTGGAATAAAAATACAATCCTTATCTTTCATAAGTAAAATTTGTTTTCTTTAACAATATGGGTGATAAAAACATTTTAAAACCTATTTGAACTATGTTAGTTATTGAGTGAAAATATTTCACATCTGTGTAAGGGATGAAAATTCTAAAGAAATCACTACTCTCTTGAAAAAAGAATTGATACAATAGGACACCAACATATAAATTATGGATAGATTACTTATCAAATGGAATATCCAATTTAAAGGTTTTTGTTGGTGTCATGGAAGGTATAAACACAAATAGTATTCTTAATAGTTTAATATATTATTTTTAGAATAGTGGAAAGAACCAAAGGATAGTTTTAGTGAGAATGTGAGTACTGCTTTCTAGAAGAAGAAACCGATGTACAAAATCTCAAAATAACTATCCAATCAGAATAAAATTGAATATTTTGAAGAGATGTGTAGAAGCTGTGGGAAATTTAATCACAAAGATGAGGAGTGCATAAAAAGCTTACTTAGAAAACATCCCTTTAAAAATAAAGGGAATGAAAATAAAAATGTAAGCAAGGAAGATGATACTCTAAAGAAGGAAGACAGTGAAATCCCAAGAAATCTAGGTAAAGGAAAATGGGTTCTTGATTGTTAGTCTAGATTAGTTATATATATATATTAAAGTTTATAGAATAGAGATTATAATACTGAAATAAAGTAAGTGATTACATATGAATATATTTTCATTCATGATAAGCTATCCAAAAATACATATATGAAAATTCAAGAAAAAACCATGTAGAAGGTGATAACAATCTAGGCATCACACACAAGATTGTATGAAAATCCTACCAGATAAGAAGAGAGCATGAAGATGATATTTCAAGAATAAGGAATAGACGTTTCCTTGACTACTAAGGTGGAGAAGATACCCCCACATAAATAAGAATTTCATGGGATAAATTCAAATATATAACCCAAGAAGGTTGTCAACATAAAAAAGATCACTTTACATATTGATTTTCGAAGAAAAGAGAAGGATCGATTTTGTGAAAACTCTCATTCATAGTGTTACTTTATATGAATGAAGAGGTACTTATTTATTTTCTATTATTATTATTTATTTATGATAATTTAGAGGGAATTCAAGGGAAAAGAATGTGGTTTCCACTACTATACAACAAAGAGAGTGATTTTCATGATGCATACATATTTCCATGAGGATAAAGAAATGAACGAATCACTTGAGGGGGAGATAAAATGATATTAAGCTATTAAAACACCACAATCTATATGAATCTATAAATTTTAGAATTTATAGAAAACCCCATGAAATTTGAAGTAAGAGGTACTAAATCACACTTAATATAACAACCCAAGATTTTAAAAATAAATTAAATATATCCTGTAATGCACACAACATTGAGTCTCTGCAAAACAAAATTTTGTTATTATAATTGTTTAAATGAGATAGTTATAACCTTGACATTAAACATAGTAATATTAATAGTAATAATTACTATTAAATTCTATTTATAATGGTTTCAGATAAATGAAACATATTTATAATGGAATGTATAATTTTTGGTAAAATAAACATAATTTTTTAATTTGGAATGTCAAAATTAATTTAGGGTCAATTTTTAGTATTTTTCTGGGAAGTTACATTTTTAATTAATAGTAAAAAATACTACATTGTAGTTAAAAACTGTGTTTCTAGTTTAAATAATTATTATAATTTATATTGATTCTTAATGTCACAATATATCAATTATAAATATATTAATACAATTTAGATCATTGGAATCATTTTTATATTGAAATTAGATATAAAAAATTATTGAACTTTTGAACGTCCTTTTTACTCGCCTTCTCACCACACCCACGGTATTAGAATTAAACACAATTTTTCCTCTTCTATAAATTGAATTTAGAAAAATGTATATACACTATTGAGATCAGTAATATATTTATAGTATGATAAGATCAACTTAATTTCTTTTTATGAATAGTAACTTGACCCTAAGGAATAGTAATGTTACTCTTATAAATAGTAATATGACCTTTATGAATAGTAAACTCAACAATTGAATAGTAACCTCACCCATGAAAGTATAAATAAAATTTAATCATCTTATAAATAAGAGTATTATATAATTATATCATAGTATAAGTAAATAAATATTTTAAAAATTATTAATTAAGTGTTTGTATTTTTTCATGGAATAAATATTTAATTACAATTTTGCAATTAATTTAATCATTTAAAAGAAAATTTATTTTCAAAAAATAGATTAATATATTAATATTTAATTGTCTTATTATTATAGGATAATTTTATAAGGCCTTAGTTAATTATTGAAAGTGTCATAAAAATAATTATAATATTAAAATCGGTATTTTTCAAGTAAATGATGATTTTAATTTAAAATTATATTTATCAAATTTAGAAATTTATTTTCAAAAAACTAAGTCCATTTTTAAATTCTACATGTTGAAAAATGGTTAAGGTGAATGTTTGGTATATTTCTTAAATACTTGAATTTTTGGTGAATAGTAAAATACAGTAATTTACGGTATAAATACATTATAAGATAAATAAAATATTACCTGAGTCATGAATGATGTAAGAACCATAATCTAGAACTTAAATTTATTATTTTAATATATTTGATGATAATTATAAATCTATTCATAGTATTGAGAAAAAATAATAAACAAATGAATTAAATATTCAAAAATCACTCCTCCCCCCCACTATAAATACCACCCCTTACCACAATTTTTAATTACACCTATATTCCTTGAATATTGTCCAACTTCAGCCCAAATAATCTTCCCAAGTATATCCACCACTTCTAGGAGGTTCCGGTCACAACAAAAGACCAAATCAAGGTGCCTTATCGAGGTTCTCAAAGAGGAGAATTCAAGAGGTAAGTCCTATTTCTTTTTCTTTTAATTTCCTTTCAATTTCCTTTTTTATTTATTATACTCTCCTAAAATCCTCTATTAAAATGAGAATTATAACTCTATTATCATATATATAATTTAATGATATCATGTTAATGGAATATAATTAACTAAATTCCTTTTTCTCTCTCTTTTATTTAAAAAACGAAATCATCGTCTGTGAGGTGCTGATTTACAACCTTCATGGACAAAATATTTTCATTCTTCAATTTATCCTTCAAGGATATTCATAAAACCATTTTAATGGTTGAAAAATATTTTAAAATGTATATTATAACCCTTTTTTATGGTCTGTATGTAACATATTTACATAATTCCAAAAGATAAAATAAAACACATTAATTATGACCAATAACTTCTATAATAATATAAACAATTATCACTAAATGTATTATATAATGATTCACAATCATGACATATAACCAAATGATATGTATACACATTTAAAATTATATATTTTCATTAACAACATGTAATTACTATTCTGGATAATTTTACCCATTTTACATGAATGTCATTACTTATAAACAAGCAAACCAATCATGAAAACCATGGAAACGAATGATCCCAAGTGATTAAAATTGTATCGTATAAATATTAAAAAAGGAAATAAATGAACATAATAAAACTATAATGAATCAAATACATATATGAAAGGTTCTTAATTAATTAATTAATGTATTTAATTTTATTATCCAGGACATTAAGGTCAAGTGCAGAAGTCATTCAGACATAAGGTAAGAGTTTTCTCATCTGACTTCAAATTTTGTGAGATATTCCTTATTACCCAATTTTTATTATGTACGGTGTATGTATATTTACTATTTAAGTATCATATCAAGAATATATTTATTTTCATGGTATTAAATGTTTCATTTTATGATTATTAATTTTGGGGCATATGATTCGATTGATTACAAATTGGTAAGGATTTTCTTCCCAAACCTTCATTTTTCATTTGGGTTATGATTTCTTTATATATACACCAATTTAATTATTTATTGATCATTTATTCTGACCAATTCATTTTTTGTTTGTTAGAAAATACATGTTTTATAAGGTTCCCTTCTCAATTATTCACGATACGGAAGCCCAATTAAAGAAAACCTCTATATTTCTTACCCATATTCATGTTCCATACATAATATATTTTAATACACCATTATTTTTATAAAATCACTACTTTTTCATGAAAAAATATATTTGTTCATTTATGGTTTTATACAAAAAACTATGAAAAATATAAATTATTTTTTCAAAAGAACTCTTTTTTACAACGTAAAAGGGGTATTTATTTCAATAATTTATTGATGATTATTAGAGTATTTTTATTTATTTAAAATAATATATTTAATTTTATTCTTTATTGATATTGATATATTATGTTTATCATCCACCATATTTTATTAAATGATTTATGCTATTTTTGACTATGTATGTGTTATCTTAATATCATTCACCATACTACTCAGAATGGTTAGTGATCATGTTTACATATTGGGGAAAGATATTTAAATTTCATATGTATATGTTGTTTATGTTTATCCCCATTTATACAAGGAATTAATTGGACTTAGTAAGTGGTGATTGGGTCCCGCTATTTCCCATCGAAGCATCGATAGGTCTCATGAGACAAATTTGTTTTGGTTTTTACCCATTTTAGTATGGTCTTGGTACGAGAACTTGAAAGCATGGTTATGATGTCCCATATTATACATCCCATCATTATAAAAATATTAATTTATAGCCTATGTGATTATTCTACTAGTAGAATATCCATGGTTACTTTTTATTATGGTATTATTTATTCAGCTTTATTCCTACTATATTATGCTCAAGATTATGTGTTAATGGCAGGTGTTCTTTAGTTATTCACCATACCTTATTATTTATTATTATATTGTATTATATACCCTTACTAATAATTTGAGATCACCCCTTTATTATGATTCCTTTCCCTAGGGTTTTAAGAATAAATATTTGATTAAACTTTCAATGATACAATTCATTTCATTTTATTATATATCATGATTTATTTATTTTTCCCAATGTATTATGGGTATAATGAATGAAATCTAGTCTTCCAATACTACTAAACTGATTAGTCCATTGTGATTTGATTCCTTGTAATCATGACAATGTAATAAAATAAAGCACTAACTCTAGGCTTCTAGGGTTAGGGCATTACAATTAGTATCAAAGCATGTTTAGGAGTAATCATGGAAACTAGATTTAAAAAAATAGATTATAGAACATAACCCTAAGATAAACTTTGATGATAACCATAAAAGAGAATCCTATAATTTTAGTAAGTTAGAGATTATGTGGTTCTTTTTAGAAATACATACCTATCTAGATACTATAATTGGACATGATTCTGGAATAGATGTACCTAGGGGTAATAACTTTGACACGGTGTCCTGGGTCTGACTTGGGGTAACCTGGTACATGACAACAGACCTTAATACACAACTAGATTTACACTCTTGGGGTATGTGCTTAGGATAATTCACATGTTATTTACAAACCATTATGATAGATTTAAAAGTAAATATGTCCCCAAAGAAACAATGTTTATTATTAGGAGATTATCTACACATAAATTTTTCAATTTATGTTATATATTTCACTAATATTGGGATTATAAATTATGTTTCATATTTTTATGATCTAATCTAATGTAATCCATTTTTTAGAAATGGTGCCTAGTGAAAGGAATGAGAACCGCATAAATGAACATAATCCAAAGAGTAAGAATAATCGTTTCTTTAATGGGTTTAAGCTAGTATTTCTAAGGGAACTAGTCTCTCAAACACTCTCATTATATGAGGAGATAATATCTTATTCTAACAAGATGGAGAAAGATTTTTATAAGTATTATGGATTCTAAATAATGAAAAAGAAGAAGTGGAAAACTAGGAAAAGACAGATAAATGGAATAAGGAAAATAAGTAGTTTCCCACATGTGATAATTGTGGAAGTAAACACCTTGGTATATGATTAAAAAAATGGGATTTTGATAAAAGTGTGGAGAGAAATGCCACAATTATTTTTATTTAAAGTGTGAGAAAAAGATTTCCAATGTGTAATGTTTCAACTGCAAACAGATTGGGCACCTTGAAAGCCAATGTACCATGCATCAAAGGAACATACCCCAAAAGATGATAATGGATCATGGTCAAGATTATCCTACTAACATGGACAAAGAGGAATAATTAATATGATTTTGTTTAGATTCAATAATTACGTTTTTAGAATATTTTATCAAAGATGTATTGATTATAATAATTATTGAATATATAAGGATTGTTCTCTAGTACCATTTTATTAAAGATTTGTGGTTGTAACAAGTTAAACTTTTGGTAAAATATAATATTGAGGGAAATACAACCCTTAAAATATTCCTGATACTGAGATATCAATTTCAGAATAAATATATGATTAATTTGGATAATGTAAATCTGGTTGCACTTACTATCTTGGATCTAAATAATGGATTTTTAACAAAGTGGTAGTGTATAAAACATTTTGTACCTACTTAATATATCTAAATTAGTATGTTTTACATAAGGAATAGAGAAGCATGAATTTATTGAATAAGGTTTTGTGGTAATTCATGTTATTGCAATGATTCAAGAAAATACAAGAAGAATGTACTCAAATGTTAATATGTGATGATTAAGAGACACTTCATGTTGTTTAATAGGTTCATTAGGGAAATTTAGTGACCATTTTAAAGTGTTGGATCATAATATTTTAGAAAAGTTTACCATTTATGAAATGGTTGAATTCAATTTTTGTGCAAGGTTTTAGATATTATTTTACCCTATGATACAACTTGTGCCATTAAATGAAGTTGGAATAGTTATAGAACAACCAAAGAATAAGATTGTGTTTATAGAAATGTATCAAATACATATATTTATATACATTATTATTGAGTGAAATAATTTCTAAACTTTAGGTAAAGACTCTTGAAATAAAAAAATGTCATCCCAATACCTTATTTTCCAATGAATCTAAGGGTCCCTTATATCATCACAGACTTGTAGTTAGGTTTCTCTTCTATGTATATATTTTCACGAATGTTCTTCTATTTCATAATCTTAGTTTTTTGGTGACCTTCTAATTTCTCTTTACCACTTTTTAAGAGGAATTTTTATAAACCCTTTTTTTACAATGTAGGATTTCCAAAAATAAATTTTCTAGTATCAATATTTTTTTTTCTCGAAGTGCAATTTCAAATTGCAATGATGAAATTAATTGATGGAGGGGAGAATATAACACCCTAAGATTTTAAAAAAATTAATATAGCTTTTAATTCATGCAACACTGAATCTTTTTAAAACAACACTTGTTTATTATAATTGTTTAAATGATAAATTTATAACCTAGATGTTAAACATAGTAATATGAATAGTAATAATTACTATTAAATTTTATTTCTTCTGGTTTCACATAAATGTAACATATTTATAATAAAATGTATAATTTTCGATAAAATAAAAGTCATTTTTGAATTTTGAATATCAAAATTAATTTAGGGCAAATTTTTAATATTTTTCTGCGAAGTTTCATTTTTTGATGAATAGTGAAAAATACTGCATTATAGTTAAAAACTGTGTTTTTAGTTTAAATAATTATTATAATTTATATTTATTATTAATGTCACAATATATAAATTATATATATTAATACAATTTAGATCATTGGAATTATTTTTATATTGAAATTAGATATAAAAACTTATTAAACTTTTGAATGTTTCTTTTTACCAACCTTCTCGCCACACCTACAGGATTAACATTAAACATAATTTTTCCAATTTTGTAAATTTAATTTCAAAAAATACACATACACTCTTGTGATCAGTAAGATATTTAGAGTCTGATAGGATCAACTTAATTTTTTTGTGAATAGTATCTTGACCCTTTGGAATAGTAATGCTACCCTTATGAATAGTAATATGAACCTTATGAATAGAAAACTAACCAAATGAATAATAACGTCACCAATGGAATTATAAATAAAATTTAGGCATCTTATAAATAAAAGTATGATATAATTACATCATAGTACAAGTAAATATTTTAAAAATTATCAATTAAGAGTTTGAATTTTTGTATGCAATAAATATTTAATTACAATTTTATAATTAATTTCATCATTTAAAAAAAATTATTTTCATAAAATAGATTAATAGATTAATATTATTTTGTCTTATGATTATATGATAATTTTATGAGAACTTAGATAATCTTTTAAAGTGCCATAAAAATAGATATAATATTAAAATCAGTATTTTTCGAGTAAATGATGATTTTAATTATAAATTAAATTTATCATATTTAGAAAATTATTTTCATAAAATTGATTCCATTTTTTAATTCTATGAAATTAAAAATGGTTAGGGTGAGTTTTTGAGTTTTTTCTAAAATACTTGAATTTTTAGTGAATAGTAAAATACAATAATTTACGATATAAGTACATTATAAGATAAATAAACTATTTATTGAGTCATGAATTATGTAAGAACCATAATCTTTAACTTAACTTTATTAGTTTAATATGTTTTATGGTAATGATCAATATATTCCTAGTCTTGATGAAAAATAATAAACAAATGAATTAAATATTCAAAAATCATCCCTCTCCTCCACTATAAATACCAGCCTCACCACCACTTCTAATTGCACCAATAAGCATTCAAGATTGTCCAAATTATGCCTAAATAATCTTCCCAAATATCTTCCCCACTTCCACGAGTCTCTGGTCACAAAAAAGACCAAACCAAGGTGACTTAAGGAGGTTCTCAAAGAGGAGAATTCAAGAGGTAAATCATCTTTCTTTTTCTTTTAATTTCCTTTCAATTTCCTTTTTCATTTCTTATCCTCTCCTCACACCTTCTTTAAAAATGAGAATAATAAATATATCATAATCTATTAACTATAATGTTATCAGGTTAATGTAATATCCTTCATGAAACTTCTTTCTCTATCTCTTTTATTTTAAAAATGAAATCATATTTCATGAGGTTCTTATTTACAATCTTTGTGGACAACAAATTTTTGTACTTGAATTTCTCCTTCAAACCTGTTCATGAAAAAAATGAATTAAATATTAAAAAATCACCCATCTCCTCCACTATAAATACCACCTCTCACCACAAGTTCTAATTGAACCTATAAGCCTTCAACTTCGGCCAAATAATATTCCCAAGTATCTCACCGACTTCCTTGAGGTTTTGGTTACAACAAAATACAAAACCAAGGTTCCTTAAGGAGGTTCTCAAAGAGGATAATTCAAGAGGTAAATACTCTTTCTTTTTCTTTTAATTTCCATTCAATTTCCTTTTTCATTTCTTATCCCATCCTCACATCCTCTTTAAAAATTATCATGATAAATCTAGAATCATCTATGTACTAGAATTATATCATGTTAATGGAAAATCCTTCATCAAACTTCTTTATCTATATCTTTTATTTTAGAAACAAAAACATCATCCATGAGGTGCTGATTTACAACCTTCATGGACAACAAATTTCCTTTCTTCAATTTATCCTTAAAAGTTGTTCATGAAACCATTTTAATGGTTTAAAAATATTTTTAAATGTATATTATAACCATTTTTATGTTTTGGATGTAACATATTTACATAATTCTCAACGATAAAACAAAATGAGTTCATTATGATCAATAACCGCTATAATAATCTAAATTATTATCACTAAATGTATTATATAATGATTCATCCTCATAACATATAACCAAATTATATGTTTAACCATTTACACTTTTGGATGCTAATTAATAACATGTAATTCCAATTCTAAAGAATTATACCCATTTTACGTGAACATCATTACTTATAAACAAGAAATGATCATTAAAACCAAGGAAACGAACAATCCCAAGAGATAAACTTATATCGTATAACTCATCAAAAAATGAAATAAATTAACTTAATAAAACTATAATGAATAAAATAATTATATAAAATGTTATTAGTTAAATAATTAATATATTTAATTTAATTATCCATGATATTAAGGTCATGTGAAGAACGCATTCGCACATAAGGTAAGGCTTTTCTCATCTCACTTCCATTTTTATGAGATATTATTTAATCAATACTATTTATTGTGTATGGTGCATGTATAATAACCGTTGATGTATTATATTGTTAATTTATTTATTTTCATGGTATTAAATATATCATTTTATGATTATTAAATTTGGGTCATATGATTCAGTTGATTACAAACTGGTAAGGATTTTCTTCCCAAACCTCCATTTTCATTCAGGTTAAGCTTTATTCCTCTACACACAAATTAAATTCTTTATTTATTTTGTATAATTATTATAAATTCCAATTATATGTTCATAAACCATTTATTCTTATCATTTCATTTTTTTTGTGTTAGAATACATGTTTTACAAGGTTCCCCTCTCAATTATTCCTGATACACAAGCCTGATTAAAGGGTATGTCTCTATTTTTTACCAATTTAAAGTATCATACATAATATATTTTAAGACACCATTATTTTTATAAAATTACTACTTTTTTCATTAAAAACTATAATTTATTATTTCTTGTTTTATATAAACAGTTATGATAATTATAAATGATTTTTCCAAAAGAACTCTTCTTTGTGATGTAAAAGGTGTATTTCTCTCAAGAATTCCACAATGATTGTTAGAGTATTTTAATTTATTTCAACTGATATTTTGAATTTTATTATTTATTGATATAGATCAATTATTTTCATAATCCACCATATTTTATTAAATGATTTATGCAATGTTTGACTTTGGATGTTCTATCTTGATATCATTTACTATACTACTCAGAATGATTAGTGATTATGTTTAGATACTGGGGAAAGATATTTATATTTCATATATATATGTTGTTTATTTTTATCCTTGTACATAAGAGGAATGCATTGGACTTATTAAGTGATTGGTGGTACTCTCTATATCCCATCGGTACATCGGTAGGTCTCATGAGACAAACTAGTTTGGGTTTTTACATTTTGATGTATGTTTTTTGCACAAGGCCTTGATGATATGGTTATGATGTCCCAAATTATGAATTCCAACATTATGAAACAATTAATTTATAGTCCATGTTATTATTATACTAGTAGAATATCCATGGTTACATTTTATTATGGCGTTATTTATTCAGATTTTCTTCTTTCCATATTATGCTTAAGATTAAGTTTTAATGGCATGTGTTCTTTATTTATTTTACATGCCTTATTATTTATACTTATGCTACATTTGTTACCTTTACTAAGAATATGAGCTCACCCTTTCTTATTTTCTCTTTCCCCAGGTTATGAAGAAGAAAATGTTGAATAAGATTTCAAGGATGTAGTTTATTTCATTTTATTCTGTATCATGTTTTATTTTCTTTTACCATTTTATTATGTGTATAATGAATGTAATATGGTATTCCAAGACTACTAAATTGATCGGTCCTTTAGGATTTTATTCCTTCTAATCATGGCAATTTAATAAAATAATGCACCTACTTCAGGATTCTAGAGTCGGGGTGTTACACTTACAACCCTATTTTTTTATGCTAAACATATTTATAAAGGGGGAGTGTTGGTTAGTGATATCATGAGAAAAAATTGGAATATTATGAAATTCAAATGAATTTTTCTGATTGGTTTGTTGATATGGGTGTATTTTAACTTTTTCTTGATGAATTTGTCTTTTAACAGCTCTTAGAATGAGTTATGATCATGATATCACATGTATGGAATTTTATGGATAACATGGATGATCATGGTTATATTTTTCTTGTTTTCTAAACGAGGTTCCCCATGTATACTTAGAGTATATTAAATAAATTCTCTTTTCTAAGGGAATCACGTGGAATCATTATTTTCTCAAGTGGATAAAGGATTTATTCCAGATCTTAAAAGGATAGAATATAAAGTTTTTCTGAGAGTTTTGATGAAAGAAAGTGGGATCAAAAGAACCATATATTATCCTTTGTATTTATTTTCAATAATGGATAGAATAAGTGATCCATTTATTTGAACATATTTATATTATTGACTATTGGTATTGATAAAAAATTCAAAAGGGGATATTAAAGTGAATAAGTAATAATTGAATTAATAATTGTATTTATCATTAGTAAGTTAATATGTGTTTAGTGAATAAATATGATGATAATGGTTAGATTATTGTTATAAATTAATGTGTTGGGATTTTATTTCAAAATTTACAATCCATCCATTTATATAGGTTATATTTTATACTATCATTCTCAAATGAAAATTGATTTTCAAGGCTATAGATAAGAACAGTTCAATATAAGGTGAAAAATTTAAATGTAAATGTTGGTGTGATGATATTAAATAAAATCAAGGGTAAGTGTTGTAATATATATAAACACTATAAAAAATAGTTTTAAGTGGATTTTTAATGGTCGAGTTGCTCTATAGATGACCTAAAGATGTCTTGGAGTCATTTGAATAAGTCTAGAATTATTGATCTAGAAGTTGAAAAATAGCGAAGTCCCTTATCACATTAGTTTTCCAATTCTGGATTAATTCAAGCATTTCACATGATTTCATGTATTTAATAATAATTTAAAAGAAATTTTATGACTTTAAGGATTTTTATAACATTGTTTCAAAGCTTAAAAATGGAAAAGTCATGATCGTATGACTTCATCATAAGCCTTTGAGAAGATTATAAGACTTTGATGATGATTGAAAGTATTCAAATCATATAACTTATTTCGAAGATTGAAAATGGAAAATGAATGATCATGTGAATTAAAAGTTATATAATGTAATTCCCCGACCAAAGTTACCTAGAGTCGGTGCATTATTACATAACATTGACATGATCACAAGGGATCAAAATCCTGAAATACTGATCAGTTTAGTAGACGTGAAAGTACTAGATACATTAATAATTTTTAAATTACATTATAAAATGAAAAACAACAACAACATTGTATCCATTGACCACATTCATCCTTTAGACTATCCCTGTAGGTTAGTCATAATATACTTCTTCGCATCCTGGAAAATATAAAACATAGAAAGGGGTGATCACAAATGCTCAGTAAGGATAACAATATAGCAAAAAATTTCAAGAATAATCACAAAAATTTAAGGCAACGTATAAGACTAAAACATAAGCCTTTTAAACTTAAACTTCATTATAATATGGAAAAGATAAATAAAATAATTCCATTTAATTATTCACATGGATATTCTACTAGTTAAATAATCACATGTAATATCAATAGCCAATTTAATAATGTTGGAATGTATAATGACAGACTTCATAACCACATATTCAAGGTATTGTTCCAATACTACAAATAAGATTTTTTCAAGGCCTTGTTCCAAGATACTAGTTTGTCTCATGAGACCTACCGATGCATTGAGGAGCTATAGTGGGCTCCACCCATCACTTACTAAGTCCAATGCATTCCTCATATGAAAAGGTTTAAGCATAACATAAACATTCGTATTCAAACTAGTATATGAAATGTCAATACTTTGTCCAAAAACCATGAATGTTGTAAAAATAACAAATCCATGGTCAAACATATCAAAAAAACTTCAATAAAATATGGAAGATTTATATCATATAAATCAACTTCAAACAAGCTTAAAATCTATCAAAGGATGTTGACCTAGATGAAATCAAAACTTTTTGTAGAGAAATATCTCTTTCTATTTTGAAATAATTTAAAAGTAATATAATTATAAAAGAAAAAATTAATTTTGAAAATATTTTTATAATCTTGTATGATAAGCTTCGACGATGTTATAAGGGTGGAAAATAGGCACACTCACCGTATAAATTAACAAAAAAACATTCTTACCTTAATTTTGTCGAGAAGGTCATAAAGTACCTTGTTTGGAAAACGAAGGAAATATTCCTTTCAAAACATATGTGGTAAAATAAGGGTATAAATGAATTTAACCCATAGTCTAGTAAATAGTAAACATGTTTTGAATTAAATTTTTAAGAAAACAAGGATGTGGATGATAAAGAGGTCCTAGTAGATACTTACGTTTTAACAACCTCAGATAAGTAAAGAGATTGTATAATTAACCCTTACATTGTAATTTTTTTTAGTCGATGGTATGTTAATATCCTGTATAATAGTTAATTTTTTTACTAAATTATACAATAACTATATACATAAATATGATATCATATATGTTCCTATAATATTTCTTTATTAATAATATTTCAGTAGTATCATCATTTTTGGTGTTAATTGTTTTGTTTTCCTTTATATTCTTGGTTAAATAAGCCTTGTTTGTTAGAGATATGATGTATTTGATTCATATAAATAATTATATTATGTTCATAAACAATATTTTTAATCATAAATTGAAAATTATTATTTAATGATTACGATGGGGAATGAATCTCATCACGTTCGTGGAGACGGTAATCCGTACGTATGCATGATCGACAATATCATTATATTGATGGTAAAATCATATGTAATTGGATGGTATATAATATATAAAGAATAATTAACATGTCATTTCTATTATTTACATTATTTATACTCATTATTATACCCATCCAAATAATGAAGTTTTTGAATAACAAACTTCACCACGACGCGAAGACGGTAAGCCGTACGTACGCATGCATGGTGACTTTGTCATTTATAGGATTGATAGAATAAAGAATATGGTTGTACCATATTTATAATAAAATCAAAGTATATAGAAGGTACTGTGTTATTATTTTGGCATGGAAACAACAAATCAAGAGGAAGTAGAAGAAGAAAAGAACTTGAAAGTGGGTGGTGAAATTATTACCTCTTCTTCGGGTGTTTCCTTTTTGAGTTGGTCAAAATTGTGCCATAGGTTGGATTTATGATCAAATTAATGTCTCTAGGTTTAATTTAGGATATTTTATAGGATATTTAGGTAGGGTTTGTCCTATAAAAATGGATTTTTATGTGTGAAATTAAGAGAAGGGGAAGTACCCTTTTATAAGAGAGGCGAGAGCCACTTTAGGAAATGCTTGAAATATTATTTTATAAGAAAATAATTTTCGGTTTATAATGGCTCCAAAATGATTTATTTAGAGACTAAGGTGGGTATAGGTCGAAAAAAGTTCAACCAATAGGTTTTAGATACGTTTAGGTCACCATATTAACCTTATATTTTAGATTTAACTCTTAGTTAAATAGTTTGACATTTACCATGTCTCTTTGTATTTTTATATTATATGGTAAATAAACATACTATAAAAATCTAAGAAAACCCCAAGTGGTTCAGTATTAATATATATAACCTTATGTAATTCCTTTGGATGAACATTAGATTTTTAAAAATATTATATCAATTTATAATATAGTATTTGTTTTAAAAAATCAATTATGTCAATTTTGACACAATTTAGTATTTGATTTATTTTGAAAGCCATAAAAATTATATCACTTAGAATAAAATTTATTTAATCAATAATAACATGTCATAATAACCTATAAAATTATTGTAATTCATCATAAGTCTCAATTTATATTTATTTAGATATTTATATTATCAATTATTTTATATTTCATTATTAGGGTAATTACTGCATCATCACTGTGTTATAAATAAATTAAGTTATTTAATGTCTAAAAATTATAAATAAAATACCAGTATGTAGGAAATAGTTTTATATTTATAATTAATATTTATAGTCAAATTTATCTTATGTATAACCCTATATTAAAAATGGTTTAGTTATTAAACTTAGAATTTAACAATTTTAACTCTTCTTTAAATAAAATAATAATAAATGTCCAAATCTAATCCAATTGGACCAAAAGGATCATATTTTATTTCTAAAGTTGTTTTTGGTCGAATTAAACTTATACAATATAATTATGATATGTTTTAGGGTAATTATAATATCACTTTTACCCTTAATTACCCTATTTACTTTTAACTGTGGTAATAAAAGTCAAAAGTTACTATTCACCAAAAAATATTTTCATCTTATTGAACCAAATTTTACTTACTGATGTCAATTGTGTATCTCAGAGTTTTTAAATTCAACTCACAAAAGCTATAAAATTATGTTTTATTTAAATTTTCAAATGCTCCTAGAAGGTTGGTAAAAGACGGTAAAATGTTCAACAAAATTTTATATATCTAAAATTATTATAAAGTGAATCCAATGAATTAAATTGAACATATATAGGTATTATGTATCTATTATGAACTAAAATAAATTAAAATAAAATAACTAATTACTTAAATAAAAAGTCGGTTTTAAACAATAACGTAGTGTTTTTCACTATTCATCAAAAATTGAAAGTTTTCAGAAAAATACCAAAAATTCACTCTAAGCTAATTATGATATTAAAAATTAAGAAATGAAGTCCATTTTGAAAAATAAAATTTATAAAATTTCAAAAAGTGGGTATTACTATTCATAACAGCTAGTTTGATTGTTCATGGTGTGTTAAAAATCCAAGTTGCGTACAACACAAACTTCTGCATTATTCAAATGGAAATGTACAGTGGAAGCTTGGGGGTAACATTCTCCCCTTCTTAAAATAATTTTTTCCTCAAAATTTATAGAATATTACTATATAAAAAGATTTGGGTGGTTCTTCATCATAAGTTCTTCGGGTTCCCACGTTGCCTCTTCCATCTTATGGTTTCCCCATAGAACTTTTACCAGACGAGTCGTCCAGTTTCATAGAACTTGTTCTATGGTGTCAATAATATTAATAGGCTCTTCGCAATAAGACAGATCATGTTTCAGTTCTATTTCCTCATAGGTGAGTAAATGTGTTGGGTCAGGTATATATTTTTTCAATAGTGATACGTGGAACACATCATGAACTTTGGAGAGACTTGGAGGCATTATAAACGATAAGCCACAACTCAAATTCATTCTAGAATTTCGAAAGGTCCGATGTACCTATGACTCAATTTACCCTTCTTATCGAATCGTATAACACCCTTCAATTGAGATACCTTCAAGAAAACATGATATCCTACTTGAAATTCCAAATCCTTCCTCCGATTATCAGCATAGATCTTTTTCTTACTTTGATCTACTTTGATGTGGGTTTGGATAATATTAAACTTTTTCATTATTTCCTCAAAAAGTTTGGGGCCTACGAGTTTTCATTCACTAACATCATCCCATCAAGTTGGTGTGCGACATCTTTTTCCATATAACCCTTCATATGGTTCCATCTGAATACTTTAATGGAAGCTATTATTACAGAAAAATTCTACCATTGGTAAATATTGATCCCACATACCTTGAAAGTCAAGTGAGAAAGATCTCAACATGTATTCTAAGGTTTGAATAGTTTGTTCTGATTGTCCATTGGTTTGAGGGTGGATAGGAGTTCTCAAACAAAGTTCAGTATCCAAGGCCTTCTGAATATTTTTCTAGAATCTTGATGTAAAATGAGGATCACAATCAGAAACAATCGATAGGGGCACTCCATAAAGTCTTACAACTTCATTAATATATATTCTTTCCATACGTTCAAGTGGTAAATATTCTCTTATAGCAAGAAAATGTTTTGACTTGGTAAGATGATCAACAATGACCCATATTGCATCGTTCCTTCTAGGAGTTTTTGGTAGCCCCATGACAAAGTCCATCGTAATATTATCCCATTTCTACTTAGGTATTGAAAGAGGTTTCATGAATCCTCTAGGATGTTTCCTTCTAGCTTTCACTTGTTGAAAAACCATACATCTTGACACCAAATCAACAATCTCCCTCTTCATGTTGTCCCACAAAAAATGTTCCTTCAAATCCCTATACATCATGGTGCTCCCAGGCTGTATAAAGAAATTGGGGCTATGAGCATCATCCAAAAATTCCCTTTTTAGATCAGGTATATTAGGAACACAAAGCCTCTTCCCAAATTTCAAAATTCCATCTTCATATATGAAGTCACTCAATCTTCAATCATTTATATCTTTAATCTTCTTTTGAAACTCCTCATCATTATTTTGAGAAATATTTATCCTTTATAGTAAGGATGGTTTAGAAACCATTTGAAAAAGTATTTATGTTTCACCTTCCATGGTTACTCCCATATCCATCTTTACTAGATCCATGAAAATAGAATCCCTTTCAACTCTCATATTATTCAAAACTCCATGATCCTTTCTAATCAAAGCATCTGCCACCTTATTTGTCTTCCCTGGGTGGAAGTGTATAGGGAAATCATAATCCTTGAGTAGTTCAAGCCATTGTCTTTTCCTGATGTTGAGTTATTTCTGTGAGACAATATACTTCAAACTCTTGTGATCTGTAGAAATTTCACATTTTTCACCATAGAGATTGTGTCTCCATATTTTCATAGAAACGATTACAGATTCTAACTCAAGATCATGAGTATGATAGTTTTTCTTATGAATTTTTAGTTGTCTTGATGCATAGGAAATAACTCTATCATTCTACATAAGGAAACAACCAAGTCCTTTCTTTGAAGAATCACTATAAATAACAAACCTATCATTCCGTGATGGTAGATTCAATATAGAAGAATTGAATAATATTATATTTATTTATTCAAAACATTCTTCACACTCTTTTGTCCAAACAAATTTAACCCCTTTACATGTGAGCTTGGTTAATGGGTTAGCCAATGGGAAAAAATTCTGGACAAATCGTCGATAATAACCTGCTAAACTAATAAAACTGCGTACCTCAGTTACACTCATCGGTGCTGGCCATTCTTGGAGTGCCTTGGTCTTTGAAGGATCAACAAAGATTATATCCTTAGAGATAATATGTCCAAGAAAATAAATCTCATGAAGCCAACATTCACACTTGCTAAACTTCCCATATAATTTATTTCTTCTAAGATTCTTGAGAATAATGCGCAAGTGATTTTCATGATCTTCATAGATTTTGGAGTATAGAAAGATATTATCAATTAATTCCACTGCAAAGTCATCTAGATATTCCTTGAAAACTCTATTCATTAGATCCATGAAGATAGAGGGTGAATTAGTCAATCCAAAAGGAATTAATGAAAAATTATATGCTCGTACCTGGTTCGAAATGCTAGTTTTGGAATGCCTTCCTTCTTCACACACAACTGATGATATCCAGATCAAGGGTCAATCTTTGAAAAATACCAAGCTCCATGAAGTTGGTTGAATAAATCATCAATGCAAGGTATGGGATACTTGTTATTTATTGTTATAGCATTGATCTCCCTGTAGTCCATGCACAACCTCATAGATCCATCTTTCTTCTTAACAAAAAGGATAGGGGCTCCCCGTGGAGAAACAATAGGGCGAATAAATCCATTATTACTCAATCCCTCTAGTTGTTTCTTTAGTTCCACTAATTCCACAGTGTGGGGTCTTCGATATGGGCCTTGAACCAGGAATTAAATCAACGGAAAACTCAATTTCTCGTTATGAAGGATGTTCAGTAAAATCCTCTGGAAACACATCAACATATTCTTGCACAATAGGTATGTCCTCTATTCGAATATTATTTTCCTCACCCACAATTATTTCATTTTCTTACTCCCAAATAATTGAATTTAGTTGATCTATTGAGGGTAGATCTAGATAAAAATTAGGTGGTGACATTTCTTCTCTAAAGATAAGGTACTTTTTATCATCATTGAAAATTGTAACATCCTTCTTCTTACAATAATTTTTTGCACTAAGGTAAAAAATCCAATCCATTATGAGGATTATATCAAATTAATTCATGGGTATGACGATGAGATCTATAGATAAAGAACATTTTTATGACCTAATCGTAACTGATTCACAAAACTTTGTTGCGATGATCTTCCCTCTGTAATTTTGACTGACAACTCCCTTGTTAAGTAAAATTGAAAATATCTGTCACGACCCGTCCTCGGGGCCCGTGCCGTGACTACCCCAAGCCCGCCTTCCATAGGCCAGGGGCTGGCGACTAGCACCAAGGCGTAAAATCCCAGTAAACAGGGAAGGCATTGCCTTTATAAGTAACAACCACACAGAGTCAGCAAGCGGAAAGTAAAGTGCAGAAAAGAAAAGGGGCCGGAAATACAAGCCCAACTGTAAAGTACAACTGAAGAAAAGACGGCGGCCTCGTGTCGTCCACTGGCAATCCCACCTGAAGGGTGGGTACAGATAGCCTCCAGGCTCCTCGGGTCCCACGTCCGCTCCGAGCACGTCCCGCCCAGTGGTCCACCTCCAGGTACCGTCCTGCTCCACGCCCCAACCGTGATCAGCGCTGTCCGTCGTCTGCAACCAACACAACAAGGTGCGGGCATAGCCCGTGCAGGGGTGAGTACAAGCTACTCAGTAAGGACCCCGAGACCCCCGAAGGTCTCCCGAAATCCACAAAGGATATAACACAAAAGAAAGATGCAATCACGAAGTAACATCTGACTCGACTTAGGTATATGGCCATACATATACCTAAGTCCCCAATTCTAGCTCTGCTCACGAGCTCAAGAAAAACTCAATCCACAAAGGAAAGCAAGACTCAAATCCACAAGGAGAGTAAACAGTAAATCCACAAAGGATGGTTCAACACAATCCACAAAGGAGAGTAACATAAGATTCAGCTCAACCAGGTATACTTTTTCAGATGACGTCAAAGACGATCACTGATCCGTCTAAGTCGTCGGACCCACGAAGGATCGATAGGTACTAACCCCCGCAGAAGACCCACACAGGATCGGGCTCACACAGAACCTGTAGGCAGTGGCTCACACAGAACCGGTAGGCAGTGGCTCACACAGAACCGGTAGTAGGACCCACACAGGATCGGGCACTGATCCGCGTAGGATCGCTGAGTGCAGTAGTCGACGCAGTCCACTGAGGATCTCTGCACAGTCGTCGCCGCAGTCCACGAAGGATCTCTGCTCTGCCGTCGTCGCAGTCCACGGAGGATCTCTGCTCTGCCGTCGTCGCAGTCCACGGAGGATCTCTGCTCTGCCGTCGTCGCAGTCCACGGAGGATCTCTGCTCTGTCGTCGAGGTCACAGCCAGCGCTAGGGTTCCCGCACAAAGCGAGCTCGTTTAGGAGGGTCCGCTCCACGAGCCGAGAGGCTGATACATCAACTGACACGTAGTCCGAAGTTGATGTATCCAAAAGTTCCGTATCGACAACAGGATCTCAACGCGACAGACGGCGCGTCAATCGGACGCCCGGTCTGAGAGTTATTGGCATTTTCGTCCCAGGGGCCCGGTTGGTTTTTAGGGCAAAACCAACCCGACCGTACTCCGCCTGTATCCGATCCTCGGGCGGAGTATGCCAAAAGTTCCGTCTCACTTAGAGGAAACTACCACAGCTGACGGTACGTCGATCGGACGTCCGTAGCTCAAGTTATGAGCGTTTCCGCTCCGAGGGCCCGGTTGGCTTCGTGTACGAACCAACCCGGCCGAACCCAAAGTCTTCCGAAACCTTGAGTATAATATACCGAAATGACCGTCTCGATCCAAGGATCGCGTAGGCGCTGACGGTTCGTCAATCGGAGGTCCCAGGCCCAAGATATGGGCGAAAGACCGTAGAGGGCCCGAAACGGGGGTACTGGGCCCGGGGCGACCCGGCCCGAACCCCCCCTGGGGTCGGCCGAACCGGGTCGGCCCGAACCGGGTCGGCCCGACCCGGACCGAACCGGCTCGGCCGGGTCCGGTCCGGCCTGGGCGCGGCCCGGCCGACCGGACCGGCCGGCTCGGCCTCGGCCGAGCGGCCGAGGGAGCCGCCGCCGCCGCGGGTTGAACCCGCGGCTTGAGGGAACCGCGGCCCCGCGGGGGGCCGCCTGTCACGCGGACGCGGCCGGGCCGCCGCGTCCGTTCCCGGTTCCGCGCGGCCGCGGAACCGGCCGCCGCTGCCGCCGCGGCTTCAGCCGCGGCGGGCTTCCTCCACGGCGGCGCGCCGGGCGCCGCTGCCTCCGGTCGCCGGCGCCGCCGCGCCGGCGACCCGCGCCGCCGCCGCCTTCCGCGGGCCGCCAGAGATGCTCCGGTGGCCCGATTTGCCTCCCGTCTGCGCCGTTGCCCCTCCCGGATGCCGACCTTCACTGCGGGATCAACGGATCGCCCCTGCCGCGCGGTTCGTCGTCGTCCGCCATATCCGCACAACAAAATAGATCGGCGGAGGGTTGCCGGATCTTGTTCGTTAGACCCGCACCCTCCGCGTTAGCCATAAACGTCACCGGGAGGGAAAAAGGATTAACCAAATCAACAATTTTAAATAGATTAAAATTGTTCCGATCGGGTTCTTTATTTGAAAAGAATAAACACGGGAAAGAAATAAAATAATCCAATCAACCCTTACCTTGTCGTCGTCGTCGGACGAGGGGTCGTCGCGGAATCGCTCATCGCGGAGGAAGGAGATCGTCGCGTCGTCGCGGTATCCGGCGCCGCGTCGCCAATCTCCGGATCAAGAACAAACGGATTTAATTAATTAAATCCGTTGTTATTGAAATTTAAAAAGGGAGAAATAAAAGATCCGATTCTCACCTTTGTTGCCGAACGAGGGTCGGCCGCGGAAGAAGAGGCGTCGCCGAAGAATGTCGCGGGTAGATCTCATCGACGTCGCAGATCTTGGTGTGCGTCGTCGAATTCCGGTCGCCGGCGTTCTTCGCGTTCTTCGCGTTCTTCGCGGAGAGGGTGGAGGCTCAGAGGAATTGCACAACGATAGCAATCCTCCAAAATAGACAAGTTTGTCTATTTTATTATTTTGCCAACAAACGCAAAACGCGTAAGTAACGACCCACTTAATTCGTTGAATTAATTCAACGAATAAAACAGCCCATTTAATTCACGAAAGAAACAGCCCAATTAAATGGTCTGTTAAGAATTAAAGAAAACGCGTCGGTTGACTTTTCAGTTACTTTGACGGGTTTTCGCGGGTGCGTTACTTAGCGAAAGAAACGGCGGGGCTCGTGCGGGCCCCACCGCACAAATATCCTACCAAGGGGTAGGATATTTCTGGATAGCATCCTATCCAGTTCAACTCAGTTCAAGCCGTCTTTAAGTGACTTCAAGTGGCTTCCAAGCAGCTTAAGTGAAATAAAATAAAGTTGTCGCACAAACTTTATTTTATTTCTGACTTAAAGCCGTAAAATTTAAAAACCACGTCTGAGCAAACGCAACTCCGGAAGAGGCGTTTCTAAGCAAATACCGGCGCTGCGATTTCATCGGTGCCCTCAGAATTCGATTCCGGGCACCGGTTCAAAAGATAGAAAAACCCGCTCGTCCGTTCACTGAACGTACCCGAGCCAAACTTCAGAAATTGATTCCGGGCACACCGGGCCTCGGAATCAGGTGCCGTCTGAAGCTGCGCTCTTGTAAAATTCCAAAGAAAATTTAGAAAAAAATTTCCTTGAAATTTGCGGGTCTTTACATTACTCCCACCTCAGGGCTTTACGTCCCCGTAAAGATACATCAAAAACTAGGGGAACAAATGGGGGTACTGAGCACGCATCTGAGCCTCCCGCTCCCAAGTGCTCTCCTGGAGGTTCCCGTGCTGCCATCTGACGCGCACAAGAGGAATCGACCGCCCACGTAGGACCCGCTCCTGTCGATCCTCGATCTCCACTGGAACCTCCGCAAAAGTCGCCCCATCGTCCACGTCCAGCTCCCCAAAGTCGATGATCTGCGTCGGGTCGTGCACGTATCTCCTCAGCTGAGACACGTGGAAGACGTCGTGCACCCGGTGCAACTGAGGTGGTAGAGCCAGGCGATAAGCCACCTCTCCTATCCTGCTGAGGACCTGGAAAGGCCCGATGAAGCGTGGAGACAACTTGCCGCCTCGGCCAAATCTCCGTAAACCACGTCGAGGTGAGACACGCAAAAAGACGTGGTCGCCATCCTCGAACTCTAGTGGCCTCCGCCTCCTGTCAGCATATGACTTCTGCCGGCTCTGAGCTGTCCTCATCCTCTCCTGGATGATCTGGACCTTCTCTGTCATGGCTCGGACCATCTCTGGTCCCACGAGTGCTGACTCCCCAGGGTCTGTCCAGCACAACGGTGATCTGCAGGGTCTGCCGTACAACGCCTCGTATGGTGCCATCCCGATGGTGGAGTGGTAGCTGTTGTTGTACGCGAACTCCACCAAGGGTAGGTGGTCCTCCCAGCTGCGACCAAAGTCGAGAACACATGCACGGAGCATGTCCTCGAGTGTCTGTATGGTCCTCTCCGTCTGTCCATCCGTCTGAGGGTGGAAGGCTGTGCTCAGATGGAGCCGCGTCCCGAACGCCTCCTGCAACCCCTTCTAGAGCCGGGAAGTGAAACGAGCATCTCGATCGGAGACGATAGATGATGGCACACCGTGAAGCCGTACGATCTCCTGGACGTAAAGACGTCCCAAGCTCTCCACTGAGCTCTGCTCTCTGATGGGTAAGAAGTGTGCCGACTTGGTGAGTCGGTCGACAATCACCCAAATGGAGTCGTGACCTCTGGAAGTACGTGGAAGTCCAGTCACGAAGTCCATAGATATGCCGTCCCACTTCCACTCCGGGACCTCCAAGGGCTGTACCAAGCCTGCTGGTACCTGGTGCTCTGCCTTCACCTGCTGGCAGGTGAGGCATCGTGAAACGAACTCTGCCACAGCTTTCTTCATGCCCGGCCACCAGTGCTGTCGTCTGAGATCCTGGTACATCTTCGCCACTCCGGGATGTACCGCCAAGGGAGAAGTGTGAAACTCTCTCAGCACCTCCTCTCGTAAAGCGACTGGTATGAAGGTACGTCCTCTGAAAAGGATGTCGTGCTCTGCTCCAAGGGAGAAGCCATCAGGCGCCTGACCTGAGGATATCAGTGCACGCCGGGTCTCACAGTCAGCGTCCCCACGCTGAGCCTCTCTAACCCGCTGTAGAAGTGGAGGAGAGACTGTGAGAGACTGAAGAAAGGCTGCTCCGTCTCTATCCACGAAGGATATCTGCAAGGAGGCTAGCTGCTCCGTCGCCTCCTCAAGTAGCTGAATGCCCGTCCTCCTGCTGAGGGCATCGGCCACCACGTTCCCCTTTCCAGGAGTATAGACTATCTCAAAGTCATAGTCCTGGAGGAACTCAAGCCATCTCCGCTGTCTCAGGTTCAGGTCCTTCTGAGAGAAGATATACCTGAGACTCTGGTGGTCAGAAAAGACAGTGAAGCGCTCGCCCATCAGATAGTGCCGCCAAGTCTTCAGAGCGAAGACCACTGCTGCTAACTCCAGGTCATGAGTGGCGTAGTTCTGCTCATGCGGCCTCAACTGACGTGATCCGTAGGCGATCACGGCCCGCTCCTGCATCAGGACGCACCCGAGTCCAGTCCCTGATGCATCGCAGTAAACTACGTACCCAACTCCCTCCTCAGGAAACCTCAAGATAGGTGCGCTGGTCAATCTCTGTCTCAGCTCCTGGAAGCTCTGCTGACATCTGTCTGACCACACAAAGGGTTTCCCCTTCTTCTTCAAGGCTGAGAGTGTTGCTGCAACTCTGGAGAAGTCTGGCACAAATCTCCGATAATATCCCGCTAGGCCCAAGAAGCTCCGCACCTCTGTCACGCTCCTGGGTGGCTCCCAAGCTAGCACTGCCTCGATCTTCGCGGGATCCACTGCAACTCCCGCCTCAGAAATGACGTGCCCCAAGAAATGGACCTCACGTAACCAGAACTGGCATTTTGAGAGTTTGCCATAAAGCTGGTGCTCTCGGAGCGTGTCTAGCACAACTCGCAGGTGGTAGGCATGCTCCTCCTCAGTCGTCGAGTATACCAAAATGTCGTCAATGAAGACAACGACAAATCGGTCGAGGTATGGCTGGAAGATCCTGTTCATGAGGCTCATGAACACTGCTGGAGCATTGGTTACGCCGAACGGCATAACCAAGAACTCATAATGGCCATACCGACACCTGAAGGCCGTCTTCTGCACGTCCTCGTCTCGAACTCTGAGCTGATGATAGCCTGACCGGAGGTCTATCTTCGAGAACCACCGCGCTCCCTTGAGCTGATCGAAGAGGTCATCAATCCGTGGCAGCGGATACTTGTTCCTCACTGTCACCTGGTTCAGGCGACGATAGTCAACACATAGTCGCAAGCTCCCGTCCACCTTCTTGGCGAACAAAATCGGGGAAGCCCAGGGTGAAACACTGGGTCGGATAAACCCCTTGCTCTGCAAGTCCTCCAACTGTACCCGCAGCTCTCGAAGCTCGGCGGGGGCCATCCGATATGCTGGAGTAGATATCGGGGCTGTCCCGGGGTACAAGTCGATGTAAAAGTCTACCTCTCTACGAGGAGGTAGCCCTGGAACGTCGTCGGGAAAGACGTCCACGTACTGGTCCACCACTGCAGGAAAAGCCGGACTCCGCACGTCCACTGCTCCTAGGATGAGGCTAGCCAACTGATGAGAGATGGGCTGCACTCTCCTCCGCGGAAGTCCATCCTGTGCTGTAAAGGATCCCTTCTCGCCGGTGAAGGTAAACCTGCTCCCGTCGGTACGAACACATCGCACCTTGCGCCTAAAACAGTCGATCTGGGCATGAACCGTGGATAGCCAATCCATGCCCAAGATGACGTCGTAAGGCCTCGACGCCGCTACAAGGAGATCCCAGCCGAAGCTCTCGCCTCCTAGAGTAAGCTCACACTGCCGGCACCAGTGCGTAATCGTCGAGTCTGCTCCCGTAGGAGTCTCTAGCCGTAAGGATCGAGCCAACGGCTCAGTCGGAATCTCCGAGCTCTGAACAAGGGCAGAGGCTATGAAAGAGTGACTCGCTCCTGTGTCTATAAGTACTGCAGCAAGGGTGGAATAGACACAGATCGTACCTCGAATCATCTCTGGCATGTCGGGGTCGTAGGCCTCCACTGCCTGGAGCTGGGCCTGTCCCTGCCCTCCAGCTCCCTGTGGTCGAGGTGGCCCTCCTGGTGGTGGTGGGGGTAGAGCCTGGAAGCGTTGCCCACCACCCGCTGCTCGGCCAGCTCCTCTGCCTCGTCCGCCTCCTCCCTGCGGACCGCCACGGTCGACCCTCTGCCTCTGCCTGGGTGGCCCCTCCATCGTCTGCTGCTCCTCTGGTCGGCGAGTCGGGCAGTCACGAGCCATGTGACCCTGCCCGCCGCAAGAGTAGCACAACCTGCCTCTCGAAAGGCTGGCACTCCACTGTGTGCCCCGCACCGCTGAGCCGGTGTCTTGAGGCCGTCTGCGAGGGGGTCTGGTCTGCCTGGACCCGAGAGTCATCCGTCGGCTACCTGCTGCCAAAGACTCAGCTACCTGCCGCCCTGCGCTAGGTCTCGCCGCTGAAGAAGGCTCTGCCAGGAAGCTCTCAATCAGGAGGGCTCGCTCCAGCACTCCCGCCTGGGTCGGAATGCTGAGGGAGATCAGCGACGCCCGAATCTCCTGTCGCAAGCCCTGCTCGAAGGTCCGGGCCCGGAAGAAGGGGTCCCGTACCATGTCGGTCGAGTAGCGAGATAGGTTCGTGAACCTCTCCGCGTACTGAGCGACCGTCATGCTGCCCTGGCGCAGCTGGAGAAGCTCCTGGATGCGCACCGCTCGGAGGGTGGCCGGGACGAACTCAGAGCGGAAGAGGCTCTCGAAGTCCGCCCAGAGCAAGGATGCCTCATCGTGAACCTGGAGCATCAGGCTCCACCATCGTCCTGCCGCCGCCTGCAGGAGGCTCGCTGCGAGAATCACCATGAGATCCGCTGGTGTCCTCACTAGTCTGAAGATCCGTACCACCGCCTCTAGCCAGTCCTCGGCGGCCTGGGGGTCCGCCTCACCGCGAAACCTGGGCGGTCGCTGGCTCTGAAACTCATGCAGTGCCCTGAGGCGACGTGCATCGTCAGCGTCTGGTACTGGCAGCATCAGTGGCTCGGCGGGTAAAGCTACCGCCGGTGCCACTGCTGGCAAAGGGCCCTGCACCGAGGCCTCGTCGCTCGGTGGGCTGCCGTCGCGCCCTACACTCGGAACCCTAGCTGGCTGTCATCGCGGGGCCATCCTGAAAAGGAGAACAAGAGCACCATAGTCAGAACAGTATACCTGGTGAGCTGGCACAAGTAATCACAAGGAAAACTTGAGACTTTCATAAAGCAGATCAGTATACCCGGTGAGCTGACACAAGCAATCACAAAGAAAACTTGAAACACACACGCAATCAATGTTTTCATGCATTAAGTCGGAAATCAGGAGTCAGGGTCCTGGTGTACGGATACGTCGGCCGCCGCACCAACACTGGGCTCCCTGAACTGATAACCACACTCAATACACTAAACACTATTGCTTCATATAGAAAGAAAGGACGATCAGAGTTTGCGGTAGAACCGACCACCTCTGATACCAATTTGTCACGACCCGTCCTCGGGGCCCGTGCCGTGACTACCCCAAGCCCGCCTTCCATAGGCCAGGGGCTGGCGACTAGCACCAAGGCGTAAAATCCCAGTAAACAGGGAAGGCATTGCCTTTATAAGTAACAACCACACAGAGTCAGCAAGCGGAAAGTAAAGTGCAGAAAAGAAAAGGGGCCGGAAATACAAGCCCAACTGTAAAGTACAACTGAAGAAAAGACGGCGGCCTCGTGTCGTCCACTGGAAATCCCACCTGAAGGGTGGGTACAGATAGCCTCCAGGCTCCTCGGGTCCCACGTCCGCTCCGAGCACGTCCCGCCCAGTGGTCCACCTCCAGGTACCGTCCTGCTCCACGCCCCAACCGTGATCAGCGCTGTCCGTCGTCTGCAACCAACACAACAAGGTGCGGGCATAGCCCGTGCAGGGGTGAGTACAAGCTACTCAGTAAGGACCCCGAGACCCCCGAAGGTCTCCCGAAATCCACAAAGGATATAGCACAAAAGAAAGATGCAATCACGAAGTAACATCTGACTCGACTTAGGTATATGCCCATACATATACCTAAGTCCCCAATTCTAGCTCTGCTCACGAGCTCAAGAACAACTCAATCCACAAAGGAAAGAAAGACTCAAATCCACAAGGAGAGTAAACAGTAAATCCACAAAGGATGGTTCAACACAATCCACAAAGGAGAGTAACATAAGATTCAGCTCAACCAGGTATACTTTTTCAGATGACGTCAAAGACGATCACTGATCCGTCTAAGTCGTCGGACCCACGAAGGATCGATAGGTACTAACCCCCGCAGAAGACCCACACAGGATCGGGCTCACACAGAACCTGTAGGCAGTGGCTCACACAGAACCGGTAGGCAGTGGCTCACACAGAACCGGTAGTAGGACCCACACAGGATCGGGCACTGATCCGCGTAGGATCGCTGAGTGCAGTAGTCGACGCAGTCCACTGAGGATCTCTGCACAGTCGTCGCCGCAGTCCACGAAGGATCTCTGCTCTGCCGTCGTCGCAGTCCACAGAGGATCTCTGCTCTGCCGTCGTCGCAGTCCACGGAGGATCTCTGCTCTGCCGTCGTCGCAGTCCACGGAGGATCTCTGCTCTGTCGTCGAGGTCACAGCCAGCGCTAGGGTTCCCGCACAAAGCGAGCTCGTTTAGGAGGGTCCGCTCCACGAGCCGAGAGGCTGATACATCAACTGACACGTAGTCCGAAGTTGATGTATCCAAAAGTTCCGTATCGACAACAGGATCTCAACGCGACAGACGGCGCGTCAATCGGACGCCCGGTCTGAGAGTTATTGGCATTTTCGTCCCAGGGGCCCGGTTGGTTTTTAGGGCAAAACCAACCCGACCGTACTCCGCCTGTATCCGATCCTCGGGCGGAGTATTCCAAAAGTTCCGTCTCACTTAGAGGAAACTACCACAGCTGACGGTACGTCGATCGGACGTCCGTAGCTCAAGTTATGAGCGTTTCCGCTCCGAGGGCCCGGTTGGCTTCGTGTACGAACCAACCCGGCCGAACCCAAAGTCTTCCGAAACCTTAAGTATAATATACCGAAATGACCGTCTCGATCCAAGGATCGCGTAGGCGCTGACGGTTCGTCAATCGGAGGTCTCAGGCCCAAGATATGGGCGAAAGACCGTAGAGGGCCCGAAACGGGGGTACTGGGCCCGGGGCGACCCGGCCCGAACCCCCCCCTGGGGTCGGCCGAACCGGGTCGGCCCGAACCGGGTCGGCCCGACCCGGCCCGAACCGGCTCGGCCGGGTCCGGTCCGGCCTGGGCGCGGCCCGGCCGACCGGACCGGCCGGCTCGGCCTCGGCCGGGCGGCCGAGGGAGCCGCCGCCGCCGCGGGTTGAACCCGCGGCTTGAGGGAACCGCGGCCCCGCGGGGGGCCGCCTGTCACGCGGACGCGGCCGGGCCGCCACGTCCGTTCCCGGTTCCGCGCGGCCGCGGAACCGGCCGCCGCTGCCGCCGCGGCTTCAGCCGCGGCGGGCTTCCTCCACGGCGGCGCGCCGGGCGCCGCCGCCTTCCGCGGGCCGCCGGAGATGCTCCGGTGGCCCGATTTGCCTCCCGTCTGCGCCGTTGCCCCTCCCGGATGCCGACCTTCACTGCGGGATCAACGGATCGCCCCTGCCGCGCGGTTCGTCGTCGTCCGCCATATCCGCACAACAAAATAGATCGGCGGAGGGTTGCCGGATCTTGTTCGTTAGACCCGCACCCTCCGCGTTAGCCATAAACGTCACCGGGAGGGAAAAAGGATTAACCAAATCAACAATTTTAAATAGATTAAAATTGTTCCGATCGGGTTCTTTATTTGAAAAGAATAAACACGGGAAAGAAATAAAATAATCCAATCAACCCTTACCTTGTCGTCGTCGTCGGACGAGGGGTCGTCGCGGAATCGCTCGTCGCGGAGGAAGGAGATCGTCGCGTCGTCGCGGTATCCGGCGCCGCGTCGCCAATCTCCGGATCAAGAACAAACGGATTTAATTAATTAAATCCGTTGTTATTGAAATTTAAAAAGGGAGAAATAAAAGATCCGATTCTCACCTTTGTTGCCGAACGAGGGTCGGCCGCGGAAGAAGAGGCGTCGCCGAAGAATGTCGCGGGTAGATCTCGTCGACGTCGCAGATCTTGGTGTGCGTCGTCGAATTCCGGTCGCCGGCGTTCTTCGCGTTCTTCGCGTTCTTCACGTTCTCCGCGTTCTTCGCGGAGAGGGTGGAGGCTCAGAGGAATTGCACAACGATAGCAATCCTCCAAAATAGACAAGTTTGTCTATTTTATTATTTTGCCAACAAACGCAAAACGCGTAAGTAACGACCCACTTAATTCGTTGAATTAATTCAACGAATAAAACAGCCCATTTAATTCACGAAAGAAACAGCCCAATTAAATGGTCTGTTAAGAATTAAAGAAAACGCGTCGGTTGACTTTTCAGTTACTTTGACGGGTTTTCGCGGGTGCGTTACTTAGCGAAAGAAACGGCGGGGCTCGTGCGGGCCCCACCGCACAAATATCCTACCAAGGGGTAAGATATTTCTGGATAGCATCCTATCCAGTTCAACTCAGTTCAAGCCGTCTTTAAGTGACTTCAAGTGGCTTCCAAGCAGCTTAAGTGAAATAAAATAAAGTTGTCGCACAAACTTTATTTTATTTCTGACTTAAAGCCGTAAAATTTAAAAACCACGTCTGAGCAAACGCAACTCCGGAAGAGGCGTTTCTAAGCAAATACCGGCGCTGCGATTTAATCGGTGCCCTCAGAATTCGATTCCGGGCACCGGTTCAAAAGATAGAAAAACCCGCTCGTCCGTTCACTGAACGTACCCGAGCCAAACTTCGGAAATTGATTCTGGGCACACCGGGCCTCGGAATCAGGTGCCGTCTGAAGCTGCGCTCTTGTAAAATTCCAAAGAAAATTTAGAAAAAAATTTCCTTGAAATTTGCGGGTCTTTACAATATCTAATTTTCTTAGCATACTGGGAAGATATGAAATAGTGTGATGATCCAGAATCAAATAAATAATTGGCTAAACATGAGGAAACCATTAAATTACCTACAACCACGTCTTTCGGAGCTTCAAACTCAACAGTAGTGATTTCATATTCTTTTCCTTACTCCCTTGGCCTTTTCTAGGGTAAGTTCCCTTAGCACATAAGAAATTCATTTTCCTAATTTCCCTTTTCTCTACAATTGTAGCATTCAACATTGAGAACCTCTTTCTTTCCCTTGCAATCACGAGCTTGGTGGCCTTTTTCACCACACATGTAACAGACTCTCATTCCCTTCAGGAAAGTACCGAGGTATTTCTTCCTACATTTACCACAGGATGGATATTAAACTTTTCCCTTATTTCCCTTATTTCCATTTCTAGAGTGATCAACATATCTCTTCTTCTCTTTCTTTTCTTTGAAGTCATAAGACTTAGAGAATTCCTTTTATGTCTTGATAGTGCATGAGGCAATATCTTCATACGATGAGAAGGATTGTGAGATTAATTCTTGATGGAGAAATGGTTTTAACCCCTCAAATAATCGATCAATCTTACTCCTTGTGTTACGTATATAATCTTCTTCATGCCTTTCTAACCTTGTAAAGTTAGCGTCATACTTTGTGACATTATCATCCTCTTTTTTCCTTGGACTCAGAAATTTTCTTTCCATATCCGCTTGATGGTCACAAGGAAAGTATTTTTCTAGGAAAATTTTTATAAACTCCCTCCATTCCATGTTTAATACTTCTTCATATTCCATTGTGTTTTGTATTAATGACCACCATTGATCTGCATCTCCTGTGAGGCGATAAACTTCCATGACAACTTTTTCACTTTTGCTACTCCCCAAAGCATGAAATGTTTTCTCTACGAAACTTATCCATTAATTAGATACTAATGGATTTTTACTCCCATTTAATGTTGGTGGTTTTTTCCTCATGAAGTGGTCTAACGTTGATCCTCTGCGTTGTAGATCAGGGTGCTCCATACGGGTAAGGTTATTATTCATAACCTGAGTGAGTTGTCTCGGTATGGTGATAAGTTGATCAGCACCAGTTGCATCACTAGATCCACTATAATTATCTTGAGTAGGAGGGAATTCCCTACATGGATTACGTGCATTGATACAGTTTCCATTCCTTCCACTAGACACCATTTCTAAACAAAGACATACACTTGATTAGTTATGAATCACAATACATAATTCAAAACTTGTAAAACACATAACATAAATTGAAAAATTTATGGATATAATCCATAATCATAAAGAAATGTTTTCCTTGAGGAGGTATATACTCATAAATCCTTCATAACTGTTTGTAAAGAAAATGTGAATTATCTTAAACATATCCCCCAGGAGTGTCATAACCAAGAGTGCAGTAAGGCCCGTTGTTGTGTACCAGGATACCCGGGGTCAAGCCCAAAACTCCTTGTTAGAGTTTTAACTCCAAGGTACATCTGTGCCAGAGCCGCCTCTACCTACTCATATCCAGACAGGGATGTATTTCTTGGAAAATATACAAAATCTCTACATTACCAAAATTCTAGGAAGTTCTTCTATACCAATCCTCAAAGTCTATCTTAGGGTAATTTGATCTAATCAGAGTTTATTTAAATCTAGTTTCTAAGGTTTGAACTAATCTTCCTCTGATACCAAATATAATGATTCAACTCCAGTTACCTAGAGTTGGTGCATTATTACATAACAATGACATGATCACAATTGATCAAAATCCCAAAAGGATGATCTGTTCAGTAGCTTTTGAAGTACTTTATATATTCATAAGTTTTACATTACATTATAAAATGAAAAACAACAAAAAAATTGTCTCCATTGACCACATTAATCCCTTAGACTATCCCTACTGTCCATTCATAATATACTTCTTCGTATCCTGGGAAAAATAAAACATACAAAGGGGTGAGCTCAAATGCTCAGTAAGGATAACAATATAGCGGAAACTTTCAAGAATAAGCATAAACATTTAAGGCAATGTTAAAGAATAAAACACAAGCCTTTTACACTTAAAATTCATAATAATATAGAAAAGATAAATTAAATAATTCCATTTGCTTATTCACATAGATATTCTACTAGTCGAATAATCACACGTAATATCAATAACCAATTTCATAATGTCGGAATGCGTAATGCCAGACTTCATAACCACATAGTCTAGGCCTTGTGACAATAATAAAATTATATTTTGTCAAGGCCTTATTCCAAGACACTAGTTTGTCTCATGAGACCTACCGATGCATCAAGGAGCTATAGGGGGCTCCACCCATCACTTACTAAGTCCAATGCATTCCTCATATGAAAAGGATTAAGTATAACATAAACATTCGTATTAAAACTAGAATTCTAAATATAAATAATTTATACACAAACCATGAATGGTGTAAAAATAACACATCTATGGTCAAACATATCACAAAAACCTTAAATATAATATTGAAGATTTGTATCATAATAAATCAACTTCAAACAAACTTAAAATCCATCAAAGGATGTTGACATAGATGAAATCAAAACTTTTTGTAGGGAAATATCTATTTATATTTTGAAATAATTTAAAATTAATATAATTATAAAATAAAACATTTATTTTGAAAATATTCTTATAAGCTTGTATGGGAAGATTCTACAATGTTATAATGGTAAAAAATAGCCGCACCCACCGTATAAGTTAAAAAAAAAGACATTCTTACCCTAATTTTGGCAAGAAGGTCATAAAGTACCTTGTTTGGAAAATGACAGAAAGATTACTTTAAAAACATATGTGGCCAAATAAGGGTATAAATAAATTTAAACCATAGTCTAGTAAATAGTAAAAATGTTTTGAATTACATTTTTAAGAAAACACAGATGTGGATGATAAATAGGTCCTAGTAGATACTTACGTATTAACAACCTGAGATAAGTAATGAGATTGTAGAATTAACCATTTCCTTGTAATTTTCCTTATTCTATGGTATTTTAACCTCATTTATATTAGTTAAAACATTGTTATTAAATTATACAAGAACTATATACATAAATATTATATCAAATATGTTTCTATAATATTTCTTTGTTAATAATATTTCTGTAGTATCATCGTTTCAGGTGTTAACTGATTCGTTTTCTTTTATATACTTGGTTATGTAATACATGTTTGTTATGGATATGATGTATTTGATTCATATATATAATTATATTATGTTCATAACTTTTTTAATCATAAAATGAAAATTATTCTTGAATGATTATGATGGGGAATGAATCTCCTCGCGTTCGTGGAGACGGTAATCCGTACATACATACGAGCAACAATATAATTTTATTGATGGTCAAATTGTATGAAATTGGATGGTATATCATATATAAAGAATAATTAAAATATTATATTTATTATTTACATTAGTTATACTCATTATTATAACCATCCAAATAATGAAGTGTTTGAATAACAAACTACACCACGACGTGGAGATGGTAAGCCGTACGTACGCGCGTATAGTGACTTTGTCATTTATAGGATGGATAAAATAAAAATTATAGTTGTACCATATTTATAATTACATAATAGTTTGTATAAGGTACTGGAGTTATTATTTTGGTATGTAAACAACAAAGAAAGAGGAAGTGGAAGAAGAAAAGAACTTGAAAGAGGGTGGTGAAATTATTCCATCTTCTTCAGGTGTTTCCTTTTGAGTTGATCAAAAGGGCTGCATAGGTTGGCTTTATGATAAAATTAAGGACTTTATGTTTAAAGGGAGATAGTTTAGAGGATATTTGGTTAGGGTTTGGCTGATCCAAATGGATTTAGAGGTGTGAAATTAAGAGAAGGGGAAGTACCCTTTTATAAGAGAGGTGGGGGTCACTTTAGGAAAAGTTTGAAATATTATTTTATAATAAAATCATTTTTGTTTTATAATGGCTCCAAAGTGAATAATTTCAAGGATAAGGTTGTTATGGGTCGAAAAACTCTCAACCAACAGGTTTTAGACAGGTTTAGTTCACCATATTATACTTATCCTTTAAATTTAACTCTTAGTTAAATAGTTTGACATTTACCATGTCTCTTTGTATTTTTATATTATATGGTTAGTAAAATTACTATAAAAAGATAATAAAACCCAAGGTGGTTCAGTATTAATGTATATAACCTTATATAAGTCCTTTGGCTAAACATTATATTTTTAATTATTTTATATCAATTAAAAATATAGTATTTGTTTTAAAAACTCAATTATGTCAATTTTGACACCATTTAGTATTTGATTTTTTTTGAAAGACATAAAAACTTTATCACTTCAAATAAAATTTATTTAATAAACCCTAAAATGTAATATTAACCTATAAAATTATTTTAATTCATCAAAAGTATCAATTTAAATTTATTTGGATATTTATAATATCAATTATTTTAATATTTCATTATTAAGGTAATTACTGCATCATCATTTTGTCATAAATAAATTAAATTATTTAATGTATAAAAAATATAAATAAAATAACATTATGTAGGAAATTGTTTTATAATTATAATTAATATTTATAGTAGAATTTATCTTATGTATAACCCTATATTAAAAATGGTTTAGTTATTAAACTTTGAATTTAACACTTTTAACTCTTCTTTAAATAAAATAATAATAAATGTCCTAATCTAATCAAAGTTGACCAAAAGGATCATATTTTATTTATAATGTTGTTTTTTGTCTAATTACACTTATCCAATAGAATTAGGACATGTGTTAGGGTAATTATAATACCATTTTATCCTTAATTACCCTATTTACTTTTAACTGTGGTAAATGAATGTCAAAAGTGACTATTCACTAAAAATTATTTTCATATTATTGAACCAAATTTTCCTTACTAATGTCAACTGTGCCTATCAGATTTTTTAAATTCAACTCACAAAAGTGGTAAAATTATGTTTTAAGAAAATTCGCAAATGATCCTAAAAGGTGGGTAAAAGACGGTTAAAAGTTTAATGAAATTTTATATATCTAAACTTATTATAAAATGACTCCAATAAATTACATTGAACATATATAGGTATTATTTATCTATTATGAACTAAAATAAATTAAAATAAAATAACTAATTACTTAAATAAAAAAGTCGGTTTTAAACAATAACGCAATGTTTTTCACTATTCATCAAAAAATGAAAGTTTTCAGAAAAATACCAAAAATTAACTCTAAGATAATTTCAATATTAAGAATTCAAAAATGAAGTCCATTTTGAAAATTAAAATTTATAAAATTTTAAAAACTGGTATTACTATTCATAACGACTAGTTTGATTGGTCGTGGTGTGTTAAAACTCCAAGTTGCGTACAATGCAAGATACTACATTATTCAAAGGGAAATGTTCTGTGGAAGCTTGGGGTGTTACATTCTACCCTCCTTAAAATAATTTCATCGTCAAAATTTCTAGTTCTATTTCCTCATAGGTGAGAACATGAGTTGGGTCAGGCATATATTTTCTAAATAGTGATACATAGAACACATCATGAACTTTGGAGAGACTTGGAGGCATTTCTAAATGATAATCCACAAATCCAATTTGTTCTAGAATTTATAAAGGTCTGATGTACCTGATACTCAATTTACCCTTCTTACCGAATCTTATAACACCCTTCTATATAGATACCTTCAAGAAAATATGATCTCCTACTTGAAATTTCAAATCCTTCCTCCGATTATCGGCATAGCTCTTTTTCTTACTTTGAGCTGCTTTGATGTGGTTTTGGATAATCTTCACCTTTTTCATTGTTTACTCGACACGTTCTAGGGCTATGCATTTTCTTTCACCAACATCATCCCAACAAGTTAGTGTGTGACATCTCATTCCATATAACTCTTCATATGGTGCCATATCAATACTTGAATGGAATCTGTTGTTATAGGAAAATTCTACCTGAGGTAAATATTGATCCCACATACCTTGAAAGTCAAGTGGGAAAGATCTCAACATGTCTTCTAAGGTTTAAATAGCTCGTTCTGATTTTCCATCAATTTGAGGGTGGTAGGTAGTGCTCAAACGAAGTTCAGTATCCAAGGCCTTCTCAAGAATTTTCTAGAATCTTGATGTAAAACGGGGAACATGATCCGAAACAATTGATTGGGGTACTCCATGAAGTCTTACAAATTTATTAATATATAGTATTGCCATACGTTCAAGTGGTAAATATTTTCTTATAGCAATAAAATATGCTGACTTGGAAAGTCTATCAACAGTGACCCATATTGCATCATTCCTTCTAGGTGTCTTTGGTAGCCCCATGAAAAAGGCCATCGTAATATTATCCCATTTCAACTTAGGTATGAGAAGAGGTTGAATGAATCCACTAGGTTGTTGCCTTCCAACTTTCACTTGTTGACAAACCATACATCATTACACAAAATCAGAAATCTCCCTCTTCATGTTGTCCCACCAAAAATGTTCCTTCAAATCTCTATACATCTTGGTGCTCCCAGAGTGTATGGAGAAATTGGAGCTATGATCATCATCAAACAATTCGCTTTTTAGATCAGGTATGTTAGGAACACAAAGTCTCTTCCCAAATTTCAAAATTCCATTTTAATATATGATGTCACTCAATATTCCATCATTCACAACTTTAATCTTATTTTTAAACTCCGCATAATCAGTCTGAGAACTCTTTATCCTTTATAGTAAAGATGGTTTGGTAACCATTTGAAAAAGTATTGATATTCCACCTTCTATGGTTATTACCATATCCTTCTTTACTAGATCCATGAAAATAGAATCCCTTTCAACTCTCATCTTATTCAAAACTCCATGATCCTTTCTACTTAAAGTATCTTTCACTTTATTTGCCTTCCCTGGGTGGTAGTGTATAGTGAAATCATAATCCTTGATTAGTTCAAGCAATCGTCTTTGCCTCATGTTGAGTTTTTTCTGTGAGAAAATATACTTCAAACTCTTGTGATCAGTATAAATATCACATTTTCCACTATAGAGATAGTGTCTCCATATTTGCAGAGCAAAGATTACAGCTTATAACTCAAGATCATGAGTATGATAGTTTTTATCATGAATTTTTGACTGTCGTGATGCATAGGCAATAACTCTATCATTCTGTATATAGACACCACCAAGTCCTTTCTTTGAAGCTTCACTATAAATAACATACCCATCATTCCCTAATGATAGAGTCAAGATAGGATCATTGACTAATCATCTCTTCAGTTCTTCAAAACATTCATCACACTCTTTTGTCCAAAAAAATTGGACCCCTTTACGTGTGATCTTGGTTAATGGGTTAGCCAACCGGGCAAAATTCTGGAAGAAACATCGATAATAACCTGCTAAACCAATAAAACTGTGTACCTCAGTTATACTCATCGGTGCTGGCCATTCTTGGACTGCCTTGGTATTTGAAGGATCAACATTGATTCCATCCTTAGAGACAATATGCCCAAGAAAATAAATCTCCTGATGCCAGAATTCACACCTAGTAAACTTCCCATATAATTCATTTCTTCTAAGAGTATTTAGAATAATGCACAAGTTATTTTCATGATCTTCATAGCTTTTGGAGTATTCTAAGATATCATCAATAAATACCACTACAAAGTCATCAAGATATTCCTTGAAAACTCTATTCATTAGATCCATGAAGAGAGAGGGTGCATTAGTCAATCCAAAAGGAATTATTGTAAACTCGTAATTCCCTAATTGATTCGAAATGTTTTTTTCAGAACATATTCCTTCTTCACACACAACTTATGATATCCAGATTGAAGGTCAATATTTCAAAAATATTGAGCTCCATGAATTTCTTCAAATAAATCATCAATGTGATGTAGGGGATACTTGTTCTTTATTGTTATAGAATTGATCTCCCTATATTCAATGCACAACCTCATAGATCCGTCTTTCCTCTTAACAAAAAGGATTCGGGATCCCCGTTAAAAAACACTAGGGTGAATAAATCCCTTATTACACAATTCCTTTAGTTGTTTATTTAGTTCCACTAATTCCATAGTGGCCATTCTATAAGGGGTCTTCGATATGGGCCTTGAACCAATAATTAAATCCATGGAAAACTCAATTTCTCATTCTGGATGATGTCCAAGAAATCTTCTGGAAACACATCAACATATTCTTACACAATAGGTACGTCCTCTATTCGAAAATTATTTTCCTCACCCATAATTATATCATTCTCTTCCTCCCCAATAATTGAATTTAGTAGAGCTACTGGGGGTAGACCTAGACAAGAATTAGGCGGTGACGTTTCTTCTCTAAAGATAAGGCAATCCTTATCATCATTGAAAATTGTAACCTAATTATTCTTACAATAAATTTTCACATCATGGTCCAAAATCCAATCCATTACAAGGATTATATCAAATTCAATCATGGGTATGACGATGAGATCAGCAGATAAAGAACAATTATATGCCCCAATTGGAACTGATTCAAAAAACTTTGTTGCGATGATACTTCCCTTAGGTGTTTTGACTGAAAAATCCATTGTTAAGTAAAATTAAAAATATCTAATTTTCGTAGAAAAACTTGGAAGATATGAAACATTGTGATGATCTAGAATCAAATAAAGCATTGGCTAAACTTTAGAAAACCATTAAATTACCTACCACCACATCTTTCGGGGCTTCAACCTCAGTAGTAGTGATCGCTTAAGCTTGGCCTTGCTCCCTTGGCCTTTTATGAGGTATGTTCCATTGGCGCATAAGAGATTCATTTTCATAATGTCCCTTTTCTCTATAACTGTAGCATTCAACATTGACAGCCTCTTTCTTTTCCATGAAATGACTCGCTTAGTGGCCTTTTTCAACACACTTGTAACAGACTCCCATTCCCTTCAGGCAAGTACTGGGGTGTTTCTTCCCACATTTACTGTAGGATGGATATTCAAAATTTTCCTTCTTCCCCTTATTTATATTTCCATAGTGATCAACAGATCTCTTCTTCTCTTACTTTTCTTTGAATTCACAAGACTTAGATAATTCATTTTCTATCTTGATAGTGCGTGAGACAATATCTTCATACGATGAGAAGAATTTTGAGACTAATGCTCGATGGAGAAAAGGTTTTAACCCATCAAAGAATTGATCAATCTTATTCCTTGGGTTACATATATAATTTTCAGCATGCCTTGCTAGCCTTATAAAGATAGCCTCATACTTTACGACATTCTCATCCTCTTTTTTCCTTCGAATTAGAAATTGTCTTTCCATATCTGATCGATGGTCACGAGAAAAGTATTTTTCTAAGAAAATTTCTTAAAACTCCCCCCATTCTATGTTTGATACTTCTTCATCTTCCTTTGTGTTTTGGATTAATGACCACCATTGATATGGATCTCCCATGAGGCGATAAAATTCCATGAAAACTTTTTCCCTTACACTACTCCCCAAAGCATCAAATATTTTCTCTAAGGAACTTATCCATTGCTCAGCTACTAATGGATTTTTTCTCCCATTGAATGTTTGTGGTTGTTTCCTCATGAAGCTGTCTAATTTTGATCCTCCACGTTGTGGATTAGGGTGATCCATATAGGTAAGGTTATTATTCATAACCTGGCCGAGTTTTCCCAGTATAATGATAAGATGATCAGAACTAGTTGAATCACTAGCTCTAATATAATTATATTTAGTAGGAGGGAAACACCTATATGGATTACATGAATTGATACAATATGCATTCCTTTCACTAGGAACCATTTCTAAACAATGGCATACACTAGATTAGTTTATGAATCATAATACATAATTCCAAACTTGTAAAACACTTAACATAAATTGAAAAATTTATGGATATAATCCATAATCATAAAAAATGTTTTCTTTGAGGAGGTATATACTAATAAATCCTTCATAATTACTTGTAAAGAAAATGTGAATTATCCTAAATATATCCCCAATGAGTGTCATAACCAAGAGTGCATCAAGGCCCGTTGTCGTGTACCAGGATACCCCGGGTCAAGCCCAAAATTCCTTGTTGGAGTTTTCACTCCTAGGTACATCTATTCCAGAGCAGCCTCTACCTACTCGTATGTAGACAGGGATGTATTTCTTAAAATATACACAAAATCTCTAAATAACCAAAATTTTAGGAAGTTCTTATATACCAATCCTCAAAGTCTATCTTAGGGTAATGTTCTATAATCAGAGTTTATCTGAAAATAGTTTCCAAGGTTTGTACTAAACTTATTCTGATACCAACTGAAACACCCCAACCCCAGTTACTAAGAGTCGGTGCATTATTACATAACATTGGAATGATCACAAGGGAAAAAATCCCAAAAGACTAATCAGTTTAGTAGCCTTAGAAGTACTAGATACATTCATAAGTTTTACATTACATTATAAAATTAAAAATAACAACAAAATTGTCTTTATTTAACACATTAATCCATTAGAATATCCCTGCAGTTCAGTCATAATATACTTCTTCACATCCTGGGAAAAATAAAAATAGAAAGGGGTGAGCTCATATGGTCAGTAAAGATAACAATATAGCGGAAAATTTCAAGAATAAGAATAAACATTTAAGGCAATGTATAAGACTAAAACACAAACTTTTTAAAATTAAAATTAATCATAATATGGCAATGATAAATAAAATAATTCCATTTACTTATTCACATGGATATTCTCCTAGTCTAATAATCACATGTAATATCAATATCCAATTTCATAATATCGGAATTCATAATGCCAAACTTCATAACCACATAGTTAAGGCCTTGTACCAAGACTAAAAATAAGATTTTGTTAAGGCCTTGTGCCAAGACACTAGTTTGTCTCATGCGACCTACCGATGCATCGAGGAGCTATAGTGGGCTCCACCCATCACTTACTAAGTCCAATGCATTCCTCATATGAAAAGGATTATACATGACATAAACATTTGTATTAAAACTAGCATAAAAAATGTCAGTACTTCATCCAGAAACTATGAATGGTGTAAAAATAACACATCCATGTTCAAACATATCACAAAACCTTCAATAAAATATGGATGATTTGTATCATAATAAATCAACTTCAAACAAGCTTAAAATCCATCTTAGGATGTTGACATAGATGAAATAAAAAAAGTTTGGTAGAGAAATATCTCTTTCCATTTTGAGATCATTTAAAAGTCATATAATTATAAAGGAAAACATTTATTTTTAAAATATTCTTATAATCATGTATGGGAAGCTTTGAAGATGTTATAACAGCATAAAATAGTCGCAGCTTCCATATAAGTTAAAAAAAATACATTCTTACCTTAATTTTATCGAGAAGGTCATAAAGTAACTCGTTTGGAAAACGACAGAAAGATTCCTTCAAAACATATGTGGTCAAATAACGGTATAAATTACTATAACTCATAGTCTAGCAAATAGTAAAAATGTTTTGAATTATATTTTTAAGAAAACACGGATGTGGATGATAAAGAGGTCCCAATAGATACATACGTATTAACAATCTCAGATAAGTAAAGAGATTGTAGAATTAACCCTTACCTTGTACTTTTACTTAGTCGATGGTATGTTAAACTTCTGTATAATAGTTAATTTTTTTTATTAAATTATACAAGAACTATATACATAAGTATGATATCATATATGTTCCTATAATATTTATTTGTGAATAATATTTCAGTAGTATCATCGTTTCAGGTGTTAACTGATTCGTTTTCCTTTATATACTTGGTTATGTTGGCCATGTTTGTTATGAATATGATGTATTTGATTCATATACAGAATTATATTATGTTAATAAACATTATTTTTAATCTTAAAATGAAAATTATTCTTGAATGATTACGATGGGGAATGAATCTCATCGCGTTTGTGGAGACAGTATTCCGTAAGTACGCACGAGTGACAATATCATTATATTGATGGTTAAATCATATGTAATTGGATGGTATATAATATATACAGAATCATTAACATGATATATTTATTATTTAAATTAGTTATACTCATTATTATATCCATCCAAATAATGATGTGTTTGAATAACAAACTACACCACGACGTGGAGACAGTAAGCCGTACGTACGCACGTATGGTGACTTTGTCATTTATAGGATGGATAGAATAATGAATATTTTTTTACCATATTTATAATAACATCACATTATGTATAAGGTACTTAGTTATTATTTTTTTATGGAAACAATAATGAAATAGGGAGTGGAAGAAGAAAAGAACTTGAAAGAGGGTGGTGAAATTATTACCTCTTCTTCGGGTGTTTCCTTTTGAGTTGATCAAAAGGTCTTCATAAGTTGGATTTATGATCAAAGAAAGGCCTCTAGGTAGAAGGAAGTATATTTGAGAGGATATTTGGGAAGGTTTTTACCGAGCCAAATGGCTTTGGATGTGTGAAATTAAGAGAAGGGAAAGTACCCTTTTATAAGAGAGGTGATGGTCACTTTAGGAAAAGCTTGAAATATTATTTTATAATAAAATAATTTTCTATTTATAATGGCTCCAAAATGATTTATTTATAGTATAAGGTGGGTATGGGTCTAAAAACTCTCAACTAATAGGTTTTATATAGGTTTAGGTCACCATATTAACATAATCTTTTAGATTTAACTCTTAGTTAAATAGTTTGACATTTTCCATGCCTCTTTGTATTTTTATATTATATGGTTAATAAAAATACTCTAACAAGCCAAGAGAACCCCATGTGGTTAAGTATTAATATATATAAACTTATCTAAGTATTTTTTCCAAAAAATATATTTTTAAGAATATTATATCAATTAATAATACAGTATTTGTTTTAAAACCTCAATTATGTCAATTTTGACACTATTTAGTATTTGATTTTTTTGGAAAGCCATAAAAACTTTTTCACATCAAATGAAATTTATTTAATCAACAATAACATGTTTTATTAACCTTTAAAATTATTGGAATTCATCATAAGTCTCAATTTACATTTATTTTTATATTTATAATATCAATTATTTTAATATTTCATTATTAAGGTAATTATTGCATCATCATTGTGTAATAAATAAATTAAATTTTTTAATGTCTAAAAATTATAAATAAAATACAATTATCTAGAAAATATTTTCATATTTCTAATTAATATTTATTGTGAAATTTATCTTATGTAAAACCTTATATTAAAAATGTTTAATTTATTAAACTTTGAATTTAACACTTTTAAATATTCATTAAATAAAATAATAATAAATCACCTATTCTAATCCAAGTGGACCAGAATGATAATATTTCATTCCTAAGGTTATTTTTGGTCTAATTAAACTTATACAATATAATTAGTAAATGTGTTAGGGTAATTATAATATAATTTTTACCCTTAATTACCCTATTTACTTCTAACCGTGGTAAATAAAAGTCCAAAGTTACTATTCACCAAAAATTATTTTATCTTATTGAACCATATTTTACATAATTATGTCAACCATGACTCTCATATTTTTTAAATTTAACTCACATAAGTGGTAAAATTAAGTTTTATGAAAATTTGCAAATGCTCCAGAAGGTGGGTAAAAGACGATAAAAAGTTCAATAAAATTTTATATATCTAAACTTATTATAAAATTAATCCAATGAAGTAAATTAAACATATATAGGTTTTATGTATCTATTATGACCTAAAATAAAATAAAATAAAATAACTAATTACTTAAATAAAAAATTCGGTTTTAAACAATAACAAAATGTTTTTCACTATTCATCAAAAATTGAAAGTTTTCAGAAAAATACCAAAAATTCACTCTAAGATAATTTCGATATTACGAATTCAAAAATGAAGTCCATTTTGAAAATTAAAATTTATAAAATTTCAAAAAGTGGTATTACTATTCATAACGACTAGTTTGATTGGTCGTGGTGTGTTAAAACTCCAAGTTGGGTACAACGCAAGCTACTACATTATTCAAAGGGAAATGTACCATAGAAGCTTGGGGTGTTTCATATAAAATGATTTTTTATGAATTCATGAGTTTCATATGACTTCATATGTCTTTCATATTACTTTAATAGGATTTTGAGAAGTTAGTGGGGTGAAATGTTAAGATTCTAGAATATGAAATATTTTGGATAAATAAAGATTAAAATAATATGATTTTTTCTAGATGAAATTCATGGATTAAACATAATTATGACATAAATATCATTATTATAGAATAGATGAAGGGATAACTAGTTACATAGAAGATGATGTTTCTAAGTTGAGCACCACCCCACAAAAATAGGTTTGATGCCATAATTCAATGCATATGGATATTTTGAATGATTGAAAAATATTTTTTTTAGGAATTAATGACAAAATATTTTTATATCATATGAATAAGATAGAAATATTTGAAATCTTTATGGAATTCAATAGATAAAGTTAATTAGGTATTTTAAATGAGAAATATATTGAATTTCCATTGATTTATTTGAATAATAAGATTACACCTACTGAAGATTAATAAATTTTCCAAGTTTGAATGAAAACTAAATATTCACATGATTTTTTGTGAATATAAATCGTGATGGTTCCAAAGAATAAATTGAATTGAAGAATATTTAGAACATATGAACATAAAGTTAGAAAGATTTCTGAGATCATAATATAAATTTGTATCAAGGAGAGAGAAGTAGTTTAAAGCTAAGAGTCATTCAAGGAATAAAAATCCTATTGTGTATAAGTATTTTGCATGTTGAGTAGCACTAATTCATGTAAAGAAATAGAGTTCAAAGAAAGTTGGATGTCCACATCCTGAATAAGTACTAGGTGTACAAGACTTTTAGAATCAAACATGTTTAGATCTTATGATTCATCTAGTCATGGAGGGTGACCATTATCAAGAGGTATAGAGTACACCGACAGAAAGTACGAGGTCTTTCTTTATTGGATAATATTTCTTAGAGGAGTTTTTATTTCTTATAGGGAATTCTAGATGCAATAAGAACATAGTAAACTCTATGTTTAAGGGACTAGACTATATCTTGTTGTAGATTATTATTGAAGATATTGGAAAAATCTAGGATTGAGGGGATAAGAAATCATGGAAATTAGTTGGCTATTATAACAAAAAATTGTAAATAAATTGTTCTATGATTTATATTTTACTAATACACAAGAGGTGAGGCTATGGTAAATTATTGAGTGGATTGAGAACTTTACCATATTCAAGAGGTTGAATTTGAAAAGGGAAGAATTAATAAAAATAAGACCATTGATTTTCCCCCTATTGTCACGACCCGTACCCCAGGGCCCATGACATGACTACCCCAAGCCCGACTTCCATAGGCTAGGGGCTAGCGAATTGCACCAAAGACGTAATTCCCTATATGGGAAGGCATTTACTTTATAACCCGAAAACGAACACAACAGAGTATAGAACTAGATAAAAACACTAAGTAAACTGTATAATAAAAGAGTGATAAAAAGTAAAAGGGGTCGGAAATACAAGACCACCTGTAAAGTACAAGAAACTGAAAGTACAAGTACTGGAAAAAAGGAAAACAACTCCTGGATCATCCACCAGGAAATCCTACCTGAAGTGTAGGTACAGATAGACTCTACAATAATCCAAGTATTCCCGTCTCCTCCATGTACCGTCATGCTATGTAGTCCACCTCCGAGTACTGTCCAGTCCTAGTACACTCAGCCTCGGTTAGCATTGTCTGTCGTTTGCATCCAACAAAACGAGGTGCGGGCATAACCCATGTAGGGTTGAGTATAACGATACTCAGTAGGGACCCCGAGACCCTCAAGGTCTCACAAAATCCAACAAGGATAAACCACAAGGTATGAAATCAACAGTTAACCCTACTTAGGTTTTATGACCATACATATACCTAAGTTATCAAGTAATCCATCTAAGTCATGAGGTAAACACAAAAGTTACTGACTCAGATCACACAGGTTTACATTTTTTTAGAGAGTTAGAGATGATTAGATGTAGCCACTAAATCATCTATTCTATCGAACCCACGTAGGATCCTGGTACAAAAATCAGAGTTTTTGAACGCACATAGGATTCAAGAATAGTATTTAGAGCTGTCGAACCAACACAAGATCTAGGAATAGTAGTCAGAACTATCGAACCCACATAGGATCCAGGAACAGTAGTCAGAATGTTCGAACCCACACAGGATCCAAGAACAGTAGTCAGAACTGTCGAACCCACACATGATCCAGGTACATTAGTCAGAACTGTCAAACCCACATAGGATCTAGGAATAGTAGTCAGAGCTGTCGAAACCACAGAGGATCCAAGAATAGTAGTCAGAGCTGTCGAACCCACACATGATCCATGAACTGTAGTCATAAAGCAGCCAGCCACAGAGTTTCCTCAAAAGCACGCTTGATTCTGGGAGGGTCCACTCCTCAGGCCAAGTGTCGATACATCAAATTCCATGAAGTCCCACGAAGAAATATCCCGTATGTCCACCTTTGTCATAGGGATCTCAACACAACAGACGACGCGTCAATCAGACGCCTGGTCTGAGAGTTATTATCCTTTTAGTCCCGGGGCCCCAATTGGATTTGTGCATGATCCAACCCAGCTGTATCTAAACTATACCCCAAACTTCAGTGGGGTATACTCAAAGAGACCGTCATGCTCTAAGATTTCCAGTGCCGCTGACGGTTCGTCAAACAGACGTCCGGTGCCAAAGATATGGCCTAAGGAGAATACATGGGTTGAAGTGGGCCCGGGTCCAGTCCGACTCGGTCGAACCAACCTGGACCAACCCTGTCTGGGATGACCCTATTTGGGTCAACCCAGCCTGACCCATTGGGTCTGGCTCGGCCTAGCGGGCCGTGAAGGCCGCGAGTAGCACGAGGGTGTGGACCGATCGCGAGGGAGCGGACAGTTCATGAGGGCGCAGATCGGTCACGAGGGTGCGAACCGGCCACACGTCGGTGTAAGGGCAGTTCGGATCAGAGGTGCTATGAGGGGCGCAGAAGGCCGACTTGGCTAGGTGTGCATAGGGCATGGCTCTATGGCTCGGTCAGGATGGCTGAGGCCGGTTCGACCAACGCTTCGAGGGGCACTGCTCGGGCGGCTCAGCCCGGGAGGCCGGCGGGCGGCCGGGTGGCCGGCGGGCAGCCGACGGGCACATGAGAGGCTGGCGAAGGCCAGGATCCGGGAGGCCAGTGGGCGGCCGGGAGGCCGGCTGGGGCACAAGATTCTGGTGGAGGCCGGGAGTCGGTTCGGCCGAAGTGCTGTGAGGGCGGCGTGGGTTGCAGAGTCCGCGTGTAGCATGGTCATTGCCTATTGCCTCCGTCGCCTCGTCGTTTCGTCACCATGCCGAAGAACATCACAAAGAGATTGGTGGAAGGAGTTGGGTCATGTTAGTTTGTCCTGCACCCTCTGCATTTAGGATGATAGCAATCAGTCCATCAAGAAAATAGGACGATGAACTTCAAATTCTACAGCCTCCGTAACGATTCTTTTCCAATCCACAAAAGAAAATAAAGGAAAACATTAACATATAAAACCCCTACGTTTGTTTGATGTTTGTCGATGTTGGCGCTGAGAAGAAGAAAAATCGTTGGGAAATTATGGACGTTGGTGTCGTCGGAATTTTCCTCGATCGTCGGTTTGTGCGCCAGATCGTCATAGTCGAAGACGTCCTACATCGGAGTAGGTTCCAAGGAAGGAAGTCGAAGTCTCTCCTCACCGGCATTCTTCATTGGAAGAATTAGTTTATTCGTGGAGGATGCATAATCCTCCAAGTGTTGGGTGTCACATCACTTTACCAGCGCTTCGTCGCTTAGTGAATCCATCCCAAAACCTCCCCCAAGCTTACTATATATAGGAGAGGGAGGTATGTAGGTAATGATCGTTGGAATTTATGACGGTTTATTTATTAGGAACCTTCATAAATTCCCACGATGCGATTATTTAAATTTAAAAGGAGCAAGATAATTAAATTATACTGGTGCAATTTAAGAGGTGCATTGGCTATAAATATTGGGAGGATACCAAGAGACTCCCCCACTTTTAATGTGGACTTGAGAGGTTTCTCCAATTAATGGGAGGTTTCAAGGGGGTTTAAAAACTCGGGTGGTCCCCACCACCATAACCTCTCATGAGAGGTTATGGTTCGGGTGGTCCTCACCACTATAACCTCTCATGGGAGGTTAAGGTGTGGTGGTCCCCACTTCGAACTTCCATGTGGAGGTTTAGTTCTGGTGGACCCCACCTGAAATATCCACATGGAAGCTCAAAATAAAATAAAGTGAAGATCATTTTATTTTATTATTTTCAACAAAAAACCCAAAAAATAACTTTTATTCTCAACCCACTACCGTCAAGGTGAAAGTATCCTTAAGTGAATACTGGCGCTTCGAGTTCAATGGTGCCCTCGGATTTCAATTCCGAGCATCGGTTCAAAAGTTATAAAAACCTGATCGTACGTTTACTGAATGTACCCAAACAAAAATTCAGAAATTCATTCCGGGCACTTCGGACCTCAGAATCGCACACCGTCAATTTTCACAGACTCATAAATTTTCCATGTATTTAAGAAAAACATTTCCACAGAAATTTCAGGTCTTTACATTCTCCCCACCTCTGGGATTTATGTCCCCGTAAGCTACAACTTGAACTAAGGGAATAAGTGGGGGTACTGAGTACGCATCTGAGTCTCCTGCTCCCATATTCTCTCCTGGAGGTTCTCGTTCTACCAACGAACATGCACCAAAGGTATCTACCATCCATGAAGGACACGCTCCTATCAATCCTAAATCTCTATTATAACCTCCGTAAAAGTATCCCCATCATCAATGTTCAGCTCACTATGGTCGATGATGTGGGAATGGTCGTTCAAGTATCTCCTCAGCTAGGATACGTGGAAGATGTCGTGCACCCGGTGCAACTGAGGTGGAAGAGCTAAGCAGTATGCCACCTCGCCAACTCTGCTGAGGACCTGAAAAGGTCTGATGAATCTCGGAGATAACTTGCTGCCTCGACCAAATCTCCGTAGACCTCATCGAGGTGAGACCCGTTGAAAGACGTGGTCACCATCCTCAAAATCCAGATGTCTCTGTCCCCTATCAGCATACGATTTCTGCATGCTCTGTGCAGTCTTCATCCACTCTTGGATGATCTGCACCTTCTTCGTGGTAGCTCGTACCATCTCTGGTCCCACTAGTGCTGACTCCCCTGGGTCAGTCCAGTACAAAGGTGATCTGCAAGGTCGCCTGTATATTTCCTCAAAAGGTGCCATCCCAATGGGAGAGTGATAGCTGTTGTTTTATGAAAACTTCACCAAAGGTAAGTGATCCTCCCATCTGCAACCAAAGTCAAGGACACAAGCATGAAACATGTCCTCGAGGGTCTGAATGTTCCGCTTAGTCTGACCATCTGTATGAGGATGGAAGGCATTGCTCAAATGAAGCTGCATCCTGAAAGCCTCTTGTAACCCCTTCCATAGTCGGGAAGTAAAATGTGCGTCACGATCATAGACAATTGTCGAAGGTACTCCATGTAGCCGCACAATCTCCTGTACATAGAGGTATCCCAAGCTCTCTACTGAACCCTACTTTCTGATCCGTAGGAAGTGAGCTGACTTGGTGAGTTGGTCAACGATCACCCAAATCGAGTCATTACCCCTGGATATACGTGGAAGTCCTATCACGTAGTCCATGGATATTCCATCCCACTTCTATTCCATCCCACTTATATCAAATATTTTTATTAAATACATCCTTATTACCTTGCATGTAAATCATGAATGAACCACATTGCTTCGTGAGGTGGTAGTATGTTGTACACACGAGCGACGTTATTATAATGTCATAAAATTTAAATAATGAAGTTACGTCTGATATAATAATTATATAATAATAAAAATATCATAAATTATATATAAACAATAAATACATCATTACATTAAACTATGAGCAGTGTTAATGAAAAAACGAATGGCATCGGTTCGCAATGTGGTATTTTGCCACATGTATAAATGATGATTTCATTACCCATTTGATGGAAGTGGAGAAGGTTGTAGGTCATAAATTTAACATAATAATATCTCTGTATATGTAATTTAAAAATAATATTATATAATAATGGTATAATAATAATTGAATGAGGTGGAGGAAGAAGTAAAATGAATACACTCGTTAAAGAGTGTTACCCCTTCTTCGGGTAACCTCCTTAGGTTTACCCAAAATGCCTTACTATGTTATATTTTTTTTCCCAAAATAAGGATTATATGTTGAGAAAAAGGAATTTGATAAGTAATTTGGATGGTTATTTTCTGAAAAATGGTTTTAAGGTATGAAGAAGAGTGGAGAGGTGGTTTCCTTTTATAAGGGAGGTGAGTGGTACACTTGTAATTATTTGAAAAGAAAACATTTCACCCACATTTTTCTAATGAAAAAAGGATAAAAATAAATTATTCTTTATAATATAAGGTATAAGGTCTAAATATGTCAAAAAATGGATTTTGGATATATTTTGATTCATTTTTGATCCTTTTCTTTTTAGTTTAACCCCTATATGAACCCATTTTACATTAACTGTTGTAAATAATTTTTATTATTTTTACTATTCATTTTGGTCAAACATTAAGTTGAAATTAATAGATAATAAAAATTATTATAATTAAAAATATGGAATATATTTTTCAAAATTAAACTAATATGTGTGTCAAAATTTAATTTAAAATTAATCCCACAATTTCAATGATAATGCAGATTCTGAAAGAGAAAATGTTCAAAAGTTTGCAATGTTTTTGTATCAAAATTCAAGATGAATTTGATTGAAATGACCTAAATTGGATTAATGGATTTATATTTGAACTAATTTTACTTTAAAAATAATTTATAATATATTTTATCTTTATAAATAATTAAATGAAAATCCATAAATCAATTAATATTTAGTATTTTCCACTATTCATTAAAAAATGAAACTTTTCAAAAAAATACCCAAAAGATGCCTAATTTAATTTTGACATGATAATTTCAATTTTTTTATGAAATTAATTTTCTAAAATTTTGACAAATTAATCTTATTAAAGTTCACAAAAAAAATATTTTTTGGAGAAAATAGTATTTTTGAAACATATAAAGACTTTACCGAAAGTTATGTCCTTTTTTGTAAATATAAAACTATTATAATTTATAATTTTAAAGTATTTATTACTATTCATATCAATAATTACAGTGGATAGGATATAATGGTAATGTTTAAATAATTGTATTAATAATATATCATGGATTTTTCAAAACTCAGTGTCGTGTGTAACGCAAGCTTAACATGGTGTTGTGTGTAACACAAGATATACAAGAAATTTAATTTATTAGAAAAATTAATTCATAAAAACTCAGGGTGTTATATTATACCTTTCTTAAAAATATTTTTTCTGTGGAAATTAATTACTCCTATGGAAAAAATAAGGATACTTCTACCTTATAATATACACAAGTTCCCATATAACTTCATTAAACTGGTGGTGTCTCCATAAAACTTAATTGAAATATATCTATACAATTTAGAGTCTCCAACAATTATTCTTGTAAATAAATATCACTGTCCAGTGGTATGAACTATGGGTTCAGAATATGTGAATGGTCAGGTATGTACTTACTTAGGAGTGATACATGGAACACATCATATAATTGAGAGACGTTTAGTGGAAGTGCCAAGTGATAAGATACTGTCCCGATACATCCAAGTATTTAAAGGGATCGATATACCTAGGATTTAGTTTTTCCCTTATATATTCTATGGATAAATTCATAGAATTACCTTCTCATCAACTTCAAAATATAGATCACATCAATCATTATCTTCATAACATTTCTATCAAATTTGAAATTTTCTTATTTATTGCTGAATAAATCTATCCTTATATGCCATCTCATAGTATTTCTCAGCTCCCAATAGCTTTCTTTCTGAAAATTCATTATAGTACATTGGAGTTATACACTTATTTTCCTAAAGGTATTCATAAGGATCCATATTAATGCTTGAGTGAAATCTATTGTTTCAATAAATATCAACTTGAGGAAGGCATTGATACTAAAAACCATTTAAATCCATTGAAAAATATCTTAGACCATTTTATAGGGTATGGATTGTTCTCAAAGTGCTGAAACTAAACTCTATATAAGGATCTTACTAAATAATATTCCAAAACATTGAGGTAAAATTGATATCCTGATTAAACACAATATAATGTGGTACTACATGAAACCTTACCAATTACATAATGTATATTTTATAAAGAGGATCTAGATAGAACACTTATCTAATAGAAATGAAGTGTTCTATATTTTTAAGAAGATTACCTCAACATAAAATATAAAATAAAACCTAATGTTTACTAGTACCTTTAATCATATAACCAAAAAGTTTTAAGAAATTCCTCCTTAAATAATTTTGACACTAAAAAATATTCCAAACGAAAGGGTTTTATTTCCATAATTGTATCATAAAATATAATTAATATTTATAAACACCTATATAATAAAACCTCAAAGGGGTGTCAATTACTTATGATCATCCTTAAAGTCATAAACTCATGATGGTATCCATAACTCTTAAGTTAATATTACATGTAGACATATACACTTACAAAATTTAGTTCTCCCTTTATTGTTTATATAAGATCTTATCTTATACAAAAAAATTTCCATTGGAATCATGGGTTTAACTTTATACTAATAGAATATAGATTGTTATTTTGTTATGCCACAATTCATGTAGTGGGAGATAATAACATGGTATTTCTCTAAAGGATGAAAAATAAGGTTTTTATGGTTTTTATTAATATAAAAATTAAACATGAAATACCAAACCAAAGAGGGGAGGGTAAATAGGCCCTAATTATCATGATTAAATTCACCAATTCTGATTTTATAAGATTTAACTTTTTTTCTTTGCCTTTATAGGTTATTGTGTCTTACCAAACACATTATCTCTTAGATTGGGAAATTGATTTTCATAATTCCTGAACTCTATGAACATGAAACACTAGAGTGTGGGTGGTTTATTCATTGGAATAATCTTATCCTCTATTGCATTAACTAGACTATTAATCACATTTTAACATCCATAGTCTTTATGAACTACATTTACAAATTTAAGTCACCACCCATTTCACTTCAAGAAATTACCTTGATACTTCTTCCCACATTTTTGGAATATTGATGTCTGGAATTTCATTCCACAATTTTAGTTTTCATGAGACTGAATATTCCTTTTCTTTTAAAAACCATAAGAGTGGTGGGAATATCGAGTCTCCATTTCAACCTTTAGTGAACATCAAATGAATTATTCATAGATATTGAAATATCTTATATCTAAGGCCTTTGAAAGACTTTATTTTAGGCCACCAAATATTCAATCAATTTTTCTTTTAGGTATGCTGATTAAATAGTAAGAGTACCTTGAAAGTCTTGAAAAATTAGATTTATAGGTACCAATATATTCATTATTCTTTTCCTTAGTTCAATGAATTACTTATCTATATTTGTTTATATAATACACATTAAGTACTTAATGAGAACTATCCCCTTAAATATTCCCATTATATATATTCAATTTCTTATTTTCCCTTGTATTATTAATAAGAGGAAACTACTGATATTATTAACCATCAAAATGATAAACAACAAAAATGAATTTTTCATGCTCTAAACACTAAAGAATATTAAATATCTCTTTAGTGGTAATGATCATTTTCATAGAAAGTAATAGATCATTAGAACAAATAAAATAAGGTGGTCATTCCCTTATGAGGGACTCAAAAAATGTTGTTCTTTATTTTTATCATTTCTAAGTTTAACATGATTCATATCTTGATAAAGTTGTTTGAGCTTATTAATAAGATTTTTCATTCCATATCCCATAATTATTAGTTTCTTAGTTAGATAATCATTTAATTATCTGTTGCATTCAACATTTACATGGTTCATTTGAGTTCCAAACACTGAGTAAAAGCAGAAATTATACTATGAGAAACAATAATCATTGTGGAAAACCACATAATATAAAAAAACACTTATAGGATATATAAATAAAGATAAATTATTTTTAATATATGAAATTGTAGGTTTATCCTAATTCATTCATAGTCACCATTTATTTCAGTACTTCATGATAGTTCATAAAGATTTTGTGAATTTACAAATCATATCCACCGATAATGTAAAACTAGGCATGATGAAAGACCCATTTTCATGCAATATGTGAAAATTGAGTCCAGATAAATTCACTATTTTAGAGTTATTAAACATAGGTACCTATGTTCCATATCCACATCCAATTATAGTATCCAAAGAGAGATTTAATTTATTATAAAACACTCAATATATCCTTTACCAAAATTCTTGGAAATTTTACTGTACATTGAATCATCCTTAGACAAATATTTAGAAATATACCAAGACATATCCTTAGATATATTCCTAGGTATTTTAATAAAGTTTTCTCATAATATTTTCAAAGTTTAACTAAATAAATCCATATACCAACTATAGATTACCAGGATTATCACACTTGAATATTATATATTTTTAAATGAATATTAATACATTACAAAAATACATGCCTGAGGAATATAATATTTTATTTCATTTGGAAACTTGGAAAACAATATTCTAATTTTTGTGAATGATCTTCAATATATCTCATAAAGATATTACCCTTTACTAGTCTTTATAATCATACCCTAATTAATAAATTTCTTCATAACCTGGGGAAAGGAAACATATGGAAGGGTGAGATCATATGCATAGTAATGGTAAATAAGGGAGATATGTAAGCATAAAATAAAAATAAGGGTATAATAACCTAAAAATAACATTTTAAAATCATATCCTACATATAAAAAATTATAATATTGAGTCATGGAATAAATATTGGTAGTTCATAAGACATGAATCATAAGGGAATAAAAAAACATGATCCATGAGTGTATAAAATTGTAACAAGACATATATACATGGAAAACACATAATCATATAAAATATTATATTAAGGATATTTATCGAGAAATTAATAACATGTTATGATTTGGATAACAAATAGTGTACCTATTTTGGGCTTGGGCTAACCACCCATGTTCCCTGATTTTTGAGCTTGAGAAAACTGCCCGTGTACCCTATTTTTCAAGCTTGGAAAACCACCTGTTTACCCTCCTTTTTTGTCTTGGGTTAAACACTCATTTACTCTATTTTTTATATTTGGTTTAACCTCTTATGTACCCTATAATCTCATATAACATTTATCTTTACCCAATTTATTAGAGGGATATATATGTACCACCCCTCACATAATGAGAATCATATGTATGTGTGCCACAAGATCATAAACTATTAATCATATCACAACCCATGAAACGAAATGTGTTTCATAAATAATTAATCATATCATAACCTATATAAAAGATAAAAGTCTAATAATAATTTAATTATTTCATCAGAGTAGAACTTATGGAAAAAGAAATGGGTTTTATAATAATTTTATCATGGTATTACCTAAGAAAGATAAACGACCTTCATAAATATAATGTCATCATAATCCATTTTTATAAATGATAAGCATGGTATCCTTGAATCATATCCCCAGTAAATAATAAGTAACCACAAATGTTGTCATCTTAGATATAAAATTATTTTGAATGAAAAATCACTTAGAATGTTTCATGAGGAAAATAACCTTTCTTTGATAATCAGGTTTTTAAACTAAAAAAATTTAAAAAAAATTTTCTTTGAAAGTAACCTTGAAAAAATATAAAGGAATATTTAAAAATCATTTTAAACAATTCTCGAGGAAAATATAATTTCAAATTTGAAAAAAATTATTTTTTTTGAATATTATTTTATTTGAAAATAAACTTGAAAAATTATAATATAATCTTAAATGAAAACAATGTTCATAAAATCTATATTTGTTTTATATCATATACATTAAAAAAAATATTTCTCTTATATTTTCTGTAAAATCCAAATAATTATTTTTTAGAAAATAACATGAATATTACTTTCAAATTATTTTTTTTAAAAATTAAATCATTGGTGAAAATGTATTTTAAAAATTATAGGATAATAATAAATTTTTTTTGAAAACATTTTTGGAAAATATGTCTTTTGAATAGAGAAATAAATCCATATTTTCTTAAAAATATTTTCTCATTAATTTTATATACCAAAGAGTCAAAAAATTGCACTATTAATTGAAAATATCATGAATAAACATATGAGAAGAAAATTATTGATTTTTTTGAGAGATATATCATAATATTCTATCACTGAAGACATAATCATAAACAATCATGATAAATGCTGAGACTGCAACATAAAATTGTTACCACTTTAGTATCTTTGAATTGTGAGCCCCATAAAGTAATAACCTAAAATAGAACTTATATAATGGGGATAAATAAATTCATGATATTACAGGTCTAAGGGATTATATATACACCTTGTGAAATAATATATGGGGGTAACATAGGGTATGTATCAAAGAAGGAAAATTGATACAAAACCCCTATTGATTTGTTAACTTTTGAACTATAAACACCATGAAAGAGAGATAATAAAATAGATATATAAAACAAAATAATTTTAAGTATAATAGTTATAAGTTACATTAATTTTTAATTATATAAAACTCAAAAAAAAAAGAAATAGTTGGGGAATATGACATGTGTCTCATAGAAGTAAAAAGTGTGATGGAAATCCCTAACCTCTTTAATAATATTTGGAAACATAATCCCCAATAAATCACAAAATCAAATGAAATTTTAAATATCAGTAAGTGAAGGATACTACTAATATAAAACTTTTAATGGGGAATTATATAAACTAAAAAAATTAAATGAGTGATGAGTTTTCATTTTTCTCCTAAAAATAAAAGAGACAAAAAATCCCTTACCTTAAGTCCTGACCTCAGTCGTACACATGAATGATGATTTTGTAACCTATTTGACTGAGGATGAGATAATTATAGGAAATTAATTTTAGATAAAAAATATAGTCATGTTTAATATATTGATGTTATTATATTATAATGGTATAATAAGTATCTAAGGAGGTGTAGGAAGAAATAAAATAAAAATACTTATTGAAGAACATTACCTCTTCTTCGTGTAACCTCTTTAGGGTTGCACCAAAAGCTTTACTTGGTTGAATTTATGACCAAAATAATGATTATTAGATAATATTATGGAATTTGAAAAAATAATTGGGTATGTCTTGGCTGAACCAAAAATGGTTTGAAGGTGTGAAGAAGAGGGGAGAGTCGGTGACACTTTATAAGTGAGGGGAGTGGGGCACTTGTAATTTCTAGAAAATAAAATGGTATACCACTATTTTTCTCATGAAACAAGGTTATAAAATGAATTATTATCAATATTATAATTTATAATCTTGAAATATTTCTATAAAATGGGTTTTGAACAAGTTTTGGGTCATTTTTTATCCTTATATTTTTATTTTAACCCCTATATAAACCAATTTTTACCTTAACCACAACAAATAATTATTACTATTTTTACTATTAATTTTGGTCAAAAATTAAGTTTACCTTAATCCATAATATAAATTATTATTATAAAAAATATTTAATCCAATTTTCCAAATTCCACTCATATAAGTGGAAACTTTTGGCTTAAAATTAATCTCGAAGTCATAATGAGAAATCAAGTTTTTAGATAGAAAATGTTAAAAAGATTACAAAGTTTTTATATCAAAATTCAAGATGAAATTGATTAAAAGGACCTAAATTGGATTAATGGACATATAATTTTACTAATTTTACTTTAAAACCAATTGGTAATATAATTTAACTTTTAAATAAATTAACCAAAAATACATTTTTCAATTAAAATTTTGTATTTTTCCCTTTTAATCAAAAATGAAACTTTTAAGAATAAACCTTAAAATTCATAAGCTAATTTTTTCATGAAAATTTCAAAAATTAATTTTATTTTCTAAAATTTATTTTCTAAAATTGTGAAAAATTAATTTTATTAATGTTCACAAAAGGAAACAAAATGTATTTTATTGAGAAAATAGCATTTTCAAAACATATATGGACTTTATCAAAATTTAAGTACATTTTTTATCAATATAAAACAATAACAGTTAATATTTAAAAATTAGTTATTACTATTCAAATATCAAAGTATAACAAATATGTTATAATAGTCATTATTAAATAAATATATTAATAATATATCATGGTTTTGTTAAAACTCAATGTCATGTGTTACACAAGCTTAACTTGGTGTTATATGTAATGAAAGTTATCAAAAAAATTTAATTTTGTAGAAAAAGATATCTCATAAAAATTAAGGTGATACCCATGGGGAATTCACCCATATATAAAAATATCTCCACCATTTTCTATAAATTCATTTCCTCTCTTCTATTGTAAGGATTCGGCTCATGGTTAATTAGAGTACATGTTTACTGTAATTTATTCTCTTCTATCCTCTATATGTTTTTCTCTTATTCTCTTGTTTCTTATTCCATGTTCATGAGTTCTCTCCCCTCGTGTTTTAATTCTCATAATATATGGTTATTTAGGCTGATACAAGAAGGAAAACCTTGTGATTTTTTGTTTATGGGTTTTCTTTCACATATTTATTTTTTTCTTGTGTTTGGAAGTGGTTTGAAAGTTTAATTGAGTGGGAGATGACTTTTTTCATCATTTATCTTGAGCTTAATTTTCTCAAAAATTTAATTTTATATATTAGTTTACTCAATTTTCATTATATATATTGTAGTGGATTGTTGTAAGTGTTGAATAATATATAATATTTAGCTATGTGGTAGGTTCATGTGTTATCTTCTAAGAGAAATACTTTCTACTTAATCACTAGGGAGAACATTAGTGGTGAAAATTATTTGTTAGGATCTTGTAAATGTTGATCATTAATGTCCTTTAGTAGGGGGATATTCTTAATTAAATGGAAATGGGTTATGATATTGAATAAATATACTTTAAGTATTTGAATAGTGAAAGATATCCCTAGAATTTACCCTTAATCAACAAATTTCTCTCAAACATGTGTTTCATTATCTCTTTTTGTTTCTTGTTTTAATTTCATGCATTTACACCACACAATAAACCCCTTCTGCATTTTATACTTCTTTAAATATTAATAAGAACATAAAGGATTAATTAATGTTTAGAAATGTGATTAACTATCATATATTAATGGGAAATAACCTTGGTTAGCCACAATACTCCACTAGAAGTTCTCAAATATCTTTTGATTCATTCTCAGTGAGAATATCGTATTAATAGACATGTCATAAAAATTTATTAAGAATCAACTGGAGATTAAAAACTACCTACCATAGATATAAGTGATCATTACCAATCCTAACAATCATAAAGAAGCATGTATAAACCATTAAACTAAACTCTCTAACTAAAGGAACCCAATTACATCATCACCACAATAGACAGAAAATAGTCTATGAAAAAAACATGTTCAAATTATTAAATAAACTCGAAAAAATGATAGACTAAATCGAAAATTTCCACTAAAATACCATTCTCCAATTCCAGAATACAACTATTAATTCCCAAAAATAAAAAATATCTCAATCATATTTAAAAAATGGTGATTCATGTAGTGTAAATAATCCTCTAAGACCATCACTAACCAATACATGAATAAGCCCAAAACTCTTGGATGAATTCTACCATGCTCCATTTTAATTCATCATGTAATCCCTAATTCCAACAATGTAAATCAATATAAAATGATAGAAGAGAAAAGATAAAGGAGATAGGGTACATTAAATTTTATGAAGGAATAAACATATCTTATGAATCCACCCATAATCAAGGACAAAGAGGATAGTTGGAAGAAAGGATAGATAATTCATGGTAAGATATCGTAAATGAATGGGAGGAATGAGGTATGAAGGAAAAGAGAAAAATAGATAAAATGGATTAAGGGTAAATAGAAAAATGGCCCCATTTTTTGAAAAAATAATGTCCAGGCTACTAAGTATATAGTATAGTCCATTGGATACTCATTGGTACCTCTAGAACACCAAAAACTCTACCTAGTTCAATGAGTACTTAGTAAGAAACAATAGGGTACTTGGTGTCACTTGTAATCCTAAACTGTAGGTAACACTACCTCATAATAACTCCCAAACACATGAAACTCTAAAGAGACCACTTTTTCTACGAAATGTATTTGTTTTCAACGATTGAAATTGGTTTTAAATGACTTTAAATAACATAAAAGTATTTACTTAATGTTAATATGTTGAAGAATCTATATATAAAAATCTATTATAATGTTCGATGGAGATGTCTAAGCTTGGTAATAATGTTGATATATATTGGTTGAATGGATGAAGAAGATACAATGTTATTTGAATAATTTGGGTTGAGGTATGATGATTTATGAGATATTCTTAAATTATCAAACATGTACCAAAAATTTGGAGAAGCATTTTTGGTATCAACATTATTAAGTTTCCTTTGGAATTCTATGACTATATTATTACCGGATAGAGAATTTAGAGCCTAAGAGACTAATAAATATGTAAAAAATAAAAGTAGTAAGCCAAGACCAGGGGCACTGATGATAGAGGCTAGTATACCTAGGTGATCAAAAGAGTTTATCAGACTGAGGTAATCATATGAGGGTTTCCATGTTGTTCCATTATATAGAGGTTTCTGAATTTTCATATCCTACAGAGTGTCCATATGAGTGAATATTATAAATACATCATTATAGAGTCTATAAAATGAAACTTTCCAACATAATATAACTTGTTCTATCAAATTGATCAAGATTTAATGTCCCAATAGAAATAGAAAATATTCAGAGACCACTAAAGAAAATTTCATAATGAAAATGGACTGATGTGAATAGACTATGTCGATCAGATGATATGTATAAATAAATGTTTGATTGATTAAATTTATAATTACATAAAATAGATAATGATTGGACAAAATATATCAGATGTTTCTAAGTGATGTGTTTCTTTTTATCAAATATCATAATAAATTTTGACTTTTATTCAAATATAATGTTAAATGAATAGAAAAGTCTCTGAAAGAGTGTTTAATTACCTTAAGTCCAAATGGGAGATTGAGGAGAGACTTTTAAATGTTTAATTCATAAATATATTAAAATTTTGGTCGAACTCAATGGAACTATGATTCCGAAATATTGCAACGTTCTAATTGAAGTTAAACAAATTGTTGTAAGAAGTGAATCAAATGGAAATGTATAAAGATAAAACAGTGAAGTTAAGAAGTTATGATGAATCAGATGAGTAAATGATAATGAAACTATAGTTGATGAAAGTAAGTATGAATTATATCATATGAAAATGGTAATACATCTTACATAATCTATTGGATAGAATATTTGGAATGACCAGACGATTGTTTTCCTAGTAAATTCCATTGGATAGATTTTTTTAGAATTTTCTATTCAAGGTTGGAATATGATGATCCATAAATGATAAGATCTTGTAAATTCATTGGATAGATGTTCCCAAGATTAATCATGTGATAAAAGTTTTTATATGATTGACCATATAAAACTTGTGAAGATCATCATGTGAAGAAGTATTCATATGAATTCATAGAAAAGTCATTTCCAATTGATGTTCATTAGATTGAAGTTTCTATGCTGAAGAGTTTAAAAATATAGAAGATAGAAGATTCTAAAGAAATCCATCAAAAGAACATTTCTAAATAGCGTAATCATACAATTTTTTTCAAATGAAGTGAAAGGTTTATTGTTGTATCAAAGAGGAAGTCTTCGAATGATGTCATCATACAATGTGTTAAAATGACATCAGATTGAGTGTTGCAAAACCATCTTCTAGAGTTATAAAATTAATTATATAGAAGGTGTATAATTGATCTTTGATTGTTAATTGGAAATATGAACACTAAAAAACCTATGATAACCCATTAGCTGGATAAATATTGTGACTAAATTAGGTGGAATACAATTTCAAAGGAAATATCAAAAAATGGAATAATAAAAAGACTTTATCAAAATAAATATTTGTGAATTTTATCATTGGCCATAATAAGAGTATTGAAAAATAATTCTATGATGATCTATAAAAGTTTCTAAGGAACACCAAAAAACGTTTCACCCAATAGAAGAAGAGTTATGAAGTTATACTAGATATAATTTTCAAATTGCTTTAATAAATTTTTATAAAGTTAAAATTGAGGTGATGTTGAGTAGGACATTAAATTCTTCAATAATAACCGAGGAAAAATCATTATTCTATCAAGATTTTATAAATTTTAACGAAGATTATTAATACTGAGATATAAAAAATTTTATAATAAATATTGGTTGAATTCTATATTTTAGAAAGTTTGAAAGTAGTCAAATGAAGAAAGAGATGAGCGGGAGATTCAAATTTTCAAGTTAGATTTTAAAATTTGAGTGCATGTTATTCCTTAAGTTTGTGTAAAACCTATTCCTATATAAAGGGGAGTTGATGTGATGGTAACTGGTTTCTCAAGTTATTTGTTACAAAAGTTATTTTGGCTGTGTGTATATATAAATAAGTAAAGCATTGTAAATAAGTGATGATCACAATTCTTGATAGAATTTTTTATTCAATTCAATGTAGTGGTTGAAGAATTACCAAATGAAGTAAGGTGTAAAATATGGAGTTGAAGCACCAAAAAATTTAATAATTCTCCAAGTAAATAAAGAAAGAAGTGATTAAAAAAATAACTACCAAACACAGAAGTGAAATATGAAGATAATCATATAAAGGTATATAGAAAAATGATTACCCATCTATTATTATTAGGAAAATACAGTGAAGAAAAAGGGATTTAATAAAATTTCACTAGAAAAAATGCATCAGATAAACATGATCGGATGGGAAGATCTGATGTACATGTTCCAAATAAAGGAATTAGAGAAGGAAGGAAAAAATTCAAATTAATTTTGAAATGAACAAAGATATTTAATTATTCACTTCTATAATGGAAACATTGATAGAGGAAGAATACAAAAGTAGTACTCTGAAAAATAACATAATTATGAATTGGTTGAAGAATTTTTGGGTGTTATAAAGTAACTAAAGAAGTTATAGACTGTCTATTAAGTAGTATAAAAAACTAGTAAGGAGTTACAAGTTGTATGAGGCCATCTTTAGTATATGGATTTTGGATTGTTTTCTTATGCCCATACTAAATTTTAAGAAACCATACTTAGGGTAAGATTTTGTTTCTATCCAAACTACTATAAACATGTGTATCATTTTAATTTAGAATCTATGTAGTAGCCTTTGCTTTACATAGAAAGGACTAAGTACACTTTGTGAGTTGTTTGCCCTGAAAAAATATCACGTGTCATCTTTTTTACTTCTTTCATATAAAAACACATGATAAGGAAAAGAGAATTGGATAATCAAGATCCAAATAGGTCCAATAGGTAAAGGGATAAAATTTATAATTGGTTAAAAAGTTTCCAACACTAATTCACCCTCCTCTTAGTGCTGAGAAAATGCCAATGTTTTCCTCTCAATTGGTATTATAGGGTTGTTTCACCTTTATTGGATTCACTATACTAAAGTTATTTTCTTTTTAATATTTGAGTTTTTTTCCTATATTAACAATGACATTCAGTTTTGGTGAAGATTTGGTTATCTATGAGTATAATTATATTTATACCAAGACTATGATAAATAATAAAAATATTGAGAAAATAAATTTAAATAATATATCCCTCTTATCTAAATAAGATATAATATCATAATATACATACCATGTTAACAATGAAAATATATCTATCTTGGAAAGTAAATAACAAGTGGATCAACTTACCACTGAGGAGAAGTACTATATTCTAAACTCAAGTGATCATGAGATATGCAAAAATTCTTTTACTAAATGTCCTTAAGAAGAAAAAAATAGCATAAGTAGTAATGCAGATATATCTAATACTTATCAAGATATATCATTTTTTAGTTTGAAAGTTATTAAATATTTCATTCCAAAAGAAATATTCTCTCTTGTTTTTAGATTCTTTCAAATTATACAAGAAGTGATCACCCAACTAGAAGAAGAATCAGATAACATGGAGAATGATTTGCAAGAAAATATTCTAGAATATATAAATCTCTCCAAATAGGTTATATCCATTTAAGTAAGAAAGGCGGAGCTTGAAATAAGTTCTTAAATGATTGAAACCAAATGGATTAATGAATTTTAAGAGACTTATGGAGTCAAAAATACTTTTTACTAAAAGATCCATGTACTTAAAGAAAATTTGAAAAATATAATTGAGCCTAAGGAGCTTGAATTGGATGTAAAATACAAGAAGATAAAGGAACATGAATCTTTGTTAAAAAAATTATGTTGTTTGAAGAGGAAGTCAAAAGAACAAAGAAGTTTTGTGAAGATAAGGTGATAATTATTGAAGATCATAAAAAAACCCTCAATATGATATTTCTATAATTAGAAGTCAAGTTTTTTAATACTGATAAGACACATATTGAGTTTTTAAAGAAGAATGAGAAAGTTGTTGTTACTAAAAAATGATAATTGGGTGTTTATAATGTTAAAATAACTCCAACTTGTGATAATAAGATCATGAATTTGTTCAATGATCTATAACAAGTAGCTATAATGAAATAGTTTCAATACTTACCATCTTTTAATAATGTTTTTAAATATTTTTTCATGAAAATAATATATTGTAAAACAAAATTTGTACCTTTATGGACGAATAAAATTGATAAAGACTACCACCGTGACTCGGTGGATATGAAAAATAGTGTGAAAGTTGGTTCTCCATGAAGATCCCAAAATGTTATAAAGAAGAATGAAAAACATCATACAATTGATATTTAAAGAAAATGGTTTGTGGGCCAATGTTAGTGTAGTAAAAAATTTAGGAACTGTGTAATATATTGTTGGTATAATACTCTAAATTTAAAATAAAAAACGGAGCTCATGCCAAGGGGGAGAAATATAGATATTAAGAAGAAACAATCACAATTTAATAAAAATTTTAATACTTTTAATATATTTGTAAATATTGAAAATACCAATGATGTAGAAAAATATGATAGTCACAAGATTGTTCTATGCTCATCTTAAAAGGTATCTAAAGTTGATAAAAAATAATACCTCATATGTTGGTTAAGAAAGAAGAAACAACCATGGAAATTAAGTAGAATAATGTTGTGAAAAAATTTATCCCAAGAAGATATTGTGTATAAAAGGTCAGAAGCCCATAGATCCCAAATCTAATAAGTTGAATAAAATTGTAGCATACAAAAGAACTAATAAGAATTATAAAACTCAGAAGAATTCATATGAAAAATACAAATTTATTTCAAATATAACTAATGATATATTAGTTGTTTTTCTAGAAGATTTTTTATAATAAGGAAAATGGAATAATCATAATAAATTTTTTGTGAAAAAGGGAAATAAACAAATACTTATGAATAAGGTGAAGTTCATGAGGGATTGTGAAAAAAAATAAAACTCTTGTGTTAAATTAGTTTTTTGTGAGAGATGTAAGAAATATGGTCCTAGTGAAAAAGGTTGTTTAAACATTCTTCTAGAACAAGAATCATTTCTTAAATGGATTAATAATTCCTCATCCATGAAGGATTTTAAGAATAAAAGTTCTCCACAAAAGGTATAAGAGAATGTTGGAAGTCCCATGCTACCCCAAGATAAATCAAAACTTAATTTTAGATGTGTAGGCATAAATATTGGAGGAGATAGAGAAAACTGGTTGAGAAAACAATCTCAACTTTGAGTTTTCAAATTAATAAAGGAAAGAAAAACTACCTTATTCCATAAATACATTTTATATTTTATTTATATTTTTGTAAAAGGGAATTTAGGGTGAGAAATGATCTCTAAGAGAGAACCTAGGATAGTGAAATGGTTGTTTACCTTAGACTACATTCATTAAATAATTTTTTCAATTTAATATTTCTAGATTTGGTTTATTGGAAAACGTATAATAAGATTATCTTTGATAAAGTTAAAATTGTTTCTATCAATACATGATAGAAATGTGTAAGAAGATTCCATCTTGATTTGATATTATATACTTAATTCTAAAGGAGTAAATTAAAAAAGACAGTCCTTGTTAAATATATGGAAATTATAAAAAGTCTAGACAACCATACAAGAAAGATCCATTTTTATGATTTCTCAACATAACCCTTCTATAAAATATATATTAGAGAGATTAATAATTATGAAGATATTAATAAAATTATCCATTATGGAGATATAAATATATTTTGATGTTGTTGCATCCAGAATTATTATATCATATAAATCTATTTATACTAGAATGTGCTTGAAGGAAGGTCAATGGGAAGATATGTTATTATTAATCTATCATCCTTCTATACTCAAGATAAAAATCCTAATAAAAAGAAGGATAAATTTAATTAATTAATGACATAAGAAAATTGGAAGTATGAAATTTCTCTAAGGCTAATTATCCTACTTGTTATAATTTATTGTTATTAATCTATTTTTTAGTGAGTGTAGCAGTTTCAGGTTGATCTGTCATTAAAGTGTTCCATATCTCAATTAGTATATTAATCCTAGAATAAATGTTGGAAACCATTGAAGACAAGTTTATGAGTTCTCATTCCATGTGGTATAAATATCAGTTGGATAATAAAATATTGTTTTTATAAATCAAATCCTCTTATTTTCTATATCAAGTATGGATCATATAGACTTAGAGTGAAATAATCAATATCACATTGCTTATGAATGAGCCAATATTATTTTCCCATGAAATTTTTATTTATATTTAATAAAGAGCAGATAAAGTGAAATGAAATAAAATATTATAATAAAGGGTAAGAAAGATTCATATATTAACATATTTATTTAACAAGTAATGTGAAGGTATTGCAAAAAAATGGAGGTAATTAAAGATTATAATTTTGTGTGATTTTTATTTTCTGTCAATGATTTTCATTGGTTTTCAATAATTTTAAATGACATAAAAATATTTTGTTGATGTTAATATATTGAAGAAGGTATAAGGAAGAAGCTTCAGGATAGTTTGGTAGAAGTATCCAATCTTGGTAATGTAGTTTATGTAGCTTGGATGAATGGATGAAGAAGAGATAAATATCTTTGGATAATTTGAGTTGACTTATAAAAATTGATGATATGTTCTTAAAATCTCAAACATGTACTTGATGTTTAGAAAAGCATGTTTATTATCAATATTATGAATTTTTCTTAATGAATTTCATTAGGAAGTTTCTAAACTGATTGTTACTAGATTGATATGGAAGACAAAAATGAAAAGAGAAGAATGTGATGAATGAAAGGAAAAGAGATGAGACTAGAGGCACTAAAGATGGAGGAAAGTTATCAAAGGTGATCAAATAAAGTCTATCAGTATGAGGTAATTAGACAAGGATTTATAAGCTGTACCATCAGACATAGATATTTTTATTATGCTATCAGATAGATTCTTATAAAAAATTTATTACAGATTCTATCAAATTAAACTTTCCAAAGTCATCTAACATGGTCCATCAAATGGATCAAAATTAATATTATTAAAGGATAAAAGAAATATTGGGATACCACTGAAGAAACATTCCAAATTAAAATAGAATAATTTTAAGAGATTTATTTGATTAGACAACAAGTGGAAATAAATTTTTGAGTGATTATATTCAAAATTACATTGGACTGATAATGATCAGACAAAATATATCAGACATTTCTAAGTTATGCATTCTTATTGATCAAACATCACACTGCCTTATGAACATGATTCAAAGATAACATTTATATGAAGATAAAAGTGTATAAAATAGAGTTTAACCATCTTATATCAAAATAGGATATTTAAGACAAACTATTCAGTGTTCTATCCATAAAGATATTATTGTTGTGGTGGAACTCTGTGGAACTATGGTTCCTAATCATTATGAAGTAACGATTAAATTTGAATGATGTATTTTACCATTTCCATTTGTTTTAATTGTAAAAATATCAAAAACATAAGTTAATAAGTGATAGAGAATGAATGAAGTAAACTTTGATGAGGTTTTAGCTGATGAAATGATGTATGATGTATGTCAGAAAAATTTAGTAAGACATCATATAGACTCTATCAGATAGAATATTTCATATGATTAGATGAATGTTTTTTTAGAAAAGTACTACTAATAGAAATGTTTTGAGGAAGATAAATTCAAATAAGGTATATGAATATCACCAAATGAATTTCTCTTGTGAATTCATATGATATATGTTCCTGATAACAATCATCAGATAAAAGTTTTCATATGATTTATCATAGGAAACTTATAAATATCATCAAGTGAAAAAGTATTCATATTAAGTAATCAGATGGAGGTTTCTAAGTGATGTTAATCATATTTAAGTTTTCTTGTTGAAGAGTTTATGAAGACAATATATTGGATATTCCAAGAAAAACCATCAAAAAAGTGTTTCTAAGAAATGTAATCAAAGAGATGTTTTTGAATAAAGAGGAAGGATTTTTTATTTGAAACAAGATGTCACCAAATAATGTCATTATAAAGAGTTTTAAAAATACCTCATGTTGAGTATTATAATGTCATATGATAGAGTTCTATTAAGTAATTAGAGAAAAAGAGTATAAAAAATCTGTTAGGGTTCATCAGATTGAGGAACACTAATAAATATTTGAGAACCCATAAAAAAAAGAAAGATCCCTAATTTTTTTTATTGAATAGACTATCAAAGGAAAGATAAAATATATTTTTTAGAAAAGGAATTTATCAAACAAATTTTTTTTAAAAACATATCATTAGACAGTATAAATTCTTGTGAATTAATTCATTGATATTCTTAAAATGTTTTGAAGGAAAACTTGGAAAAGATTCACTAAATAAAAGAATAGATTTTATTTTCTAGCAGATGGAATGATCAAAGAACTTTAAGAAGTTTTCATGTAGTCATAAATTGAGATGATGATGAGTTATATGTACAATGTTTCAAGAATCATGGAGGAAAAATAATGATTCTAGCTGATATTTTGGAAAATTTTAAGAATAAAATTATCTTCAATATGTAAGGAAGTTTCATATGAAGATTAGTTGACTCCAATATTATAGGAAGTTTGAAGGTAGTAAAATAAAGAAACAAATGAGAAGAAGATTCAAATTTGGATGTGGGATATTCAAATTTGAGTTCATTCCATTTCCAAAGTTTGTATAAATACTATGCCTATATAAAGGTGAGTTGATGCACCAAGAATTGGTTTATCTAGGTGTGTGTTATGAGAGTTGTTGTGATTGTGTGTATTTATAAATAAGTGAAGAACTATAAGGAAGATTTGAACAAAAATCTCAAAAGAAATCCATATTTGGGTCAAAGTAGAATATGATGAAGTACCAGACAGTGAATGGGTAATGGATAGATAGAAATCACTAGAAGAATAAGTAAGGATTCTAAAAAAGAAAGGTAGAAGTGATTAGATGAATGAGTACCTAACACAAAAGTAACTAATAAAGCATACCAAACAAAGTGATACCAGATATATATTTCATATAGATTGGTATTCAATGAAGAGGGTGAAGAAGAGGAAATCATATGAATTATCACTGGATGAAATTGAACCAGACATACATAATTTTATGGAAATATCAGACTAATATGTTAAAAATGAATTAAGTAAAGAAGGAAGTGAATATTTCAGTTTTATATTATAAATTAGAAGGAGATTTACTTTCTCTCTTTTGTGCAGGTAACATTGATAGTGGAGAAGAACAAAGCAGCACTATAAAATCCAACAGAAGTCTCAACATGGGTAAAACCTATTTGGTTTTAAAACTTAACTGAATAAGTTAGAGACTACTTATGTAGGTAGTATAAAGAACCAGAGACGGGTGAAGGTTTGATGAGGTTATCACCAGCCCATAGATTAAATATTTTTTTCTTATCCAACCACCCAAAGTGTAGGAAACCACACTTAGGCTAAGGATTGTTTTCTTGAAAAACTATTGTAAATTGGAACTTATTTATAGTGAAGAATCAATGTATTGGTAATGACTTTACATGACATAGACTAAATACTCTTATTGGGTATTAAAACCTATAAAAAATCATGCGTCATATTTTACTTGTGTTCATTTACTTGAATATGATTTGGAAAATAGAATGGGAGAATCAAGGTCCTAATAGGATTAAGAGGTAAAAGGATAAAAGTTTATAAATGGTAAAAAAGTTACCAATATTGATTCCCTCCCCATTTTGATTATATCCTAAAGTAGTCCCCTCAACCTCCCACCAAACCTCCAAACAAATAAAAAAACATAATAACTCACCCTAAAATGTATAAAATAAAATATAAATACCAAAACAAAAAATGACCCTTGAATAGAACCAAAAATTCAATTGAAATCAAATTTTCATTGATGGAATTACAATTAAAAACCAGAATTATTCTCAAACTATTTTACTAAGGACATAGGTTATTAAAAAATCCCCACTATACTACCTCTCATTTGAGAGAATTATGAGGCAATACTCACCCAAATTATATCACCCTTACTAAGTGACTAATTCAACCAAAATCTCATCCCAAATCACCAAACCATGATCACTCCCCTTGTAGATGGAAAAAATATATCTCAAAACATACACCTCACTCTCAGTTAATGTCCCTAAGTTTGATCAAAAAATGAAAATACCAAAAAATTATAATATCAATAGTTATCACAAAATTTCAAATCCAAATCACTCATTATGATTATGATGTGTTACTCCTAAAACAAACACGAATCATGGATAACTAAAATTTATCAACACTAAATTATTTAATAATAAGCATATGATTCCCTAGATACCACTGACCAATTGAAATAAAAGTTGGGATGATCTATACTATAGTTATCTACTAGGGTATACCTATTTTTGACCTAAAACTAGATTCTATTATATCATAGATATTCATATATCAAATGGTTAACAATAATTATTATTCATTTTAGAAGTCACATATCAACTCGTTTCCATATATAAAATATTTACACAATAAAACCATTAGAAAACTATGTCTAGAGGAAACACTTATAAACATACCATTTAAAACCTATTGTTTTTTAAAATATAGATTATAACAAAATCATACATTAAATTCCATTTAATTTTAAAATCTAAACTGAATTAAATTTTAAAATCATTTTTCCATTCGGTTTTCAAAATAAACCATTTTCCAAAGTACCATTTTTTTAATTCAACCTTTGTTGGACCATTAATTATAGAAAAATAGTATTCTATATGCCTTATTTTATCTCAAGAAACCAAACTAAAATTATATCTTTAAAATGAAATGTTTTTTCCTCAAAACTGAATGATACAAAATAGTATTTTTAAAGGAACACACCCCTATCACCTATATAAAATATCGTTTTATTTTAAACCTAAGTAGATTAGGTTTTTTATTTTCTTAATAAAAAATAAAGTTATTAAATAGTTTCCATTACTTGAATACACTAAAAAACTCCTCATAATTATGCACAAATGATGATATAATTTCTATTTTACATGAAAAAAAGCAGTGACAAACATTATTATAGGTTACACTTCTAGAATAATTCTCTTGGTATATCAGTAAAATGGAATTAGCAACATATACATCAATTAAATATTAATACGATACAAAAAAAGCTCTATTCTCAAAAATTTTACTAAAAATAGTACAATTATAAAATTTGGAAGAAAATTATAAACATAATGTATGTAACATGCTTGATGATAGATTATAGATAAAAAAGAGTGTGATTAATATTAAAACATTAAACAGGGAACACTAGCTACCAATAGGAATAATCAAGGCTTTCTCAATCGAATCAATCAATTATTGATTCATATTAACCTAATAATGACTGATACATACATATATATATATATATATATATAATAAAACACTATTTATTTATTATTGGTGTTTTAGTTTATAAAAACCATCAATTGATTCAAACTATAATATAAACAAACATAGGAAAACAGATAGTGTGTCATGCTACCCCACTATGCCTACTTAAAGATATATATTAATAATTCATAGACCAATACAAAGTTTGGAACTCTGATGATATCTATAAACATTTTTTTAGTTCTATTCCATCATACTTGAGACAAGAGAAATAATTCCTCACTCGAACCTATGGTGACTAATGAGTACCCAAACACCCATTGTAACATAATATTAAACTATAAATAGTTTAATAGAGTTTTTTATGGGTTACTTCTCAAGTATATACTATCTTAGATCCTATTTAACATAGATTAAAATCCCAGTAAACCCAACAATTCTCTAATACCACTCATAATGACCATAACTCAGATACATGAATGATACCTAAGGTAGGATTTAACTACCCTAAGAGTGCTCCCCAATTCATAGTTGATAGAAACTAGAACCTTGGGTATTGATATATAGATTGGGAATGATTTATCAACATTATTTATAAAAATAAATCATGGAGGGATTATACAAAAAATCCTTGATTTCTCATCCATAATATGAATATTCCAAAAATAAAACCCAACAAAAAACATTCCATATAAGAATAAACAAGAATATAAATATTACATAACTCTATATGAATGGACATTAGATCAATCTATGTGTATTTAAAAACATACATATAGGTTATAAACAATGATTAATCCAAATAGGACCTAATATAATGAATAATAAATAAATAATATGCACTATGTCAAAAAAGGCTCCAACCATCACACCATTTTCTCCAACACGGTCATTGGACCTAACCCACCCCATGGAATACATGACCAGTAAACCATAGACATCAAAATATACTATTAGATTAACTCATTATCAATTTATTTTATTTCTGTTTTTATAATAAAAAATTCCTCACTTTTTTAATTTAAATTTAATTTAGTTACATTTTTTATAAATATATTGTTTTTCTGTATAATTATAATTTATCACAGTATTGTTACAACATGAACTACATTGGTTTGATACATAGTTTCATTAATTGTTTTAAAAAATGTTTTTTAAATTTTATTATTTTATAATTAGTTATTTTATATTAAAATTTTTATATTGAAAAAATAATGTTGTATTTTTTTGTTTATTATTATTAATTAATGTGGGTATATTTTGTGTGAAACATATTTTTTCAAAATGATTGTAATGTCTAGCAAGGAATTAAATATTTTAGTTTATCTACATATTTTAATTATAACATGATTTAAATTATAAAAAATTATATATTTTTTATTGATATGCATAGAAAAAAAATTTCATCTATATTTAATTTATTTAAAAAAGGTTGATTCGATCGATTAGATATTTTCATTTTTTTAGGCATCATCGCATTTTTTTCATAAAAAAAATTAGATTAAATTTTCATTGGTTTTGTGTTGATATATTAATCTATAAATGTCAGATTGAGATGATTTTTGATAGATTTAAAAGTTAATTAAAATATCTACATATAAATTAAAATATAATAAGTTGAATATATTGTATAGAATATAAAAATGTTGACCTAATCTTGTGACATAATTATAATAAATTTTTTTATCAATTTTTAATATACTAATATTTTAAGGAAGATTATTATGATGATTTAAAATGAATAAAATTATACAGATGATTTTATTGAGATTTTATTTTCAAATTTTTATTAGTTTTGGTGAGAGATGATGAAAGAATTAGTAGAAGTTTTGTTTTGGAAAGATATTCAAATTTAGATTATTGTAAAACATAATTTGTCTAGATTTATAGGAAAATTGATTGTATTAAATATTTACACATTTATTATTTTCATGAGTATTATTTGTTTTCTATGTGATTATAGTGGGCATCTTAATAAATATTTTTTGTTTTATAAATACATATTAATTTTATAGGAACATTACGAAACGTTTTTTCAATGTTTTGAATATAATTAAATAAAGATAAAGAATGTTTTTTTTGATATTTTTTGGTTCATTCTATAGACTTACAATATGAAGATACAAAATTTTAATTTATTTACTATCATTAAATTTCATTGAATTAATTGTTTCTAAATTATTGATAAATGTTTATAAATATATTCAAGGTGTTTCATTGTATTTAACACAATTGTTTTCTTACATTTGCATTATTTCATGCATGAATATGAATGTTTCTTCAAAATTATAATATTAATGAGAGAATAAATTGCAAGTAATATTTATGTAATATTTATTTATTTTTTATTAGGAAAATATTTCCTTATACTAAAATTTATATTATTTTTGAATTAAGTATTGAATGTCTTCGATTATTATAAATGAGAATTATGGAAACCAAATATTTTTATTCAAAATGAAACATGCTACTATTTAGTGTTTATGAATCTCATTTAAAGGGATCAATTTTGATTAAATTTAATTACAGTGATACAATTGTGAAAACACACTATGATACAATAAATATAGATATAATTTGTTATGTGAACATTAATCTCTAAGTGAAGTACTACAAGTTGCATCCAAAATGAAGCTTCATCAATATTCATCACTTACCGATTTTTTTGGAATATCTAAAATAAATAATTAAATTATTTTTAAGGGTTGAAAATAATTTTTCTACCCCATCAAATTTTTACATAGCTCTCTTATGGATCTTTCATTGACTTTTTTATTTATTCTGTGATGGGAGTTATCTACACTTAACCTTTCACACACACTGGTTATACAACCATTAAAATGTATCCTTAGTTATGATAAACTAATAAGAAAATTATAATATGGGTTTTGAGTGACCCTATTTGAAATTCATATTTTTTGGGCTACTGATATTGTAAAATCATATATTTTGTGTGTTCCCATAAAAGGATTAGTCTTTTGGTTTGGGGTTTAACCATTAAAAATAATATAGGTTGGTATTCATCCAATTGTAAATGATTGGTTTTAGGATGTTCTCTTTTAATAGTATCTCTTTTATTATAGTGGGTGTCATACTCCATCGGTTGAGGCATTAATAGAAGAGTTGTGTCATTTAATTTTAAACTATTATGAAATTTATTATGTTCACATATTTTTTTTTCATTCACTGTACACATATACTATACATTTAATATTTTAATAAATAATTGTTTAATCCTTTTAAACCTCCAAATTATGTTCCTAATTTTAATAACTCTAATTTTTTTATGAAAATACAATTCACCGCTATTATCTTTTTTACATTAACCTTTCATAACTAACACTTAGTATTAGAGGTTGAGTTAAAATGGATAGTTTGTATTTCTTTGATTATTTATGAATATTATTTTTTTTGAGCTAACTTGTTTCCTAGTCTTTATCAATAATAAGAAAATTTCTATTTTTGTGATAACTGGATAGAAAAAGAAAAATTTTAGGAAGAAGAAAGTTAATCAGGGGTGTGAGAAAAATTATTCAGAAGTAAAAAAGGATTATGATAATGTGTCTAATGTGGTTGAATGAACTGAGGTTAGTTATTTTAAATCATTTATATTTAATAATAAAATTTTGGAGGAGATACATGTGATGTATCAAGAAAAAAAATTCTAAAACGATAACCATTAACATGTCTCTTGGTTTAAAAAATAATAAATTTATTGAAGACAATAAATATTTGTCTCTTGAAGTTAAAAGGATGAAATTTTTTGATATTTAAATAATGAATCTTAAAGAAGATAATGATAAATTCAAAAAATTTCATTCTAAAAATAATAAAGATAAAGAAAATGAAATTTAATTTGTTGTTAAATTATTTGTATCAAGTTAAAAAAATATAGGAATCTTAATAAAAAATGATAAGTTGAGAAATTAAACTTGTCAGAAAAATTATAATTTTTTTGATGATGATAAGGTGAAAGTGACCTTGATAATGTTTTGAAATGAGAATATTTTTTGAGAAAACCAATGCTTGTTAAGCCAGTTTTAAAATACAACCATTATTATCCTGTTTATTTCAAGAAGTGTGATATTAAAAGGAATATTTGTTATTATTTTGTTATTTTTTATAAATTTGGGCAGCATAGACATTATTATAATAATTATGGGTCATGGTGTAGACAACCATTTAAGAACACAAAATCACCTATTTTATTTATTTGAGATGAGTTCTAATATTCTATGAAATAACAATGTTTGGATACCTAAATGCACTATTTTAAATCTCATTGGACTAAAAATGGCATGGATGTCAAAAAATATTTATTATTTTATTACAAGCAAGAATATTCATATTTTTTTATCATATGGTATGTTTTCATGTAATTTAAATCCTTTAATATTTTATGTTAGTTATTATGTATTCTAAATTTTATTATTTGGTTCAATGGAATGTTTCTAAATATTTTTAATTTTAAATTAAGTTAATATATTTTAAAAATTAATTAAATGTTATTTTTATCATATACTTGTTTTTGTGGATCCTTTAGAATTTTATTCAATGGATATTCAGTGATATATTTTTAAGAGTTAAATTAATTAAGGGGAAACTATTTAATCTATTGTTACATCAATACTTAATTTAGGGGGAGATTCAATGTGTTAATTTATCTAGTTATATAAAACTTGTTCTTTTCATTTTGGGGAATTTAATTTGATAATAATTTTTTTCTTAATTTTCATAATTTGTTAAACATATTTTCTTATTTACTTATTTAAAATATTATTTATATTTTGAAGAAATATTTGATTTTTATTTTTTTAATATGTTTTAAAAATCTATTTTGGTGGATAAATGTATTTATTTAATAAAGGATGATTTAAGGGATAAATTATGTTTTTGTTTTTAAATTTAAATTATTTTATCAATTCTAAAATGGAAATAAATTTTTAAATTAGAGAGGTTTTGAAATTATAAAAAAATAGGATAATATTAGAGAGTCTCTCTATCACTATATTTTATTTGTGTTTGGATAATTAAAAATATATATTTTTTTTACTTGTAATAAAATAAAATTATATTTTTAATAATTATATACTTTTTATTTGATAATTATAATTTTTCACAATATTGTTACAACATGATCTATCTTGGTTTGAAGTATGTTTTCATTAATTATAAAATAATTGTTGAATTTAATTGTTCTTTGATTATTTATTATTTCAAATTAACTAATATACATTGAAAAAATAAAGTCAAATTTAATTTTTTATTATTAATTTTAGTTTTTATTTATTATGAGTATATATTGTGTGAAATAGATTTTTTCTAAATGTTCTTGTTTTGTAAGGAATCATTAATTTTAGTTTCTCCCATTATTTTAATCATAACTTGAGATAAATTACTTAGAATTACATAATTTTTACTAATATGGACGACTAATAAGTTTATATACATTACATTTAATTATAACTAAGGGTTATTTAATTATTCAAACCTTCACATTTCAGTCTAAAGGCTTGTCAATTTTTTTAACAGTTTCCATATTAAATATTTCAATAGTTTTTAATGATATGTTGTTCTATTAATGTTGTATTTCGATTATTTTGAGGGATAATGAGATTATCTATATATAATTCATCTAGACCAAAAGCTAAACATGTTATTCAGAATCTCTTAATGTTGATTGAATCTTGTGATATCTTTATGATATAATTTATTTCGAAATTTTAATATATTAAAATTAAAAGGAATATTAATATAATGTTTTAAACTACATAAAATTATAGATATAATTTTATTTCATTTTTTTACATTTTTTTAATTATTGGTTAGATATGTGGAAAGAATTAGTAAAAGTTTTATTTTAAAAATATATTAAAATATTTAATTGTGCTGAAGAAAAATTTATATGATTTATGAGAATATTTATTATATCAATTATTTACTCATTTTTTATTTACTTTAATATTATGAGTTTTTATCATGGTTGTAATAAGTTTCTTATATGTTTTTCAGAGATTATGATAATAAGGGGGTGAATATCCTTTCTTAAAAAAATTAAGGTGGATTAAAAATATTAAAGTGAGTAATAAATTATAATATAGTTGATAAATTAAATTTGAGTTTATAAAGATAATACTAATGTAATTTAATGATGAAAATTATCAAACCATATTTATGAAAAAATGAAAATCAATGTTTATTGATGTAATTAAAAAAATTGAATGGAAGAAAAACACAATTGTTGAGGAGTTCAAAAATAGAAAAACATGTGCACGTATGACTCCACCCCTTGAATTGAATGGTTTATGGTATAAACCACTTGATCTTAATAGTGACAAAGAATCTCATCCCTCATAATCTTGGTTTTCAAGAACCCTTTTGATATTTCATGGTTTCTAAGGAACCCCTCCCACACTTTTATAGAGTGTGAACTATTCATGAATGTAATTTGAGAATGGAGATGTTTTATTTTGTAAAAACCATTACAATACACACAAAAATCTCTTTGTATGTATGAATTAAAATGAAGAATACGACATTTGAGAGGAAGGTTGAAATCCATGAGGTATTTTTATCTTTGTAAGGATATTGAGAGGATTTATATTTCTTGATCTTTTCCATCGATTTGATCTTTGACATCATGTCATTGGGAGAAAGGATGTCAAGGTGAGCCATCAGGTAACCAATATAGTCCTTTTAAATCCTTTGAAAAAAGTTTGGTAAGCTTATAGAATTAATCACCTTTCATGAATCTATTGAAGACCTATTTAATGGTGTTCTTTTCGTAATTAATGAATCCCCCTAGAGATATATCAATTCCACCATATACATGATAGCTGCTACTAGGTAGTTGGTAGCATACATTGAGTCAGGTGCTGCTTGATAAACTACATTGACTAGCTGTCACTAGCTAGCACTTGGTCAATAACCTTTGGGGAGAAACCTTTTTTATTCTATGTGACATCAGATGGCTAGTACTCCTCCATTGGGTAAATGGTGGTCTTACTACATATCCAGTCAACTTTTATCATGGAACTGGCTGACTAGTTCCATGAACCACCTTGATTATGCTATCTATATATGTCCATATTCAAGAGTGTCCACCTCCATTTCCTTCTAAGGCATTTTTTTGGAACTTTAAGTTTTTTTCAAAATTATTGAAGGATGAAAAGATAAATATTTAATAATTTAAAAATTATTCAAAATAACTAGAAGATTCCATGAATTACACAACATTTACTATAATAAAAATTGTGAAAATCAATTAAATAGAAATTTTTGAAACATAGGTGAGTGTTTTTTATCATGAAAAATCAACAAGAGAGAGTGATGTACAACAATATACACTTTTTTATGATAAAAAAAATTAACATAAAATAATAAATTAAGACAGAAGAGATAAAAAAAGGAAAATTAAATAAATTCCTGATTTTAACTAGATATTTAATGACATTAAGATTAAAAAAATAAATCATGCAATATATAATAATAAAAAATAATTTTTAAAAACGTCCCATTTATAAAAATAATTAAATAAGTCATTTACCCCCCTTTGAAAATAAATTTTTTAGGGAATTTCTTCCCCTTTTTTATTACGAAAATGATAAAGAATCAAAAAGATTAAAAAGAAAAAAGAGAAAATTAAGAATTATTTTGAATAAAATCTCAAGGAAAATTTGAAAAATAAAAAATAATTATTAAAAATAAGTTTTATGGGAGAAAAATATATAAAAATAATAAAAATATATTAAAACAAAATATTATTTGAAAAAAAAATTAATTTCCAAACCCCACAAAATTATAAGATTACTGGAGAGAGAGAAAAGTAAAATATAATTAAGAAAGAAATGAAAAAATAATTTTTTTGGAAACATATCTTAACATAAAAGCTCTCTAAATTATATAATAGTTAGAGAGATAGATTGGAATTTTAATTAGTAGAGAAGAAAAAAGAATAATTAAAGGAAAAAGATAAGATATAAAATTAATAATAATAATAATAATATACATAACTTTTTACACAACATCATTTTTCTTCCAGAAATAACTTTACATCTGGTGATTGATTTCTCCATTAAAAGAGTTTGAAGAAGAAAATTATTTTATAAACTGAAATATTTCCCTGGATTTTTTTTCTTTTCATCCCATCAAGGTCAAATATAGAAGAGAGTTAAAGAGACAAGTATATAGGATAAATTTTTACTCATCATTAATGTTCTTTAAGAGAGATAAAATAAAAAACATTTTTTAAAGGAATAATAAGCAAAAATAAATTCGTAAGTTTTGAAATAGAATAATTAAAAAATTGGAATTAAATATTATAAAATGTTTTTAAAAAATATAATATTATTATAAAAAGTTGTTATTATTTTTGTAAAAATATTTTGATATAAAAAAGAATTTTTTTGAAAGGAATTAATTTTGACAATAAAATATATCCCATAAATAAAATGTTATAAGTAAATATATAAGGCCCCATCAAACGATAAAATAGGTGAGATAAAAGGATCATATCCAATATAGATTTTAAAATATAAAATAAGTAATTCAAGATTTTAAAGACGTTTAAAATAAGATTTTAAAAAGAACTCAATATATCAAAATTTCAAATGAATAATGTCACTATAAAACCATTTCTAATTCAATTTTTTTTGAATTCAAAATGATCAAGTGTTAAAGGTTATATTAAAATATTATAATATTGATATTTTTACGGGAAACAATCCAATAATATATCATGTTTTTGGAAGCGACACCTTGGGAAATGTTGATTAAGATTAGTGTTTTTTATAAGAGAGTGATGGATATGATTTTTAGAGATACTGATGGCATTGGTATCATTTCACTTGATATGGATATAGAAAATGTTAATCCAAATTATATGAAAATGTGTCACATCTATATATTTTTGGCATAAACACCCCGAATAACTATTTATTTTACTTTACCTATAGAAAGAGAAACTAAGTTTTGTAAAATTCTGCACTATGAGATGATATATTTTCTTTTTTGATAGTATGTTACACTAGTACTTTTCCTTTATAGTTAATATTCTTATAAATCAACATCAAAAAAGCAAGTTAATTTACAAAAGATTAATTTTGGATAAAATAAATCAATATTTATTGATACTTTAAATGAAGAAAAATCCTTTTGACATATTTAAAATGAGATTCCATTGGATTTGATTGAAACCATCCACTAAGAAGAAAACTGAACATGATGTCAGGATGATCATAATAAGGTAAAGTAGGCTTCCAATCATACTTCTAAAAAGTTTTTTTAAACAATTTTACCAGATTCATCCAACGGAAACTTACAATTTTTTCTCATGGGTGTACTAATTTCCTTATCATGATCTATTTATAATCATTTTAAGACTTCAATGGTTTATTTTTCTTAGTTTGAAAATATTTCATAATTTCTTTGATAAATATAAAAACTGAGTAAGAATTTGAGATCAACCGTAAATCTCATCTCAAATTCATTTTTCATTAAAAAAACTAGAAATATATTTTTTTGTTCGTAGATACGAAAATCACATCATAAATCTTAATTTTAAGGAGTAATAAATCATTTTATTTTTTAAAAAAATAAGTGAATCACATTTCCCATTTTAAAACCATTTGAATGAATATAATTTGAAAAATGTTCATACTAAGATTTAGGGGATTATTTGAAACCAATATGAGTTTTTTATAGTTTGAAAATAGAATTTCTAAAAAGAGTTTTTTCAAAACTAGTTGGTTGTTCCCCAATAACATTTTCAAAAATAAAACCATTCAAAAAGATTCTTTTTTTTTGCATCCATTTAAAATATTTTAAAATTTATATGAGAGGAAAATGGAAATAAATTTCTTATAGATCCTAACTGAGTGATGGGTGATAATGTTTCTCTATAGTTAATTCCTTTTTATTGGTTATAAACATTGAAAAATATATGATATTTTTTTCAAGTGATATTACTAGATTAACCTAGTTTATTTTATAAAAACAATTTAGATATAATAACTTGATGATCATTATGTCTTTTCATGAGAGTCCATAAATCATTTTTATTGAATTTATTTAGTTTCACTTGAATATAAATTACCCAATTTTGATTATTAAAATCATCCTTATGGTTTTGGGGTTCTAGGTGAGAGAAAAAGATAAATGTTCAACCTCATTTAAGATTGATATACTTGTATGAGTTCCAACTAGTAAATTTCCAATGATATTTTCTTGGGGTTTGTCTTTATATCCTTTTAAAACTTTTACAAGATAATTTTAACGATATTCTTAGTCTTCTTCAACATTATTAGTTTAAAAATTTTCTTTTATAAAATTATATTAAAAAAAACTGAGAAGAAGATTTTGAAAAAATCTCATGAAAAACAACATGGATTGATTCTTTAACCATTTTAGTCTTTTGGTTAAAAATATGGTAAGATTTTATTGAGTTATATTGGCCAAGAGATATTATTTCCTCATATTTAGAATCAATATTTCCAAGATCATCATCACTATTTAAAATAAAAAACTTTCAATGATTTTTTTTAAAAAGATGACCTTGGGGTTTTATTAAATCAAATTTCATAAGGGTATTTCTTAATAAAAGATATTATGATAATTTGATTAATGATATTTTATGTGATATTCATGGCCTCAACCGAAAAATATTTTTGAATATAAAATTCACTTAAAATATTTTGATCTATTTATTATATTGTTTGATTTCACCTCTCTAATACCCCATTTTGTTAAGGGGTACAATGAGCAGAAAAAGAATGATTATATCCTTCATAAGAATAAAAATTATTAAATTCCTTATAATCAAATTATCTTTAATGATAATTATAAATTGAAATAATTCTATATAATTTCAATTATCAACCCTTTTTAAAAAATTGATTAATTATTTGAAAGCTTCACTTTTATGCAATAAGAAATAATTCCATGTAAATATTTTAAAGTAATTTACAATTATGAGTTCTACGGAATTTTCACCTAGAAATTCAATTATATTTGGAGCAAAATGTTCAATATGATTTAGTTAAAGATAATTTGAAATAAAAATTCATTTTTATGTTTAAAATTGTAGTTTCATTGCTTTCTATAATGGAATGATTTAAAAAAGTCATTATTGAAATTTAGGAAGATCACATAATAGTTGATAATGGTTGATTTTGAGAATGAAATAATAGTTTTAATAACCATGGAATTTATTATAAGTCCACAAATAACTCACTTGTGAACTCAAACATTTGATGTTTTGGATAGAAAAAAATTTAAATTAATTGTTTAAACATTTTTATATCTTGAAGTGGTAAATAATAAATTTCTATTTTAGTAATTTTTTTCCAAATTCAGTTTATAAATTAATTTTAAATCCAACATCACACAATTTAATAATACTTATTAAATGGTGTTTCCATACTTTTATGAACAAAAAATATTTATAAGGTTCAAACAAGAATAATTTATAGTGCCTTCATCAATTACCTTTTCCTTATAATTATCACTGAAAGTGATGTGAACTACTTACATATTATCAGTTTTATTGAATTCAGAGAGGTTACTATATATTAATCTTGGAAAAACCGAATATAAGTACCACAATTCTTCTTGTTATTTTTTTGGAAGAAAAATTTCCTATTAAATTATAATAATTACAGTTTTGGTAGCAACAAAAATAAGGATATGCTTATTTTATCAAATAAATATTTAAGAATCTAGATTTTCTTAGTAGGTTTTGTTTTTGAAAATTTGGAAAAAATATGGATTGAATTTGGGGTTCCATGTCACATTTTATTTCAATCACATTCATAGATTAACTGACCAACTCTTTTTTAGTAATTAAAAAAATTTTATTACAAGAAATTATTGATTCATGAATTATATTTCTTACTTTTTTATTCATTATGTTTTTTAAATAACAGACTATTTATTAAGTAAATAATCACTAACATTCTTATGTCCAAAGTGTTTTAGTATGTTCTTATAGAAAAAATAATCTTTTACTATACTTATAATAAGTATTCAGGTATAAAATTTATTCTTCATTACGATTATCGTGATGAGTATACGTCTCATTAATCAGACTCACCTTTTTTAGTTCTAGAGGTTAAAATTTCTATCACAACTATCATAATGAAAAACTATTAATAATTGGATTGATACAAGTACTGATAATATAAGATTTATACTCAATGTGAATATCGTATTGATAGACTTTTGGAAGTCCATCAGATTGACAATGTCTATAATTTAATATGAACTTTTTTCTATGGTAATGGAATGATTTTTACACTATAATGGTGTAAAAAACAATGATGTCATATACTATATTATGCCAGAGAGGTATGAGATATCAAGTTCTAGGTGTCCAAGTCATTACTAAAAACTCAGAGAAAATATGAGTGTTAGGAAAGAAATATGAACATTTTGGATTTTTCTATAAATACTAATTCATTCAAAGAGTTTGAAGCATTCTGATGAATTTTCAATTTCTCACATATGTGAGGGATGTGAATATTAAAAATAATTAATATATTTTTCTTAGTATTTTGAAATTATTTTTGAGTTTGGTTTTCTTAGGAAAACTTTATCAGGTTGTCTCCTTAAAAATTGTTTTGTAATTTCAACATGCATCGGATAGTTTTGAGTTTGATTAAGGGATTTTAGGGATAGGACGATAAATAATATGATCATCATTATAAAGGGATTATAGGGATAGTGATATAGATAATCCAACCCATCAGATCAAGGGATTATGTGGCTTGGATGATAGATCCAATCTTTGTATTGATGACATTCATTGCTGAGGAAAGACATACTTTATTGTAAGTATAAAACAAGGGATACATTTATCGAAGATTGGTGTCTACCTTACTATTATGTTTAAAAGAGGTGTATTCTTTTAATAATAGTTGTAAGTCATTTTTACATTATGTGGATTTTTTATTGCTTGTTTCTTTACAAGTAACTATTCCCATGCATTTATATAAATGAAAGTGAAACATCGTATTCATATTTATTTATTATCTGTTTATCGTAATTAATCTCATTACGATTATTTTACTCTGATTAATCATATCCATATTGGATATGATAATTTACTGATTAAATTACATTGACTATAATTATGATTCTATAACTCTGATATATCAAAATCAATATTGATTACAACACTCTATTAATCAGACTGAGGGCTAAGTCCAAATCAGATAGTTTTACTTAAATAGGTTTGTAAATTTGTTTAGTATAAACTTTTTTAAAATAAAATTTTTAAAATTTACAATTCACCCCCTATTGTAATATATCCATCTTGAAAATATTCTTTCAATCCTAATATCAATATAACTCATATTGATATCCAAAAATTGGTATCTGTGTCGGATTCCACTACTCAAATACTTGTGAACTTTTGTTTCTTTACTATTTAAATTTTATTTAAGTTTCTCATTTTTTTTGTTTCACTAACATGTTTCATGGAAAATAATATCTTTGTTTCAAAGATGGAAGGAATAAATATTGGATCCACAAATAACATGAATCCAAACAGACCTCATATTTTCAATTGTTCTTATTATGAGTACTAGAGATATAGAATAAAGACTATTATTATTAGAATAGGAGTTGATAACTTTTTTATGTTAACTGGAGATTAAAAAATTCATGATAAATAAGTTACCGATTTCACACATCAATAGAAGAAAGAATATTAGTTGAATTACAAAGAAAAGAATATTTTATTATGCTTTATTAAGATAATCATCTATAGTCAAATATCATCTTGTTATAAAGAAAATAGTGTTTGGAAAAAGTTATATGTCACACATTTTGGAACTAAAAATATTATGGATATTAGAATAGGAATTTTAGGAGATGACTATCAATCCTTATATATTATACCTCGTGAATAAATTACAAATATGCATCAGTGATTTGTGAATATCATAAATATTTTATGGGATATTGGTGAGAAAGATCTAGATGATGATATTATTGTTAAGAAAATAAGAGACATCATGCCCGTTGACTGGGAATCAAAGAGAACTATTTTTGACGAAACAAGATAAGTAATCTAAATCTTGATTATCTAATTAAAAACCTTATGAAATATGAGGTAATATTAAAAATATATTCTAAAAAATAGAATAATAATAATGGTGGAGTTTCTTTTTCGACAACTACTTTACCTCCTAAAGTTAAATCTATTGAGAAAGTTGTAAAGACTTAAAGGTAGAAGAATGTTGTTACTCAAACCAATTCTTGTATTTATAATAATTCTAAAAATGAATTGGATAATCTCTCTAGAATGATGAAAAATATTATTGGAATGAAGGATTTTCAATATCATTATAATAATGGTAATAATGATAGAAGTGAAATGAAAGATGAATTAACTTAAAATGAATGCAAGAATGACGAACATATTAGACTGGATTGTCTAAGGATAAAATGGAAAGACATAAATGATAGAAATCCATTAAGATATTATAATAGATATTACAAATCTAAGTGAAAGAAAATTTTAAAAACTGCCAACACTTGGAGTGCTAGTGTAGGTGGTTATTCTGAAGATAATTCTGAAAATTAACATTATGGATAGGAGAATATAGGTCTTTCTAAAAAGATACATATGGTAAAAAAATGTCTCATGGAAAATTTATGAATAGATTAGAACCTTGCCAATATGTATTATAATGCTAATTATCTTGTTGAGAAGAATTTGATATCTTCTGATGAATAATACTCCTCAGCATAAGATGATTCGTTACCTTCTTATGATGAAGTATCACGCTTGGCTAAATTAGTTGAGAATAAAATTTTAAAGTTATAAAGAAACTTTAATAAGATAATTCAAGGATAAATATTATGAAAAATGAAATATCAGATCTTTCTAAATATATTTATAAAGTTAATTATGATAAGGATACTTTTTCAAAATATTTAGAAAAAATTAATTTCTAAGAAAATTTATTTACAAAAAAGTTTTGATAAACATAATTCCAAAACTATTACTGAAGATGATAAGAATTTTGTTATAAAACTGAAATATAAAATTTCTTCTTTGAAAAAATTTTTATAAAAATTCTACACCGGAAAAAAACATTGATAAAATTTATAAACAAACTCATCCTCATGGGATTGTTTTGGAATGAGTTTTACATACAAAAATATAGTTTTTAGTAACAATTTTTTTGTTAAAAAGTCCCCCTTTTTACTCTAAATGTCAAAGCGATAACCATTGGAAAAAAAATTATTTAAATAAAGTTCAATGTTTAGGTTTCCAGAAATACCATTTTTATAAACAAATATGGATTTTTTTTCTGACATTACTAGATCCAAGAAGGTTTGGGTGCCAAAATTCTAATATTTTAGTTTTCAAGAAAACAAAGATAGTACCAACAATAACAATAATTTATTCATGGATAATGGATGTTCTAGGAATATGAGTGGTAAAAAATAATTTTTCAAAAATATTATCAAGATGAAAGGTGGAAAGTTACTTTTGGGGATAATTCTCAAGGATGGATTATTGGTACATGTAATATTATTCTTCTTGGTAAATCATTAATTTCAAATGTTCTGTTTGTTAAAGGTATTAAGAACAAAATTATAAGCATAATTAAATTATGTGAAAAAGGTTACCTTTTTATCTTTAGAAATGAAAAGTGTGTAGTACATAGTTGCAATGATGAATTTACTTTTTATACCAATAAGCATGAGAATGTTTACACTCTAAACATATAAGATCTTAAGAACCATGAGTTACCTTACCTTAGTGAAATGGTAGATCAATATTGGAAATATAATAGAAGGTTAGGACACTGTACACTTAGAAACTTATCAATGTTGACTAAGAAAAAACATGTTTTGGGTCTATCATAACTTAGGTTTTAATCTTCAAATTTTTTTCACCCTTGACAATATGGTAAGAAATGGACGTAAAATTTTAAATCTATTCTTGAAGTCTCAAATTATGATGCTTTATAGATAGTGAATAAAGAATTATTTGGACCTACACAAACTGGGATTATCTATGGAAAATAATTTGTATATATCTTAGTTGATGATTACACTAGATATAAATCGGTTTATTTTCAGAAAAATAAATCTAAAGAATTTTTTTATTTTAAAAATATTGTATACAAAGTTAAAAATTAGAAAAACCTTCCTCTGATAAATATTCCTAGTGATCATGGTGGAGAATTTAAAAAATCACATTTTAAAATTTTTTTCTAGGAAGAAAAGTATCAATCATAAATTTTTATCTCCTAGAATCCCTCATGAAAATGGAGTTTTTGAAAGAAAAAAAATAATTCCTCAAGAAATAACAAGAATTGTGTTGAGTGAATAATCAATTGATAAACATTGTTGGGCTGTAGTGGTTATTACTACCAGCTATACAATAAATTGATTTTTAATTATTCATTTTCTTAATAAAACTCATTATGAGTTTTGGACAATCCTAAAAGAAAAAGTTTATTACTTTAGAGTATTTGGATGTAAAGTATCAATCTTGAATACAAAAGAAAAGTTACATAAATGTGCACCCATATCCAATTAATGAATAGTTTTACATTATTCAACTACTTCTAAGGAATATAGTGTTTAAAAAAATATTATACTATTGTGGAAATACTAAATGTTATGTTTGATGAAATTAATCCTTTTGTTTCTAAAAAAATTCAACTACTATATTTAGATGTGATTTCAAAAAATTATTTTCAAACTTTGTTAAAAAATTACTCTAATTAGGATATAACTCATGAAATATTTTATGATGTTATTCCTTATGAATATTTTTTACTTTATGTTGAATAAAATAATTTTCATAACCCAAGAAGTTAGTTGTTTTATAGGAATCATCCTAGTGATAGTATCATTGGTGATTTAGATCAACCAGTTAGGACTATAAGTTCGTTAAGAAATGAAATTGAACATGTAGCTTTATTTTCCCAATTTGAACCAAATAATATTGATGATTCTTTAGATGATGACGATTGGATTAAATATATACAAGATATACTAAATGAATTTTAAAGGGAAAAAGTGATGACTTTATTTGAACAACCTAAAGAAACATCTATAATTTGATTAAATGGGTTTTTAGAAACAAATGTGATGAAAATGAAATTATTTTTTGAAATAAATCTGTAGATGTTGAAAAATGTTATAACCAACAAGATGGAATAGACCATGAAGAAACCTATGACCTGGTATCTTGAGATGAAGTTATTTGTATTTTACTAGCCTTTTTAGCATTCTTTAATTTCAAAAATTTTCAAATAGATGTCAAGTGTGATTTTATTAATGGATATGTTCAGAAGGAAGTTTATACTAAAAAAACCATTGTTTTTTAAAATAAAAAACTTCCTAAATACAATTATAAACTTACTAAAGCTTTATATGGACACAAAAAAGACCCTAGAACCTAGTATGATATGTTAACATGATTTTTGTTACAGAAGTTTTTTGTTAAGGGATCTGTGAATCATATTTCTTTGTATAAAAATTTTAACAAGAATATTATGATTGTTCATATATATTTTCATTAAATTTTATTCATGTCAACTCAAAAATATTTAATAGATTCCTTTGAGGATATTATCAAATCTGAGTTTGAGATAAGTATGATGTGTGAGATTACATTTTTACTTTGTTAAAAAAATCACAAAAAATATAAGGAACAAATATTTCTCAACATAATTATATTAAATTTATTCTTAAAAAAAATGGATACAACAATAATAAAAGTATTAGTTATTCTTTTGGGACCTCAAATACTCTAGATCTTGAAGAGTCCGAGCAACCTATTGATCAAAAATCTTTTAGGGTAATGATATCAATTTTACTATACATAATTATTAGTCCTAATGAATTACTATTTTATATATTTTTATGTTCAAGATGCCAATATAATCTAAAGTAACCCTAAAGAAAATCCACAAAATGATTTTTTTTGTTATCTTAAGGGAACTATAGATTTAAGACATTTCTATTCTTTGGAAATGTTTATGAATTAAGAAGATTTTTGGATTTTGACTTTGGTGGTTTTTGAATGGATAAGAAGAGAACATCGAAAACTTGTCATTTAATAGAAGATTTTTTAGTTTCTTTGTCATGAATGAAATAACACTCAGTAGTACTTTCCACTATTAAAGCTGAATATGTGGCAGCTAGATGTTCATATGCTCGTGTGTCGTAGATACAACACACACACTGACTATGGAATGATTTTTATAAAAAATAAAATACCACGTGATACTAATAGTACAATTTACTTAAGAAAAAATACAACACATCACTCACATGATAAAAACATAAATATTAGACACTATTTTCTTCGGGATCACACAATTAAGGAAGATACCATTTTACTGTTTATTGTAATAAATGAACAACATGACAATATTATCAAAAAAAATTATTCCTTCCAATAGTTTTTAATATGTTAAACATAAGATTAGAATGATTAATGTAAATTAATCATTCACATATACTTATTTTTTTACTCATATCCTTACATTAAGATTCTTCTGTTCATAGAGGGAGTATATATGTTTTTTGTTTTTCAAAACTTTTAGTTTTCTAAAAATCATATTTCCTTAAAAAAACTTTATCATAATGTATTTTCTTGAGTTATGACTATTTATAAAATTTTCGGACATAGAATTCTCAAAAATAATTTTAGACTCTAATTTTTTTATAATTTTATCCCTAATTTGGATTTTTTATTATATATTTAGATTTGAAAAATATCATAATAATTTTTCTTCTAAAACCATTAAAATTAGTATTATTAAAAATATCATAATTATATTTTCTCTAAAAACTATGTTATTTATAATTTTTTCAAAAATAAATTGTTCAATGTTTTCTAATAAAAAATATCATATTTACTAAAAACATAGTAGAATAGGTAATAATACTGATCATAATTTCCTCTCAAAAGGAATTCATCTTTAATTTAATTTTTTTTCACTATATTATTATGATTAGTTCATTAATTATTGTTTTTAATTATTAGTTTTATATTTTTTTATTATTTTCAAAGAATTTTGTTAAAATTTTATTAATCGTATTTCACTCCACAATAAAAAACCTTTTCTGAAAATAACTTAAGAGTTAAAAAATATTTATAATATTTCTTTTTATGAAATTCAATTGTCAGATCAGAAGAGTTTTAATATCAACCGTTGGGTATGTTTTTTGGAGTTTAGATACCACCCAAGTGCTTATATAAAATAAGAGTAACCCATATCCCACAACAGTTGGCCAATTTTTTTTCTATGGGTTTCTACTGCTCTTAAGTATTCCTGTCTAAAATTTTTCCAACTTTTGATTTACAAATCTGATGGCTTTTGATGAGGATTATAAGAGTTGGGTCATTTTTTATGAAATATTAGTCAAAAAATCATACCTTGAAAAATATGATTCTTCTTTGAGAAATATTATTCAATTTCCAGAACCTGAATTATTTGGTGCTGAGAATTTGGAAAAAGGTTCAGATATATTCTACCCTGATATTGTTATAAGTTTTTATTATTTTGGTAATTTTTTCAAGAAATAAGTAATTGAAAATTTTTCTTTTTTGATGAATAGGAAGTGATATGAGTTATCTTATAGAAATATTGTGAGTCTGGTTATATTTCCCTTAGAAGGGGATGATATTTATCCATCTAAACATATTTCATATGATATCGACACCTTTAATAAAAAAAGAACAAGATTATTGTTTTTGGTCATGATGAAAAAGTTTGGAAGGTGACTATCTTACTTTGAATAATCTTGTAATAGAACTTTGGATGTAAGGTTTTCTTATTCCATGGAAAGGATATCAAGACACACTTATGGAGTATGATTTTTTTTATATTTATCTATTTAGTATATATGATATTGATCAATATTATTATATTCATCGTTATTACTATCCATAATATAAATACTAGATCCCTAAAGTCTAATATTATAATATTTCCTGCTGTGATAAGTATATTGGTGATTAAATGCATGAAGTATTTCAATCTTAGGATTAAATTACGTCCGAAGAGGGTGAATAATTTATACATCATTGATGATACCCTGAAGAAAATGAGGTTTGGTTTTGATGAAGAATTAAATATATTTATTAACATATCTGGTGTTGTTTCTTTAAAAGAAAAACCCTCAAGAAAAAAATGACAAAAGTAAAAGAAAAATTATAGAAAAGAATAATATTCTTCACTAAAAATAGATAAATGAAACAAAATAATGTTTTAAATGAAGTTTGTAAGGAATGGATGAAGAAAAATAAATATATGAAACCAGAGAATCTAATTAATGGAATTGACCTATAAGAGGATAATTCATTAAAGATTCATGCTTCCAATACATTACAAGATTAAGTAAAGAAAATAAAGTAGAATAAGAAGTTTTATGATGTTCTGTTACGTGATTTTTTTAAAAGAAGTATAAAATGACTCAGGAAATGTGGGTCTGGTTCAATCCACTACCCAAGAAATAGAATAAGTTAATTTTATTGTTCATTTAATAGTTGATAAACAAAAGGATAAAATTATTGATGAAGAATCAATACCTTTTGTTCCCTAAAATTCATCAGAATTGGTAATGACTATAAAAGTAGATTTAAGAAAAGAGGCACATCTTTAGGAGGAGTTAGATAAAACAATTGAAGAAGAGGTTGTAAGAGACTATAAAATAAGTAGAGATAAATATATAGAACAAGGAAGTGATTATGAAGTAATATAAGAGTATATTGAAGAAGAAGGGGAAATAGATGAGAAAGAGATGACGGAGAATAAGAAAATGGTGAAGAAAATTAAGATGTTAATGATGAAAATTAATAGGAAGGAGAAGATTCTAATAATAAAGTAACTCAGTCTGAAAATTTTTCTTTGAAATCATTAGAGGCATCATCATCAAAATTGGATTCTAAAAATGATCAAAGGGAAAAATATCAAAGTATTAAAAAGGAAGCATCTTTAGAGGAATAAACTCAATAATATTCTAAGAAAGATAAATAATAAAATAAAGAGCATGATAAGGGTGATATGGAGATAATTTAATTATCTCACATCCAGGATATTGGTGAAAAAATTTGTATAAAATTTGATAAAGGGAAATAAAATGTAACTAAAATTCAAACTAGTTGTGTGAAACTTTATGAAATTGAGAAAGAAGAATCTAATTCAATGAATATGATAACTTTTAAAGTAGTTGACTACATTATTTAATCTTTTAAGAGTCTCAAAAGAGTAATTAAGTATTTTCCATTATTTAAAGTTGAAAGAGAAATAATTAATGAAATCCTTAACAAAAAATCAAAATCTTTGAAAATATCAACTGAGAGAGTTATTCAGAATGGGGTATATTTGAAGGTTTTTAAGAAATTTATCAATCACATAAAAAGGAATGTAATAATTTTTTTAAATTTTTTCCATCAGATCTATATTTATATTAGGTGGTATGATGAAAATTTTGAAGATGTGAAGAAGTTGATTATTGAGTCTGATGAATCATATAATCAGTTTACAAAATATATATTCGAAAGAGTGATGTTTTTGGAATATTTTAAAGGTTCAATTGAAAATCATACTGATGAAATTAATGTTATGAATGTAAATATCTAATATATGTGGTTAGAGATAACCATACTCAAATCTCATATAGATTAAGCCAATGTTTTGAGAAATTAAAACAATGTTTTGTGTGAGAAACTTTAGATTCAAGATGAAAAGTGTTAGATCTAAGATGAAAGAATAAAAATTATTAAGGAAGATCAAAAATATTTTAATAAAATAAAAAATTTTATTATCTCATTAATGAAGAAAAATTAAAATTTTCCTTTCGATCTATTTTCGTATTTTTCTTTTGAAAAAACACTTGTACCACTTTATTATGAATGAATTATAATTTTCATCCAAATACTACTATTGTATGAATGTTTTATAATTATGATTGGTTGAATGTTATTTAATCTTTTATGGATAATTACTTTGTTCATAATGTTTTTTATTATTTTTTTCCCTCACTAAAATTTTAGGAAACTATAGACCTATCCCTATTATTTTTGAAAATCAAATAGGTGGAGAAATATTCTTTTTGGGGAGAAATATTTTTCAAGGGATAATTATTCTAATTCAGGGAAAAAATAATTAAAAAAGTTGATTCATCCAAAGAGAAATATTTTATTTAGAATTAGTTTTGATAAAGGAGAATTATTACTTTAATGGGGAGATTATAATCCTTAGGGGAAATTTTTATCCTAAGGTGGCATTAATCATACTAAAAAATAACACTCTCCATAATATTTATAATAATTAAAATATCTAGGGGAATTATGTTTTAATGATAAAATATAAATATGAAGTACTAAAAAGAAGATGTAATGTAAGTTTTTAAAAGTTATTTTTAGTTAAGTGTTGTGGTTTGTGCTTTCCAAAAAGGGAGATATTATTGAGTCAGAAATTATATTTCTTACTTCTCTATTCCTTTTATTTGGGAAATGAAAAACTATTTCTTAAATACATAATTACTAACTTTATTATGTATAAAGTGTTTTAGTATTTTTTTTGAAAACATAATCTTTTACCACACTTAGAATAAGATATTAAGTATTTGAGTATAAACATTATTCTTCATTACAATTATTTTAATGAGAATATCTCTGATTAATCAGACTCACCTTTATTAGTTCCATGGGTTATACTTATTGTCATAACTATTATATTGAAAAATTACTAACAATATTAATAATAACACTACCAATAATATCTTATTTTTACTTATAGATATAATCATATTGATAGACTTAAGGAAGTCCATCAGACAGACTATGTTTATAATATGAATATGGAAAACTTATTTGCATCATAATGGAATAATTTTTACACTATAATGGTCTAGAACAAAATGATGTTAGACATTCTATTATTCCAGAGATGTTTGATATGTAAAGTTATAGGTTTCCATGTTATTACATCAAACTCAAAGAAAATATGACCTTTGGGAAGGAAATATGACCATTATAGATTTTTCTATAAACACCTGGTCATTAAAATAGTTTTAATATTTCTGATTCTTTATCAATTTCTCACTTTTGTGATATATCTGACAATTAAAATGTGTGAATGTTTTATTCCTAGTAGTTTATAATTTTTTGGAGTTTTGTCTTCTTAAGGGAACTTTGTCAAATTATCTCCTTAAAATTGTTTTGTAATTGATTCATGTGTCTGATTGATGTGATGATGATCAAGGGACTATGGGGATAATAATATGATGAATCCGATCATCTTAATCGAGGGATCACATGGATAATGAGATAGAGAATCTGATCCATTGGATTGAGGGATTCCATTTATATAAAGACAAAGCCGATCTTTATATCAAGGGATTTCTTTACAGAGGAAGGATAGAAATTATTGTAAGTATAAAACAAGGGATACCTTTATCCAAGATTAGTGGCTACCATACTCTTAAGTTTAGAAGTTTTTTATTATTTTAATAATAGATATAATTCATTTTTATATTAAATTTATGTTGTATTTCTTGTTTCTTTCCAAGTAACCATTCCACTTCATTTATATAAAATAAAGTGAAACATCATATTAAGATTTCATTACAATCTGTTTATTGTAATTACTCTAATTAAAATTATTTTACTATGATCAATCAAGTAAATAGTGAATATTATATTTTACTGATTAAATCTTATTGAGTCTAATTATGATTCTATAACTATAATATATCAAAATCAATCTTGATTACGATACTTTTTAATTTAGTCAGAGGCCCAAGTCTGAATCTGATAGTTTTACTTAAAGAGGTTTGTGAATTTATTTGGTTTAAACACTTTTATACTAATTTTTTTAAAACTAATATTCACCCCTGTAATAAATCCATCTAGAACATATTATTTTGAATCTATTTTTAATATAACTCATAATGATATCCATAAGATACCTTTTACAAAAATAATTTTTCTTTTTATTTTTAGAGGTGCTATCACGATTGGAGTAACCAAATCCAACCTCATCTTTTTTAGGTTATTGAGAACATAAAATTTTATTTTTGTTTTCTTCACCATTATTTAATTTGTAAATGGATTTTTTAGGTCTTTAATGGTTCATTTGAGTTTATCAACATATTTTTTGGTTTTTATTTTCATAGATAGATCTAAATTTTATTTGAAGAGAAGATAATTTTGTTTAAATTGATTTTATTTTTCTTGAACCACTTGATTATATTTATTTTCAATATATATATATATATATATATATTTAAATTATCAGGTTGATGATAATCATTTTCAAGTTGATTTTTTGAATATTTTAGGTCTTCATAGTCTAGGTGACATGAGGATCAAGAAGAATAATAGACTGGATAAGAAGTAGGAGAAGAAGAAGAATAATATAGATAATAAGAAGATTGGTACTAACCTCAATATCTTCGTAATCATGTGACATAAGTCACTTTGGGATTTTTTTTCACTTAAAGTGAATGATGATATAGAATTCACAGATTCATCACTTACACACCATATTTTTACCTTGAATAATTTTTTATGTTTTTTATTTTATTTGATCTCTTTATTATAGAAATGAAACTCTGGTTCGATATGACCTTTAATTTTTCATTCAAATCACATCACTTATAATTCCACATTTTTATTTTACTTTTTGGATCAATTTCATAAGTTTTTATTCAAAAAGTAATTGAATATATTTTTGGTAAGAATAACAAGGTCAATTGACTCGCCTATGGATGGTTTATCATTGTCATCTTTGAAGGTTATAGTTTTCTTAAATTTATTGGCTTTTTTGCCTTATTTTCTATTTTTAATTTCATTATAATTTCATATTTCATTAAGGATAAAATGAATTCCTTTATCATAATCATTTTCATATATTTATCTTCTTGAATGGTTATGTATTTGGGAACCAAGGAGATTGGTAAAACTAGTATGATTTTCTTTAGGAGTGTTTATATAGACAACTCATCACTAAGGTACATTCAACTATTGCAGATACTGGTAAATCTCTTAAAGATTCATATAATACATTTACTATTAAGCATGGATAAACTTTAAAAATATTGACAAAAATATATAATATAGTTTCCTTTACTTCATTTATAACTTCATGTGTGACTTATAATAATCTCCAAATCTAATAATAATTTTTTCAAGAATAAAAATGATTTAATTAATTTCCATTAAGAAAATAATATAAGGAATTCATAACATTGTTATTTAATTCAAAATTATTAAAATCTTTAAGAGTATATTTTTAATTAGATTATTTGGGGGGAATATACTCATGAATTACAATTTTTCAAACATGATAATAATTATTACCAATAAATAAGAAATTTTATTCCTCCAATTGGAGTATTTAGTGCCATAAAAATTGGAGAATGTGAATTGGAATATAATTCCATAATAAAATATATTTTTGAAATTAGTTAGGATCCCAAAATAAAATAGAAATATAATTTTAAAAATAATAGATATCAGAAAAATATACAAAGCACCCATATGATACCAATTTTTTTCCGAGATTATAGTAGGGGGAATTTCCCTTTTTAAAAAATTAAAGTATATTAAAAAGATTAAATTGATAAATTGATTAAATGATAGTTGATAAATTAAATTTGAGTTTACAAAGATAATATAAAAATAATTTAAGTGTAAAAATAATAGAACGAAATTTATGAATGTAAGTGAATCGATGTTTAATAATATAGTGTTGAAAAATGAATAGAGGGAAAACACAATTTACAAAGAGTTCATCCATAACACGATGTGTCCCCCTACCTCTCTACCCCTCAACTTGAGAGTTTAATGGTATCAATACATTGATTATAATAGTGATCAAGAAAATCATCCTATATAATTGTGGTTTGAAAGAACCCTCTTGAGCATAGCTACAAGTTAAGGAACATGTCTGGCACTTTTTTTGAGTTTAAACCATTAAAGAATTAAGGATGAGAAGAAAGAGGTTTTATTTTAGAAAAACCATTACAATTACATCAAAAATACATTTTGATGGATGAAGTCTAATAAATATTATGATATTTGAGAAGAAGGTTAAGATACTTGAGATATTTAGAACTTGTAAGTCCATTGAGAGGATTGAGAATTATTGATCTTCACCATTGATTTTTTATTTTAGATAATTTTTTTGGGAGAAAGGATGTCAAGTTCAATATTCAAGGATGTAAGGGATTCCTTTTAAAGGCTTTTAAAGGACTAGGTATCTTTTGGAATTTTCTAAGAGTCATGAATCAATGTTTGGCCTATTTAGTGGTATTTTTGTCCATAATTAATAAATTTATACTGGAGATGTCTTGAAATCATAAGATACCAGATATCCACCACCGGGTAGTGGTAGCCTACCTAGAGTCAGGTGATACTAGATAAACTCCACCAGTGAGACACTACTGGCCAATAGTTGGATGGTGGCCTTTGGGTAGAAACATTCTTCATTGGATGCAACATTTTATAGATGGTTCTCCTTCACTGGGTTTTTGGTGTCCCTATTATACATCTAGGATGCTGTTATCATGTCACCATCTGGCTGACTGGTGAGTCACTACTATCTTCATATGTCCGTCTTCAAGAGTTGTCACAGCCAATTACATCTAAGTAATTATTTGTATCTTTTATGTTTTTTCCAATGTCTTTAAGGATGTAAAGAGATATGATAAATCAATTAACAAAATTTCAAAATAAAAAATTGATTCGAATAATTCAATAACTTTGAATCCAATTAAAATACTAAAACAAACATTAATGAAAATCTTAAAACATAGGTGAGTGTTTTTTATTAAGAAAAATAATATGATAGTGAGAGGTAAAAAAATACAAATAAATTATTTATAAATAATATGAAGTAGTTTAAATATAATTATATTAAGATCATGATTGTTTTATTGATATTTTTTGTTTACATTATATATTTACTGCATGAAGACACAAAATTTGAATTTATTTATTATTATTAAACTTATTTAAATTAATTATTTCTAAATTAATTATTAATGTTGAAGAACATATTAATTTTTTTTTATTTCATTTAATTCCATTTTTCATAAATTAGAATTATCTCAATCATGAATATGGATGGTTTTTCAAAATTTAAATTTTATAGAGGGAATAACTTATATGTGATATTTATGTGATTTTCATTGACTGTTATTATGGAAATATTTCATCATATTTAAATTTTTATTATTTTGGAATTAATTTATGAATATCGTTGATAATTATGGAACTAAATATTTTTAGTTAGAACTATAATTATTATATCTCCATGATAATTCTGGATTGTATTATTATTATCATTGTAAATTATTATAATAAATTTTAAGTTATTGTTTACTTTTTGTGAATTTTATTTAAAGATATGTATCATGATTAAATGAAATGATAGTGAAATAGTTGTAAAACCTCATTGTGTTACAAGAAAGGGAGTGAACATACATTTCATGAACATTACTCATGAATTGAAGTGATGTAAGCTATGTCCAAAATAAATTTTTATCATTCTTTACCATTTTTTACAAGAATGTTGATGTAATTATCAAAATACATCATTCAAATCTTTTAAATTGGAAATAATAATTTATCCACACTAGAAAATCTATATGAAACTCTCTAGTGAGTTTTTTGTTGTCTTATTTATTTATTCTAGGCTGTGATTCATCTACACATAATCTTCCCCACATAGTAGTTATACTACCATTAAAATGTATCCTTCATTGGGTTAATGTGATAAAAAGGTAGGAACATAGTATATGAGGAATACTACCTAAAATTCACATTGGATGACATGCTATTATAGTGAAATTTTGGTCTCTATTTATTCCTGGAAGGAATGGGTGGTTAGGTAAGGGATACACCATTAGAAAAGCTTTAGGTTAGGATTTATCTCAATTTAAAAGGCTAGGTTTAGGATATTACCTTATAAAAGTTACTCTCATATTATAATGGGTTCTATATTCCATTAATTGGGGTGTGAATAGTTGAATATTATTTTTTAGATCCAAATTACTCAAAAACTTATTGTGTTCATATTTTCTTTATGTATTCACTCTTCACACATCCTCTATACTTAATTTTTTAAGAAAAACTTTTTGTTTATTCTTTTCAAATCAAAAAATATTGTAATAAATTAAAATAAGTCAGATATTTTTGATAAAAGAAAATATACCCCTTGAAATTTTTACATCCATCCATCAATAAATAATAGATACTTTCATACTTGTATATACCTAAAATATAATAGGTGAAAATAAATATCTATTTATGTTTCCATGAAGTATGTGGGTATAAATTCTATGTAAAGAATCATCAATGGTGTCTCTGCTTACATAGTGATTAAATAGGTGTATATATGAACATGTCCACACATTTACATATGTATAGAAAAACTTTTTTATAAGTAGTCATCAAAGTATGAAAAAATAAATAGTGAATAAATTCATAAACCGATATGAATTATGACAAATAAATCACTATATACTAGAAAGGTCCATACTTATACTACCTTAGTTAGGCATAGAACAAAACCTAAGATAGTGGGTTGGTTCCCTCCTCTATAAAAGGTAGTTCCCAAAACTACACATATTACACACATGTATATATCCACCTAGTTTTTATATATAGAAATGTTCTTACCAATTAAAGGAATAATAACCCATCTCGTTCAAGGAAAGGGTATCATATATATGATCTGAAATAACTTATAGATCATTCCTTTATGAATAGGTAAAGGGGTATGTAGTATTTAGTGTTTGACACTCATCCCATTAGACACTACACATCATTATTCATTGGACATACTCAAGCGGTCTATAGATAAAATATATCATACCAAATAAATAAACATGCTTCATATTAATGAAATAAATATGCATCATATCAAAGTTAAGGGAATGTTTTATATTAAGACAATAGACACACACAATATCAAATAAATAATTTTGATGTAATAATAAGTAGTATAAATTCTTTATACCAATGTAATTAAAATTCTCTAAATCATTGAAATTGACCTGCTCCATGTCAACAAATTTGAAATTCTCTATTTCAAATCAATTATACAAAATATCAAAATAAAAAGCTATAATGCGTTTATAGTATGATGATAATAAATATAGTAAAATGACATGATAACTAGTAATCTACTTTGTGGGTAAAGTACACCTTAATCTAAATTAAAATAAAGTATAACATACTCAAACCTTAATCCATATTTGTTGAATTCCAAAAAAGGAAATAGATAAGTCATATAGAATAATTTTAGACATGGAATGAACAAGCCAAATGAAGAACTAACTAGGACATACTACTAGTAGTGTATGGAATGGAAATGTGGGAAAATAATAAATATAAACTAATGGAACATGATTTTGAAATAAATATTTATTATAACAATATTTGAAAAAATAACCATCTTTGTTACTAGAGTTTTATTATTATATATAATCCATAAATTAATCTATTTTATAGTTTAGTTTTAAAACAGACTAGGTACCTAATCTCTTGTGAGAATCTTTACCAATTAATATTTATATAATCAAAAGAATATTGAAAATAGTTTATTCATATAACATTTAATTAAAAAATTAAAATTTTAATATTTTTGAAACCATAATTTAAAATATAATGGGAGTGTTTTTTTTTCAAATCATGTTTAAGTAACATTTTAGAGAATATTTTAATCCACCCATGAGAGTGTCTCAAAAGTGACCATTTTATAGTCAAGTTCCCTTTATATGAAATTATTTCTACATTAAATTCTATAGTAAAACCATTATTTTTATTATATATAAAATATTAATGTTATTTATAAAAAAGTATGTTTTTCATGTCAACATAGTCTATTTCACTTAGATAACCCAACCATTAAATATCTACCAAATAAATCTATTAATTGAAGGTTATAATTTAGTAATGTTTATGTTGGAAGAGGTATATTTTTTTGAACATGAGTAATATTCTTGATGAAGTATTTTATCTGTATTTAAATGAACCAAGAATTTTTAGTCCATGAAACTTTTTAGACCAACTAGGTTAAATACAATGAGAGGTAAGAGTGAATTAGGGTATGAAAGATTAAAATAATGGCCCATTTGGATATTATTTCATTGTAAAAAAATTATCTTCTATATCCTTCCCATAGCGAAGAGTAAATAAAAATTAAAATCTGTATAAGAACAAAAAAATTAAATCGGATCAACCTCACTTTGATACATCTTTGGAGTATACAAAGGCAATATGCCAATATACCACATCTACTAAAGCACACTACTGTTATAGTGTTTAGGGAAAACTCACTCTCCCTCATATTTTAAAACCATTGAAAATATTCAATCTCATTTATCTATATCTTCTATAGTGGACACACTATTTATATAGAATAATATACTAACGATATTTATATGTTTTTAGTTGGTTCAGACTGAAAAAGTGTGTCTTTATACTCTCCTTTATCTTAATGATGAAGACTACCTTCACACATGACTTTTCCTCTTAGATCACATAACCCTAAATGGATTACATGATCACATAACTCAAGAAAAATACCAAGAGTGTGTAATCCCATAATAAAACCACTTTGAGAATAATGCATCACATGACTCCCAAATAATTTTCCTATACATGAGTCCCCGAGCGCAAAAGCATTACATGTATATAAAATCACACGACATACTTCACATGAACCTCTTCACATTTCTTGTAATATATTTCACCTTATGAAACAAAGTTTATTATTTTTTATTATGTGATTTCCAATATAACTATTATGATCATATAATTCCATTATCATAATGAGAAGTGTCTTAGTTGGTCTTTTATTCAAATTAAAGAAAATCGGAACACTTGTTAACTCCTTAAGGATGGGTTAAAGGGGTATTTATAGGTATAAATCCACCAACTTAACTCCAAAAATAACAAATATCCATCGATTCCACCACATTAGAAAACTAAACCTTATACTTATGAACACCATGTAACTACACCTAACATATTAAATCATGATAATTCCATTGAAATGCCTCATATCAAAAGCTCATCTGCCTTGGTCAGTGACATTTACTTTCATGCAAATATCATTAGACTATCAAACTCTCACGACCTTATGATTAAGAAAAACCACAAAACTTCTCTATAATTTCCAGCTAAACTTCCTTAATGTGATTCACAATACCTATTAACATGACTAATTTGAAACTTATGAGATTACATGATTCTGAGTGATTGTTTGACAACTCCATCTCAAAAATATTTTCTTTTATCATGTGATCACATGATCTCTTATGATTCATGTGATCACATGATCTATATTACTTCATGTGATTATGTGATCCACTTTATTTAATGTTATTTCATGAAGCTTTGGGTATTATACACGAAACCAAATCCTTTTCAAATTTCTCCCAAAACCCCTAACATCTTCACCCCTCCTTTGAAAAACAATCTTAAAAAAACTAGAAACATTTTAATCAAGAAAAAAACACACCAAAAGCACCATCAGGAGATATTTTTTCCAACAATCCCCATTTTGGGTTTTTTGAAAATGATTTAAAATTTCCAGAACCATAATACTAATAGTTTATGAACATTTGAAGATGATTTTCCTTATGCAAACCCATATTACGATTTATTAATTTATCAACACGTACTTTAAGCCCACATGAATCAATCATGGTGTGAGTAAAAATATTAGCCTGAAATTTTCATAATGTAATCACTTCATCCCTGATCCTACCGTTCAAAACATTCTTAACACTAAAAGATAAAACATAATTATCTCTTGAGATCACTTCTCAAACCAACACATCCCATGATAGCATCATGAAACCAAAGGTCACTTCATTTCATGATTATTATTTATTTAAATACCATCTACAGAATCATCAATTTTAAAACTCCCTTTATTTCATTTTTCATATTGATATTTTATCCTTTATTGGTCAAGTCATTTTTCTCCCCCTTTGTTAATGAACCCAAAGGCTAGTCCTTTGAGCTCTACAACATTGTAAATAACAAATATCACCACCCAAGGAAAAATAATATACTTGAGAGGAAAGTGGATCCCACACCCACAATATTCAGGTGTATAGAGGCTAATAAACTCCAAGATCTAGTCCATTACATTAATATGATTCTTTAGGTAAGTAATTCATTTGGATGTATGAAACTTATATTTTAGTATGCATATTATCAAGCTTCACGATCCCATGTTATAGTTTATCCTTAATAAACATATATTTTAGTTCAATTTGATTAATTCTTTAGTGGTGAACTACAAATTGAATTATCATAATGTATTTATATCATATACCTACCTTCAACTTACATGTCTTCAAGATACTACATCATCCACAATAACTACTTATAAGATTGATTATCTCTAATATATTCAACTTCTATGGTGATTAGAGAACTATAATATTATTTCTTTCTTGTCTATGAAATACATAATACAATAAGATAGAATGAACCACTTGATATTGAATTTATATCATCTTTTTATCTATAGTAATCACTATATGTATAACTCAATATCTCATACTGATATTTTTTGTTATATAGAAAACTAAAAACCACAATTCCCTTTATATACTGATGCATCATTTTTACCTTTAGTAAGTACCTTTATTTTGGATAAATTTGATATCATGCCACCTAAAATATTTTGAAAAAAAATATTGGTTCATGTCATTATTAAGTATAAAATTCCCCCAATGATCTAACTATTTTATATGATATTGTCCACTTTACCTTCATTATCCCATGATAGATTCATCTAACTAACAACTAGAGTTTTCATCTCCTTGTAATTATCTAGTGTAAATCTTCAAAGAACCTCCTTCTAATATTTGTATTGATAAAAAAATGTACCATGAATTCCTTTCATTAACTATAAAATAATGGAAAAATTTAGTTCTCCAATGATTGACATTTCAAACTCATATTTCATGAATCCTAGAAAAAGTTTTCACTACAGCTTGTTCAATACACTAAATATTATATCATCAATATACGCCATATCCAACATCCTTTTATTACTCTTATTATTGAAATAAATACTTTAATCAACTCCCCCACCCTTATCGATCTTATTTAAATACTTATGAATTAATTAATACCATGATATTTCGTGCATGTTTCAATCAATACAATGCCCTATTTAACAGAAAAACATTGTTCTCATATACATGAATGAGAAAACCATATGAATGTTAAATATAAACTTTTAATTCCATAACCCCATTCAAAAATTCTCACTTGACATTCATATGGAAAAATTTTAGTATACTTTTTAAAAACATGTATAAGAATAATAAAAATATCTTTAACCTAGAAATAGGTGGAAATGTTTCATCAAAATCGATACCCTCTATCTAAGAGTATTCCTTGTACACAAGTCATAATTTGGTTTGAATTATCATGAATTATTTATTATAGAAGACCTATTTTTCTTTAATGACATTTTTATTTTTCATCCTCAAAACATTCTACCATGTTTGATTATTTTTTATTTGGTCAGGCTCTTCTTTCATTGACTGAACCCAATTCTTATCTCTTGCATCTTCCTAAAAATAATTTTGATCAGACTATGAAAAGAAATATACTTATTATTGAGTATTCATCCTTATTGTCTAATTTTTTTTGTATGATCACCAAAAATATTATGCTTATAAATTTTATCTTGTATCTTTGGTTTCTATGTAGATAAATTTATAACTTTATCCTTCTCATTATTTTAATCTTCTTATAAATCTATATTAGGTACATTAACCCCGTTAGATTCTCATATATTCATCACTCTCCACCTGATACGTTTTAAGGATTTTTTTGAGAATTATTCTCACTTTCCACCACAAAATATCATTTTTATTCACAGTCGTCCACAACCACATATTGAAGCATTTTTTTGATTTTCTTTTTCCTAAGTATCCAAGAAATATCCCTCATCTCTTTAGAATTCAAACTTCCTATTATTGTAATTATTAATAATGAAACACTTACTTTCAAAGACTCTAAAATACATAGATGTTATCTTTTTTCCACACCATAGCTTTTATTGAGTATTATTTTCCTTTGAACACAAAAAATCTATATTATAAATTTGGACCTATGTAAACACCCCTTCTTTACAAAAATTCTCAAGAAGGTATTTATCAATAAGAAATGTTCTTTACATGTTATTGATAATCTATATTATTATCTCAACCACTATATTTCTTAAGGAGTTCTTACAGTCAGGACTTGGTTTATTATCCCATGCTTCTTGAGATAATCCTCCACTTTGATGTTTGTGAATTATATTCCAATATCAATTCATAACATCCATATTTTTTGCCCGATCATCTTTTCAACTTCCATATGATATTTTGTTATGAAACAAAACACATCATACATGAAAGTGATAATTGATACCCATTACATTATACTAAAACCATAAATTAAATGGAAATAATATCTCTTCCTATCAATATCTCTTAGTGAAATAGGTCTACACACATCAATATGCACCGATTAAAGAACTATTGTTGACCTTTTTTATTTTTTACTTAAATGTATTTTGAGGGATATTCACTCATTTAAAGGAATCAAACATATGAGTATGATCATGTGGTAACCTAGGGGTATCTCATTAAACATCACATTTTACCAAATCTTTCTAGGATGGTTGGATCAGTTGACCAAGATTTTTTTGCCAGAACCTATATTATTTTCCCTTATATATAAAGCACATATTTTCTCCTCCAATCAAAAAGTATATATTCTCTTTAATATTTCCTTTTACCCTTTTTAGATTTAATGAAATTAATGAAATCACATCATACACTTATCCTTCTTCCTAGATATCTTTTATGGATAACTTCTTCATTTAATTTAATGTAACTTCCTTGGACTTCCATTTTCCATAACATCATTATCATTATTTCTAATTTCATTTTTATAATAGTAAGGAAAGAACTATCCAAAATTAAATCATTTATATAATTATCCTCTAGTATAGATAATTTTTGATTGAACTGAGGTGGCGTTCTTCTCAAGATACATTTGGCAATATTTAAATCATAAAAGATTTACAAGAGACCTCACCTATATTCTATCACCACATTCACCCAATCAAATAATGCCAAAATTGAAACATTAGGTTATATCCTTATGTCCTAAAACTTTTTATAGAGAACCATCAATTTATCTTCTAATAATTTTTGAATCATACTAATAGATATTTATCGCAATTTCTTACATGACATGTAATGACTTACATGACATCACATATGTGTGGATAATGTTCAATAAAGTTCAAAAAATCATAGTTAGACGTCCATTATACTACCTTAGTCTACTCCAACATGGTCTTACACAATAATTATAAATATAACTATCTTGTGAAATCATGGGATCTCCATTGAAAGACCTTATGTCGCAAGCCCCTCTACCTTATTTAGTAGAACTTATTTTCACACAAATCGTCTGCCACAATCCAAATCTCATAATCACATAATTAAGAGAGGCCATCATTCCTAGATAAAATTCATCCATGTGATTAACAAGACCTCTTCATATGAGCCTATTATCACTTATGTGATCTTATAATTCCAAGTGACCATAAGATAACTCTATCTTGGAAAATTTTTCTTTAATCACATGATTGTGTGATCTGGTTGGTTCATGAAATCATGTGATCCACTTTACTTCATGAAATAACATGATCCACTATACTTCCTGATATCACACAACCCTTTGGGTCTTATGTGAAAAAAACTATCTACAATTTCTCCCAAAACTATAAATAACTTCATGCCTCCTTTTAAAAACAATATTTTTCAATATCTTACATCTTGGACAACAAAAAAACAACCCAAACAAACCATTATGATATCTTCTTCAAAACAAAACCATTCCATGTTTTCTAGGTTTCCTCAATATGGTTTGACCTGAAATTCACACCATATGTTTCTATTTATAACAAAGAATAATATAGAAAAATGTGCATAATTCATTAATATAATTAGATTATGTGACATAACTCAAACATGGGACACCCAAAAAACACTTCAAGATAAAGTTTAAAAATTAAAACTAAGTCTTGTAATGAATCAATAAAATTTAAAAAAGTAGAGAATAGTCCTAAAAATAATAAATAAGTAATTAATATACCTACTTAGATATATATTAAGTGATTGATAAAATTTATATTTTTATACCAAAATATCCTTGGAAATATTACCATATATATTTACTAAATATATAAAATTATTTATTAATAATTGTTCAAAAACTGGAATAAAGACATGTTGTAGTCATAGATCGAGAATCAATCATAAGGTCAGGAACACATATAATGGATATAAGTGAGGTTTACCAATAACAATGATCACAAATATACACTTAAGAACCATTAAATAAAAATATATGGAAAAAATAATTCAATTACATCATCACTATAATATATAAATAAAAAAACCCACAAACTGATCAATGTAAAGACCCTTATATTTCAAGATTATAATTATCTACTAATTTTGGATATTATTTCCACCTTTGGTTAATTTTGAATTTTGGAGAATAATTAGAGGTAATTAGAAGAAAATCGTGGAGGAAAAGAAACAAACCCAATGTATTGTAGTAACATAAGTTACTTGGTGGTCTTGTGGTGGGAGATTATTGGTTCCTGGTGGGTTGTAGGTAGGGGTGGGTAAAAAACTACTTGAAATAAGACATATATCAACCCAAAAATAAACAAAACTAAAATATTTTTTTTCTTGTGTTTTTTTGTGGTTCTGAGTTAATAGACCCTAGTAGTTTAGTGTTTAGTTTAGGCTCCAAACAAAATAGAACATGCTAAAACAAACCAAACCTATTTAAAAAAATTGTAAATTTATTTTATCCCATCCCATTAATATCTTTACTTAACCTAACCCTAAACCTCTTAAAAATTTTAATTTCTATCACAATTAATCAAGAAAACTTTTATTTTGATACCATCTTAATAATTATATCATGTCACCATGTTGATGGATATTTATATATTTCAATAAAACTATTAAACAATCATTATAAAATATCATGGATCCATATCTAGTATATTATCTTAAAAATATGTCAATTCACAATCTAGAAAAACAAAACTGTAAATTAATGGTTTATACATTTTCTAATATGAAATAGTTGGGTTTTTATATATAAAAACCAATCAATAAATTGTGTTTTGTTTTGATTATAAATAAAAACCAAAACAAAAAACTAACCCACACCCACCCCTAGTAGTAGATCTTCCATCATCCTCACTGTGTACTTGGGGGATAATACAAGGTACTCTGTTGGCTATAATTTTGTTTGGTAAAATTTGAAGTCAAATGCATTTTTCACCTCAAAATCAGTTCCCATTTAGACCTAAATTGTGTTCCTCCCTTAATTTTCGATTTTTATCATTTATTAGGGGAATCCCCTCCACCTACCTTCAATCCTTTTCATCCTTATCTTGGTTCTTCATTAAGATTCATCATTGAGAGGCCATGTGATTTTTTTTCCAATATTAAGGTAAGACAACATTTCAACTCTAGTTTTATAATATTTTAAAATAATCTCCATGTATCCCTCAACCAATTTTTCCACTATGGTTTGAATATAAGGTTATATTTTGATTTTTATTCCTCCAGTTGGTAGCAAGAGACCATAATTAATAATCTTGGGTTAAGGATAAATCTACATTTTTAATGTGTGTTTTCGAATTAGAGAAGTGTATAAAATAGATATTTATTCTAATATAGGTTTATTAAATTAGTTATTGGTAGAATATATATAATTCTTATCCATAGGTCATTGTATCTACATAGGTTAAGGTGAGAGACCAATTCTCTTTCTATTACACTAGCATAATGTAGCAATTTTATTGGATGAGGAAAATTCAAGGATGAAAAATAATTTTTTTAATTAAAATAACATTTAATAATAATGGGTTTTATAATAATAATATGGAATTGGATGTCACTTTTTTGTTCTTTAATCATTATACCATAAATATTCTTCCCTAAATTTTCCCTTATATACCAGTGATGAGTAATCCATTATATGAGTTCCCCCACATGTTTTGTGTTGAAACATAACTTGTTTATGGGATTACCTATTAGGTTTTCTTGACATGGAAATAATTAAATGATTTTATTTAAAATTCATTTTTAATATTTGATTTTTAGGGATACCATTATTTAAAGTAAAATTATAGTTCACCTTAATTATGTTAGGAATTATTTTTTATATGATTAAGGATTAAGTATGATTATTTAAATAGTTTTTAATAGATTCATAATTTGGATACAATTATCCATGCTACTGTAAATTTTATGTTTCATTATTATCATTATTAATGGTTTACTTTTATGATATTTTATATTTATAGCCTTTTATTTATTTTGTATTACATATTCAAGTGTTTTGGATTTGTGTTGCAGTTTCCATATTGATGTGTATAGATAACATAAGGATATTTTGTATATATGATATGTTTATGACTATGTGGAGGGGGGATTCATAATGAGGATGATTATTTATATGTACATGTTTAAGTTTATATATACATGTTCATTATTTTGTAAAGATAAGTGGCCTATTATGTGAGGATGATGCATATGCACACATATAGTGCCTCTCTATGAGGAGAGAGTGGTCTTCTCAAAAGGATGATTATAGATACTTATATGTGTATATATGAATGTGTGTGTGTATACTTAATTCTATAGTGGATTCATTTTTATATACATCCTTGATAGATAGGAATGTTATGGTGAATAGATACCGCAACATAGATTTGGAACACAACTCAATGTAGGTTTCATTCATTCCTGTTTGAAATTATTATTATTTTGTTAAATTAGATAACATTTATAGATTTTTTTTAGAAAAAAAAGTATATTGAAAGATATTTACACGATTAAAATGACTATTTATTTGATCACTACCCACATACTTTGTATTATCGCATTGCACACTTGGGTTTACAATAGATTAGTTGAGGTTAGGTTGTGACTTCTATGGGATAATTTGTACTCACACTCTATATGTGTTCCTCCATAATATGTTTTGAACATATTTTATGTGATTTATTTAAATTAAATACACCCTTTCATGAGGTATGAGGGTACCATAGAATGGTTTTTAATTGCATGTGGTGTGTGGAGTTGGGTTTTAATTTTCTGAGTTTTTGGTGGATGATTTTGGTAAGAATATAAAAGTTATCCTTGTGGGTTCTCATGATGGATCCCACCCACCAAACTTTTCCTTTGAGATTCAAAGGTAATGTTCAATTGACACATTATTTATAAATATGGTTTTTGTATAATTATACTTGTATAGTTCATTAATTGTATAATTTTTTTAGGAATATTTTTCATAAAATTTCATTTCATATAGATTCTATAATATGGACTATCCAGGTACCATAGATGGATATGAACCTATATGAAAAATATGTGTAGGTGTATAGTTGTTCTATGTATACAAAGGTTATCCTTGAATTTATATGTGATTTTATGGTTGTTATAATGTGTATCTAAAGAGGTAAAATAATCTCTCACTAAAATGAAATATATTCCTTAGTGTTTAAATTAGCTTATGGAAATAAAGAGATTCACCTAAGGTCTTGTGGAGAACAAGATCAGGTTCATTTGGGTATTTAGGTTGGGTTATTGAAAAATGGTATGTTAGAAGCATGAGATAATAGAGTTAGTCTGGGTTCGATTATGATATTATCCTTGATTTTTTCCTTTTCCTAGAGTCTCATGCATTATGAGTATACATGTTTAGGTAGGCACAAGTACATTGACATAGTATAGTGTGTACTTGATTATGTTTGTTTCTTTTATAATTAGAATCATTTTCATATTTATTCTAACTACCACTCTGTTTATAAATAAATTATATTTTAATATTTATATATTAGTGATGATTAATGTTAGTATAAATCATTCAATTGATTTAGTATTATTTAAATACTCTTTTACTAAACATTATATGATTACCTTAAAAGTTTGGGGTTTAACTTTCCATTTTAAATATTTTCATAAATAATGGAATCATTAATTAATAAATAAATATGAGGGAGGGTATTTGGTTAAGAAATGATCGGTATTTTTTATTGTTAAATTTTAAAAATAATATTTCTTAGAAGGGAATTTGATACAATTCTTTTAATTAATATAGATTTTGGCACCTCATTGATCCCCTGATGATATATTGGATGAGAATGATGTACATGATCTACCTTCTAGGAATCCTATCAACAATCAAGTTATAAAGGGTAAATATTAGGATTTTAAGTGATTTTTTTTTGTAAAACCATGATGTGATCCCATAACTATTAACATTATACAAGATTTTAAGTTTCATCACCTTCATACATTTTAAAGTGAGGTTTTCTTAACAGGAATTATAGGAATAAATTGATCAAATTAATGAAATATTTGACAGTATCAAGACTCCTGATTAGCATTAGGTTCCCATAAAAAAATTTCTTTGAAGGGGATTTTCATCAATGGTGGGATGTGATAGAAAATGATAAGAAGGACCAGGGACATTATTTCAAGGGTTATCATGAGTTAGTTTGCTAATATTTCATCCCAAACACTCTTCACTGTGTGAAATATTAAGGGTTTGTAGAGATAAAATATGGGTCAATGTATATGATGAAATAAAAACTATATTCATCTACATACTACTATTTACTCCATATTTGAGCATAGATGAGGATACAAAATCCATATGGGATATGTTTCCATTGAGGTAATCATTAAAAATACAAGTGGGGTTGTTTAATCTCTTATATTTATATTATTAAGTAGATAAGGAAATGATGGATGATAATATATCCCAGGGAATCATTAGATTTGGTTTTTATTCTTGTATATGAACAATATATTTGGATGCGGTGAGTCTAGGTGGATTTATGTAGGGAAGTCAAGGATAGTAGGATTTCACGTATAGTTCTGGGGGATAATATATTTAATGATTTTAGTGTTCTCATTCTAGATGCACTAGACCCTACTACCCCTTTGAACCAAATCATTTCCACCGATGTAGAAGGTATGACCATATTTAAATTTTTATTCAAGTTTAAACCATTTAAGAGTGATGGATAGTAACCTAAAGAGATTCAAACCTCCCATGTTTAGACTAGTGGGAAAGATACTACATGAAATTAACCACATTATATTAGTTTTTGGAGGAGAAATATGAAATAATGGTAGGATTATAGGTACATTTCACCTTATTTGGGGCATAAAATATAGATATAGGGTCATCATGATAACTATAGTAGATTTTTTATATAAGAGAAGCCGATTGATGTTGTGGAGTACTAATATTCTATGGAGAGATTTCCAATTATGATATCTTTTACCCTCATTTGTGCTCTATTTAACACTATAGATTCACATTTTTTTTATTTATAAGAAAATAGTGTCTCATTAGGGAGAAGATATAGAATAATATTATTAACTCTTGATTATTGATACCCCATTGATTAAATGGATAGAGATGAGTAAAATGTGTCTATCCTATACTCATGTGCTAGAATTATTCCAACATCTTTGGGAATTTCCTAATATTTATATATATATAAATATCTTTGATCTTATCAAGCATATGGATTTATTAATTTAGTTTAAAGATCATATTGATTTATATAAGATGATATTTTCATCCTCTTCCTCAAGTATAACTCAGTACAACATTTTTTTAGAATGAAATTATTAAGAAACTATAGTTAGATGAGATTAAGAGCCAGTTAGGGTGATTTATTCTTAGATGGAATGATTAGTTTTTTTGGGGGGGGGGGGGTTGAAAACCTTAAGTGTTACATCATATGGTAGGATTATTTTATATTGTTTTTTATAAGTAATTTTTGGAGTTTTCTTCTTATAAATTAGTTTGATATATTGAACGATTTGGTTCATAAAAACATGTTAATTTCAATTTAATCACACCACATGAAACTGATAGATGTAAGAGAACTAAAAATTCTGCTTAAGGAGCTAGAGTCGAAAGGTTTCATATGGACTTGTGATTATCCTTATGGTGCTCTGGTTCCCTTCAAAAATAAATAAAATGGGATTCTATATCTCTATATATACTATATAAACAAAATAAGTAATGTTTCAAGATTCGATACCCTTTTTCACTAATTGATGATGTTTGACCAATTAAAATAGGATAAATGGTTTTCAAAGAATGATTTAAGATTATAGTATGATTAAATTTACATGATATCTATTGATATCATAAATAAATTTTCAAATGTCATTATAGGAATCTAAAATATATAGTTATACATTTTATATTGACTAATGTTCCTATACTTTTCATGGATCTCATGAATGGGGTCATTCATCCATTGTTATGAACTTTCATTATATTTCATGAACTCAGGAAGAGCATAGAATGAATATTTAGTTGGTTTTGGAAATATTTAGAGATAATAATATTTAGTTGGTTTTAGGATCAAAGTTTCTTAAGAATTAATGGGTACTTTCATTGCTTAAATCATAAGTTCTCCCATACAAGGAATCATAGGGAAAATTTTACAATGAAAAAATTGATGTTTGTGTGGTGAGAACCATATGAGATATATTTTTAGGAGCTAAAGAATAGGAATATAATATCCCCAATCCTGATTTTTATAGATTTATTTAAAGGTTTTGTGTTATACCATGATGATTATTTTTTTGGTTATTGAGTCTGTGTTGATGAAAAACCATCATATGGTGGCCTATGGTTCTAGGTAGTTATAACCACAAGAAATAAATTTATTAACCCAAAACCTAGATTTTTCTCATGTAGTACATGATCTAAAGTGATATAGAAATTTCATATTCAATGAGATATTTATATCATATAATGATTATCATATCTTAAATTATATCTGTTCTTAGGTAGATTTAAATTTGATGCAGCATTAACAATTTGAGTATTTTCAATATTTTTATTTTGGGTTTTTCTATGCTCTGGGTAAGGGAAATGTTTTCTCTGATGAACTTTGTAGGAAGTATTAACCACATAAGGTGTTAGAAGACAATGATAAATGATCACTTGTATCCATGTTAGCCAATTTTCATATGAAAATCTCATAAGATCCAAATGGGATATGGTTTCACTCTATTTATCATTCAACATAAATTGTGAAATTGGTAAAGGATTCTTAGATATCTATTTATGAATGTATCATCATTAGAGATATACTTTATGGTACATAGATCCTTGAGGTATGGTCCCTAGATTATGATTATTTATTCTATGCCCATTAAAGACCAATTTTTTCCACTAGTTTCCAGGAAGAGGTTATGAGAGAGTATTAATCATCTTTTGGGGATATAAACCCTAGAATTTCCATGATGAATTTCGATATATATAAGTAATTTTGTTGCCTTGGAATGAAATATTTGTGAAATCCTATAATTTTTCTCTAAACACCTTTATTAATTTATGATCTAAAGGGTTCCCTTATAGAATAATGTTCTAGTTTTCTCTATCATTATTACCTTACAACATAGTAATGTAGGTTGTGTAGAAATGAGTTATGGTGTATTTAATTTAATATTACACAAGAGGTGATATTATTTAATGATAAGCATTGCATCATAGTTTTTGTCAGAATGATGAATTTCGGGTTAATGTGGTGATAATGTGGTGATCCCTTTCTACTTCAAGTGTAGAGATTCATATAGCATCAATGAATGATATCTGAATTAGATATCTTTACTAATCTGATAATACATTATCAAAAGATATAAGTGTGATTATACATAATGTTGAATCATTTTTCCTTATGACATCATTGATACATTCCCCCAATTATCTCTATCAAAATACCACTTTTTAGAAATAAAAACACATTGATTAGTTTTCTATATTTAGTACCGCGTTGACAAATCATTCTCTGTAATACCATATTTTTATTTTCATTCGACTAAGAATAATCTATCGGATCTTTTTATGTTGGTTTGAATCATTGATTCTAAGAAGTGGAAGCACAATGTGAATATGATAGTGTAGAAAGAAAATAATAAGAGTAGTGAGACTATTATATGTGGTGTCTCATTAAAATGTGACATGAATTTTTTTGTCAGGATGTATGGGTATCATATATTTCCCATGTATTTAATAAGAAGGATCACACTCAACCCTATATTTTCCCTATTTAAACCCCTCTATAGCGGTATAAGTACTTGGAGTTAACTTTATATAGAGTATAGGAGTTTTGAGTAAATCTCACATAAAGAGTATCATGGAATGATTATTATAGATGTAGCATGGGGTAGATAGCTATGGTGTGAATCTAGTAGTTTCTATATGGTGAATATGACTACAATCTTGGATTTGGTGTGAGGATATTTTCTATGAAAAAAAAATGAGATAGGAGTTGTGGAATTAAAGCATAAATCATGTCCTAACTGTATTAATCCCTAAATAGGAAGACCTAGAATCAGACCTTTATAGGTGTTTACTTATATTTTAATCCATTTTTAAATTAGGGTGATGATCTGGCCTATCTCTATTTTTTATAAATAAAGAGTTATTGTGGGATCCTTTAGGTCACTTGAGGTTATTTACATCATGTTTCAAGTTGGTATTGGATTTAACTCTATACGGGTGATGAAGGGGTTCAATAATAATGAGTGGAGCATGCCTTAGTGTTTGGTTCTCCCTTAGATGTTTGATAATGAATGGTTTCATGCCCCGTGTAGTGTTTTAGAGTTTTATAAATCCTCACATTTACATGAAGTGGGTTCTGTATGGTTCAATAATGGATGTGGTACTTATTTACACTCGACTAAGTGTAGGTCTTCATAGGGTAAATATAGTTTGGTACTCCCCCAATATTTGTTCAAGGGATTATCAAGGAATGGGTACACTATTTATATAGTAAAGAACTATATCATTTAGTGGTTTTTTGAAAAGTGGTGGATCCTCAATTAGGGGTTTAGTACTCCATTGAAGGATGGTTTTCTTGTCGAGGCATGAATCCCCCATCATTATCAGTGAGATTAAGTGAAATTAATATAACACAGTAGCATATATTATTATAAATCATGGAGCACATGTCCTCAATCAATGATGTTTGGTACTCCATTATCTGAGCTTCACTACTCAAAAAGTCAAGGGTCATCCATCGAGGCTCAATACTCCCATGAAAAAAAATATACTTTGATGAAGCATGGTTGACCCATTTTGTTTTATATGATATTAATGGTTTTTGCTATAGTAGGGTAGTTATAATACCAGGGGTAATACTCCCTTGAATGATAACTATTCATAGAAAAGGTGTGGGTTTCCTTAATATGACTTTTTTAATTGTGTTATGATAATTGTGGATAGTTGGGTGCAGTACTCCATCAATTGATGTACATAATAGAGTGAGGAGTTCCCCCTAAAGTATGGTTTAGGGAGGTATATTGTGAATACTAGATTATAAATATGTTTCGGGTCTTAAGATGAATTTCACTACTGGAAATTAGATCTTTCCCAACGCTTCTATACCAACGGTTTGCAAAAACTGTTGGTATAGGTCCCCACGGTTTGTCCAAACCATTGGGAAAGGTGGCCCCAAAATTCAACATACTACACAGAATAAAAAACTCAACCAAAGACCTATACCAACGGTTTTAACAACCGTTGGTATATGTACTTTCATTTTTTATCAGACCTTCGTACCGAGAACATTATATAAATCAAAATTTAAAATATTTATGAGAATACATATATATATTTATGTAATTATGATCACAAAAGTCATGTTAGGTTAGTGGTTGAGTCGTTCAATGATAAACGAGGGGTCCGGGGATCAAATCCCAGCTGATGTTTTATTTTTGGAATTTATATACCAACGGTTCCATTACCGTTGGTATAGATTTCATATTACCTATAGAAACAGTTTCCAAAACCGTTGGCATAGGTCTATACCAACGGTTTTTGGAAAACCGTTGGTATAGACCTATCCCAGCGGCTTACTTGGCTACGGTTCTCCAAACCGTTGGTATAGGCTATACCAACGGTTTGGAGGCCTATACCAACGGTTCCAAACCATTGGTAAAGGTTAGTTTTCCAGTATTGTTTGGAACCCCTTTCTCACCTTTAATTCATGACTTATAGATGGGCTATGAGATCTAGAATTGGCGAGTTTTCTATTTTCTCCATGAATCTCAAGTTTCTCATGAGAAACAACCCTTCATTGAGTTGGGATGAGATGACATGGACTCCACTATTTCCCAGAGGCTTCAAGTAGTAAATGATATATAAATTTCTTAACTTATTCTAGTTCCTCTATTATTTTTACGTTTTTAATAGACTTTTGTTTTTTCATTCTTTCTTGGTTTTTGGGAGACCTAGTGATTATTTTTATAGTCACCCTTGCATGAGATTTATGTTCACACATGTTCTCTCTATATAAAAGTAGCACAATTTAGATATAGTTTTGGTGGGAATTGAGTATTTTTGAATATTTTGAAGTAGAAACATGAATATTCTAGGTGATATTTAGTGGAGGATGGTGTTCCATGATGGTGTTAGTGGCCATCACACATAGATTTCAATCTTGGAGTACACATAATGGGGTGGGTATTTCTACTATATTTCTTCTATCAAATTTGAATAATTTTGTAGATTTATAGTTCCAATAGTGGTTTCCTATTTTCTATTTTTATTATCATATGATATCTTATTCATTAATTATATATATTTTAGTTGTTTATATATATATATATCTCTGCTATTTTTGGTTATTTTTGTGTATTTGAGATGTGTTTCTATTACAAGCTGATATTGGCCAAGGCCTTTTATATTATGTGATGTTCCTACTCAATGTAAGTCACCAACCCCAATAATATTGGAGGAAGGTTTTGTATGAATCTCTTAGCTTACTTATATCCCAGGAAGGTCCTCAAAAGGCTAGGTTATGTTGGAGTATTATTAGAGTAATTTATTTTGAGGGTGGATTTTAGAGTTACCAGTCATGTAGAGACTAGTTTAGTAATTTAGGGAAAACATTCCAAGGGGTTATCGAGTTTGGTTGTAGTGACTGGCATATTATTTTTTAATAACTCTGATAAATTTTTAGTTAATTCAAATTTCTAAGTCATTGATTACGAGGTATAAAAATTTCATATATGTATAATTTAGTGTTTAGTTGTGATCTTTCATTTCATCCCCATGCTAGATCATCCAATATATTCTTTAATAACTTTTTCCTCTTCTTATAAAATGAAGAGTACCACCCAAATATATCCTGATTATGTGTAGAGGTAGTGTCAAAATTATTCTATCCATATTTGGATCTCTCACTATTGATTAGTGTGATCTGATTCATTGTTTCCTAGAATCATTTGAGAGATATCCCTACCCTAAAATCTAAGGAAATCTCTATATCCTTTTATTCTTAGTGAAAACTTTTTGTTAGAGTAGATATTATTTCCCATTGATTAGGATTAGACTGCCCCTAGGATAAATTCACAATACGTGACCTAATAACAGGGGACTCATGGGGTTAAAAGTCGAGCTTGATTATTTGGAAACAAAGGTTTTGATGGAGTTTAATACTTTTGTTTCCATCTAGAACTAACTCTCACTAAAAAAATGAAAATTATGGAATTAAGATACCCAAATGACATAATAGTTCATTAGCGAATGCTGTTTTTCATGAACTCATGATGAAACTTCTCTGTTGTGGTTTGAGTTTGAATCCTTGTTCTTGATTGAGTTTTTTAGAGGATGATCAATCCTTTGTAACGTAGTGAGACTATGCACTACTAAAAATAGGACATTTAAAAGCACTAAAAACTACCTTTAACAGTGATAAAAAATCATTGTTAATCACAGTAAAGATAGGGGGTCCCCTTTAATAGTGCTAAAAAGTGCTGATAAAGGGTTCCCTTTATCTGCGCTAAAAAAGAACTGATAAAGGCCCCCATTTATCAGCGAGTTTTTAGCGCGTATAAAGGAATCCTTTATCAGTTCTTTTTGAGCGCTGATAATGGACCCCTTTATCAGTGATATTTTGAGCGCCAATAAAGGACACCTTTATAAGTCCTCAATTAGCACAGATAAAGGAAACGTTTAATGAGAAAACCCAACACCTGTACAGAACCTACACACATGAGACAACACCTGCACACCAAAAACAATATAACAACTACACAAAAAATAGCTGCACAAAATAACACCTATACACAAACAAAGCATATAAGAACGAAACAACACAGAAAAGTGTTTCTAAAACAATGCTATATACATTTACTTGAAATAATGAATACAAATAAACATTGATATATACATTTTGAAAAATGTTTTATTTGGTTACAATTTCAATTATCTAACAAATAGTTAAAAACATTAATGTTTCATTCTTTTCGTATCCGGGATCCCCTCTCAAAAATTTTCATCCATGGTATTAGTTTCCAAACAAAGTATCCGAACTCAGGAAAAAAATTCCACCTATATAAGAAAACAAGTATTATGTTATTAATAAAATAATGAAATAAATTAAAAATTAATATGAAATAATACATTAATAAAATGTCAATTTTTAGTAAAAAAGAAACATTTGGAAAGGTAGGGGGCCATAAGACTATATGATACTTGATACCTAACCTTGATACAAGTAGGTAATAGGCCATGATAAGATACTAGAGTAATGAAAAGGGAAAAAGTCCACAAAGTACAACAATTAATGATTTTGAGAGGTTTCTTAGTGTATGGACTTTCCCACTTTCTCTTCTTAGTCCTCTTAGAAGAAGGAAATTAAAAAGATAACTTGAGGTGCCAAAGGTGGTGTTGATGGAGGCACAAATAGTGTTTCTTTTGGATCAGAAACAAACAAATCCATGAGATCCATTGGACTTAGACAACCCTGATCATCATCCTCTCAATCACTTTTTGAACCAACTTTGGCCACTGTGTCCCTGGGAAAGCAAACTAGAGAGGTGGGAGGTGACAAACTTTTACCATCCTCTTGAAATATACAAGAGAAAAAGGATAAAGGCTTCTCCCCCCACGACGATGGAAACTGCCGAGCTGGTACCCCCCCCCCCACCGGAGGGGTAGGGACCTATGTCATCCTCTAAGAGAGTGATGGCCTCTTTCTCCCCATTTTCCAAACCCATGAACCTTACACCTTTCCAGTAGAGCTTCATATGTCCTAATGTTCCTGAGCTCTATACAGGGATCCCTAATCTGCCTTTATCTACCACAGAGTTCAAATATGCCTTGACACTCCTCAATCAGACCCTAGTAGTGCATTTCCCCCGGAGAAGACCATCAGTGGACTCCTTTGATATGGTCATTTTTTGTTCTTGGGATCTATAAAAGAGGCCTATTATGGGTCTTCTTGACAATAGATACATTTTAATCTGTTTCACGTCAGAGGGTGACCTAATCAGAGTTTGGCCTAGTGCGACTCACAGCTGCAATGGGTTTCACTTCCTCATACAAATATGGTCTTATGACTTCCATATGAAGAGGGACTCCCCTTTGGTGAAGATTTGGGTGAGTTTCGCTAATATATCCCTTCCGTTTCAAAACTCGTTGATCATTAGGTTGTTTGGGAACCTCATAGGGAGGTATTTATCCTCTGATCACCAAACCACTATTGTGTCCCATCCTGTTAATCCCCATGTGTGTGTGTAAGTGGACTCATTGAGGAAGCCTCTTTAGTTCATTTAGATTACCATAGGAAAATAATATCATTGTATACGGTAGCTCATGTATGAGTCATGGGATGACTTTTGTTCCGGTTGCAATCGTTTGGGACACTCGTCGACGACATGTAGACGTGGGTCTAGACATCTAATTTCTACTAATAAAAATATGGCCCTAGGTGAGGTTGTTGTTCATGACAGTCCCTTGGGGGTCTATTGCAGTGGCCAAAATGTAGATGGGAAATTGGATATTCCTGATCAATCTCACTTACAGGGTACTGGGATTATAAGTTTGCAGGAGGCAGGCAGGGGGTGTCCAAGCAAGGAGTGGGGAGCTCTATTGGCACTGAGACATTTTAGTGTGCTACAGGGGCTTCAGGGGATGGAACTACCTATGGTTCTGACCATAATGTAAGCGTAGAGAGCTTGGACTCTCAGTCTCCCTCTCAGTGGACAGTTGGGACTGTTTCAAAGGGAAAGCTCCTAACATCCCTAGAAAGAAGAATGGACTAAAAGGGAAGCTTGATCCCTGGGAATGCATTGTGGTCTAGGGGAAACACCCATGGGATGTAAAGAATATTATTACATTACCAAACTAATGGAAACCAGGTTGACCAAGAAATATGAAAGAAAGGAAAGAAAAGACCTGCAATACAGGGAAAGTGGTGAACCAAGCAGAGATCCAATAATGATGGAAGATGAGGTAGGGGAGTTCTTGAAGCTCATATTCCACTCAAAGGAGGAAATGATTAAAAAATTCATTCGACTTAACACCTTAAATGAGGATATTGTATGAATTTATGAAATAAGGTTTTAAGTTGAGGCCACAGAGGAGGTGGAAACATGGATTTACAAGAAAGACTGAATAATAAATCGAGGATTCAATCAAGGAAAAATCACCCTGTAGGAATTCATTTAGACAATGGACCAGACAATTACCCACTTCAAAGAACATCTCTCAGAGGATCTAGACACACATGTTAGTACTTTCACTAGGAATTATATAGTTTGTCTTATTCAAATAATCTTAGTCCTGTGTTTAATAACTTTGTGATATCTTTTTGCATGTAGTGACTTTGGTTTTGTGAACGATGGTTTCCCACATATCCTTAAAGTGGCTTAATACAAAATTTTTATTTGGTGGTAAGAGAAAATAAAGTTCATCATAGTCCTAAATCTATCAAAGAATATATAAAATTAATGATAAAACTTATCTTATTTCTTCACTAGAGCCATCTTAGTCTCCCTTATCTTCACTTGTTACCATTATGCTAAGAATTATCATTATCTAAGCTAGGGTTGTGTAATGGTCTTGGTCTTTGATAGAATGAATCACCACAATATGTTCTTGGTGAATTGATTTTACTTCAAGGGGTTTTTGTTCATAGAATATTCCTTTGGGATCGATAACAACCCCAAACCCCTAGCTCTATTTCCACTTGACACAACACTCTCTAGACCTCTATGGTCAATGTATTCCTCCTCTAGTTGTCCCAACATTGTAATGCGATAGGAAACAACCCCATAATTAGATAAGATCCCCTAATGACTGGAAATTCTTTCATGGGAAACCCATACATTGTTACCAATTCTGTTGGCACCCTCTTTTTTGATAGTGTTGGATCTAAGTTTCTCTTTTGTTTCTAAGACATCTAGAGAGCTATGGGTCTTCTAGAAGATGTTTTTTGTCTAGAATATAACTTTTTGATGATGCTGGAGCCCCTGTGTAGGATAGGAGTGTGTAATTTCATCTGAATGCATTGAAGGATATCCCAAATTAGTATGATGTATACCAATCATAGAATATATTTCAGTTAATCTAAGTGGATAAAACACACTCACATATGGATAAAAGATAGGCTTAGGCTATAGGATCACTCGATTCATCCCAAAGATTCCACCTAATCGAATAACCCAGCCAAATAACCACCCAAAATTCTAATTTGATATAGAATTCTACATTTTTGATCTGTAAATATGGGTCTTAAGCTCCAAATAATGTTAGAAACCTTTAAAATAAATCCACATAGGCTTCAAAATTCAGTGCATGACTTGTTCAAAGTCATGTGATCACATGACCATAATAGGATCACATGATCAAATGAACCTGGGAGATTTATATGATTACACGACCCTTGAAGCTTTATGTGATCATGTAAATAAGATAAGAATACAAAAATCATGGTTCAAGTGAATTAATTTGATTGTGTGATTTTTTATGTGATTTAATCATGTGATGAGATCACATGATTAGTTCACAAGAAGCATTCATACAAAGAATCTTATGTGACCCGATCACATGAATAGGCTTATGTGAAGTAGAGAAAAAACCTAAGAGTTCTCATAGAGCTATGAAATATTGAGTCATTAGTGAAATAGATTTCCCATTACTCACTTATCTATAGGAAATTTTACAAAATACCAAGTGTATCTTAGAATACTAAAAAAATATAAGGCCCAGGGAATCAGTTAGGTATTCACTTCCTTATAACAAAGTCCTTTTTTATTCTTCTAGAATTTGTATGTGATGTGTGTATGCATCTAGGAATTTATGTGATTCAGGTTCTATATGAGGTGCATAGGAACCCAAATTTTTATTGGCATGCATATGTATATATGATTCGGGTTTATTTGAGAAATTGTTGAGATTTAAGATATATAAAAAATGATTTTACTATGAAATCCTCAATATTACCTCTGTGATTGAGCAGACACAACATCATTGCTCTTCCTGCAAAGGCATGTCAAATGGATAGAAATCTTCTAAAATAAACTAACCCTACAAGGAATAATGAAAATAAAAGAAAAATTTTGTAATAAAAATTTTCATTAAAATAGACATATTATATCATAAAACTACCTTTACATATTTCCAAATGGTATATTTGGTCCAAATATAAGCTAATTACAAGAAAAATGATTCTTTGTGAACTTTACAACAGTTTGTTAACTACCGCTTAGCATAGCATTTGATCTAAACTTCCGTTCTGGCATCCCCGTGATGATCTCATCTGACACCATATTTGTGATATAATCATTCAGTATTTAGTGTAACCAGATATTGATTTTGAAAACCTCTCTTCCATAAATTCATTCACCCTCAAGCTGCCCAGTGTGATGAAATTTAGGTAGGCCAATGATTTCCACACCAGACAAGTATTCAGTACATAATTCAATAGCTTCCTCGACAATATATTTCTCTACAATACAACCCTTTGAACGACTTCAATTTTCTACATACCCTTCCAAAAAATTCATAACCACTCAATGGGGTACATCCATCTATAATGTATAGGACCAGATAGTTGAACTTCTATCACCAAATCAACCACCAAATGAACCATAATATCATAGAATTTCAGTGGGAAGAACATTTCCAATTCACATAATATGACAGAAATTTCTATTTCCATAGTTGGAAATTTTGTCGGGTCTATAACATTTTTGCATATACCTTTGAAGAAGAAACATAACTTCGTTAACATATTACATACATTCTTGGAAAAAATTCAATTTAAAGCTATAGGAATTAGATCTTTCTTCAAAACATGGATGTCATGTGATTTCAGACCCTTTAACTTTAAATCCCTCATTTACATGATGTTATTGATATTTTTGTAATACCACTCTGAAGCCTTTACGTCATTCAATAAGTTGAAAAAATGATATCTCTTCTACCTAGAAAGAGTGTAAGTAGCAGGAGGAAGAAATTTTCATTTTTTACCCTTCACTGGTGCCAACTCTTCTCATATTCCTATCTCAACCATGTCCAATATAGCCTTAACTCCATCCATTGTTTTTTCAGGTGCATTTGGCAATGGGTTGATGACACTATCAAATACATTTATACAACATGCATAACATCAAGTAAATTTCTGACATACAGAAAATTCTAGTATGGTAATTAAAAAAAATAATCACTTTTTCCAACCAGCTTTTTAAGGTTTTTCAAAAACTGTTTACCAAAAGTAGTGTCCACATATTTTACTTTCACAAACAGTTGATCACTTGTTAGTGGAGGTGATATTGTATATTCTTCTAAACTTCCATCAAATGATGTCAACCATGATTGGTACTTATGTCATCAGTGTAGAAATCTGTGATGTCCAAGAAACATAGATTATGATAATTGTTTCAACCTAATTTATAGTTTACCTTATTCAAAAATAGGACACCCTTGAGTTCCTTTAATGATATATCCTGAAAAATTTCCATAAGTAGAAAATTCATTTATCCTCCCATATAACATGGATATCAAAGTGAAATATTCTTTTTTTTAAACATCATACAACATAACACCTAAATCCCACAATAATTTCATATCCTAAATCAATGGAGACAACTAAACATCAATATCATCACCCAGTTGTTTTTGTCCAGATATAAGCATAGATAACCTGATGTATTTTCATTTCATGCATAAACACGGTGGTAAGTTTTAATTTACCATCATAACCAGCCATGTACTATGACTGTTGATTTGAAAACCATAAATATTCACTCCATCTGTAGATAATGCAAGAAGAAGGTTTCTCAACTAGTTTCCAAATTCAGGATACTCATGATCAATTCTCTTTCACTGAAGAGAGACTTCTTGGTGTCATGGTATCCCATATTTAATTTTTGTATCTGCATGTCATGTCAATTTTCTTTCACTCTCCTCACTTCCATATAGGCTCTTAAACTGTGTAATGATTGGAAAGTACCATACAACTTTCGTAGGACTGGATTCATCTTTCTTGGATCAAGAAGCACCACATTTTGGTCATTATTTAAGTTATTGGTGGTCCTTTTGAAACAATATACAATCATTCGGTACGACGTGTATTTTTTTAGATATCATACCCATAGAGCATATCATTCATTTGGAATCGTATGTTTAGCTTGATAGCTCATTATCTTCTAGGAGAATGTCATTCAGGAGAGCAAGTAGTTCCATAAAACTGGAGCCACTCCACCCATTACCTGCTTTCAAATTATACATCTTCATTATGGATGAAAATGCTATATATTTAGTGAAACCAACATAAAATGGTGTTTTTGCATAGCTATTTAACTTCTAAAACAATTTTGGGAAATCACGAAGTTGATCTTTAACCGCACTTTTCATTTCCTCAATATCACCATCATTCACATCTGTAATCACATCCTCTATATGATCATCTTCATTATTCATACTTGTAATCATATCAGATGATCCATAAAACAAAGTGTTATCCCAACCATTACCTACATTTGTTTTTTCCAAGTGTTTATTTCAACATGTATAACTTTGATATATTTCATGACAGATCATGTGTTATTCCAACTCCTCTTGAATAATTTTTCTTGAATAAAAATAGCGTAAACACGGAAAAATGATTTGAGAAGGGTCATAGGCATGATCTTTTGCAAACTTGATAAACTCTTTCACACCTTCTTCATACTCTTTTGTCAATATATTGGCATTCATCCATTAATTATTCATATTCATCCTATTTGATACAGTAATATTAATATTTAACAAAATAATTACACAAAATATTTTCAACTAGGGTCATAATCCAACTATAATCAATGGAACTAACTATGATAAACAATACCCTTACCTATCCATGCATTACTCAGGACCAAAGTGGATCACACCCATCTTCCCAACCACTGGATAAATGGAACTATCTATGATAATCCCTTTCACTATAATGTTTTATTATCCCACATTTGATCTATATGCATTTTTCTAAACTGGGTTTTTAGTGTTTCTCTAGAAACATAATGTCTATAGTCAAGAACTATGGTACTAAACTAAGAGATGGTATGTTTTTTAAAAGAGTGTTTTTGGGTGGAAGGATTCATTACATGTGTTGTTGTGGTTATTTGACTAGGGTGTCCATAAAGTGTCTCATAGAGTCCTCTAGTGAAGTGGTTTTCTAAGATATTGTGGAATTGCACTAGTAACAAAGTGGTGGTTCCATTTAAATGGGTAAAGTTTGGATTGATATTAAATTGTATAGGAAATACAACATGAAAAAAATGGCATACCAATCATGCCAACAACTACAACACCATACAAACACACAATCGTGCTCATAATCACAACACAATACAAACCAAACAATCACAATTTCATATTTTATAAAGAATCCCTTATTCAATTCTGTTTGATATTTCAGGGTTTATCATAGAAGTTTTATTATCCCAGGGCATTCATTCATTAATCAGTATATGTAAATTACCTATTTTTATATTCAAATTTTCAACAGGAACCGACCAACATACAATTCATTTAGTGCGCAAAAAAGGACCACCAACAATATCAATTTTTAGCGGGGTGTTTAGGCCGTACATTCCATAACATAACCATCAATATCAAACAATAATAACATGTGAACAAGAGGAAACCAATGAGTAAGAAGCGAAAACTCACCATGAAGGTGCCGTTCAACGTGCAATAGAGGTGAGTTCAAGGCAGAGGAGAGGCGTGTGGCAGAGAAGATTTCCAACTGAAAAGAAAACATAAAATGAGAACTCACATGTTAATCAATTTTATGGGACAATAGTCGGATTTTATTTTCCATAAATGATATCTTCTTCCTATTTATTTATTTTTTGTGTATCTACTATTTTCCTAGATGTTAAACTTATGAATGGGATATGTATACTTTTTAGAAGAAGGATCATTTTTAATTTACTCTAATTTAGGATTAAAATATTGCACATTAATTACATTTTTTTTCCCAGGGGATCATTGTTATCCCATAGGGATCATGAATTCCTCTTAGGTTAGTGGAAAGTTAGGATAGTTGTTAGTTACGATGCCAGTCTAGGACATATCATTACATTTCCAATTTTAATTGACCCATGTCCATTTAAATATAGAATTGTGGGGGAGGGGAGGTCATACACTAATATATAGAAGGAATAAGAGAGGTAAAAATTATCATAGTCTCTCCAATATAAGTGATGAAAGATAAAACATACACTAGGTGAGGGAGAACCACCAAAGATGACAGGAGGGGTAGGGTGGCATAGCACGGAGGGATTATAAACATATGTTTTTTCTACATTACTAAGGATATTCTTTTCTCTCATAGATCATGACTGATTATTGATGATTTCTCACTATTGTGAATATTTTCCCTTATTTTCATAATGTTTTATTCCATGACTCATGTTTATGTTCTATGAAAGATTTCCTATAACCATGATAATTTATGTTTTCGATATCATACCCTTATTCATATACTATTATCATGATTGATCATTGATTGATATTTCCTAGGTTTACCCTTATTGATCATTTTATCTCTCCCTTTATTATGTTTTCATTCCCCAAGTTAATAAGAATGGTTTTATGTAGGGTATTCCTAAGAAGTGTAGTCTCTGGGAAATATTAAAGATCTTTCACGAAATAAAAGGATTATGTATCAAGTATTCATAGAGATTAATCTTTTATGATTCTAGTGTGGATCATAATGATATTTATTTAATATTAATCTAATTTTTTTTTTATTTATATATGAAATGTATGGGTCACTATATGGAACCTGAATGATCATTTGTTCCACCAAATGTTGTCAACTCCATATCAAGCATCCGAACATTCCTAGTTCCTTTACCTCACTAATCCTAATAAAAACTACTTACATGGATACACGTAGCCTAAGTTACATAAGGGTGGATATCATCCACCAACTCAATATTCTTTCTACCTCCCAAAACAATTGACCACCTTATTAAAAATCATAATGTATGAGGTTAAACTATTTCAATTGTTTAACATGAATTGGGTGGGAAGATCTATGATGGACACTTTGGACGGTTTTCATTGGAAGAGATAATGAACATGATGTTCATAAGGGAAAAAAAATTATAGAGGTATATGTTGAGGCTTGAGAAATTTTATCTCTAGGGAAATTTGAGAAATGGAGTTGAGACCAACTCCATACTAGAAAATACATAAACTACTTTGAAAACTAAGGAAATCCATCCATATAGATTCCCTTCAATAAATTTTTATGGCTTCACTCTTGATATGAATCTTTTTACACTAGAATAATATCTATTACCTTATACTTTTATAGAATAAAAAATACATTGGAAAAGCAAATGGGGTGAGTCGATTTTTGATCTCTAGTTGCATCGCCTAATAAAAATACCACACCATAGAATCATTTTAAAGAATAATGTTATAAGTATGGAAAAGAATATTCTTAAAATAAATTCCAAACTATCATATATTGGATCTCCCATATTAGATAGAAAAAATTACATGTCATTTTTTCTCATTCAATTCCAAATAAATGAAATTATCCAATGATTGACTACAAAATATCCCCATGATATCTATGGATCCTCATAATCACCTAGAAACAAGATCTGTCCATAATTAATAGCTACCAGAAACAAGATAATAAACAATGGAATACAATGTTCCTTTATATAAGGAATCAAAATAAAACAAATCTAAAAATCTTCTAACCATATAATTATCTTCTAATTAGGGTTATTTACCTTATAATTAAATAAATACTAATGATAAAACTCACAAAATTAATTCCTCTTAGAGTTATGCTACTCAGGGATCACCCTTATACATTCAATTGAAGCATCCTGAATCACCCCACCCAACTCAACCACATGTATAATCCTCTTACCATAAAACTACATATCACAATGAATGAAACAATACATAAAACATTGGTAATGTTTTGAAACCACCAACCTCAAAGTAGAGTTGAACCCTTAATAATGCTCAGCCACCATATCCTAAGCTCATATAGGCTCAATCAAGACCCATCATCCATTTTTAAATCACAAGAGGAGGTAACTGTAGAGGAGAAGGATGATTTAGTGGCCAGAGGAGGCAGCGATGGTGGAGGACGAGGAGAAGCAGGATCATGGAAGAGGAGGGATCATGGTGGAGGAGGAGTAGAAGGAAACGTCAGAGGAGGAGGATAAGGAAGATCATGGAGTAGGAGGAGGACAAGGAAGCCATGGCGGCGGTGGCGACAGAGGAGGAGTCGTGGCGCAGGGTCGTGCTTCCGTGAAGGCTTGAACGAGTGTGACAATGGAGGGGCCTTTTAGGTTTATTTTTTAAAAACCACTGGAACCTTTATTAGCACTAGTTAAAAGTTATGATAAAGGTATGTTTTATCAATGCTAAAATAAAAGTGCTGATAAAACATACCTTTATCAGTGCTTTTTGAGCGCTGATAAAACAAATATTTATCAGCGCTAAAATTATAGCGCTGATAAATACTTATTTTAGCAGTCCTTTTTAATTATATATATATATATATATATTAAAATGTATTATATATTTATAAATAAAATAAATAAAACAAATAAATTAAATATAACAAATATAATAAATAAAATGAATTAATCTTATAAATATAATAAATCTCTAATAAATATAAAAATATAAAAAAGATATTTATTATTTAATGTAATTTATTATAATCTTATAATTATATAATTATATAATTATATATTTATTTATTTAATTATAATCTTGAAAATAATTTTTTCAATTTAAAAAATATTTATATATATTTGAATTATTAAAAAATATATATTAATTATAAATATTTTTTTATTTAATGTATTCAAATAAACATAATTTTTTAATATAAATAAAATAATTTTATATAAATTAATAATAAAAATTTTTATCAGTTCTAATAATAGTGTGGATAAATGTAAACTTTATGAGCCCTAAAAAAATAATTGATAAAGGGTACACCTATATCAACACTTGTTTTAGTGCTGATAAAGTGTACATTTATAAGTGCTTTTAGCTAGCGCTAATAAAGGCCCACCCCTTTATCAGCGCTTTATACTTAGCACTGATAAAGGGTAGCACTTCCCTTGCCCTGTTTTGTGGTAGTGATGTCTGAATACACTTCATGAACCATAGGCCTTACAAGGTGTTCCTTGGACATGTTTTATATAATAATTTTTTGAGCTTAGTAGTTTAGGCGGAGCCTTCATGGGGAGTTTTTTGAGGTGATGTTGTTCTATCATGAAACATAACCCATGATAATGACCCCAAGTAATCATTGATAGTTAATTATTTTTAGAAGATGTTCACTATGGCTTTGAGAGTAGGTAATAATTTTCCATGAGTTAGAAAGTGTGGTTCCATGGATAAAACTATAGGTTTAACATAATGTTGAGATCCAATACTCCAATGTTAATAGCCAAATAACCTAATGGAGATCTATTTAATAGAAGTTTCAATGGTGAATGAGTAGTTGTAGATGGATGATGAATCAATATATTCCCACAATGACCACATTTATTTATTTCCTTTAAAGAATGGGCTGCTAATAGTTATATCTGTGAGGGGATGTGTGTGATAGATGGTTATGATTATGTGTTTATGGGTGAACTTTAATGTATGATTTATATCTTATCTTCATAGACACTTGTACACGATGTTGTAGGAATGAGCTTCTTACAGAGACCTAACCTTTTATTATATTACTGTTACATCATTATGAATATAAACAACATAATAGTATCACACAATGAGGATCCATAGGTTTAGTGTCTTAGGAAAACTTGGACCAAACATTACATTTACAACATCAAGCATAGACATTTATTTAATTCCTTCTTCTCTAGCTTCTTATTGGCACTTGAACTCTCCTTAGAACATGTAATCACCTGAGGATATACATAAAAAGTGGGTGAGATAAAATAATAGTAAGAGGAGAGATAAGAATAATATAGAATGGGGTGAGCATAATCATAAAATCATCATAAAAATAATGGTAGGAAATATTAATAAAAGACTTGAAATGTGGAAATGCATAAAAATGAAACATCATGTAATAGTGGTTAACTACCACACATAGTTAGGAACATTTCTAGCACAATGTTCACACATCATTTCAATTTTACTCCTGAGATTAATCACTTTACCTAATGCATTAGAGAAAAATATAATTCTTGGCGCACCCATCACATTCAAACATTCATATTATGCTATATAATTCCGAGCGCACCTGTCACATCATAACATTTTCATTATCATGCATGAAATATTGAACATATATAAATCATGAACATAAATAACCATGTAAAGTAATGATTTTTAAATCATAATAACACATTCATAAACTTTGGGTTCCCAAAAGAAAGAGGGAATAATATACTTGATACAAGAATTATCAACCTTGAGTAAGAAATAAAAGGTATGTTTTTTGAAAGAATATTTCTTTTGGAAAACATTTGTTTGACATAAAATCCATTAGAAAACATGTAAATCACAAAAAATGTAATATAATGATAAAAAATGATTTTAAGGAGTGTCCATTCTAGAAATGGACTGAAAGAGGGAGAACTCGAAGAAAGAAAGTTGAGTTTAAAAACTTCCCCTTACCTTATGTTTGAATGTTTTCTTCACTTTAATGTCCTGTATAGTGAAATTATATTCATTAATTAGAAATTTATAAAACCTTTTATACATGGAAATGGTTTACTAGGGATTTATTAATCTGTTTTATGGTCCTTTAGATGAGTTATATATCTTAAATTCATTGTTCGGGAGTGTTAATTTTCATAGCTTTTATGAACGGTTCACTTGTATTCATGAACGAATGTTCATTTAAAATTTGGTTGAACATGTATAATTGTTAATATATATTATTAGTGAAATTATATATATAAATGATATTATAACGAATTTGGTTATATACCATGAGGATGAATCATTAGGTGAAATTTATTGAAGATCATTTTTGGTTAATTTGGGTGGTTTTTTGATCACAATGAACTCGTTTTATTTTATCAATTAGTATCATGTGAATAATTTAGTTCTAGAACATAAAAGGAGATAATAAAAACACACTAAAATATTTTTTCAACCATTTTATGGTTTTATTTTTATCCTTTAAGGATTGGAAGGAAAAAGGTAGTGCATCGCCCATGATTTAAGTAAATTAACACATCAAGGGAAATGATTTCATTTTATTAACAGAGAGAGGGTGGGATGAATATAATGAATAATATTCCATTAACATGATATCATACCATTATATCATGAATAATAGGGTTATCATAAAATTTGGATAAGATAATTTGAGGATAAGAGAATAAAAGAAAATAAATTGGAAAGTAAATTGAAAGAAAAGAGAGAGAAGAATTACCTATTGAATCCTCCACTTGAGATCCTACTTAAGAAGACTAGGCATGGTCTTTTGATGAGGAAAATAGATCCTGGTAGTGGTTTAGGGTCTAGTGAAGTTCTTTGGGTAGAGTTTAGGAAAGGATTTAATCTTTAGAGGTGTGTGTAAATGAGGGTGTGAAGGGTGGTATTTATAGTGGAGGGGAGAGGGTTTTTTTCAATATTAAATTCATAAATTTATTATTTCTCCAAAATAAAATTAATAGTGAGTATTTAATGACTAATCACATTAATTATATCATGTGAATCTTATCCAATTGGGCTTACATCACCAGAACATCATACATGACTATATAATTAGTGTATTTAACTTATTTTGTAAATTATGGTATTCCACTATTCATAAAAAATTCAAGTATTTCAGAAAAATCATAAAAATTCCCACTAACCATCTTCAGACATGTAGAATCCAAAAATTAAGTCCACTTTTTCAAAAATAACTTTATAAATATGATTAATTTAATTTTTAATTAAAATCTTAATTTACTTGAAAAATACAGTTTTTAAAATTCAAATTGATTTTATAATGCTTTCAAAAATTATATAATTTCATATAAAATTATCTGAAAACTATAAGAAATAGAATTTATAATTTATAAAAAAAATTTAAGAAAATAAATTTTCTTTTAAATTAATTAATTAATTATAATTAAATATTTTTTACTAAAAAAATACCAATACTTTTACTATGGTCAAATTGGCACTTATAAGATGGATAAATTTTATTTAATCATTCATGGGTAAGGTTACTATTATTTTAGATGATTTACTATTAATATGGTTCATATTACTATTCATAAGGGTATGTTACTATTCATAAGGGTATGTTACTATTCACCAAAATATTTGTTTGTTCTTTTAGACTTCAAAAATCATCCTGAACACAACTGTGTATGTTAACTTTTCAAAATTCAAAACATAGAAGTGGAAAAATTATTTTTAATGGTCACATAATATTTAGAATCATTATATTTCATTTTACTCCTAATGTGATTATACTATAAGGAATAATTATATGAAGGTAATTTCATTGATAAAACTTTGGGTCATTACATTCTTCCTCCCCTTATGAAATTTCACCCTCAAAAATTTAATTTTACATAAACAGGGGAGGGTACTTATCCTTTATCGAATCTTCCAGTTTCCAAGTAGCTTCTTCAAACTTATAGTTCCTCCACAACACTTTGAAAATATGTGTTATATTGTTGCATAGAACCTTATCTATTTTATCCAAAATCTTTACTAGATTCCCCTCATAGGTGAGATCATCTTCCAACTATACCACCATTGAGTTAAGTATATGCGATAGATCTAGTATGTACTTCATTAAGAGTGATAAGTGAAACGCATCATGAACTTGAGCCATGTTTAGTGGAAGTACAAGCCGATAGGCCATAGATCCTATGCGATCAAGGATCTCAAAGGGTCCAATGTACATTAGGGTTATTTTCCTTTTATTTCCAATCCCCATGAATCTCTTCCATGGTGATATTCAAAGGAATAATTTTTCTCCAGCATCAAACTCCAAGTCCCTTCGATGGTTGTTAGCATAGCTCTTTTTCTAACTCTGAGAAGCTTTGATGCGTTTCTATATGACTTGAACCTTATTTGTCATCTCTTGTACAAGATTGGGTCCAAGTAGTCTTCTTTCTCCAACTTTATCCCAATAGGTTGGAGTTCTACATCGCTTTCCATACAAAGCTTCATATGGAGCCATCTGAATACTCAATTGTAAGATATTTTTGTATAAGAACTTATCCAATGGGAGATGCTGATCCCATCCACCATTGAATTCTAAAGAGTATCCTCTTATCATTTCTTCAAGCATATGAATAGTACTTTCATATTGGACATTAGTTTGGGGTGATAGGTCGTGCCAAAAATTAATTTTTTACTCTGAGAATGTTGAAGGCTCCTCTAGAATTTAGATGTGAACTTTTGATCATGATCAAAGACAATCGAGAGTGGAACACCATGCAGTCTCAACACTTTCTTTCACATATATCTTAGAAAGTTTCTAAAGCGATATATCTTCCCAAATAGAGATAAAATGGGAAGTCTTGGTGAGTCTGTCAACCAAAACCCATATCGCATTATTTCCCTTCGACGTATTTGGGAGATCTGGGAAAAAGTCCATAGTAACATTCTCCCATTTCCACATGGGTATAGGCAATGGATTCATCAACCCTTTGGACTTTTTTCACTCTTTAACTTGCTGACATATCACACACCTTGAGATATCACTAGTGGAAACAACACCTATAACAATTAAAATATCCCAATTGTTTTAAAAAACTATTGGGATAGGTTCTATATACCAATAGTTCCATGAAAATGTCTGTATAGGCATGTTAATAGATGGTTTTACCAATGGTTCAATACAACTATTCTTTCGGGGGTCTAATTGTGAAGGTTATACAAATGATTTTAAAAAACCTTTGTTATATCTTATCTATCCCAACAGTTTTTAAAAACCGTTCTGATATAAAACCCCCAAAATACCCACAACCCTCCTACTTCCTGAAGATCTGCCCATATTCTATCTTCATTTTTCCCTAGCCATGAGCCTCTGTCTATATTTTTTCCTAGCCCCCAGCCTCCTTCTTCTAGAAGTAGATCCGTTTCTCCTAAACAAGAGACCTATTCCACTTCAAATTTGTATGTGGTAACTGATTTTTATATTTTCACTCCATTTATTTTGGATTTTTTCATTCTATTTCGGTGTAATATGAATTCATTTTTTTTTACTTTGGGTGCTAATAGTTGAAGTTTTAAGTCAATTTACACCTCTTTACGGTATGTGTTTCAATGAAATTATTTCATTTTCAATTAAATGTTTGTTATTTAATTATAAATTGATTTTTATTAAGGGGGGGGGGGGGGTGGGGGTGGGGCAGTGCAGGTGGGGAGGGGGTGCAAGTTGTAGGTTGGGAGGGGGGGGTCCGTCCTGGTGGGGGGGGGGGGGAGTAGGGCTATATAGTTGGGGAGGGGGTGTGCAGGTTGGGATGGGGTCTGGGTTGTCTAGGGAGGAGGGGGGGTATATCAAGGTGGGGTGGGGGTGTCTAGGTTAGGGGGTGTGCTGGTGGGTGGGTGGGGGGGGGGTGTCCAGGCGAGGTTGGGTGGGGGGGGGGGGGGTGGGGGGGATGGCTGTCTAAGGGGATGAGGGTGTCCACAGGGGTTAGGGGTGTCTAGGGGGGGTGTCCAGGGGAATGTGGGGACTATCCAAGGGGGTGGGGGCGTGTCTAGGGGCGTATGGGGATTGTCCAAGGGGGGTGGGGGTGTCTTGGGGGTGGGGGTGTCTTGGGGGTGGGGGTGTCCATGGGGTGGGGGATATCTAGGGGGTTGGGGGTGCCGCCCATAGGGGTAGGGGTGTTCAGTATGGTGGGAGGGGGGCTGTCTATGGGGGGGTTGTCCAGGGGGAATGTTTATCCCAATTACAAAGAAGCCCAGCACCCCCATTTGAAAGATTGAAGGCCCTAATCTGAACCTCTCCAGAATCCCTCTCTTTACCCTATGGTGGGAAACTAATTCCCCCAGATAGATACATCTTCAATCAATAAAATTTTTTATTTCTATGCTTCAAATTAGTAAGTGATACCTTAGTTTTAATGTTTTGAATCTATTTTGTTTTGTTTTCTATTTTGTTTTGGCCCAAAATAGAGTTCCACGCATTCCGTGGCATGGTATAATGAACACTTTTATTTTTTTTCTATTTTTTTCTAGATTTTAAGTGTCACTATTGTGTGAGTCTGATTTATTTTAAGTCTTCATACCCACTCCTTCCGTGTAGAGTTCATGAACCATATGAACTAATGGATGCGAGTGATATGTATTCCCACTCAAAGATGGTAAAGGGTAATGGATATAAGGATGGTCCATGTGAAGGGATTGGGGATGGTTAGGGTAGTGGTGTAGGTGGTTTTTCATTTTCTAGTGGGGTGATATGGTGGTTTCTATGGACTTTAGATTAGTTGAAAATTGGATTTGGATTTTGTATTTATAGTTTTTGTTTAAGGAATAATGGGATGGGTAATGATATTGAGGATGAATTAGTTGTTGAATGGGTGATGGATTGGAATTTTGATATTGTTTGGATTGGGTATATGTAATTTTCAAGGTATTATATGGGTATTACCTCCCCTGAACACACCCAACCGCACCCCCACCCTGAACCCCCCCATTGCACAATCCCCACCCCCTACACAAACCCACCCACCTGCACACCCTCCCACCCCCTTGGATAGCCCCCGCCACCTGGACACCCCCACCCCATAGACAGCCCCCCCCGAATACCCCTCACCCCCATGGACACCCCCTCCCACCCCCTGGACACACCCACCCACTTGGAAATCCCCCACCCCATGGACACCCTACAAACACCCATCACCCCCATGGACATCCCCCACCCCCACCCTAGACACCCCCTAGATAGCCCCAACCCCCTGGACACCCCCCTTGGAAACCCCCACCCCCTGGCCACCCCCAACACCTGGACACCCCACCCCATGGACACCCCCACCCCTGGACACCCTCCACCCCCTTGGAAAGCCCCCCGGATGCCACCCCACCTCCAAGTGCTTCAACCAATTTTTAAATTGGAATTAACCATTTATGTGATTTCCCCTTCCCCCAATGACATTTCCTAAGTGACCCATAGAGCCTTATAAATTGAATTTTTCATGTTTTGATAAATTTAATGGGTTGTTTTGAATGAAATGGATAATGCATGATGGTTTCCCTTTCTTAATTAATAAAATGGTTTTAAATAAAATTACCCTAAGAGGGGATGTAGGGGGGATTGTCCAGGTGGGGGAGTGTCCAGGTGGTGGGTGGGTTGTGTAGGGGGTAGGGGGCTACAAGTGGGGTAGGGGGGCTGCAGGGGTGTGGGGGAGGGGGTGTGGGCTATCAGGGGGGTGTCAGGGTGGGCTGTCCTGGGGGGTGGGATGTCTTGGGAGGGGGTGTGGGTTATCCAGGGGGAGTGGGCTATCTATGGGGTGTGGGGGTGGGATATCTAGATAGGGGAGGGGGTGTGGGTAGTCCAGTGTGGGTGGGTGCGGGCTATCCAGGTGGGGGAGGGGGTTTTCTGGGTGGAGGGTGGGGGGGGGGGGGTCTGTCTTAGTGGGGGTGGGGTGAGGGTGGGTTGTCTACTCCCATGGACACCCCCACCACCCGGACACCCCACCCTCTGGACAACCCCCCACCCCTAGGACAGCCCCAAACCCCTAGACACCCCCACCCCTGGTGATGAGTTGGTTCACCCTGTAGATATATTTTCATGAGTTGATATCATGATTTTTCATGAGTTGATATCATGATCATGTGATGGAATGATACCAAGAGAAAGAAGACTAATGATGAGCTGGTTCACCACATATATGGATTTTCATGGCAGAGATTTGATGCCCGATGTCTGGATTTTAGAGCTGATGTTTGTAATGTGAGGATGGGTCTTTCATGTGATTTTTTAATCCATTTGGGAATATTATTACTTCGCATAGAACATGGATGGTTTTTATAAACATATATAACCTCCCCCCATTGTTGTGTATGAAAAACCCCTTTCACATTCATTGGTATTCTCATATATGGCCCTTCTGATCCCACCAATGACATATACGTATACATGCAACCTTTAATAAAAGAGTTGAAACTTCTTTAGGATATGGGTGTGCACACATACAATGAATTTTCACAAGACATATTTCATATGCATGTTTTTCTTATGTGGGAGATCAATGATTTTCCTACTTATGAAATGATGTGTGGATGGAGCATGAAGGGAAAACTATCATATCCTATTTGTATGAAGAATACATGATCCAAAAGACTGAAACATTGTTGTAGTTTATGTTTTATGGGACATTGACGATTCTTTCCAATGGACCTTCCATATATAAATAATCATTGAAGATTTGAAAATACCATGGAGACCAATGATCCACCTCAGTGTATGTCTAGAACTAATTTTCTTAATGAATTGAAAGATTTTAGCTTTTCATTCGAGAAGGGTCAAATGGAAACTGGAGAGAGAAATAATACTTCGACTAAAACCTGTTACAATTGGAAGAAGAGAATTATCATCATTGATTTACCTTATTGGTCAAAAAGTTTAATACATCATTACGTAGATGTAATTAACATTGAAAAAAATATATGTGAAATGTTCTTACGATTCATCTAAATGTTATGGATAAAATAAAAGATGATTTACATTCTTGGTGTGACTTGGTGGATTGGGGAATCAGACCAGAATTATATCTGGTGCGTATGAGTGAAAATAAATGGCAAGTTCCATGTGATTCTTATGTGATGAAACCTACAGAAAAATGAAATTTCTAGACGTACTAGAGACTATTAAAGTTCCTTATGTCTATTCAAGCAACATATCTAAACGGGTCAATAGAAGAGAGTTAAATAGAAAATATTTGAAGACTCGTGATTATCACATCCTTCTACATGAGTTGATTCCAATAGAAATACATCATATTTTTTCCAATAATGTAAGGGCGGATGTTATTTGGTTGTTCCATTTGATCAGAGAACTTTGTGCTAAGAAGTTTTCCAAGTCTTTCTGGAAAAAAATGTTGGCAGATGCCCCCATTAATTTTGTGCGAGTTAGAGAAAATATTTCCTCCATTATTTTTCACATGCATACTGCATCTGACTTTCTATATTCCAACTGAAATAATACTCAGAGGACCTATTTCTTTTTGTTGGATGTATCAAACTGAAATAAATACGTACAAATTAAAGTATTATGTCTGAAATAGGAATCATCCAGAAGGTTCAATTGTGAATCATTACTTGGCTCAGGAATGTATGGATTTATGATCTATGTATTTTTCTGATCTTACTACAAGAATGAATATAACAATGAGAAACAAAGAAGAATAATATGAGAAAATTGAACCCAGTTTTCCATCACTTCCACAAACAGGAGGAATTCCTGGATCATATACATTGACGATATTAAGCCTTAAGAGTGGGAGATGGAACATCACACAATTTTTTTCATCTATGATTATTTCGATAACTACATCAGGTAAGTAAATTGAATATACGTATATCTTACATATATATCTGTTAAAATATTCCTATGTTTATCTAAAGGGAATATAAACCAATGATAAATAGAAATCATTGTTCTTTATCTTGGAGAAGGAGAGAGACATTATATAGCAAAGAGTTTTCTTCTTGGTTAAAATTGAAGGTAAAAAATTACTATTTAAAATAATCAAATCAATATTTAATTAAATTTAATATTCATTTATATTTCAGGTATTGATTTTTCCTGTAGAATCTATCTCTGAGGAAATAAGAGCTTTGGATTTTGGTCCTAATAACATGGTTCGTGAATATAAATCAATTGTTATCAATGGGTATAGATTTATTATCACTGAATGAGAAAAGAACATGAGAACAGAACATGATGGTGTTATGGTTACTTCCACAACATACTGTTATGACAATGCATCAAATAGTTGACCACCATTTGAAAATATAGGTTAATATGGAGTCTTTGAAAAACTAATAATATTGGATTATTATTCTCATGGACGAGTCACGATGATGAAATTATAGTGGTTTTATTTGGTGAAGTTCCAAGTCCCATTTATTAATGATTTTTGATTTTGAGTAATTGATGTGACTCAAACTCTTTCTACCGATGAACCATAAGTATTGGCATCAATGGTGAAATAATTCTTTTATGTCAAAGACCATATTCGACTGGAATTTGGTGTCATTATTGAGTAATTCCAAGACATATTTTTTATGATGGTGATGATGAAATTGACACCATCTCCACTGCAATTGGAAACAATCCATTTATTATTTTTGATGACTCCAATAGTTTAATTGTCAGGGTTAACAATGAACTTAAAGTTGTGGTGGGAAACATTTAAAATCATCCATCCATGTTCTCAATTCTTTTGGTTTATCTCAAATTGGGTTGTTAAGGTTGGTACTATTCAAATTTATTTAATATTTACTACAAATATGTTGTATCCGACTTGACCGTTATATGAATTTTCAATGTTTATTGGTTGAAATTTTATTTTAATTTCATTTTCTAATTTGGAATTTAACTGTATTCAAACCTAAGAAACCAATATTTCGAACTTTGTGAACATTTCAATGCTTTATTGACCATGCATAAAATCAGTATAACTCTAAGAACTCCCTTTAACATTGTACCAGATAATGAACATGATGGTTTTTCTTCTTCTGAAAAACATGTATAGAAACCTACGTCATCTACCTAGGCTAAAGAAATTAAAGTTTTCCTGAATTTTGACAAGTTCTTTAACCATAATAAACATGTTGGCTTGTCTTCTTAGAAAATAACCATCCTACTGAAAATTAATTTTTTTATTACATCTTGTATGCTTTATTGAATTCATTATATATCTATTTAAGCTCACATAAATCAATGGATGGTTAAATTATCCATGAACCCCCCTATTCCCTATCAATTATTTTGTTTTTTGGGTTACAAATTAGTTAAACGTTTTTAATTACTTTCGTATTTGTTTTCAAATGTAGGAAATAAATCCAATTGAAGAGAGGCGATGAAAAAAGATGATTGACAATAATCGTTGTAAGGATGAGATGGTAATTCCACCACTAGTTTCTCTAGTGAGAATTTTATTTCAAATATATATATTTAAATAATATATAATGTCATGTGATTTATTTTTTAAAACATTTTTAAAAAAATCCACCTCTTATGAGAGAATTATTTCATAAGCATCCTAGTAGTGGTCCCAGAACTCAGGGTGTTCGTACGAGGGGGGTGGTACAAGAGCTAGCTGATCAGGTCGGCATACCTGATTAGACCCTGTCCCTCCAACTGACATACCATCTATCCCACATTCGGACCCCGATGTGTCGTTAGGGACACACGAGACATATAGGCCTCCCATGTTTTCACCACCCTTTACATCTGAGTCTCCTCACCCATCTTTACCATATCTGATGATGATTACCACTCCCCAGACAACATTTGACCAGTCATCTGTGCCATCTTCTCTTACTTGTACTTCCTTCTCTCCAAGCTTATATATTCCATCTTATTCGACTCTTGTTTCACCAGAGTCTGTCCCTACGGAGCATACATTGGGACCCACTCCACCTACACAGGGTGTTCCTTCAATATTTGAGGATCCGGTGGCACCCATTGATCAGACTGCCACAAGTATAATTATAGAACCCTAACAAATTTATAGACCATTATTTATTTTAATTATAACAAGTATTGATAAAATATTTATTATTTATTTCATAACAAGTACATCTACTTATAGGAGGTGGGGGAGGGGGGCGTACACACATGCGTGCAATGGGGAACCGCTGCTCATAGTTTATGGTGGACTACAATGAAGAGATTCAAATGATTGAAAAAACATGGCAGCAATGTCGTAGTTTTTTTGTGACGCTTGCGAATTACTCCAACATCATTCCTGTCAGCCCACTCTCATGGAGATAGTTGCCAAATGAAGTAAAGGATAATTCTTGGAAAAGGATATGGGTAAAAATATCTGTTATATTTAATGAAATATATTATATTTTGTATTTATATGAATTAATATTTTGGCATCAGCTTCAGTTTAATTTCCCTGATGGGGAGGGTCCATGGCTAGAAAATATAATGTATTTATGCGAGATTTGTAGAGACTATAAGCACATGTTGTATATTAGATAACATGCTAGTGTTGGAATAGATTTAGAGGTGGTCCCTGTCATTGATGACTATCCGATTGAATAGTATCGGCAGATGATTACTCATTTGAAAACTACCCATTTTAAGGTATTAATCACATTTGAGGATTTAAATGAAACATTTTATGTTTTTCTTTAATACTATATTTTTTATTATTGAATTTTATTTTAGAATCATCTAGAAGAAGTAAAAGAAAAACATTGATGATAAAAAATTCCTCCACACATTGGGATGTACTATAATGCCAGATCATGAGAGGAAGTAGGTACGACAGTTCTTTATAATTTTTCATTATGAATTCCACTTTCTATTTTCCTCCTTAATTTATTTAATTGATAAAGTTTTTATATAATTTTATTTATGAAAATAATTATTGATAAACTATTTTTAATTATGGTTTCATACATTCAATGTAATTTTAGAGGAAAAAATTGAATATTGAAGGATGGGTTCCTCGATCAAAACTGTTTTTCTCAAGTCGAAGGAAGAAAGATGGAAGTGCGGTTAATAAACCGAATCAGCTGTAGATTGTAAGTTTTACTTTGTTTATTTCAAATTTTAATATCTATTTTATAACTTAATAATCTATTTATATTTGTAAGAGGCTACTTTAGATTCCCTTTATTCCTAATAAACTAGAAATTTTGGGCCAAATGATCACATACATCAGGTGTTGGGAGATGAGCACCCTAGTAGAGTACGCTACCGACCTAGGAAGAGTATAGTCCCTATGAGGTATTGGCACTCCTCATGTACAAGTTTTAGTGACACTGAGTTCTAGCAGGATAAGACATAGAAAGAAAAAAAATGAAAAAAGGGCCACAGAGATAGCAGAACCGTCTTCTAGGGAAAACACTGCATTTATGAAACAGATGGAAGTTTTACGTCCAACACTTCCAACAGAGGCCATCACAGCTTGTGATGAATATATGTTGTCGATGAATTCTATATATGGTTCAAAATGTGGATGTTATAGAGGTGGTCGAGAAAATGGAGAGGAGGAGGCCAAGGTAGAGGAGGAGGAGGGCGAGGAGGAGGTGGATGCGGAGGAGGAGGGCGAGGAGGAGGCTGAGGTGGAGTACGAGGGACTGGAGGATGGCATTGTAGAGGAAGGGGATGATGATGAGAATGAGGATGAGGACACGGGTGAGGTTTATGATGATGTTGATGATAATGATGGTGATGAGGGACAAATTGATCTGTTATATTTTTTTAATGATAATACCGACATTTGATGCTTGATGATTTGTTGTGACTGAATGTATGTGTGATTAGGTAGGTAAAATTATGTTTATTTCATTATTTATAATTAATAAAACTTAACTTGATGATATTATGTGACTGATTCACCCCGCCCCTATACACCCACCCACCTAGACAGCTCCCCCACCCCTTGGACACCCCCACCCCTGGACACCCCTACCCCTATAGACAACCCCCACCCGCTAGACAGCCCCCACCCCCTAGACACCAACCCACAACTTGGACACCCCCAACCCCATGGAAAGCCCCCACACCCTTGGATAGCCCCCAACCCCCTGAAAATCCTCCCCACCCCCCCCTGGACACCACCCAGCCACTTGGACACCACCCCCCCAAACACCCCCACCCCCATGTACAACCCCCCACCTCTGGATATCCCCCACCCCATATGGACACCACCCCACCACCTATATACCCCCACCCCATGGACAACCCCCACCCCCAATTGACACAACACCACCCCCTGGACACCCCCACCCCCTGGAAACCCCCACCCCCATGGACACCCCCCAACTGGACACCCCACCCCCTGGACACCCCACCCTCATGGACAGCCCCCACCCCCCTGGATGACCCCCACCCCTGGATATCCCTACCCACTAGAAACCCCCTACCCCCCTTGGACAACCCCAACCCCCTGGATATCCCCCACCACTGGACACCACCCCACCTCCTGGACACCCCCACCCCACCTGGACACCCCCACCTCCATGGGAAACCCCCCACCCCCTAGACACCACCCCACCCATGGACACCCCACCCCCTGGACACCCCCACCCCCATGGACAACCCCCACGCCCTAGAGATCCCCCCCATGGACACCCCCCACCCCCTGGACACCCCTTACCCCCTTAGACAATCACCAACCCCCTGGATAGCCCCCACCCCCTCGACACCACCAACCACTTGGACACCCCACCCCCTGGACACCCCACCCCCATGGACAACCCCCCACCCCCTTGGACAGTCCCTCCACCCCCATGGACACCCCAACACCCCTGAACACCCCCTTCCCCTTTTGATAACCCCAACCCCCCTAGACACCCCCACCCATGGACATCCCCCACCCCTTGGACAACCCCCCACCCCCATGGAAACCCCCACCCCCTAGACACCCCCACCCTCTTGGACATCCCCAACCCCCTGAACATCCCAAACTCCCCCCGGACACCACCCCACCACCTGGACACCCCCACCCCCATGGACAACCCCCACCCCCATGGACAACCCCACCCCCATGGATACCCCCATCCCATGGAAACCCCTACACCCTTGGACAAACCCAACCCCCTATACACCCCCACCCCCAGGGACAACCTCCCCACCCCCCGGGACAGGCCCCACCCCCATGGACACCCCACCTTTTGACACCCCCTACCCCCTTGGACAACCCCAACCCCCTAGACAACCCCCACCCCTAGACCCCAGTCTACCACCCGGACACCCCCACCCCCATGGAGAGCCCCCCACCCCCAGGATAGCACCCCCACCCCCAACCCCATCCCCCGGACACCCCCACCCCCAGGACACCCCTACCCCCTTGGACAGACCCCAACCCCTTGGATAGCCCCCCCACCCATGGACACCCCCACCCCTGGACCCCCACCCCCTGGATACCTCTACCCTCTTGGATAGCCCCCCAAAACTAGAACACCCCCTTAGACACCTCCCATCACCTGGACACCCCACCCGCTGGACACCCCAAACCCTCAGGAGAACCCCACCCCCTAGACACCCCCACCCCTAGACACCCCACCCCCTTGGATAGGAATAAACCATTAGATCCTCTACCCCATGTCATATTAAACCTTAATACAAAATGGAATAACACATTATCCAAACATTAAAATCTCATGTAAATTCACCCATGCCTATGAACAAAAATGCCATATTCAAAACCTGAATCATAATTTTCTTATACAGGGGTTATTACCTTCTGAATTTTGAATTCAATTCTATATGTGTTATTGAGAATTCAATATTGTATGTTATTAAATTCATAATTATATATTACATAGGGTAATTGATCTGAATTCTGAATTGAATTCTTTATGTATTTAATAAACTTATGAATTATGTGTTAATGTTGTATGGGTATACTTGTTGTATGTTTATACTTGATGGAATTACCATATGAATTATGTGTTAATTCTATATGTGTGTATGGGGTAATTAAATATAGAACTATAGGTATGGTATGTGTGTATTGAGAACTAGTGGAAGTGCATTGCTGCAGGTTCACAGAGGGAGGCATGCATACTGCTGTTTCTGGTGCATAAAGGCTAGGCCAACGGTTTACAACCATTGGTATATGTTTGAAAAGAAACCATATACGAATGGTTTAAGTGAATAAACACTTCAGGGCACAGATGAAGGCACATGTGAAAGAATAAGTGGAGGATACTTCCCTTGAAGATGAGTATATGGTTGAGTAGGTAAAGGTGAAAATATAAGATATTTATGTTTTTACTATTTCTAAAGAGGATTCATAAATTATTTTTGGGTAGTAGCATGCTATTGAGGTCACTAGGCAGAGGTTGGTTGAGCTAAATCTATCCCTTGAATAGGATGAGCCATAGGATAAGGCATCCTTTTTTTGTTTATTTTATTCTAATAAAGGAGAGAATGCAGTCTATCGGTGATCCTCCTCATCAAATGATATAAAATTGAATGTTTCATTTCCCCATGTGTATATTTTTATTCATCTCAATCGTACTTAATAACACAACCAAATATAAATCCCCTAGACCACTAGAGTCATGTTTGGTGTTAGAAATAAGGAATAAATAGAGGATATCTCAATTGTATGAGAGTTATAAATAAGTATCGAATAGTTAGGGTTGGAATGATCCATAGACTATCGATAAAGTCTTAACTGGAAAATCCAAAGCTGGATAATAAGAATCTACACATCCAACTTGTTTTTCCAATGTATGGAGGTGCATGATCTGGGAAACACTGTGGCATTGGATTCTACCAAAAAAAATAGGAATATGGAGGGCATGAATTGAGATGTTGAAGATTTGGAATGAAAATGGGAGAGGCATGTTGATAGGGGGGGGGGGGGGTGACTATTGACTATGTTTGAAACTCATATTCCACTATCATACTTCCAATATAGGGGATATATGAATAAGGGTCAATCATTGACCATGTTCAAAACACAAGACTCATAAAATTGGCATCAAAAGTCCTTCAATGCGTGAGCCCATGATGAAAGGAGATCCATTTATCTAGGTACCATTGCTGTTAGGGGGCTTCTTTAGATGGGGATGATTATGGGGATCCAAATAAAGGAAAGAGAAAAGCATGTGGTGAACTATTGAGGTTTTTCTGATATATCTTGATGCTATTGAAATTATGCCAACATGGTTTTGAGCATGTTTGGTGGGAATATCGATCTGAGTAAGATTCAGAATCACATTCCAAGGTGAGCATCGTCTTGGTTTCCAAGTGACAATTATGGAACACTAAGTGGTGTTGTAGGTGACCAACATCAATGGGGGAAAAGTTCATCTCATGAGAGATCCTAAAATATTTTTTAGTTTTTCCTCATGAAATGCAGATAGGTAGTTTAATGTCTTGTGGTAAGGATGTTTAACATGTATCTTAATGTCATATAATAAGGACATGTGGTTGTTTTATCCTAATTTCACATAATATTGACCATAGTGTCTTGTAGTTTAACATAATATATTTAGTATATGAGTAACACAGTTTAACATCTTAAGAATGGGAAGTGTGAACCTATATGAATTAGAAATCCCCCCTACGAAGGAATTGGGATGCTAAAAATATGAACAAAAGTGGTGGTACCTCAGGGAGGTCCTCAATAAGTAGAGGGAGGATCTAATTTTTTCTTGAACTAGTGGATCCAGCAAGCCCAACTGGGATTTTTACAAGGCTCAGTGATGAGTCTTGCTGGCTTTATACCTATTCCATTTGTACAATCACAATTTCCCATGTCTTGAAAATTACATGGAAGGTAAAAGTAAAAATATTTTCTCAAATTTCCCCTATGGGTTTTCAACATGGATGGAAAATGTTCCTTTTATCTAGGGTAGTTTATGGTCTTTACATTCATATCAGACCAGTATATATTTAGGGGAACATGTTTGAATGGATATAAATATTTTAAATACATGATTATTTAACCAAAGTTACTAATTTATGGTCATAGAGTTTAGAATTTTTGGAGAATCTTATATGGGAAGAGAGGTATTATAAAACTAATGTGAATAGAGAGCCAATAAGACTCTGTATCAGACAAGTTTACACATAGTTTTACGTTCATAATGTGATGAAAGCTTCTACAAATGAATTACAATTACTTAGTATGTGTAAAGTCATTAATGTCTCCTATGTGTAAAAGGGTTACAAGAAAAGGTGTGGGTGGATAAAGGGTCTATATATTGTCCCAAGATAGAAGAACTGGGTATCACTATATATCCCATAAATTGGGTAATCAAGAAACTTGATTTTTTGGAATGCAACATCATAGGAGACCAATACGAAAGGATGTTATCCTCTTAATTGTGGATGAGAAAATAATTTTTTTAATTTTAATAATAATACAAAAATAATGTATCTAAATAGTTTAAGGTCATGAAACTAAGGCCAAGATGGGATACTATCAGTTTACAGTCATGGATTTCATACTATAGGTGTGTCAAAAGTTTAAGGTCATGCTTCTTGAATGGGGGGGGGGTGAAGGAGGCTCGATTCCATGAAATATTCCAAGACAATCCATATACATTTAAGGACATAATTATTGGAATAAGGCTCATAGTTTATGATTATATAGTTCAGACCATTTTAAGGGGTGACATTCCATTTGGGGAATTACTATGCATCTCAACTATTCTTAGATGAATGTAAAACCATGACTCTTAAGACAATATGATCCACGCAATGTGTGAGATATAAGAAGTCAAATTGATTCAACATTTACATAAGGGAGGAAATGAACAAGAGAAGATAAGATATCTTGGGATGGTTCCATCGATTCCGATTTTTTTGGTCATCGTGTAGGAACACATGAGGGAATGACATAACAGGTGTTTAAACTTCCACAAAAACTTCAAAGGGGGGGGGGGGTGGAAGAGTGACAATTCAGGACTTCTAAGATCTAAACAATGAGGGGGGGGGGGGTGACCAACTGGTAGGAAACTATTTTTTACATTGTTCAACACATAGTTTCCACAATAGCACTAGTAAACAAATTGGATAAATAATATAAGATCCACCATTAACCATGTTGAAACAGTAGAATCACCATTTGTGGTTAGGGATCTTCCGAGGCATGTGACTAGGGTGGGAGGTGATCCATTTTGGATATGACTGTTACCATTAGGGGGCCTATTCGGATAAGGAGGGTGATGATGGTACAAACTAAGGAAGTCATGACGTTTGGAAGTGAACATATTTGAATTCTCAGGGGGAATTTCAACACATTGGGAGTTATTCCACCACATGATTGAATGAACTAAATAAGAACATATTCAATCATGGATTAAGTATATTCTTAAGGGGGAAGGCCCTAGAATAGGTTAGAGTTTGGTATAGAACAAGGAAATTAGTTCTAGTCATCTCTATATATCCGATGGGATTGGGAATCAAGCCACATATTGTTCTTGAATGTAGTGTAGTAAATGACTGACAACAGAAAGTGAAGAGACCTCCCAAGAGAGGGCTCATTCAATTAATACGTTTCACTTCATGCAACATTAAAATGGATCATTCATTTTAATATTTCCTAAAAAATAATATGAAAACATAATTTAACATCAAATAGTGATTATTTATGGTTGTTGCAGTGTAAGGTCATATAGATTTGATCATGGCGTGGTTGTTCTAGGGTCTACCCATTTCCATTGATGAGAAAATATTGAGTGGCTGGGGCTTATGTATGGAAACTACCTGGGTGCTTCTAGGAGTAGAAGTTGTGTGATTGATACCTATGTGTACAATCTTCCCATGGAGTGGGGTATCATCTCATGCATATCACATGATGTATCCCATTACCTTCACATGATAAATCCTATACTTTCTTACATATAACATCACATGTTTGTTTCATAAGGTAATTTCATAGTTAAATTTCATGTTCTAAGACATGATACTTGGAAATTATGCATCGAGTTTCTCATTTTTTATTCCTCATTTCATATCAAGAAACCATCTCAAAGCACTTAGCGATCAAGGAATATGATTGAGGTATTACACCTAATGAGGATTCTAATGAGGAAACATTAGAATTTATCTCTTGATCATTACATAAGGCATATTAGGATTGACACATAAGGAATATCTTGTTTGTTATAGGAGGTATCCAATGATTATCACATAAGGTATACTACAATTTGATGTCATGTTTTGAAGACAATGTTACACAGTTTTACATCGAGTTATTATGACATTGAGATTTCTAGTTTAAATTCATGCATATAGAACTTTAGGTCATATCGTATTTTTATACTATTAATCCCAAGTTTATCAAAAAAGGTAAGTCTATAGTATAACTTTTTGTGATAAGGATATTGAATCGTCTCATATTTGTTATTGAGGCATCCTATGATTATCACACAATATAAGGAAACAATTTGAAGTCCTGTGCTGAAGATGTTATTGTATACATTTATTTTGTTTGACTTGGATTCTAATATTTTTAGTTTAAATTCTTACAAATCAAACAATAGGGGTGCTTATGGTTTAGATTAATGGATCTTATACTATAGGGGTACTACTGGTTTAGAGTCATAAATATTGGACTTTGGGGGTTCTGATGGTTTAGAGTCATGGAACTTAGAGTCTAAGGGTTCAAACAAAGTATCTCTTAAGGAAGCTAGAATTGGCAGGGGTGTGATACACATCTAGTTCATAGAGATTAATGAGTACACACCAATGGAGTAGACCTTATGAATAACTTATGGTCCTTCCCATTTGGGTTCCAGTTTTATGGAATATTTTTAGGTATCATTGTAGTCTTAAGAGATAGTAATGTATAACACTGGAGGAAGGATAAAATAAGGAAATTTTTATCTATTGATCATTTACCTAGTTATGTTGCCTTTCCATATTATGAATCACTAAGAGTATATTTTTAAAAAGGTATTCTAAATCATCCAAATGAACTTTCACTCTTAAATGTAGTTTTTTTTATCATAAAATGCTATTTGGAGTAATGAATACCTAACCAATATAGGCAGATGTAATGCCCCAGTACTGGAAGCCACCCAGAGGAATGCCATACCTAGTTGGTCACATAGAATCAGGTGCATTTACCCTAATTCCTGAGGCTACCGACTAGCAGCGAGGGCGTTGGGTGTGATAGTGGGGAAACTATTCTCTCATTGGCAGAGTACACAACGGAGGTAAACAACAAATACAATAGCGGAAGAAGTAAATATCCAACAATAACAATAAACAACAGAAAACTGAAAAATAAATAGCTGGAGCACACACATATATATAAAATGATGCATGATACATATGTCTAGGAAAGCATTCAAACAAGTCACAGTGCTGAATACAATAATAATCCAACATAAAAAAGAAAACAGATAAGAAAATCCTTAGCATCGCAAGACTCAACTTGGTCCCATGCTCTCTTGCTCCAATGAAAGTCAAGTACCTGAAGTCGAAGGGATCTTTCCCTTGTCTATACCTGCAACAATATAATCTGTTTGGGCCCAAAGGCATGACCCAAACAGGGCGTGAGACTAAATCCTAGTAGGAAACCACCCGAAGATCTATGCCTAACAGTCAGTGAGTATATGGAAGGTAATAGCACAATAAGCAATAAATAGTAAGCAATAAAAAGGATGATACACAATAGTAAACAATCCACAAATCAACAAGCAGTAGTGAAGCAAAAAAGATAACCACAAACTGGAATCCCTCTGGGAAGTACACACAGCCAACCCCTCTGGTCCTATCCAAGAAGTACCAACAACCCTCTGGGTAGTACACTCAGCCTAACCCCTCTGGTTTGGTCATACGAAATTATAAGACTCTCTGAGGAAACATGCTCAGTCAATTCCCCTTATAGCCTAAGGTAGTTAGGGAATATCTGAGGAAGATCACGCGGTCAATTCCCCTTATAGACCCAAGGTCTAGAGACTCCCTGAGGAAGCTCGCTCGGTCATGTCCTCTTATAGCCTCAGGTATATCACACACTCTCTGAGGAAGCTCACTTGGTCAATTCCTCCTATAGCCTGGAATGGTTTAAGGAAATTCAAACAAAATAAAGAATCTCCGAGGAAGCTCAATCGGTCTACCCCTGTATAGTCTATAAAGCTCAAGACTCTCTGAGGAATCTCACTAGGTCTATCCTCCTGTGGTCTATAATGTCCAAGACTCTCTGGGAAGCTCACTAGGTCTATCCCCTATAGTCTATAATGTACAAGACTCTCCAAGGAAGCTCTCCCGGTCTATCCCCTTATAGTCTATAGCACCAAGTTCTCACGACCCCATGCCAGTTAGTGCATAATAATGCTATAAGGCCAAAGTAAACCTACAGAGCTACTTGTATAACCAGTCTATAGAATAATAAGAATTTCATGGAATAACACTCTATCCTATGGTCACAAGGCATGGAAAATAGGTATAACGACCAAAGGCTGAACAAGACCAAAAGGTTGTAAACAGAAAAAGGCATGGAAAAACATCCAAGAATAGCAATTATCCTTATACATATCCAAATTACCTCTACACAAGCATACAATAAAGGAAGGAAAGCAACAGGGGAAAAACAGTAAGCACGCAATACCCCATTCAAGGGTATTGGAGTAATTTGCACATAAAACTCAAATACGTTGAATGGAAAGGCACAAACGAACTACCTTGATGCTAGGAGATCGGTATACTTGAAACACGAGTCTTGAATATTCTTAGAACATTGTAGATCTATGAAAATGCACAAAACTTTTAACCCACGATAACATGAAAAATAGGAGGAATTGGAAAACGAAGCTCTAGGAGAAGAAAGAACTTACTGTTGAGGTCCCAACTCAATCGACATCGGTCGATTCAGAGAACGAACAGAGTCTCGGGGGCTCTGAGGTGATTCGTAGCCGTACAGGACGCTCTCGGTCGAAGAATCTGGAGAAGAAGATAATTCAAGCGATTATATGCGACCCCAATCCGTTTAATGAAAAAATGAAAGTACACGGTGTGTAATTTTGGAGTACATTGTGTATATTAGGCTTTTCTGTACTCTAATTTAAGTGGCCTCAACATCACCCCTACACGGACGTGTGTGTGGCGCAAACACGGCCAGCACATGACCTCACGTGGAAATGGAGTACACGGGGTGTACTTCAAAAATTTCCAGAAACTCCTCTTTTCTCAAAAACTTTAGAAAAAGAAAAAACATACCTAAAAAGAAGGTCCGAGTTCTTACAAGCTTCCCCCCCATATAAAAATTTGATCCCGAGTTTCCCTAGTGAGGTGTAGAAAAAGAAACCCTGAACAACTCTGGCCACTACGATCGTACATCAGCCTCCCTCTCCCAAGTCTCGTCCTGTAATCGCCCGTGATGCCATAGCACCCATACAAGAGGAAAAGACTTTACATGGAGAAACTTCATACTATGATTGAAAATCCAGATAGGATTATCCTCAAACGATGCATCCGCTTCGAGGACAACCTCCTCATGTTGAAAGACATGAGACAGTTTTGAAATGTAACATCAGAGTTGAGAAACGTGGAAGAAGTTGTGCATATCCCGGTACCTCTGAGGTAACTGAAACCGATAGGCAACCAGACCAACTCTCTCCAACACCTAAAATGGCACGAAATATCATGGTGAAAGGTTACCCTATCTCCAAATCCTCTGGTGTCCCAACTTCGGTGTGACACGCAGGAAAACCTGATCCCCCACCATAAACTCTAGAGGTCGCCTCCGCTGATCGACATAAGACTTCTGTCGAGACTGTGCCATAGACATAATCTTCCTAATCAACTCTATATGCTCTGAGGTATCCTGAAAAATATGAGGTCCCATCAAAGTTGCCTCTCCTACCTCTAGCCAGCATAAAGGTGATCGACATGGCCTACTGTACAAAGCCTCGTAAGGTGCCATCTGAATTGTCGCCTGAAAACTGTTGTTGTAGGAAAACTCTACAAGAGGTATATACTTCTCCCAAGAACCTATAAAGTCCATAATGCAAGCTCAGAGCATATCCTCAAGCACCTAAATCATACGCTCGGATTGGACATCTGTCTGGGGATGGTATGCTATACTCAAAATTACCTATGTACCCAAAGCCTTCTGAAGCCCCTGCCAGAACCAAGAAGTAAAACACACATCCCTGTCTGAAATAATGGAGTGTGGAACTCCATGTAGATTTACAATATCTCGTATGTACAACAATCCTATCTCATCAACACTGAAGGTCTCCTTGATCGGAAAGAAGTGAGAAACCTTCATAAGACTGTAGATGACAACCCAAAAATCATCATTCCCTCAAGGTGACCTCAGAAACCCAGTCATGAAATCCATCACGACATAATTCCACATCCACTCCAGAATGGGTAACTACTATAAAAGACCTATTGGTCACTGATGCTCCGCTTTCACCTGCTGACAAGTGGAACACCTCATGATAAAACTAGAAACATCTCTCTTCATACCTGGCCACCAATACAGATAGTGTAAATCACAATATATCTTGGTGATGCCAGGATGAACTGTCCAAACTAAGGAATGAAAGTCCCGCATCATCTCCTCGTGTATATATTCTAATACCCACATGTGTCCCTAGAAACACAAGATATCATCCTCTCCTATGGTCCATCCAAGAAGAGGGTCCTCTCCTAACACACTCTCCTGCTGAAGTAGGCCTTCTGAGTCTGATAGTTGCCTCATCTGTACCCGAACGAGAAGAGTAGAGGTAACAGCTACAGATGATAGAAAAGTATGCACCTATCTGTCGTGCAACTCTAAATTCATCTAAGATAATATATCCATAAGCTGCCACTCACTGTTGGCTTCCCGAACTGCCTGTATCTGAGTTCTCCTAATCAACGCGTCTGCCACTGCATTGTCCTTCCTAGGTGTATAGGAAAGCTCAAAGTCAAAGGACTGAAGATACTCTACCCACCCGTGCTATCTAAAATTTAGATCACGTTGAGTGGAGATGTACTTGAGACTCTTGTGGTTAGTAAACACCACAAAGTGATCTCCCAGAAGATAATGTCTCTAACAGCGTAAGGCATGAACAACAACTGCCAACTCTAGATCGTGTGTTGGGTGATTCCTCTCTTGTGGCCTCAACTGCCGAGACCCGTAAGCAATGGATCCATCTCCCTGCATAAGCGCAGCTCCCAGCCTGATATCGGAAGCATCCCAAAAAATGGTATATCTCTTGCCCGACTCTGGAAGGACTAGTATCGGTGCTGAAGTAAACCACCCTTTTAGCTTCTGAAAGGCTGACTCACAAGAATCAGACCATAATAACTTCACCCCTTTCTTGGTCAAACCTGTTAGTGATGCTAATAAGCGTGAAAAGTCTTGTATGAAATTCCTGTAGTATTCATCCATCCCTAGAGAAACTCCACACCTCAAAGACGTTCTTCGACTATTCCCAGGAAATTACTGCTCTCACTTTCTCTAGGTCTACTGATATTCCTGCCTCTGAGAAAACATGACCCAAGAAGTGAATATTTTCCATCTAAAAGTGGCATTTTGAGAGCTTAACATCTAACTGATGCTCTCTTAGTGTACTCATAATGATCTCAAGATGAGTATCATGGTCATGTCGAGTGTGAGAGTACACTAAAATGCCATCCATGAAAACTACAATGAAAGAATAGAAGTATGGCTAGAACACTCGGTTCATCAGTGCCATGAAAACTGCAGGCATGTTTGTGAGACCGAATGGCATAACCATATACTCGTATAGACCATACCTACTCCAAAAAAGCTGTAAAAGGTATATAAGATGGTCTAATGCGAAACTGATGATAACGATATCTTAAATCAATCTTCGAGAACACTCGGGATCCTCAAAGATGATCAAAGAGATCATTGATCCTTATAAAGGGATATTTGTTCTTGTCCGTCAACTGGTTTAGCTTCTGATAATCCACACAAAGCCTGAGGGTGCCATCTACCTTCTTTGCAAATAGGACAGAAGAACTCTAAGGAGGAGTACTGGGTAGGATGAAACCCTTTGCCTGAAACTCCTCCAACTACTTCTTGAGCTCCTAAAACTCAGGTGTATCCATCCTATAAGGAGGAATGGACACCAGTGCCTCTCCTGGCACAAGCTCAATCGAGAATTCTACATCATTATTTGGAGGAAAACCTGAAAATTCCTCTGGAAAGACATCTCTGAAATGATCCACCACAGGAGGAAAGTCTAACTATGAAGTCCCCGAGTCATCCAAATAAAGACTAGAAATCTGGACTGTAACTCCTCCTAGCCCATGATGCTCGGGTCCAGCTCGACTCTCCTGGAAATCCCACTCGACTCTATAAAGAAAGGATCCACCCTATAGTGATATGAAACTCACACAGCGACAATAGAAATCAACGACTGACTAGAAGAGAACTAACCATTCCATTCTGAGAATGACATCATAACTTATCATCTCTAGGACATAGAGGTCCCATAAGAAGTGATACCCTGCAACCTCAAGAGGGCACTCTCTACATTGATGTATGCTAACCGCTTTAGTCCCCAATGATGTGTCTAGAGTTAATGTATTGACAGATGAAAAGATGTTGAGCCCAAGGCTCTCCACAACAGCAACAAAGATAAATCTATGTGTAGAACCAGTATCGAAAAGAGTTTATGATAAATCTGAGGCTACTAAGATCGTACCTCGAAATATAGAAGGTCTGAGATCCTGATCATGATGGGTCTTCTCCACTATAAAGGTCTGGCCTGTACCACGACCTTGTGACCCTGGATGACCACTTTGAGATGATCCACTCTACTGTCGCGGGTAACCTGGTGAATGAACACCACGACCGCGACCTCCACCTCGGCATGCACGGCTGGAAGAACTCCAGTTCCCAGACAGGTGAGAAACTGGTGATGCATCTCCTAAATTTGGGGTCATAGAAGAACCCCTACCACCAGCTGTAGGTGAGAAGACCTGACAAAAATGCTGAAGATGGACCATCTTGCCGCAAGATCGACACTCCATCAGGTCTCTCTGGCACTAAGGCCTAGTATGCCTTCTCCTCCCGCACAGGTAGCATACTACCTGACTACCCGAATATACATTCCACCTACTATGATCTCCTCGAGCAGACTCCCTACGATGCTTCCTGCTATCAATAGGAGGAACACTGACTCTGGATATCGAACCGCCCTGGCTCACTGCTCCAGAATCCCTCAGATTGCACTCAGTGATCAGTGCCTAGTTGATGATAGATGATATCAAAGTCAGCCTGAAGATGTTCACCTACGAGTGGATGTTGTGCCTCAGACCATCCTCGAACTTACGCACAAGGAAAAACTCATCGCCTCCTGGAATAGGCGTGAAATGCTGCAGCTCAGTAAAGTAATCTGATTACTCCATAACCGAAAGAGTACCCTGCTCCAGACTCATAAACTCCCATTCTCAATCGACCCTCAAGGTCTCCGGGTAGAAGTAATCGTAGAAGATGCGCCGAAACTCATCCCAAGTCATACTCTACTGGCATACTGACTGTGAGATCACCTCTCACCACCTCTTGGTGGATTCTCGGAACATATAGGTAGTGAGATTCACCCTCTTCTCTAGAGGTGTCTCCAGATGCTAGAAAATTGTCAGTGTGACCTCTAGCCACGACTATGCAGCCTGAGGTCATCCATCCCCGGAGAAAGTAGTAGGATGCTTCTACTGGAAAACCCGCGTCAACTCTGCCATCGACGGGGCAGGAGGCGGCACACCCTGGAACATCTGCATCATTTTTAGAAAATCTTCCCTAAACTGCGCATTGATGCCTGTAACTGGTAAAACTGATAGTTCCAAGGATGGCATAGTAGGAGGATCTGTAGGAGGTCCCTAATCATCCATATTCGATTTCTGATCACCGTTAGACAACTGACGTACAACTGGAGGGCGTCTCGGTGGCATTGCTCTAAAAGGTCAAAATCACACCTTAGATCAGGATTATCAAAGACTGAGAACACAAGAGTACAAGAGGGGAATAGGAGAAGGAAACATTCAAGTTTTAAAAAACATGACTACATGGCGTGTATAAAAACTACATGGCGTGTTCTTTTAAGCCATTCACATAGGCGTGTAATTCTTCCACAACTAGTCGTGTAACACCCCAACCACATGACGTGTTGTCCCCACACACAATGTGTACTTGAACTCTATTCCCCTGCCCGAGTCTCCTTACATGGATAACCCACACGGTCCTCTTAATCCTAGACTACATGACATGTTCAAAAAGGACATGACATGTACTAGACAAGGTCTTGAGCACCCATGTTGTTAGTTACACGGTCGGATACACGGTTCACTCTAAACGGTGTGCTCCTTGAGAACATGACATGTAATTGATGGTTTTACCCAAACCGTGTTGTTCATAACATGGCCTGGTAGTTAAGTTACATGGCATGATGTGTGATAACAGGACACAACATGAAAAATCATAGTTTCATCTACCTGTGTTGTTAGTCACATGGGTAGACACACATTTACTAAAACACGGCGTGTACCTACCATACACGGCGTGTTCCTGAAGATTTTTCACAACCCTGTGTTTCTTCCCCCACAGTCAGTGACACAGTTTAAAAAATACACGGTGTGTATTAATAAAGTACACGCCGTGTATTTTGGGTTTTTCCGAGCAGTAGATCAGAAAACACTAAAAATCCCAAAAACACAGAAAACAAGAGTTAAGGTGCCAAATTCTGATCTGTGAGGGCCCATACTCCCCACAAATGAAAGATTGACTTCTTATACAAGTTATAACAAGGAAACCAGGCAATGATCCACCAAATTCTGGTCCATGAGGGCCCATAATAACTTAAGAACCAAAGTTTGGAGTTCATTTAAGTAAAGCACTTATACAGAAAAATCCCTATCACATAGAAGAGATTCTATCCAGGCATCTATCACAACAACATGCGTAATCTACACAACATCTATCACAACAACATACAATTTCTAATGCATCCTAGATGGAATGGAAAGAATGCATGGCATGTGATTTATAGCAAGTGCCTATATGATGCATGAGATGGAATACCCTCATCTCATTGGGTTGAAATAGAAATAGAACCTCAACAATATCAAAAATAACATCACAAATCATGTGAGTCACTCAAGGTGAAATCATATCAACTATAAAAATTGCAAAACCTAAAGAAATTATAATAAACGAGGTAGATTGGATTTTCCCTGTACATGGGTTAGCTACTCCCGGGCACAACATATTACCAAGTACCTATTCCATACTATCCCTAGATATAGGCACTAAACAGTAAGTCAAGAGAAAAGAATTCCTTTGATACCACCTTGTAAATCCCGAGTTCCATAAGCCACCTAGAGGCGCCCCATACCCTATTGGTCACATGGCTTCAAGCACACTTCCTCAAATGTATGAGGCTGAAGACTTCTAGTGAGGGCCTTGGGTGTGATAGGGGAAACTATGCCCTCATTGGCAGAGTACACAATGGTGGTACACAACAGATACAATAGCGGAAGTAGTAAATATCCCACAATAATAATAAACAGCAGAAAACTGAACAATAAACAGCTAGAGCACACACACATATATATGAAATGATGCATGATACATATGTCTAGTAAAGAAGCCAAAAAAGTCAAAATGATGAATACAATACTAAGCCAAAGTAAAAAAGAAAACAGATAAGCAACTCCTTAGCATCACAAGCCTTGTCTTGGTCCCACGATCTCCTACTCCAATGCAAGTCAAGTACCGGAAGTCGAAGGGTGCTTTCCCTTGTCTATACCTACAATAATATAATCTGTTTGGGCCCAAAAGCATGACCCAAATACGGTGTGAGACTAAATCCTAGTAGGAAACCACCCTAAGATATGTTCCTAACAGTCAGTGAGTATATGGAAGGTAATTAAACAGTAAGTAGTAAACAGTAAGCAGTAAACAAGATGATACAAAACAGTAAACAATCCACAGATCAACAAGAAGCAGTTAACCAAACAGCTTACGACAAACAGAAATCCCTCTGGGAAGTACTCACAACCATCCCCTCTGGTCCTATCCAAGAAGTACCAACAACCCTCTAGGAACTACACTCACCCTAACCCCTCTGTTGTGGTTATACGAAATTATAAGACTCTCTGAGGAAGCATGCTTAGTCAATTCCCCTTATAGCCAAAGGTAGTCAGGGACTCTCTAAGGAAGACCACGTGGTCAATTCCCCTTATATCCCCAAGGTCTAGAGACTCTCTGAGAAGGATCGATCGGTCAATTCCTCTTATAGCCTCAGGTCTATCACAGACTCTCTGAGGAAGCTCACTCGGTCAATTCCTCCTATAGTCTAGAATGGATTAAGGAAATTCAAACAAAACAAAGACTCTCCATGGAAGCTCACTCGGTTTACCCCCGTATAGTCTATAAAGCTCAATAGTCTCCGAGGAAGCTCATTCGGTCTATCCTCTTGTGGTATATAATGTCCAATACTCTCTGGGAAGCTCACTTGGTCTATCACCTATAGTCTATAATGTCAAAGACTCTCTGAGGAAGCTCACCCGATCTATCCCCTTATCGTCTATAGCACCAGTTTCTCACTTCCCCATGCCAGTCAGTGCATAATAATGCTATAAGGCCATAGTAAACCTACATTGCCACTAGGCTAACTAGTCTACAATATAACATGCATGTTAGGGAACAACACTCCATCCTATGGTCACAAGGTATGGAAAACCGGTATAATGGCCAAAGGCTGAACACGACCAAAGTTCGTAAATAGAAAAAGGCATGGAAAAACATCCAAGAATAGAAATTATCCCTATAAATATCCAAATTACCTCTAAACAAGCATACAATAAAGGAGTGAAATCAACAGGGTAAAAACAGTAAGCACGCAATACCCCGTTCAAGGGTATTGGTGGAATTTGCACATAAAACTCAAAGACTTTGAGCAGAAAGGAAAAAACCACCCACCTTGATGAGAGGAGATCGATATACTTGAACCACGAGGCTTAAATCTCTTTAGAACGGCATAGATATACAAAAATGCACAAAAAATTCAACCCACGATAACTTGAAAAAGAAGAGGAATTGGAAAACGATGCTCTAGGAGAAGAAAGAGCTTATCGTTGCAATCCCAATGCAATCAATGACAGTTGATTTGGAGAACAGACAGAGGATAGGGGTCTCGTAGGAGATTCGTGGTCGTACAGAATGCTCTCAGTCGAAGAAGTTGGAGAAGAATACAGTTCTAGCTATTAGATGTGACCCCAGTCTGTTTGATGAAAAAAAAATAAAGTACGCGGTGTGTACTTTTGGAGTACACGGTGTGTACTAGGATTTTTTGTACTCCGCTTTAAGTGGCCTCAACATCACCCCTACATGGCCGTGTGTGTGTGGGCTGGACATGGACACCACACAGCCTCATGTGACATGGGAGTACACGGCGTGTACTTATAAAGTACACAGTGTGTACTTCCAAAATTTCCAGAAACTCCTCTTTTCTCAAAAACTCCAGAAAAAGAAAAAACATGACTAAAAAGAAGGTCCGGGTTCTTACAAAATAAATTCTTATTTTCCCATACAATAGTAACTATGGGTTCCAATGGGTGGAATTCTATGTTTTAGTCAAATATCCCTAGTGGAAATTTGATATAATGTTAGGATAACTCTTCTTATTTCGACCTACCATATTCTTTAGGATGTTTAAGAGGGATTTTTGAGTTCCCTAATCTACCCATTCACCTTCACATGATTAAAGGATGTGTAGTTGGATCAAATATTTTACATGGTGTATAAATTTTTTAGATTAGTAACTCAAAAGTTGGTGTTATTGTCCATGAGAATGGTGTGAGAAATCCTAAATCTCCAAATGATACAGTACTTCACAAATTTGATCATGGACTCGGTATTGACCTCTTTAAGGGGAACGACCTCTACCCACTTTGAGAATAATTCTATGGGAGTCAGAATGAACCTACATTGTTGAGATATCACTGGTGGGTAGGGACCCACATCATCAAGTCCCCATATGGTAAAGGGCTAGGAATACTTGGTAGCATGGATAACAATTAGTGTACGATTCATGGTGTTTACATGGATTTGACATATGTGACACCTCATGGTGAATTCAACTCAATCACAGACCATGTTGTGCTATAAGTATAACATCCTGCCTTTATATCACATAAATTTTTATTACATTATACAAAATTGAGGATCTTTAAGGTTTAGTGTCGTGGAAAACAGGAACTTAATACATGACAACAACAAAAACATTCTTCTTAAACACTTTAAAGGCATATTAATTTGTTCATCCTAAGTTCATTAAAGCATCTCATAACCTGGGAGCATACATTAAAAGAATGGGTGAGAAAAAGGCCCAGTAAGAGAAATAAGAAAAACATTTTACATGAGAACTTGAGACACATCAAAAGTCATGAAGAATAACTTTAAAGAATCAGAAAGAGAGCATGAGGCATATCATAATAAAAATAAAATGTTTCATAACTTGAAGATGTGGTTACAAAATTTAACATTGATAATCATTTCTGTTTCACCAAGGTCCATCCCCAAGGTGTCATTAAAAATTACCAAGGTTATTCACCAAGGCGTCGTTAAAAATGGTCATCTCTAGAGATTAAGTATTTACCCAATGCATTGGAGCGATATCAGGACACACCCTTAATTTGTCTTTATTATCATGTGAGCCAAATATATCATCATCAATAATTTTATTAACAACCCATATATCATAAAAAAATGGGTTTCGTTTCATAATCATAATGTTTTAAAAATTGCTTTAAAGACATGATCTTTATGTCGCTTTAAACCCACAAAAAAGGAAAGAGGGTTTTGTGTATGTAAATACCATAACTTAAAATATAACACTTTGATATATATGTGAATACACCTGTATAAAAAAGATCTTTGAGTATTAACTTAATAAAATAAAATAATTTGATAAAAAGAGAGAGGTATTTTGAGAGGAAAAATTCTGCAGCATAACAGCTATGTTACAGGGTTTTAGAAAACATTGAAAAGAGAGGGGAGATGGGTAACCCACTAATAAATGATCCATAAAATAGTAGGGGGGAAAGAATATAAAGTATTTAATAACATGGTAATGAAATTTGAAAGATATACCATATGAAATGAAGAACATGAAAGGAAGACAAAAATAATATTTCTCTTATGAAAATTCGGCAGCCTAACGACGTCACTTAAACTTTAACAAAAATGAATTGACGAGATCAAATAGGGTCTCTAATTATATGAACATAAAATATAAGTATAATATATATTGATATCATAACCCAAAATAATAAAAAGGAACTTGAAATACATGACATGAAAGTAGAACTTTGAAAAATGAGAAAGGTGAAAGAATCCCTTAAAAATTCGCCAGCCTAACGGTGTCACTTAAACTTCAACAAAAATGAATTAACAAGGTCAAATAGGATCTCTAATCATATTAACATAAAATATCAGTATTATGGATATAGATATCATACCCCAACATAATAAAAAGGAACTTTAAATACTTGACATGAAAGTAGAACATTGAAAAATGAGAAAGGTGAAAGAATACCTTAAAAATTCAGTAGCCTAACGACGTCACTTAAACTTCAACAAAAATGAATTGACGAGATCAAATAGGGTATCTAATAATATGAACATAAAATATAAGTATGATATAAATAGATATCATACCCCAAAATAATAAAAAGGAACTTGAAAGACTTGACACGAAAGTAGAACTTTGAAAAATGGGAAAGGTGAAAGAATCCCTTAAAAATTCGGCAGCCTAACGACGTCACTTAAAATTCAAAAAAAATGAATTGAAGAGATCAAATATGGTATATCATTATATGAACATAGAATATCAGTATGATAGATATATAGATCATAACCCAACATAATAAAAAGGATCTTGAAAGACTTGACATGAAAGTAGAACTTTGAAAAATGAGAAAGGTGAAAGAATCCCTTAAAAATTCGGCAGCCTAACGGCGCCACTTAAACATTCTTAAAACGAATTGATGGGAGAAAGAGGGGTTATCTCATAATATGAAAATGAAAAGGGCAGTAAGATGAATATAAAATAACATCCTACAACATAAGATCATGGAGCATAAAATAAATGACATAAAAGAGATTACTTGAAAAGAAAGAGAGAGGTATGATCCCTTACCTTAAACGTAACTCTTAAAACTCAAAGGTTGGGACCTTGAGGGCTTGGGGGCTTTTGGAGGAATTCATGGGAGGTAAGGAGACCAGAACTTCATTGAGTATGATTTTGGAGTCAAATGGATGAGAGGGTGACTTGGTATTTATAGGGAAATTGAGGGGACAAGGCATTAATGGACAAGGGACACCTCATTGGTGGTATTGGAAAAACCATGGGCTTGCCCATGGTATTTGCCCATGGTATTGGACACTTGGGACACCTCATACAACAATTCATCCCCTTTAGTCTAACATCCCTTAAAATATCTCATGAAATCATCATGATGCAGTCATGATGTCATTAAACATACCGAAACCCTAAAACTGTATTTTTACTATTCACTGAAAATTCAACTTTTTCCAAAAACTCCCAAAATTTCACCTTAAAAAAATATCAATGCTCTGATTTTAAAAATGAACACCATTTTATAAAAATAATTTTCTAAATATTTTTAATTTAATTTTTAAATAAATACACTATTCACTAAAAAATCATTTTTTTCAGAAAAATCCCAAAAAAATTACCTTTACATAATATCGATGCTCTAAGTTCAAAAATGAAATCCATTTTATAAACAAAATTCTAAATATTTTTAATTTAATTTTTAATTAAAAATCACTATTCATAATTTACTATTCATCAAAAATCAAGTTGATCTTATTAGACTCTAAATTTTGTACTGAACATAATAGTAGAAGACCTTTTTCGGAAAATCATTACACATTTTTAATTATTTAAGTTTTACATAAACATTTTTAAAATATCCTTTTTCTAAAATTCATCAATAATATACATCCTACATTTATCCGAACATTTGAAAATTTACAAAATTCACCATAATAAGAGAACACAATTTTACTTATCTCAAAGGATTACACAAAGCAGTTACGGTCTCCTTACATAGACCCTTATAACCCCAGCATAGGACCTAAGTGTAAGGTGTGCTAAGGTTAGAGAATCCAAGGGCGGCTTGACCAACATTTTACAAGTAGTAATTTCTTTAATTTTGAACTTCTCACGAAGGAGATTTTGTTCTATCTTCACACGATGAAGTTTGTCTTGGGTTTGGTCCAGAGCAAAGCCCAGTGGTGCTACCTCCTTCCTAAGTTCTGTTAGATGGGCTTAGATTGTCCCAAGACTACTGGATGAGGCCATAAAATCTTTTTTCTATATTAATTAACCAAGATCACTTGTATTTAGAGACAATAATCGCAACATTTTGTTTCCAAAGGTTATACTGACTATCAGTCATATAATAGTCAAAACCCAACAGTCTCATTTTAATTATACTTATGTTATCAAATGAAACAGTTTTGTTGAGTATGAAATAAAATAACACCCAAAATTTCAGAAACAAAATTTATTCAAAATTTCGGGTTGTTATAATAAGTAATACAATATTTGGATCTTGTGAGAGAGCTTAAATCCTACATGATGGGCCCCACATGACTTAGTTTTGGTTTCATGCATTACATGAGGGATATCCTTCCCTTTAATGCAATAGAAGATAATTCCATCAAACCCACAATTATAGACTGTCTTCTTAATATTTAGGCCATCCCAGAGTGTAAATTGAGATACACACTAATTAATTGACATGAATTTGGATTGTTCTGGTAGAAGATTACCATATTGGATATACTCAATGAGAGGAGTCATCTAATTAAGAATTTATTCAACTACTGGGGAATCTAAGGGACTTATTATTGAAGTGATGATGGTCAGCTGATTTAACTATTGATTTTCATCATCAGAATAGAAAAGGGAGATGACCCAATAATGCACCACATGAATGACCAGGTCATATTTTTCAGTATTTTCAAGTGATTCATAAAGGATTTACAAGGCATCAACTCAGTTATTCTATGATCATGGATGGTGGGTCACCTTAGGATGGTACGAGAACTAGGAAATTAATTAATGAGTTTGATCTTATAGTGGGTTGAGTTATGGATTTATGATGACATAGTCACCATTGATATATTTTATGGCTTACTCTAAGTATCCCTTCACATATAGATAAGGGACTTAAATCTCAAGAGATACCTCAAGTCCAATTATAATATCCCAGTACTCAACCTTGTTGTTGGTGAATTTTTTTGATAACAGTAATGTGTATGGAATGATGGCCTCTGTAGGAGTGAATAAAGAAATCCCTATGCTAACCCTAATGAGTTTGGGGTTATTTATCCTTATCTTGATCAAGATATGAGAGGCACCATTGAAGTTAATTTTCCAGTATGTAATAGTCTAGTACATGAAGAATATATTCTTGTTTTGAAAATCAACATCAAGGGGTAGTTCATTGGGAGTTAGTTGTAAGACTAACAAATACACCAATAACTAGACCTTGACAACTATCTATGGGAAAAATGTGTTATTATATTTCTATATAATTACCAACCAATGATAACGTATGCCTATGAATATGACGAATTTGATAATTCAATTTAGTGGATCGACATTGGATACTAGCTGTATCTCATTATGATGTAGGAAATGCTATACTTTCAGAACTAAAAAGACTAGGGTGAGGTGAATCTTATTAATAGGTTAATATCTTTTTTCCATGTTAAGGAACATGTTACTGAGATAATACAATCTATTTTCCCTTACCTTATTGTAATTTTTATCTATAAGTGTTCCTAAGGACCATTCCAAGGTGTTCATATAAAGGACCAAAGGATTTCCTCAGATATGAGGCATCAATACTAGATACTTTAGACGATAATGATTAATACCCTCAATTGTGGCTGGATAGTATTTTTCCAAATAATATATGGTTCCTTTTTTAATTATCCTTATGACCATATTTTCAATGAATCAAAGGATATAGACATTATGGCCTTAGAGGCCCCATAACTTTCGGAGGTTACGTGGATGAGGCGTCTAGCTAATAACCTTGGTCATATGTGGATAAATCACTATGACTCTATCTCTAACAATGGATCCAATAAAATTTACAAAGGTATACCCCCACACAAATTTTAAGTGGTTAATTTTTAGGTAGTGGGAGTGGTGGAAGTTGAACACTTTCCCAATTTCCCTTAGATGGTCTATATGCTGGTAGGACTTGACCCCCAAATCATTCACAAAGCACTCCACCAATATCAATAGAAGTAGTTTAAAGAAACATGACATGGAATTCTGGTACATATCTTTAACATTCATCAAAATAAAGGGTATACCATTATAGTATAAGGTTCTTTAGGGTACTTTGAAAGTAGTGTCTTCTTCATCCTAGAGGGCCATATAGACTTGGTTTTACCCGGATTACCCATCCATGAAGGAGAAGGGATTGAAACCATCTGTATCCTCAATCAAAAACATTGAAACCAGAATGAGAAAATAATTCTTTGGGAAGTGAAGGTTTTGGTATTATAAATTGATGTAGAGTATAATCTTCCCATTCTTCTTTCTGACTAGGAAAATTTTGGCCAGCCACTTGGGGTACTAAACCTCCCTAATGAAGTTTGACTTCATTATCTTTTCCACTTTATCCTTGACCATTGAACATGATTAAACTTAATCAAATTATATTTGAACCAAAAAATTCCTGTACAGAGGCCATGTAAATGAATGTAAACATGGAAATCAATTACTATATTTTCCCTATAGCTTCAATTGAACATGCCATGATGTTATTTCATGAAATCCATATACTAATGTTTCTCATCAGAATATATGATTATACTGATTAGATTTTGGCTTTAGCATTTCACTGTTCTAATACCCAACTAATTAAGTTCATCAACCTTAGTGTATACACCCTCTTTAAATTCTATAGGGGAATAACCCAGATCCTCATCATCATTTGAAACATGATGGTTGGAGGGAGGAGGAAAATAAAATAATGATGAAGTCCCTATTATGGCACTGAAGTATAGTCTAGTAGAGGTAGAATCCTCGATAAAGGGATTCTGTGTTATAAAGACCATGGTCATGAAGGATAATAATCAAATGCCATGTATTTACTAGCCGTGAGATCTAAATTTATTTTTTAAGAACTGATATCGAGTTGATCAGCATCGAGTCACCCCTAAATTCCGAAACATATATCAATGCCTCATATTAGTGTCCATGGGGTATAAATCTTGGCATTACAATGGATTAAATATTTTTGGTATTAGATGGTATTTTACCATGTAAGAGTATAGGGTAATATGTGAACACTTCTCCTTGGAGGTGAGAAAGTATATCACTAGGTATAGAGTCATGGTTTTGAACTGGTGGACTGGAATAATCAAATTGTCTTTCAAATATGGCCAATGATTTATCTATGTATCTATTATATCATTGGGGGAATTGATACAATCAACCCCATAAGTATATATTTTATTTCCAACTATTTTTAGTACCCAAAATCTAGGTAATGGGTCACAAATGAGATGAAGGGGTAAGCATTACCCTAGAGTAATCTTACTCGACCATCAAGGGAGTATTTTAGGCACTGATGATATAAAAAGGGGAACAATTGATGCATACAAATCTAGGACCTCTTTTAATAGGTATTTTTAGGCTATATCCTATGAGAGTACAAAAAACCTGTTTCTTGTTACTAGGCCACCAAATTGGGTCCTTATCTCCATATTTCCACTTGATTTTCTCTCTATCATATAGTGCCACAAAATTTTCAGGTTAGAGTGGGTTAGATATGTATATATGGGCCCCAACTTGTGGAGTATCTAGGATGGATTAAGATTGATCCCAAATACAGTATCCACTAGGCATGGTGGATTTCCACACTATTGAACTAACCTTTGATATACAATGGATCAATATACCCTTGAACATTGGTACCCTCATCCACTGTAGGGATGTGATTGATGGATTGTTTGTCTTCCTTATCCAAATATTCTACATAGTAGGCCTCAATGGTAAAAAACACAGTCATGAACTAAATAGGTAACTTTGGGGACTCAATAATGGATTCATGCATCTACTTTGAAATGTGGAGTGCATGAAGGATCAATAGTCTCTATGGAGTACTAGTGAGGTTCTTTAACACAACATATTTCAAGGTTAGGGTTAGGTTTCTATTTTCCAAAGGGATCTATTTGACAGGGAGAAAAATGTCTGTAGATTATTGAGGTGTTGGGGCGTGGCTAGTGCTGTACATGTTCTTCTGTTGAATATCTTATTTGGGATGATAACTATGCATTGGTGTTCAGACCTTAAACATCTACGATTAAAAATGATATTTTTTATGCTGAAAAACATGATTAACCAATATAGTCTAATGCATAGAGATTCATAATGGGGTTTCCTATGATTTCTACACCTTTTTAACCTTATGCAGTGATTATTGCCTTCTCTTAGAGACATGAACAAATAATTATAGAGAAATGTCTTATATGTTATTCATACTTCAATGAGTCCCATTCCTATTTCAATGCATCATCCAAAGGTTCCTAAGGGGGATATATGGAATTCCTCATCGTTGAGTATGATGAAGTGGTATACCAGCCTAATAGCATTTATAGAGGCATATTAATACTATTCATCGATGGAATATTCAAGTATGGGAAAAACCTTGGGACCTCTCTAAAAATGGAATGAAAAAATTCACAGGAGTGTAGAATGGATTTGGAACTTGTGAGAAATTTGTATTGCCATGGAATCATCAATTCCTATTATTTTAGGATTTGGAAGCTCATAATATAGATATGGTGGTTGGATTGGGTGTTTTTTCCACATGGGGTGATAGTATTCTCATGTGGTCATGAACAATACCAAGACATAAGCAACCATCTTAATGAAAAAATAGTCATTGTACTTTTGTGTAACTCAGATATCTATCTAGTATCACTCATAAAAGTCATATTTTCCCCTATCAAGATGAACAGAGACATGTCCTAACTATTCGAGGACAAAACCCAATTGGTATAGTACACAATATATCTGGTCCTAGAGCTAATGTATTAAGATGAAACATTCCTCAATGGTGTTCTCAATGACCCTGCTGTATTGGAAAAAAATTTCATGATAGGTGAGGTTAGCTTTCCTAGGTCTTTTATATTTAAGAAGTTTTAGGATTTATTTTTCCAAAGCATAGATGAATAATTTAGGGACCCACACATCCTTCAATTATTAGTTATTTTTTAGAAATATATGATTGGAATCATGGGTGTCTGGACCTCATGGGTGTTTGAGTGGTATTTTCATGGTGTGTTTGTGTTTGATGAATATGTGCTTGGATGGGCCTATCTAGAAGAGGTACCAGGATGTGGACTTGTTTTGAGGCCTCATCCTATATAGTGGTACCTATTTCTTTCTTCAAAAGTTTTTTCATGGGAGATATTAGAGGTAATGGGTGTGAATAGTTTATAGTTCTCTGCATGGCTTCTTCCAGATAATGAGCTCGATTAGAGATCTCTTGAAACCCCCTTAGGTATAATAGGAAGATGAGAATAGGGAACAAATCATCATTGAAATTATATATACACATCATTAGAATTTGTTCCTAGGAAATATACATACGAATAAAGTATGTGACCCCTTCCACCAGGAAGTGAAGTCATCAAATAACTCATCATTCTAGTACTTGAATTTGGGGAGGTTAATGATAATGGTCTTTTTTCTAGTGGAGTTGAACTAATAGGGGAACTACCAATTGAGATCTACCTAGACAATGATGGATCCTGATGCTAATTGACTATACCAAACAAAATAGGGACCCTCCATGGCCTGGATAAAACAATGAATCTTGGAATCTTATAGCTGCTTTAGGGTCTTGAGCATCTAGATACATCGTGAGGAGAAGTGGTCCATGTGCTATAGCATATCACCCATTTCCTTGAATGGGGTGAAGTTAAAATTTTAAAACTCTAGTGGATGATGGATATGATTCACCCATGGTAGAAATGGATTTCCTTTGGGTGGGATTGACACTTGTTACTTTTATAGAGTCTCATGGAGGTCGACGAGAGAAGCTATCACATTTTCTTAGTGAGTGTTGGTAGTTACCATAGCTTTGACTGATCTGCCAGATCGTGAGGCGTAACATTAATAGTACCAATGAGGGAGGTTTTGTTATTCATGAATGTTTGGAGGGTCATATATTGTCCTCTTTCTAGTGCCACTGGGCTCCAAACTGATTGATAAAATGATACTACCTATCTCAAACCTGGGTTCCTAGACTAAAAGGATAGGATGTCTGGCCGGAGGAGGGATGGGGTAACTCCAGACATTATATTTTTCTTGGTGTTGTTTGGTAATTATTTCAGGAATGAGTCTCTTATTACCATGAATATCATAGAGTAAGGTGACCATTAGAGGATCTGACCCAGTCTTTTGTGTGGCCCTAGATGGGCTGGAAAGACTGATGAACTCTATGACGTTTTCATGATACTGATGGGTGGGAGGAAATATTTCAATGGGGGACCCTCGAGGACTACTGTATGTCTTCATTAATGAGTGTGTAAACCAATAAGAGGATATAATTGATACTAAACCTCCCATAAATGATGTTTATCTCCATAATACCATGTTTCATTGGTTCATTTTTTCATATAATCCACTAGATTGATCATGATTATGTTCAAGGTAGTGATTATTAGAGGTTAATTTTTACCACCAGTGAGAAGGCCAACCTAAAAATCCTATTATTGACTTAGTATAGGGTTGAAGTGGGGGGATCAATAATTTCCATAGCCTATGATTTGTATATTTTGAGACACCACTTCCATGAATCTTATGAGCATAGTGAGGCTATAGATGTAGGTCCACAAAATGATTAAGTGATAACCATAGGAGACAGAATGCTGAGCCACTAGAAGTGTGATGATTTTGACCTTCCAAAACTAATGACGGATGGTCTTAATATTCCCAAGGATATCTGTGTAAGATGATTTTTGATCAAAAAATTGGTTGGATGTCGCCTATATATTCTAGTGAAATCAATTTTCTTAGACCTTGGTGAGAGACTGTATTATTCTAAAGTGTAGGATTAGAGGCATCCATAACATAATGAAAAGCTAGTTAGTGTCCAGGATGTAACACATGTCTTCATCTAACTATTTATATATAGGGGATTCTATTTCCTAGTTTCTCCAAGCCCCAATCGGCTTAGTCTCAGAAACTGGGAGTGGAAGTGACACATACCTAGTCTCAAACACCCAAAGATATTGTGAAATGTGTTTTTTCAAAGAAATTTAATCTTTTCGATAATATTCATTACACACAACATCTTGTTTATCTTGCATTAAAAACAACACCAAGTTAAGGTTGAGTTACATGGAACTCCATTTTAAGTGTGTTTTTCATGAAACTCTTAGTAATGCTTGAATTATACACAACACCAAGTTTATCTTTCCTTACACACAACACTGTGATTTAACGAACCATGATATATTATTACTATAAGTATTTAGATATGACCATTATAACCTAGAAATTATACTTATAAATATTAATAGTAATAAATAATTATTAAATATTATTTATTATTTTTTTATATAAATAAAAAATATTGATAACAATGCACTTATTTTTAATAACATTTTTTACACATTTCAAAAATAATATTTTTTTCAAAAAAATATTTTTTTATTTCACTTTGTGCACAATTAGAAAAATTATTTTTAGCACTATTATGAAATTAATTTTATAAAATAAAATTAATTTTTGAAATAAATATATCAAAATTATCTTAGGGTGAATTTTTTTATAGTTTTCTAAATGTATTAATTTTCTTATGAATAACGATAAATACATAATTTTAATTGAAAACTGCCTTTTCATTTAAACTATTTTTGAAATTAAATTATATTTTATATTGTATTCATAGTTTAATTTCATAAATTATATATATTAATTAAATTTAGGTCATTTTAATAAATTTTAAATTGAATTATGATATAAACACTTTTAAAACATTTGAACATTTTTCTCTTCAATAACCGTCTTTTTCATCGTGTATGTAGGTTTTATTTTCAATTAAATTATATCAGTTATGTGAATTTAATTTTTTTAAATAGATTAAATATTTGGAATCATAATATTCAGTATTTTTAATGATGTCAAACTAATTTTTGTTCATAATAATTAGTAAATACAATAATAATTAATAACTGTGGTTGAGGCTAAAAGTTGTCTTTTTTCATGTTACATGTAGTTATGTTAAAATTAATTTTCATCAAACATATAATTTTTATTTGAAAAATTGGGTTTAATATATATAATTAGGTGGTAAAAATTATCTAATAAGGCTCATCTTATTTTAAGCACAAATATTTAATTACATATTTAAAAAAACTAATTACTATGATGGAAACTAAACTGGTAAAAATGGAGTAAACTTAAAGGATTAATAATAACATGTTTAAAACACATCTTTTTTGTATTTTTGATGTTTTTATAGACCATATAATTCCTCAAAAATGTCATTTATAAATTTTGGATTCATATGAGGTGAGAGTGGCCTCCCATTATTGGATACCTTTTGGTATTTTAAAAAATGTGACTCATCTTGAATTATAAAAGGGCACTCACTCCCCTCACTAATTTTCACATATCAAGACATTTTGATAAAAAAACCTAAACAAATATCTCTCAAAAATCAGTATAAACATTCTAGTGGTTCTTTTCAAACAAAAAGACAAACCATATAGTCTTTAATAGGAGATCAAAATGAGGTTTCTCTTATGGAATATAATTATCTTAGCAAATCTATTTCATTTTATTTATTATTTTTACACCATAAATTATTTACTAAAAATTTAAATATAATAACAGTGTTATATTAAATATTCTTATTTTTTATTATATTTATGGAATAATATTTATCCTTATTAAATTCCATCAAATGGGTTATGGAATCATCAATCATCTGTATGGAAGACTACCGCCTCACGAAGTGATGTCATTTTTTTCTATTACCACATAAAAAATGGTTATAATGATGGAATAAATGTTTATAAGTCATATTTATAATATTTTAAACTTATGTAAATATTATATCACACATAACTTCATAATTTTCATTTTATGGGAATATGAAAACGTCTCTCGTGTGTACGGAAAACTACTACCATGCGAAGCGATGTGATTCATTCACACTTTACATGGAAGATAATAAAGATATGATTATTGGAAATATGTGATATATATGAAATAAAAATTATTTTTTAATGTTAAAAGGTTATTTATTTTTTCTTATTTCATTTAATTGAGAAAATGGAAACAACGTTCATGCGTACGTTTGGACTATCGTCTCCATGAACGGTCTATTTCATTTTTTATCTCTAACTTTAATAGATTACTATAAATAATTATATACTGAATATATATGTTATTTATATCATGTCTATCATTATTTATATGGTGTAAAAATGATAAAAATAATAGGAATAAATATAAAATTAAAACATATACTAAAAACAATGCTGTTATTGCCCGAAACTTGACGTTAACATAGAATTTCTAAAAAATGGGTAATAAAAGAACATAAGTAAATTATATATGGTATAATATATATATAAGTATGTAACTATAAATATATTTATAATAAAATTATGTTTATTTTACTGGAGGTTTGAACATGTATAAAGGAATTCAAGACTTAAGGTAATAGATTTCTAGTCCCTCTTTTAGAGTTGGGAGACATATTCCAATTCACCACTCATTTATTTTTTATGGTGTATATACTACACATTGGACATTTTATTTAATTAATTCCATTATTTTAATGATATTTTATTCTTCATTTGATGTTGTTATTTATCTGTGATTATGATTCAAAATATTATAAAGGCGGTAAGGGATTTTTGTCTTAGTTTGACTTCTTTGAGACTTATGTCATGTTATGAACCTATATTATGTTAAATGGTGTATATGAAGTTCCTTTGAAATTAAATATCATTAATTTATTTATTACTATGATATTTTAAGTTTCATTTAATTTTAACCTTTCTTGGGACTTAAAATTCCAATTTTCCAATCAATTAAATGTTTTGTGTTACAATCTAATTATTTATCAAGTTTTCTCATGATTATTATTACAATAAAGAAATATTATGATATATATATCAAGATATTCATGATATTTATTCTCATTTGGATATTTTTTTAGAATAAAATCTTTACCTTCATTTCCTCTCATTATGTATAAAATAATATAAAGTATTTTTTAATAAAAATAGTCATTATTTCTCTCTTCAATCAAAAACATGTTTTTCATCAAAAACCATGTTTTGAAAAAATGTTTTTAAAAATTTAAAAATTGTTTATTAAATACATTTTTAACCTTATATTAATTTTTTAAAGTAATCTTTATGTCTTTTTGCAAACAGTGCCTGTTTGGATTTTACCAAAAAAATGTGAAAATAATATTTGTTTTTGACAAGCATGACATGAAAATTATTTCGTGCTTTGATGAATGATTAGAGATTAAAAGTTTCCATTACAAAATTTAACATTTTTTCAATGAAAATTTTTCCTCAATACATGGGAAATGTTTTATATTTCAAATAAAAAATTTCATTGTAAAAATGAATTTTGAAAATGTTTTAAAAAGTTTTTTACATAGAGGAAAATATATTTTATTAAATAATTTTTTTAAATGATTTTTATAGATTACAGTATATGTTTTAAATTTTATTTTAAAATAAAATTACATTCAAAATGTTTTGTGAAATTTTCGTTAAAAATTTATTTTCAAAGAAAATTTATCTTCATCAAGAAATGTTCAAAGTGATCTTTCCCAAAAAGTCATTCTCCATATAAGATGACATACCTCGATGTAAAATATTATTTTATAGGGATATTTACCCAAGATACCATTCTGATTATTTCCTTTAATGGTTTATGATGAAATTATGTTTATAAAACCTATTTCTCTACCATAGGTTATAATAATAAAAAAATATTTTGAAACCCATTTCTTCTTCAACAAGTTAAGTTATGAAAAAATGATGAAATGATTATAATACTTCTCTATTTTCCATGTCTTATGATATGATGAATAATTTATGAAATTGATTTTATTTCATGGGTTATGTTATGATGAATTTTTTATTATCCTTTGGCACACATATTTGTGATTTTCATTATGTGATGGGTGAGATCTATATCTCCCTCTAATGAATTGGGTAATGATAAATGTTCTATGAGATCATAGGGTACAAGTGTGGTTACCCTATTCCCAAAAAGGAGGGCACATGGGTGGTTATCCCAAGCTCAAAAAATAGGATACATGGGTGGTAATCCCAAGCCTGAAGCAGGTACACGAGTGGTTAAACCAAGATTAACATGTTATGAATTTATTGGTATTTATCCTTGATATAAGGTTTTCTATGTTTATGTGTATTCCAAATATATATGTCTTATGAAAGTGTTATGATATCATGTCTTGTGTACTTTGATTTCCTTATGATTCATGTTTTATGAACTTTCAATATTTCTTCCGTGACATAGGAATATAATCTTTGATATGACGGGTATGGTATTAAATATTTATTATCATGTTCACATACCCTTATGTTCATTTTATGCTTACATATCTCCCTTGTTCACCCTTTATAAAAATTTGAGAAAATTCTTTATTATGTTTTCTTTCCATAGGTAATGAATAATACTTTTTAGCAGGGTATGTTTCTGAAAGTAATTATGGGGAAAATAATAATGGGATATGTTAAAGATGTTTCACCAAATTATAATTTTGTGCACCTAATCTCAAAATACACTAAACTGTTATGGTCATTAGGTGTGTTCTTGTTTAATTTAATGAATATTCATATAAAAATATGTAATATCTATGTATGAAAGTGCTATGTCGCTATAGTTGGTATCTGAGGATAGGTTTAGTTAACCTTTGGAAACATGTATGAGAAAAATTTAGTGAAATCCATAGGGATATTTATGAGGATATCTCTAGGGATATGAATTAAGATAATTCTAAGGATTCCTCAAAGTATAGGAAAATTTTCTATAATTTCAGTAATGTATAGAATAAGTAGTTTCCATGAAATGATATCCAAACATTGATACTAAAAGAGGAAGTGGCTCTAGTACAGAGGTACCTAGAGGTAAAATATCTAAAAGGGAACATTGAGTTAGAATAAATTATCACATGGTGCTTGAAAATAGACCTTACTATATACCTGGTTTGACACTACCGATAGATATGATTTGAAAATTCACAATCTATTTATGAACCATCATGAATGATTTAAATAAAATTTTAATATGAATGTCCTAGTATAAACCTAAGGTTTCCTTTATTAAAAATTAGGTTTCATGATTTAGACATCCTATAAGTTATTTTTCATGATTATGTGGTTTCCCATAATGAAAATTGTTTATCACATCATGATTTTTGGTTTTAGTCATTGGTAGGAACATGATGAAACTGGGTTAACATTGAATGTGAAGAACAATTTTTTTTACGAGTATACAAATTGGATGATGACTAAATCAAATGATATTGTGATGATGCATAATCAGTTATCATGAAATTTTATTAACAATCTACATGTTAATTAAAACATGGATTTACTAAAGAAGAGAAGGATAGAGTTCACTGAGATTTTTGGTAGTGGATACCATGAAGGAAAGAATATTTTGTTTCCTATATGTCGAGAATGTGGAAAGAATCACTCTAGTGAATGTATCAATAGAACGAGAAGATATTTTATATGTGGAGAAGAATGGAAGAATGTATGAAATTGATGAGGGAAAATTAAAATTACAGTTAACACAATGGATTGGAATATTGGTCTCTCTAATGTATTATCAATGGATGAATGTTTTAAATGTGTAAATTATGGGAATTAAGAAAATAGATGTCCTAAGGGAAAATATCTTGAATTGAACCAGCAAGGTTGTATGAGTGATGGTTTTTCTATTGATAATGAAGATACTAATAATGATATATGAATGGAAATAGGTATTAAGGAATAAGATGATGAATCCTAGATAATGGTTTGAGAAGGAAGTGGGATGATTGAAGTATTAATTTATTTGAATTCAAGGATTATGTTATATGAATAATGAAATATATAAGGATTGTTTAGTATGAAATTTTCATTAAGTAATTGCAAGAATATGTTGAATGGTAGAGATAAACTAGAAAATATATTTAAAAGAAAGGATATATTTTATAAAAAAACCATGGATAACAGAATGTATCCTTTAAAACATTATTGATATTGAGATAATGGTGTTTAGTTTGGATAAATATCTGATTTATAAGAATAAATTAAATTAGATAGTATCAATGAACTTATAATCGATAAATGATTTTTTCTTGAAAAATTAGTTTATTTTATTATTGATGGAGTTTATAACATTATTGGATCTATGGAATATATTCAATAATTTATAGTTTTATTCAATTAATGAGGAACAATTCATATTTTCATTAATATTTTATGATAATTATAGTTATTAAAAAGCATTATTAGAATATATAACCAAGGTATTCACATATATGGAATGTGAATATTTAGAGTGTCTTAAAGATATTTGGAGGATTATTATTAATTTAAGTTTTGAAAATAAAGTGACCATCTTTACCAAATATGAATTTTGGAAGGGTTATAAGGTTAACTATTTATGGAATGGATTAATTTGAACTTTGGATTAGGTTTTAGAGATTAACCTAATATTTAACCATATGAATATTTAACTATATTGGATAAATACTATATATTTTTTATCTATAGATATAAGGATTGATTTACCATTATTTTATAGATCTTCTATAGTTCTTCAAACATGAAAAATTGATTTCTTACAGTAATATATGAAGTTGAAATTGAATATGGAACAACAAAAGGATGAAATTTTTCCTATGAAAAAATTATATCATGTAAGTTCATTTTAATATGTTCTCAATTTTTTTGAAAAAAGGAATTCCCTAAAATTATTAAAAATATATTGAAATAAACTATTACTTGTTGTTTTCTTTTTTTAGGATCTTAATGAAATTTTTCATGCCTATCAGGTTTATGGATTTGTGATCACTAAATACCTCCTAACCATATTATCTATCGCTTTCCATCATTATTTGGTTGATAGGTTTCTCTTATATGTCCACATTTTCACTTATCACCTATGTCATCTTATCACGAAACATCCTGGGTACCCTGGAAACTTGATAACTAATCCATTACTAACATAGCCTGAAGGGTGTTCCTGATTCCTACATGTTTTCAATAAGCACCTGACATCATACAAAATGAGAGCGAGGATGAATTTACCACAAACATCACTTTATCAATATAACAAGATAGTATGTGTATTAGAAAAAATCCACTAGGAGAAGTGTTCCAAAAGTGAAACATGTGTAAAAATCCTAAATACTATAGAAAAGTACTAGAAAAACCAATAGACTGGACCGTGTCCCAAAGGGTGAAACTCTCCAAGTCTATAGATCAACTGATAGAACCAGCTCCAAGTTGTGCCTTACCCTTGTTCAAACCTAGAAGAAGGTAATCTAAAAAAACCTTAAGGAACATATTGGATGTGAGTTAAATTACCAGTAGGGTCTCACCAAGTATTCCATAATAGAAACCAACATTTAATTAACCAAATAAAAATCATTCAATTTTCAAATAAACAGGTTTGGAATTTCAAAATCCCATTTAAACAAATAATTACATACATTTCAAAAGATGTAATACATTTAAAATGATGGAAATACATTAAAAAATGGATTAAATAAACACTTTTATATAAAAAAATATATATAAATATTTAGGAATGTAAAATAGTTCTCAAACATTAGAATATATTCATTTCAAATACAAACAAGAAAGAAATATGGTCATGTTCCAAAAGGCATGATAATTATAGGCTATAGGGACTCCAAACTCAGGGTGACATTGTAACATATACATATGCCCCATTAAACTTGGGGAAAAGAGGACTCACCACCATCACCTAAGAGATGTTATGTGTTACAATTATGTTTTGGAACATTGTGAAGCATAATGTATCATCCATATAACTAACTAACTACCCAAGGATTTCATGTTATCTAATAAAAAATCTATTATGGTAAATTTTATTTAAGAAACCTTAAAATAAAATCCATTCCATTCTCCATTTCAAATATACGAGTTTTCCATTTAAAAACCATAACTGGTTTTTAATCAAAACATCCCTTTTTCCAAGATAAAACCAAAAGTTTTCCATCAAAACCATTTAATCTATTTTTATCAAATATAATTTGAAATAAATTTTATCAAATTAATTTCACCAATTGTCCCTCAGACCAATTTAACAATTTAAATTCAATAATTTAAATTTCACCAATTTCCATCAATTTTTAAAACACACCCAAATTCACTAGAATTGGGGGTTTTACCGATTTCATCACAATACCAAATGTCTAAAACCAAATAAACTAATTATATTTAATTGGGTTTTTAATAAACCAAAAAAACTCATGTTCAATAAAATGAATTTAAATAAATCAATTGAATTTAAATCAATAATTTTAGGTTAAATCAAATACGGACATCCTAATGGAACCACATAACTTTCATGGAAACAAAACATCCACCACTGGAATTGACAACAAGAATGAAGGCACGGAAGATATAAGAACTTAACCTAGAAATAGGATTTAATGTCGCAGGGTTTAGATCCATCAATACCAAGATGATATATCAAACTCTAGGGAGGAAGAGAGAAATAGACTATGATATAGGGAGAGTGCTTACTTATTAAGTCACATCGCAACCACAGTGACAATCAATCACCGATCGAAACAATCACGAATGGTTTTAGGGATAAACAATTTCATGGTAATTGATCCTGGGTAGAGAGTAATGGAAAATGGAGAGGATAAAAAGATAAATTATCCACGATTCTTGTTAAAAGAAAACCATCGGTACTTTACACGTTCTGTATCTCAATTACATGTCGTGTTATTAAAAATTTATAAAATCACTGAAAAACTCATCTCATTTATATAAAAATCATATTTTCTTATCATTATAACTTTTACATCACGTGTCCACATTAAAAAAATTGTAATTATACAACAAGATGCAGGACCAACATTTTTTCATGTTGAGAATCCAAAAAAATCAATGACTTTACCATTATAGGTATCCTCCAAATTCCTTCTTGAACCTACCCAGACAAAGACAAAGGAAAACCACGAAAAGGTTTGAAATTACCCTGTTAGAAGAGTAACTAGATGTTACACCCTCCCCACTATAAAAACTTTATCTCTCTATAAAGTCTTTCAAGAAGCTTCTATATAAAAAAGGTGAGTTCACTTCTCTCTAATCAGTTTCTCACACTCCCATGTCTCATAAGAATCCGAACCGTTATTCCATAGAACATGAACTAAAGGTATCACCCACCCATTAAGTACCTCAATTTTATAATCAACTATCATGACTAGTTGTATATTCACGTATAAATAAGCTTCAACCTCAAGATCACTTCATATAAACGCATGAGATGGATCAAATATATACTTATGTTGTTGATATACATGGAACATTTTATTTATCGACTTCATCTATGGTGGATGTTATAAATGTTAAGAAACTTTTCCTACATGATCAACAACCTCAAAATGTCCCTCAAAATGAGGTGAAATCTTACCATGCCTCACAAGCCGTCGATGACCCAACCGAGGTGAAACTTTAAACAATAAATTGTCACCAAATGATAATTTCAATGTTCTATGGTGATGATTTTCATAATAATTATACCTACTCTGCACTTCCAACATTCTATGATGAATCAAAAAAATATTTTACGTCATCTCTTGAAGAAAACTTGTCCCAACTAAAGAAATTTCACCAATCTTTGACCAACATAATGAAGATCTTCAAGGTTACCCATACGAGGCTTCATAAGTATCCATTCTGATCATGGACTGATAAATATTGTTACAATAAAAGTCACCAAAACCCAAGTGCTCATCCTAAGATCCACCTATGTCAAGAACACAATAGTTAATCATATCCTCAAAAATCTATATATACCTTTCTTTCTGGACATCTGACTGTAGATGGTATGTTGTGCTGAAATAATCCTAAGATACCAGTGCCTCTCAAAGGCCTTCCCTAAAATGAGAGGTTAACTGAGGATCTCTGTCAGAATCTATAACATATGGAACTCCATGTTGATGATATCTTTATTTCATAAAGATGTTTCCCAACCACTTAACTTCTGTTTTGAAAAAATGGTTAAAAAGTGATTCAACTAGGTCATCCTATTGATCAAAAACCATATCAAATTATTATTTCTATGGGTTTACAGAAACCAAACCACAAAGATTTTAGAGCTCTCATCCCACTTCCAAGTAGTGATTGAAAGTTAATAAATAAAAACCGAAGATTTATGGTGCTCAGATTTAACATATTGGAAAATCTAATAATGAGAGACAAAATTTAAAATTCCATATCTCATACCTGGGAACATGAACTATCGCTAGTTTTCATGGAATATATTTATGGATACTAGGTTCATAGCCCTCTAAGAACTATGTAAACCCCCATCACATATTTCATTACCACTAACAACACAAAAAAATTGTTTCAAACACAAAGAATTCACTATTTGGAGAATAAACAATCAAGAATGGTCTCCTCACCATTATGAGAGTCTCTAATGATATGAAACTCATCATCAGGATACTATTCCATAAGAATCAATTTTAGAAGAGGAGATGTCAACTGAACACTACATAGGGAAACCTCATCTCTTGATTACTATACTCCAATCTAAAACTGTGTAAAGAGAGCCATCACCTTCCACTCTTCTGATGATTTTATCATTGTCAGGGTCATAATTTTCCTACTCAATGAATATTCAATGACATTCCTTTTACAAGTGGTATAGGAAATGAAAAAGTTTAAAGACTACATGTATTCCACCAAATACATTTTGGGGAGATTTAAATCTTTTTTGAGAGAAGATATAACTCATTCTCCTTTGGTTTGAATACACGATAAAATTTTATTCAAAAAGATAGTGTTTCCAAATCTTAAGTGAATATATCACATTTTCAAGGTCAAGGTCATGGGTCATATAATTATTCTCATGTTGCCTAAGATGATGAGAGACATAAGCAATAACCTAATCACCCAACTTGGGGACGTGACCCAAGCCGGACCCTAATGCATCAAAAAAGACCACATAGTGTTGCCCAACCTTATGAAGAGTCATCACTCATGCAGTAGTCAAAAGATGTTTTAGATCATCCAAAAAACACTAACATTTCTCATTCCAAGTAAAATTTACACCCTTCCGAGTTAGTGATATCATCGTAGAAGCCAGGTTTGAGAAGTAATCAATGAAAAAGTAATCATACCCAGCTAAATACAAGAATATTATAATCATGAACACATTTTGTGGTTGTTACGAAGTCATAATATCCTTATCCTTCTCAAGATAAACTGATATCCTATTTTCTTACACCATGTGTCCAAATAATTTTACTTATTGAATCAATAAATCACATTTTTAATTATTTTCATAAAGACTATGTTTTCTCATAAAAATTTGAACGGTTCTCAGATGATGCACATGATCCTCCTCATACATAGAGTAAATGAGGATGTCATCCAAATAGACTACCACATAATCATGGAAAATCCTTTTTATTAAATATATGAAAACTTTAGGAAAATTGGTTAGACCAAAGGGAATGATAAGGTACTCATAATGGTCATACATGCTCTGAAAGGCAATTTTATAAATGTCATATTCTTTTATCCTCAAATGATGGTAGCAATATTGAAGATCAGTCTTTGAGGACCACTTTTACCCTATCAATTTATCCAACATATTATCAATATATGGAATTGGATACTTGTTATTTACAATCAATCGATTGATATTTTGGTAATCAACACATAACATAATTGAACCATTGGCTTCTTTAGAAAAGAGAACTGGATCTACCCAAGGTGACACACTAGGGAATATAAATCCTTTCTCAAGAAGATCATCCAACTGAGTCCTCAAATCATTCAGTTCATCTAGATCCATGTGGTAAGAGTGAATATAATCTAGTTGAGTACTAGGAACTAAATAGATAGATATTTACACATCCCTTATCGACATCAAAATAGAAAAGTAAAATGGAAACACATCAGAAAACTGAACAACCAGTGGAGGGAGATAACCGCTTAAAGATTCCTACTCCAGATCAAAGACGAGCACATATATCAATTTACCCAAATCAAGATAAGATGGTTCGACCCTACTCGAACTAGGGTCCCATTCTCCTTAAAAGACATAGAAAACACCATTGGGTGTAGTAAAGGATACCCATCAAAGATTAAAATCAATCGAAGAATTATTGGAAATGATCCAATCCATCTCGAATATGACTCTAAGAAGTTACATGTTGAGAACTCGAAAACTACAAGAAATCTTGACATATGATAGAGAGAAAACATAATATGGCCCACAGAAACTCTATTCTCTCTTCTTACCAAGGGGAGTAGTAATATAAACTAAAAAAGATAAGTGATCTATAGGAATATTTAGAAGATTAAAAACACATGTTGAAATAAATGAATGAGATGAACCAGCATCAAATAAAATAGTCACTAATGATAAAGATATAGTAATGGTACTAGACTCATATCCTATTCCTCTAGACACTCTTCCACTACACGAAATAGATTTTTTCCAGATTCCTATGGCTGGAACACTTTCGTATGTGAAGAATATATTTTCTCCATAGTTTAAGAATGATTTTATGACCCTATGCACTAGGAGAAGTGGAAAAGATATGGATGAACCTCTGTAGGTGAACCAAACATCCATAGGTGCTATAATTATTAGGCGCCTTGGTTAAAACCCTATTTCGATGCCCTAGTTTTCCAACATAGTGGATAATCATAGAACCTCTATCAGGTACTGTAGGAGGTTTGGAATGACCTTCGTATCGAGAACTACAATAAGAATCATCATGTTTTTTCTTTCCATTAAAATGACCCCAGATGCCACTGGGAGAGAAAGAAACTCCCGATAACCCTAACATTCCATCCAGGTCCATTTATACAATCAATACTTTATCCATCACATATACATAATAAGGAATATTCATTAAGAAAACATGAGAATAAACATAAAATTATAGTCCCAACTTGGACCATAGAGTCGTTATATTTCCATTTAATAATATATCAGGTGAAAACTGCACTCGATTAGAAAAACTATTTTCAAACCCAATCACAGCCCTTTCTACCTTCTCATGTTTGAAAAACTATGTATCCTTCTATAACAACATAAAATCTTGATAGAACTAGTCGGTGAAAAGATATTTAACGTCTTTCCACTCCAATAACTAATGTTTCTTCACTATCACAATCATTTTCCACAATCTCCAACTCAGTCCTTCCATCCTAAAGGTTGAACACTTCACCTTGATTTTTTCAAGTGTCTCTATGAACCCAAACATAAAGAAAATAATTCTCAACCACCACTCATCCTCTTGAGGATCATTTTATCCCTTGAATTCTGGTGTATTCTAGTTAAGGTAATATTTATAATTGTTTTAAAGATTATACCTTTGAGGTTCCACAACTAGAGCTTGAATGGGAACTATTGGTGCTACATGTCCTAGAGCTTGGACAATACTCACAATCACCTCAACCAGTCTCAGGTCCAAAAGAGTAGTTACTCAAAATGGTTCATCAGTATCTTTCTCATGGATTAAATTCACATGTCCTCTTATAGGCATGATTCCACACAACATTTGTATAAAAAATGGAAGACATTAGATTGACACTCAAATGGAGCAACAGGGGAGAATAAATCCCAAAAAATAGACAAAATTATTTTTATTTCCTTCTATACAAATAAAAATTAGGGGAAAGATTGGAACTAATCATCAAGATTCCCTTCCCAAACCACCTCTGGTGACTTAAAGTTCATTGTGGTGAGAGTTATCCAGAAACTCAATTGCAATTACCTCATAAGTCCTGAAAAGAATACAAAAATGCATTCTAAATTCATGGAAAGATGAAAAACATGCACCTTTGATACCAATTTTTCACAAACCATACTGAGTAGTCTAGTAACCCGATAATGGATCCAGTATTGATGTAGTCTATATTGAGTTCCTGATTTCCATGGGTTGGTGACTAGCACCCAATGTCATACAAAATAAGTATGGTAATGAATTTTCTACACACTTCACAGAAGCAAGATAACAAGACAGTATAAATATAAGAAATAATTCAATGGGAGAAGTGTACTAGAATTTAAACAGGTGTAAAACATCACAAAGCACAAAAAAAAGTACTAGAAAAACTGAAAGAATATCCCAAGTCCTAATAGACCTAACTCTCTAATTCCACATATCAATAGCTAACACCACCTCCAAGTAGTGCTTTACCCTTACTCAAACCTGTAAGGAGATAATCTACAAAAACCCAAAAGTCATAGGTAGTGTGTGAGATAAAATCTACGTAGGGTCTCACCAAGGATTCCATAATAGATTCCAATATTTTATTAACCAAATAAAAAGATTCCGATTTTCAAAAAAACAAGTTTCACATTTCCAAATCATATTTAAAAAAATATTGATTTACATTTCAAAAGAAGTAATACATTTAAAATTATGGGAATACCTTAAAAAAATGTCTTAAATAATCCCTTTTATATAAAAAAGTTTATTTAAATCACAATTCATGTAAAACATTTCTAATTTTTTTTTCATATATTCATTTTAAATTCAAACAAGTGAGTAACATTGTCATGTACCAAAAAGTAAGATAGTTCCAGGATATAGGGACTCCAAACTCAAGGTGACATGGTAATATATACATAAATCCCTTTGAACTCTGTCCAAGGAGAAGTCATCATCACCATCTAATGGATGTGACATGCTTCATTTATGTTCTAGAATATTATAAAACATAATGTTCCAACCAAATAACACACTAACTACCTGGGGATTTCATGTTCTCTAATAAAAAATCAAAAATGAAAATTTATTTAAAAAAATAGTAAAATTCAATTCATCCCATTCTCCATTTAATTTATTCCAATTTTCATTTAAAATCCATATTGGGTTTTTAATCAAAACACTCTTTTTTACAAGATAATTCCCAAAGGTTTCTACAAAACCATTTTAGCCATTTTTTTCAAATACAATTTGAAATCAATTTCATAAAATTAATATTCAAAATTTTCCATCAAACCAATTTCACAATTTAAATTAACCAATTTATATCAAATTCTAAAAAACATTTTATTTCATTGGAATTGAGGGTTTTTTCCAAATTTCATGCAAAAAATAGATTTCCAAAAACAAATCTCCCAATTCAATGAAATTGGGTTTTTAGTAAACTAATTGAAATCAGATTAATTAAAATGAATTTAAATCAAAAAATTGAATTTAAATTAAGAAATTATGTTTAGATCGACATTGGCTATAATAACGGAACCACCCACCCTTCACAGAAACACAACGCCCGCAATAAAAACCACCAACTAAAACGAAGGTGCATAAAATATAGGAACTCAAAGTAGAAATAAGATTCAATAACAAGTGGTTTAGATTCATCAATCCCAAGATTATATATCAAAATCCATGGAGTAAGAGAGAAAGAGATGAGGATATAGGGAGAAAAATTACTTGTTGAGTCACACCACAACAACAACTATGATAAATCACAGATCAAAACAACCCAAAAGGGTTTTAGGGCTATTAAATCAGATGGGAATGTCTCTTGGGTTGCGATTAATGATAACTAGAAAGGATGAAAAGTTAAATTATCCATTATTCCTGTTAAAAATCAACCATTAGGACTTTACATGACATACAACCCAATTACACACCATACAATTTAAAATTCCCCAAATCTCTGAAAAACCCATCACCTTTTGGTAAAAATAGGATTTAATGATCAATATAAATTAAAAATCATGTAACTAAATTACACAACACGTTATTATCTAGTATTCTACGGAACTAACAAGTTTTCATGTTGAGAATCTAGTAAATTTATAACTTCACCATTACAGGTTTCCTCCCAATCTCTTCTCAACCCTACCTAGACAATGAAAAAGGAAAAACATGAAATGTTTTGAAATGTACCTGTCAAAAGATTAAAGAGATGTTATATCTCTTATTTGGAAACCTAGTATGTGTTATTTTATATGACTTTCACACATCCCTTCACCTTTTTTAAATAGGACATTTTATTAATCATTTTTATAATGTGGGTTTTATGAATTAATTTTCAGATGTTAAACCTTTGATGAATGAGATGAATTTAAATGTAGAAATTAATTTTATGGTGGGTAGAATTTAACACCCTAAGATTTTTTGAAATATTGATTTTTCAAATAAATTTAATCTTTTCAATATTTTTTATTACACACAACATCGAGTTTATCTTGAGTGACACACAACAAAATTTTATTATTACATTACATGGAACACCAATTTAGTCTTTCATTTGATGAATCATTTATTTAAGCTTGTGTTACATGAAACACCAAGTTTATCTTGTGTTACACAAAACACTATGTTTTAAAGAAAAATGATATATTATTAATATAATTATTTAAACGCGACCATTATAACCCAGATATTAAACATAGAGATATGAATAGTAATAAATATTTATCAAATATTAAGTATAATGGTTTTATATAAATAAAACAGATAGGTACTTAATTTTTATATATGTCTTTATACATTTAAAAAATACCATCTTCTCAAAAAAAGGATTTGTATTCTTTTTTGCACACAATAATAATTTTTTTCATTTTTATAAAATTAATTTTATAAAATAAACAAATTTTTTTGAAATATTTATAAAAAAATTATCTTAGGGTAAATTACTGAGAGTTTTCTAAAAATATGAAATTTTTTATGAATATTGAAAAATATCGAATTTTAATTGAAAACATGCTTTTTGATTAAATTATTTATAAAGAAAAATTATAATTTTTATTGATTTTAAAGTAAAAAATAGTTCAATTGAATATTTATTATTCCAATTTATTTAATTATAATATATTTTATATTTAATTTATATATAATTACTTATCAAACTTTTGAACATTTTTCTTTATGAAAACCCTCTTTTTTAATCACATATGTGAGTTTAATTTTAAACTAAATTATGCCTCTTATGTGTAATTAATTTAATACATTATATTAAATATTTGGAATTAACATAATTAATATTGGGTAATAGTGAAAATTTATTGTTTGGTCATAATACTTAGTAATGATAATAAAAATTAATTACCATGATTAGGGTTAAAAGTTGTTTTTTTTTCAAGTTACATGTTCTTGTGTTAAAATTAATTTTCAACACAAATATGATTTTTATTTGATAAATTGGGTTTCATATTTTTAATAAATAGGTCCAAATTATCTAATAAGTATAATTTTATTTAGGCATAAATATTTAATAACCTAGGTTAAAAAAAATAATTACTGTGGTGGAAACTAAAATGGTAAAAAGGGAGTAAACTTAAAGTCCAATGAATAACATGTTTAAAAAATGTTTTGTTTGTGGTGGAGTTTTTTATCGACCATATAATCCCTAAAATCAATTATTTATAATTTTTTTAGCTTCATGAGGTGATATTGACCTACCATTATTGAATACTTTTTGGTATTTACAAAAATTTCACTCCTCAGTTAAAAATGGTCACACATTCTCCTCACTTATTCAAACCTATCAAGAACTTTCACTTGAACAAAAATTCAAAAAATACCTACCCAAATTCCTTATAAACATTTTATATGTCATTTTATACCAAAATAACAACCCTATAGTCCTTAATAGGATATCTAAAGGAGGTTTATTTTAGAGAAGGTAATTATCTTAACAAATCTCTTTCATTTTATTTATTCTTTTTTCACCTTAAATTATGTATTAAAACTAAAAATTTAATAAAACATTTATAATACACATAAATATATTTTATCATGTTTATGTTTTAATATTTATTCCAATCCACTTTCTCCAAATGGGTTAGGAAATCATAATTTGTGTGTACGACAGACTATCGCCTCATGAACTGATGTCATTCCTATTTTCCATTACCTCCTTTCATGGTGGGTTATAATGGTTGATTAAATGTTTATATATGATATTTATTATATTAGTATACTTATGGAAATATTATTTCACTCATATCTTCATATATTCTATTTTTAGGAATATGATAAAATTGCTCGTGTGTACGGAGGACTACCCCCTCACAAAGTGATGTGTTTTATTCATGCTTTTCATAGATGGTAACAAGGATGGTTTTAATGAAAATATGTTTTATATATGAACTAAAAATTATTATTTAATGGTAATTTTTTTTTAAATTTTCTTTATTTTAATCCTTCAAGAAACTAGAAACAACGGTCATGTATACGTACTACCTACCATCTCTATGAATAATGTATTTCATTTTCTGTCTCCAAATTTTATGGATTACTATAAATAAATATGTATTGATTATATATTTTATTTTTATCATGATTAATATTTTGATGATTATGGAACCATGATAAAACTAATAGGACCAAAAAAAATCAAAACATAAACGAAAAACAAACAGTTATTGCTTGGAACATTACTTTAACATAGAATTATTAATAAACAAGTAATAAAATGACATAATTGAATCATATAAGGTATGATATATATGATTTTTATTATTTAATATATGTATAATAAAGGTATATTTATTATACAAGAGGTTTTAATGTGTACAAATGATGTCCTGACTTAAGGTAAGATATTTTTAGTCTCTCTTTTATTTATGGGAGTCTTATGCCAATTCGACATTCATTTATTTTGTGTGGTGTATACACTTATAATTTTAGATTTTATATAATGAATATCATTATTTTATATATATTTAAAGTTTCATTTTATTTTATTATTTATTTTGGATTATTATTCAAAATATTACTAAAGTGATAAATAAATTTTTGTTCCAAATTTTCTTTTTGGAGGCTTATATCATGTTATGCACCTATCTTCTTTTATAAGGTGTATATACAACCAATTTAACATATAATATCATGAATTTATTTATTATCATGATATTTTAGGTTTCATTTAATGTTATTCTTTCACGGGACTTATGATTAAAAATTACCAAAGTGGTAAAGGTTTTATTTTACAATCGCATCGTTTATTAAGATTACTCCTAATTATTCTTCCAATGATTAAATTTTATGATATATCTATAAAAAAATTAAAATTTATTATCATTTTGATATTTCTTGTGAATACATTTTCAGTTCATTTTTTCCTCATTATGTACACCATTCATTAAAATAACATTTTTAAGAAAAATTATCTTTATTTATATCTTCAGTCAAAAACCAGGTTTTCTTCCAAAAATATGTTTTCTAAAAATGTTTTCAATAATGTATAAAAACAATTCAATTTTTTTGAAATACATTTTAATACATGTTTTAATTTTTAAATGTTTTTTGAAATAGATATTCTTTTTGTTTTCCAAACAATTTTCATTTATCTTTTACTGAAATTGTGAATGGAATCATTGTTTTTAACATGCATAACATGAATATTATTTCTCAGTATCATGATTACATAAAGATTTAAAGATACCCTTAAAATATTTCGAATTTATCTTCAAATAAAATGTTTTCTTAATATTTGAGAAATGTTGTATATTTTAAAAAATAATTTCAATTTAAAAATGGATTTTGAAAATGTTTTAAAACGTTTTTTTCAAAGATAAAAGGATATTTTACCCTAGAAATGTTTTAAATGATTTTAAAAGCTTTCATTATAATTTTCAAGGATATTTTAAAAAGGAAACTATTTTAATTTTTTTAGGAATTTTTAGTAATAAAAAATTATTTTCAAAGAAAAGTTATCTTCCTCATAAAAAATTTCAAGTGATATATCTTTAAAAAACCATTCTCTATATAAGATCAAATCCCTTAACGTAACTTATGATTTTCAGGGGATATGAATCTATAATACCATTATTATTATTTATCTGAATATTTTATGATAGAAGGTTGTTTATTAAACCTATTTATCTTCCATGGGTTATACTAGTGAAATATTCTTATGAAACACATTTCTTTTAAATGGGTTATGCTAGGATGAAATTATGAAATGATTATAAGACCCGTCTCTTTTCTATAGGTTACGATATGATAATTTTTTTATAAAACCCAATTCATTTCATGAGTTATGATATGATGTATGTTTTATGACATTATTGGACACATATATATGTTATTTATTCTGTGAGGGGTGAGACATTTATATCCCTCCAATAAATTAGGTAATGATAAATGTTCTATAAAACTAGAGGGTAAATAAGAAGTTAGAAATGTCCTAAAAATGAGGGTATAAAGGTGGTTGTCCCAAGCATAAAAAATAGGGTACACATGTTGTTATCCCCAACTAGAATTAGGTACATGGGTGGTTATCCAAAGACTATATTTTTATTAATGTATTGGTTAGTTTCCTAGAAATATGGTTTATATGATTAGGTGTTTTCCATATATCTATGTCTTTTTCCAATATTATGCTCTCATAGATCATGTTTTTGGGTATATTTATGATTCATGTTTTATGAAATGATAATATTTATTCCATGAATCAATATTATGATCTTTGATATGTATGGTATGGTTTTAAAATTTTGTTCTCATGTTCTCATATCTATGTGTTCATGTCTTGATTTCATATCTCCCTTTTTTACCCTTACTAAGAATCTGATACCACTCTTTCTTATGATTCCTTTCCCCAGATTATGAAGAAAGGTTATATATTGGTTATTTTTCTGTAGAGTACCAAATGGAAGATATTTATAGGAGGTGTTGAATATATTTCACCGAATTAGAATATTGTTTACCTAGTCTCCAAAGATAGTGAACATTATGGTCCTTAGGTGCATGTTTTTGTAATTTATGGAATATTATTTTAATTTTTTTTGATATCTATGTGTGAAAACATGGTTTTCAATATGATATCCTACTGACTTTTTAGAAAAGAGAGTGTTACATGGTCCAATCATCCCTTGAATTTTAGAGAGTATTTTTTATGTGGGGCCTACTTCATAACCATATCAATATTATACTCAAAAGTCCTAGAAGTGAGTAAGACACACTCCTACAAAAAATTAATAATAAAAATAAAATAAAAATTCAATCCATCATATGGGAGGTTTACAAAGAATAGTGAAAAAAGTTCCAATCGCATCTGCCTCAATAAATCTCAAAAAACATTTTGGGACAAAAAAGACCACTCCAAACATGAATCCACAATAGCCTTCAAGGACAATGAATCAAAAAAATTATTGTAATCCCTATAAACATTCATCACATCAAGGGTGAGACAACCTAGTAGTCATGTACATTCAACCCAAGAAGAAAACATCACCCATGGGACATTCCTCAGCTGGCTCTGGAGAATTTCAACAACCACCATTGAATACGATTCTATCCAAAGAAAGAACCAACCATGGTGAACAACATAGGTGATGGATTTAATCATAGCCCATAACATAGATTCAATGGAAGATCCTTGTCCAATATAATTATAATAACATTCCTTAACAAATACCCAATAGGTACGGAATACAACACCACAAACTGAAGGCCTGAGTGAACCTAAGGCTTCCCCAACAACATTGACTTTCACCTAAGAATGGATAGGAGGAATACATCTAATTAAATTCTTCCCCAATGTTATTTTTATATTTATAGAGACACCAAATTTTCTCAAACCATATTGATATTGTACAGGGTAACTATAACTAATTTTTGATCAAGAAAGACAAAATACCTCTGTGGTTCAACATAGCAGTCACTATATTCTGAAAGTGTCACTCTAGATCCTGATGTCTCTCATACTTATAATTTGGAGGTCAATATTAGGGAATATAATTTAGGTAGGGATGGTTTTATGTAAAGTTGACGGATGGAGGTTAGAAAATATTATACATGCTTATAACTGTGAAGAGATCTAGGGACCTTATTGTCAAAAAATTTCGGGATTGTTATCCTTACATGATAGGATTCAACCCCCATTATTTTTTGTGGTGGTGGAGGTGTTTTTGTCATTCAATCTGTCTCCTTAGAGTCTGAGAGGTCAATAGTGATGCAATATTCCCCCATTCCTACCTCAAGTGGTGCAATATTTCTCCAAGAATGTATCCTTGAGGGTCGTGAGGATTACTTCCTCATGAGTAGTTGAAAACACTATGGATATGGACCCCTGTGAGATTATTAAACCTATAACCAAGAGATAAATCTTTGGGGAAGAGAAATCCTTTATCATGGGGTAGACCTATGTTTTAGTTAGTGGAATTATGGGGAGGACCTCCGTGGTGAAATTCACCATCATGGGGTGGACAATGATGATTTTTAGAGGTTCCCATGATGGAGAGATTCAACCAAACTTTACATGTGTTTAGATAGGGTCTTGATCTCAATCAAGAGAATATGGAACCCCTCAATGGCTGTAGGGGAGGTTTGAAGTGCACTGATGGTGGTAGGAGGAACTAAATCTAAGGGATAGGCCTTCTTTTAGGAAGATTTTGTGACATACACCATCTGTTATTTATGAGTGTTTTAGACTTTATCTAGTAGATTTGGGATAGGATCGACCTATAAATTTCCTTATAGATTCAGTTGTAACTTTTATCGGGGTTGGGTTGGATCCCCACTAGGTAAATCATAAGTGGTGGTTTCCATGGGTGGGAATCTAATATACCCTAACTCCTTAGTGTAGGAGAGGATGATGTTAAAATAATTTGGGGAGAGGCCCCCAAAATGATTTTCCATTGTAACCAGTATTTCTTACCCCTACGCAACCATTGGGGGAAGCAATATCAACAGGGTGTCATGGATTACAGGTTATGTAAAGACATGTAGATAGCTGGGATGAAACATTATTATCTATAATGATGAATCAGGGAATTAATGAACCTCTTATGAGCAATATAGGAGGGAAAGACATGTCAGGGGAAATTTGGAGTTTTTGAAGTGGTGGTCATCATGGTAAGAGTGTAGTTGTGTGGGATTGGTGTGCCACAGATTATCCTACCCCCGCATCTATTGGTGATGTTTTGTCGAATATTTTTTGAATCATGAGTCCTGTTTAGTGTATGAAGTCAATATTTAGTATAGTTTAGATGAAAGTGATTCCTAAAGTGACCAAAACTATCTATTATTTCCATGGTGGATGAAGGATCCACATTGATGATCTATCAGACTAGAGATTCCCAACATCATTCTTTTTTCCCACTTGTTGGGGAATATTTTATTTTTAGGCCCTCTATTTTTTTTGGTGTATCCTGATGCAAAATTTTAGGATCTGATAATGAAAAAATTTGGTAGTTCCCAATACTACTAATCAACTCATGGTTGGGGAGAATATTTTCATGTGGGTTTCAACATATTATTTTCTTATTATCTCCCTATGAGGCTATACATCAGGGTGTGGCAATGAGATATAAATTCATAGACTCCCCTAAAGTGGTTTGATTGCATGTAATGGTGGTTCCTTCACCAAGGCGGCTTCCTAGATACCCCAAATTATAACTTTCCAAAGGCGTGTAGCCTTCACCACCATGGTTGAGTATATTGGATCCTTGTTCTGAATGAGATGATGGGTTGCTAGTTTTTCCTTTAGTGTACTTATCCTTTGTGATAGTTACCTATTTTTAGTCCCCTTAATTATTTAATTAATGTTCTTGAAGATCATTTTCAATTCCATATCATGGTGAACAGTGATTAGTTACACTATATCTATCATGAAAGGGTAACTACCTATGGTCAAAGATGATGGTAATGGTGGAAAAATCCAAAAATCTATGTGGGTTGGGTTTTTTAGGAACCTATAATGTATTCTTATTTTGAGGTTGAGGGAATCTCATGCACAAGGAATATCAGGTATAGGACCCATGGAATCCCATATCGACCATGGTGAAATTTGAACTATGAGTGTAAGTCATATGAGGCTCATGTCACTATGGACCTTGTTCTCTTCACATGAGGTAGGAATCCTAAGGATTATAGGTGTGGTCACATATTTAAATTCTCAATGAGATAAGTCAGTCACATGTTTAATATCTTTTGGGGACATGTTTATCACAAGTTTATCATCTTATAGAGACAATTTAGTCTCATGTTTAATGTCTTATATAAATGGGTTACTCTGAGGTTTAATGTATTTTGGGGATAGGTTGGTCACATGTTTAACATATTGTGGAGATATGTTGATTATAATTGTTTAGTGTGTACTAGGGGGATATTATCACACTTTTGAATTTCCACCTTCCAAGGGGAGGACATGCATATTTATTGGTGGTGTTGGAGGAGCATGATTTAACCTCAAGGTGGTGTACAATGTATGTTAGTATTGGACCATTGTAAGACATCCAACATAACATATTAGGAGATAGGGATCAAAATCCACATAGTTCAAGTGCATATTTTAATGGTGTATGATGAGACCAGTCCATACAGTTTAACAACATGGAGAAAATACACTTGCATCATAGAAGGAGTGACAACAAGGAATTGTGTGGGGAAAATACATGTAGGATACTTAGTGTAGAAGGATCATACCATGATTTATTAGGGATTTCAAATATTATGAAACCCTATGATTGACATGTTATCCCAGGAAAGTAAAACATGGGGAATCCTATGTTTATTCCACTAGGTAGGGATTTGGTTTAAAATCATGGGTAGAGGAAATTGTAACATTGTTTAATGTCATGTGTCTAGGAGGTGGTGTTATGTAGATTAAAGTCTTGAATTAGTTTGTCCTACAGCTATGGAGACCATTTCCAAGTAGGATAGATATCCATAAAAGAAAAGTTGGTAAGTTTCCAATGAAAATTCTACATTCATGACTTACATGTCCACTACGTAGGTGCTTATGGATGGTGAAAGGTTTGAACAATACCATAGAGAGATGACATGTAGGAATCTAGATGATAGGGTTCCTATTATTAGGATAATAAGGTGTTAAAACAATATAGTTCATACTTGGAGTAAAGTGTCCAAACATGAGGGTTGATGATAGAAGTTGTGTGGAAGATTAAGGCACCAATGGACCATGTTTTGATGGGTATACATCCATTGGCCACTCAACTTACATGAAGGTGAGTCTTCTAAAATGAGGAATTATGTAAGGGCTTTTAAGGTGGGTTTCAATAAGTTTAAGTGCTCATAAAGGTAATTAATTGTCAAATTATTGGTTCCCTACCTCGGGGAGGTGTCATGGTTCCCATGGGTTATGATTCATGAAGGACAAATATCTGATTAAACTCTAATAAGCACAATGGATTTTACACAATAACGATGGTTGTGAACATTTTTTAAAGACATCTCTATCATTATTTTAAGATATAAAGAACCTATAGGAGGATAATAAAAATTATGGATACTTTTAGGAGTCAATATATACATTATATCTTTATATATAATGTTTTGAAAATTCATATATTCAAGAAGAAGTCCAGAGGTCGTATCCCATTAAATTTCAGGTGAAGGAAAGTATTTATAGGTACCAAAGAGGTATATTCATACACTCATGAAATATTAACCTGTTTAAAAAATATTAATTTTCAGGGTGCCCTGATGACCTTCGTGAACCAATAGTTGTTCACAAAGGATTTGAAAATTATTAATCCATATCCTTAAGTGGATTTTCAGTATTTTTCGGCCTAGTTTCACCCTAGATGTGGCCATTGAACTCATCAAAATCTCCTGTAATGCTTATTTTTTTTATTGTAAACAGCTACATACAATGTGATTAATATATCTAAATCAAAGAAATACCTGCATGACCCTGAACATAACATTTGATGGGATCATATTGATCTTGTTCTTGATGATACATTTAATCATCCACAAATTAATATTATCGAATGATGATAGAATCAATTTCATGGAAAATGTACTCTGTTTGTTTGGGAATTATGATGAAATGATATTTTTAGAATGATATATGATAATATAAGGACTTAATTCATAATAAATGGTTATATATATTCTGAAGAATGGGTAACCTTTATATTTTTAAGGATTGAAATACCATTGGTGTAGAGAATGTAACACCCTAGGTTTGAGGTATATACTACTATTTTTTTGAGATTTTGTTTGATTGGGATTTGTCTAAAGTGGTTTGTAAGAGGTTTTTTAGAGGTTTGGAAGTGTATGAGAGGTTTTATAGTTTGATCATATATAATGGAATAAGTATATATTATCTAGGAAATTGTGAGACATATTGAGAGTCTTAGAGAAGATGCATGCTCGACACATGGTTTGAGTAAATCATGCATTTTTCTCTAAATAATATGTGCCATGAGATAAATGTGTTTAACAAAGTTCATGCATGATTTTTCAATCCATGTAGCCAAACCATGTGACCTAGGGGTTTTTAGATAGTGTCACCCATACAGTTGGCACACATTTTGGTAAATTGTGTATCTTAACAATGCAATGTGATTAATTAAATCCTCTAATTGTATTTTTTAATCTAAAAAGTCACCAAAAAACCTTTTCATCCACTGTAGTCCTAGTATCTCAATCAAAAAGTCTTATAAGTGTTTTTAGGTTTTATCCAATATTGATATTGTATTCAATGAATCTTGGTGCGTCAGTTCTTCAAAAACAAGGTATGTCAATTGTTTCTCCTTCAATTTACAGATCTCTCCATTTTATTTTGGAAATAACCCTATATTAATACTATTATTACAAGATCATTTGGTTATGAAATGTGTTGTTGTTCTTATATTAGAAATTATTGAATGAAAGGAAGGAGGAACCTTAATCTACATAGATTACAATAAATTTATTCAAAAATCATATACGTGGTGAAGTAGGTTTCCTATATCTCTCCCTACCTATATTTTTTATAGAATTTTAATGCTTTATATTTCTAAAAAATATTATTATGATTTTTGTAAAACCATTGATGAAATATTTTCAGCAACCCTTATCGTAGTTTGGTTTTAAGACTATGGTTTTAGAATTATACAGACAACGTGTCCACATAAATATCTAAAAAATAGGTTTTAAAAATGATTTGAAATAGAATTTGGAACACTCAATTTGGAACGTGTTCATGATTGAATTATGAGTGAACTTATTGGATTTAGACTTGGTTTCCTATGCCAATTAGGGAACAAAAGATCATGATAAAGTGACAACATGGTAAAAAATACGAGTTACCAGTCATGATTATTGAGACTATCATCTTGGATGCATGCATGCACATATGGATGTGTTAACTGTGTATGCTAATAATATTTAATTGATAATTTTATTTTAAAAAGTATTTTTATGAATTTGTTTTATAAATATTGTTAAATTGATCTTCTCTTATACATTTTTTGAATATGACTATTTTCAACTTTCATATGAAATTCTATTAATCACTATTATTTATACTTATTCTTATTCAATATAAATTATGGTAACTTTTCCTATAGTTAGTGTCATGTGTGGTGATATTTAATAAAATTTTCTAGTGGGTTATATAATCACCCCTATATATTGAATTTGGTATATATGTAGATGATGTTTATTATGATACAAGAAAAGGAAAGATTTTATACTTCTCTGATATAGAATAATGATGTTTTAGTAATGTATGATGGGAGGTGGAGCTTAGGATTTGGTTATTTCTTGGAATCTAAAGTGGTTCCACCTTTCTTATTATATTATTTTAGGTATTTATATTTTTGGTTTCATATTTTGTATCTTACTTTATACTATTAAACTATTATATTTTTTTTTCTAAGATTTTGAGTTTTCATGTTTACTCACAAGCAATATATAATATCTGGATTTATCTATATATATTTTTATATTATAGGTTATGTATGATAATGGAAAAATGGTAAACTGACTATCTTATAAGGAATTAAAATTTATTTCTATCATTTGGTGTCTTGGTGATGTAACCTAAGGTTAATAGAAACTATGAATCTTCTCAATCCAATGAGTTAAGGTGGGGGTGTTGCATTCATAATAATGAATATTAATTAACTAGAAAATGGTAAACTGACTATCTTATAAGGAATTAAAATTTATTTCTATCATTTGGTGTCTTGGTGATGTAACCTAAGGTTAATAGAAACTATGAATCTTCTCAATCCAATGAGTTAAGGTGGGGGTGTTGCATTCATAATAATGAATATTAATTAACTAGAAAAATTATGTATTATTAAAAATTAATGGGTATCCACAATCAATGGTTCACTTATTATAAACATGAATATTTTCAATTTTATATAAGGAATATGTTCACTATAAATGAAATCCTAATATATGGAAAATTTTCTAGATACAATGTTAAGAGTCATAATGTTTACATAATTTTTGAAGAATAAACTTCATGTTATCAACTAGAATATGAAATAAAAACAATGTGCAAGGGTATTTAATGGTTTTTTCTATGAATTTATCTTATTAAAGATTAAAAAGGCATTTAATGTATTACAAAAAATTGATATTTGTTTATATTTTTTTAAATTAATCAATATTTTGATAGGGTGAAAAGCATTGATGTTGCATTTGTAGAGACACAAAGATCTAGTAATTAAAGAAATATATAGAAGAAAAAAACTATATTTTTTGAGGTTCCATATCATAGATATAATGTGGTAAAACATAAAATTTATATAATTATTATTAAGAATAATATATTAGGACATTTTATTGAAACATGGTAAGATATTATAGGAAATGGTAAGGATAGTTTTAATGAAACATTGGACATACTTTCATTGGGAATAAATTTGGTTTTATCTCCCACTACTAAAGGAAAATGAACATAACTGAATATGATATTTCATAAATTATTATAGTTAGAGAAAATTAGTTTATTTTCGTGCCTCCATAGTATCAAAGTGCCTCATGGTTATTCTTCAAATGTTAAAAAAATTAAACCACTACAATATTTGAAATTAATGAGTATAAAATCAAATGACTATCATTTTATTATAAAAAAATCATACCAAATTAATTACATATAATAATACCCATAATTGTTAGATTTAATATTATCAAGGGGTATTATTTTTAATTTCCATTTGTAACAAAGTGATAGAGCTAAGGCAGGGACAATGGGGGGAAGGGCATAGGCCCTCTGGTGTCTTTTGTGTTTCCTTCTTTGTTTCTAGTTATCATTAATAAATAAAACAATATGATGATGATGATGATGATGGAGCTAAATTCATTGAGAAATTTGGTAGAAGTCACATTTAATATACAGTCTCAACTAAAAATGTACATTCTACCATCATTTTTTGATATCATGGTACATTTGATAGTTCATTTAATTTTATAAATAAAGAATTGTGTTACTATATACTTATATTGGATACAACCTTTTTAAAGTTATATAAAGATATTAAAGGGGTATGTTAATAATTCATATTGAACAGAATCCTCTAGTATCGAGAAGTATATTTTTGAGATGGTGGAAGATCTTTGTATAGGATAATTTCATATAGTGGAGCATATCGATTTGCCTACATATCACCATGAATGAGATATCCTTGGGGGTAGGGGGATTTTAAGACAGAAAATAAAGTCACTAACAATTAAAGAAATAAGTATGGAACATTTATACATATTTAATAACATATATGATGCCCAAGAATATATAAGTTTTCATATTAACGTGTTAAAACAATGTTATATAAAGAAAAAATATAAGTGGATTACTAAATGAGAATAAGAAAACTTTTTTCCATGGTTTAAAGAGACTATATGTGGTAAATATATTGTGTTAGAAACATTAATATGGTTAGTGGTTTGCATATGTTTAAATTTGATTACATTTTATGGGTATGCAATTAATGGATATAATTTTATGCTAAATAACAAGGAAACAAAAGTGATGTTTAGAATAGTAGTGTATTGTTGTTTACTAAAGTAATTTATTTTTTAGTGTGAAAGGAAAAACCCAATCTCTACATCATGTGAATTTTATAGAGTTATTGAAGATATATGAGAGGTTGATTAAATTAAATTTTGAATTCTTATATTCAACTATAAATAGGTTGTTGGTAACAATAATGTTAAACATGATGAATTTGGAATGACACAAGTAGATCTAAATATATTTGAATAAATATATCGACCCTTTTATCAAGGAAAAACGTACATGAATAATTTTATATGTACTTGATCCATAAAATATCATGTGATCAATCATTTTTCAATTGAAAAATTAATATTTTGGTGATGGGAAATTTGATGGTGATGATGAATTATATGATATACCTACATTTGTGGAAATAATATCAAAGTATATTGATGATCATTATGTAGAGATGTTTTATTACATATAGAATGACCATGAAGATGGAATTTGGGAAAATAATCCTGAATTTTTGAGATTCATTTACACCATTGATAAGGGTAGGGGTGAATCAACAATACATTTCTTTTATGATATTTTCACTTAATCAACCTTTGTGAAGTTTTAAGGTCTCAGTAAAATCACTATTTACATATCAATTTTTCTCAAATTTAATCATTAAAATAATAGTAAACATAGAAGGATTTATAGGGATCAGTACATAGGTGGGTAACTACTCCTATTCTATTCAGGTTGAGTTTTGAGATGCAGATTTACACTAGTAAACATGAGTGAGTACAATTACAAGATGTCTCTTGAAAATATTTAAAACAAGTTATTATAGTGGAGGGTTATCTCTCAAAAATCATTGGACACCTCCTAATTGGTTTTTATAACAAATCTCACTAGTTATAGATATCAATGTAATAGATCTTTCAATACCCTAATTGGTTTTTTAGATCCCAAAAGTTCTTCAATGTCTACTTATGATGAATCCATCAATATTTATTAAATTACTCTTTCCTTCTAGTTCAGTGTGAAGGCTAGTCTTATTCTTCAACATAATATGCTCTAATAGGTTTTTCACTCATATTAAAAAAAATGTAATATCATAGGGAAAATGTTTCACCTACTTCCCAATTATTGATGATGTTTGATATAGTAGTAGAAGTATCAAACTCTTAAACTTCTCAATAACCTTCTACAATATAGTCATATTAGAGGAAAACTTTTCCTTTTTACTCGATACATAGGTAATTCTTCATATATATCATCATAATCCTTCTATATTAAATACATTTATGGTTTCACAATAGAAAAACAAATCAAATTCTCAATAAAGACAAATCTCTCTTCATTATATCACTTTTATTTCAATATATAATCACGAGGATAAATTTTCCATATTTGAATCATAGAAATATCTTTGACTATCTATGGAAGGTGATCTTATCATATTGTTAAATTGGTCAATAAAATATTCAATTTTGATTCTTATTAATCATAATAATTAATTTTTTTATTAAGGTGAAGCCTCAAATAAACTGAGTTCATGGTGGTCTAAATTACGGAATCTCTATGGATTCTTCTCTTATATTTTTTACACAACTAGGGGGTAGAGAAAAATTATGTTAATAAATTGTGAAAGTGTCCTCTTATCTCACTTTTGTTGCTAAATTATCAGCTACCCTATTTCCCTCCCTCCATGTATGATAGATTACCACCTGATGGTTGAAAATTTTCATAAAATATCTAGTATGATAGGCTATATATCAGTGAGAAAAAATGAAGCTTACAATGAATTTTTACCCAATATAGAATCTATTTCCACTTCCTTCTACCAGATAATATAGATATTACACAGTGAGAGTCTAATGGGTATGTATTTGGATATCGTATTCCAATTCCATAACTAATCACCCATGATTTTCACAAATAATGCCACCTCATTTCATGATTTTTGGTATATATATTCATTTTAATATTCCATGATTCTTAAAATCATTCAGCTTCATGTTCTTAACAAAATCCATGGGCATTCAAATTCTTCCCATGTTATCATTCATGACTATCTCTTTATAATGACCAACAATCCATGAAGTGGTTGCAACTCACTTAATATTCTCATCTTCATCTTGATTATTCATTATTATATTGAATAAAAATAATATAGAATAGTTATGATGTTTTAATAATTGAACAATAGTTATTTTATCCTTTAATTTAATGTTCTTAAAATATATTTCAAAATTAGAATACTTTTTAATGTTTTTTAACTGTTGGTCTCAAGGTGAACCACAAAAATATTTAAAAAATCTGGAATATTCTTCCATTTTGTTAAAATGTATTAAGGAATCTCATAACGTATTATATAGTCTCTAAAATTATTAAAAATATAAAATAAGTCTTACATGGCTTAGCGAGTCCTTTAATTTTCTAAAATTTTCCTTACTAAAAACACTTATTCTCAAGAAGAAATGTAATATGGTTTTTATAGAATGATATATGAAAACTATCACGAGTCTTATAAAAACTAAATTAGTCTTATGTAATATATTAGATAATTATTACGTACTCATGGATTTGAAAATATTAGTCTCTATGTGGTGTCTTATTAAAATCTTAATAGACTTATAAAATTATTCTATAAGTCTTATAAAATTTCAATTACTTATGAAAATATTCTAGACATGGCCATTTTTCAGCTCTAACATAGAATTTCTAGAAATATTATCATAATTTTAGAGCTCTTTCAATATGTCCCTTAGAATTACCAAACAATATAAATTAAATAAAAACATCATCCAAAGGATCTCTTTTACCAGAAAAAACAATCTCAATTCATTATATAATATGGATGAATTCTTAATTTCTTTACAACTATAATGCCTTTAATCACATCTATTAAACCTTCTAAAAATAGCTAGAAACATTAAAACCCACTTAAAACTAATGTTGTCAGTGAATCCATATTCCACCAGCACTTGAAAGTAATTTACATAATGATTATATTTATAGTCATTATATATAAGGGATGCTTTCCATGAATCTTTATATCCACATATTCCAAGATAATAGGAACACTAGTTCATTTTCCACTCTGTATATAGGTAACATCTCCATTTATTAGGATTTTACATATCTCCCAATATTAATACATATTGACTTTAATTTATATAACCATATTGAATCCCAATACAAATTTAGCCTCATTAATTCACTTGAGTTATTTATTATACCCCATTAAATTTTCTTTCAATAAAAATTTTAATTAAAAGGTAAATTTTAATGTTATTATTAACCCCATAATTGATAATAAATGTAAAGGGAAAAAGTAAGGGAAACACCCTCACATATATTCCTTATTCTCTTGATAATAGGATGTCATCCTATATCAATTATAAATGATCTAAAATTAATAATCTCTAAGTTTACATGTTCCATGCTCAATGTGGAAAAAAATTGATTAAATCTAACATCAATGTTATCCAGATTAATTAAACATGTGATACATCACTAGAATATTTATCCTACTTGTTAACTCTCTGATGGGATACATCCAACATCTCTTCATTATGGATGATAAAGTATTCCATGATCAACTTCTCTTATTAATATAGGATAACTACAACATTCATCTAGACCCTCCTTAAATAATCTATTTAAATTCCCAAAACATGAGTATAAACAAATTGATATGATAATAAGAAGGGGATTATTTATTCCCTAGTGAAAGTGAAAAGGATAAGAGTTTCTTCTCAACAAAAATACTTTATTCTTCATATATTCAACATTGAGAGAAATATTTATGATCACTTTACTAAATTTAATTTCACATATATTCATAATTAACATGGTTATTTTTATATTTTTAACTATCTCCTCAAGTGGGAACTTCTATTTAACATGGTATATAAAAGAACATTCATCTTCAGGTGTTTTTATCTATTTATTTAGACTTTATTCATGTACTGGTAGGATAACTATCCAATTATTTAAAATATTACAAAATTTACAATAAATCACACACATCATCTCATTAGTTTCTTGATTATCATATTTTCACTACTTTACATAAAATTCATGTTCTTCTGGATAACTCTCAAGTCTACTAGAAACACAAGTACTTTATTGTTCCTTCTTTATCTTTCATTTTTAACAAGATTTATTTTGACCATAATGGTCAAGGGACCATTATCTTGATTTATATTTCTTAAATATAGAAACCTGTAGTGTTTTCCCTAAAATTATTTTCTTATAGTCTTCAAAGGAGTGATCATTTTGATTAATTATTCCATATATTTCTTCCTGGTATTGAATAATATTCTGAGAAAAATTCTTTATACAATTTTTTGTTATAAATTTCTTCATCCTATGATAGTAATATTCTTCAAAAATATTTTTTTTTCATTTTATAATATATATAGATTGATTCATTATAATTCATTGAAATTTAAATAAAATACCAATGGTTTTATGATTTGTGATAGAATGATCCATTATAGTAAAAATTACCTCAAAATTTATATATTTTATCATTTTGATTGGCCAATTAGTGAAAAAGTAATAAGATCCTAAGCATATTATTACAATTATTTTCTTCTATCTTAAGGAATATTCTCTCCTCAAATCATCTATAACATTCCTTGTTATAATAGTGAGTTTTTCCTAATTTTATTCATCCCATATAATTCATGTTTTGGTTTCATAACTTATAATATTGGATAAAAAAACATAGAATCACATGAATAATCAGAAACTACCTTTGACTTATTCTTGGAATTGGTTAGAATAGATGATTGGGATGATTCATCTAGAACATCAACAAATTTTTCATAATCTTATCTCACCATCTCTAATGTATTTTTATCTTTAATACACTAATATTCTTTCTTATTCAACCCTTCTACCTTATAATTAAACTTTTCATCAAGATCATTAAAAATGTAATCTTATTATGAATTTTTTATTTGAATAATATTAATATTAATAGTGAGGTTATACTTTGTCTCATCTAGGTTTCCTATCTCTTTATCAAGGAGTTATATTATTTTAGTGAGATTTTTTTTCTCATTATATGATAATAATTTAGACTTAAACTTTCACTTAGTGTAATTATCTTCTTCTTCCTCATTCCCACTTACTGTGACCTCAGGGCTCTTAACCTTAGTAATGAATGTTTTATGATTTTGATTGGTAAATTTATCAACTAAATCAATCTAAACCAATGAGTATTCATGTTTTTACTAGTACATGATATTTCTTATAGACTTATGGGATAATTTATTATTCTTCTCACAGTCACTATTTATTAAATTTTTAGATATTCTTATAGGTATGTATTCTTATTCATCAACACTATTTTTTTTATATATGTTATTTGGGTATTAAATTGAAAAATTCTCAATTCCACCATAATTAAATAATATTAGAGGAAATCATACCATTGTATTTTCATGTTCCTATTCATTTTTTTTGAAAATAAATGACAAATTATTTTATGGTTCTCACATACTCCTTAGTTAATTCTTGAATATGAGATCTATTTATAATTTATTAACTTTAATCCTATGATATATCATGGATTTAAAATATATTTCTTTTTTGGATTCCTTTTTGAATACAAGTGTGTTCCTCATATCATAGTTGAGGACTGTGTTATACAACCCATCAAGAGACATGTCTTCCTTATCTTCTAGTACTCATATATTTTAGTCAAACCCACCATATAAATTTCCCATTAACATTTTTTATAATTAATGGGTATTCCAAAGTTTCCCCAAAACCCCAAATATTAATAAAAATATCATTTACTTTGGTTAAGTATTTGTCTATTATCTCACACTCATCCAGTAAAAAATCTTGAAACTTATCACACACTAGAGATATAGTTCGGCTTATTTTATTTTTCTTATTCCATTATATTTCTTAAATATTAACTAACATCTCTTAGTTTTTTATGAGACCTATGAATTTTTTGAAAAAATTATTAGTCAAGGATGTAAGAATATAATTTATATCTTTTCTTTTAACCTATATATTTCATTTATATAAAATGGTCAATGGAAAATTTCTCTCACAATGTGTAAAGTCAACTGCAGTAGCATCACCGACATTTAGGACTTATGATATGAGATATTTGGTCATCCTATTCTTCCATCCATAAAATTTATTTCCATAAAATATAGGAAATCCTATATTATTGATATAATTCAAACAATTGATCTTCAAAATTTATCAATGTCGGGTATTTTTAGGGAACTTGTTCAGATATAATACCTCTTGAAGTTCCATTGTTCAGTTTTATCAATAAGAGGTTAGGGGTGAATCGAAGATGCTATTATTTTTCGATTTTTTCTTTTAATAAAAATATATGAATTTTTAAATTCCTAATTCACTCATTCTTTACTTATCATACTTTCCCACATGAAATATAATGAAATAATATAAATAAAACATGGATTTCTAATTTTCGGTCCAATGATGGGTACCTAATCCATTCTACATGCGGGTTGAGTTTTGAGACAAAAGGTTCCACTACTAATCACGATCATGTAAAATAACTTGTTTTATCCAATAAATCTTGAACACTCTATAGTATAGTGGATGGATATCTCTAAAAAATACCTATATTCCTCTAGAAATGATTTATATGCAAGCTCTCATCAATTTTATATAACCCTAAAAATATCGTACCATCTTGTTAAATGTTCATTTTATTGGATCCTAATGGTTCATCAAATCCACTTCTGACAATCCGATGAATAAGTCTTTAACTACTCTCTCCTTCTAGTGTGGTGTTCACATTGTATTTGTTTGACACCTCAATATATTCCAACAATCTTCTCACTCATATCCTATTATATTGGAATATCCTAGGGTAAGGGTTTATCCTTCTTCTAAATTCATCATGAGCTTCATAATAATAGAAATGCTGTTATAATTTTACTATTCTCAATCACCATCATAAGGAACTCCATAAAATACATTGGTATTCAAATTCTTTCCAAACTATTATCTATGAAAATATTCAAGGCATGGTGAACTCAAAATGTAATGGATGAAACTCACTTCAAGAAATTTGATTTTATTTGATCATTTATTATTATATAGCATCAAAGAGTTTGATTACCTCTTAAGAGAGAAGTAAAAATTAGATATTTCGATGTCTATTCACATCCATAATTTGTTAGAGTTATAAAAGGGTAACATTACATTTTGTAAGAACTTAGCCCTACTGAAAACACATACTCCTTTCCTTATCATGGACGATAGGTCCTGACCCTCCATGTACCACCAGTTTTCTCATAGACACATGGTCCCCTACACAGGGACCACCCATGTTACCAAATGGATCATCAAATAAATAAACATCCACATAGGCAAACACATGTTCTTTCAGTAACCGTTGTCCACATTTACACACACACACACATGCACACACACACACATTTAGAAACATCCTAGTAGGTCACCCATCTTAGACGCTACTCCTGGACATGCATGCTTAACTATGGAGATGTAACCAGCTAGGCTACAGAAAATAAAGGTGCACCTTGTTGACATGGATAGTAACCTTTATTATTTTAACCCTTTTAAGGTTATAGGGTGTTATATTCACCGCCCCTTGAGATAATAATGTCCTCTTTCTTTACCCTAAATCTCAAACTCAGTACTTCCACTAAACATCTGGCTAGGTTTCTCCTCCAATACAAATCTATCAAATAAGCCCAACTGACATCACATGCACCCTTCCTCAACATGGCTGTTAGGTCCTCACCAGCCAGTTACCACTAGTTTCCACACAAACAAGTGTGTCCCCAACCTAGGGCCCACCCTCATGACTGAATGGATTATCAAGCAAATGAATATATCTATAGTCCAATAGATGTTCTTTTGGTGTGCTTTGTCCTCAATCACACACACCCTAGGAATACTCCCAGTTGGCCATCTATCCTGACCCCTTCTCCAGACTATGAAAAATTAACTATGGAATTCTAATCAAGCTGGCTTCATAAAGGAAAGGAACACCTTGTTGACATGTGTAGTAACATTTAGTCTTATTTACCTTTAAAATTATAGGCTGTTACACATTTTATTGGTACATGTTAAGATTCATAGATCTCATGAGGTACTCCCCCAACATGATTTGTGATGGATTTTCCTTATCATGAACTCTACAAACTCATATGATTTGGAGTTGTTCCCCTATTTACCCCCACATATGTTGGTGTTATAGAGTGATTGTTAATGATGTAGATCTTTTTAAAATAGTTTTATACGGTATCTAGTAAAAGTGGTGGTCATTTATGTTAATATTCAATAGTGTTGGTTACCTGGTGGTAGGAATTAGGTTCATGATATGGGATGAATTAACATGGGTTGTCTCAGACTCCAGTATTAGTACATTATGATTTGAAAAAATATTCCATCCACCTAGATGAAAAAAAAATTAATTATGGTTATGAAGGATAATGTTATATGGTTCAAGAATGGTTAACCTATCATGAAAAATAGGGAAATCATGTATTAAATGGGCCTTTCTATCAGATGTATTAATGTGATCAAGGAACTCTTAATGAACACCAAATCTTTCCTCATGGAGGCACATTTTCTATGAGAGTTGGTGGTGAACCTATAGGAGGATATAGAAGAGGAAGATTCTATGATACACTTCTTCCAATGTTACCCCTATGAAATCCACACTAATATTAGAGGGATGATGATTAGAGACATGTCCAGATAGAGGAGATGAAGGGTTTGGACCAGTCAGTTCCTTGAATGACCTAGGGTATGATATAATTATACTTTAACTTAACACCCATACTAATAGATACTGGTATGATCCATTCCCTTAATACTGCATTTCTGGTTCGATATATTAATTTTTTAATAGATCCCCTAGCCTAACCCATGTGGTTGGATACTTATAATTGGATTGATCACATACTCAACCACATATTTTTGTAAAAATAGCCTACATTTAGTAGTTAATGGTCTTTATAAAACCTCATAATGGTTGTGATGAATCCTTATAATTTCATACTTGGTATAAACTAGGTATCAATATATCATTCTTATTTATAATCCTACCATTAGAGAGATATGTTATTATGAGATAATGGATGTAGATTCTTATTCATGGGGAAGTGAAGCCTTCAATTTATATTAGAAAGTCCTATGAGTGGGAAGTTATAGCGTTTTACCCATTAGTTTCTATGCTTGGATCTATGTGAACCATGCCCCTTGGATGATCAAATTCCTATAGTTGTGGAGGATAACATGGAATCTTTTCTCAGGGATATTCCTGGGATTTACTAAAAATCAAGAGGTAAAATGTTTAATCAATTTATACCATGGGATGTCTTTTATATTTTTAGAAACTTTTTGAATGGCCCGTGATAAGATTAGGGAGATAATGGTATAGTTGGAGAACCATATGGATAAAGGTGTCATCAGAACTAGTGTGACCCTCATAGTACATATGGTGTTATTAACCAAGAAGGCATGAGGGATCTTGATAATTATCATTGACTATAACCACCTGAATTTGTTTAAAATTGAGAATTAGTATCCTCTTCTATGTATCAATGACCTCTTTGGAAAGCTAAAGTGAGTGACCTAGTTTCTAATGATCGATACTAGTTCTAACTATCACTATATTTGGGTTCATAAGGAGGTTATTTTGAATATTAAATTTCAATAATAGAAAAAACATTTTTAGTTTTTTGGTTATTCCCTTTGGTATGATGAAAACATCAGTTATATTCATGGGCCCTATTAACTAAATCATTTATCCATTCTTGGAGCACTTCATGGTTGTGTTCATCGATGACATCCTCATCTATTTAGTATTAATGGATATTCATTTTGAGCATCAATAAATTGTCTTAGACTTATGTTGAGATCAAAAGATGTATGATAAGATCAAAAGGTGTCATTTTTTGGGGTAAATAAGTCCACTTCCTAAGGTATGTCATCTTAGAGGGTAGAGTAATTGTGGATATGGAAATGATCAACACAATTCTAGCATGGGATCCACCCAAAAGTGTATTCATGGTAAATAATTTTCTTACGTTAGAGGGGGTTATTATCAAATATTATTATAATAATTCTATAATATTGTTCCCCATGGATTACATTACCCAAAAGGGGTAGCTATTTATTTGGTTCAAGCGATACCAAAGAATAGATGAGGAGCTGAAGTAAAAGTTGATGAGTGCTACCAATATAAGGTCAGTAAATATGGGTATTATGTATGTGGTGTTATTTAATACCTCTAAAACGTTTCTTGTTTTTATTATGATACAAATTTAGTTGGTTATTTCTTATATTCTTAAATAGTTGGGATCCCATGAGTATAAGTACATGTCCTAGAATTTGGAATTTGAAGTGATAATATTTTACCTTAATATTTGGAGGCAAAACATTTTTAGTGAATAGTTGGTAGTTTATACAAACCATAAAAACCACATGCACATATTTATTTAATGAGATCCTATGACGAGGTAGAGATTTTGGTTGAAGTTATTATTGTATCAATGATTAGTTATATTATTGGAAAATGAAATGTGGTGGATGATTTCTATATAAGGAAGTCCTACTATCATTTATTGGGGGAGGAATCTATGCAGTTAGTCTTGTTTTAGTTATCCTTAGTGGGAGAGGGATAAGTGAATTATGTTTGATCAATGGTGGTGGCCTTTTCTCTTTATAGTGAATAAGGGAGACCTAGTTATGATACATCAATTGTGAGGTTTTTTATGAAAGAATCTACCCAAGCGATATACCAGATAGTTATTTTCAATGTAAATATCATATAATCCTATTTTAGGGATGGGAAATAGTCCGAGTTTAACAATATTTTTGGGTGAAAATGATATTATTAGAACATAGGTTTTAGTTTTGGCCTATAGGTAGAAATAATGTTTTGTTAATCTTGTCTCGTGATGACTCACCTATTAATAGGTAAAGGTAAATAACCAAGTAAAAACAAGTTTGGAATTTCCCCTTGGGGTTCTATATTTGAAGTGGAATGAAATATCAATATATTTTATTATAGGGATCCCATGGTTAGCAAAAGATCACGATACTATTTGGGTGATCATCAAATGACTGGACACGTTGGACTACTTCCTTGCTATTCTAGAGTAGTGTTCAGTGGAGAGATTGAAATGATTGTTCTTAAAATAGATCATCTAGATTTATGGAACACTAGAAATGAAATTTTTTGAATGAGACACATGATTTATATCTTAATTGTGGAGGAGTTTATTACATGAATTTCGGGCTTTGTTGCAGATGAGTACAACATTACACTCTTAGTTAGATGACAAAACCACGAAAACCATTATAGTTCTTAATGATTTTATAATGGATACTATATTGGATTTTGGTCAAATAGGGATGATTAATTGAATTTAGTGGATTTAACAAACAAAACTAGACACAAATTCATTATTGGCATAAATAATTTCAAGGACCTATATAGGAGACCCTATAGGTCACCCCTATATTAGATGGTGGTAAGAGAATCATCTCTTATAGGCCTTGAGATAATGAAAATGACGAAACAAGGTGTAGGTGATCTAGGAGAGGATGAGGATCTCTAAGAGCTATTATAGTTCCAATATAGATCAGTGAAATTATTCTTCATTTTTTAGGAAAGAGATCATTTGTACTTGAAGATCTAAATACTACATGGTTTATAAATAATTGGTTTAGTAAGTTATTTTTCCCAGAAGTATTTTCATCCATTATAGATCTTGTGTAGGATATGAGAGGTTTCATACCACCTAACTTCAACCCTAAAGTTTTACCAGATGCACAAATTCTTCTATGTTTCCCAGTTGAGGTGATATGTGCATGAACAACTACACATTCTTGATTTGTTGAGATAGAAATTAAGGACATACTCTATTTATTAGATTAACCAATAGAGATTAAGGATCGACTAGTGAGGAATATTTTTTAATGATCTATTTAATTGGTGCAAGTTTTTTATATTCATGAGAAACTATAGGAGAGCTGATGGGAACATGAAAGTCAGATGAGATCTTAATTTCCTCTACTCATTGAATAAGATGTGATTTTCATGGTAAAAAACATGAACATAGGGAGGATGTAACGACCCTTGTTTTTAATGTATGAACCTTTGAATAATATTTACAAGGTTTTTAACTACGGAAGTTATTTTATTTTTTGTGTCACATATCTATTTAAATAATATAAAAAAATAATATATTTTAGTTTATTCTTGTACAATTGAGGTAAAAGTTAATTTTCCATTGAATGAATCATCCAATTGGGAAAATACTTCAGTTTCATATAAACCCAAGGATTTATCATAGGGATAATATAATATTCATTTACTCTCAAGTCTTAAGGATTGGGTCATCATATGTTTAATTAATAGATTAAATTATTTAATTTATTCATTCATTCATTTTTAGTAAATAAATGTTATATTTTTTTGAAACACTAATCCCATTATTAAATATTTTCTAACTCTCAAATTTAGAGAGAGATTCCATAAAACCTAAAAATATAGAGAATGATTGAGGGTGAATGGGGGTTCTGACAAATGCACCATTCAAGGAATCACCAATAGATCTTGAAAAAAACACAACCCTCTTCAAAAAATGAATTAATCTTGAGATAAGTCTTTGTTATTTATTTATTTCTATGTTATTTTTGATTTCAAAGTTCCTTATGAATTTGAGCATGGATTATTTATTATTGAACATATTTATTTCATATATATCCATGTTTGTTCTTTATTTTTTATTTTGGTATGATATTTATTTATCTACATGATTATCCCTTTTTAATTATCTTTATAGAACACCAAATTATCCTTATGTATTATTCTTCATCATTTCCTCCTATTTTATTCATTTTTCTTCCACCATACATTTTTATGTCATGATATTTGATGAACAAGGTTTAGATTGATGAGAAATTGAGATATGGGTCTTGTGATTGATGGATCTTATCATGAAGGAGTGGTTCAATACATAAAAAATCAGTGAATATCAATAGAAAATTAAAATATAACAAAAAATGTGGGATATTTGAGGTAGTAACATGTAGATAAATTGATTAGGGTGTGAACCCAATTCAAAATCAGTTTCCTTTTGAGGAACCCCTAAAAACATAACAATTTAGTCATGATATCCTTGGATGAGGCATCTATAAAGGGTTTGAGCTTGATCAAGGGTAAGAACAATGCATGTGTCTGTGTTTTAAGTATTATATAGAATCTAGGCTTAAAGATCTGATCTCACAACATATGATCTAGATATGTGCACCATGTATCACCTGAGCAGTGGCAATTATGGTTTTATTTGAAGACATATATCACATGTTGTGTATCCAAGTTCACATGATGTGTGTGTTGAATATGACTAGTTTGGAATATATATGGAATACATTACCCAATGGATTTTCACTCAAACATGTCATATTAGTTTGGATTTGTTGATTTGTATCATTAGTTCGACATGAATAAGCATCCCTAAAACTACATGTCGAGTCAGCTGGCTATGCCCACACAAAATGTATCTAATAGGGCACGCCTTGTGTTTCATCCCTCGAATGACATGAATTATTATAGTAGATGTTTTGTACCTCACTGATCCCACACAATATGTGTCATATTACACATAAAATATAGTTATACCCCTTCACTCCAGGTAACAAGGTACTACATAGGACAACTTCTCTAGTGGGCCTATATATTGTGTAACCCAAACTCTATGTCATGTACTTTTCTTGCCTCAGTAACACTCCATATCTTCTTCCCCAGGAATTGAATTTGGGTGTATTAGTAGTACATACTAAGGTTTTTTACACATATAATATGACGGTGAAATAATATTAAGCATCAAAGGTGATATTCATGGTGATAGATGTAGTTTATTTTACTTTTCTATGTAGCATCAGTGATGGGGATTGAGTGTGGAGACCATATAATTATAAGGTTTGATGATCCCTTGGAGGTGTGTTTATGTCTTATAATTGGTCACTTGAATAAAATATAGGGGTAGGCGATCCTCTAGACTTAGGGTTCATGTACTCTCTATATGTATATAGATTCCCCACTATAGTTTTAGAGAGGTGAAATGTGATTCTTTTATATTTTTTATTTTTGAGGTAGCTTGTGGATTCTCTTATATTATCATTATATAGAGTGAGACTTACCCATATCTCCCAAGTTATTTCCTATAAAAAATATCAATGTTTTTTATTACAAATGATCACTTTACTTAATTACTATTTAGTTGAGTTGACTATTCTTCTTATTATTACTTTGAGACTTCTAGGGTGTCCTACTAGGTATGTATATACACACACATTCATGGGAATCCTTTCTAGAACATGTTGTGTTTTTTGGAGGTAATGGTTAGTTTAGTGGTGACCAAAGTGGATATCGTGTTTGTGTAGCTCATTGACACCAGTATGTGATAATAGTAGTTGTTTTTTGTTTTGGGAGCTCCATCATTATGGGTAAAACTTTATCTTAGTTATTTAGGTTGGTTTTTAGCCTTTAGATTTTAAGGAATATAAGTTTCCCAATTTTCATTATGGTTTATGTATTGGTTATAACTTTGTGAATCTCAGTGATTTCCTCATGAATTATATATATATATATATATAATATTTTGTTTTATTTTTTCTATTATGTATTATTATTTATTGTGCGGAGGTGTTCTGTATATACATGTTTATTAGACTAAGCCCACAAATCAGGTCTGATATACCTACTCAATGATAGTCACATGGCCCTAGCCAATTAAAGCAAGATTAGGTTGGAACACTTAGATTAAAACTACTTAATAGGGGTCCTATTAGATTTATTATTATCATGTAAATCCATAAGTATTATCCTTTAATGCATCCATACTGATTGAAAATAAATATATCAACATCTAATATATATATATATATAATATTATTTCATATAAAAAATGGGATCACCCTTGATTTTTACACATTAATTTGATCCATAATCAAAATAGAAATTGAAAAGCCAATAGTTAATTCAAAAAAATGGAAATAATTTATGAAAAAAATGAAATAGAAAAAAATTTCGTTGAAGGGAGCCTAGAATTCTCCAATACCACTTTTAAAAACCCATACAAAAAATGATAATTAACAAGGGGTGAATTATGAAATTCAATATTTCTCATTTAAATAACAATATAAACTAGTTAAAGTTATTTTCAAGATCACTATCCAAGTTCCACTCCAACACCAATGTATAAAAACAACAGTCATAATAAATTTTAAAAGGTTAACCATGGAATAAAATGTCCCCATCTTTAATAAGATCCTTTAATTCCCACGATTACATGATGTAACAGGTTCAACACGTTAGAGAAAATGATCAAGGTTTATCATTGTAGTCATGATACATAATGTGTTATTTCGACTTTAGTAAGTTTTCATCATTTAAAAAATTATAGGATACTATGAAATATAAACAACAAGATAATATTATATAAAAGTAGACTTAGATCATGTTTTTGTTATACGTATTCCTATTTTTATTATTTTTCTTCATTCACTCATATACTTTGTCTTCTTTTACTCACTATTTTCTTTTCATCACCTATATAAATACACACCTTTTCAAAATAATATTCTCTTTTTAATTTTTAATGAATTTTTAATTTCAAATGAAAATTCAAAAACAACTTCCTCTTCAAATAGTCATACTAATTTTTGAGACATATGATTAAACCACACATTCTAGTCACTATAGATATACTTTGGGGAATTTAAGATTCACTTTGGAACAACACTTGAATCACCAATTTATCCACATCAACAAAACACTCTAATTCTAGATTTTTTCCTTCACTATGGAATGATTATAGACCTCATGGAATGAATCTATTATTCATGGAACAATCACAATACACTATAGTGTGATAAAAAATTTGTCCTAAAAAACTCCTTCCATTTTAATAGAGAAAAAAACTCATATCTAGACTACTGTGATGTAACAAGATGCTTTATAGAATAACCTGCTTCTTTGGGACACACCAATCATTTTATTTTATCAATTTAGTTTATTTATGTACATTAATTTTGGTGTGACAATTATCCACAAAAATACAATTAATTACACTAATTATATAGTGTGTACATAAAAAATAATAGATTTTTTTTATTTTGGCATGATATTTATGTCCTAAAAGACTATATCAAACATCATTAGAATTAAATATTCCATTACGTAATGATAAGAACCATTATGGTGTAACTAAATTTGAACTAATAAAATTTAATATTATGTAGAGTGCCTTACAACATGATCTCATTCAATTTTGATGTGATTGTTTCTGTCTCCTCTTCAATAAATCTAAAAAACATCCAAACATCTTACTATAACTTCTAATCCTTAGAATAATCACCACCTAAATTGTGATTAATGACTTGGGTTAGAATAATATTTTTATTATAAAAATATCATTGATAAAAAAATTCAACACCAAATTCATAAACCATATCCACCTGATATTTACCTCAACAAATCCCCCCATTTATAGACACCTCTTCAATGAGTTCCTTCAACCTCATACAAGAGTCTCTACTTATTTTCCACATAATTTCAAAACTTCTTATCATTTTTTGTGTTTCCTTGTCCCAAACACCTATTCGAAAATGCCATATAACAACAAAAACATGTATTAGATTTTTTAATATGAAATGGAATATATATCTCAAATAAATAATATTTTTCCCATTCATAATGTTTTTTTGAATCATCACTAATTTAGAGAAATTGAGAAATCTAAAAAAATTCAAATTAGTTATTTTCTCTAAAACACATTCTAAATGGATAAAAAATATTAGATAAACCGTAGAGCATACCCTTGTCTTGGTAAATGAAGATTAGTGCTACTAATGGTTCATTAATCAGAAGAGGTGAGAATAGTGTGTTGGGGGAAGATGCTAATAAAGAAAGAGATAAAATTGAAGGATATCTACCTGATACTTATTGTTGATTGAATATGGATTAATTAAGTCTATTTTGAAATAAATTGTTTTCCAAAAATTACATAAATTCTCCCTCCTAATATGGGGGGTGGGGGTCACCATCAGATTTCTAGTGGACCCCCACAAGGATCTTGGTGGCTGGAGGTGAGACACATCATCATCAACGTTACCATTTTTATTCAAAGAAACAATAATAAAACACAATACAAGGAGCCTCAAGGATTAGGGAGGCCAGAAATAATGAAGACCGAGGGCAGCCCCCTTGATCAAGTTCGACCCCTCAGGTTTAAGATGAGAAACATGGGAAATACATCGGAACGGGGTACTTGGGGTCGCTATAGAAGCCAAGTGGTCCGCCACCTTATTCCCCTCCCTCTACGTGTGAGATATTTTACATCTCATTAAATATGATTTAATTATATATAAATTTAAAAAATTATCTATGTTTTTATTCCCATCCCCACCCCCTCTAAAATAACCATTTTATCACTTTACGAACATACAAGAGGTCTCTCCTATATCTAAATCATCAATTTTAATTTTCAATACTAGATTCCACCCCACTGTAGTCTATCCCATCTTCTTATTTCACAAATATGTAATGGTGTGGGATATTATGTACTCCCCACCAAATTGCTTCTTATCCTTAATATTTTCCATTATAAATTTCATGTTAACCACTATGTATATCATGATCTTTTATCAACTCTCACTCAAAAGGCTCCACTAGAAACAATTATCTTTCCCATACACTAGGTCCAAAATAATAGTATTTCTACCAAGAATCTATTTGATACACAATACACTAATTCAATTATTAATAAATTCATTCATTTCGAATTCCATTTACCACAAATAATAATGTATAAAAATCCCTGGTTGGTATTATATTGCACAAACATCTTCTAAAGTAATAAATGGACACACAATTAAGTGTCAACTGCATTCTTACTCCAATTATGATATAATAAACTAATTTAAAATATGGAATCATTTTGAAGTTTATGCCTCACCCCAATAATTTATGGTTAGTATATAAATGATTATTGCATACTCTATGTTTCACCAAAGCATCTCCTGATTTTTTCACCCAATACTCAATATCTAACATATGAATTAGTGTACTAGATAGTTCCTTAATTACATAAGTCTATCATTCTACTCTATATTTTTGTACTATAATTCTCCTACCAAAAGTTATACATATACTATTCTTTAATTTTCACTCTATATCATTTACGTTATGAACTTAAATTCTCAAATATATCTTTTCAATCATTAAATCTAGATTTTCATAGGGACTAGATATAACTCATCCCCATGTTCTACCCTCAATTATCACTCCACCACTCTTTTAAATAATGTTCTTACCACATAGTGTATGTTAGGGTGTACCACTACATATTTGTTCCCAAAACATTATTTTACTAACACATCCTCCTATCTCAATAAATAATCCAAGAACTACTATTTTAAAGTTTTTATTAACATAACTTAACAACCCATCCAATGCTCCCAGTTCTAAGATCCAAGGGTATCCTAGTGGTCCATTACATTACTACTTGAAATCAAGGGATAAATATCATTATAAAAACCACATGTCATCATGAACTTAGGTCTCTATGGATGCATCACATACCATTCAAACATTTAAAATAGGAAAATGTTTGAAAAATAACCTTTAATTTTTCCAAATTGATATAATCATTTTTGATATACTTATAAACCAAATCCTATCAGTATCTACCATATTATACCCATTATATTATAATTGATGATACTTTTACCTTTTGAAAATGATACTTTCAATACCTCCATAGGTGTCCCATCTCACCATTAATAAGACAATGGTATAGTTTATACATTCAATAAGAGAACCTATGCCTTAATATTTTGGGTTATAAATAGTTTGAGGAATTATTTCCATTATTTTATAGAGGTGATTAACTATCCCACTAGATTACGAAGACTGCAATATAAAAAATCTTATTAATAAACTTCCATTTACTTCTAAGAACCAATATTCTTCTAATAGCTTCCATAGGTAAGATAAACACCACTTCCACTACTAGTTGTTACTTAATAACCTCGAAGTATTTTTTAAGGAAAAAAGATACCACAAATACCCATAATGAGTAGTTGTGGTTATTATAAAATTAACATGGCTTTGTGAACTCATTCCCATGGAAGGCATAAGTAAAGTAGAACCACCTCTTGAATTTTATAACATACTCTACTAAAAAATACATATGCTGTTGAAGTTCCATATTGTGTCAAAACATCCATGGATGTACTATCTCTAGGAGGAATATATCATAAAATACAGAGTGGAACTCCATCTATAAAACTTCATTACTCTACCATTTTTAGATCCATAAAATTCAGGTATTTACATGATATAAATTTAAATTTATCCACTACAACTTTCAATTCCTTCTCTTATAGAGTACTATTCCATCCAAACCGTAATTAAGTATTCTTAATCAAATTATTAGTTTCTATGGATCTCATAACATCCCCAAAACTATGTAATAGTACAATTAAAAATCATTAATAGATTTGTAAACCACTTCCCCCCAACAATAATCCCCTCAAAAATATCCTTGAAAATTCATATCCTCTAACTTAGATAATAAAAGTATAGAAAATTAAAGAAGGTGGGGCGGGGGGGGGGGGGGTGAAATATTGTATTAAATAAAACGTAAAATTTTCACCCACTCAATAATATAAGTTTTATGAATGTTATAACCTATGAAAAAATCAAACTATAAAAAAAATTAGTGGAAATTAATTGACCAAGAATTAAATTATTAATTGATATGAGAAATTGAATCAGAACACATGATCAAAAATAAAACATGAAGTATTCGTTAACAATCCAAATACTCCATTTTTTTTATTTCTAACAATTCTTATTGAAGGAAATATTTTATTTTATTCTAATGTGGTAGTAGGTTCGATAACCAGAACCAAGTTATATATGATTTTCACAAGGTAATTCACTGAAATTTTCATTATAAGATATAAGTTCCATGCTAGGTTCCTCACTGAATAAAAATTTATAGTATGAAGATATATCCAAAATATCTTCTTAAATCAAAATAATTGACATTAAGTCTAAAAATTAAATTCATTTACCTTCAATGCTTAGAAGCATAGAGGTCCCTATTAATGAAAACTCATTGATCATAAATATATGAATAAACAATTACCAAAATTAAAACCTAATTATTTTGTAATAAACCGCACATAACAAAAATTTTAAGTAAGAAAATTGAAAAAAATACAATAGAGACTCTAGAAAGAATTAGGATAATGCACAAGAACTCAATTAAAGGTTTTAATCAACTTCTTGTTTATTTTAATTCTTCCATTTTGAAAAGAATAGGTCCAATTTATAAATATAATAATAATAAACTCAAATGATAATGTCTATTATCTTAAGGTTTAGTTTTAATATCATCATAATCCACTCATTTTCTTTCATTTAAATATTTAGTGTGATTTCATTATTATATGAAAATTAGATTGATGATTTAGTGAAATAGAACATATAATCAGTAGTTAAAAACCGCACAACCAAAACATAAACAAATATTCAAGTAAATGCATATGAACATGGATTGTGCTACGATTTGTCAAATAAATAGATCAAGAATATGTCATTTTAGAAAAATGAATCAATAATAAAATACTCTCTATAAATATAAAATCTTTTTGATCACTAACCGTTAATTAAATCCCAATCATCCCAATATGAATTTCCCTCAATGAATGTCGATCATATATTATAATACAATAATATGTACATTATCATATAATCATTCCATAATTATCCATCAATGTAACAGCCCGAGATTTTATGAAAAATATTATTTTTTATTTCACTAATGTCTTGTGTTGTACGCTACACCAAAAGGAGCTTGCACAACACGCATCCTTGACTTGCCTTGCATTACACGCAATCACAACCTTCCTCGATAGCGTGTGTGGTACGTAATACTGAGTTTCACGAAACAATGATATGCTATTAAAATATTATTAAAACTAGCCGTTATGAATAGTAATAACCACTTTTTAAATTTTAGAAATTTTAAAATGGACTTCAATTTTGGATTCGGAGTATCGAATTTAGCCTAAGGTGAAATATTGGTACTTTTCGGATAACTTTCATATTCTGATGAATAGTGAAAATTTCTAAATTATAATTAAAAACAACTTTTTTAATCGAAATAATTAATAGTGATAAATCATTAATTTGAGTGGTTTTAAAGTATATTTAGAATATATTTTTACAATTTAATACAATGTTGGTCATTGGATGTAATTTCACATTTAAACTAGACATAAACAAGTGTCAATCTTTTGATAGATATTGTTTCTTAAAAACACGCTATTTGTTTTAACAGTGGGATTTAATTATAAATTTAATTAATGCAACTTTTATGTAATGAATTTGGTAAAATAGACTTCATTTTTGAATTCGGAATATGAAATATAGCTTGGGATGAAATTTTGGCACTGTTCTGAAAAACATCAATTTTTGATGAATAGTGAAACTACTAAGTGGTAGTTAAAAAACTGAATTTTTCATAAAACTTAATTTTACCGCTTCTGTGAATGGAATTTCAAAAATCCGAGAGACACGGTTGATGTCAGTAAGTAAAATGTGGTTCAATGAGATGAAAATAATTTTTGGTGAATAGTAACTTTTTACTTTTTTTTACCGCGGTTAATAGTAAATAGGGTAACTAAGGGTAAATATGATATTAATATTACCCTAACACATGTCCTAATTCTATTGGACAAGTGTGATTCGACCAAAAACAAACTTAGGAATAAAATATGACCATTTAGGCCCACTTGGATTAGATTAGGACATTTATTATTAATTTATTTAAAGAAGGGTTAAAATAGTTAAAATCAAAGTTTAATAAGTAAATCATTTTTAATATGGGGTTATACATAAGATAAATTCGATTGTAAATATTCATTAGAAAGATAAAACGATTTACTACATGATGGTATTTTATTTGTAATTTTTAGACATCAAATAATTTAATTTATTTATGACACAATGATGATGCAGTAATTATCCTATTAATGAAATATTGACATAATTGATGTTATAAACACCAAAATAAATATAATTTGAGACTTTTTATGAATTACACTAATTTTCTAGGTTACTATGATATATTAGTGTTGATTTAATCAACTTGGTTCGAACATATAATTCTGTTATGACTTTCACAAAAATCATATATCAAATAGTGTCAAAATTGACACAAAATAGTTTTTAAATCAAATATTATATTATTAATTGTTATTTTATTCCTAAAAATCTAAGGTTCGGCCAAATGACTTAGATAAGGATATATATTTTAATAATAAACAATTTGGGGTTCGTTTGGCATGTTATAGTAAGTTTATTAACCATATAGTGAAAGAAAACAAAAAGACACGGTAAAAGTTAAATTATTTAACTTAGAGTTAAATCTAATTGATAAGGTTAAAATAATAACCTAAACTTGTCTAAATCCTATTGGTTGATAGGATTTCGACCCATCCCCACTTTATCTTCGAAATAAGACCCTTTGGAACCATTATAAACCGATTTTGACTTTAAAATAAAATAATATTTTGAGGTATTCCTAAGGTGCCCCTCTCCTCCCTTATAAAAGGACACCTCCTCTCCCTCCTCCTCACACCAATTTGAGCACTCCAGCTCGGCCAACCCCTGACAAAATCTCTTCTCCACTTCCCTAAAAACACCCTAGAGGTTCTGGTCTTCCTAAAAGACCAATTTTAGTGCCCTAATAGGAGGTCTCAAAGAGGCGCTTCAAAGAAGAGGAGCTTCGGACACGTACAAAGCAAATCAGACCTAAGGTAAGGGAAATATCACAATCTCATTTTTATCCGAGATTGTTTATTTGTAAGTATTTACTGGGGTGTATTTTATCATCCACATACATGTTTCATCAATATGTAATATTATTTCCATCCACCTACAATTGTTTAAATCCATTTTTACCCTTCGGTGAGTTTTTAGTAATATGTACGAAAGGAATCTTTTGTCGTTTTTCGTACGAGGTACTTTTTGACTTTTCCGAAAAAAGTACGAAGAATGTTTTTTTTAACTTATACGGCATGAATGGATTTTTAAAACATTATTTCCAAGAAACTTCCTTTACAAGTTTTCAAATTTATTTTTAATCAACTTCTTTTATTTTAAAGTCGTATGACATGTTATGAAAGGAAAAATGTTTTTGGAAGGAGAAAGGATATTTTCTTCAAGAATGGAGTTCAAGTATTTTATCAAAATTATTTTCCATCTAAGATAATAAAAAGGGTTCTGTTTTTATCCCTATTATTACATGGATTTGATTATGTTGTGATGGAAATATTTTTATGAATTCCTTTATCTTATATGAATTGTTTTATGATGTCATGTTGTTTAAGAATCCCATTTTTATTACATGGGTTACGCTATGATGTATGGTTTATGATTATGTGTCACACATAAGAAAGGATTCATTATAAGATGGGTGGGACCTATATCTCCCTCCAATTCATTGGGTAAAGATTTTATATCTCATGAGATAGACAGGGCTGGAACGGTAGGTTATACCGGTTCAGTGAAACAGGACTGAAACGAGGGTTACTCGATTCAGAAAAGGGACTTTGTCCACTAAGATAGTCTTGGAAATGAGTCTTGACTAACAAGAAATGATTTTCCATGATTATGTGTGCATGCCACAAGGTTTCAAGTTTTATGTTATGATTATGGGGATCTCATTTTAACTTCTATGATTTATCCCATGTTATGATATTATGAGCTCTTTTGCAGGTTAAGATTTCCAAAGGCTATGTTCTTATGTATATGATGTGATTGATATTTATTTTGTTTACCCTTAATGAGCATTTGAGCTCACCCTTTTATGTTTTCTTTTCCCCAGGATATAAAGAAAGGTTTTTAGGTAAAAAAAAGGGAAGATCTTTATGGGAGATATTGAAGATCTTTCACCACGATTAGAAGATTACGTTCCGAGTTTCCAAAGACACTAAACTATTAAGATCCTTGTGTGTGTGTTTTTGTTATGTACTAAGTATTCCACAAAAGTAATGTAATGTCCATGTACGATAAGCTTCGGGTCTCTACAATCAACTATATTTATAAAATATATATTTAAAACCAAAAAATGCACACTTTAACACAAAGGAATGATACCAATTACTATACTAATATAATAAGAACATAAACATTCCTTAGTAATCCATGTTTTATAAGAATCATACATAACAACACATTCAATGATAGTCATATCAAAATGAATTACCATTCAACGTGATTTCACATAATCAACTCAGTTTTTACCATGCTACATACCTCATACATAAAACAAACATTAACGTAAATACCACCAAGGAATATGAGAACCATCTAACCAATATATATAAAAATTCCAAATATATACACAAGTAGATATAGAATGAAATTTTACCCTACCACTATACCTTAAATCATACCATAAAAACTCATATCTCACATAAACTTGTTAATAAGAACACAAACCATATTTGGACATTCAAATAATACCACCCTTTGAACATAATTTCATAGCTCACAAGGAAATATCTCTTCTTAATATTCATTAAAAACCCATGAAAATATACATACCTACACAAATCACCATAGGGTTCTCTAGTCCACCATTGTACCCAAATACTACACTACATTATACAAAAGTTATCTAATGCTTTCACTAAACAATTTAAGGATGTATTCAAACAACATGTGTAAATATATAATATTTTTATAACAAAGTGATAAACATATATAAAATCATTAACTTTAATTTTAGCGAATTAATTTCCCTAATAAGTTATTCAGGAAAAAATGAATAGTTTATTATTTATTTTTAATTAATCAATTTTTTTTAAAACCACCTACTATTAATAGAAATCCCTTCACATTTCATGTGAACCAAAGTAATGAGATTGACAGATATATGAACACCCTTTCCAACCTTGATTAATTAGTAAAATAATGAATCATAACTTTTATAATTATAGTTATATAAATAAAAAAACCATGATAAGAAACACCAATAACACGGTCTCACTTCCTTGGTAACTTGGAATTACACCATATAAGTGATGTCTAATTAAAATGATATCTTTCAACCCATGTCTTATCCACCCTATATCAAATTAAAATTTCCATACAATAAAACAACCAAAAAACCTATGATACCATTTGTAACATATTAAAATGTGTTTCTCATCCTACACTGAGATGCCAATATATCCCAAGTGTTCTTAACTATACACTAGAGGTTGTTGAGTAGTGGTCAGGGCTTTATCAAAAAAAATGGTGAGACTATACCCTTAGTATCAGAACCATTAAGAACCAAAAATAAAAATGAACATCAATATATCATCAACATAATAATACAAATATATAAATAATATTTTAACGTAAACCATAAAAAATTCACAAGTATAGTATAGCAAAATTAACCCATAACAAACATTAGAATCATATATTAGAAATAGTTCTTGATGAGATGATCTTATAGGTAATATATTTTAAAGGAACAAAATTAATTCATGGATAATCTATTAAAAATACCTTACCATGATCATAATATATTATTAAAATCCATATCAATAACTTGAGTTTAGATAGTTATACAATTGTAACATTTGGATATGAATAAATTGTTTTTTGGATAACTATCAAAAAAATCCAGTAAGAGTAAATTCAAAAGTTATGATGCCAATTCCAGATGAAGCTAGGATAATTGGAATTAAAATTATAGAATATGGTGAACACGATGATAAAATTCTTCAAAAATTTTAAAGAAGATGAGGATGAGTTTTTAATTATGAATTATTCACCAGAAGCAACAAGTTGAGGCATTGATAACTATATGATGGTGGTAGTTTTCTTGATTGATTGATGGTCATTTTAAATGGCCAATTATTGTTGGAACCTAATGTATCATATGGAGTTTTCTATAAACTAATATATAGAGAAAGATTTACCAATATACCATTGAATTCTAATCTTCTTTTATGTTTTAATACAGTTTAGGTATTTAAGGATATTAAAACATAGAGGTTTTCTCTCTTTATAAAAATGTTTTAGGGTTCTCCCTATGGATTTGGACTCAGTTTTGGCCATATAGATTGCACATTTTTACTATTATTTATATTGATTAGTTCATTCTATTACTGCTTCTGATAATGTTTTTGTTTGGTCCTGTGAGGCGATCTGATATAATGATTCTATAACCCTATTTTAGTGTTTGGTTGCTGACATCCAGTGTCATCTATTTCAAAATTTCTAGGATATTATTCTTTATTTTTGGGATCCCTTGGAAAACATATAGAATAGATTTTTTGGCACAAAAAGTATTTTTAAAGATAATTTTTAACATTTTTGGTAACTAGATATTGGTTAGGAGTTCAAATATTAGTGTAGAATGTTATTCTATACTTGTCCTTGTAAAATAGTTCTAATAAATTGTTCATGATTTATTTTCTTTTTAGTTTGAATGGGACTTCATTGTTTCTAGATAGATGAAATTGAAATAGGTTAAGTCCAAGATTGACTAATTTTTTGGGTTGTGTTTTTAATTATGGAGGATTCATATTTAAAAATATATATTTCATAGAGATTTGGTGGTTTCATGAAATGTTTGAAAAATTGAAGATATTTCAAGGAAGAATATGAAATAATTTATTAGTAGTAATTTAGGGTGATTAAGATGATGATGTATTAAAACACAACTTTAAATATTAAATAATTTATTGTCTCATATAATATTTTATGTATTAACCTAGGAGGTTGGTTCTTTATAAAAGAGTCTCCCCCTTGATGACCTCAGGTTAGTGATGACCATTTTCTCACCCTTCCCCTTCAAAGGAGGAGAGGGATCCTTAGACTCTCCTTTGGAATGGAAAACATATTTCTCCATGTTTACTCATACTAATTCTCTACTTGTTTTCCCCCTTATCTCCTTAAACCTAGATTCCCTTGTGATTCATTTTTTAGACTCCAAACATTTTATTATCCATTTTACACCTGCTTAGGATCTCACATATTCTTAGTCTAATGGGTGACGAAATATCAATGGGGTGCCATTATCCTTATTTCAATGTACATATGGGATCCATATGAATTTAGATCCATCGAGCATGGAAATTTGGGATGTTTTTTGAGATTATATATTACTTTTATGAATCCCAATATTTAAAAATGATTAGTAATATTGTGGGAAGATTCTTGAGATTTGATAGTAGGTAAAAGGTGTTGTTTCACCCAACATCACCAATTTTTTTTGATAAAATGGATGTGTTAAAATAATTTTTTGAATCTATATGTACAATGATTTTTGAGTAATTTTAGTGTCAGAAATAGGCACACTATAAATCATAGGGAATTTTTTTCTTCCTATATCCAGTTGGGGAATCTTTAATAACTATGTTGAAAAGGAACTACTATGAAGATAGTGTGGATGTGTGATGTATTGGATGATGCCCCCTATAACAACTCTCTGATTATGACTTATGTGTTTGGTGAGGATGTCAAAAACTAAACTATAGAAGGGTTGTCTTGAACTCATGTATTTAGGAAGGATGAAACTTTCCCTATCAAGGTTTCTCATTAAAAATATAAAATGAAGTAGGTTATCCATTTTGTGGCTATGTCCAATGTTCATATTCAATAAGAAATTCCATCATACATGAGTTCAGAGGTGTAGATACCATACTATTTTATTTTGTTAGAAAATAATTTCAAAGTTATTAATGAAAATGATGTTGATAACTTCAATTCTAATTTTTTGATTACTATAATTCCTTTGTGGGAAAATAAGAAGGGTGATGAAGTTAAAATATTGGATTAATATATTGAATATGGTTCCAAGGATCCAAGATTATTATATCCTAAGGATGATACCTAGACTTCAGTAATCTTTGAGTAGGAATTGGATATTCTTATGGGTTCAGGATATAAAATTCAGGAAAAAGGAAAGCTTGATTCTAGGGTTTATCCAATCAATAATGTCAAAATAATGAGGAAGATTAAGAACTAATCCATCCTTATAAAGCCAATGATCACTATATTATATGTAAAGGTCTTGGGGTGTCTCCTAAAGGTGTAGAGACAAGCCATAATTTAGTGCTACCTAATCCAGTAATAGTGTAGGATTCAGAAAGAAATAGATAATAAGAATCAGAATCCAAATAATAAAACGTTCTACATATTTCAACACTAGGTAAAAGTACCCTATTAGATCCCAAGGATGGAGGTTTCAAAGAAGTATAATTCTTGCCAATTTTAGATACTATTATAGACCTCCTCATGAAATGAAAGGAGGTAGTTATAGAAAATGAATTTCCTATTAATGTGGCCTTAGAAGAAGAGTATAATAAGAGGATATCTATAGATATTGGAGTTTTTTGAAACATGAAACAATCATAATGGATAAACTATTAAGATCTCATTTTTCTTCACCTTTTTAAGGAAGGGAAGATCAACATGGAGGTATTTGTCAAGTAATGGGATAAGATGGATTCAGCTTCCTAGGATATCATTCTCAAGAATCCAAAGTTGGATAAATTTATCATTATTTGGAATCTTTACAAGGTACTTGGAGGTAATAATTTACTTTATCTATTTGAATGGTCTTTCATTTATCCTTAATTTATAATATATATACTTATTATTTTTTAATTAGACCCTTTAAAATTACTTTTTTTAAAATTAATAAACAGATAATTAGAATTAATTTTGAAGAGGAATTATTATTTGATGACTATAATTTACTAAATATATGTGAAGTTAACAGTTATAAATAGGATATTTTTAAATTAGAGAATTTGAAACATAAAAATGTTGAATGGATTTTTTAGGGAGGATAATATCAATGAAATAAATGTGATTTAGAGTTAGTTAGAATGAGTGGACATAAAATTTACATAGAAATTTTTTTCATTAATACTTCTCTCTTCACTTTTAGAATCATGTGAAGTTATGGTTACAATGGTGTTAAATTTTAATAGAAAAATGGACTTAGAGTTTTAGGTTGTTTATGATCTGATTTTTAATGAAATAATTATAGGAAGGTTACATAGGATTTAATTAAATATTCTTTCAATGTGAAATGAAGGGGAATCAAATTTCTCAAAAAACTAATAATAAGTGGGAATATAAAATAGATAGGAGTTGAAGTAATTTTACTAAGCCCAAACCCATATGATATAATTATAGTATAAAGGGTCACTTGAATAAATAATACAAGTAAAAATTATTAATTTTAGAGGGTATGATTTTTTAAGTTTATATGAAAAATCTATTTTAGAAGAAAAGAATATTCTAGTGTTGAGTGCCACCAATATTATTGAGTCATGAATAATTAAATACAAGGATTCATTTAACATTACATAAAAGATAAGTAGAATGATAAAATATGTTTATATAATATCTATTATGGTTCTCATTTTGGATGATGATACACTAATGATTTTGGAAAAGGGTGATGCTTCTATCCAAACCTAAAAATGATTCAAACTAGAGTTGCTAGATGACTAGAACATTCTAGGGTTATGGAAGAACGAAATATTAGTAGGATATATAGACAATGAATGTTCTTGTAAAATTATTGCAGATAATATTTTGAAATTAACATGGTGCTTTTTTGTGGTGGAAAAAATAATGATGGATGGGACATTATATCTTACCAGGAATTCAGAAGAAGCAATGGATACTAGAAAATGAACTTCCATATCATGTTATGATATGGATTTCTTAGTCACATGGGTGAGAAGCGGATTAAATTCCTAGCTAAATAGGGAGTACTGAAATTTGGAAAATTGGAGTATGGAACATGTATAAATTATTTCATGTGAAATAAATGGTTGGTTTCCTTCAATATGGAAAGAATGTCACTGAAGAATAGAAAGATAGAGCTTGTTTATATTGATGTTTATGAGAAACACTAGTTAATTTTTAATGGGGTTTACTATACAACTGTACCTTCATCAATGATGTGACATGAAAATATAGGTTTTCTTTCTCACACACAAGATTATGGTTTTATAAATACTCAACTAATGGGGAGAGATGGTGGAACATGATACCATAAGATGAAATTATCAAGGTATAACAATGTTAGAGAATTAATAAGTATATAACTTCAATGTTTTTTCTTCTCAAAAGGAATATAGTTTGAAAATATAATTGGAAAACCAAATCATAACACAATCATGGAGAGGATGAATTGGAATTTGAATAAGATTGAGAGAAGCATGATATTTCATGTTAGTTTCTACAAGGAATTTTTTGTAGATAGTAGAATATATGTAGCTTTTCTTGTGAATCAAAGTCCTTTAACTCCACTTGGGAAGTAACTAATGAAACAACTCTTATCAAGAAGGATTGAAATGAAATGTGTTTTAGTAAAATATTCCCCCTTAAATAAATACTATTTTTGAAATTTTTCTCCATAAAAAAAATCCAAAAAATATATTCCGTTTTAAGGTAGCTATAGATTTGGTAGGTAGAAATAGTGGGAAAAAATTATTATATATATATATTTAAATAATAAAACAAAATAACATTCACATTAAATATATACTCAAATAGTGTAGCTAAGAATGTAATAAAATATTTTTTTTATAAAATTTACATTTTTTCAAATATAATATATTTTGGTCTGAATATAGGATTAACCTTAGTTTAATTATTAATTCATAGGAAATAGGAATAAAAACAGATGATATACCAAAATTCCATTTCTTATAAAAATAAATTTTTCACTATATTTTATGATTTTGATTAAAAGAAAATTTATTAATTTTAAGATGTGTATTTGAAAATGTGAACTTCATATTTGAATTTATTTTGAAAATTTTATCTTAAGATTAATTTTTTAGAATGTTCTATAAAATTTATTTTTGGGTGAATAGTGAATTATATAGTTTTTAAAAACAAATTATATTTTATTTCATTGTTAGTGTGTAAGAATGATTTGAAAATTTAGGAATCCCATTTCAAGAAAAATAATAATAATTTCAGGACTTTTTCAATAAATTTAAATATATTTAATCTAGTTTACAAACGTATTTTTAATGTTTTGGAACATAATTAAATATTTTCTCAAAAAAATGTATTTAATACATTATATAATTTTAATTTCAATTTCAATTTTTGAAATTGAATCACATTAAATGTATTTTAAATTTGGAATTTGTTGTTATAAATTTTATAATCAAGATAATTTTAGTCTTTAGGCATAAAGGATATGTTACTTAGGTAAACACTAGTCACCATGATAAAAACTACAATGGTAAAATAAAAAATCAAAGAGTAAATTACTTCAAAAATGTTTAAACAATTTGTGGGAACATGTGGTTGTGTCCTTGTTCAACATTTTCACCTCACTTCTCCATTATTTCTCAATTTTCGAAAAAGTGTTTTTTGAGTTTTACTTTCCATTATTAAGAATTTATGGGTGTTTACAAAAATGTCACCCCTTTTGACTTATAAAAGGGGATCTCATCTCCTCACATTCATTCACACTAAAACCCACTATGTTTGGAATAAACTATACCCACAACTCTCCTTAAATCTTCTATCTACCTTAATTAGTTTTTGTTATTCTCAAAATACCAACCCTCAAAAGTTTAAACCTGTGACATAAATGATAATCCAAGTAGCAAGAGAATAAATGACTGATTGTTCCTTTTGATTTCATGTTATTTATATTAAATTCTTATTATTAAAATTACACCATATTAAAATGATAAAAATAGTATTATTATTATACTGATAGTTTGTTATAATTATGGTACGAGCATTAACAACCCTCCTATTATCCATTAAATGAAAAATAAAACATGAATCATGTGTGTGTGTGGAATACTGCCACCATGAATAAACATGTTTAGTTCTAATTCACCTACAAAGATGTATGTTATAAAAGGGTAATTTAGTAAATAATTATGATATATATTATATTTCTAGGTGTCTTAAATCAATAACCATATTTTTGATTTCTTTTATTCCTTGAAATATGAAATAATCATCCATGCTTATGTATAGACTACCACCTCCATGAACCGATGATTTACATATTTCAACCACATTAATAGATTGTTTTAGTTTATAATTGATGAATAAATATGATAAATGTGAGTATTATATATCAATAATGTTTCTATTTATGAAAAAACCAATTTAACTAATGATCCTTATAATGTAATCTCTCGATACCGATAAATAACCCAAAAATAGATCATTACCAAATTACCTTTCATGAAACAAAAAAAATCCCATGTAAGAGAATTATAAACTTATAAGACATTATAAAACATTAGTTGTAGTACGTTTAATGGGGTTTAATGATTAAATTCGAGAATAAAAGAATTTTTAACACCACTATTACAGAATTATTATAAAGGATCAACACCCATTCATAAAAATAAAATAAATGAAGAGAATTATTAAAAATGGAAAAAATATAAATAAGGTTAAAAAATAAATAATTAATATGTTTATCATTATGATACAGTAGGTTAAATAACTTTCTTTTGAATCAAGAGTAATGTTAAGATACTTTTCTAACTCAAATATATTTAATTTATTTATATAACATCTATTAAATGAAGATCTTCAATATTTCCTATATTAAATGATCACCTTTTACATATGATGTGAAATTTTATCACTCTAGGAAAATTATATTTTAATTAAAATAACCTTCAATTAATTATTTTATTTTCCATAATATTATATTTTGAAAATTTTATCATCCACTTTATAATTTATTTTCTCTTAAATTGATATTTCCTTAAAGTTAATGTTTTCATATGCCACAAATTTTATCATTTCTAAAATGGAAATACAATTATGTATCAATTAATTTGATATTCATAATTTCCTTTTTAATAGAATCTTTGTTACTCTCATTTACTATTTAGATTCCCTTTTCCTCTTTCTTTAAAAATTGATATATTTTTTATGATGTTATGTTTTATAAATCACGCTCTAAATGATTTTATAAATTTAGAATTTTATGTGATTGAATTTGGTATCAGTTGTCCAATTTTATGTCATTATTTATGTGATTCCTTTTGAAATTTAATGTGGAACCCATTCTTATTCTTGGATTTTAATGATGTGATGATTTTATATTTTCTTATAGAACACATGTGTTCGGATAATTATTAAGTTACTAGTCATACCTATATACCCCTCCAATGGTAATTCTTTATACATCTTAAGATAATGGTGAAATAATTAGTGATAATCATTCCAAAATGCGAAATATGTTGTGATTCTTAATATGCTATGAGAAATTGGTATTGAAATATGATATTATTAGGGAAATAGGTTGTAATTTCTAATCTACTATGGTAAATAGGTGGTGATTCATGATCCAAAATATTATGTTTACATTCTTATGTTGATTTCATACTGGCTTTTATATGTGATTATACAATGATCACTGGATAATTATTTAATCCTAATGTTTTTCCAGTATTTATTCAATGATATATGTTTTATCATAAGGTATTAATTATTCACCTTTCATTCCATATGATTTTTTTATAGATCCATTTTTTAACCATAGATTTATCTCTTACTAATGTTTTCTCATATGCTTATAATATCACACTGGGTAACATATTAATATGTTTATTTCCACCTTATTTGGTGTTTTTGCACACCCTATTAATATTTTTTTAATTTTAAAGTGTATGGGGTTCAGTTGAACTTGGGAGATGTTTAAAGTAAGACCTAGTATGATGAAATTATTGGTAAATGTTAAAAATAAGTGTAAAATAAGTTTCTTCTATAGCTAATATCCAAAGACACTAAAAATATCAATTATTGGAATGTTGAGTTTAGTATGTAATTTAATATTATAATTATTTAAATGTTTTATAATAAAAGAATGTTTAATTGGGGTCACCTTCATTGGTATCATATCCCAGGTTTAGTAAATTTTAAAGAATACTCTAGTTACCATTGGTTTCATGGTTAGAGAACCTTATTGAAAAACCCTAGAGATTAGTGTAGGTGTATGACAATATCCCAAAATATTTTAAAATTATTTAGTAGTGGGTTTTCATAGAAATATAGTCCAACATATATACTTGAAAGAGGATAAAACTTTGGAACAAAATCACCTACGATTAATCACCCCAAAATGGTGGGTTGGCAATTAACTCTATCATCACACTAATGAACAATGAGTGTGTGTAAGGCTTAACATATTGAAAGAATCTATTAGGGGATATTATTTGATTGAAAATATGTTATTTATGAACTTATATAAATTATTAATTTCTTATTCACTTGGATATAGTATGTTATGAAGTATATGATTATCCAAATTCAAGTAACCTAGGTTAAACTACGGTTGACAGATGTTGAACTAATATAATTATAGTCTACCATGTTGTTGTAAAATGGTAAAAGGTTTTATGGTAATCCATTTTATTTTATTGATTAATGTAATTCCCCTATGATTTTAAATATCCACCACCCATGTTAACCCCTTTTCGTTTTATAAATGGATAACACAAGAAGAAACCACATTAATAATGGGTGTGAGGGACAATGAGAGGACATACCTAGTGAAAAAATAATGGAATGGGATTAGAAGTAAAAATCTCAAGGATATTCTCACCCAACCCTCATAAGTAATATATTATAATTTAAATATCCTTTAGCTCCTAAATACACCAAGGTGAGAGATTATTGTTATTGATTCTTTCATGAAAAATGTATACCCTCCTTTAGTGGTTCTTCTAATATACATATTTCCAAGAAATTTATTAATGTTATAGAAATTATATTTTCTATTATATAGTTATTTGATCATTGTAAGGATTTTCTATTTTTCTATCAGTTGAAATGTGAGGCTGGACAACAGGGGAATTTGATTCTGAATACAATTCAGAAGGAGGGAATTAACTCTAGGTTATGAGATGTTTTCAAGAAAGCGTGATTCAATAAGTATTTTCCTCAATATATTCACATGATGATGGATAAGGTATCATTATATTTGAAATAAAAGGATTATTAATTCATTTTAAGTTACAAACAAAACATCACAAGACTAGCGTGGTATGCCTTCAACTTTGTTACAAACTCCCAGAGTAATATATAATGATTATTTAGTGTAATTATGCCAATTATATGACGATAACTAGCTATAAGTGACATTGGTATCTATGAATAGGTTATTTTATGAGCACTTAAGGTGGAGATAAATTTTTTAGACTCCCATTAATCCAGAGACAAGAAACATAAGATGAGGTTATATTATTTAGAAGCCAAATATGTGTCCCATCAAAGCCAAATTTTATGAATAAATTATTGGATGATACACATAAATCATCCTTATTTATTCATTCATTAAGATAAAATATGTGTATATTCCTAAACCAAATCTTTTTGTGGGATGGTATAATGAGATAAATTGTAGAATACATAGTTTAATGCTTGGTATGAGAACAAGTTAATGTTGAACATCAAAAGTATAAGGGTATATTGAAACTATACTAATAAGAGTATGGAAATGAGAAAAAATAACAATATATTTTATCATAGGACTCCCCAAAATTTCAAATGTCTATAATTCTATTTGGCCTATAATGAATCATATTATAAAGTCAACACTTTTTATTTCCATCAAAGAATATTTATCCCTTGACCAACTCACCAAGATATACATAAGAGAAGTAGTATAACCCCTATTTTTAGGTACATTACCATGTTTTCATTTATTTTGAGTATATATATATTTTGTATTATGTTTTAGGAGGTTTAATTGTGTTTTGGAACATTTGATAGTATTTGTCTTTGAGTTTCATGTTTTGTGAACAATTAGTTGAAACCATGCATCATATTCATGAAATTGTGCAAGAGAAGATTGTGGGAACTAGGTGGGTTTATGGTTAGTGTATGGTTTGGAAAACCCTGCATATTCCTAGGATATACAACTCATATATATGAAAAGGAAAATTCAAAGATAGAACAAGTTTTTTATAACCATGCGAGCCAACCATGTGAGGTATAGCCTTTAGACAGTATCATAACATAGTTGGTGCATGGTTTTCCAAACTGTATAGACTGACCATGCATTGTATAATTATCCCTACTTCAAAAATGGATTTTATCCAAATAAATCCCTTAATATCTCATTTTTACCTCAATACTCACATAACTTGAATTCTTTTTTCTCATAAGGAATTAGATATTATCCCCTTCGATCTTAGAGTGATACTTAGGTGAATTAAAGTGTGTTGGAGGCTCATATTTTTTTTAATAAGTTCTTGTTAATATTCATTATTCTTAGACCTAATGTTCTTATCTCTCTTTAAACCATATATCTAGTTCATTACGGATATATATATGTGTTATGAATGGATTTATTATTACAAATTGTTGGATCTAGTTAAGGAAATCAATGTTTTGATCAAATTTTGATGTTTTGGTGTGTCATTATTCATTTCACCCAACATCTATGAGGTAGGTGGATTCTATTTTTACTCCACTTGACTAATACTTCAAGAATTATTTTTAATTGTATTATTTTCATTGAATTATTCTAAAAATTTGGTGATAATTTTTATAGAAAAATTGTTTTTTTACTAACTTGAAAATTGTGGAAATTTTATTGGGTTTGGAAAACTTCTTTGCTTATAATTTGTAAATGGTGATTTTAAAATTCTGTTTAGTTTGAATCATGTGATGTATTTGTTTAAATGAGTTAAATAAATATATTTTTTTGATTTAAATGACTTGTAATGATTTTGGTATAACCAGTTAGACATGATTTGAATGAGATGGATAATGGTTTTGAATCACCACCATAAAAGGAGACAACGTATGGGCATGAAGTTCCACTATCAATGGTAACACCATGAATGTGTGTGTGTGGACATAGAAAAGAATATTCTAGATCAAAATAGTGATGATTTAAAGGATTTTTTATGCATTCATCGGAATACTAGTATATGGATTTGAGATGAATTATTTTTACTACTTAAAGCTATTTTTTAAAATGTTTTAGAATGATTTATACTAGTGTTGTGAGTTGGGGAGTCATTGGGGAAATCCTACCAAGTTTAGACTCACAAAATATTTAGGAAATATTTTAAATTTTCATATTTTTTCTACATAGACACAAGTAATTTCAAGGTATATCAGTTCTTTAGTAATGGTTTTTGATACCCTAGCTCGGAAATTGGATTTCGATCAGGGAGCGGGTGGGGGTTTTCTAGTTATTTCACTTTTGAGTTTTGAATTTTGTGACCTTTTGGTCCTCTTGAGTACGTATTTTATTTTTCTTATAATGTGATGTATTTTATTTGATTGTTTATGTTTTGGATTATATTTTATACTCATGCATCATATAGATCTTTATTTAGTTATTAATTTTGTGTGTTAAATGTTTTATCTGTCCAAGGTAAAATCATCTCCTAAATGTTTTTGAGTCCCTTGAAATTTATTTCCAGCCTTTTTAGTCTTGGAATGTCACAAAATACCTAGTATATCCCTCATCACTCATCAAAAAATTTATGATTGGTGAGATGTTAAAAATGGTGTCAGTTTGTTTAATCATAGTAATAAAAAATGGTACCGGTCTTGGTTGGCCCAAATATCTTTTTAATATAAATGATATCAGCTTCGTTAGATCCATTTTTTTTTGAAAAATGGTATCACCATTGTTCAGTCATTGAAGAAGGAAATGGTGTCAGTTTTATTCAATCCTGGGGTTGTAAATAGTATCAATCTACCCCCTAAGATGTTGGTATGGATTAGAATTGTTGGAAAATTAAATATAGAGCATAAAAAAGGCATAACTAACTTCTTTATTCTGAACATCAATTTACCATGGAGTATGGGTACATGAGTCTCTTTAGACACTTCTAGGTGAGTTATCAACACATCATCATGGGTCTAGATGATGATACTTCCATGAAATACATTAATAGTAATAAATACCAATAGAATTTAATTATTAATTTAGTGTTATATGGTTTATCAAATGGACAAAAATTGTGATTTTTGAAAACTCAAAAATAGTTTTTTTGCAATAACAAAGATTCAATATTTTAAAACGTGGTTGAAATTTTGAAAATGGTAAAATTGTGAATATATATATTATAGGAGATGATGAAATGTTAAAATGGAGTCATTAATCCTTAAATTTCCAATGAAGGAGACGAAATAGTGTTTTCTTCTGGTTATAGTGAATGGCATTGAGTAGGAATTGAGAAAACCAACTGGAAGAGACTGCTAAAAATGTTGTTTTACTTGAGTTAAAACTGAACTGAAAGTCATTTAAATGGATTATATAGGCTTTTTCAGGCCATGTATATGGGTAATTTGAACGATGAACCATGAGTAGTGGACCATTTGGTTTAGTTCCAAAAGAATAATCCACCCATATTTCAGGGGGGATCCAAATTCAGAAAAATTATAAGTCTGTTTTAATAGGATGAATCAAATTTCCAATTTCCATAGGACACTAGAAGAGATTAAAGTGAAGTTAGAAATGTAGATACTGGTGGATTCATCACACAAATTTTTTAAATTAGTAGATTAGGCTAAATTGGACCATGGCATGGTATGTGATGATTTTGAATAATTGTATGATGAGGAATTATATCCTCAAAACATTCAAATTTCTAGAATAATATACTTGTTGAGTTTGAGTATGGGAATATATCAGGGATAAAGTATAAATATAGATTTAGGTATTTAGTCTTATTTCACCATAATTTGTTGCATGGGTTTCATTGAAGAAATTCATTTTTGAGTCGATACTGTGAAAACATATTTTCTAAAAGATTTCCGTTCTTCATATAATGGATTATACATATAAGGTAAATATAGATACTATTGTAGAAAGGGATGTCGTGGGAAATGCAGTTATGGGGAGAATGTTTAAGACAATGGGAATATGTGGGGACTTGAATTATATGAATAATCAAAATAGGACACATACCTCTAGAGTACATCTCTATGGGCATCATTAGTTCAGTTTGTGAAGAAGGTGAATGTAAATATTATAATTTTTGTAGATTATCATAATGTTAACCAAGTCTTAATAAAGAATTGATATCTTATTTTATGAATTTGTGTTCTGTTTGATCAATTGGGGGGATATCAGTGGTTCTATAAAATTGAATTATGTTCAGGATATCACTAATTTCATTTTTAGTAGGAGGATACTCTGAAGACAACTTTCAGAAAAATATATGACCATTATGAGTATGTGCTTGTTTTTTTGGTAATATGAATGAAACAACTCTTTTTATGGAATTAATGAAATGAAACTTTCAAAGGTATATAGAGTCATTTATAGTGGTATTTGTTTATGATATACTAATTTATTATATAATAATTTTGATCATGAGTAACACTTGGTAATAGTGTTGGGTATCTTGAGAGAGGTTAATCTATATTCCATGTTATCAAAGTGTGAATTTGGGATACTATAGGTACATTTCTCTAGCCATGTCATTTCTTAAAGATATGTTTCCTTAGATCTATAAAATATAAAAGTTGTTTTATCTAGGAAATGATTGAAAAATGTATTTTATATATGTATTTTCAATGGATTAGTGGGAAAATATATTTGTTTTAAGTGATTTTTTATTTTTGGAAACACTGATGAAAAATTTGATAAGAAAAGGTGTTCTTTTCCAATGGAACGATCAATGACAAAAATCCTTTCAAGAACATAAGGTTAGACTTACATCATCATCTATCCTCATGTTTCCAAATTTAGGGTAGGGGTATATAGTCTATTTTGATGTATTGGGATCTATGTTGGGATATGTTTTCATACAGGGATATCATGTTGTTTCTAATAGTTCATGACAATTATGATTTCATGAGAAGAACTAACCAAAAAATTGTAATTATATATTATGGTCTATGATTTGAAGGCATGGAATCATTACCTATTTGGAGGTAAATTCATCGTGTTAACGTATCATAAGATTTTAAAAAACATTTTCTCATAAAGAGATCTGCATTTAAAACAGCATAGATAGAAGGTGTATCTATAAATGTTTGACTTTGACTTAATGTATACATCTGGTAAAGGGAACTCTATGGAATATTCATTGAACAAGAAGTCATATGCCCATTTGGAAAATGAGGCTTTAGACCAGTGGTAAATAATGTCATTCATAGTGGATATTCATTTAGATTTCTCAAACATAGGTGATGTGGTTGTTTTATTTCTAATCTTTATCATTGTTTATTTAGTTAAGCAAGTTAGAAATGCTCAGACATCTAAATCAGAAGGTGTTTCAATGAGGTAAAAACTCAATTGTAGGGAGACTATTAAGGGATATAAGTTTGATGGAAGTTTAATGATGTTAATTAGAGATTGGAATTCATTATATTATATTATTTGGAAAAACTAGTTAGTGCCTACCACTATTCGAGACAGGTTGTTCAAATTGGGATTCAAAAAATGGATAAATCTTTGGAAGCATAGTTTTGGTGGTTAAGCATTAAATGCACTATGGTGGATTAGGCCTAGAGATGTGTCACCAATCAATAGGTCAAGATAGAACATAAATGACTATAAGGTATGTTGTAGTATTTATCGATTCCCTTATGTAAATGGGACCATATATCTATGGATTTTGTAGTAGGTCTACCAAGGATGGTTAGAAAATAAGATCCCATATGGGTGAAAGTGGATCAAATCACGAAGCTAGTTAATTTCATCCCTATTAATGAAAATAATTCGATAGAAGAATCATAAAAAATATATTTTTGATTAATTATAAAGATGGATGATGCTCTAGTATTGATTGTATCAGATAGAGACCATAAGTTCATGTATCCTTTTAAAAAATAATTGCAACAATCCCTTGGAACACATTTGACTATGCGTATGGATTATCATCCTCAAATGGATGGATAGCCTAAATAGACAATAGAAACATTAAAATAAATGCTTAGGGATTATGTAATGGATTATAGTGTCTCATGGCAGAATCATTTACCTATAGTGGAGTTATCCAATAATAAAAAATACCAACCCTTAATACATATGGATCATTTTGAAGAATTGTACAAGAATCATTTTCATTCACCACTTTATTGGGTAGAAATATAATAGACTTCCCTAATTGGAACCAGCATTTTTTCATAGAAAATAGATAAGATTTATTTGATAAAAATGAGAATAGAGATGACTCAAAGTTGTCAGAAACCATATACTAATCATTTTTATGACTATTTTCATTTGAGGTGACTAATAAAGTGTTCCTGGGAATCTATATAAGGATTGTGAAATGTAATTTCATTAGGTGGGGAAACTTACTTACTCGATACATAAACCCTTTTGAGATACTTGAAGAACGTATAGAGGTGGAGTAACAATTTTCATTTCCACCAAGGTTTTTTAGTGATTTTTTTTTCATGTGTCTTAATTAATGAAGTAACAAACTAATCCAAACCATGTGATATGATGGGATCATGTTGACCTAGAGTTGGATTCTATATTGATTTAGGTGGTGGTATGGATTGTAACAACCCGAGATTTTATAAGCTATATTCTTTTTAATTTTTTTAATATCTTCTGTTGTATGCTACACTAAGATTATCTTGCGCTATCCGCAACACCGTATTAGCTTGTAGTATACGCAACACTAATCTTGGATCGTGTAACACACAATTTCAAGTTTGTTTGATAGTAGTTATTCTATGCCACATTGAGTGTGTATATATATATATATATTCAATTTATAAATTAAATATGGTTGGATTTTGTTATACGCAACAACAAAGGAGTCTTTCACTACATGCAACCCTGACTTGGCTTTCATTACTCGCAATCACAACCTTTCTCGATAGCGTATGTTGTACGCAATACCAGGTTTCACTAAACAACAATATATGGTTATAATATTATTATAAACTAGCGGTTATGAATAGTACTAAATACATTTTTAATTTTATGACAATATAATTCATCTTACACATTTTATAGAACATGGTATGAGAAAAAAATAAAATTTTCGGGTAAAATAAGTATTTTTCAAAAAATGAAGTTTTGCTGCGTTTTGATGGCGCACCCATTTTAAATATAATTTCTGACAAGTTAATAAGTTAAATTTTACAAAATAAACTTCTTCTTTTGAATCAGGATATAAAAATTTACATTGGATAAAGTTTTTATATTTTTCTGATAACTTTCATATTTTAATGAATAGTAAAAACAAGCTATATTTTAATTAAATTTTTTTTTTCATATTAATAATTTATATGGTTAAATTATAATATTGAATGGTTTTAAAGTATAAATAGAATATATTTTCCCATTTAATATAATGTATGTCATTAGCATTGATTTTTCATTGAATTCATAGGTAAAATCATTTCAATTTTTTGCAATGTTTTAACTTTTAAAACTTGTTTTCTTAACAATGGGATTAATTATAAATTAATTTATGAAACTTTTGTGTATTGAATTTAGAAAAATAGATTCCATATTTTCAATCAGTGGGTCCATATTATGTTAATAGGCTTCTTTTTATTTTTGGGCATTATGATTAGTAACTATGGTAAATTTTATTTATCATAGTAAAAGGTAAATCTGATAATTAAGGGTAAATATAATATTATAAAATTACCCTAAAAATTGTCTTAATATAATTTGATGATTATATTTCGTCCTAATGCATATTTGGGTCGAAATGGAATCCATTGGAACCCACTTGAAAGTGATTAAGACCTTTAGTTTATTTTATTTAAAGGAAAGTGAAATATGTCTCACTCAACTTTAATAATTAACATATTTTTAATATAAGTTTATATAGAATATAAATTAGGTTATAAAAACTAATTTTAAAGAAAAAATGTTTTTATTTATCATGGTAATTTATTTATAATTTTATTGAGATATTTAATTACCTTAATAGCTTATACATTAATGATGCAGAAATTATTTATTTAGTGAAAAATAACTAATATAGTTTTTATTGAAATAATAATACACATTAAAAGGCTCAAAAACCTGACCAAAACTTATTGTTAGTGTATATATACACCATAATCATCCAATTAACGAATATATGACCATTTGGAGTCTTATAAAAGTGATTATGACACTCATATTATTTTATTTTAAATGATGTCAAAGTTGTCACCTTCATAATTTAATAAATATAACATTTTAAAAGTTGGGTGTTTTATAATATAAATCCAACTAAAAGTATTATTATAAAATCTATATAATTTATATTCAGCCTTGTATTTTATTTTTAATTTTTATGCAACAAATAAGTATATTTAATAATTATAGAAAAATGTTGTAGAAATTATTTTAGTAAGAGAAGTATCAAATAAATGGTTTTAGATGTAGTAAAATAAATATTATATGAACTATTTAATGTGCTCCACTAATTTTCTATATGAATATGAAATTTTAGGAACCTAGTAAATATTTTATTTCGAATATATCCTCTGTTTGGATTTTATTTAAATTCAAATAAATGAATAGTGTCAAAATTGACACTATTGTTATTTTTAAAAAATAACATATTATTAAATTGTTTAAAAATCACAAAAATATTTGAAAATTATAAATTAAAATTTATAGTCGACAATGTCATAAATTATCCTATTATAGAAAATTAACAATACGTATGTGATTATTTGTAACCATTTAAAATTTAGAATTTTATTACCACAAATAAAATTAAATAGATTAAATAAGGATAAATCAAAATGATAAGGTTTAAAATAAGATCAAAACATGTCTAAATTTGATTTTTTTAAGAGCTTAAAACCCTATCACATCTAATCTTCGAATTTATTCATTTTAGGATGTTTTTATGTGGGGTTTGAATTTATATTAAACTAATATTTTTGAGTATTCCAAAGGTTCTCCTCTCCTCTCTTATAAAAGGGTACCTCCTCCCTCTCATCTTTACAGAACATTGAGCCTTAAAGCTCGGCCAAACCCTGACCATTTACCTTCTAAACTTCCATAGAAATATTCTTGAGGTCCTGGCCTTCTTCAAAGACCTATTTTAGTTCCCTAAGAGGAGGTTTGAAAGAGGCGTGTCGGAGAAGAGGTAATATCCATTACCGATTCTTTCAAATTTATTTCTTCTTCTACTTTTTCTTATTTAGTTGTTTCATTAGGAAGTAATAACATCAGTATCAATCATATACTGATATGTTATTATAAATATGAAACAACCCTATTCCACCTTCTATCCATCCTACGGAAAATGAAATCACCGTGCGTGCGTACGTACGGAATACCGTCTCCACACTGTGGTGTAATCTGTTTTCCACCACCACCTTACTTAGATGGGTATAATGGTGTAAATAATAACTATATGTGATTATTGTAAAGTGATATTTATTCTGAAATATTATACATACACTGAATACAATTCCATGATCATGGGAACGATATCATCGCTTGTTTGTACGTACGAACTAAGGTCTCCACGAACGCGATAAGATTCATTCTTTATGTTAACCATTCATGAATGATTATAAAGTATATATAATGAATAATAATGAAATATATTACATAAAAATTCTAATTTAATTATGTATATATATTTTTATGTCATCTATTTAATTTCATTCAATTCAATAAGGAAAAGAAAACAGCGTTCATGCATACGTTCGACCTACCGTCTCCATAAACGGTGTATTTCATTCCATTTATAAATCTATCATATATATGTATATGATGAATATTTAGTATATATAAATCAAGTTTTACATCCTTAAACTATTTAAATCAGTATATAAGTAATAATATCAAGAACAACAATTCGAAACACGTACGATAAATGAACCGATTTTACCCAAAATGATGCTTTAGCATTGAATGTACAAAAGAACGGGTAATATAAAGTCATAATTGAACCATATATGATATCATAACAATTAATATTATTATTTAATAAGTCAATGACATTATTTAAATCATTATATAGGAGGTTCAGATACATATGAATCATATCGGACATAAGGTAAGGGATAACCATTCCAATCTCGTTCTTACCCGAGATTGTTTATTCATAAGTATTTACCGGGGATATTGTTATCATCCATTTCCATGTTTTATAAAAGATTTTTTATGTATGTTTTAAGTCCTTTTTACCCATTTTTATATTTTACCTCATGGCATGTAAGGAATCTTTCTTTTGTTTACGTCACGAGGTACTTTTTTGACTTTTCCGGAAAAAGTATGAGAGGAATGTTTTTTTAACTTATACGGCATGCACGGATTTTTACGGTTTCATAAAACCTTATTTTTGTGAAGCTTACTCTATAATAGTTAATGGCTACTTTCAAAAAAATCCTTTTATTTTAAAATTTCATGGAATTTTGTGAAAAGAAAATGATTTTGAAGAAGAAAGGATATTTTCCTCAAGAATTCATTTTAGGTGTTTTATCAGAACCATTTTCCATATAAGATGGCATTATTTCATATGTGTATTTTTTAAGTATAATGTATCTATGATTTACATGGTTTAAATTTTCTTATGATGATTTGATATCCATTTTTTTATGGATTATGTTATGATGGGATGATGTTTATGAAACACATTTTATTCTTTGGTTATGATGAATGTTTGATGTTTATTTTGTGGCACAAGTAAGAATGATTTCATTATGAGATGGGGGGGACATATATCTCCCGGAAATTAATTGGTTAAAGAATTATATCTCATGATATGGACATGCCTGAAACGAGATGTAAATCTGGTTCAGTAATACAGGTCTGGAACTGCAAGTAAACTCGGTTCAGTAAGGGACTTTGTCCACTAAGATGGTCTTGGAAGCAATGCCTTGGATACTATGGAAATCATATCATGTTCTTAATGGTTTCCAAAATTACAAGTTTAATTCCCATTCTATTTTATCATTATTGATGTTCCATTATGATTTATTCCTTACATAATGCCATGTTTTATGTCGTTGCTCAAGATCTTGATGTTTAAACATTATGTTCATGTTTTTAAGTTCAAATGTATATGGTTTGTTTCATTTTCTCCATGCTTACCCTTATTGAGCATTTGAGCTCACCCTTTTTATGTTTTTTTCCCAGGATTAAAAGAAAGGTTTTAGGAATGGAAAAAAAGGGGAAGATCATTATGGGAGATGTTGAAGATCTTTCAACATGATTAGAAGTTTATATTCCAAGTTTCCAAAGCCACTAAACTATTACGGTCCTTGAGTGTTGGTTTTTGTTATGTATTAATTATTCCTCAAAAGTAATGTAATGTCCATGTATGTCATGATTTGGGTCTCTAAAGTTGGTATTAGAGGAAAGGTTTAGTTAACCTTTGGAAACTAGGATGTGAAAACTTTTGTGAGATCCCTAGATATATTTCTAAGGTATGTCTAGGGATGCCCCTAAGGTTAAGTATAAGTATAGGTTATAGTCCTATAATTAAGGAAAACATATTATAATTAAACATAAGATGTTAGATATTGAAGGTACTCCCTCTTTATTATGATGTTTTCATAGAATGGTTTTTTCCTCTCACACTATTCTTTTTGGGTTTTAGAAAATGGCTGGAAACAGGAGAATTCACGATAATGGAGGATATGATGGACAATGGAATGATATTCTTCATGAGCTACCAAATGAAATGGAATTTGGAAGGTGAAACATCATTATTATTCCTAATCAGAAATCTTATAATGTGATCAATAATATCAACTTTGGTAATATTCATGACTTAGCTAATAAGAGAAAGATGGATTTTCATGATGATCATAGAGGAAAGGAAGTTCAATTTCCCTCATGTAAGTCATGTGGGAAGAGGCATTAAGGGGAATGTTTCAAAGAAACTGGAAGATGCTTTGGGTGTGGAAAAGAAGGACACAAATCCAGTAATTGCAAAGGAAAATGTTCAGTTGACACCATGGACAAGGATAATGGTATTGCTAAGACATCAACAATGGTTAAATGTTTTTAATGTGGAATGTACGGGCATTATAAAAACCAATGCCCTAAGGGAAAATCTCATGAAGAGAACCAACATGGTCGTATGGGTAGTATTTATGCTGATGATGATGAAGAGACTACAAATGGTATATGAGATGAAAGAATTGTTGAGGAATACAGTGATGAAGCTCGGTCAATGATTTAAGAAGGTAGTGTAATGATTTATGTTTATCAAGAGTTATGTTGTATAGGTAATGGTACTATGGAATAAAGACACATCTAAGGATTGTTACACTGTTATTTTTCCTAATAATTTGATAGTATATGTTGAATAGTACCAGTAACCCTGAAAGGTTATTCGAATATTTTTGGAAAGTAGATGATATGCGCATAATGAATGGATAAGGATAAAATAATATGTATTATAGTATTCATGATATCATGAATGATATAAGGAAAAATTGATATCATGGTTTGAGTATATAGAAATTTTGGGATTTTGGTATGTGGAAAGTGTTAACTTTTGGAAGCATTCATGTTTTCACTAAGGATAAATGGGTATTAATTTTTCAATAGAATACATGATTAAGGTATTCACATGTTTGGAATGTGACAAACATGATATATCGTATGATATATGGGGGATAAATTATTGTATTCACATGCTCGATAGATGAAATTTCTAGTAATTGTTTTCTTTATACTATGAGATTGGACATAAGTATTTTGGATAAGCCTAAAGATTGGAATGGATTATGTTTGACAGAAATTAGTATTTTCTAAGGCAATAACTTTTTTTCAATATTATTTATGGGATGTTATAATAATGTAGTTTTACAAAAAGGACAACATGCAGGATGTGCGACAGCCCAACACGTCGGACAAGGTTGCGGGAATCGAACCCACAACCGAAGTGCGACATGAATTTATCACCTACTACTGGCCTACAGGAAGTCCCTTGTTAGTAGAAACTAATTTTATTTTATTAAGCGGTATGATAAATGAAGTATAAGCCCATTTTTGGAATCATATACAGTTAACCACACCATAGATAGACCTATGTATATTTGATAACTTTTTCTAACCTTTTTTTTTGAAACAGATGGAATGACTCATCATTCTATCACATGATCGTCTAACACTTCACGAATGACAAATTCAACTTCATTTCTTTAAGAGATGAAGTGGAAATTGTTCAAGGCACGAACAACTGTGAGATTGTACCAAAATCAAGTAAGTATTTCTTTTGATTCAAGAATTCTTCAACATTAGGGAAATAATCTTGAAAACCAAAAATCCTATCCTAGTTCCCTCATATCTGATGAACTAGATGGTACCATAGAACATCACAAATTTATGGCCTTGTGATTGTTGACTTTTTCATAGCCATGTTCTCTACCACTCTCCCTCAGAACTTGATGGTAAGATTTTTCTTCCATATCAATATTTTCACCTATGTTCTCCTATATAGAAACCCAATGATGAGTTACTTTGGGTAATCATTACGTTTCATACTTTTGTTTTTAAAATTAATTTTTAGTATTCCTTTTTACGATGTGGGTTTCTATGAATAGTAAACGATTTATAACCCCAACAAATTTTGAGGGTGAAATTCATTTTAAGGGAGGTAGAATGTAACAACCCAAGATTTTAAAAGTTATATTATTTTTAATTTCTTTCATATCTTCTATTGTACGCTACAAAAATATTATCTTGAGCTATAAACAACACCGTATTAGCTTGTAGTATATGTAACACTAATCTTGGATCGTGTTACACACAATTTTAAGTTTGTTTGATACTAGTTATTCTATGAAACATTGAGTGTATATATATATAGTCAATGTATAAAGGAAATATGGTTGGATTTTGTTATACTCAACAACAAAGGAGTCTTTCACTACATGCAACCCTCACTTGGATTGCATTACATGCAATCGTAACCTTCCTCGATAGCGTGTGTTGTACGCAATACCGGGTTTCACTAAACAATGATATATGGTTATAATATTATTATAAACTATCCTTTATGAATATTAGTAAATACATTTTTAATTTTATGACATTATAATTAATCTTACACATTTTATAGAACTTGGTATGAGAACAAAATAAATTTTTCAGGTAAAATAAGTATTTTTCAAAAAATGCAGTTTTGCCGCCTTTTGATGGAGAACCCATTTTAAATATAATTTTTGATAAGTTTATATGTTAAATTTTACAAAATAAACTTCTTCTTTTGAATCAGGATATAAAAATTTACATTGGATAAAGTTTTGATATTTTTCTGATAACTTTCATATTTTAATGAATAGTAAAAACACGCTATATTTTAATTAAAAAAACATTTTTCATCGTAATAATTTATATGGTTAAATTATAATATTGAATTATTTTAAAGTATAAAAAGAATATATTTTTACCATTTAATATAATTTATGTCATTATCATTGATTTTACATTGAATTCACAGGTTAAATCATTTAAATCTTTTGCAATGTTTTAACTTTTAAAACTCATTTTCTTAACAATGAGATTAATTTTAAATTAATTTATAAAAATTTTTTGTATTGAATTTAGAGAAATGGATCCCATATTTTGAATCATTGGGTCCAAATTATTTTAATAGGCTACTTTTTATTTTTGGGCATTATGAATAGTAACTACGGTAAATTTTATTTACCATAGTAAAAGGTAAATCAAGTAATTAAGGGTAAATATAATATTATAAAATTACCCTAACACTTTTATTAATATAATTGGATGCTTATATTTTGTCCTAAGGAATATTTGGGTCTAAATGGAATCCATTGGAACCCACTTGGAGGTGATTAAGACCTTTAGTTTATTTTATTTAAAGGAAAGTGAAATATGTCTCACTAAACTTTAATAATTAATGTATTTTTAATATAGGTTTATACAGAATATAAATTCGGTTATAAATACTGATTTGAAAGAAATTTTTTTTATTTATAATGGTAATTTAGTTATAATTTTTAAGAGATATTTAATTACGTTAATAGCTTATAAATTAATGGTGCACAAATTATTTATTTACTGAAAAATATGTAATATAGTTTTTATTGAAACAATAATACCCATTAAAAGTATAAAAAACCTGAAAAAAAGTTATTAGTAGTGTATATATACACCATAATCATCCAATTTACTAATATATGACCGTTCGGTGTCTTATTAAAGTGATTATGACACTTATATTATTTTATTTTAAATGATGTCAAAGTTTTCACCTTCATAATTTAATAAATATAACATTTTAAAAGTTGGGTGTTTTAGAATATAAATCCTAATAAAAGTATTATTATGAAATATATAAGATTTATATTCATCCTAGTATTTTAGTTTTAATTTTTATGCAACAAATAAGTATATTTAATAATTATACAAAAATGTTGTAGAAATTATTTTATTAAGATAACTATAAAATAGATGGTTTTACAAATAGTAAAATAATTATTATATGAAATATTTAATGTGATATACTAATTTTATAGATGAATATTACATGTTATTAACCTATAAAATATTTTAGTTTGAATATATCCTATGTGTTGATTTTATATAAATTCAAATAAATGAATAGTGTCAAAATTAACACTATTGTTCTTTTATAAAAATAACATTTTCTTAAATTGTTTAAAAATAACAAAAATATTTAAAAATTATAAACTGAAATTTATATGTTATAAAATGTCATAAAGTATCCAATTATGGAAAATTAACAACACATAAGTGATTATTTATAACCATTTAAAATTTATAATTTTATTACCACAAATAAAATTAAATAGATTAAATAAGGATAAATCAAAATGATAAGGTTTAAAATAAGATCAAAACATGTCTAAATTTGATTGGTTGATGATATTAAAATACTATCTCATATAATATTCAAATTGAGTCATTTTTGGAGGTTTTTATGGGGGGTTTGAATTTATATTAAACTAATATTTTTGAGGATTCCAATGGTGCCCCTCTCCTCCCTTATAAAGGGCACCTCCTCCCTCTCATCTTTACACAACTTTGAGCATTTAAGCTCGGCCAAACCATGCCCATTTCCCTTATAAACTTCCCTATAAATCTTCTAGAGGTCCTAGTATTCTTCAAAGACCAATTTTAGTTCCCTAAGAGGCGTGTCGAAGAAGAGGTAATATCCGTTACCGATTCTTTCAAATTTATTTCTTCTTCTACTTCCTTTTATTTAATTGTTTCATTATGAAGTAATAACATAAGTATCAATCATATACTGATATGTTTTTATAAATATGAAACAACCCTATTCCACCTTCTATCCATCCTACAAAAAATGAAATGACCGCGTGTGCGTACGTATGGAATACCGTCTCCACGCTGTGGTGTAATCTGTTTTCCACCACCACCTTACATGGATGGGTATAATTGTGTAAATAATAACTATATTTGATTATTTTAAAGTTATATTTATTCTGAAATAGTTTACATACACTTAAATACAATTCCACGATCATGGGAACGATATCATCGCTCGTGCGTACGTACGGACAACCGTCTCCACGAACGGGATAAGATTCATTCTTCATGTTTACCATTCATGAATGATTATAAAGTATATATAATGAATAATAATGAAATATATGACATAATAATGCTACTATATTTATGAATATATATATTTATGTCAACTCTTTAATTCCATTCAATTTAATAAGGAAATGAAAACAGTGTTCATGCGTACGTACGACCTGCCGTCTCCATGAACGGTGTATTTCATTTCATTTATCAATCTATCATATATATGAATATGATTAATATTTATTATATATAAATCGTGTTTTACATTCTGAAATTATGGAAACCAGGATATAGGTAATAATATCAAGAACAACAAGTCGAAACACGTACGATAAATGAAACACTTTTACCCAAAATGATGCTTTAGCATGGAATTTACAAAAGAACGGGTAATATAAAGTCATAAGTGAACCATATATGATATCATAACAATGAATATGATTCTTTAATAATTCAATGACATTATATAAATCATTATATAGGAGTTTTATATACATATGAATCATATCGAACATAAGGTAAGGGATAACCTTTCCAATCTCATTCTTATCTGAGATTGTTTATTCGTAAGTATTTACTGGGGCTATTGTTATTATCCATGTCCATATTTTCTAAAAGTGTTTTTATGTATGTTTGAAGTCCTTTTTACCCATTTTTATATTTTACTACATGGTATGTAAGGAATCTTTCTTTTGTTTACGTTACGAGGTACTTTTTTGACTTTTCCGGCAAAAGTACTGGAGGAATGTTTTTTAACTTATACGGCATGAAAATATTTTTATGGTTTAATAACACCAAATTTTCATGAATATTACTATAAAATATTTAATGACTATTTTCAAAAATATAATTTTCTTTTAAAATTTCTTAGCATTTTGGGAAAAGAAACGGTTTTTGAAGAACAAAGGATATTTTCCTCAAGAATTCATTTCAGGTGTTTTATCAGAACCATTTTCCATATAAGATGGCATTATTTCATATGTGTATGTTTCAAGTATAATGTATCTATGATTTACATGGTTTCACTTTTATTATGATAATATGATATCCATTTTTTTATGGATTATGTTATGATGGGATGATGTTTATGAAACCCATTTTATTCATTGGGTTATGATGAATGTTTTATATTTATTTTGTGCCACAAGTAAGAATGATTTCATTATGAGATGGGTGGGACCTATATCTCCCTCCAATTAATTGGGTAAAGATTTATATCTCATGAGATAGACATGTATGAAACGAAAATTAAATCCTGTTTATTAATACAGGACTGGAACGACAAGTAAACGTGGTTCAGTATGGGACTTTGTCCACTAAGATGGTCTTAGAAGCAATGCCTTGGATAATATGGAAATCATATCATGTTCTTAATGATTTTATACAATTACAAGTTTTATTACCATGATATTTTATCATTATTGATGTTCCATTATGATCTATGCCTTACGTGCTGCCATGTTTTATGCCATTTCTCAAGATCTTGATGTTTAAACATTATGTTCATGTTTTTAAGTTAAAATGTATATGGTTTGTTTTATTTTCTCCATGCTTACCCTTACTGAGCATTTGAGCTCACCCCTTTTATGTTTTTCCCCAAGATTAAAAGAAAGGTTTTAGGTAAGGAAACAAAAAGGGGAAGATCGTTATGGGAGATGTTGAAGATCTTTCAACATAATTACAAGTTTATATTCAAAGTTTCCAAAGACACTAAACTATTACGGTCCTTGAGTGTTGGTTTTTGTTATGTATTAAGTATTCCGCAAAAGTAATGTAATGTCTATGCACGTTAAGCTTTGTGTCTCTACGTGGATTGTGGATAGGAAATGGAAAATTATTGATGGAAAAATCATCAGTCTAGTGTAGGGTTTATATAAACATGGATAAATTCAAGAAGAAACGTGAGAGTGAGAGAAGGAAATACTAGAGAAATGGTCTGAAATATTTCAGGACAACCAGGATTTTATACTTTCTTAAGATGGAATGGCCAATGGTGTAGATAATTTATCACCTATACCTTTAGTTAAATGACTCTTTATGAATGTATTTTTAGTATATATATGGTTTAGGTTATGTTTTGGGAAGATCCTATGGGTTTTGGAATGATTTGGGAGGATTTTATAGAGGATCATGGTTTGTTCATTCTTAGTAGAAACTGTGTAGAATCTATAGGACATTGGTCAAGGGAAAATAATATACATTGGTTAAGAACACTTTTGGATCAAATTTTGGAGAAACTATGCTGATTCCAATGAGAAATTTTGTATCTTGAAAAAGTTGGAAATTTATTGTTCATGAATGGGTTTTCAATCCACGTGACCTAGAAATGAATGATATGTTCTTAATACAATAACACTGTGTGGTTGCCATATAGTATTGAAAACTAGGTGGTGTACAATTGTCCCTCCTAAATAAGTGGATCTATTAATAATTTACTCCTTAATCCCTCATATATTTCCTATTATTCTAATAACTTGAATTTATTTTATCCTAAGGCGTGATAGATTATTCCGTTCTATCCAGGAGAGATACTTAGGAGAATTGAATTGCATTAGAGGCCTAGATTCTTTGGTGAGTGCCCATTATTATTTACTAATATTATAAACAAGGTTCTTCACTCTATTAAAACCATACATATAGTCTGTTACAAATAGATCTATATTTTATTAATAGATTTATTATGATATATTGTTGGTTCTAGTGATGGTAACATGAGTTGTGATCATATCTTGAAGTTTTGTTATGTCGTTCTTTATTTTCACCAACTTTTGTGAGGTAGGTGGTTTATTTCTCCAGTCCGCGTGATTAAGACATAAACTATTAGTTTTAATTTAATGACTTTATTGATATTATTGTGAAATATTGGTGTGAATCTTGATGGAAATATTGTTTTGGTATTGGCTATGAAATTATAGAAAGTTGATTAGTTTTCGAAACCCACATTTTTTAAAATAATAAAATAATGACATTAAAATTATGTTTCTTATGAATATAAATTATTGTTTTAAATTATTTATAGAAATAAATGTTCTTTTAAATGACTTGGAATGATGTTGACATAACTAGTTGTGTGTGATTTAAATGGGATGGAAAATTGTCGTGAGGTACCATCATTAAATATGACAACGTGTGGATGTGAAGTTCCACCATAAATAGTAACACTATGGTTTTATGTGTGTGTATGGTTGTGTGTTTGGACATAGAAAAATATTACAAATGAAATGAGAAATTGTTTAAAGGCTTTGTTGATTCCTTCCTTGGAAATCTAGTTTATATATTTGATATGGAGTTTTTTACTCCTTAAATGTTTTTTATAAAATGTGATAATTTTTTTCCATGTTTTGTGAGTTATGAAGTCATTGGAGAAATCCTACTGAGTTTAGAATCACCTTTATCTTGGGAACTATTGTGCATTTACAGATGTATTCTATCCAGACACAAGTAATGACAAGGTATATCAATTATTTATTGATGATTTTTGATATCATGGATTGACATGTAGAGTTAGATCATGGAGTGGGTGGGGTTTTAATAGTAGTTTTCACATTATATTTTTTCATTTTTTTTTCTTTTTGGTTCTCTTGAGTATGTTGTTTTGTTTATTATTATACTCTGATATGGTTTGTCATCAAGGATATTTTTTGGGTTGTATATTTTACTCATGCATCATAAACAAGTTATTTTTGAATTTTTTTGTTGGTTGTATTTTTTCTATTTAGAATGGAAAATAATCCCTCAAATGTTCTTTAGTACCTTGAAATTTATTTCCAATCTTTTGTGTTATGGGGGTATCAACCAATGCATAGTATCTCCCCAATCACTCCTGAAGCCAATGATGGTGTTGAGTTTTTACAGAAGTTGTGAAGCTACATAGAGTACCACTATCCATTGTATCTGATTAGGATCTACTATTTGAATTATATTTTGGAGAATTATTTATAAATCATTAGAGGTAAAGTTGAGTTTCAGTTGTATTTATCATCCTAAAAAATGTTGAAAGTTTCAAAGGACCATTCATACTATAAGGAATATGTTTATATATTGTTTAATTGATTTCCAAGGTTATTGGGATTTACACATACCATCAATAGAGTTTTCATATAACAATAGATTCTTTTAAATAATTTATATGGAACTATACAATGATCTTTAGTGTAATTTATTTAGGGATCAAATATGTTGAGATATTAGTGGGGAGAGGAAGTTGATAGGTCCTCACATTGTCCAAGAAATGATGAAGAAGGATAAAATCATTCAGAATTATATAAAATTGGAATAAATTATATAACATATTTATTTAGGTAACTAATTAAGATATTTAGAGTACTAAGTAGTGGATAAGGTGATCCTTTGAATATTTCTACTGAAGTGGGTTATATGATTTGGTGATAATGGGAAGCTAATCAATATATACATTGGTCCCTTTGAGATCTTTGAGAGTTTTGGGGTCATATCATATCCTTTATAACTCCCTAATCACACATTTCAAGTAAAAAATTCATTACATGTACCTTTTTTGAGAAATACCATACTTGATCAATGACATATACTGATATCGAAAGATATACAAGTAGAACATGACCTTTCACATGAGGAAAAACATATATAAATATTGGATTGAAGATATAAGGTTTTGAGAAAACATTCCACCCATATAGTCAAGGTTATGTGGATAAATCATTATTTTGAGGAGGTCAAGGGAGCCTAGGGGTGTGATCAAAAAAAATTACAATCACTTTTTTTATTCCATGTAATAATCTTTTTAGGAAAAAATCATTTTTCACGGGGTAGATTTTAATGACTTGAGTTTCATTAAAATTTACCCTTTAATAAATAATATACTTGATAACATTTTCAATATGTCAAAAATAATCCAATATAATATAGATCATTTTAAGGAAGCCATATAATTGGTAGACATAAACATTTGTAAAAAAATATGAAATAAATAAATATATAAGGATGCATATTTATGTATAAAACATAACAAATTAAAATTAACTTTAAACATCTAATGAACTCATGAAAATAAGAAACTAAAAAATATATAATTTTTTAAATTATAATATATTTTCGTATGAATAATGGATTAACAGTTGCTCAATAAGAAATTATTAAGTGGTATAATAATAATAGATAATATACCAAAAGTTGTTTTCCTATAAAAAATATATATTTTTAGCATATTTTATGTTTTCAATTAAAAATAAAATTGATAATTATTTGGATGTGAATTTTTAAAAAGTAACTTTATTGTTTTTATTTATCATGGAATTATTAGTTGAATATCTATTTTGGGACTTTTTTTTAAAAAAATTGATATTTTAGGTGATGAGTGTAATATAATGTTTTAATAAATGCCATGCCTTTTATGCAATAATTAGTTTATAATAATTATTAGAAAATTTATGAAACCCCTTTCTAAATAAAATATGACTTTTTCGTTATTTTAAAATTTTAAAAATATTTAGTCTAGTTAAAAACTTATTTTTAATTTTCTAGAACATAAGAAACATTTTTCATAAGAAAATATTTTAAATATATCATTTATTTATTATTTCAAAATTAATTATTTTCAAATATAAAAACTAAATCAAGTTATGTTGATAAAAATTTGGAATTAAAAGATCCAAATTATACAACATGGACCATTTTTAACTATAATGGATTAGTTATTTAGGTATAAACCAGTTACTATTGTAAAATATATCATTTTAAAAGTAAAACACAAAGATTAAATAACATACAAAATTGTTTAAACATGTGTGATTATGTGTTTTTGATTAATTTATAATCTTGATCACTTTTACTCTCTATTATTTCTCAATTTTTGAGACACTTTCCTTGATAATGACTTCCCATTATTAAAAATTTACAATTTACAAAAATATCATCCCCTTTCACTTATAAAAGGGGATCTATTATCTTCATTTAACCTTACACAAAACCCCATAATTTTGGCCTGAATTCTACCTAGACCTCTCTTCATCATCCATATCCACCTTAAATTAGTACGATCTTATAAACAGACCATTCTTTAAAGGTTAAACCCCCTTCTGAAATGATATAATTTAAGTAGTAAGATATAAATTTCTAACAACTCCTTTCTCTTTTATATTTATTTTTATGCATTTATTTTTCCTCAAATTACATTAAAAATTATTAATATATTAACAGTAGTATAACTATTATCTGAATATTTTTTTTATAATTATGGTATAATCATTAAGAACACTCTCATTTTTAATTTAAGAAAAAAAATGTGAATCCTGTGTGTGTGTGGACTTCTGTCTCAATAGATAAATGTGATTAATTTTATTTCACATCCTAAAGTATCTGGAATAATAGGGTAAATTAATAAATAATAATTACATATTTATATTACATATTAATGTTTCTTAAATAAATAGTCATTTTTTTCTTTTATCTTATTATTAGAAATATGAAATCATTATCGATTTGTACGTGTGGACTACCGGGTACAAGGAACGATACCTTCAATTTTTTATACCACTATAATGGATGGTTTTAGTTTTTAATTAATGAAGATATATTTTATATATGAGTATTATAAATCACTAATGTGAATCTTTATAGAGAAAATAAATAAATAAATTATTATTATAAGGTAATTCGTCAATTCCAATAAATAACCTGAAACTAGTTTTTTTACCTAATCTATATTCATGAAACATAAAAAAATCAAATGTAAGGAAATTATAATATTATAAGAAATTTTCAAACATCTATTAAATAAATTTAAATGGTTTTTTAATGATTAAATTTTGGAAAATAATAAATTCAGACACCATTATTAAAAAATTAGTATAAATGATTATAACCCATTCCTAGAAATTTAATAGATGAATAGGATTATTAGAAATGTAAATGCATATGAATAAGTTTTTAAATAGGTAATAAATATGTTTATCTTTATTATACAGTATGTTATATAACTCTCTAACTAATTAACATTAAAGGTAAAGTACTGTTGTAGCTTGAATCTATTTCTTTGAGTTATGTTGTTTCTTTTTAACATTAACCTTCAATGTTCCCTATATTCAATGATCTAATTTTACCAAATATGTAAAATTTTATCTATTTGGGGGAAAATGAGTAATTAATTTAAATACACTATAATGAGTGACTTTATTTTCCATAATATTATAATACGTTTTAAATAATTCCCATAATCTTAAGTGTTGATTTATCTTAAATTTATCCTTCTTTCAATTCCATATTTTCACCTAATGATAATTATATGCTTTATTATTTTTATATCTGATAATATATCAATTAATGTTATCTTCATACATTACTTTTAAAGATAATATTTTTATCTCTATTTTATGATTTTCTTCTATTTTACTCTTTATATAAAAATTAAACCATTTTCTATGATGTTGTTCTTTCTGAATAAACATTTAATGATTTAATGAAGTTCCTATATTTATTGACTTATTTTTTATCAATGGATATAGGTTATATTGTTATTTATGTGATTCCTTTTAAAATATAATGCACAACACATTATTATTTTTAGGTATTAATGATATAATTATTTTATTTGTTCTTATAGAAGACATTTGTTTGGTTAATATATAAGTGATGATTCAACCCTATATAGCCCAATAATAAATTGGTTAAGACATAAAATCTCAAAAGATTATGGTGTAATGGATAGTGATGGTTGATCCAAATAGGAAACATGTTGTGTTTCCTGATCAAATTAGGAAATAGGCTATGCTGTATGATGGGATAAGGGAATTTGGTTGTGATTCCCGATTCACTATGGGAAACATGTGGCGATTTATGATCAATAAAGTTATTATTATAAACTTATATAGGTTACACACTCATTTGATATATAATTATGTTATACTCCCTCAATAATTATTTATGTCTCATGTTTTAATGTCATTACACCACATTGTATGTATTATCATATGAAATTACCTTTTCTTCTTTCATTTCACATGAAACAGTTTAATTGATCCATGATCATTCAATTAGACATTTCTATCATATATATATATTTTATCATATGCTTATTATATCACCAGAGGATTTTTTTTGATATATTTATTTCTCCCTTATTAGACATTTTAGGTCAACCATTTCTTCTATTTCCATTTCCTAGAGCATGGGGATGAGTTTAACATGAGAAATATTTAGTATAAGACCTGTTATGAGGGAATTTTGGGGAAATATTCCCCAGAATTATAAAATAAGTTTATATGTAGCTAATGTACACAGACACTAAACCTATTGATTCCTGGGATATAATGTTTATTATTTTATGTACGTTTTTAATCTTATAAATTATATAAAATAAAATAATGTTTATCTTGGTTCATCTCAAGGATGGTGGATATCCTCAATCTCAAATTCTTCGAAAGTATAACCTACATCTGTATCTATTTTCGGGGGAGGGAAAAGTTGGAGATAATCCTGGGTAGCATTCATTATTTGGAATGATAACAAATAATATTCTTTTTCAACTATAATATAATAAATTATCGGAGTTATTTAGAAATTATAAAATTCTATTCAATGAGTAGATCCTTTAAGAAAAAAAATTGGTTCAAAATGTTGTGGAGAAACAAAATTTATTCATACCAAAGACTATCTATATATATTTATGTAAAATTCAGTTAGTTCATAGAGTATAATTTTTTATATATACCAGACATTTATGATGGTTATGTTTTATATGGAATTCATATTCAATTGGTATCATTAAGGATATATTTACCTGAATAATAAAAAACTATAGAATCTTGGTGCATATCCTTAGAATGTAAATATTTAAAAGAATTAATTCCATAAGGAGTTATATTATTGTTATGTTTTGGAGGTCTAATAGAGATATATTCCCATTTTAGAGGTTTGCATGTGACATACAATTCTTGATTAATAAATATATGTAAATAATTATAGCCCAGTAGAGTTGTAAAGTCTGGGTGAGTCATCATAGTGTGATTTAGAGACGGATGGTGAAAGAGATTTATTATATGTTTATAGAATATTAGATATAAAGTAACATCCTTATAAAAAAATATCACTATAGAAAACGTCGTTCCACTAGGTAAACTAATATGTATATATTAATAAATGATATAAGGATAGGTTTTATTGAATGTATTTCAATAAATATTTGGTTTTGATTTCATTAAAATATTTTCATTAGTTGTAATGTATTCAAAATTTTAAAAGTTGTTTAGAATGGTTTATATAGAGTGTTAACATCTTGATTAGTTTTATGTATGGACCATATTAATTCATGGATAATTGGAGGATGAAATATTCATAGAGTAAGAAGAATATTTCTTGGAAATTATAATGGAAGGTTTGGTGTATTGGTTCAAATGAAATTTATATGGGATAAACAAAAACCCATGGATTGGAACCGAAACTTTAATGCCTTTATTCCATTGAATTAATTCATTTAGTGTAATGATGTTATTTTTTATTACTTCATGGTTTTTTGTGATGGGAGATAAATTATAATTCTTCTCTATTTGGATGGTATTCTTCTGGTATGACTGAGGATAGATCAGATTGAGTTGGAAAAAGATGAATAGTATGGAATATTTTAGAATAAGGATCTTCATTACACAAAGTTGATGATGGGGATGAAAATAAAAAGTTAATTAATGATTGAAATATATATCTATTGTAATCATATTGTATCTAGAAAGTGGAGGAAATATTCCAAATGAGTAAATCTAAAAATCTAACAACTCCTCTCACAAAAAAATCCACGTTACTAATAGATAAGTCACAAAGAGAGGAATATTTTGTTAAGATCATGTCATAGGTTTCATATATACTAGTGGTAAAAATATTGATATATTCCATTGTTTGAATAAGGCTATATATTTTAAATTCAATGAGTTTCTATAGTTATATTATAATGAATCTGGAAATAGAGCACATAAAATAGGATAAGTGGATACTCTAATATCTCTAAATTTCAATTTTCATTTGAAATTACTTCAAAATGGGTGGTCCATTATAGGGGTTTAAATATTCATACTTTTGAGGATATGAATATTCATGGAGAAGTACAACTGGCTATGTGTTAAATTTTAGAGGAAAAAATATGAGTTAGATGTCCAGGGTTCAACTAGTAGTTATATTATCCACAATGGAATCAGAGTATGTGGTAATAATGAAAGATGAGAAAGAGTAAATCTGGTGGAAGTGGATTTTTGTGGATATTATAAAGATAATGAGTTTTTTATGACATTACAAGAATGAATAATCTTGTAAAGAATATAATGGTTCACTCTAGGATAAGGAATATTTAGAAGAAGAATCACATTACCATAAATTTTTTTTAGGATGGTGATCTGAAGATATGGAAGGTTGATGGATGTTTGAATTTAGTGTGCATGTTTCTGAAGGTATTATCCCATGAAATTATAGGGTGGTGATATTCCTCAATGAATATAGGATGGAAAAAATGATGGTGGAAGATCATGGTGACAACATAGATGAGAGAAATAGATAAAATATGGAAGTTATCTATAGGACATGGTGAAGGCGGGAAAATAGTGTTTATGTGGTAGATTGTTAGGTTTTCGACTTGAGAAACCCATTTTCTATCTTTGTGTATTTTTTTAAACTAGTAGATTTGAATGTTATTATTCTTATTACAGATGGAAAAAAGTGCTGTGAAATCAGAATTTTGGAATTGGTAGGAAGTAGTTATAGAATTTTATATATGTGTGGGAGATGTTGAGAAGAGTTTGGAAGCTTAAAATCCTCACTTGAAGCATCAGGATGAGGTGGAGAAAATTGTGAGCTATTAATGTTTCCTTGATCCAGAAAAATTCATTTATAGAGATATATTGGTGGTGTAACCTGTAGTACTAACTAGATTTATCTATAATTATTTGGGAGGTATCATTTTTTCTAATGTACTAATGATTTGTAATATTCTTCTTTTTTAGTAGAGTTATGGTATTTTTGGATCTTATAACTTAGAGTTTTTCTTGATTAAATTAAAGTTTGTAGTGTTCCTCCCATAGAGTAGGACCAAGTCTGAACCATGTATATTTTATTTCATTACTCCATTTATTGATTTTATCTTAACATTTTATTACTAGTGGATGTTATTATCTAGATGTGTGGGATAATTTGGTACAATTATTCTAGATCTTAGTTTTGGAGTTTTTTTCTTAGCATCTGGTTCAATTTGTTTTAGAAGTTTCAAAACCTCTTTTTTCATTCAAATGTTTCATATGATTGCTTCTAAAATTGAGGTTTTTAACACAATAGAAAAATCTTTTACACTGGCCATCATTCTATACATACGTTTAGTATATTCAATAAGGTACACATGTAGGGTATGATTATATAACTTAGTATGGAATTTCCAACACCCCACTAAGATATGTCATCTTATAGAACCGTGAGTGCATTTTAAATAAATTAAAATTCTCCCTAATGATCACAATAAGGGGCTAAATTTCCTGCCATTATATTTTCATGGGGTGAGATCATAACCAAAATAGTTCATGATGTGATCCAAAAGTCACTAGTCCCACATGGATATAGAGTAAATTTCATGTGCAATATAAATATCAAATGAACCCCCCTACAATAAGACTTTTCCAATGATGGGTAATAATAACTATAAGAAAATATATATAAGGAAGTGATAAAAATTTGAAAATATCATTAATGGACTAATGATAGATCTTTGAAGTTAGTATCAAATGTAATACCCTGAGATTTCGTAGTAAGTTGTTTTTTAATGTAATTCAATAGTTTGCGCTACAAGAAACACTGAGTTTGAGCGCACCACGACTTACCAAACTAGCTTTTAAAAAAGTGGTTATGAATATTATTAACTGTATTTTGAATTTTATATAATCCATATAATTTTAGAATCCATATCATGTGTTTCTTAGACAGAATATAAGAACAAATTCATTTTTTCTGATAAAAGAAGTATTTTTTAAAAAATAAAATTTTACTACCTTTTAATGGAAAACCATTTTTAAAACCAATATTTGACACTTATATATATTCAATTTAATGAAATTAAATTCTTTTTTAGAATCAGGACATAAAAATTTATTTTGGATAAATTTTGGTACTATTCTGATAACATCCATATTTTGATGAATACTAAAAATTACTAAATTTTAATTGAAAACAACTTTTTTAATAAAAAAAATTTGTAATGTAAAATTATGTATTTGAATGGTTTTTATGTATAATTAGATTATATTTTTATCATTTAATACAATTTAGGTCAATCTAAGTAATTTCACATTAAAATTTAACATAAACACATGTCAATCTTTTGATAGTTTTTACTTTTTAAAAACCCGCTTTTTAGTTTTGAAAACGAGAATTAATTTCAAAATAATTAATGAAAATTATATGTTTTTAATTTGGTAAAATAGAAATCATTTTTGATTTCGGAATATCAAAATTATCTTAGGGTAAATTTTTGGTATTTTTCGGAAAACATTCAATTTTTTTGATGAATAGTGAAAAACAATGCATTATAGTTTAAAACCGACTTCTTATTTAAATAATTATTTATTTTATTTAATTTTTTTTAAGTCAAAATAGATATATAATACCTATATAAGTTTAATGTAATTCATTTAAGTCATTTCATTATAAAATTAGATATATAAAATTTTATTGAATGTTTTTACCATCTTTTACCCACCTCCTAGAAGCTTTTGAAAATTTACAAAAATCATAATTTTACCACTTTTGTGAGTTGAATTTCAAAAATCCAAGAGACACTATTAATATCAGTAAGTAAAATGTGGTTTAATAAGATGAAAATAATTTTTGGTGAATAGTAACTTTTGTCTTTTATTTACCACAGTTAAAAGTAAATAGGGTAATTAAGGGTAAAAATGATATCATAATTACCCTAACACATGTCCTAATTCTATTGGATAAGTATAATTCGACGAAAAACATCATTAGGAAAAAAATATGGACCTCTTTGGTCCACTAATATTTGATTAGGACATTTATTATTATTTTATTTAAAGATGAGTTAAAAGAGTTAAATTCAATGTTTAATAACTAAACCATTTTTAATATAGGGTTACACATAATAAACATTATACTATAATTATTAATTATAAATATAAAAATATTTTCTACTTAATGGTATTTTATTTATAATTTTTAGGCATTAAATAATTTAATTTATTTATGACACAATGATGATGAAATAATTACCTTATAAATGAAATATTAAAATAATTGATATTATAAATATTCAAATAAATCTAAATTGAGACTTATGATGAATTACAATAATTTTTAGGTTAATATTACATTTAATGGTTTTTTGAATAAATTTTATTTTAAGTAATAATTTTTTTATGGATTTCAAAAAAATAAAATACTAAATAGTGTCAAAATTGACATAATTGAGTTATTAAATCAAATATTATATTATTAATTGATATAATATTCTTAAAAATCTAAGGCTCAACTAAAGGAAAGATATAAGGTGATATATATTAATAATGAACAACATGGGGTTCTCTTGGATTGTTATAGTAAGTTTATTAACCATATAATATAAAAATACAAAGAGACATGGAAGATGGAAAACTATTTAACTAAGAGTTAAATCTAGAAGATAAGGTTAATATGATGACTTAACTTGTATAAAATATATTGGTTGAGAGGGTTTTTACACATCCCCACCTTAGACATTAAATAATTCATTTTGGAGCCATTTGAAACTGAAAATTATTTTATTATAAAATAATATTTCAAGATTTTCCTAAAGTGACCCTAACCTATCTTATAAAAGGTCACTTCCCCTTCTCTTACATTCACACATCCAAATCCTTCTGGCTCGGCCAACCCCTTCCCAAATATCCTCCCAAATTTCCTCCCATCATCTTAGAGGCCTTCCTTTGGTCAGAAATCCATCCTAAGGATCCCTTTTCATCAAATCAAAAGGAAGAACCCAAAGAAGGGGTAAATATTTCATCACCTCTTTCAAGATATTTTCTTCTTCCACTTCCAATTTATTTGTTTTTTCCATTCTAAAATAATAAATCCTATATATTATATATACTGTGATGTTATTATATAAATGGTACAACCATATTCATTATTATATCCATCCTATAAATGAAAAAGTCACCATACATGCGTACGTACAGATTACCGTCTCCACGTTGTGGTGTAGTTTGTTATTCAAACACTTCATTATTTGGATGGGGATAATAATGATTATAACTGATGTAAATAATAAATATAACATTTTAATGATTCTGTATATATGACATAACATCCAATTAAATATTATTTCTCCATCAATATAATAATATTGTCGCTCGTACGTACGTACGGATTACCGTCTCCACGAAGGCGATGAGATTCATTCCCCATCATCATAATTCAAGAATAATTTTCATTTTATGATTAAAAATAATGTTTATGAACATAATATAATTCTGTATATGAATCAAATACATTATATCCATAACAAACATGGCTTACGTAACCTTGTCTATAAAGGCAAACAGATCAGTTAACACTTGAAACAATGATACTACTAAAATATTATTAACAAAGCAATATTAAAGGATCATATATGATATCATATTTATGTATATAGTTCTTGTATATTTTAATAACAATGATTTAACTATTATAAATGATGTTAACATACCCTCGAAAAAGGAAATGTACAAGGTAAGGTGTCTTAATCTCACTTCTTACTCCCGTGAGATTCATGAAATATTACCACTATTTCCTTTTGTGTGGTGTATGTACTACCCATGATTGTATTCTGTGTGAAATATACTTTATTTTATGGGTATTTACATCTTAATTAGATGATAATTTTTTTTATGGGGTGTATGTATCATAAGTTTCCAAATCGGTAAGGAAATTTCAAATTTAAATTTCCACTCATTGGGCTTTACACATACTTCATTGATCACATTACTCCAAGATTATGTGTGAAATCACTATTTATTTAATTTTGCAGTCATTTCCACTCCCCTTTGTGTGGATATACATTTTATACACATAATAACTCCATTTATAAATTCTCAAGTCATCGATATAAACTTGATAAGAATAATTTTAACTCAATTTCTATTCATTGAGTTAAACATCCAAGTCATTGGTGTTCTTTTTACAAGAATATGTGTGAATGTACTCTGATTGATTTTCATGGAATATCCAAAAATATTGAGTGTATTTATATTTTTCACACATAATCATTTCATTTATTTATCCTTAACTTAAGGATACAGTCTTTATAATGAAATTCATCCCAACTTACATTCCATTAAGACTTTTTTGTTGTTATGCACCAATTCACTTTTATATGGTGTATATACTACAATTTGACATAGTATATCATGAATACATTTATTATCATGATATTATAATGTTTTTATTACCTCAATTATTTTTATTCTAGCATCTATCATTTTTTTAATAACTCTAACTAAAATATCATTTTAAATGTTTTAAAAATTTATTCTTCAACATCTTTCTCCTTGTTGTACATGTTTTAAAAATGGTTTTAAGGTTTTATTTATATGGACATTAATGTTTCAAAATTTAAATTCCTTTTAAAAGGTTCAAAGTGGTATAGCACACTTTGTTTCAAAAATCTATTTTAAACATCTTTTTGATAAATAGTGATACTTTTAAATGTTTTCATGAAAAAAGGATATTTCTCTCAAAGATTTTTACTGATCATTTTCCACTATCTCAAAATCCGTTACGAGAAATTATTCTTGATGGAAGTTTATTTGTTATGATACAAATATTTCATACTATATTGAAAGTTTTGTGATATTTTCTATTGTGGATGTGTTATTTTTATACCATTCATGGTTTATGGATAAAGTACTGACATTTCATATGCTAGTTTTAATATTAATGTCTACGTTATGTGTAATAATTTTCATATGAGGAATGCATTGGACTTAATAAGTGATGGGTGGAGCCCAATATAGCTCCTCAATGCATCGGTATGTCTCATGAGACAAACTAGTGTCTTGGCACAAGGCCTTGACAAAATTTTATTTGTAGTCTCGGAACAAGGCCTTGACTATGTGGTTATGAAGTCTGGCATTATAAATTCCATAATTATGAAAGTGGATATTGGTATTTCATGTGATTGTTCGATGAGTAGAATATCTTTGTGAATAAGTAAATGAAATTATTTGATTATATATTTTCCATATTATGCTGATGTTTAACTTTAAAAGGTTGTTGTTTTAGTCTTATACATTTCCTTAACTGTTTATGCTTATTTATGAAAGTTTTATCTATATTGTTATCCTTATTGAGCATCTAAGATCACCCATTTCTATATTTTATTTTTCCCATGATGTGAAGAAGTATTTTATGGTTGACCTACATGGATAGAATAAGGATATAAGTTTGTTTAAAAAGGGGAGAAAATTTTGTTGATGTTTTTATTTCATGATGGAATGTAAAACTTATGAGTGTATCTAGTACTACAAGGCTATTAAACTAATCTGTCTATCAATACATGATTCCATGTATCATTACAATGTTATGTAATAATGCACCAACACTGGGTAACTGGGGTCAGGGTGTTATAGTTTGTATCATAGGAAGTTTAGTACAAACCTTAGAAGCTTGATTTAGAAAAACTCTGATTATAGAACATTACCCTAAGATAGAATTTGAGGATCAGTATAGAATAACTTCCTAGAATTTTGGAACTATAGATATTTTGTGAGTTTTCCAATAAATACATCCCTGTCTGGATATGAGAAGTTAGAGGCGGATCTGGTACATATGTACCTAAGGGTAAAACTCTAAATCACCGCTTTGAGCTGGACTCAAATAGGAACTGGTGCACGACAACGGGCCTTACTACACTCTTGGTTATGAAACTCCTGAGGGATATGCTTAGGATAATTCACATTTTCATTACAAACTGACTTGAATGATTTTAATATAATATGGGAATAAATAACATTGGTTAATCCTACGGTATTTTAGATTAAAAATAAGGTTTTATGATTTTCTCTATATTATTTTATTACTCACACTATGATTTCTTGTGTTAGTGAATGGCTGCATTCCAAGGAATTCATAGTAACATTGAACATGATGTACAAGGTGGGCATGACAGTGGAAATGAGCAACAAGATGGACTGTTGATAGGAGTAAAAGATATTGTGTTCATGCCGAATCAGTTTTCCAAAAATATTATCAACAATATATATATTAACCAACTCTTGAACTCAAAAAAGAAGAGAAAGGCGGTGAATGGTAAGAGCTCCAACAGTGTAGACCATGGAGAAGAGAAATATAAATTTCCATCATGCAGGAAATGTGGAAGGAGACACCTAAAAAAGGTGGTGAATGATAAGATCTCTAGTAGTGGAGACCATGGAGAAGAGAAAGATAAATTTCCATCATGTAGGAAATGTAGAAGGAGACACATAGGAAAGTCTCTCAACAGAACAAAGAAATGCTTTATGTGTGGGAAAGAAGGATATAAAGTAAACAATTGCTGAGGAAAAATGAAGAGTACTATAGATGAAAATAAAAAGGATCATAATAATACAATTATAGTCATTTTTCATAAATGTATGGGACCCTGGAATTACCTGAGTCAATGCCCTATTCTATAAGATAACCTCTATGTCAAGGAACAACCTATGTGGAAATAAATAGATGGAGAAATGTTTAATGTATGAGATTACTTTGGAAGACTATTCTCTTGTATGTTTAACCATTAAATTGTTTATGTTAAAATTATATTTGAGGAATAATTATCTTTTCTTTTGTGGATATAGTTATAAATAACCATTTGGGTTTATATGATCCTTGAATTTGAGGCAATTACAGGTGTTTAATTTTTGGGATGAAAATGAAAGGTATGAGATAACATTTGTGGTTAAATTATGATATGGTTATTTTGAGTGATTTATCTCATTTTGGGAATGTTATAAAATATAGTTTTTGAAAAATTAAAACATGAAGACCATGTGAAAACCCATCATGTCAGACAAAGCTGCGGGAATCGAACCCACCACCAGAGTGCTATTGGGATTTATCGCTTACCACTAGAATACGTGTAGTCCCTGGTTAGTGTGACTATTTTTTTAGTTAAATGATTTTATTGATCAATAATAAGTTTATTTGGGATATTATGTCTTATAAAATAGATATCCTTAGTATAGGAAAATTATTTGGTGATTAAGTGATAAATGTTATTTTGGAAGACGTTATCTATTTTGGGAATACTATATGCCTAAGGAAAATAGAACACCATGGGATTTAATTTTAGGAGTAATGGTGGATTTTTATCTATGTTTTTATTGTGGATTTACTGCGATTTGGGTTATTTATTGAAATTATTAACCTATCATAGAGAATATGTGATTAGGTTAATTACATTTAAGTATGTGACTTTAAGATTAGTTGATGCTATTTGGAGATACAATTTAACTTGGAAGACAATTTAATCAAAATTATTCTATGTTTTGGGTTTCAATATTAGTTTGGATTATATTAAAGGATTTTAAGGAAAATTGTTTATTGAATGGTATTTATTGAACTTTGGGAATTATTGGTTTAATATTAAAAATTGATATTAGTATCTCTTTCTCTAAAGGATTATCCTTTTTGGGGATCATCTGATCTTGTATTAACCATTTTTCTTTTTTTTAATCTCTAAAGACAAGAAAAATATATAGTTTATACTTTTTGGATCATGTGATTCTCTAGAAATTGATTCTAGCACTTCAGGTGTGACCAAGTCATCTTGAATACTCATCATTTGAAAAAAAAAGATGAGTTAGTGGTAGAAATTTATTAAAGGATGAAACTATACTTAAAAATTATGTATATCCCTTTATGTTCCAAGTTAATATCAAAAAAAATTCTTAACTATATGAAATGGAACTTAAAACAAAAAACGCTGTCCGTTTACTTTTCCTACTGGGAAACTAATGACTGTTTATTCCATCACAAGTTTGTGGTTTTCTTGTTGTTAAATTTCTCTTGATCATGATTTTTATCACTCTCCATTAGAACATGACACTTATTTTATCTTCTATATCTATGTTTTTCTACATGGAATCATAGAATGGGTTATCTCGGGTGACCTTTGTACTTCTCTTTATTTCTTTTAATGTGCTAGTTTTATTGACCATTTTCCCGATGTGGGACTTTCAATGAAGTTCCCAAGCCCAATTTTAAAATTGAGAGGACACAATTTCCAAAAGGGGGGAAGAATGTAACACCCTGGGATTTCATAGTATGTTATTTTCTTTAAAATAATTCAATAGCTTGCGCTACACGCAACACCGAGTTTGAGCGCACCACGACTTACTAAACAAGCCATTCAAAAAGAAGTTATGAATATTATTAACTGAATTTTGAATTTTATATACACCATATAATTTTAGAATCCATATTATGTGTTTCTTATACATAATATAAAACAAATTCATTTTTTTAGATAAAAGAAGTATTTTTCAAAAAATATAATTTTACCGCCTTTTAATGGAAAACCTTTTATAAAAACAACATTTGACACTTTTATAAATTCAATTTAATGAAATTAAATTATTCTTTAGAATTGGTACATGAAAATTTATTCTAGATAAAATTTTGGTATTTTTCTGATAACTTCCATATTTTAATGAATATTGAAAATTACTAAATTTTAAATGGAAACAACTTTTTTAATCAAAATAATTTATAATTTTAAGTTATGTATTTGAACGTTTTTTAGGTATAATTATATTATATTTTTATCATTTAATACAATGTAGGTCATTATAAGTAATTTCACATTAAAATTTGATATATACACATGTCAATCTTTTGATAGATTTTATTTTTTAAAAACCCGCTTTTTGATTTTGACAGTAGGAATTAGTTTTAAATTATTTAATGAAAATTATATTTTTTGAATTTTGTAAAATAGAATTCATTTTTTAATTTGGAAATATCAAAATTATCTTAGGGTAATGTTTTGAAATTTTTCTGAAAACATTCAATTTTCGATGAATAGTGAAAAACACTGCGTTACAGTTTAAAACAGACTTTTTATTTAAATAATTATTTATTTTATTTAATTTTTTTATTCAAAATAGGTATATATTACCTATATAAGTTTAATTTAATTCATTTAAGTAATTTTATAATAAAATTAGACGTATAAAAATTTTATTCAACTTTTTACCATCTTTTACCCACCTTATTGAAGCATTTTCAAATTTACATAAAACTTAATTTTATTTATTATGTGAGTTAAATTTAAAAAATCTAAGAGAAATGGTTAATATCAGTATGTAAAATGTGGTTCAATAAGATAAAAATAATTTTTGGTCCATATTAACTTTTGCCTTTTATTTACCACGATTAAAAGTAAATAGGGTAATTAAGGGAAAAAACGATATCATAATTACCCTAAAACATATCATAATTCTATTGGATAAGTATAATTAGACCAAAGAAAACCTTATTAATAAAATATTAACCTCTTTGGTCCACTTGGATTATATTAGGACATTTATTATTATTTTATTTAAAGAAGATTTAAAAGAGTTAAATTCAAAGTTTAATAACTAAACCATTTTTAATATTGGGTTACAAACAATATAAAATAGTATATAAATATTAATTAGAAAGATAATAAGATTTCCTACATAATGGTGTTTTATTTATAATTTTTAGGCATTAAAAAAATTTAATTTACACTACTGGAAATGTGACCTTTCCCAACACTTCTATACCCCCTTTCCCAATGGTTTAGCCAAACTATTGGGAAATCCAACTTTGTGGCCACTTTTCCCAATGGTTTTCCAAACCTTCTGAGAAAGGGTAGGCTTTCCCAATGTTTTTTCCAAAACATTGGGAATGGTCCAATTTGTGACCACTTTTCCCAACGGTTTGGCCAAACCATTGGGAAAGGGTAGGCCTTCCCAACGGTTTGGCCAAACCGTTGGGAAAGGTCCCCAATATATTAACATCACTCCCCAGATTCCTGGGAACTATACGAATAGTTGTCATAACCATTGTTATAGGTCTATACCAATGGTTATGAAAACCGTTGGTATATGTCCTTTGATTTTTTATTGGATCCTTTTAACCAGAACATTCTGTAAATCTAAATTTAAAATAATTATGATAATACATATATATATATTTATGAAATTTTGTTCACAAAAGACATTCTAGGATAGTAGTTAGGTCATTCAATGATAAACTTGAGGTCCTGGGATCAAATCCCAGTGAATGTTTTTTTTTGGAAATACATATACCAATGATTTTATGGAACCATTGGTATAGATTTTCATATTACTTATACCAACGGTTTTCCAAAAACCGTTGGTATAGACCTATCCCAACGGCTTACTTGCCTACGGTTCTCCAAAATTTTGGAATATGCTTTACTAATGGTTTGGAGGCCTATAACAATGGTTCCAAACTGTTGGTATAGGTTAGTTTTCCAGTAGTGTTATTTATGAAACAATGATGATGTTGTAATTACCTTATTAATGAAATATTAAAATAATTAATATTATAAATATCCAAATAAATGTAAATTGAGACTTATGATGAATTACACTAATTTTATAGGTTAATATGACATGTAAAGGTTAGTTGAATAAATTTTATTCTAAGTAATAATGTTTTTATGACTAAAAAAAATCAAATACTAAATAGTGTCAAAAATGACATATTTGAGTTTTTAAAAAAAATATTATATTATTAATTGATATAATATCCCTAAAAATATAAAGTTCATCAAAAGGACTTATATAAGGTGATATATATTAATAATTAACCTCATGGGGTTCTCTTGTCTTGTTATAGTAAGTTTATTTACCATATAATATAAAAATACAATGAGACCTGGTAAATGTCAAACTATTTAACTAAGAGTTAAATATAAAATATAAGGTTAATATGATGACCTAAACCAATATAAAACCTATTGGTTGGGAGGTTTTAGACCCATCCCCACCTTATACTTTAAATAATTCATTTTTGAGCCATTACAAACTGAAAATGATTTTATTATAAAATAACATTTCCAAATTTTCCTAAAGTGACCCCCACCTCTCTTATAAAAGGGCACTTCCTCTTATCTTAATTTCACACCTCCATATCATTTTTTCTCAGCCAAACCCTACCCTAATATCCTTACAACTCTCCTACCTTCATCCTATAGGCCTTCCTTTGGTCAGAAATACAATCTAAGGATCCCTTTTGATCAAGTCAAATGGAAGAACCCAAAGAAGAGGTAAATAATTCATCACCTCTTTCAAGTCCTTTTCTTATTCCACTTACTCTTTCTTTGTTGTTTCCATTATAAAATAATAACTCTAGTATATTCTATATACTATGATATTATTATTAAAATGGTACAACCATATTCATTATTCTATCCTTCCTATAAATTTCCAAGTCACCATACGTGCGTATGGACGGATTACCATCTCCACATCGTGGTGTAGTTCATTATTCAAAAACTTAATTATTTATATGGGTATAATAATGATTAGAAATGACATAAATAATAAATATAAAATTTTAATTATTCTATATATATGATATAACATCCAATTACATACAATTTTTCCATCAATATAATGATATTATCGCTCTTGCGTATGTACAGATTACCGTCTCCATGAAGGCGATGAGATTGATTCCCAATTGTAATAATTCAAGAAATATTTTCAGTATATGATTAAAAATAATGTTTAAGAACATAATATAATTATTCATATGAATTAAATATATCATATCCATAACAAACATGGCTTATGTAATCGATTCTATAAAAGAAAACAGATCAGTTAACACCCAAAACGACGATACTACTAAAATATTATTAACAAAGAAATATTAGAAGATCATATATGATATCATATTTATGTATATATTTCTTGTATAATTAAATAAAACTGATTTAACTATTATACAAGAGTTTAATGTACCCTAGAAAAAGGAAAAGTACAAGGTAAGTGGTTTTCATCTCACTTCTTGTTCCCGTGAAATTCATGCTATATTGCCACTATTTCCTTTTGTGTGGTGTATATACCAACCATGAATGTATTATTTTTGTAATATAATTTAATTTATATTTATTTATATCTTCATTGGATGATACTTATTTAATGGTGTGTATGTTACGTATGTTATCAAATCGGTAAGGAAATTTCTAATTTCAATTTCCACTAGTTGGGATTTACACATACTTAATTGATTACATTACTCCTATATTATGTCTTAAATAACTATTTTTTTACTTATGTTGTAATTTACACACCCCTTTGTGTGCATATACGCTTGATACACATAATCACTCCATAGATAAATTCTCAAGTCATCGATATAAACTTGATAAGAGTAACTTTAACTCAATTTCTTTTCATTGAGTTAAACCTTCAAGTAATTGGTGTTGTTTTTACAAGAATATGTGTGAATGTACTCTAATTGATTTACACATAATATCCAATCATATTTAGTGTATTTATATTTGTCATACATAATTATTTCATTAATTTATCCTTAACCTAATGATAGAGTCTTTATAAAAGAATTCATCTCAACTTACACTCCCTTGATACTTCTTTGTTGTTATGCGCCAACTCACTTTTATATGGTGTAATACTATATATTGACATATTATATCATGTATATTTTCATTATAATGATATTATAAAGTTTTTTATTACCTCAATTATCTGTATTCAAGCGTCTCTCATTTGGATAGGAACTCTAACTAAAATATCATTTTAAATGTTTTAAAAATTTATTCTTCTAAATCTTTCTCATTAATGTCCATGTTTTAAGAATTGTTTTTAAGGTTTTATTTATATGGACATTAATGTTTTAAAATTGAAATTCCTTTTAAAAGTTTCAAAGTGGTATGTGATACTTTGATTCAAAAATCTATTTTAAACAGATTCTTGATAAATAGTGATACTTTTAAATGTTTTCCCGAAAAAGGGATACTTATCTCAAATATTTTTACTAATAATTTTCAACTACTTCAACATCCTTTATGGGATATTATTCTTGATCTAGGTTGGTTTATTATTATACAAATCTTAAATAATTAATATATGGTTTTTTGATATGTTTGACTGTGGATGTGTTATTTTTATACCATTCATGGTTTATGGATAAATATTTGTCATTTCGTATGCTAGTTTTAAAACGAATGTTTATGTTAGGTTTAAACCTTCTCATATGAGCAATGCATTGGACTTAGTAAGTGATGGGTGGATCCCTCTATATATCCTCGATGCATCGATAGGTCTCATGAGACAAACTAGTGTCTTGGCACAAGGCCTTGACAAAATCTTATTTCTAGTCTTGGCATAAGGCTTTGAAAATGTGGTTATGATGTCTGTCATTATGCATTCCATCATTAAGAAAGTGTCTATTGATACTGTATGTGATTATTCGACTATTATAATATCCATGTGAATACGTAAATGACATTATTTGATTTTATGTTTTCCTTATTATGCTAAAGTTCATGTTTAAAAGGCTTTTGTTTTAGTCTTATATATTGACTTAAATATTTATTATTATTTATGAAGGTTTCCTCTATATTGTTATCCTTACTGAGCATATGATCTCACCCCTTTCTATGTTTTATTTTTCCTAGGATGTGAAGAAGTATTTTATGATTGTTCTGTAGGGATAGACGATGGATATAAGTGTGTTTAAAAATGGGACAAAATGTTGTTGGCGTTTTTATTTCATGATGAAATGTAAAACTTATGAGTGTATCTAGTACTTACAACGCTACTAAACTGATCAGTCATTCAGGACATGATTCCTTGTATCATGCCAATGTTATGTAAAAATTCACTGACTCTGGGTAACTGGGGTCAGGGTATTACATCAAAGCCCAGGGTATGGGATTAAACAACCTGAGTAAACTTGAGGGTGGATTTTTGAAACCAAAGTATAACACTCCCTAAATTTGATGACATGTGACTAAATTTTTTATTAAGATATTATTAGGGGGCTGTTTCCTAACCCTAATAAGTCATTACATAATCTTTAATCCACTATTCATACATATTTATACTGTGGAATTATTTTTCATTATAAATATTAGATGGAAACACTTCTCTTAAAGGAGGACAACTAAAATGATTGGAAGTGATACCTAGGGGGAAATCCATGAAGCAGTGATCGAGAGTAGAAAATATATTTCATGGAGAAGTGGCATGTTCTGCAAATATAGTGCTATAACCATTCATGTCATGAAGATAAATTCTATTAATTAATAATGTTTTTATGTTTTTTGTATTTTTTTTTCAATACTTTATGACACCATTGTCAATATTTCATGACACCATTCACACATGATGAATTGGAATATTATTTGATATGTTATTGAGTTTATATTGTGTTATATCTTACAAGAAAATCTATGATTTAATAGGACTATGAAAAGATTATTTGAAGATATATAATGTAATATTTCTATCTTTTAAGTAATTTTTTTTATATTAATGATCTACTATAGGATAAAAATGGGATGTGATTCTATATTATCCATAAAGACCTAGGAATATATTCGAGTATACTGCTTCCCATGGTTTAATCACTAATGATATTCATGAATGATCACATTAATCCATTTTGGAAGTAAGATATTTATGATCACATAACCATACTATATCATGAAGAACTTTTGGAAGGATGAAAAATCAGATGATGTATAAATCATAATATATATCTTATGGCTAATTTTGATGATCAAGAAGTTTTCCAGTGGATGAATTATTGAGTGTTCATAGAGGTATAATGATATCTCACAAACACTTGTTGTGGTGTGAACATTTGAAAGAAGTTGTGTATTAATTCTATCTTATTGATGAGTAGTTCATGACACACTAATATATATCACACACACATACTGATATGTTTAGTAGTTTTGTCTTACATGTACTCTCAAGAAGATATCCTTTTAATTGGAATGAATCATGACATATCATATCTCATATCACTTGGAAAAATTAAATGAAGATAAATTTTAAACCGTAAGGTGAATAGAGGTTCTTTAGATAATTATGTTGCAACATGAAAGATAATTGAGTAAATTTTGGATGATGGAGAAGATGGATGAATAACTGGTGTCTTGGACAAACGAAATTCTCTAAATTGAATAATATCATGATACAAGGTAGATAATTATTCCATGATTAGTTGACCTAGTAGAATAATTTAATCCTACTTAGTTTCATATAGATATAGTTTTATTGGTCACACTATGAAATATATGTGGTTGAGATGAATCATTATTATAGATAAAGAACCCAATGTGAAGGAAGGTGATCACATAGTAGCTTGTTCTTGTTTATCTCATATGGCAAGGGATTGAATATTACAAGAAAAATTTGTTTCATAGATTAAAATTTTTCATAATTGAATTAATATTACATGAGAGGAATCAAACAATAGAACATTTGTTTTATCCATGATGTTTTTAAAGAAGGAATGGGTTTATTGTATGTGAGAAGTTGTGCCACATAGTAAATCCGAAATTATAAATGGATGATTTTAACTTGAAAATGACTATAATGTAGCTAGACTGGTTGTTCCTCAGGGTTTAATTTATGGATATCTTGTGTATTTGATTATGCATTGAATACTATCTTGGATAAGATAACACTATATTGGTTTAGAAGAGAAGTGGTATCATTTTGCAAAAAAGCGAATCACATCATAAGATATGGAGTTGCTGAGATGCTTTTCATTATAAGAACATTGTCTACACTATCAAAACCTATGTGATAAGAATATGAAGAAATAGTAGTTCTAGAATTTATAGAATCATTGCACCCTAGTGGAAACCCCATTATATAAATTTATTTCACTACATGTGGTGTTATAGATGTCATTCCCCTAACCATATGATCACACCATAAGGCTAGTTCATATTTAGTTCATTTGTTGATAGATTTGAAGAGAACTTTCATTTGATATTTTTAGATATAAATTCTTGTCCTAAATTATTCCAAGAGGAAAAATATCATATTATAGTAGTATGTATTGTGTTATAATTTTTTGTGTCATTCTTTAATATGATTAATTTTAGAATATCAAAAATTTAGATGCCCTATCTCTTAGGAATGAAATAATTCCCCAAAAGTTTGACATATTAGTGAATAAAATATTGACATTGAATTATGATAGTGTGAATATATCACATGTAAAAGGATGGGGACATTTGGGACTCATGTATTGATTAGTATTTTTATTAGAGTTATAGATATATGAAATATTTATATTAAAAGATCGTCTATACCAATGATTAAAGATAATGGAAAATTGATATAGTTATTGATTAAATAAATTAATTTGAGGGATACCCATTCATTCCACTCTTTAGATAATCACATTGGTGAATTTTTATTCCCATGTATGGAGACACTTGAGGAAGATAAAGGAAGGATCACACATGTAATAGAGATATATTTTTTCTAATTTATTTCCCATGTAATTTTACTGGAAATTTTTTTTATTGTAAAAGGCCCAAGATTAATCTGTCTAGAAATTCATTATTTGTAATAATACATTGAATTAATCAGTAGGTTGATAATTTATTATTCACCAAGGATGCAATCACTTGATTGAAAGAGTTTTTTAAGCTCTTAACCTCTTATGTCTAAATATGTATTACCTATCACATATTATCCTCATTATCTTTATCATGTTGATTCATCTCTATTGTTATTCTTGAACTCACTAGATATATGGTAAACATTGTTATGTAGGTGGTGAAAAATGTGAAAAATCTTATTGGAATTTAGACACTGATTTATCCAAATTTTAGTGGTCAACTATCTCCCATCCACTTATACCTATAACTATTATCAAAGTAAATATAATCCAATATGAATCAAAATTCTATCTTTTTTGATATTCTATTGTTGATAGAAAATATGAAAACACTACATGGATTTACAACCCTATAGAGGCTCATGGAAAAGGTTCTTTATTTTCCAATGTGGATATTGATTTTTTAAAACATAGTGACTTTATCTATTGGAACTATATTAGACCATTATATATTTTCATTGATATATGATTTTACCTAAGGAATTTGAAAACCATGGTGGAGTTTGTTTCTATATTATCTCTAGAATATTTTATCAGATATATATTTTCTAGAGATATGTTATTTCTTCCAATAAGTTGTAAAATTATCCCCTTCATCATGAAGTGAAATTTCAATGACCATTCCATTAGATTTATGGAGGAGGTTTCTAATAGATAAGTGGATGATATACAAAATAAGTAATTAAATAATCAAAGGAATAAATATGTGAATGGTTTAAGGAAAATGATGATAACCATTATATATATTCTAATATTATTACTTCAAATAAATATATAGAGTTTGAGAAAAAATAAAAATATTATAACCAAGATTTCAATTCCTAACTGGAGGCTTGAAAAGGCTCAAGAAGATGGATACATCATGAGTGGACACTCCTTAAATATTGATGAATAATTATATTCTTATATATGTAAATTTATGACTCGTCAATCATTCATTGAAGGATTATGTGATTGACTTAAGGATTATAAAAAGATTTTATAAAAATCTCTATAAGATTCTACAAAAATAGAGAAATATAATTCTAGGAATACTAATGAATTGTATTAAAATATTATATAATTAAAAACTCATCAACTTTTCATCTTAATAATGTACCAAGATCTTGTTAAGAAATAAAAAAATAGTAAAGAAATTTTTTATTGGTTTACAAATCAAAGAGTATCTCTAATAGGGAAACGTTTAAGAAACCTTTCATGATTAGAAATCATTTATAATGTTTTGAGGAAAGTGTGAGTTATTTTAATATGAAATCTAAAATAAGAAAGAAACCCAACGGTGAATGAGATGAGAGAAAGATAATAATATCATGGAGAATATAAAATAATAATAAGTAGTATAATAATGAGAAAAATAATTGAAAACATATCCTGTTAAATAATAATGATAAAGAATAAAGGGTTGGACTCTCCCATACTAAGAAGAGTACATTTATTACCTCATATAAATAGAAGGATGCCAATTATAAGTAAAATCAACGATAAGGAATAAAAATATTGAAATATGATGGAGGAAAAACATCCATATTGAAATAAAAGACTAGTTATTTCTCATGGATTGGTTTAATTGGACCCAAAATGAGGAACTGATAGTAGAAAATTCTAGCAATGAATTATAATATTAAGACTAAAGTGCCGAAGTCCATGGAAAATAAGGATTCCGTTATCAATCATGGTAAAATTGAGTATTCTTATAAACAATGAATTCTATTGGGACATACTCACAAAACTTTTCTCCGAAGGATACATGAAAAAATAAAGTTATATAATTAAAACATTCCATATAAGGAGTGTATTCATCATGATGCTATTCAAAAGGTGGAAAAATAAAATAAAGGGGATCTCATTAAGCTTAATGTGGATCTCAATGAAAAGAAGAAAACATCCAGTAAAAGAGTTTCTAAATCAATACTTTTTTTTAGAATGATAAATCCAATTTGAATAAGAAATGGATAGATGACTAAATTTTTTTTATATTGAAAATAATAATAGAGTTTTAACAGAATATTAAATATGAAGAGACCCATTAGAACCCTCAAAATTTTAAATGGATAAATAATACAAAGGTTGTGGTTAGAATGATTACAAAAAAATATGTTATTGATTTTCCTATGTAATCAAATAAGGGGCATGATAAAAAATGTATAAAATAAGTGATTAAGTGGATTATAGGAAAATATGGAAATATTTTAAATCCAAGGATAATATAATTTGGTAAGACTCATTCATTTAGAATCTATGTTACCAGTTGATAAGAAATATTTCTTTATTTATTATTGGATTACTAGGTAATGATTTGGTACAAAAATGGGGTTCTTTTTTGGAAAATAAAATAGGGTATTTCAAAGAAATTTTTCATAGAGGAACACATATATAATAAATAGTAATGTATATTGAATCTTGTTTCCTATATTTTTTTTTCTCATAGGTGTATATTAATTTAATAATATTTATATTATCATTTATTAAATTAAATAGATTCTATGATATATTTTTGAAGAATATTCTAAAATGTAAATTATTAAAGGATGGTTTAAGGACCTGGATCCATGTGGATCGACCCTTTGCATGTTACTGAGGCTTGCGGGGATTAGAAGAGGCTCAGAGGAAGTCCTTAGGGACTCAGGTGATAATAATTGGGAGTAGGGAACATTCATGATGTGAAAGTTGATTTCACGCTGTGTAGAATAATTTCACAGCATTAAAGTAGGATTCACATCATGTCATATTTTGGGGGTATGTAATATAAAATAAATGCATAGGCCATGGATTTTTTTTGTAAAAAACTGACATTGATAAATCACACGACCTGGAAGGGGATTACACATTGTATAATCCCTGAATGCTGTAATGTATTAAAACATTCCACCAACTTGAGTTATCACAACCTATGGTTAGAGTTCCCACCCTCTTATCCCAGGTGACCTGAAAGTCCCCTCGTTGGCATTTTGGAGATCCCTTTAACAGGGAATCAATCATAGGATTCCATCTTCAATTTGTGGTGACTAGGCTTTGTCCAAGATCTTGTTGGAGGGGTGATCGAAGATCCATTACATGGACCATTACCATGAAAATATTTTCGATGACCTTTTGAGGGAAGGGATTCACTAATTATCTATTTAATTACATGAAATCATAGAGATAGCATGTTTTGGACCCTTGGATCTTAATGAAATTGACCTCATTAAATACTTCAACTGAATTAAATAATTAGTATCAATAAAATATTGATGTAGTTTATTTGTACCATGATACCAGATTACTCTTGATTTATTAGGTAGTGTGATATCTATGCCTTTCTTGGTTTAGCACGTTGCTCTTGATGGAAGTTGGTAAAGAACACAAATCTAGAATTAATTTAAAATTAATTGGATAATAGATAAAGTGAAATGTTTAATGAATCTAGTTGTTGTTGTTTCAATTTTATGTTGATAAAATCTATGTAAGTATGCTTGTTTAATCTAATGGGTTAATGAACACGAATCATGATGATTCTTGTTGAAAGAATAATTAAAGGCATGTTAAATTAATTTTTTAATTAATTTTTGATTTCTTATGAAATCTTGTTGCTTATGTTTCCCATATTTGGAACACATGAATAATAAATATTTTAATTAAATATTAAATAATAACAAATTTTGTGATAAAATATAATGCATTTTTAGGGCCTAAGTTTCCCTCTTTCTTATAAAGACAATGTGCCTTGTGCTTTGAAGTCATGAGAGCTCATTGTGTGTGAAGGTCGAATGCCTTTCTTTAGGGTTAGGTTCCCGGTTACTTTTTTGTTTCTTACTCCCTATGACATGTGCCTAGGATGTCTGGTCTAGGAGGGATGTTGTGGTTTGTGGGGGCAGGAAGTCCCAGATATGATGTTAGCCTGGGATGATTAAGCTTATAGGGTTATTGTGGTATGAGGGGCAGGGAGGCCTGGTTGTTGTGGTAGCAGTTTACGCCTATAATGGATAGATACATCAATATATGAATATGGATGTCTGGGAAGATATTAGGGATTACATAATGGGTTGAAAATGGTCTTTCCCATTTTAATGAATGATAAAAGACTGTTAAATCTATTATTTGGATGGTGTCTAAGTTGTTTTTTATCTACTTTATTTTTTCCACTATTTGAGGAAAGTAGATTTGTTTGGTTACTCTCTTTCCATGGGAGGCAAAGACATGTGGGGTATTCCAGGTGATTTCTATGTTTTTCTCATTGTGTTTGGATGAGTTTACTCTCCTGGTATAGGTGGAAAAGAGTTGACAGGTAGTTCATCTACTCACTGGGTTGATCCCCTTATGTTTAGTGAGTGTTGAATGTTTTCCTATAGCACCTGGTGATAGGGAAATTAATGATGCTAATAAATGACTAAATTTTTAACCCATGGGGTGGAACTTACTGGGATACAATACTGAGGTTGAAATTCTTAGAAGCCATGGATTCAATTTTCTTACACCTGGAGGGCAGAGATCGCTGTTCAAATGGCAACGTGATGTGATTTGGAAATGATAATGGTTAATTAATGGTTAATAATTAATTAATGTAAAGTTATTATGATAAAAAGGGATAAAGTAATTTAATGTATCTCTTTAAATATTTGTGTTCTTATAGGATATCTGGTCTTACCAGTGGTAGCCGAGACTATGAGAGATGTTAGATGTATTTGTTTCTGAGACTAGAATATTACCTTAGTTTCTTTGTGAGATATATTATATCATGTATTTTTTTGTGTTTCTATACTCTTCTCTACCCTATCGGTGAGGGAAACTAACACCAAGGGGATTCTGAGCCCCGGGAGGTGTTTTCCACAACATATTGGTGGGAGGATGGATGGATGGATACCCTATTTGTCCCCACACTTGTATTTTGGTAGTTACTTGGGTTAGTATACATGGATGTTAGTTTTCCCAATATATGTGTGTAGAGGGATGTAATGTATAATGGTTATTTCACAAACATTTATTCTAGAAATAGTTTCCTAAGTTCTACTATAGGTATAACATGTATAGGTTATGATGTCTTGAGGATCCTTACTGAGTGTATGGGCTGTAATGGATTGAGTTATAATACCTGACGTATGATACGCGTTATGCGAGTTGTGGTGGCTCCCAAAAACTGACTCGTTACTTTTGGTTATGTGTATGTTGTTGTATGAGTTTCATGAGGTGCATGTTATGGTGCTTCATCCAAGTGTCTGCGAGCTAGCGTTTTTGGAGAGAGAAGCTCAGGATGTGCGATGTTGGGGTAGAGCGGTAAACCAGTGAGGAAGCAGTAGTGGGGCACCCTTGATATTATTTATTATATTATATTATCTTGTATGAGATAGTTGGAGAGATTAGTCATGGTGTGGATGGAAACATATTATACCTATTTATGTGACGAGTTAGTTTCAATTTTCATTCACTATGATTCATCATTATTTCTCTAAATTTACATGATAGAATCTGGGTAGGATTATTCTGAGTATACTATTATTATGACCCTACATAAATATGAACTTTTTTTAGGTCCTTTGGAGTGGGTTGTAGATTATTCAGGTTACTACTAGCTTTTGGGTACCAGAACCTATTTGGGATTCATGGTCACTATTTTATTTACTTTATTTTGGTACTTGAAGTTTTCCTTTTTAGTTGTAGTAGTTATTTAATGAAAATACATTTTTGTACCTGGTTGTTTTCTATATTATTGTGTAAGTAGGAGTTTGTTGGTTCCTATCTTATATTTATCTTCTTCTTGTGTTTCTATTAAAGGGTAATTCCCCCATATGTATTTTTACCATACCCTCAGTGATATTCTCCATCCCAGGGCCTAATAGAGGTGGGAATCTGTGGTCACTATCTCCCTTATCCTAATGTCTAACCTGGAGGGGTACAATTTTTGGGGAGGGGGTCATGATAGAGTGGTATCAGACACTGGTTGAGGTATAGGATAGAGTTTGCGGCTATGTTTTAATGGGAAGACCTCGGGATCAGTTAACCTAAAATTAATAAAAGGAAAAAAGTAATTAATGTTAAATTATTTTATATTCTATGATTAGGATCTCAGATTGTTTTTTCATTTTCAGGTATGGATCTAGGTTGATGTCCTCATCAGGTTTTCAGAAAATATTTTCAGCAGGTTGGGCCTACAAGTTTCTGTAGGATAGAGGTTGACAACAACGAGACATTTAGAAGGACACTATAAGAGTTTCAGTTACAATGTCTGCAAAGGGATAATTTCTCCATTTTAGATGCAATCACAAAAAACTAGTTGTAGGAGGTTGAGAATGCCTTCAGATCAATCTGTTCTCAGAAGGAGGACTTAGTATCATTTGATTTGATGATTCTGCATGGGGATGGGAGTCAGTGATGGTTCTTGATCCTTAGGGATCGCAAATAGTTGGCAGTCTCATGGGAGTAGTTCTGAGACCAGTTTAGGGCCAAGTTTCTTTTTTTGACCATGAAGGAAGATATTAATTAGGATCAAATTACCCTTATTTAGGGGAGCTCCAGTGTGATAGAGTTTGAAATCCATTTCAAGAACCATATATAATATTATTTGGATCTTTTTCCCGATCAGGTGGTCACGATATGACATTTTGAGGAGGCTTTGAATCTAGAGATCCAGCGACAGATCACCACATTTATGTTAAAGACATATCACGAGGTGCGAGAAAGAGTTGAGGTCATTTAGAGGACATTGTACAGAGCTAGATAATCCTAAGAGGAGTGTTTCAGGGATTCATCAGGAAGAAATCTTATGGTCTGAGGTTCTCATTTGTTAGCCCAGAAGATCTACCGATCAGCTGGGGGTAGGTCCCAACCCTCAATTTCTCATATATCTGAGGGGAAGCATCTCTCAAACATATTCTAAGGGATCATACATCTGTTATAATTATGGAGGTCTAGGTCAACAGAAATGAGATTTTCCAAACGTTTTTTGTAGTTAGTGTGCACCAGTTTTCTTCTTTAAGTTCCTCTGTTGAGATAGTTCCATCTGAGGCAGAAGTAGCATGTTTCTCTAGTTTAGAATCAATTGAGAGAAGATATGAAAGGAAAAGGATAGCCATGTTATGATCCCCATCCTCAAAGAGCAGAGTGCATTCATAGAGGTGGTTGACATCATTATCGTAGAGGTCGTGGATTGGGTTATAGTCAAATTCATGATTTAGCATTTCCATCACCAGGAGAGCCAAACATCATTAGAGGTACCCTTTTATTTTTTTATACTTGTATACAAGCTTTTTTTGATCTAGGAGTGACACACTCCTTTATATCACTTTCCCTTGTCCATGCTTTGGACATGAGGTAGAGAGGATTCCAGTCCCCTTGGTGTTGAATAAGCCAGTTAGTGGTCGAGCTGACTTGTTTGGATTATGTAGAAATTGTGATCTAGTGCTAGGGCATCACCACTCTTGGAGAGATTTCCTATGTTTGTTGATCTAACCATATGACATCATCCTGGGTATGGATCAATTGTTTTCAATAAAGGATATTTTGGATTACTTCTTGAGGAAGGTTGGGTTCTTTGATGCTAATGGAGAGCCAACAATGTTTATTGGTGAGAAAGAACCTCATATGGGTCAGTGACATGCGTAGTTCTTATCATCTTTAATGGTTGGTTGGATGCAGAGTTCATCAGAGGTTTAGTAGTTAGTGTTTACTAGGGTCGTAGAATAGTTCCCTGATGTCTTTCCAGAGAAGTTTACAGTGTTACCCCCTCGATGAGAGATTGAGTTTGGGATTTAACTATAGAATGGAATGTCTCCTATCTTGATGTATCTATATATGATGGAGCCTTATGAGGTGCATGAGGTATGTATATAAATCAAAGGACTACTAGAGTGTGGTTTTGTTTGGATGAGTGTGTCACTATGGGGTGCACCAGTTTTGTTTGTAAAGAAGAGATTCAACATTTTGTGGTTGTGTATCGATTATCATCACTTAAACTAGATGACAATGAAGAACCTATACCATCTTCCATGGACTGATGATTTATTCAATCATCTGAATGGTGAATGTTGGTTCTAAAATATTGTTTTTTAGTTAAGGTATCATCAGATGCGATTGAAGTATTAGGATATTCCGAAGAATGGTTTCTTTTGTCATTATGGGAATTACGAGTTCATTGTGATGTCGTTTTATGTGATGAATTATCTAGCTATGTTCATGGGGTTAATGAATGATGCATTCTATTGTAATGGCCTGACCTTAGAAGCCCGGAGTTGGGGCATTATTTTATTAAATTGGCATGATTATATGAAATCAAATATAGAAGGACCAGTTAGTTTTATAGTCTTGGAAGACCATATTACATGATAAACATAACACATTGGGAAAAGTCAATAAAATGTGATAAATTATAAAATGAAATAAACTAAATCCTTTAAATCTTATTCCATGTTTTATTTTTCATAATATAGGGAAAGGAAACATAAGAAAGGGTTGAGCTTAGATGCTTAGTAAGGGTAAGTAATATAGTGGAAGAATAAACATTAAGGCTTGGTGAATAAATAAATAAAACAAGACATTAAATCATAATATTGAGCATAATATGGTAGAAAAAATATATGAATCATAAATTCCATAATAAAACATAACCATGGATATTCTACTTGTCGAATAATCACATGGACTAACAATTACTAGTTTCATAAGGAGGAAAAGTCATAATGATAGATATCTAAAACATACCTTTAAGAATTTATGCCAAGAATATATTATTACTGGGTCTTCATGCCAATAATATATTATTTTAAAGGATTCATTTGAATAATATATTATTTTCAAGGCCTCGCGCCAAGATTCTAATAAATGGGTAAGGCCTCGGCCAAAACCACAAATAGTTTTTCTCATGAGCCCTACCGATTCATGGAGGGGATATAACAGCCCATAACTGACAACTACTAAGAATAATTCATTCCTCATATGAAAGGGGTGAAACATAATCAACATATACATTCATATTAAAACTAATTTCTGAAATGTAAATAACATTCCCCAACCAGTAAACATAAATACACTCCATTGGAAGTAATATGGTGAATTGTGTCAAGATAACACATAAAGAATAAAAATAATCACAAACCATTAAATAAAATATGATAGATTATATCAAAGAATATTAATCCCAAAAAAACATATGAATCAACAAGTGTGTTGAAATAGATGAAAATACTCTTATAAAATCATCAAGTAATTCTTAGAAGAAATACTCAATTACTTTTAAAAGAATTGTTATTCTGGGAAAATATTTGTATAAAATTATTAGTGAACTAATATATATTATTTATAATAAAATGATATATTTTATAAAAATAAGGGTGGATTAAAAAATATTATAGAGGGAACTTGAAAATAGGTAATAATTTGAGAAGTTCCCTTAAATCGAGCTTGTTTATCGAGAAGAATTGAGAAAGGGGCCTTGTAAATCATTTATTATCCCATAAAGAATAATTAAATGATCTAGGAATATGTTTTTAGAGTATATATATATATATAATATAAGAATTATATAAAAATGATGAATAATTACATTGGTGTATAGTAGAAGGAAGCATAACCTGAAGGAAAAAATGGAGGTTCGAGAAGAAAACCCTTACTACTTCGTAATCTATCGAACCATATGACCCATAAAAATAATGATAATAAAATAAGAAATTTAGTACCATTAATATAAAGATATTAGTTATATTGAACATTAATGGGTAGTAAACATACACCTCAATAAGAAATAAGTGGTGAATAATGGAAATCACATAGAAATAAAAGTGAGATGAGAAACCCCTTAACATATGTCTGAATGAGTTCTGCACATGAACTTAACATCATGGATAACAAAATTACATCCATTAATTAATTAATTAATAACCTTATATACATTTATTTTATTTATCATATTTTTATTAAGTTCATTTATTTCTTTTTTGATGAGTTATAAGTTATAATTTTATTGGTCGGAAGCATTTGATTCCTTGGTTTTCACGATTGGTATACTTGTATACGAGAATGAAAGTTCATTTAAAATGGGTATAATTATCCAGAATTGAATTTATATGATATTAATAAAAATAAATAAGTTTAAATGAATATATATATAATATTTTTATATGGTATGAGTATGAATCATTAGATAAGACATTTAGTGATAATCTTTTAGATTATTAGGGCAGTATTTCGATCACTATGAATTAGTTTTGTCATGTGAATTAATATTATGTATATATAATGGTTAAATAACAATAAATTGGTTATCATACATATATTATAGTTTTCTTAACCATAAAAAATGTATCATGACAAGTCTTAAAGAATAAATTGAAGAACCAAAGTTCGTTGTCCATGAAGGTTGTAAATCGACACCTCTCGGATAATGATTTCATTTTTAAAATAAAATAGAGATAGAGAGAGAATAAAGATATTGATGATGGTTATTCCATTAAAATGATATAATTCAGTATATTAATGATACTGGAATCATAATTCTCCTTTGTATATAGGAGGTGATGAGAGAATAAAAAAAAGAAAGAACCTGAAAAGAAAATAAAAGGGGGGAGATGATTTTACCTCTTCAATACTCCTCCTTGAGAATCATTTTAAGTGGATTGATTTTGGTCTTTTGATGAGACCAAGAGATTATGAAAATGGGGGAGGATATTGGAAAGGTTATTAGGTAGAAATTTTATAATTATCATTGTTTGGAAGGTGTGAGGAGAAGAGGGGTGATGGGTGGTTTTTATAATGGAGGAGATGGGTAATTTCTTATTATTTTATTCATTATTTCATTATTTTACACAAGAAAATAAATAATATTGATTATTGTGAATAAATACAGTAAATATTTTATTTGAGTTTGAAATAATGGTGCTGACCTAACCATACATCATCAAAGACTCTAAGATTTAGTTATTTAACATTTGTCGTAAATTATCGTATTTAACTATTCACATAAAATTAAAGTATTTTAGAAAAATATAAAAATTTCTCCCTAACCATTTTTAAATGTGTATACTTTAAAAAATAACTCCATATATAAAAAGTAATTTTCTAATTATGATAAATTTAATTTTTAATTAAAAAATCATTTACACGAAAAATACAGATTTTAAATATATAACTGATTTTAGAACACTCTAAAAAATTAACTAAGGTCTCATAAAATTAACCTAAAATCATATGAAAATAAAATATTTATTTATGAATAAATTTTATTAAAATGTCTTCTTAAACAATTTTATAAATTATAAAATAGTAATTAAATATTTATGACTCATAATAATACCAACTCTTAAATAATAATTTTTTAAATATTCATTTACTTATACAATGATAAAATTATATCATAATTTCATTTATAAGATGTATTAATTTTATTTATACTTTCATGGGTGATGTTACTATTCGTTTGGAAGGTTTACTATTCATAAGGGTCAAATTACTATTCATAAGGGTAACATTACTATTCAAAAGGGTCAAGTTAGTATTCAACAAAAAAATATGTTGATCCTGTTGGAATCTAAATATATTACTAATCACTACCGTGTATGTATATTCTTATAAAATTAAATCATAGAAGTGGAAAAATTATGCTTATGGATAGGTTATAATTATGTTATTTAAATAATTATAATAACAACATGTTATTTGGCAGAGACTCAGTGTCGTGTGCATTACATCCTATATTAAAATTTTTTGTAATTAATTGGGGTGTTACATTATTCCCTCCATCAATAAATTTCGTCCTCACAAAATGAAATTTCAATTTGAAAAATAGAGGTTAATTTATTCAAAATTAATTTGTGGGAAAGCCACATCATAAATAATATTATATAATATCCTCTAAATAATAGGGGAATTAGAAATGTGAAGGTCACAAAAAAATTAGTCTTTAAAATAGGATAACATTTTCATAAAGTGAATACATATCCAGGGAAAAAAAATATAACCATCAAGTTCTGATGGAGTGTGATAGAGAACATGGTTACTAGAAAGTTAAACATCATAAAACAAAAAATATATGGATTGTTAAAAAAAACATTGATTTCATATAAGGAAACATAATTCATAGGACTTTTTTGTTCCAAAATCATTTTCCTAGAGTTGAGGGTTTCTTTTACTATCCATAGAAGCACTTTAGAAAATAAACATACTTGATGTTTTAATCTTATCCTTTGGCTGTTCTTTGATCAATATATAATATATTTCTTATAACAAAATTGGGATATTCAAGATGAATTTATATACAATAAGTCATTCCTTTTTTTCTTTAAAAGTTTACTGAAAGAAAACAGGTTGGAACATGTTATCATAAATTATAATTTAGTCTAAATCCATTATATAAGTAGAAAAAATTATGACCAGTCAAAATTATTTTTTATCATGAACCAACCCTGGTTAGACCTAAAATGATTACCTGAGTCAGCCTGCGACAAGGCCCGAAGGGCATTTTAGAACCCCATGGTCTTCCAACTTGTTTCGAGAATCAAAATAAAACAGTAGGGAATGATTTGAACCATAAATAGATTAAAATTAAAAAGTTATACACTTAAAAAAATAGATGAACACTGGTAGAAAAAAATAAAAGAGTAAAGTTACCTAGTTGAACATACATCTAAGGGACCTCATGGGTCACCACCGAACACAGAACCACGCTCCCTCCAATAGTGATCTGACTAGATGAACCTGAAATTGAATGTATAAAGTATACGTGAGCACCAAAATGCTTAGTAAGAATGGAAAATAAAAACAACACCCTATTCCCTTACCTTTAAAAATAAACGCAAAACATACTAGTTTGGACATAAAACTTAATAAGATAATTCTTTTCATTCTTTTCAAATTCAGGTGTCAAGATTACATTCTCAAGAAAAGCATTCATCTTCCACTATGTTTTCAAAATAGGTCTTAAGCATGCATTAACATTCCAAAATGAAAGGAAAATAATTAAAATTAAAAACATAGATTTTATAAAGAAGGAAATAAGTGTTTAGTAACAAAAGTTTAAATAATTTAAAAACACCATGTCATAAGCAAGAAACTTGGTCAACCCCTATAGGTAACTAGTACAAATGGGACCCTAGGAACCTCATACCTCAGTGAAAAGTGGTATAGGAACCATGACAGCATGTGTTCTCGTGCTTGATCCCCTAGAAGGGGAAATCCCTATAATCCTAGTGGTATCCCATCATCATCCAAATATTTAGTTATTGTTTTAGTTATCAATACATCTAAGAGAAATGAGGACAAGACACTTCCGAATCAACTAGCTTACTAGACCTAGTCCGACCACCTAAATATCCCAACCATCCCATGTTCTATATTTCAAGTGGTGGTGAGTTTTCATCAAATTAACACACATGAACACATCATTTTATTTATTCAAAAACACATTGAAACTCTCACCACCAAACACCCACTTGAGTTCATTCCCTTTTTTTTCACACAACAAAGCATAAGACTCTTCACTAGACACATATCACAATCCCACATTAACACTTATATATCATTTATAAAAATATGGTAATGACACAAGAGGGGTTTTAGACTTTAAAAAATCATTCTCAATGTTCCAAATGGTCCTCATTAATTTATAAATAATATTATCATTTTATAAAACATCATCACCCAATTCTTTTGAATCCCAAAACCATTCAAAAGATCACTGAAACCACTAAGAAATCACACAATTTAAAACAACATGAAACCATAAATAAAACAAAGTATAACTTTTAATAAAGGGAAATTACCAATTAGATCCATATCAATGAAAAAACCCTGTATTTTTTCATGATAATAAACATATAAAATTTCCATTTTTAAAATCACAGACAAACCCATATTCATTAAAAATAAACTTTCTCAACTAACATACACACCGAACATTTGGGGAAATATGTATTACAATATTAAAACCATTTAGGAAGAACTTTTAAAAATTTAACATCTAAAATTGATTGAGACTTGTAAGAGTATTACATTTTATAATCAAGGTGAATAGCATATATGAACAACAAAAATGCACATTGGAATCTTACATAAATTCTGAAAAATAGTGCATAAGCATTACTAAAAATTAAAACCAGTTATCATTTCTTATACATATACTACATAAATATGTAATATATTTTTAAAACATTAAATCATTTATGGAATTTAAATTAAAGGAAAAGTCAAAGGGAACCTACCTCAAACATGTTTTGATTTGTTGACAACCACTCAAATCGACCCTTGGTGCATACATGCACATGCATTTAGACACACACACACACACAAACACAAACACACACACACACACACACACACCAAGCTTCATTTCATATATTTCCCACACCATAAGGGAATATGTAAAAATAGGGAATATATATATGTCTTACCCTATGTATATGAATATCTGCATTCTTGATACTCGCAGCCCGAAACCACTATAGGGAGGACCAATACACACTATAAAAATTACCAGAAACTCAAAAACACCACAGTACAGACCCAAACACTCAAAAAAATTACAAAAAACTTAAAAATCACCAAATCTATAATTATAATTAATTTAAAATTAATAAATCGTAAAATTCATCCCCAAAAATCTTGGAAAAGCTAGATGCCTTCATAAACCGTGATAATAACGATAAAAAATAGGGGCCACAAAACCTAATCATAAAAAATTGAAAAAAACCCCCGAAAATGAATTAGGGTTTGATCATAGTTAACACAACAAAAAAAATCATGGTAAACTGAAACAAAGGGGTACTCTCTAGAGGAGAGGAGGGAAAGATTATGAAGGGGGTTTGTGATTAGGGAGGTCACGTAAAAAAGGGGCCACTCAAGGGAGAGGTGCGATGTGAAGAGGAGGGGAGGCGTGAGGAAGATCCGACTAGAGGAGGGTCACACACCAGAGAAGGAGAAGGAGGAGGAACTATAGGACCTCTTCCAATGGGCATCACACTGGTGGCCCAATGCAAGGAGAGAGAGGGGTGGCATGTTATAGGGAGAGGGATGGGTTCAGGATGTAAAAGGGAGAGGAAGGGGAGGGGGCTCCTTAGGGTTTCTAAAAAAAGGAAACAAAACAAACGAAATGAAAATAAGTAAATAATAATAATAGTTCAAATAATAATAATAATAATAATAACAATAATACTCTTAATATTAAAAATAATATTGTCTTTATTATTATTATTATAAATTATTTTTATTTTATTTTTACTTTATTTCCCTTACTTATTTTAATTTTTTTTAAATAAGGCAAGCCACACATTTTGGCCTCACTGTGTGCCAGACCATGGGCCAGTTGGGTGCACCCTACTAGAACAAAGGGTCACACATATGGGCTGGCTGCATGGTTTCCCATCCTGTGTGCTAGATTCTATCAAACTCAAAATATCAATTTTTTATAAATAATCCATGAAATATAATTCGGTACCCAACCCTAATCATAACAAGAAAATTTGAAGACAAGAAAAGAATAAAACTAATAAAATCCAAATGTTAAGGTGTGACATTGCCTGTCCAAAATTCAAAGTACAAAGATTTAGAAGAAAAGTCACTTAACATTATATTTTCATTAAAACAACATAGTGTATCTCTTCTTATCACATAATAAACATTTTAGTAATTTGATTATCTTTAAACCATTGTAAAACATATATGCTTCCAATTCCATGAAAAATTACTACACTACAACATAATTCATGAATCTAAAAAAATACTTTAATTATTCCACTTCGACTTCAGTAACATCATAAGCTTGTCCTTGGCCCCTTTTCTTCTTTTAGGGTATATTCCTGTGGGTCTTTGGGAATTAATTTTTATAGTTCCCTATATTCTTATAGTTAAAGCATTGGAAATTAGAAAATTATTTATTTCCCTTGAAATCCTAAGCCTGATGGATTTTTTCACCACACTTTAAGTAAACTCCTTTTCAATTTAAGCATGTACCATGGTGTTTACTTCCACACATATCACACGTTGGAAAATCCATCTTTCCCTTATCCCCATTATCTTTATTTTTATTTTCTACCCTATTTTTCTATTTCTTACCTTTAGAACCATATGGATTTTAGAATGTTTTCTCTATACTGATAGCTCAATACAATATATACTAGTATAAGGAGAATATTTGGGAAAATAACTCAATTCGTAGAATAGGATTAATATCATCAAAGAAACAACCAATCATACACATTAGATTGCGTATGTAGACTAAAACATTCCTTGTTAACTTTTTAATGTTATATTCATACATAGAAACATTTTCAATATCTTTTTATATCAGGATCAAGATTTTTCTTTCTATAACCACTCCTCTTTTGTGAGGGAAATATTTACCCAAGAAAATTTCCTTAAAATCCATCCATTATATGTTTTCAATTTCATACTCATTTTTGTTTTAGATTAGTTTCTATCATTGATATGTATATCCCAATATAAAATAAACATCCATGAAAACCTTCACCTTTTTATTACATCCTAAAGCATGAAATATATTTTATAAGGAGCTTAACCACTACACTACTACAAATGGTTTTGTAGTCTCATTGAAGGATGTAGGTTTTTGTCGCAAAAAAATGTTCTAACATTTATCCTTTACATTGTGGATCAGGATTCTCCCTAGGAGTATGGTTATTGTTCATAACATGAGTTAGTTGTCCTAGTATAGTTACAAGTTACCCATAACCAGTCACATCTCCAATACTAACATCATTTTCTTACATTGGAGTACAATACCTATATTGGATACACACGTTGTGATGGTTCCCATTCCTTCCACTAGGTGTCATTTCTAAATCACAACATACACTATACTAGGTTATAATTTGCAGTGTATAATTTCATAATAGAAAATATCTTAACATAGAATGAATTTTCAGCTAACTCATAATCATAAACATGGTTTCTTTGGGGACATATTTACTTTTAAATCCTTTATAATGGTATATAAAGAAAATGTGACTTATCCTAAGAATTTACCATGGGAGTGTCGAATGAGGAGTGCAATAATGACCACTATCATGTACTAGGTTATCCCAAGTCAATCTAGGAACACCTTGTTGGAGTTGTTATCCCTAGGTACATTTGTCCTAGAACCACATCCACTCGTAGTATCCAGTCATTGATGTATTTACAGGAAGACCCACATAATCTCTACCTTACCAAAATTCAAAGATGTTATTCTATACTTATCCTCAAATTATATCTTAGGGTTATGTTATATAATTTTATAAATCTATTTTTCTAATTTTGTTACTAAAATTAATTTTATACCAACTATAATTCCCCAAACCCAGAAGACCGATGTCGGTGCATAATTTCATTACGTTGGTATGATTACATGGAATAAAATCCCAAAGGACTGATTTGTTTAGAAGTCTTGGAAGACCAGATTACATTATTAATACACATAATACATTGGTAAAAGTATATAAAATATGATACAATATAAAATTAAATAAACTATATCCTTGAAAGCTTATTCAAATTTTTCTTCTTCATAATCTAGGGAATGGAAACATAAGAAAGGAGTGAGATCAGATGCCCAGTATGGGTAAGTAATATAGAGGAAGAATAAATAATAAGGCATGTTGAATAACTGAATAACACAATCCCTTAAAACAAAATATTGAGGATAATATGGAAGGAATAAAATATAAATAAATAATTCCATAATAAAACATATCCATGGATATTCTACTAGTTGAATAATCATATAGACTATAAATTACTAGTTTTGTAATGATGGAAATGCATAATGATGGATATCTAAAACATACCATCAAGGATTGATGCCACAAATCTATTATTATCAATAATTCATACAAATAATATACTATTTTCAAGGCTTCATTCCAAGAATCTATTAACTTAAAGGATTTATGCAAAGAATATAATAAATGGGTAAGACCCCTGCCAGAACCATATATATTTTGTGTCAAGAGACATACTGATGCATCGATGGTATATATAGGTCCCCAAAAAACACATAAAAATTCCAATTCATTCCTCATATGAAAGGGGTGAAACATTATCTACATATACATTCATATTTAAATGAAAATATGAAATGTAAATAGCTTTCCCCAATTAGTAAACATAAATACGAACCATTCAGAGTAATATGGTGTATAGTTTGAAGATAGAACATCTATAATAAAACTAATCATAAATAGTTAAATAAAATATGGTATAGTCATCATAAAGTTTTAAGACCAATTAAATAAAATAATCAACAAGAGTATTGAAATAGATGAAAATACTCTTATAAAATCATTGAGTAATTCTTGGGAGAAATACTCTTTTACGATTCAAAGAAGAGTTATTTTAGTAAAATATTTCTATAAAAACAGAATAAGATATGTTTTTTATAATAAAATGAGTTATTTTATAAAAATAATAGTTTTTTAAAACATATTATAGAGTTCAATTGAAAATAGGTAATAATTTGAGAAGTTCCCTTAAATCGGGCTTGTTTGTCGGGAAGAATTGAGAAGGGAACCTTGTAAAACGTTTATTATCCAATAAAAAATAATGAAACGATATATAAATATAATTTGGGAACATATAAATATAATTTTTAATAATTATATTAAAATAATGAATAATTACATTGGTTTATTGTGGAAGAAATTATAATTCAAAAGAAAATAGAGGTTCGGAAAAAAAACCTTTACCACTTTGTAATCAATCAAACCATATGCCCCATAAAATTAATGTTCAAAAAATAAGTCATTTAATAACATGAAGATAAATAGATTCAGGATATGGAAAATTAATAGTCATTTTAAATAAACCACAATAAAGAAATAAGGGGTGAATAATAAAAAATTCACTGAAATAAAAGCGAGATGAGAAACCCCTTATCTTATGTCTGAATGTGTTCTACACTTGACATTAACATCCTAGATAGTCAAATTAGATCAATTAATTAATTAGTTAATAAACTTATATACATGTAATTAATTCATTTTTATTTTATTATTTTCATTTATTGCCTTTTTTATGAGTTATAAGATACAATTTTATTGCTCGGGAGCATTTTTTCCTTGATTTTCACGATCAGTATACTTGTATATGAGTAAGGAAGTTCACGTGGAATGTGAATAATTCTCTATAATTTAATTAATATTAATTAAAATCAAGAATTTTAAATGGATATATATATATATAATATGGTTGTATGGTATGAGGATTAATTATTAGATAATAAATTTATTAACAATCGTTTAGAATATTACGAACGTATTTCAATCACCACAAAATAGTTCTGTCATAAGAATTAGTATTATGTATATACAGTGGTTATAGAACATTAATTAGGTTTCAATACATATATTATATTTTTTATTAACCGTAATATTTTATCATTACTAATCTTGAATAAGTAATTTAATAATGAATGTTCTTTGCCATGGAAGGTTTTAAATCATCGCCTCCAAGATGACGATTTCATTTTTTATATAAGTGGGATTGAGAGAGAGTAAAGGGATTTATGATCCTTCTTCCATTAACATGTTATAATTAAATTATTTAAATGATACAAGATTTATCATGATAATTTGGATAGAGGAGGTGATGATAGAATAATAAAATAAATAACTTAAAAGAAAATAAAAAGAAAAGGAAGAAAATTTTACCTCTTGAATACTCCTCCTTGAGAATCTCCTTAAGGGGGTTTATTTTTGTTTTTTAATGATACCAAAAACTTTTGGATTTGGGGGAGGGTATTGGGAAGATAATTAGGCCTAAATCTGATATTTTTAAAGGCTTTGAAGGTGTATGGAGAATAGTGGGTGAGGGGTGGTTTTTATAGTGGAGAAGAGGGGTAATTTCTCATTATTTTATTCATTATTCTATTATTCTACTATAGAAAATTAATCATATTGATTCTTGTGAATAAATTCAGTAACATGTACATGTGATTTTGAACTAATGCTGCTTACCTAAACCTTACAACAACAATGACTCAAAAATTTATGTATTTAACATCTATCATAAATTATCATATTTTACTATTCACAAAAATTCAATTATTTTAGAAAAATCTCAAAATTTCACCCTAACCATTTTAAGACATGTAGAATTAAAAAATGAACTTCATTTTATGAAAATAATATTCTCAATATTATAAATTTAATTTAAAATTAAAAAAAAACATTTACTCGAAAAATAAGGATTTTAAATTTATAATTTATTTTATAATACTTTAAAAAATTAACAAATGTCTCATAAAATTATCTTAAAATCACATGAAAATAAATATTTATTTATGAATAACAATATTTTATGTTGGCCTCACATTAAGTGATAATAAGTTTTAAGGGGCCTACATTGAGTGATAAAGTATTGGTCATTTTGGTATATGAAATAGGTCCAAGCATTAAGTGATACAGTAGAGTCAAAATATAGTTGTTGGACACATATTGAATGAGAAAGTGTTGACATGGACCACCTTTAGTGAGATGTTTGGGTCTGGGAGATGGTTGTTTTCCCCAATCTTGAGAGGGTCTGTAGTGGTAAAAACATTGTAAGATACCGCACCCCACATTTTTTGGTTATGGATGGAGATGTGGTATGGAAACCTAGAAAGAGTATTTGGGTACAATTATATATGGGTGGAATAAGATGAAATCATTTTGTGTGTAGGATTAAATAGGTCTAGTCAGGTTTTGTGGTGGCCTGGTTAGCACATTATGAACTTATGTTCTTATTTATTTGATATTCCTAACATTCCATGTCTATAAACATATATGATTGAATATATTTGACTCACTTTATAAAAATATAATCATATGTATTTTTCACACTCTATATGAGAAATATTGTGTGTGTGTAGACCATAAATCTAGTTTATAGGCTCGAGAATAGAATTTTAAATGGATCAGGCTAGAGTAGCTCGATAGAGTTTTGGAAAGAGGATTGAGGTGAGGTTTAAGGACAGTAATAGAGAATTGTTATATTTTTATTCTTTTGGTTTATTTTTTATATGTGATAGGTTTAATGGGTGATTAGTTGATGTATGAATCAATGAATTCTAAATTTTATATTTTTATAGGATAATATATTTATCAAATAAATCATACTATGATTTTTTTGTAGAATATGTTTGGTTATTTTAACTATTTTTTATTATAATTTGAAATCATAGTCACAATAATGAATTATTTATTCTTTAACCACTAGTCTATTGACTTTTACATACATGGAGGTGCACCTGAGGTCATAAAAAACATTTTACAAGACATTGAGAGGTGTTCCAGGATAGTATAATGAAAAAATTACATCAAAGAATATTTTATTTTTATTATTATTTGAGATATGGTTGATAGGGAATAATTAAGCATCAATATTATGATGGAACTTATACTGGTGAGTCTTTAACAACATTCTAGTGTAAATTATAAGTCACTAGAGTTATAGGATCATTTTTCTTGGTTTTCCTTATTACTATGGTGATGTTAATTTACATATGAAGCATGTATTTCAGATTTTTTATTATGGATTTTGATCTTGGTCCATAGTATATACATCATTCATAGCTTGTAGAATTAATATGGCATTCACATGATTTTTTGGGATTAATTTCATTGATAAAAGAGGGTTTAATTATTTAGAGTTTCAACTATAACATAATGGAAATTTCCCATATAACTTGTTGGTGCAATTATATTGAGATAAAACACATTATTCAATAAATGATAGGTCATGTGGATATTATAATGATTTTTTGTGGTGATGTTTATATATTCCTCTTTTTTATGGGTTTTATATAAAACCTCATTGTATTGATCCATGAATTAGATTAATTTGGATTATTTGAGGATGAACATGAGTTTCTATGAGGAATGGATACCCCAACCTTGATAATATGAGTTTTATTAGGTTTATAGGGAAAGATTAGTTAGATTCTTAAACCTGTTGATTTTGTAATTCACATTATAGTAGTTTTCTATGAATTGGAAAGGATGAGTCACAAATTTTGGAATGACACTTGAGTGGTAGGTGATCATGTGGTTCACCTTGGAATGAGTGAGATAGATAAGGACTATTTCAAAGGATGCATGAAATATTTTTTTGGTTAGATAAAATTGAAATATATTAGGGCATGGTTAGGGGTCTAAGAATTTTGGCCTAGGTTTAGTTAGATTTAACTCATGGGATTGTGATTCATGTTATCTGATAGGGTAGTACGGGAGTGTGCACCCATTGGGGTTGGATGAGATTGTGTTGTAGAGTGGGTTAAAACATTGAGAGGGATCTTTATGGGTTCAATGTACATTTGGAAATAAAGAGTGTGAGTTGACATGTTTTTTAGTGAAAATACTTAAAGAATAATAGTAAGTGTATGTTGGTTTTTCATTGTTCCAAATGTGTTGTAGATTAGTGACTGGCCATGTGGAAATCGAGGACTGGTCTGATCGATGAAATGCTAGTGATCATGGTATATCAGTGTTTTCTTGAGAATTAGAGGTGTTTCCACTATAATGGAGAGTGAAATAATTGATAGATTGGAGTACCGTGGTATGGTCATTTCAATATAGTTTCGTAATAAGGGTTTTTAGGATGAGTTAGTGTGAATAAAGGGGATTGAAGCATGTGAAACGGAAAAATCTATCAAGAATTAATCGTAAAAAATGGTGTAAGTGAATCCTATGGTTGGATAACTAGTTTAGTTATTGGAGGGTATGTTCTTTATTGCAGTTGAATTTTAGTGATGTCAATAATGATATTCCTTGTGATATATAAATTGTTATAGATTAGTGTTTCAATTTTATTTTCAGGTATAAGTAGGGCGATACTGATATAGACACTCCTATGGTGGGGAGAATCAAATAATTCATGGTTTCATAACCCCTATGTTGTTAGGGTCATGGATATGATGAGAATTGTTGGTAGATGGTTGATATTACACTAGAACAATGATATCCAGGTTGATAAAATTTTATTTATTTTCTCGTAATATATATGATTTTGGATTCTGATATGGTGTCAGATAGACTTTTAGCATTGATATCAGTATTGAGATAGAAATTACTTGATTTGAGGGTGAGCCAAGAGAGAATTTAATCGATTATCATGGATATAGTATGATGGTTGGTGTGGGTGGTTGGGGACTCAGTCATGGAATTAAACTATGTGTTAGTTTCAATATTTAGTGTGGGTGTTAGACAATTCTATGATTCCTTCATAAGTTAAGGTATTATGATCGAGTGATGTGATAGAGCATTAGTGGGCATAGATAAATGTTTTCATTAAAATTTGGAAAGAGGATGAATGATTGATTTTTTCCATGGAATTTTGAGTAGTGACATTGAAACTACATCCATCATGTTGATGGGATGATTTAAGATAATTTATGGTAGGTTATTCCTAGGGTGGGGAGTACGATGACCAAGAATTGGAAATTATGAGTGGAGTATTATAGTTTAGAGCACCATAAGATAATGAATTGGTTGGTATTTTATGCTTTATTATTAATTCTAGATATATGTGACTTAGTGTAACAATTGTGTTGGAGATAGTGTCATGTAGGTAGCTCAACTATTGATGAACAATGCGCTTTAGTGGTTGGAGTTGCATAGCCAAAGCTCATTTGACATTTATGGATAGTACATGGTATTTTAATGGTGCAATGACCACTGAGTTTATTTTTGAATTATTTTTGGAGTAATAACATATATATTGGAATATTAGAAGGGCTATGGTGTGAATATTTAAACAAAACATTGATTTTTAGGTTATTGTTCTTAAAAGAAATTTGAATAATTGTTCTCGAGGTGGGACATGTTCTGAAAATTTGGATTTCAACTTGGATTATTAGGGTTTTAATATTCCTACGAGATGTTTTAAGATGTGTTAAGAGGCATGATAAATATTTTGGGTGATTATGTTAATATTAAAATAAGTTTAAGGTGGATCCATAGAAACAATTTGGCTACAGGTGACTTTCCATGCTTTGATGGGTAAGGGGCATGTCATGAAGAGGTGTTAGTCTATGGAACCCTCCCTGGAAATGGTATTTGTTTCATGAGGGGTTTTATTTATGTTTAAAATCCTCATACATAATATTCAAGTAATTTATAATTCTATGGTTATTTTGTGAGGTCTTTGTGTGGAAATGGCACCACAACGTGGAAAGATGAGACTGGGGAGTTAGTGAAAAAATAGAGGGAGATTGCACCATGGGACTCCCATGGGGTAGGTTACTTGAGGAGTTCCCATAAGGGAAAAACATCAAAGGTTTCCTATATGTGATCAACCCTTATAAATTTTAGGTCTAGTGTCACTACTACTAGGAAGACCCGACAGTAGTATCTCTTATAGAGGGTGGACTATGAGGCATCACCCTCTACCTGTTAGAGTCCAATAACACCATAGATAGGAGGGACACAATAAAACATTTATTATTGAGAACTAATCACTATATTACTATATATACATCTATATGAGAAAACCCAAAGTTTTTTTTAAATAGGGCTAGAACTGTTATTTTAAGGTCAAACTTCAATTTCATTTTAGGTTAAAAGGTAGGTGGGAGAGGGCCACTGTGATCGAATATATCCCATCTTCTTCCAAATTTAGATCTACCTTGAGGAGGGGGTATTATTGGGGGTTTTCAATGGTTTATTAAATAAAAAATCTTCTATTTTTTCTTTGTTCTTATACTCCTTCACTGGTCATTGATTTAGGCTTCTATGTGATAGGGTTTGGTGTAATTTTTACTAAATCATGGTGTAATCAGGAAAAAAAACAATTAATATTTTTTTTACTCATCTTAGATAGAGGATATACCATGAGTATCGACACATTAAGTTTGTAATGGTTTTAGTGAATCATTAATTCCTAATGAGTTTTTTGTGATTATATCTCATTATATTAATTTAAATAATTAACTAAAAATTATTAACAATATCTCAAATATCATGTATATTTTTTATTTAATTATTTTTATTATATATTTAGTAATTTTATCCATTGAATATTTTTTTATTATATTTATGGGTGAAAATAATTTAAAATATCAATTTTAAAAAAGAAACATTATATTTGAATTTTGGGGAGGCTTTTATTTAAAGGATAATTTCTTATGTTCTAGTAAAAAAGGTGGCCAAACTACTGGCCAAGTAGTTTGTGAGGATAAATCTAAAGGATAATTACATGGAACATGGAATGGGTATGCACCGTGGATGGGATTTTATATATAGGACTTTCCAATACAAATATCCACTTAAAAAATGGAATCTTGGGTGGGTTGGCCTGAGCGCTTCTCATCTATTGGATGGTTAGAGAATCATATGTAAAGAAGTGAATGTCCTCCATCAAAACATTCAATGTGGGATTAGTATTCAAATGAGTAATTTTCATTATAACATTTATGAAACCATTTAGATATAGGGTATTTGTCTTATTCCTTGGACTTATGTTTCACCACAACCAATTATGATGATCCAAGAAACATCCATTGCTGTCAATAGAGCTTAGTCCTAGATGCATTGGGGCAGTTCTAAGGACATAAGCTACTACCTAGCACTATGAACCTTATGGAAATCATAGGATATAATAATTATTTCACCAAAAGTGAAATCTTGTTCAATAGTTTTCAGGATTTGGGAAGGGTTTAGGGAAACCTAGATATTTTTAGGGCATGATGAATTGGTTGCACTGTGGGGGTATTCAGAAGGAAGGAGCTCAGGTTTTTGGTTTGTGAAGCTTTGTACCAAAATAAATAGTATTTTACTATAGTTTGAGAAGAATACATGATGGATGAAAAAGGTTGTGATATGGTTTTCCTACTTGTTCGATATATGAAAAATAATGGTTTGATATCTATATGGTGATAAAGGTTTTATCATTAGGGGTTTCTTATTCAATAAAGGTGATAGATATGGTAGTTGCTTGATGTTTTCATGAGAGGAGTGTTGTGTTGAATTCCTACACCAGGTTGAAACTTGTTGTTGAGAGATTTTTGTTATTGATATAGACATATTTTTTTTAATATTTATATCTATCACAAATATACAATTTCATCTACCTCTATTCATGCATAAAATAAAAGATATATTTTATAGGGGATTTTAAGGTGATGTTGCATCAGACTTTAATAGTATATCAAATGATATGGGTGGAATAATTTAAGTGCTAAATTCATAGGTAAATATAAGTAGTAGGCATGAAGATATGGTCTAAGGATATATATTTCATAATTATGTATATTTAAAGAGGATATCAATATTGTAGTGGGAAATCAATATTGGGAGGATTGATCCAGTTATGGGGAGTTATTTCACATGGAGTTTGGTTTCTTTATAGGTTCCAAATATTTTATTTTATTTTACACTCCCTCATGAATAACAAGAGGGGTGGGTTTTTAGTTCCCAACTTGTAATAAAATGTGGTTATTTCTCATGAAGTACTCCTTTTATGATTAATTCTAGATGGTATGTTCTATTCATTATTTTCTTCTAAATATTATCTTTCCTCTTATATTAATAAAGATTATGGGTTTGGTTTGGTATGGTTTTAATGTATTAACTAGATACCTATTCTTATACCTGACCATTGGTGGGTTGGGGTAGTTACATTGAAATATGGTTTTGGGTTATCATACAAATTAATTAACCATTTTTATTAAGAGAAGAAAAGGGTCATGAGTAGGATGGATATTAATTACCTCATCCAATTGATTTATTAAAACCAAATTTTAATGACATATTGATTAATCATTATCTTTTTCACTCAATAGTTAATGAACTCTAATTTACATTGATTAGTATTTTTACATTAACTGATTATTAATGAGAGCACCCAATTTCCCATTTTAAATCATTCTTGGACAATCTATGTGTTTCTAACCTATATCTATGGGTTTAACCTCAAACATTCCACATGATACACTGTATTAGTTTTTTACTATTTGGATTTTGCATTTAATTTAAAAACTCAATTAACCATTGGAATTTATGATTCCCCTTGAGTGGTTAATTTTAACAAATTATTTGGAAATTATGGCCTATGATAGGATCTTAGGTGATGAAACAAGCTTGGAAGATGCATGAATGAGATTTTCTTAGGAGACACAGAGAATCAAGAGGATGGTAATTCTATTATTTAGGTAGGTGGTCCCTTTAATACAAAGCTATGTGTTTTTTAGAAATTATTGTTCTTTATTGCATGTTTTCATGGGAATGGGTAAATGGTTAAGATTCAAGAGAGGGATATAGAATGAAATAGGATGAAATTGATCATTCTATACATGTAATATATTCTCCATTAAACATTGGGTAATTTAGGATTTCTTGAAGACCATGTTGCTAATGTATGAAGGTGGTTATTGAATTTCAAATAGAGGTTAGGCATGTATCTAGTTTTGAGATAATACATGAATACCGAAGTTGAATTTCCTAGATCTAGTTAGGTAGGCCTGGTATTTGGTATTTGGATGATAGATGCAGTAGATTTACATCTCATTCTTGGTGTGGAACACCCTCTTGGCGGAAAATTTAAGCCTTGGTTATCATTTTGAGTGGGATATGTACCATGAGGATTAAAATGTGTGTCAGAGAGGGGTTTTATTTAGATTATGGGTTTGATAGGTCTCTTAAATCGAAGGTGATATTAGACCCAATAGGGTGTAGTTTAATTTTTTGGATGACTTACCATGGGTATACTAATGGGCTTGATGAGAGATAGATTTTTATGTTCTTTTTGAGTGGTACCAAGTGTGTTGGGGGATTTTGATGATTTTTTGGACTAGAATTAGAGGTTAGGGTTAGATATATCCTATAAGTTTGGAGAACACTGTGTGGTTTTTGATACATCTTTTTTCTAGTGTGCCGAGTTTGGGATGAGTATGTAAGATAATGGTGGATTTCCTTGTGAGAGAAATGATGATATAGATAGGTTTGTAATGTGTTCTCATGTGATTGAGAGGGTCCTAAAAAATTCAATGAGACTAAATGTAATTTGAGGCATGTCAAGAGATGTGGGGATATTTCTTTATTGAATAGCTCCCTTATAAAGAGTTCGTGAGCTTATGGGATGGGCTTTGTGTCCTATTTATTATTGATTGTGTGTTTTGATTGTGTGTATTATAGATGATGGGATAGGAAGTTAAACTCATATTGAGTGAGAAGGTACTGAAAGGACCCTCCATTTAGTGATGATGTAGTGATAAATTTGTGATATAGTAGTGTTCAGTATAGTGACCTACGGTTGACTGAGAAGGTGTTGACATGGACCTACTTGAGTTAGATGGTCAGTCGAAGTTGTAATCTGATAGCAGGCCACACCTTAAGTGATAATGTAGTGGTTAAGATTGTGGCATCATTTTATGTGTGATGGAATTTTCATTGTGTGCATGGATTAATATGGTTTTTAACAACCCGAGATTCTAGTACGTATTTATATTAAATAAAACATGATCAATATCTTATTTAACACACAAAACCACACTAAAACCATGACATATTAATGAGTTAAAATTATATGTGTTAAATAAAACTGTTATGATATAGTCATTGAATTAATGGGTATTAATTGAATTAACCACTTCATGATATATATATATAAGGTCAAGGAATGATATCATGTAGTAAAACCATTTATATAGAGCCCATTTTTCTGATCATGGAATGGATGTAGATTCTTTAGGGGTTTCCCTAGACCAAACCCAATATGAACACCAACAAGTTTGTTTTGAGTAAATCCATTTTGGAGAGAAGTTCAAGATCATGGAAATCACTATGAGATCCATACTTGCTGAATCACCACCCATGAACACCACCAGAGATAATAATACCTTTAGGTATTATAAAAAATTATAAGGGGTTACATGTGTATAATTTATGATGATGTGAACATGGATTTATCAGTGTAATAAATTATATATCTAATGTTTTATTAAAATTTTAACATTAATAATTTCAAATGAAAATAATGTTAAATTTTAATACACATATATTTATAAAATTAAAATTTTAGAGTATAAATAATTAATGGTATTTGGTTAAGACCACTAAAATAAAAGGAATATTTTTCAAGGATCTATTTTTCTAAAAGTGTTTTATATTATTTTATCATAATAAAACTTATATATAATAAATAATTATTCTTATTTAATGTATTGATAATACATATAAGGAAATAAATTAATAATTACCCCATATTTATTACTTGTTAAGTTATAATAACAAATTCATTTCGAACCAACAAAAAATTTGTTTAATTATTTTGCGCACTTTTATTAAATTTATTCCTATCACTTTTAGAAATTAGATAAAATAAAATGGATTAAAAATTTGGGCTCATAATTTTTAAATTATTTAATAAAGTAAATTTCATTTCTATAGATAAAAAAACTCATTGAGGTAAATTTTAATTACCACAGGAATTATACAAGGGGTTTTTTAATTATTATTATTACATATGTTTGAGTAATTATTATCTTAGTAAATTAATTTGTTCTATTTTAGATAATAAATGGAATATTTTGTTTATATATATATATATATATTAGAAAATATATGAAATATCATTTAATTAGTTATTTATATGTGATTAGACTATAAACACACAATATTTGTAAATTTCATTTTTCTAAGAAAACACTTTTTCTATATATTATATGTTTTCATTTAAAATATATTTTTTCTCATACTGAGAAATAAAAATATATTAAATGGAGTTGCATTCAGAATCATCATGTCAATTTTTTTAAAAGGGGTTATAATATATTTTTTAGAAAAATATAATTACCGTGGTAAAAAATTAATTAGGGCTAATTAGAGTAAAATTAGGTAACATAAGGTGGGTCAAATTTTATTACATTTACATAACCCATAAACCTCATAAAAGATGATTTTTAGCCTTTAAATTTATATCCACATGTTTCAAAAACATTTACTCACCTAAATACCCTAACTCCTATGTGATTATATCATTACCCCTTACCCAACATTCAATTAAAGGGAAAAAATCCTTCTATTTTACCAATAAAAGGATATTACTTATACCCACTTCAAGGTGTGCCTAATATTAAAATTTATATTATATAAATTCAAATATTAATCCTCATAAATTCTACTTACACATTTATAATCCTCGAGTGACATTAAGTTGGCATAATGCCACCATTTTCAAGAACTCCACCAATAGAAGGTTTAGGTTCTTATTGTTTGTATTGTCCACCCCATAATGTTTTATTCTCTATCATCGTTATCTTACTCTTAAAATCCTAATATAACCATAATATTATAATTTAATTGGTATGATTAGTATACTTACGTGTTATTATATTTAATTAATAGTTTTCATCCACCTTATACATTTTATTTGAAAAATCAGAACGTTGTTTGTGTTACATACAGACTACCACCCCCATAAATGAAGTGTCTTATTTTTAAAACTTCTATAAATGGGTGGTTAAAAAGTGTATTTTAGGAATAAATATTATAATAATTACATGATTAAAATGTTGAAAAGATAAATCATTCACCACCATCCTCCCACTCTATGAAAAATGGAAATGATGTCCGTGTTTACATAAGGATTACTACCTCCATAAAGAAAAAAAATCATTTTTTCATAAAAACCTTATATGTATTTTAAAAAAAATGGATTTAATGAAAAATATTATATTTATAGAATTAATAAGGATATATAAAGGATATATTAACACTTAAATCATTGTTTATAGTAAATCTTTTGTTCGTTAAAAAATATTGATAGAATCTCATCACCGATTTCGTATTCATGAATCATAACTAAAAATACCATGGAATGAAATTATAACATTATAAAACATATATTAAATAACCCTGAATAATATAGTAATGATTATACTAGTATCAATTAATTGGAATTTAAATCACCATTAGGAAACATATACAAAATAATTGATGTTACTAACCATCCATGATGAAAATGAAATACACCTAACTAATTAATGTATGATGAATGATCATAATTAAATTTTAACTCTGTAAATTTTTATATTGATTTCTTTAAAATAAATTTATTGTATTTGATTTCTTATTTTACGTTAAACCTCAAGTCAAAATAAAAAATGATATATTATAACATTTATAACCAAGTAGTTGGATTGGTGTGTATGAATAATATTAACCACATTATGAAATATACATATAAATATTAACTTAATTAAAATTTATTTATTAATATCTAATAAATAGACATTAATTTTTTTCTAAAAAAATCATTTCATGATTAATAGACATATTTTTTGAAGAATTATATTTTTCTACATATCATGAATTATTATATTTTGATCACTACTTAAAAATTATTTTTTTGAAATTTATTGATCATTTGTGATTAATCATTCATATATTAGATATATAATGGTAAATAATGAATGTATAATCACTTAATGGTAAACATGTTATTTTTCAGAAAACTATTTTAATGTGCGTACATTTTTAACTCAATAAGTTATGTAAATCACTAATGATTAATGATATTAATGAAATTTATAGAATATATACTCAATAAAGTATTTTAATATTTAGCCTATTGTTTTTACGGTAATTAATGGAAGAAAGATTAGTTTTATTATTAAAAATTCATTTTACTATAGATTGTGTTATATTTTATGTATTTATTTAAAAATTATATTTTACCACTTATAAAAAATTAAATGTCATTAAATTTATTACACAGTTATAATAATAATATAAAATTTTTCTAATAATTCGTATTTCAAAATTTTCCCTAATTAATAGTAAAAACATTAAAAATATGTTACCATGGTTTGGGTTAAAACGGGTTTTCCAAGGGTTAAACAAAGAGATAAAGTTAAAAATTCCATATAAATTTTAATAAATTAATGTGTATAAATATATTTATTGTTTATGAGGTATTATATTTTATTTATTATCCATTTAGTTCCACTTTTTCATGAATGTGACATTATAATATTGAAATATTTTATGTAATCCAATATGTGATACTCACTTCACATATAAAATGGACCCTTTAATCATCCATTATTTAAGAAACCTTGTCCCTGTATCTATGATAATAAATACCCAAAAAACATCTTAATTTAATTCCCTATATTATGTTTCTATTTTTCTAACCCTAATTCCATCCTAGTATATTTTAAGGTTTAAAATAATTAAGCTCTCTCAAAGAATAGGAAACCATCTTACCCAACACTTCTAAAGTTTATATCTTCTTATATTTACTCTAAATATGTTTTATACATACCAACGTAATTAATATAGCATCACTAATATACTGATATGTTATTATGATTATGGGAAAACCATTTTTCCTCTCATTTCTATTAAATGGGAAATGAAAGTATTGCTCATGAATACATGTGGACTACCGACTCTACATAGAGATATGATTCAATATCAAAAACCATCATTCATGTTTATTTATTAGGAAATATTTAATGTTTTTATATTATATTTATGAAATAATTTTTATTATCTAATTATAATATTTTATCTACCTTTTTACCTTCCCATCTGTTGGAAAATGATATGGTTACTTATGTGTATGTAGGGACTACCACCTCTATGAAGCAATGGGATTCTATATCATCTTTATATATGAATAATTATAAATTGTATATAATGATTAAATATAATATTTATGAAAAAATTAAAAATATTTATTTTGATGAAATATCATCAAAGTGAAATAATCCTAAGTTCAAAACTGAAACAAACATAGAAAATGAACTGGTTAACACCTGAAATGATGATGATAATGAAATATTGTTAATTTATGGGTGACAATATGTAATAATTAACCCATTTATGGTATTATAAGTTTGAATAATTATCTATTTTATAAGTAAAATAAATTTAAATTTATTATATGTGACGTTAAAATCACCTACTAAGCAAGTCAGAAATACGGTAAGGGTTTCTTGTCTCACTTCTATTTATAAGAGGCACATGACATATTAACCACTTTTTCCCATAATCTGGTGGATATACTTCCCCTTTTAAAATTTTATATGACATTTTACTCTCTCTATGTCTCAAAATTATAAAATAATGGTTTTAAGGGAATCTGACTTTGTTCTTTTATTTGGTGAGGAATAGTTTTCTTTGAATTTCTATATTTTCTATTAAATGTTTTCCAGAATATTTTTAATATTATCCAGTGATGGGTTAAATTAAATATTACCATGTTTATCTTTCGATAAAATGGTTTAAAATTGATATTTTCATTATTTTCTTAAGTATATGATTTTTACAAAGTGTGTGAACAAAATAATTATTTTGACCTACATCATATGAATAATTATTTCCTCCATCATGATTAATCCTTTATATAATTATTTATTTACTAGTTTTGATATTGTTTTCCAAATAAATTTTTCCCAATATTTTTTAAATATTTATATTTTAAATAATTTATTTTAAAAGGAAATTTTTTTTCTTTCTCAAGAAATGCTCTAATAATATTTTAAATGTATTTTAATATATGTAAACATACATTGATGTTACTTATAGTTTAATGGGGATATGATATATTGAATCCATATTTATTCATTATCTGGATGGTTTAGGATTATGATTAAATATTGATAAAACCTATTTTATATTCATTGGGTTAAGCTATGAAAAATGATAAATATTTTAATGATATTGTGGTTTACATATGAATGGATTATTATTATGTTATGGGTGGGTAAATTATAGTGTTCATAGTAATTTTACAATTTTTAATGTTTATCAGAAAGAAAGGGAAAATGGGAGGTTATCACAATCCCAAAATAAGGTACCTAGGAGGTTATCGCATACAGGAAAGAAGGTACATGTGAGGTTATCCCAAGACAAAAGAGGGTACACATGCAGTGATCCATATCCCAACATGTGATGAATGTCTTGGTAAATAGCCTTGAAAAAAGATTTATTCTATTATTATTATTCCAATTTTATTCCAATAACTATGAAATACTCTTAAGGTTATGATATGATATCACACCTCATAATATTTTATTATTTTATTATTCATGTCTTATGAACTACCAAAGCCTTATTCATCGATTATGATATATGAATTTATAGGTATTTTTTTTTCAAATTATCAGATCATGATATCATTCCATTATGATTATGTTATGATTACACATGATCATTGATTGATATCTCCGATGTTTAACATTTTTTATGAATCTGATCTCAACCTTTATTATGATTCCATTCCATAGGTTATAAGAAATTTTTTAGGTATGGTATGACTACGATGTTTACTACAAGAGAAGAATAAAATGGGAGACACTAGAGATCATTCATGAAATTATAAGTTTATATATCTAGTCTCAAAATATATTAAAATTTTATAGATATAGGGTATGTATTATTATGATAGACCTGAAATATTCATGAAAAATGATTTAAGATTTATGTATATACTTTTTGGGTCTCCTCAGTTGGTGTCATAACAAGGCTTAGTTTTTTTTATAGATTTGGATTAGAAAACATTAGTGAGAACCCATTGGACAGGCCTATGTATAAGAAAACATCCTAAGTTATTATGTAGAACAAATTGTGGTTTTCCAAAAAAATACCCCACTACCTAGATATTGGTGAGTATATAGATGTGAAATAGATGATCTTATGAGTAACAAATATGGAAGGGGTGGATTTGGTTTTAACTTGATCACCCCTGATGCATGATGAGTGGACCTAATACAACATATCTAAAAATAACATATCAGTGGATTTGGTTAGGTTAATTAACATTTTATTTATGAACCATTATAAAGGATTTGAGTAGATAATTAACATGGATGAATTTGTTTAAAACTAATGTTTCATAGATTCAAAATAAGGTTTAAAAATCTATAGATCTTATAATTTATTTTTTTATGATTATCTTGGTGACCCAAGCCTTTTACAAAAATTATTACATTTTTTTAAACACATAAATCATTTATACAACCCAAGGTTCTCAAAGTCATAGTGATATTGGAAGACTAGTTTCTTAATATAGAAAACATGGTATCCTTAGTTTATTTTCCATATAAATCTCTTAAAATCCATTTTAGATATTAAATCTGCATGGGATAACCTGGGTAATACATAATGAAATGGGTGATCTAAAAAGAATAGTGTAGAAATAAACATGACAAGGATGCATAACATGTCAATCAAAGGGATACCATGATATCATAGAAGGGAATAAACATGAGTAATAACTTTGAAGAATAAAATAAATAACATGGTATCATAATATCTTGGTAACATAAGAAATGTGGTAGTAATATATAAAATTACATAAACATGAGTCAATGCTTACTTTCTAGATGATAAAACATGGTGTAAAATGTTATGTAATGGAATATGTTTACATTATAACCCATACACGATGAATCATGAGTCTAATAATTTACCCATTTAATAAGAGATATATATGGGAAAACACATCATAATACTTTCATGACCATGTGTGTAAAAAACCCAATCATATAACATAAACATAATAATTAACCATGTATATAATGGGTGGTATAATCTTATCACATATCATATTCATAAGAAAATTCATAATGAATTCATTTGATTAATGAACATAGGTCATGAATAACCCTATAAAATTATGGTATAATAGGATATATATATGTAAGCGGTATAAACACATTATTTATAAGGAATCCATAACATTAAAGTTTTTCATCATTGATGAAAATGTCTTTAAAATAATACATTGAATATTTCTTAAGAAAAAAATACCATTTTCACATTGAAATAATATATTAAAAATACAAAAATATTCGATGTATTATACAAAACATATTATTTAAAATGAAAAATGGAAGCCTAAAAATAAATTTCAAAATATTGGAGTGGTCATGATTGTATAATAGTTTTGTTCACACCGAATGAATTCGGGGAAATAAATATTCCTGTCACTTTTTTGTAAGAAAATTAAAAAAAGTTAATTATTCAGAAAAATACTATAAGATTAATTTTAAATCAATTTTAAGAATTAAAATTAATTTTAAAATTTAATTTAATCAAATCATAGTAAAATATTTTTAAAAACATTTTTTGAAAACAAGGATTTCAAAGAAGAAGTGTTTTTGATCGAAGAGATAAATGGAGTCTGATTTTCTTAAAACCCTTTTTCTTAGTCATTTTATGTAATAAAGAGTTGAAAATAGTATTATTACATTAATAATTTATGATAAATTATGGGATAAAAAATGAAATGGGTTTATTATAAAATTATCAAATAATTTCCTTCAATGAAAATTCAAGCATATTCAATACTGATTAAAATGTGATGGAGACATAACCACTTACAACATTGGTAAGTTTTAAATCATAACTCACCAAGAATGGATTAGATGAATTTAAAATAAAAAAAATAAAAATATAGTAGTGATTATTGATATAGTATTTAAAGGAGAAGTAAATATACTATTAAAAAAAATTAGGTCCATAAAAGAACCTGTGTCTCAAAGAAGTAAGATTGAGATAAAACCCTTATAAAGTTCACATCATTGAGGTGAGTGCAAATCAATGAGGTCATTATGTGTAAAAATGAATATGCACTAAAATAAAAGTTTAAATGGAACATAATTTAATAAAATTTCATTTCATACATAATGTTTTCTAAATTTAATCAATGAAGTAGTCGTATTACCCAATAAATAGAAATTGAGTTAAGAAACCCATTACCTTGCGCTTCCCATTAGTTTATTTATATTTAAACTCTTGTATAGTTGTTTTAAAAATGTTATTAACTTATAACAAAATCATATTATTATTTATAATATCATATATTAACAGTTTATATAATCTTATTACCCATTTGTTAATAATTATTCACTATCACTATTGTTTCATGTGTTAATTTCCTTGTTTTATCCTGCACGTTTCATCAAGAATGTTCGAAATATTTAACGTAGGTTATAGTTAAATAATCTCCATAATTATATTATTATTAAAAATATAATTTCTCTTAAGTATATACATATACATAATAATTATTTAGTTTTGAACATAGATAATGAATCACATCACTTTGTGGAGACAGTAGGTCGTACATACGCATGAGTGGCGTTATAATTTACCTAATGGGTAAAAGGAAAAATAAATGGACATTATATTAATTTTAAAAAATTAATTTCATTTCATTTATATAAAATATATTTATTAAATTTTTCCTTTGATTATTTCAATGTAAATTGTTAGTGAATATTTAATCACCACACTTCATGAGGCGGTAATCCATCGTACCCACAAACAACGTTATCATTTTTTCAATGGATTATAAGGTAATTAATTATATGATATATTTATTTTATAAAATTATTAAAATTTACTGAATATAATAAATTAAAATAAAATTTAGCCTTATTAACTTCCACATAAAGAATATTTGTAAATTGAATCACATTGTTTCATAAGGCAGTAGTCTACCACGCACACGAGCCACACTATCGTATTCCATACCGAATGGAAAATAAGAATGTATAAATGATATTATAATTATAGAGATAATATTATATAATTAAAATAATATATAAAAATGAAATACATCATTAGACTGATCCATGATAAGTAGTGATGGAAAATAATTACGTTGGTTTGCGAGGTAGTAGTTCATTGTTAACACAATCAATGATTTCATTTATCATTTGACAGAGTAGGAGATGTTTGTAGCTCATGAGATAAAATTAGAAACATATCAGTATATGGATGGAACTTAGGTTATTATATAATAATGTTTTAATAATATTTGCATTTGTTGGAACAAGAAGTTAAAGACATTACTTATTTTTTCGGAAAACTTCTTTTGGTAAACACTAAAATCCTTTATTGGTAGGATTTATGACCAAAAAATTAATTCTATGATAAAATGAAGGAATTAGGGATGTTATGTGGGTATTTCATGGATAATTGTTTTATGTAATGTTGTAAAGGATATTAGAGGAGGTGTCCTTTTATAAGTGTCAGAGAGGGCACACTTGGAATTTTTGACAAGAAAGAATTCCACCCATATTTTTTCATTCTAAAATGATTCAAAATGAACCATTTTAAAAACTTATAATATATAAGGTATAAATATGACCATAAAATATTAATGAAACTTATTTTGGGTCATTTATTAATATTTTATTTTTAGTTAAACCCCAGATAAATCCATTTTTACCATAACCATGGTAATTAATTCTTAATATTTTCATTATTCATTATGGTAAAAAATTATGTCAAATTTTTTAGATAATATAAATTATTATTAATAAAATTATTTAATCCATTTTTCAAAATTCAATTCACATATTTGGTAGAAATAAATTTAAAATTAATCCGTTAGGCGTGTCGAAAAAATTATTTTTCAAGAAATGAATTATTGAAGGAAAATATGATCACATAATAAGTATAAGAAAAGTAATCACAATTATAAGAATTTAAATTAATCTATATATATATATATATAATAAAAATATAATTTATTTAATTCATTATTATTGTTTTTTTAAATTATTAAAAATGGATAAACATTGTACACTTTAGAAAAGTTAAAAAAAAAGATGTTTTGAAGCCTAAAAACAAAATTATACTAATATCTAGTATAAATATGTCTTAAATGTTATTAATTGGATCTAATATTACTACATAATATTTATGTAAATTTTAAAATTAATTAAAATAAAAATTGTTCTTATTTTATTAATAAGAAATGAAAATTTTATAAAAATCAATATTTTTCACTATTTATAGAAAAATATTATTTCCCAAAAAATCAAAAAATTTCACTCTATGTTAATTTTAAAAATAAGATTAAGATAATGATATTATTATAATATAATAACATTTCTAAAATTACCCAAAATTAAATATATATTTTTTATCACAAAAATCAATAAAAATCATTTTTGGAAAAATTATTTTTTTTAAAAAAATTGAGGACTTATTTCCTAATAATTTTTAAATAAATTTATATTTATTATAACCTTTATATATATTTAATAATTATCATATCCTTTTAATATCGAAAAATTTCATGGCTAGTTTAAAATAATCATAATTAAATAATAATATTTTAAAAATATGTCAGAGTTCGTTTAAAAATAGTGTCACATGATATGCATGCTATTAAATAAATTGGATTTATTTAAAAGGAAATATATCATAATGTATTAGGGTGTTACACTCTATTATAATCATGGTGTTTCATGTCATATACACTATTGAACATGATGTTCCTCTTTTAAAATCATATGTTGTCACATTCTCCTCCTTAAATAAATAACATCATCGTAATTTAATATTGAGCTCAAAAATTGAGTTTTTGAAATTTAAAAATTTCATTATAGAAAAACCCACTTCATAAAAATTATTAATAAAAAATCATATAAAAATTAGATAATGAGAAATTATAAATTCATCACATAACTATGTTTCCAAATAGGAGAACATTGGTGTCAAGTGAAGAAATCTACATGGAAGAAAAACATAATTTATTATATAGAGTGATAAAGATTATTGGTCTCAAGAAATTGAATGATCAATGGAAAGATAAGGACCTAAAAACCATAAATATATAATGAGATAAAAGGCCACTGATTCATTGGATATGACGACAATAGGATAAATTTTTTATTTATACATCCTTTTCCTAGTGTTTAGGTATTCTTTTACTATCTAAACTAAGAAAAAAGGAAATTATAAATACTTTATATGTATAAATTCATCCTTTAACAAACATACTAAAAAATATCATGTTTTTATCCAAATTATGAGTATTCAAGTTTTATTTTTCATGCTCAAATCAATAAAATAAACATATAATAGATCATATATTTCATAAATGAATAACAATCATGTCACGACCCATCCCCCGAGGCCTGTGTCATGACTACCCCATGCCCGCCTTCCATAGTCCAGGGGATGACGACTAGCTCCGACGGCGTATTCCCTAATACTGAGAAGGAATTGCCTTTATATCCTATAAACACACACAACCAAGCACACAGAAAATTACGAAGATGAGTAAACTAAATAGTAAAAGTGTGAGTACAGTAAGCAAAAGGGGCCAGAATACAATTCCAACTGGAAAGTATAGGAAAAAAGAAAAGTACAAGTAAATTGGAATAGCTCCTATAAACACCTTCCAAGGATCTTACCTCAAGGGTAGGTACAGATCTTAAACGCCCGTCTCTATGGTACACCTCATCTAATGTCCTCCTCCGAGCTACCTCTAGTCCTGGAATCCTCGTCCATAGTCAGCGTTGTCCGTAGTCTGCACCAAACACAACAAGGTGTGAGCATAGCCCATGCAGGGGTGAGTATAACGATACTCAGTAGGGACCTCGAGACCCTCAATGTCTCACAAAAAATCCACAAAGGATAAACCACAAATCATGAAATCAACTGACAACCCTACTTAGGTACATGCCCATACATATATCTAAGTTATCAAGTATGCCCATATCAATCATGAGGAAACACATATTCCAACTCAAAATCCCAAGCTCAACTATTCTACAAAGGAAGGAGTACCACGAAGGTAAGTACCGCACAAGTATGCTACACAGAAGAATACCACCAAGGTATTAGAAAAATGGAAAGTACTACACAGGTACGAACTCAGATCACATCAGATATAACTTAGTTATAGTAGTAGAGATGATTACATGTAACTACTAATTCATCCTACTCTATTAAGAGGTAGAGCAACTAAGGACCCTAAATCATCATCAGACCCACAGAGTATCATAGTACATCGTCAGACCCACACTGGATTCCAGTACCTTGTCAAACCCACACAGGATCTTAGTACATCGTCAGACCCACACAGGATCCTAGTACCTCATCAGTATGTTTTAAGACCCACACATGATCCTAGTAAACCATCATTATGTCGTCCAAGCCCCAAAGGATCCTAGTACACCGTCTGTACATCGTCAGACCCACACATGATTGTATTACACCATCAGAACGTCGTCAGACCCACACAAGATCCTAGTACACCGTCAGTACATCGTCAGACCCACACAGGATCCTAGTACATGGTCAGTAAATTTTTAGACCCACACAAGATACTAGTACATCATTAGTACGTCATGAGACCCACAGAGGATCCTAGTACACCTTTAATACGTCGTCAGACCCACACAGGATCCTAGTACACCATCACAGTGAGCTATAGGGTTCCCGCACTAAGATCGCTTGATTCAAGGAGGATCCACTCCTCAAGCCAAAGGTCTACACTCCAACTTCCAAAAATTCCGATGAAGAAGCATGTAAAAGGACCTATATGTAAAAGGGGTCTCAGCGCAACAGACGTTGCGTCAATCAGACACTCGGTCTGTAAGTTATTGGCCTTTTAGTCCCGAGGGCCCGATTAGATTCGTGTTCGATCCAACCCGGCTATACCCCAACATTAACCAAAACTCAGGTGGGGTATACCAAAAGTTCCACCTCACTTCACGGTTTCCATCACCGTTGACGGTTTTTCAAAAAAACGCATGTAACTCAAGATATAGCCGAAAGAGAGAAAAGGGTCGAAGTTAGTCCAGGTCCGGTCGGACCAAACCCTGTTCAGGTCGACCCAGCCTGTTGGATCTGACTCGGACCACTGGGTTCGGCCTAGCCTGTGCTGGGTGGCCCGTGGTGTGGCGGCCAGCAGTGAGCCGATCACCATCCCTTGCTTCTATGGCCTCATGCTGCGACTCTTATACGCTGGGTGGCACAGACGCGCGGCACCGCCCCTTCTCATGGCCGATCGATTTCAGCCACCTCTCTTGCTCCACCATGACCGATGGGTCGCGACCCTTCTCCGGCAGTGTGGTCACGCTGCCGCCTTCTTTGTAGTCAGCTGTGGTGTCGGCTGCCACTCATGAGTCCCACCGGTGCCTATCATCGGCACCGATCACCGTCCGCCTCCATCGTGAAGAACACATCAAAACCATAATGTTTTTGGAGTGGTCGAGCCATGTTATTTTGGCCTGCACCCTCCACGTTAGAGTGGTAGAAAGCAGAATAGATGTTCTTAATTATATAAGGATGTTTAGAATGAGATAAGGGGGTATCAATCAACAACAAACCCTACAAGATACCCCACACCAATCTTCTGCAAAGACGGAAGAATCATGGGAGAACCCGTTAGTTGGTTGACTCGTGTTCTTTGTATAAATTCAAGAACAGGGAAGAGGAAATAAAAAATGCTCAAATAAAATAACCCCTAACTTCAACATCAGATAATCCTCGGCACTTCTCAGTGGACCTTGCTCTTATTTCCTGCAACCGGCTTCCAAAGACCCGACTCACACGTCACCCATTGGTGGTTCATTATCGTCCATCACCTCTCGCTGGGTTGGATTTGTCTTCTAAGTGTCGGGTGTCACGACACTTTACCAAAGATTCATCTCTTGGTTAATTCGTGGACAATCCTCCCCCACGCTTTTTATAAATAGGAGGGGGGGGGGGGGGTTGGAGGCAGGTAACGATCATGGAATTTACGAAGGTTAATTTAAAAGGAAACTTCCTCAATTCCAACAATGTTGTTACTTAGTATTTGAAAGTCAAGCCATTTAATTTACATTGGCACAATTAAATGGGAGGATTCCCAAGGGACCTTCCTATATTAAATAGTGGTTCGGGTGGTCCCCACCAAAATGAATTCAGAAATCGTAGATTTCTAGCTTCAGCGGTCCCACCTCCTTGTATTCAATTGGGAGGTTAAAAAGAAAATAAAAAGTTGTTCTTTATTTTATTTTTATTTCCACAAAAGAAAAGAAGACTAACTTTTACCCTCGACCAACTGAGGTTGAGGTGGAAGTCTCATTAGGCGAATACTAGCGCTGTGAGTTCAATGGTGTCCTTGGATTTCAATTCCAAGCACCGGTTCAAAAGTTACAATATGCCACTTGTGTGTTTACTAAACGTACCTGAAAAATAGTATGGAAAATTAATAATTGTAACCCTTGACTCACACCGGCCAAGGTTAGGCTCTGCCCAAGTGAAAAATTCCCCAAAAAGCCCAATGGTACCCTCAAATTTCCAATCCAAGTTACCATTTAAAAGTTATGGATTTTACAATAAAATAATTGTCACTTAATTATTTTATTTACGGCCAAAAATTATCTTTCACTGGTTACCCGCATTGGCCAAATTTAGTATCTTCTTAAATAAAGTAATACCTTATGAGTTCACAAGTGGTCTTAGATTTTCAATTAGAGCTACTGTTTGTAAGTTATAAGCATTTGAAAAATAAAATAATTTATTTAATTATTTTATTTACGGTTATACCCTTTTGGGTTTTCTCACAGGAGGCCTGCACCAACTAAAATTAAATCACGCCTAGGGTAAAACCTCCATCCTTAGTGAAACGATGCCCTCAGATTTTGGATCTAAGTAACTGTTTAATAGATATTCCAATTTTCACAAAAACTGCTTAGGCGCGCTAATTAAAGCTTCACAAAACATCGACAGATCATTCTGGGTACTCTGGGCCTCAGAATCCCATGCTGTTAAATTTAAAAGTCTTGAAAAATTAACATATAATATTAAAAAAATTTACATGGAATTTATGGGTCTTTAAATTCTCCTCACCTCAGGGCTTTGCATCCCTGAAAGCCACATTACAAAAACTATGAAAACAAGTGGGGGTACTGAGCACGAATTTGAGCCTCCCCCTCCCATTTTTTCTCCTAGAGGTTCCCATGCTGCCCACAGAGATGCACCAAAGGTATCAATCACCCACAAAGGAATCTCCTATCAATCCTCAATCTCCATGGGATCCTCCGAAAACGTCGCCCCATCCTCAATATCTATCTCACCATGGTCGATGACATGAGATGGGTTGTGCACGGATCTCCTTAGATAGAATACGTGGAAGACGTCTTGCATCCAATGTAAATGAGGGGGAAGTGCTAGGCGGTAAATTACCTCGCCATCATTGTTGAGGAACTTTAAGGGTCCAATGAACCTTGGAGATAACTTGCCACAACGACCAAATCTCTGTAAACCTCATCGAGGCGAGACTCGTAGAAAATATGTGGTCACCATCCTTAAACTCCCAAGGTCTCCGTCTCCTATCATCATAAGAATTCTATCAGATCTGAGCAGTTTTCACTTTCTAACAAGCGAGGCATCGTGATTCAAAATCTTCAACTGCTTTCTTCATCCATATCCACCAGTACTGACGTTGAAGGTCCTAGTACCATGGTATGTCCTCTAAAGAGGTCAATGTGCTCCCCAACTTCAGAAAATCCATCAGGTGCCTGCCCTAAGGATATATAAACATGTCAATCCTCGTAGTCAGTGTCCCCACGTTGCACCTCCCTGACTCGTTGAAGATGTGGGGGAGTGACTATGAGATACTAAAGAAAAACTACTCCGTCTTTTTCCACAAAGGATATCCATAAAGCAACCAGTTTCTCCGTCGGCTCACCTAGCAGTTGTATACAAGATCCTCTGCTAGGTGCATCTGCTAAAACGTTCCCCTTACATGGAGTATAGAATATCTCGAAGTAATAGTCCTAGAGAAACTCGAGACAACGTCGTTGTCTCAGGTTCATGTCCTACTGAGAGAAGATATACCCGAGAATATTGTGGTCTGAGTAGACTATAAAACAATATCCCATAAATTAATCCCACCACACCTTCAGAACAAATACCACTGATTCTATCTCGAAGTCATGGGTAGCGTAGTTCTACCTATTAGTCTCTGTCTCAGCTTCTGAAAGCTCTGCTGACACTTCTTCATCCACAGGAAATGCTCCCACTATTTGGTCAAAGCTGATAAGGGTTCCACTACCCTGGAGATGTCTAGTCCAAAACTCCAGTAGTACCCAACCAAACAAGAAGTCACACTCTCTATGAGGAGGTAATCCTAGATATATCTTTTGAAAAGATATCTCCATGCTCTTCCACTTCTGTTTGAATTAGAAAACTAAAAACTCATGCTGCCACAAGGGTAGGTATGGCCGACTCAAGAGTGATCGGTTGCACCCTCCTATAAATGAGTTTATCCTATGCTGCTTGGGAATCCTTTTTCACCAACCAATGAAAATCCCATTCCAACATTGTAGGTAAACCACAACCTCTTGCCTAATATAGTCAACCGGATTATAAATTGTGGATGCCCAGTCCATACCTAAACTAACATCGTAAGGCCTCGACGCTGCCACCCAGAGGTTCCAACCCAAACTCTCACCTCAAGGGTCAGATCACACCGTCAACGTATGTGTGATTATCAAGTATCCTCCTAATGGTATCTCAGAATGTGAGGATCAAGTAAACAATTTAACCAAAACTCTAGGTCTTGGACAAGATTCATTGAAGGAAGGAATGATTGGTACCTATGTCTATTGATAAAACAACTAGTATTAGACACAGAACTTACCCCTAATCATTCCTGGAGTCCTTGGGCCACAATCCATGACCACAGAAAGATGATCCCTTTCCCCGACCACTAGATCTCTAAGCCTAGTGAGGACCACAAATGGGGGTGGTTGTAATATCTCGAATCGTCGCTCATCACCAGCTGCACAGCCAGCTCCTCTACCACGTCTACCTTCTCCCTACGGACCTCCTCAGTTGAATCTCGATCTACACTTGGGTGGTCCATCGATAGTTTGCTGATCATCCATATGGAAGGTCGGACAATCATGAGCCATGTGACCCTGCCCGTCGCATGTGAAACACTACCTGGTCCTCGCATGAATAGCTTGTCTTCGGTACCTCACACAACCGATCCTGAGTCATGTGGTCGTCCACCTATAGGTCTGGTCCTCTTGTATTTCTGTGACATCTTTCTTCTACCGGCTATAGAAGACTCCTCTACATGATGTACGATAGTGGGTCTTACTGCTGGTGATTTATCAGCAAGAAAAATCTCCACTAAGAGGGCTCACTCTAACACCCCCGCCTGCGTCAGGATGTTGAGAGAAATCATCGAAGCCCTGATCTCCCTCCTGAGTCCCCATTCGAATGTCCAGGCCCTGAAAAATGGGTCTTGCACTATATCAGTGGTGTAGCGTGAGAGGTCGGTGAACCTCACGGAGTACTGAGCCAAAATAATGTTTCCCTATTGCAGATGAAGAATATCCTATATGCGCACTACGTGAAGAGTCGCTGTGAAAAACTCTTCTTGAAACGGGCTCTCGAAGTCTACCCAGATAAGCATCACCTCGTCGTGAACCTGGAGCATCAAGCTCCACCATCAGCCTAATGCTTCCAGTAAAAGACTGGTGGCATGGATCACCATGAGATCTAATGGTTTCCTCACCAGTTTGAAGACTCTCAACACGACCTACAGCCAATCCTCATCCACCTGTGGATCTATCTCTCCCTTGAACCCAGGTGGCCTATGGCACTGGAACATGTGAAACGTGATCAAGCGGCGTGTACCCTCTTCTTCTAGGGCCGGTGGAATTGGTGGACCAACGGGTAATGGTACTGTTGGTGCCTCTGCGGGTGACTCTACTGGAAGAGGGCCTGACACCAAGGCATCATCGCTCGGTGGGCTATCATTGCATACTATACCCGGAACCCTAGCTGGTTGTCTACGTGGTGGAATCCTGAAAAGAAACAGGTGAGCCATGGTCAATAAGTCATACCTGGTGAGCTAACTCAAATAGATCACAAAGAAGACTCTGGAAACACACACACAATCAGTGTTTTCATGCACTATATCGGAAATCTGAAGTCAGGGTCTGGTGTAAGGATACGTCGGCCACCACACCAACACTGGATTCCTTAAACTGATAACCAAACTCACTACACATAACACTATTGTCATTAAAAAGATCAGAGTCCAATGTTATATGGTAGAACCAACTCCTCTAATACCAATTTGTCACAACCTATCCCTTGGCGCCTGTGTCGTGACTACCCAAAGCTCGCCTTCCATAGGCCAGAGCATGAAACTAGCACCGAAGACATATTCCCTAAAACTAGGAATGCATTGCCTTTATATCCTATAAAAACACACAACTAAGCACACAAAAACTTACGAACATGAGTAAATAGAATTGTAAAAGTGTGAGTACAGTAAGAAAAAGGGGCCAGAATACATTCCCAACTAGAACGCATAGGAAAACTGAAAAGTACATGTAAACTAGAATAGATCTTATGAACACCTGCCAAGGATCCTACCAGAAGGGTAGGTAAAACTCTTGAAAAATCATCTCTATGATACGCCTCATCTAATGCCCCCTCTGAGCTACCTCTAGTCCTGGTACCCTTGTCCTCAGTCAGCATTGTCCGTCGTCTGCACCAAACACAATAAGGTGCGGGCATAACCCATACAGGTCTGAGTATAATGATACTCAGTAGGGACCCCGAGACCCTCAAGGTATCACAAAATACACAAAGGTTAAACAACAAAGCATGAAATCACCTGACAACCCTACTTAGGTATATGCCCATACATATACCTAAGTTACCAAGTATACCCATACCAATCATGATGAAACACATAGTCCAAATCAAAATCCCAAGCTCAACTGTTCCACAAAGGAAGAAGTACCATGATGATAAGTACTATTCATGCATGCCAGACAAAAGAATACCACCAAGTTATTACCACAAAGGAAAGTAGCACACATGTACGAACTCATCTCACAACAGATATAACTTAGGTACAGTAGTAGAGATGATTAGATGTAACTACTAATTCATCTTACTCTGTTAAGAGGTTGACCCACGAAGGATACTAAATCATCATCAGACCCACAGAGGATCCTAGTAACTCATCAGACCCACACAGGATCCTAGTAACTCGTCAGACCCACACAGGATCCAAGTACATCATCAAAACCACACAGGATCCTAGTACACTGTAAGTACGTCATCAGAACCACCAAAGATCCTAGTACACTGTAAGTACGTCGTCAGACCCACACAGGCCCCCAGTACATCGTCAGTACGTCGTCAGAACCCCACAAGATCATAGTACACCGTCAGTACGTCGTGAGACCCTCACAGGATCCTAGTACACCTTCGGTACGTCGTCATACCCACACAGGATCCTAGTACATGGTTAGTATGTTGTCAGACCCACACAGGATCCCAGTACACCTTTAGTACATAATCAGACCCACACATGATCCTAGTACACTATCACAGCCAACTACATGGTTCTCGTACTAAGGTTTCTTTATTCCAGGAGGATCTATTCCTCAATCCACAAGTTAATACTCCAACTTCCACAAAGTCCCATGAAGAAGTATCTTAGAGTAATTCCATGTAAAAGGGGTCTCAGTTCTGAAGACGATGCGTCAATCGGATACTTGGTTTGTAAGTTATTGGTCTTTTAGTCCCAATGGCCTGATTTGATTCGTGTTCAATCCAACCCGACCATACCCCAACATTAAACAAAACTCAAGTGGAGTATACCAAAAAGTCCAAATCGTTACAAGGATTCTCTTACTATTGATGGTTCATCAAATAGACACCCATAGCTCATGATATGGACAAAGAGCGAAAAGGGTCGAAGTTAGTCTGGGTCTGGTCCGACCCGACCTGGGCCGACCGACCAGATTCGGGTCGACACGGCTTGACCCAAGTCTGGCCCTGGGTCAGACCCATCCCGTGAGATCCGACCCATCCCATGCTGGGAGGCCCGCGGTGTGGTCGCGTTCCGCGCCGTCTCCAACGGCCAGCAGCGAGCCTGCCTCCATCCCTTGTTGTCACGGCCTCATGTCGTGGCTCTTGTAAGTAGGGTGGCGAGGATGTGTGCCGCTGCCCCATCGCGCGGCCGGCCGATGATGGCCATCACCCATGCTCTGCCACGGCCGATGGGCCGCGACCCCTCTTCGGCAACGCGATTTCACTTCCGCCTTCTTCGGGGCCGACCATGGTGTCAACCGCTGCTCTCGAGTCCCACTGGTGCCAATTGTTGGCACCAGTCACCATCCTCCTTCGTCACGATGAACAGATCAAAACCATAATGGTTTCGGAGTGGTTTGTCCATGTTTGTTTGGCTTTCACCCTCCGCGTTAGAGCGGTAGCAAGCGACATAGATGTTATTAATTAGATAAATATTTAAAGAATGGGATAAATGGGTATAAATCAACAACAAACCCTACAAGATACCCCACAACAACCTCCTTCCAAGATGTAAAAATTGTGGGACAACCCATTAGTTAGTTGACCCACGTTCTCTGTATAAATTCAAGAACGATGAAGATGAAATAAAAAATGCTCAAACGAAATGACCCCATACATTGAAAGTCATAGAATCGTCCATGCCTGCCATTGGACAGTTCTCTTAGTTCCTGTAACAAAATCCCAAATATGCCACTCGCATGTCGCCCATTGGTAGTGTGATGTCATCTGTCACCTCCTGCTGGGTCGACTTCATCTTCTATGTGTCGGGCGTCACAACACTTTACCAAAGATTCGTCGCTTGGTGAAGCCATACCAAATATCCCCCCCTAAGATCTATATAAATAGGAGTGGGGGATGGTAATTAATGATTTTGGAATTTCTGAAAGTTCATTTAATAGGAACCTTACTAAATTCCAACAACGCTGTTACATAGTATTGGAAACTGAATCCATTTAATTTATGTTGGCACAATTAAATGGGAGATTTCCGAAGGGAATTCCCCATATTAAAGAGGGGTTTGTGTGGTCCCCACCACCATGAATTCTGAAATGAGAGTTTTCAAGCTTGGGTGGTCCCCACCTCCAAGCATTCAATTGGAAGGTTAAAAATAAAATAAAAAGTTGTTCTTTATTTTATTTTTATTTCCACAAAAAAAACAAAAATTAACTATCACCCTCAACCAACTACGGTTGAGGTGAAAGTCTCCATAAATAAATACCGGCGCTATGAGTTCAATAGTTCCCTCAAATTTTAATTTCAGACCACTGGTTCAAAAGTTACAAAACATCTCTTGCGCGTTTACTGAACGTACCTGAAAAATAGTTCATAAAATTATTAATTGTCACCCTCGACCCGCGCTGGTCATGTTTATGGTCTACCCAAGTGAAAAATGCCCCAAAGAACCCAACGGTACTCTCAGATTTCTAATCCAAGTTACCGTTTAAAAGTTATGGATTTTACAATAAAATAAATTTCACTTAATTATTTTATTTATGTCCAAAAACAAACTTTCACTGGTGAACCGCGCTGGCCAAAGTTAGTATCTTCTTAAATAAATCATTCCCTCATGAGTTCAGTGGTGGTCTTAGATTTTCAATCTGAGCTACCATTTGTTAGTTATAAGCATTTCAAAATAATTTCCTTCAATAATTTTAAGTAAAAAAGAGAGGATACAATAATATTATTTTAAAAAATTATTAATTAACCTAGGAGAATAAAACTAATGTTTTTTATACCTTGATAAAATAATTTCCTTCAATATAAATTAATGTATAAGAAAAGCCAATTAAAATGACATTGATACATAAACCCTTATATCTTTGGTAACTTTTTAAACATAAATTACCATGTATGAGGTATATTAATTCTAAATTAAAATATAATTATTTCAGAATTATTAATTACATTTTATTTAAATTATAAGTATACAATCTATTCAAAATTAATTAGGTGTATAAAAGAACATGTGTCTCAAAAAAATAAGTCTGAGTCGAAACCCATAAAAATCTCGTATCATTGAGTTGAGAGTTAATCAATGGACTGATTATGTGTAAAACATTTATATTAAAAAAATTAAATAAATATAATAATAATTTAAAAGTAATTTCAAACACAATTTTGGCATAATATAATCAATTTTATATTCATATAACCCAATGAATAGAAATCGAGTTAAGAAACACCTTACCACATGCTTCCCTTTAGTTGAGTTTCATTTAAACTCATGTCTAGTGGTTCTAAATATGTTATTAAATAATAATAGAATCATATTATTATTTATAATATCATATATGATCCTTTTATAACATCGTATTACCCATTTTCTAATAATATTTCATTATCAGTTTTGTTTTGGGTGTTATCTGTCTTATTTTCTCCTAAACATTTCTTCATGAAATTTCCAGATCATGAAATTTGGTTATTGTTACATAATATAAATAATTATATTTATGTTATTAATATAATTTTTTTCATTATATATATCTTTATTATCATTATTGGATTTTGAACATGGATAAAGAATCACATCGCCTCATAGAGATAGTAGGTAGTACGCACACAAAAGTGAAATTATAATTTCCTTAATGGGTTAAAAGGTAAGGAAGTTAATTTTATATTAATTTTAATGAATCAATATAAATTTATATATATCAAATATATTAATTTAATTTAACCTTTCTTAACTTGCATGTAAAGAATTAGTGAAAACCGAATCACATCACATCATGAAGCGGTAGTTTTCCATGCACATGAATGATGTTATAATTTATTCAATGGAAGATAAGGTAAGAATGTATATGATATATTTATATTAAATAATTATTATCACGAAAATAATATAATATATCAAAACAAAATTAATCCTTATTACCTTTCATATAAATCGTTAGTGAAAAACAAATCACATCACTTTGCAAGGTAGTAGTCCTCCATACACATCTTTTACATTATCGTATTCCTTATAGAATTTAATGTAGAATTTATATGAAATATTATAATTCTAGAGGTATAATTATATCATAAATATAATATATAAAAATTTGATACATTATTATATATATCTTTTAAAAACAGTGACTGAAAACGAATTATGTCCATTCATGAGGTGGTAGTCCTCTATTCAAACGACCAGGAGTTTTATTTCCCATTTGAGAGAGTAGGATATGATTATAGGTCATGATATTAACATAATAAGATATCCATATATATAATATAAATTAGTTATTATATAATCAATTTTTAATAAATATTTAAGGATGAGGAAAGAGAAATAAAATATAAAGCTCGATTTAGGATATTACCCATTTCCAAGAAACCTTTTTTGTTTGCACCAAAAACCTTCACATCTTGGATTCATGAAAAAAAAAGATTATAATACAAGAAGAGGAAATTAAAGAAGTTATTAGGGCCAGTATTGGATGAATCAATTGGTTATGGAAGTGTGAGAATTAGAGGAGAGGGGTTCCCTTTTATATGTGGGGGTGGGGACACATGTGAAATTTTTGAAAAGAAAGAATTCCACCCATTAGGTTTTAGTGACAAAATGTATAATAATGGGCCATTTTAGATATTTATAAGAATAAAGGTCAAAATATGTAAATAAAGTATAAATTAGGCCTGTTTGGGATCATTTTTAAACCTTATATTTTTAGTTTAACCTCTGGTAAACCTATTTTTACATTAACCCCAATAAGTAATTTTTAACGCCTTCAATATTAATTAAGATAGAAAATTATATTGATCTTATAAGATTATATAGTTTATTATTATTATAAATGTGGAATCGTTTTTTTTGAAATTCAACTCACTGAATTTTTATAATTAAAATGAAAATTAAACCCACAGATGTGTTGAAGAAATGGATTTTCAAGAAATGCCTTTTTTTAGAAAATGATGATCCCATATTAACTATATGATGTGTAATAATTTTTATATGATTTTAAATTAATATTTATAGTTATATAATATATAGATTTAATTAAAATAATTGGTGATTTGAGTATATTTTAATTATTTAAAATAGATAACCATTAGAGACATTAAAATTATTTTATAAAAAAAAGTTTATCTAATACCTAAAAATAAACTTATACTAAAATATAGTATAAATATTATTTAAATATAATTAATTGGGTTTTATATAAATAAATAATAATTAATTTTTTTTTGAAAACAAATTAAAAGAATAATGAGACTTAATTTACTAAAAATAAGTGTTAATTTTATAAAAAACCGACATCTTTCACTATGTACTAGAAAATTAATATTTTTTTAAAAATCCAAAAATTTATTTACATGTTAATATAGATAAAATTATTTCCATAAATTATGTACTTTTTATAAAATAAAATTTCTAAAAGTTTTAGTAACTAATTATGATATTTTTTACAAAACATTAATAATTTTTTTTAGAAATAAATGCTTTTATTATATAATAGAGAGATTATTTACCAAGTGTTTATAAATAGATTAAATTGTTCAGAACCTTTACATATATTTCAAAAATTATTTAATTCAATTAATAAATTAAAATTTAATGTATAGGTTAAAAAATCATATTTAAATAATAATACTTCCAAAAGATGTTGTAGTTCATCTAAACTCAGTGTTTTGTGCTACGTATGCTATCAAAGAAATTAAATTTATTAAAAAAGAAATACATCATAATTTCTTAGCAAGTTAAATTCTCCTCTAAGATTGGTTTTTCATTCCATATTACTCTATCTGACATTATTTTCCTCTTTTAAAATCACATGGGGTTATAATTATATGATTTATCCTGATGATTATTATTTCTCAAACTATGTTTTCTTGATTTAGTCATTTGATAGAACTAGTAGAAATTGTGTGAACAATTAATGTGATGTAAAATTAAATGAAATCACTCATGAGAAAAAAATGATATGGGAGGTAGAATAAAAAACCATTTTATTATTTCTAACTATATATATTTATATATAATTAAATAAATCATCTTGGGTGAGTTTCATGATACACTTAATAAGAAAAAAATTGAGTGTTGTGGTATTTATATTGATATAGATGATTCATGAATGATGATTCAACTTAATCGAAAATTCGAGCATGAGAATATCCACCCATTAAAAATTTCAAAGGAAAGGGTTGATGTTTTAGGTGTTGAAAAAATGGGTATTGTGCAAGTAATTTACAAGAAAAAATGAAGAGTATGATAGGGGAAAGAATATATATTCCAAGGTACCATTTGTAGTTCAATTTATTATGTGTTGGAAATTAGGAAATTTATGAGTAAATTCCCTAATATAAGGGATAACTCATAGACCAGGGTAGGGTTTATGCTATATCTATGATTGATCTAGATCATGTTGGTAAAGGTACACTTGTCCCTCACTCTAGAGTTGGGGATGTCATGTTAATGTTTTAAATAATGTTACCTATAAAATTATTATTATTATTTCTTTAGTTGAATTTTATAAGATTTTGAGTATTTATTAGGCCTCATGGAATTGATTCTAAATAAATATAAAGAATAAAGAAATCAAATTTGGTATTCTAGGTTAATCTATGAACATCTATAAGTTTAAGGATGAACATGAACTTCCAAAAAAAATTAATTCTATTTTATGGATCATGATTCTTATTAAAAATATGTATTTATCTCTAATTGTGTGTGTGAGGGGGGGGGGACTCAACATCTTATATGTGCCTATTATATGAGAGTTTTTTTTATGTTTTTCTGGAATAGTTTCTCTGCATTCCCTCAAATAGTGAAGTTTCATTTCCAATAGAATTCATACATATTTTTTCAACAATTCTAAATACTCCATTAATAATTAACATGATCGAGTTACTATATTTGATTATAATACTCTAGGAGATTCATAAAAAAGGATTTATTCAGCCGATTGTTTCACCATATGGTGATCTCGTACTTTTTTTAAAAATAAAGATGAATCTGTGTGGAATTTTATTTTTTATAGGGAACATCAAAATATCTCAATCAATTATAGGTATCCCCTATACCATATTTATTATTTTTTCTAATCAACTATGAGGGGAAAAATATTTTTCCTATATATATTTTCAATATAGATATCACCACCCAAGGGTCAAAAAGGAGGCTATATGCAATAAAACCTTCTATGAAAGGTGTGGACACTATGAATTTATAGTTATTACATTTAGAATTAAAAATTCCTCTACTATATTAATGGATTTACTGAATAGAGTATTTATATACTAACTGAATAAATTTGAGATTGTATTTAAATATAATATTCTTAAATATTACAAGATCAAGGAATATTATGAAGACCACTTAAGAATTTTACCGAAGACCCTGAGAAAGGAAAAACTGCATGCCTAATTTATTAAGTGTGAATTACTGTTACATAATGTATCATTTTTTATAAACATAATCATAAAAATAATATATATTAGTAGATACTTCTAAAAATGAATTCATTTAAAATTTTCCCAGAAAAACCACTATGACTGATATCAGTAGTATTTTTATACTGGTTGGATATTATTGATTATTTTTAAACAATCTATTATAACTGTCTAATACACTCACCAAGTTAACAATGGAGTTAGGTTACATTGGATAGAGGAATGTGATTAAAATTTTATATAGTTAAATAGGAGGGTTAGTTCACCTATAATAATAGTACCCTATAGGGGATAATGGTTTGTGATATTTATTTTTGTATCTAATAATGGAATCTAATATGTTCTTATATTGAATTAAATGGAAATAACTTACACCTCTCATTAATTAAAGGTCAATGAGTAGAATTTCATGACCTAGGACTTGGATTTTTCATTAGTAATATTTACATTAAAGATATGGGGCAATATGTTTTCATATAATGGTGTAACATATATACTGATAATGAAAGTTTAAAGTACATTACAACTTGAATGAGTTTAATATGTTCCAAAGAATATGGTCAGAGTTGATTGAAGATTAACACTACTCAATACATTACCTCCCAAGGTAAGTGATTATTGTGAATGAATCTTTGAGTTGAAAGGATCATACTATATTTTTCTAGTATGAGGATCAAAAAAGATATAATATTTATGAGTTTAAAGTGTTAAACCTTGAAATAATGAAGGAAGGGGATAAATATTTTCTTAATAAAATGAGTGTTCAACTATCCATCCATGTGAAGATTAAAGAGGCATGAAAGGATGATGTATAGTTGAAAAATAATGTGAGAAATGTTCTTAAGATCAAACATAATTTTGATTTAATAATATGGTTAATGAATATAGTATGTGTCCTCAATATACTAAAATTGAAGAATGACTTTTTTGATAAAGCTCATAGTTCATTAATCCCTATTTTAGAGGGATTATGATGATATATAGAGACATTATGGAAAAATTATAGTGGGATAACATGTAGATAGATATTGTAGAGTATGTATCTCGGTGGTTAATACACCAATATGTTTATTCTTAGCAGATGATGTCTAGGATGTTACAACCATTACCAATACCTACATGGAAATGGGAAAAAATCACCGTGAACTTTTTTAGAAGACTCCATAATTAATATAAAGAGAATAATTATATTTGGGTAGTACACAATAAACTTAAAAATTCATAAAATATAATTACTATCAAATTATATTTATCTCTTGTCCATCTTTCCCAAATATACATTAAGAAAGTGTTAAGGTTACCTGAAGCACCACATTCTATTGTATCTGATTTAGATTTGAGGTTTACCTTGAAGTTATAGTAAAGATTTAAATAAGATATATTTATAATGTTTTTTCATTAATACCAATCAACCACATATATATGGTCTTCCAGAGAGGACCATTCAACCCCTAGATGAAATACTAAGATTATATTCTCTTGATTTCTCGGGTCGTTGGGATCAACACCTTCTTATTGTTAATTTTGTTTATAAAAATATATTTCACTAAAAAATTCATATTGATCCTTATAAATCCTTATATGTAAATTATTAAAAAAATATAATATGATTTGATGAATTTGGGGAATTAAAACTATTGGGGCTTGATCTATATGGGAAAATAAAATTGAAGGTTACGACCATTTAGTATTGTAGAGTAAAAAAAGAGTTATTCATAAAATTATTTAGAAGATATAAAATTGTATGTTAGTTGGAAGGTATTCCTATTAATTTATTATTTCAATAAATTAATGATACTTAGGAAAATAAAAATTTTATCTCTTCGTATATTGTCACTTTTGATATTCTTGATCAAGTTGGGATGATATCTTATCGCTTAGTGCTTCCACCCAACCTCTCTCAAATTCATGCTGTATTTCATATATATCTTTTAAGAATGTTTATACCTTATCATTCTTATGTACTAAAATTAGAGATTGTACTGGAGGAGAATGATCATTATTATAAGGGAAAATTAGTGGAGAATTTGAATCGTAGAGAGTTAGTGATGTGAAAAAAGAGCACTAACATAGTTAATTTATTTGGTGAAACCATAAATTTGAGGAAGCTACTTGGGAACACAGGGATGTGATGAAGTTGATGAATCCTTATTTTTTTCAATGCAATAATGAAATTTATAGATTTAAATTTATTTTAATGCCTTAAAATGTAATGCCCCGATATTTTATAATCATTCTATTGAAATAAATTTGCAGTATTAGATAACTCTCTTCAGACGCAACCTCAAGTGAAAATAAACCACTATATATAATAATATTTATAACCCAATTGATATATTAGTAGGTATGAATAGGATTAACCACATTATAAAATATATATATAAAAATTTTTATCAATTTAAATGTATGGATTACTCCTAATAAATAGTCATTAAATTTTTAATAAAATCATTTCTTGATTTAAAGACTAATTTTAAGAGAATTTTATTTTTGAATATATCATGTATTTTTATTTATTTATAACTATTTAAAAAAATATTTTATTGAAATTTATAAAAAATGTATTAATAATAATTCATACATTAAATATCTAATATTTAGTAAGGAATATAAAATCATTTGAAGGTAAAAATAATTATTTTTCAGAAATAAATATATATATATGCACAAAGTATCTTTTTATTAATAAATTATATAAATAACTATTTATAATTTATTTTAATGAAATATATAGAATACTAATTTTATTAATTATTTTAAAATCCATCTAATAGTTTTTACAAAGAATAGAATAATATAAAACTCAATTTGATGCTTAAAAATACATTTTTCTAAAAAGATGGTTTTGTTGCATTTTTCAAGTTTATTTTAAAATTAATTTCTACCACATATATATATATATATTTAATTTGATATAACCAACTATATATTTGGAATGATAATGTATAAAATTTTTAATCAGTTCACTTTCAATTTTTTTCATAATTATTAATAAAATCTGTAAAAATATTTTCCCAAGTTTGAGTTAAAACAGGTTAAATAAGGGGTGGGTTAAACTAAGAGATAAGTGTAAAAATGCCAAAAAAACTTGCATAAATATTATTTTTTAAAAATATTTTAACATTATATGATATTTTATTAAAATAATTTTCTAGTTATTTTCACTTTCACATGGAAGTTACATTATATTGTTGAAACCTTTTTAATAATTCCACGGTTGTCTCACCCCTCACTTATAAAAGGGCACTCCTTCGACATCCTTATTCTCACTATTTGTGCCTTATAACTAATCCAATACAAAAAAACTCCCAATATTTCATTCCTTCATTGATTATAATCATATATTACCCTAATACTATCCTAATAAGTATTAAGATGTAATCTAAAGAGGTCTCTCAAGGAGGAGTTAATCTTCTTACATTAATATTTCAAAGATTGTTTATTAATATAATTAATATAAATATATTGTATTCATCCTAACATGATTACTAAAATATCATAAATATACTAATATGTTTTTCTTTCTATGGTAAAACCTTTTTCCACCTCCTTTCAAATGAGAATGGAAAGTATCACTCATGCATAAGTGTGTACTACCATCTCCACAAAGATATATGATTCATTTTCCATACCCAACTATTATGTTTGTTTATAAGGATATATTTATTGTTAATATATGAAATTTATGAAAAAAATTATTTTTTAAATTATTATATCTTATGCACCTACTTTCCTTTCCATCCATTGGAAAATGATAACGTCTCTCATGCGTATGTCTGGACTACCACATCCATGAAGTGTTGCAATTCATATTTGATAATCACATTATATAAATTATTATAAAAATTTATATAATAATTAAATATTATAATTATAAAATGATTAAATTTTTTCATATAATTTAACTATGATGAAATTGAAACAAATATAACTGATGAACCAAAACATATATGAAAACAGAATTAGTTAATATTGAAAACGATGATGATAATAAAATATATTTAATTAATGGGTTATAAGACATTATAATTAAACAATTTATGGCATCAAAAGTATTATTAGGTTTCTATTATAGTTGTAAAATAAATCTAAATTTATTATATAGGAGGTTTAAAATAATTATGAGTCAAGTCTCACCTGAGGTAGGGTTTTTAGTCTCACTTTTGTTTCCATGAGAAATAATCCATATGTATCAATTATTTTCATCAGATGCTGTATATGAAACCCCCTTGATATGTTATATCGTGAATCTATTTATTCCCAAGCTATGTAAAGTTTAATTTTATGTTATTTCTTTCATGGGGTTATGATTCAAAACATACCAATACGGTAATGTTTTTCTTTTACAATCTCATTTTTTTAGAATTTTTATGCTTAAACATTACAATGATTAAAATATATAATATATCTCTCAAAAATATTATTTCATTTATTAATCTGTGTATATTTATATAAATTACATCGTATCCTTTAATTTTCCCCTCACTATGTACTAAAAATACCAAAATAATGTTTGTAAGAAAAATTAATTTTTTCTATTTGATCAAGAATATTTTTATTCCATGAAAACATTTTAATTAAAATTATTTTAATAATTTTAAAAAAAATTCCCAATTATTTATTAATTTTATTTTAACCATGTTTTTAAAGAAAGTGTTTAAAAATAATATTCATTTCATTTTACAAACAATGAACATTTTACCAAATATGTGAACACAATATTTATTTAAAAGTATACCACAATAATATTTTTTCCTACCATTAGGAATTCTAATTTATTTTAAGTTTATTTTAAATATTTCAATGGTTATTTTCATATAATTTTGTTTTCAATTTTTTGGATGTTTTTATTTTATTTTAAATAAGTTATTTTAGAATGATAATTCTATTTTTTCCATAAATGTTCCAATGATATTTTAATATTTTCCTCTATAAAATTATTTATTAATGTTATTTACGATTCACTGGGTACATGATCCAATGATTCCATATTTATTCATTCTTTATATGGATTATTATGATGATGATGACATATTAATGAAATCTATTTAAATTTAAATGGGTTAAGCTGTGACAAAATGTAAATTTTTTCCTGATATTCATTCATACATAAGAATAGATTATGATTATGAGACTAGTGAGACAATTATATCCCTCTAATGTATTGATTACTGCCTAATTTTTATGATATGAAGGGGTACATGGGAGGTTATTACAATCCTAAAAGTGGGTACAAAGTGGGTAAACGGGAGGTCATCCTATGTCCAAAGAGGGTACATTAGTGTTTTTTATAAGACCAACATGTAATAAACATCTTGGTAGATTGACTTGAAAAATTATTTCTTATTTTATTATTATGTACATATTTATTCTACTCTCTATGACATCTTCTTATACTTATAATATGATCCCATGGCTCATTATATTTGATTCTTCTATGATCGAAGTCTTATGAAATTTCAAATGCTAATTCTATGATTATGATCTATTAATTACTGTGTATGATTTTCAAATATTAATCACATATTCTCACACACTTATAATCATGTTATTATTAAATATGATCATTGACTGATTTATCCCATGATTACCCTTATTGAGTATCTGAGATTACCCTTCCTTATATATACTTTACCTTGGTTATGAATAAAGGTTTTATGTATCGTATGATTAAGAAGTGTACTATGTGAGAAGAAATTAATTAGGGAATGTCATGACCCAACCCTTTGGGGACTTCCTTGATGAAAAAAATCTGAGATTTATGACCTTGAACCCACCTCTAATAGGTCAGGGGAAGACAACTAGTATCGAATAGGCATGTAACAAACATAGGAGGCATTATCCTATTGTACATGCACACATGATAAAATTTTCAAATAGAAATAAAATAATTAAATGAGATGATATAACTAATAAAAAATTCATTAATATGTATAACCCATAATCAAAGTACAATAAAAGTACTAAAATCATTAAGGAACAAATACAATCCCACAAAAACTGTAAATAAAGTCAATCCTTATTAGAAAGAGGGGAATACTTTCAATTATAAAACCCAGTAAGAACCTCATTCTATCTATATTACTATGCTCTACCTTGTCATTGTCCTCATATAAATATATTAGATGGTATTTTATTTATATAATCCCTGACACATGTAGGAAAATCCCATGGAGGTGTGAGTATATAAATTCCCAACAAGAAACCCCAAAATCACCAAACAAAAACATCATGATAGGTCAGCTCAGCATCATGAGATATGTCAGTAAGACATGAGACATAAATATAATAATTCAAAGGTGAATCCAGATATACTCATAATATAGTCCTAGTCTCAAGTAGGTATCGAATACCCCCTTCTACAAGATTCTGCTTGGTGGTAATCCTCATCTTGGATAACTCACACCTTGAGCCTAAATTTCATTTATGGTGATCCTATTAGAGGTCACAATAACCAGGAATCACTAAATAATTACTCATTGAAACTCGTAATAGTTCAACTCTAAGATAGGGGGTCACTCTCTGAATTATTGGGGGACACCACAAACCCTACTAGACCTAAGAAGATCACAATACCAGGTAAGGGTCTCACACTTAGGACCATTGGGGAACACAAAAAACCCTAAATTGATCAAAACTCCAGATAAGGGATCATCACCCATGTAATTTTGGTCATGATAATACCATAAAACCCACCTAGGGCTAAATAAAGAGTGATGGATGATCACGCCCAAGACCGCTAGGGTATACTACAAACACCATTCGAATCTCATCTTGTTAAGGGGATCAAAATCCTAAGATCAAGGTGTAATTATTGACTTTAACCTCATAGGGATAAACCTAGGAAATACACTAAACAAATTCTTGTTAAGAATCACTAAAATAATTTCCCCTCTTGTATCACCTCATGTTGTATCTCTAATACCAAAATGAAGGAAATCACTGTGTTCTAAACAAAAAACTGCTCTAGATAGACTACTCACTAGTCCACATTTAATTCTAGAAAATGATGGAAGAATGCATGGGGATCATCATTGATCCGATGGCTAAAACAGAAATCCACTGGTATGTCACAAAAAAAATGGGTATGAATTTCCAAATGAATTATCCCATTGTGATCCTCATGGAAAACACCCAAGAATGACTATTTGAATTCCTAAAAGGGACATCATGTTAAAAAAATACATTTCATTATATAATAAATGAAGGGAACTTCATGGGAAAAATCAATGAGTCACAATTAGCCAATAAATATTGGTCTTGAAATTTCCACCTCAATTTCTGGGTCATGATGCATCATACAGATCATTAATCGGACGTTGCATGGAGGAGTTAAATCGGAAACATGGTTTAATAATAACAATAATTTTATTTTTATTATTTTTATAATTAATATTACTCTCTCTCATCCCACCTCTTTCTTTCTACCACATATGTGGGAGGGTTCTTTCACACTACCCCCACACCACATTGTCTCGCCATTGCTTCCTCACCAACGCCAAATGTCGTTTCCACCTTCTCCACCACCGACAGCAACTACCACACCCGGTACCATCATCCCCCACTAGACTCAACTTTTGGACACCACCATCCACCTAACCATTAATGTTAAACACTTACCATCACTCCCCAAATATCCACATGAACCAACCCGTATCATTACTTCTAATGCCACCCTCATTGGACAAATGTTGTCTCTGGTGGCTGGATTCTGACCAGCCGACCTGATTAGGAAACACCAACCAATCTCTCTTGCACATCCATCTCATCAGAATATGGTAGGAAACCATAAATTCGGTCACTAATCATTTTTTAATCTCTAGTAACTATATATATAACCTCGATCATGCTCTCAAACAAAAATCTGTATTTAAAAAATCATTCAGTTTCACCAAACATTGGTTGAACAAAGATTTATTATCAAGTATTTTTTGAACAACCAGCCAAAAAAAATATTGAAAATGAACCAAAAAATAATAGGGAAGAATAAAACAATAAAATAATTAAGTAATAAACCATATCCATTTTTTGTGGTCATTGATTAGTTTCTATTAGAATGAAAAATTAAGAACCAAATAAACAACAGTATGATAAATCAACCATAAATCAACCATCAATACATGAATCAATTTTTATTAGTGTAATTGATCTACATTCATAAAGGGATAACAAAACGGGATGAATCCAAAATATCCCTACTTGAAATCAAGTTAAATCAGTAATAAATAATGATCATTCATACTATTCATTAGAAAAATCAAGATCATTGTATGTGTATACAATCCTAGTAGTATCGACCTAATCCACATATTGTTTCCCATGAATGGACTCCTTTAAAATGTCATCTCTCAAACCTATGGTAAAAACCACATTAATGACTAGAAAATGGATTCATATTTACAGTCCAATACCAATTTTTGGATTAATTGTTCATTTTAAATATAATATCATGTAAGTGACTTAATATATTTAAACTTTTTTATATCCATACTGGGCTCATTGAGTCTCAGAATTTCCCACCGTCTCAGTTTCCGACTCTGAATATATTCATTAAAATATTATATAATCTTAAATATAAAAAAGGACATAACATTATCCCAACTTTAGGTCTTTTCATTCCAAAATAAAGAATTTCTACCCATAAGGGAGGATACCAAGCTCTCAATTGTGCTTTGCACTCCCCCAAACTCTCCAGATTATTCCCACACTGTTAACACAAAATCACCCAAGGGAAAAAATTTACCATGAAGGGTCTTCTATCGTCAATACTCAATCACAATCGGGACCCCCGAACTCCATTTAGAGGTAACTCCATTCTTAATTCCCAACTCATCCTATTCAACATCATGTAATGCCTCATGAACATGTATCCTCATCTATGACAGGTGGGAAAAACAAAAAACTCGGTTAAATTGAAGTCATTGGGTCAAGTGGTAAACAAAATTTCTAATCCAATAGAGTATCTTGAAAAGGTTCTATGAAATTTAGAGATAACCTACCACCCTTTCAAAAGCTCCACAATCCTCAATGATGGGAGGTATCTCAAAACTCACGATATTCTAATCAAACCCAAAGGTTAATGTCATTATTCTATAAAAAAATATTGACATTGTGCAGTTCTCATCTGCCTCTAGATGGATTGAACCCTTTACAATCATAAATAGAAATTACTCTAGGCCCACATGTGTTTTCTCTTACTACCTATGACCATTAAAATGTTGAACTATAAGGTCTCATGAACATTACTTCAAATGGTGCTACCCGATGGTGGAGTTGTATAATTTATGATAAAAAAATCCACTGATGCAGGATAATCCTCCCAACTACTACTGAAAGCTAACATGATACTCCGAATGAATTTTTTCTAGAACCTAAACGGTCTTCTTTACTAATCCAACATACTGGGGTAGAAAATTCACGCACAACCAAAACCATGTCCCAAATCCTCCTACATCCTATCCCTAATCATGATGTTAAGTGTGCATCATAGTCTAAAATGTCCTTTGAGATAATTCCACGAAGCATGAATACCACCCGCATGCATAGGAATCCCAAAATACTGACTATGTTCTATTATCCCACACCTACAGATAAGGGAGACATCAATATTTAAACTCAAAAACAAGATATAACATCCTTGTCCACTAAAATTGATTCAAAAGGATATTTGTACTTCCCCACCACATTGATGTATTGCAATTGAAAAAAAACCCTTAACACATCCTCTCACACTGTGATTGGTGTAATTGTCCTTACATTAATGGATAATATACCCCACCTTCATAAAATCCATAAAGAATATGTTCAGTGGGTATGTAGTCATATAAGACTTCAAAATCAATATCTATAATTCATGCCTTCATAAACCACTGAATAATTAGAGGGGTGGAAATCATATATTAGAGATATGTTTCACCAAACACATCCTCATGGTTTAATAATAAAGAGGTCAACATCCTCAACACCTATCTCAACCTGAATGGACAAAAATCCTCCCTATTTTCATCTACTACTATGGCTACACCATTTGGTAACTCTCAAGCTGGATTCTATAACCTTTGTTGGTTCCACTTTCACTCCCATGTATGAGAATATATATCCTTAAAAGTGGAAATAATGAATCTAGAACTGATAATTCAATAGATTCCCTTAAATAGGATACGATCAAAATATATCAAGAACCATCCTCAAGTGTCTGATGTAATCCACTACAGATGTTTAGTACACTTAGATATCAATATAAAAAACATTAATGAACCAGTCAAATAAGAAAGTCCCAGTTCATGAGTCTTACAAACACTGCTATAGAATCCAACATGTTGAAAGGTATTATTATGAAATCAATGTAACCATATAGTATTTTTAAATCCATATTTGGTATTTCATACACTTGAACCAAGAGATAGTGAAAACCTTTCCTAAGGTCAAAATATGAGGGAAATATTTCCCCAAGCCACTGGGTTAGATTTCATATATTTTAAAGGGTGGACACTCCTCCATGAAATTAACTTAGTTTAGGTGGTTTCAATGCAAACCCAACCTCAAGACCTTATCGAACTCACAGATGAACCTAACTAGAATGACTAAGTGAACACACTGGGTCTAACAAATCCCATACCTATGTAAATCCTTCAACTATATCTTCTACCCTTGAAGCTCAATTGGGTAATCTGATATGATGGTGATAATATCAGACAATACCTAGTGAAAGTATATAGATAAATCAATCTTTTGTTGGGGAGTAATTATGAAACATCCTCTGGGAAGGCCTTCACATACTCCACCATCTCCACAAGGAACCAAAATATCATATTATTCCCTTCCCTAAGGTCCATAATAGAAAAATGATAAAATATCAGTTATATCCTTCTACACATGAGCTCATACTTTCAAGTTGATGATTACTTCTCACCAAAGGGGAAAAACTCTATAACACTAACTAAAGAACTTTGAAACTTACTTCTAATATTCATATAGGCATTGAATGTAGGAAACTGATCAATATAGAGGAAAATATCATAGGGACTCATCATTTCTATGAAAGGATTTCATGTGAGGCTATCGATCCTCATAGAGTTGGGTCACAAATTCTTTAAAAATGTGTGATCAATGATCCACTATATAAGAGCCGTCAAAAATAAGGGTTGAGCTAAAAGGCCCCACATGTATCATTAGACCTAGAAAAGCTCCATGTCCATGAAAAAGTGGTGTGTCAACATGTACCAAAATTAAAACTTGAGAAGAGAAGACAGAGGTCATACCTCTAACACACTATGAGTCTATAGGTAACAAGACTCATCTATTTGAGTCTGTATTTACCTTGACTGGCTATTCACCACAACTATGGCCCACTTCGACACGATAGCACACTAAACAAACACAAACACAAACACAATAGTTGAATGAAGTCATGAACCAAAATGTGACACTATCTGTGTCGGGTGGAAATTAAACAACCACACAACTTTGGATCACATTATAAGAACACTTATCAGTGAGTGAAGTGTCCCTCCTTGCATTCCAGAATTTTTGTTGATCACCACCAACAAAGGGCTCTATTGATACCCCATGTCAGCTGGGAGAAGTCTCACCACTAGGTTCACCATCAATAGGTGTCAAACCCAAGTGGTACATTAACACCATATGTTTATTCAAATCATCTATAACTTTATAAGGGGTTATAGATCAACATTAAACCTAATATACCTATAACTATGGAACCTACACTATCTACTCAATATAAGTGTGTCATCTATTGGTGCCACCCAAACCAACTGATTCTTCGTGAAGAAGACTAGTTGCACGTGCAACCATCCAATTGTCCAGGGATCTTCACATGACAAAAAAACAGGGGCCATATCCTTGAGAAAGTTGTCCACTTGCTCAAGGTATATGTCACAAAAAAATTGAATCATTCTATACCATTGGTACTTGTTAAATTCACTATGCTTTTGGGTACAATTTTCCTATCATATTAAATCCATAAACTAATCAACATGCTGAAGATCATACACCAAGACTACTCGAGGAAGGCCCATATAAGGATCAATAAGGGGTAATAGTACTATGTGCCCACAAGGAGGAAACACCTCAAGAATGTGGGTCCCTAAAGTGAAGCTAGATTTCTCATCTCGTTATCTCCATGACACTGTCTCACAATCCTAGTTTTCCATCATCATATAAATACATTGAAAGTTTTCAAGGTGTACAATTGTCAAAGAGTATATCTAGGGAGATGAAACGAGAAGGACTTGGAAACCAAAATCCATTCCTATATTATGAATCTAACAATTTTTTCCCTATAACCAATGCCTACATGTGCCGAGTCAAAGCGTGCGTTATCAGAGTCTTGGTGAATGGATACGTCAGCCGGTACACCAACACTAGACAACCCAGCATGAGAGGTGAAATAGAAACATTTTAACAAAATTTCCATAATTCACAAAACCAAACCTCGCATCTATAAAATCAATAATCATTGGTCTAAAGGTAGAACATAATCAATCAAACCACTCCATCATGACCCGACCCATTGAGGATCACCTGGTTAGTGGGAGTTTGAGTTTGACAAACCCAATCCCACCTCTAAATAGCCAAGGGTGGTGAAAAATGCCAAGTAGGAATATCACACACATGATAGGTATTAGCTTAATGTATCTATATATACACACATATTGAAATACCAATAAAATGATAAAAGGTTAAATAAATCTGATACCAAATGTATGCATACATCTTTATCCCATAATTAGAGTAAAAAACATGTAATGAAAGAAAGAATGGACAAATAAAAATCCCCTAAATCTAGAAATAAAGTCTAAACTACATAGAAGGAGTGGATTTCTATCAAATAAAACACCTAGTATGAACCTCAGTCATTCTAGCTCACCATAATTCTATGAATAACATGACTGAGAAACCCTCTCAAATATGTACCCAAACTAAATCGTCACATATATGAAGGACGTTCACGATCCCCATAGGTTGTAGAATAGCACCCGAGAATCAACCACAACTATAAGGTATGATTTCATCAAACCTAATGAAAATTTTATATTCACAATGAGAAGAATAGTATAATAGTAAACAAGAAATATATTTCACATGAAAATGGAAACAATTAGTGTGATGAAACTCTAAAGTATATAAATAAACTCCAAGGTAAAAGCCCAAAAAAAGGAAAACCAATTATTGAAATAGATACTTTATATGATATCATGGTTAAACCCCCCCGAAAACTCACCACTAGCTACCCAAAAACATCTGAAATAACCCTCATTTCATAACTGTGGCAACTTTCCTTTCCCTATATCAAAATCAATTCAATGGCGTATACCTAACTGAAGGGGTGTGTAGGGTGTGAGATAAACTGTATCATTAGGATCCCACCCAGGTGATCCATATCAACTCTCTATACCAAAATCTGAACATGCAAAACTTAACTGAAAACAAGGATTGATAATCAGTTAAACAATTTTTATATCAAAATCATGGTAAAATATTTACCCCTTTTCCACAATTCCAAATAATCTGGGTAAAAAAATTTCAAAGAATTTAATATACATAAAATTAGAAAAATGAAATATAGTATTTCATGTCATATCAATTCAATCACAAAACCAATCACTAATTAAACTAATTGAAAGTATCTTAATAGTTTAGGTTTTATTGGAAACATATACCTAAACATAGAAAATAGAAGACATAAAGTCTCTTGATATGTGCATCGAATCTTGAGAGAAGAGGAACAACCCAAAAAGTGAACATCGAAATAGTTTATCTCAATTCCATAGAACAAATACCCTAGGAAGCATAAGACCACCCCTTGAGTGAACCCCCAACCATATCAACAGACGAGGAATATTACTACACCTTCCACCCAATTACCCAAGGCTTCTAATTTGAATAATTTTATAAACTATTTCATCTGAATCATGATTTGAAACCCATTTTATAAATTCATTTTACAATGATTTGAAAATACATTTTCTTTTTCTGAAAAAAGGAATCCCCATATTTTCCAAAAAAAACCTATTTCTACACATACCATTTAATCATGGTAGTTGATTTATAATTTTTCTTTATAAAAACTAGAGTACTATTGTTCATACAACATAGGCTTGAGATGGAACCACCTACATAAAAAATAGGTACCACATGACCTTAATGGTATCTTCCATTATGAATTAATGAAAATACAACAATAAAGGCTATAAAATCAATCCTTACATCTCAGAATCAATTCGATAAGAAAAATAATCATCGAAGAATATTACACAACATATACCTAAAGAAACTCACATGCCACACCACAACCAACACATAGGTCATTATTTGGAGGAATATCAAAAAATGTATAATGAAGTGATAAATAAAATAAATAACCAAATACCAATGGAATGAAAACTATAGTGAAAAAATACTACTGTGACCTACAACAATGAAGAATTAGAAAGGTCACTTACCTAATGAAATGAAATGAAACCACAAAGAAGAAAAATCACTAAAATAAATGATAAAAAAGGAGTAGAGATCCCAAAAATCACATAGGAGAGATCTTAGGTCTCGAGAGAAAATCCTTCATATGGAATGAAAGATTAATCATTTATGTATTTCCCTAAAAAATCACAAAATATTATTTATTTGAAACCATTTAATTTTATGAATTTATTAATTAACAAATGGCACTAAAACCATACATCCTTAGATTAAAAATCATAACTTTGACCTTTTGATGATGTGAATTAAATTAATGGTGTGTAAACCCTTCACTCCTTAAACCAATTCCTAAAATCTTCCTAGAAACCAATACATGATGTGTAATAAATTATGACCTAAAAATTTACTATTGTATGTGAAGAATGTATGTTATGAAGAAAGAACCCAAACCATCTCTAGTTTTCTTTGAACACAGGGAGAGACCTACAAATAATTTGACCCATTTAAACTAGGAATCTATTAATTACAACAAATGTATATCCCTAAACATTAGGTCATTTCCCTCACCAACAATCACTTTCCTTAGGATCCCCAAAACACACCAAAATAAGGAGGAAAATTAATTGAGAGATGAGAAATAAATGACAAAAGGTAACATTATGTTACAAAATACTCACTAGAAGACATTATATCCCTAATATGTCATATGGGGTAATGATGCCTAGAAAGAGATGAGGCCACTGCTCCCTCATCAATGACATTCACTCCTATGTATCTTTAGAATTTGATCCATGTCACCTTAACACCTTGACCAATAGAATTGACTTCCCATTAAATAATTTCCCCAACAATTTAAATATTTGTAATGAATTACTTATAACAGAAAAATCTAGATCCATCTCAATATCTTCCCAACTCAAAATATGAGAGGGATCCATATAGTACATCCAGAGTTTATATATGAGGAAGACATAATGAATACCTATCAACTGAATTGAAAATTCCAACAAATAATAAACTCACCTAATCCAGTATATGATCTCTAATGGTTCAATATATCATAGAAAAAACATTACCTATTTTACAAGATAATGATGACCCAACCAAGGAGAAACATTTAAGAAAACATATTCACTAATTTAAAACTCCAAAGGATGATTCCAAAAATCTTCTTACAATTTCTACTAATTATGATATGTTACTAGATGTCTACAAATACCCCAAATCCCCTCTTGATGTCTCCTAAAATAATCTCATCCCTATAAGAGATCCATCACCAACATCTACCCAATAAATAGGTGATTTTCATGGTAAACCATACAAATACTCAAATGGATCCATTTTAATTAATGATTGAAGACACTGTTTATATGAAAACTCAACTATTTCTAGATAGATATCCTAGGATCCACTAAAATCCAAGACATAGACAAGGAGAATATCCCCCAAGACTTGAATAACATTCTCCATCTGGCCATAAGTATGTGGATGGAAAGATGTAATCAATTTTACATGAGTCCCCATCACCTAATGGATACTCTTATAGATTTTTGAGGTAAACCAAGGACCCCTGTCCAAAATAATTTCAAAGGGAACCCCATATAACCTCACAAACTCATATAAATACACCTTTCATAGGTCTTCAACTTTAGTGGTATCCCTCATCCGAATGAAGTAATCTAAATTTTTCAAATAATCAATCTTCAACCAGATAACATTCCTACCTTGAGATGTATATGGTAATCCAAATAAAAATCCCGTGGAAACCTCATCCCAATTACAATTCAGAACTAAAATAGGCTGGAGAAACCCAAAAGGTTTCAGATGCCATGCCTTTAATTATTGGAAAGGGTAATAGTGGGGCACATAATCTACAATTCCATTCTTCATACCCACCCACCAAAATCAGTGTATCATTTCATAATACTTCATTATTATTCTCATATGAAAGGTCCATGAAGAAGTATGATAATAATAATAATGATCTCTTCATAGATTTGAGGACAAAAAACCATTTCCCAAAATAAGTAATACCGTATGGAGAGAGGGTGACCAACCCAAAATAGTATCTCACCATATACGGTCTCTTTAATTCCCCTAAACTCATTATCCTACTGTTGAAACTACTAAATAGACTCAAGGATAGATTAAGATAAATAAAAACTATTCAAAATCATAACTTAAACATCCTCCTAATCATCTAGTTTCAATTGAGACAACAACCCATAAGGTTCTACTCCTCCATGGATTCTAGAATAACCTACAATGTTACTTTCCAAATGAGAGAATATTCATTGAAATTCCTTTTATCCAGGGTGTAAGTGATGTCGAAGTAATATTTATGAAGGTATTTAACCCATAAGCACTATCTCAGATTCAATTAATTTTGAGAAAAGATATAAATTAGTCTCTTATGGCCAGAAAAGACCATAAATCTTTGACTAAAAAGATAGTGCCAAAAATATTTAAGCACATACATAACTACGACAAGCTCCAAATCATGAGTGGGGTAATTATTATCATGTTTACAAAGATACTAAGAGCTTTAGGCCACCACATTATCATCCTACAATTTCACAAATCCTAAAACAACATAAGAAGCATGATAGAAAAACACACACACACCTAACCAAGATCATGTAAGATCAGAATTGGAGCATATTTCAGAGGTTATTTCATATCATCAAAAGAATACCGAAACACTGAATCCCATATGAATTTCACACCTTTTATGGCATGATAAATCATAGTTTACACCAAATTTGAGAAATCCATGATGAATAATTGGCAGTACACAACAAGACTAAGGATGTTTTGAATGTCAAAGACATTACATCAATCTTCCCATTATAAGTCAAACATCAAATTCTAATGATCGACTTATAATCCATGCTAAGAAATCATATTCCTTGTGAAATTAACTTATTCAATACATAAGTTACATTTCAAAATTCCTCCATTCAAATGGTGACTCCACAAGAACTCTAGAATCAAACTCAAATATTGCTAGTGAACATGATCTAATCTTGAATAAACCATAATATCATCCATGAAAACATCCACAAATAGTTGAGCACTCAACGAACCATTGATTAATTAAATCCATAAAAATTTAGAAGTAATAGTTAGGAAAAAATTCATCAAAAAATATTTTTAATGGACATACCTACTCTAGAAATCTATCTTCGTTATATAAGACATATGAACTCATAAATGATGATAAAATTACCAAATATTGAACATTGAAAACTAATTTTCTCTATTCAACTAGGAATAGAATCATCCACATTGTTTAATTGATACTTCTTAACAATCACCCATTTTAATTACTAATATTCCACGTAAAATTGGACTGAAACATCTTCCTATCTAACAAAGATCACATTGGATACCTGTAGAGAATCATTGGGATGAACAAAACCCTTTTCTAAAATCTAATTCATCTTAATCTTGATCTCTTCCATCTCTTTTGGTTCCATAAAATAAGTGGGTATCGAAATTGGATGCATACCGCACATCGGGTCAATCATAATCTCTACCTCTCTCTTGGTAAGAAGACCAAATAAATCATCACGAAAAACATATGAAAGTATAGAATACATGTGGGGAGATCAAAAAAGAAATAAAAATCATTAGGACCAACTATTATAGATGAAGAACAACTTTTGAGCATTGGGTTGGGAGGTCTTGAATTACCTAATCTCATATCCCAGTATCCATGAAACAATAGAGACCTCACATATGTTGCATGTACTGAGATCTGACGATGATAATAATCAAACCCTTCATAATAAGTGATAATAAAATCCATCCCAATTCTGGTTTTAGATAGACCTAGATCAATAATGAGGAAATCCCATACTAACTCTGCATCAACTATCAAAAATGAACAATAAGGACACCCAAACCTTATCTATTTCCTCATTCAAAGTGGTGTTCTTAAATCCATAAAAAACCATGAGTTTTATTGGAAGTTTAAAAATATCCACAAATTGACTAGATATAAGCATGTCATAAGAATTTGTATCAAATTAAATGGTGGCTACTAAAGTTTCAATAAATATGGTACCTATCACTCTCGCAAGAACAACATTTACCTCTATTGGAAACTCATCCTATGTGTGAAGGTTGTCCACTCACAAGGTCCATGGATAGAACCTTATAGTATTTGAAGCACATTACTACAAAATAGTGGCCTTCAGAGCCGACAATCGTTGACCATGAGGAGGAATAAACTGAGCCTAACCGAAATATTGTAAATGACCATAGTGCTCGTAGTTGTTAGGTATCATCACAGGTGTGGAACAAGAATCCCAGGTTTTCTAAGCCATTCCACATTGAAATAATGTTAGAGGCATAGTAATTGATAAAGGTGAATGTGAAGAGGCGGATCACTACTAAGAAGAACCCCCATAACTCTTATGATGATAATTCCACTTCCTCTTCCTCCCCTGCGCACTGCTGAAGCTTCTACTAGGTCGATAAGAAGGGGAAGAATAACCGACCTTACCTACTATATCCATATCCACCATCATTACCCTATTTGTTGTCTCATTATAATTAGAAATATTAATAGTAAATACCTTCCATATGATATCCTGTCGCATACTTATAATATTTCAGCTGGTCATTCTTTTCCACCTCTAGAGAAAAACGAACAAGATATGTAAATTGATTGTTGTACAATGACACCAAATCCACTCCTTGCTATAAGTAGGTAAACTACATCAACTACATAATCATAAAAAACTATAAAAAACTATTGAAATAAGTGGTTCTTGAAACTTTTCCAATCAAATACACCCTTTAATCCAATTGTACCATGGAATCCCACCACCACATGATAAGCCCTCAATTATAAACATTAGGAACATTAACATGATATAACCATGGGTATTTAGGAAGTAAAACCTTTAATAGATCTTTTACAACCAGTCATATGCCACTAGTGGTTAATTATTAAACATAAAGCGTGGAGACTTCTCAGGTAAGAACTCTTGTTATTAATCCCTTTCTTCTGTAACTCCTAGATGTACCTTGATAAATATGTTATGGACTTTTGATACACTTTGGTAGATAGGATGAACTTCTATCATGATATAATCAATAAGATTCTTCTCTAGAGGAATATTCCATTGAGTACCATCAGTTGTAACCTTTAGAGGAACAAGTGGAATACATGTTGGAGGCATACTGCTACACATCAAAATTAATGAAATGATCAGAAAACAAAAAAAATTTGGTTCAAACCACAAAAAATATGTAAAAACTGATATTAATATCATAAAATCAAAATATGATTCACGCATCCCAACATCCCATGGTAACACGAGGCTCGTTACAATATGATCCATCCGAAAACTAACTATAATCTACTACACAAGTCCAAAAAATACAATCTTCAGTCCATTGAATTCCCAAAACATTAAACAACCTACTCTAATACCAAAAAATAATGAACCTAACCTAGATACCCTCCCAAACTGGTACCCAACCCGAATCATCACATACCAAAAAGGATTTTCAATTCCCATGGGTTGGTGACTAGCACCTAGGAATCAATAACAACCATAAGGAATTATTTTTTCCAACCTAAAGAAAAAAACATTACACATATATGTACACCACTGTAAGAACGTAAAATGAGTAAACAAGACATACATACTCTCTTAAAAAGGAAATTATATAAGTGATACAACTCAAAAATATCTAAAAAACTCCATGGTATATGTCCAACAGAAATGGGAAACTAAAAACCAATATAGAAACTCCATTTAATAGCATGGGGAAACTTTCACCATCTCACCACCTACTACCCATACCCAGTTGATAGAATCCCTACCACCAAACTATGGAGTCTCTTATTTCCCTACATCAATGTACATACAATGGTCTACACACCACCAAATGGGTGAGTAGGTTGTGAGATAAATAGACTCAGTAGGATCACACCCTGGTATTCTACATCAAGTCTATATACAATAATATAAACATGATTAAATTTTAATGAAAACAAGGCATGATAAATAGTTAAAAAACATATTTCAAAATTATGGAAGAAATATTTACAACATTTACAAATTTCTAAATAATCCATATAAAAAAATTTATTGAATTTTATATACATAAAATCATTCAAATCAAGGAATGTTTCACATATCATATCAAATAAAATAATAACCAAAGCACATTTATCATCATGGAAGGGTTCATAGTAGGTCATGATAGTTTGGACACTCATACCTATACATAGAAAATAGATCACATCATGTCTCTAGGCATACAAATTTAATATAGAGAGTAGAGGAAGACACAATAAAGTCAAGATACCAACAATTTCTATCATGTCCCCAGAACAATTTTCATAGAGAGCATAGGAAGACCCCTTAAGTTAACCCCCTATAAGTATTAATAGAGAAGGAATATTACTACACCTTCTACTTAAGTACCTAAGGACTCCTATGTCAAATAGTTTCCAAAATAGTTCATAAAAATCATACTTTGATAACCATTTCAAAAATCCATTATAAAAAAAATAAAATAAATTATATTTTACCAAAATAAGGATATCCGCATATTTTATAAATAAAACCATTTCCAAACACATAATTAAATAATTACATTTTATTTATATATTTTTTTTCAAATATCAGAGAAATATAGTTCATATAACATAAGTTAGAGACGGAACCAACTACCTCAAACCAGGGTCATATATGCCTATAATAGGATCCACCAATATAAAATAATTAAAATACAATAACATATCTCTTTGAATAAATCATTCTATATCAAAATCAATTTAATAAAAAATTGTCGGTAGAGAAGATTACACAACATGTAACTTAAGAAACCTGCACGTCATACCACAAACAACCAAAGGATAGTCTCTAGAGGAATATACCATAATGTATCATAACGATATCAAGATAATAAAAACCATAATAACAAAAAATCCTAAAACATAGCACAATGATCCTATTTCGATAGATGATAATAAATAAGAATAAAGGTCACATACCTAGAGAGACGCAACACAACCACAATGAATATCAATTGCTAAAAGAAATGATCTAAAAGGAGTGAAGATCCATAAAATCTCTTGGGAGAGATCATAGGCAATGAGAGAAAATCCTACATGGGGAATGGAAGATAAATTGTCTAGGTAACACCGGAAAAAGAAATAATCCTAAAACATTCCCAATATGAAACCAATTCATGATGTGAGATTTTTGAATAAAGAAAAATCAATGAAAAATGTGTCTCGAAGAATTAAAAATTTCTTATTCAACCATTTCATGATGTGAAACTAAATCATATCCTTTAAAAATTTATCCTTGATTAAATTCACAAGATTTTCCTAGAAAAAAATATACAACATGAAAATTCATTATAGTAAGAGAATAATCTAGACTCTGAAAAAAAACCCAAACCATCTCCAGTGTTCTCCAAACATAGGGGGAACCCTAAAAAACCATTGATGGATTTATAACATGAATCCTTAATTGAAACAAACATACATACCTAAACATTAGGTCATTTTACCTACCAATAATCTCCTTTATTGGGATCCCAAAAATGCACCCCGACAAGGAGGGGAATAATAGAGAGATGAGAAATACATGATGTAAGGTAAAAGAATATTACATATCTACATAGTCCTGGTCCTCGTAAGACTTTTAGAAAGGTATGTCATCTACGAATTACATAACATGTCTGGGAAGATCCCATGAACCTGTGAGTATAACAATACCAAATAAGACACCCTGAAATCATCAAACATAAAACATCAAGAGAGGTCAGCTCAACATCGAAAGATATATAAACCAGATATGAGACATGGAAACAAGAATCCCAAGGTGAATATATATATATATATATAGTCTTAACATATTCCATGTCTCAAGTAGGTCTGAACTAATACCAACCACTAGATTGAGTTCGAGGGAAACACTCATATGAGAGAACTCACTCCACGATCATTGCTATCACTGATGGTGCTCCATGAGATGTCATGCTCATCGAGGATATCCAAATATTTACTCACTTAAACTATGATGATATCAACACCTAGATAATGGAACACTCCAATGACTATTTTGTAACACCATAAACCATATTGGAACTCATAAGATCATGATACCCAGTTATGGTATCACAACCAGAACTAAAGGTGTACACCATAAACACTAACTGAGTCAACCATCTTGATAGGGTATCACATACGGTGTAGTATTGGTCAAGAAATTACCACAAAAACAACCTTGGGTGAATTTAAGAGTGGTGTAGGATCAAAACTAGGAATGATGATGTATACTACAAACTCCATTAGAAACACATCTCATAGAGGGGATATGAATCCTCAACTCAAGAAATAATGTCATACTATAACCTAATCAGGATAGACCAAGGGAACAAAATAAACCCAATACAGGTTAAGCATTTATAAAATAATAATACATCATACATCACCTAAAGTCTTATTTATGATGCTAAAATAAGGCTATCATTACATTCTATATGGAAAACTACTCATGATAGACTAACCACAACCCCAAATGTGAGTCCAAAAAAAGATAGATGAATGTGCATGGCTCATCATTGGTCCGATGGATAAAATAAAAATCCACCATTATATCACCACAAACAATCATGAATATCCAAATGGATCATTTCATTACAATCATCATGAAAAAACACTTGTGATTGCTTATTTTCTCTCCCAAAATGGACACCAGGTGAAAAATGAATTTAATCGTATCATGCATGAAGGGAACATCATGGGCCTAAGGAAAGAGTCTGAGTTAACCATCCAATATTGGTCTTGAAATGTATACCTCAATATTAGGGTCAGGATTCCACATGTGACACATCAATTTTACAACACATGAGGGAATTACATTAGAAAAGGGGTTTAAATAATAATAATAATAATAATGATGATGATTGTTATTATTTTACACACTCTTATTTACATTTTAGTTCTTCTATATTAAAGGGGAGGGTTAACACACACTATCCACTATACCAAGGGAGATCACTACTACCTCATCTTCAAAACTGACTACCATCATCACCTCATACACAACTTTCCACTACTGTAGAAACTTTCATAGCTGTCCTGGACCATTGGTCATCGCCTTTCACATCACCATAGACATAAGATACTTCCCATAATACCGCAAACAACCACATGACCCTATATGTGACATCACTATCATCTCCACCCTCAATGGAACACTTTTGTCTTCGATGGATGAATTCTGAACACCTGACCAACTCTGGAAACAACACCCGCTCTTCTTGAACCTATGTGTCAAAGAAAATCTATTGGAAACCCTTTATCAGACCTTAGATCCATTTATTATCTTTAATAACTATACATCACACCTAAATTATTTCCATGATCCAAAATCCATATCTGTAAAATCAGTTAGTTATTCCAATGATCAGTTTCACAATGATTTATTATTAGGTGCTGGTCAAACTGATGGTGAAAAAAATACTAATGATGAATAGGTGAAGAACCGGGAGGAAAATAATAATAAAAAAACTAAGGAATGAACATAATTTATTTTTAGGTTAGAATCAATTCCTTGCCTTTATAATGATGAAGGAAGAACTGAATAAAAAATAATTTTATAAATCAACCATAAATCAAAATTCAATCCATGAATCAATTCTTATTGATGGAATTGATCAATGTTTTAAAGGAGACAAAAAATATGAATAAAAAAAACATCCTACCTTGAGTCTAGATCAATCACTGTGACTGATCGATCCAACATCATTGTCATAGGTGATATCCATTATATCCTTTGGTATAAATGATACCTGCAATACTGATCTGATCTTATCATTTTCATCCATCAATGATCTACTCTAATGGTTCATATATCATTTATTGGATTAGAAGTCTCAACATCAAAATTTGGCATGAATATATATTTATAGAAGATATTATGGTTCTTTTATTTAATTAAACAATTAAATAAATGTATCATTTTTTTAAATTATTTATCTTCTAGTGATGGCGCAAAATCTGAACACCCAATACACATAATAATTATGTCGCACATAGAATTAAAACAACATTCTAGACTCAAAAGTAGAATCATATTTCCTATATAGGTCCTCATGTTAGTCCTATTATAAGGCCCCAACCTTAAACCTTACTTAATATTGAATTAAATGAATAATTCACGTCGAGGATCTTTTCAGGTTTAGAGTTTTAGAGAATTAGAACATAACTATTACATCTCAAAAGATTACAAAGTAGTCACTTATACTAAGTTTCCATAATAAATAAAACTCTTGAAAGAAACATGTCTAGTTCCATGTTTTATATAGCATGACATTCCCTTGATCCCATCCTTGACCTTATTCCACATTAAGTCCTGTGAAAAAAATTTCAAAAAAACTTGGGGTGAGCATAAAAAGCTCAGTAAGGGATACACAAAGAATGAAAACTGTTAGTTTTTCAAAATCAAGTAAACCATGTATACTCTATCAAAGTAATACATTCACCTTCATGAAGTAGTAAAACTCTTCACTGAATAAAGTATCATTACTTAGCTTTTTGTAACCAATGTATTACCATAAAACCCATATAAAGAACAGATAACATATATAAAGGTAACTTGGGACATAAACATACTTAAGTGGAATAACCATACGGTCCACTTCCACACATATCACTTAATGGAATAGCCATACGGCCAATTTCCATACATACTTAATGGAATATCCATACGGCCGACTTCCATACCCAATGCATTGGAGGTTATAACGTAACCACCCATCCTGGTATTCACGGCACCACCCGTCAAATGGTTTATAACGTAACCACCCGTTAAAATGTCCAAGTACCAATATAAAATCATAAAACATAAAACCAATATAAAGGAAAGATAACATTTCCACATTTCAATCACAATATATCATAAATATATTGACATAATAGAATCCTTTATCAAAACCATTTTCAATACCAAAATACATAAAAGAGTATATGGTATTTATTTTATTTTAAAAACATTACGGCTTGTTGAGGAAGCCAAAGACCAAATAATACTCGCGTCGGCGGAAAAGGTCGTTGTCGCCGCGTACGTTAAAAGAAACATTCCTTTTTGTCATTTTGTAAAACGCTTCATAGAAAAAGATTCCTTTTGTATAAAAGTAAAATTCAAAGGGGTTTATACACCGTATAAAAGAAAGTTGTGTATAAAACGAAATATGCCTCAATGAAAGGAGATTGAGACGAAGTCCCTTACCTCGGGTCCGACTTGACTCGATCGTTCTTTAACGTCCTGAATAATAAGCTTGAGTTAATTTATACTTGATTAAGAACATTTTTAAAGTTCATTATTACTTTTATATCACTTATTTCCATGTTATAAACATTATGTAACCATTTATGTTATTAATGTTTGTTTTGTCAATATTTGGTTCTTAAGTCGAAAGTGAACTTCTTACAATTACATGTTGTTCGTGTGGTCAAAAGTTTTTTATATCCAGAATGAAATTCCCGATTTGGATATAATATGTATCATATATATCCAGAATATACATGTATTTATAATATTACATAATCATTTATAGGTGAGAAATGAAATGCACCGTTCATGGAGACGGTAAGCCGTACGTACGCATTAATGCTACTTTCATTTCTTTGTCATATTAATGGAATTAAAACTTAATGAGAGGTATGTATATTTTAATTCCAGAATTATATTCATCATTTAGATATATCATTAATTATATATATCCATTATATACATGTACTTTTAATAGTACATTACATTTGGGGATAAGAAATGAAATGCACCGTTCATGGAGACGGTAAGCCGTACGTACGCATGAACGCTACTTTCATTTCTATCTCATACTTTAATGGAAAGAAATAATAATGATATAGAGGTATATTATAATTCCAGTATAACATTATATATAATAACTTTAAATCCATATTTTACACGTCCCACATATGGCATTAACGAATCACATCACTTTGAGGGGGCGGTAGTCCGCACTTACTTAAATGAAGATATCGTGTTTACCCGTAATGGAAACCATAATGGTATGCCCAAAATGAAAAATACAGAAGCTTAAAGAAACAATAAGCATATTATATATCATATATAAAAATAGTGACATCATAATGGACACCTTTTAAGGTGTTAAATGAGTATTGAACAATCATCGTTTCGGGAGGCAGAATTTCGCCATCCACGAAAACCGTATGTTCTTTAACCATTTGATGTAGTTGTGTGAGAGTGTAGCTCAAGTAAATCTTATAAAAACATCCTAGTATATTGAAGATACTGGTGTTGTTACAAATGAAGTAAATAAAAATAGTTTAGGGGGTTGGAGAAGCAAAATAAAACAAATGAACATGAGAGAATGAATTACCTTTAAAAGTGTAACTCCTTTTGATTTGAGCCTAAAGGCTTCCTTTGAAAGGATTATTCCCAAAGGGAATCCACTAGGATGAGGAGAGGGATGTGGAGAGAGTAAATGGGAAGGGGTTGGCCGAGCCAAAGGCTTGAGGAGTGTGTGAAATGAGGTAGAGGTGGGGGCCTTTTATAAGAGGAGAGGAGGGACACTTTTGGAAAGTAAGAAATATTACTTTATTTGAAAATGTGTTTCAGTTTTAAAAGGTCCCACATTTATATAATTCGTGGATAAGGTGATAAGGGTTCGAAATCCACTCATCCAATTTGTTTTGGACATGTGTAGTTCATATATTTTACATTATCTTTCCATTTTATTTAAATCATCAAATAATGATGTCATCGCTGCATCATTATTATGTCATAAATAATTTAATTTATTTAATGTCTAAAAATTATAAAAAAAATACTATGATGTAGGAAATCATTCTATATTTCCAATGACTATTTATAATAAAAAATATGACTTGTATAACCCCATTTAAAAATTGTTTCAGTAAAACATATCATGTTTGTGTCATTTTTACTTTTAAATTAAATAAAAAGTTATTTATGTCATTTTCCAACCAAAGTGTCTCCATGGGGTCCCCAAGTTGACCCATGACTTTTCTTGGTCGGCCATGACACAACCAATGAGGGTAGGACATGTGTCTAGGTCATTTCATATTATTAAAGCATTTTTTATACCTTAAACTACACTAATTACCACTAATCACTATTAAAAACATAATAAGTTACTATTCACCAAAAAATTATTATAATCTCATTGAACCACATTTTACTTCTTAATGACAACCATGTATGTCGGATTTTTGAAATTCACAACACAAAAGTGGAAAAGTTTCATTTAAACAAAAAATCAGTTTCTTTAACTACCACTTAGTGGTTTCACTATTCATAAAAAATAGAAGTTTTTCAGAAAATTACCAAAAATTCACCCTAAGCTATATTTGATATTTCATTTTCAAAAATGAACTCCATTTTAAGAAATTCAAAACATTTAAGTCAAATTAATTAATTTAATAATTAATTCCCGTTGTCAGAGCAAATAGCGTGTTTTTTTAAAATAATAAGTATCAAAAGATTGACACTAGTTTAAGTCCGATTTCAAAGTGAAATTAATTCCAATGACCACTATTGGATTTAATGGTAAAAATATATTATAATATCTTTTTAAAACCAATTAAAAAGATAATCTAATAATATAAATAAATTAGATTAAAAAGTGGTTTTGAATTAAAATACCACATTTTACAATATTCATAAAAAAATGAACTTTATCGGAACGATGCCAAAAATTTACACAAAGTAAATTTTGATGTCCCGATTCTAAAGAAGAGTTATTTTTGGTCCAATATAATTTATAAGATTGATCAAATCTATATTTAATGACGGTTCTCCGTCAAATGGAGATAAGTGAACACTTAGTGAAAATTAGGGTATAAATGCCTAAAATTGAACTCTTTCCGTATTTTAAGCCTTTATCTCTTATTCGGTAAATGTAAAAACATTAAAAAACATATATAATCATATTTTTGTTATTTCTATCCATTCCCTCCAGTACAACGGCTACTTGTTAACTAACTTTTAAAATAATATTATTTTATTACTTGTGTGCAACGTAAGTTTTCAAAGAAACTCATCGTTGCGTATCGAGTACGCTATCGAACGTAGAAATCCCTTTTAATTAAAATTAATATTTAATTTGTAAATATTAATAAATATGAAAATTCTTTATTCTTTAATTACCTGGGATGTTACATCCTTCCCCCCTTTTGGGAATTGCGTCCTCGCAATTTTATTCACTTATCAAAATAAGTGGGGGTATTTATCCCTCATAGCATTTTCAGATTCCCATGTTGCCTCTTCAATCACATGGTTTTTCCACAAAACCTTTACCTGATGAATCACCTTATTCCATAACACCTGATCCCTGTGGTCAAGAATCTGGACCGGTTGTTCCTCATAAGATAGGTTCTCTTCCAGCTGAACTACCTCTGGACTCAAAACATGAGATGGATCTGGCATATACTTACTAAACATTGAAACATGAAAAACATTGTGTACCTGAGATAAACTCGGAGGTAAAGCCACCCGGTATGAAACTGATCCAACTCTCTCCAGAATTTCATATGGTCCAATAAACCTTGGACTCAGCTTTCCTTTCTTACCAAATCTCATCACAATTTTCCAATGAGAAACCTTGAGTAAAACAATATCACCTACCTCGAAAGACAGATCCTTCCTATGGTTATCCGCATAACTCTTCTGCCTGCTCTGAGCTGTTCTCATGTGCTTCTGAATCAACTGATCTTTTTCTGCCATATCTTCTACCAATTTTGGTCCCATCAGATTCCTTTCACCCACTTCATTCCAAAATGCTGGAGTTCGACACTGCTTCCCATATAATGCCTCAAATGGTGCCATCTGTATACTGGAATGAAAACTGTTATTATAAGAAAACTCAACCAAAGAAAGATGTTGGTCCCGACTTCCATGATAATCCATCGAACAAGCTCGTAGCATATCCTCCAATGTCTGGATTGTTCGTTCTGACTGCCCATCTAATTTGAGGATGAAAAGTTGTACTAAAATTTAATTCAGTACCCAACGACTTCTGAAGGCCTTTCCAAAAGTTAGATGTGAACTTGGGATCACAATCAGATACAATGGAGAGAGGAACTCCATGTAACCTGACTATCTCTTTAAGATACAAACGGGAAAGTTGATCTAGAGAGAAAGTATCTCGTGTAGAAAGGAAATGAGCAGATTTGGTCAAGCGATCAACAATAACCCATATTGCATTATTACCTCGAGATGTCCTCGGTAATCCCACAACAAAGTCCATGGATATATTCTCTCATTTCCACTCTGGCACTGGTAAAGGCTAATGCATCCCTTTCGGTAACTACCGCTCTGCTTTAACCTGTTGACATGTCAAACACTTCACAGTAAAATCAACAATGTCTCTTTTCATTCCATCCCACCAGTAATACTCCCGCAGATCTCTATATATCTTAGTACTGCCAGGATGAACTGAAAACGAAGAACTATGAGCTTTACATAACAACTCTCTCTTCAACTGTGAATCACAAGGCACACCTAACCTCTTCTCAAACCTCAAAACACAATCTTATCCAAGAACTCATGGAAAATTTTATTCATAAGGTCCATGAATACAGCAGGTGCATTGGTTAACCCAAAAGGCATAACTACAAATTCATAATGGCTATATCTAGTATAGAACATAGTCTTCGGAACGTCTGCTTCTTTTACTTTCAACTGATGGTACCCAGACCTCAAGTCAATCTTCAAAAAATACTGAGCTCCCTGGAGCTGATACCACTTCATTCGATGGCCCAACATCTGCTGAAGTTGTTGAAAAGGATTTCACCACCCCTTTCTGCTTGTAGTCTGGCTGCATTCCCCCAGTTGAGTTCTTCGTTGGACACTCGTTTGCATAATGACCCATTTCATTACACTTAAAACATCTTACCGTTGGCTTTTCATTTCCTGCTTTATCATCTTCCTTACAGTTACGAGCAATATAACCAGACTTACCACACCGAAAGCACTTACCAGACTTGGATAAACATTCTCCAGGATTCATTTTACCACACTTCTCATAGGATAGATATTTGGTTTTCTTACCTCCTTGCTTCTTTGATGAATTCTTCCCCTTTGCCTGCCAACTAGACCTCTTATTCTGTTGTTTGTCATAGAACACCTGATCATCGGCAAACTCCATTTCCACCTTCTCCACACATCGAACAAGTTTTTCATAACTTTTGACTCACGAGAAGCTAAAGCCCTTCGATACTTTGTCTTTAACCCTGAGTAAAAACTGTTTATTTTACTATCAAGATCTCGTTTGAAGTTTGGAGGATACCTTGCCAATCGAGTGAACTTTTCTTCATAAGCAACCACTGAATCATCCTCCTGCCTCAATTCTAGGAACTGTTTTTCCATCCTAAGACGAACCACCTTAGGAAAATATTTCTCAAGAAACATACCTTTGAATTTGTCCCAGTGAAGATCCTCAATCTCATCACTATCCCTTATATTTTTCACCATCGACCACCACTGATCAGCTTCACCTTCAAAACGGTAAACAGCAAGACTAACCTTTTGATGTTCTGAACACCCCATGACATCAAAAATCTTCTCCAGTGCTTTAATCCACCCTTCAGCTTGCACAGGGTCAGATTATCCTCTGAATGATGGGGGATGTTGCCTCATGAAATGTTCCACCACTGACATGTTCCTCTGTGGTTGATCTGGCTGATCTTGTGCATGGACACCACCACCATTTATAGCCTGAGTCAACTGTGCCATCACTGCAACAAACTGTTCAGTTCCGATTCCGACCATCTCAGGTTGCTGATTTGGAAGGTTATCTTCCTCCTGATGTCGTCCCAACATAGCTTCTTTGTTTCCTCTGCGGAAAACCATTCTGAACACAGAAGTATCTTAGGCGAAGCAACATGGTAGTCCGTAAATGCAATATCATTTCAATCATATTATAATTTAACACTTTTCTAACTCCTAAAGTTGTCTAAACCGACCTTTGATACCAACTATAATGCCCCAGCCTTAAACCTTACTTAATATTTAATTAAATGAATAATTCACGTCGAGGATCTTTTCAGGTTTAGAGTTTTAGAGAATTAGAACATAACTATTACATCTCAAAAGATTACAAAGTAGTCACTTATACTAAGTTTCCATAATAAAAAAAACTCTTGAAAGAAACATGTCTAGTTCCATGTTTTATATAGCATGACATTCCCTTGATCCCATACTTGACCTTATTCCACATTAAGTCCTGTGAAAAACATTTCAAAAAAACTTGGGGTGAGCATAAAAAGCTCAGTAAGGGATACACAAAGAATGAAAACTGTTAGTTTTTCAAAATCAAGTAAACCATGTATACTCTATCAAAGTAATACCTTCACCTTCATGAAGTAGTAAAACTCTTCACTGAATAAAGTATCATTACTTTGCTTTTTGTAACCAACGTATTACCATAAAACCCATATAAAGAACACATAACATATATAAAGGTAACTTGGGACATAAACATACTTAAGTGGAATAACCATACGGTCGACTTCCACACATATCACTTAATGGAATAGCCATACGGCCAATTTCCATACATACTTAATGGAATAGCCATACGGCCGACTTCCATACCCAATGCATTGGAGGTTATAATGTAACCACCCATCCTGGTATTCACGGCACCACCCGTCATATGGTTTATAATGTAACCACCCGTTAAAATGTCCATGTACCAATATAAAATCATAAAACATAAAACCAATATAAAGGAAAGATAACATTTCCGCATTTCAATCACAATATATCATAAATATATTGACATAATAGAATCCTTTATCAAAACCATTTTCAATACCAAAATACATAAAAGAGTATATGGTATTTATTTTATTTTAAAAACATTACTTCTTGTTGAGGAAGCCAAAGACCAAATAATACTCGCGTCGGCGGAAAATGTCGTTGTCACCGCATACGTTAAAAGAAACATTCCTTTTTGTCGTTTTGTAAAACGCTTCGTAGAAAAAGATTCCTTTTGTATAAAAGTAAAATTCAAAGGGGTTTATACACTGTATAAAAGAAATCTATGTATAAAATGAAATATGCCTCAATGAAAGGAGATTGAGACGAAGTCCCTTACCTCGGGTCCGACTTGACTCGATCGTTCTTTAACGTCCTGAATAATAAGCTTGGGTTAATTTATACTTGATTAAGAACCTTTTTAAAGTTCATTATTACTTTTATATCACTTATTTCCATGTTATAAACATTATGTAACCATTTAAGTTAATAATGTTTGTTTTGTCAATATTTGGTTCTTAAGTCGAAAGTGAACTTCTTACAATTACATGTTGTTCGTGTGGTCAAAGGTTCTTTATATCCAGAATGAAATTCCCGATTTGTATATAATATGTATCATATATATCCAGCATATACATGTATTTAGAATATTACATAATCATTTATAGGTAAGAAATGAAATGCACTGTTCATGGAGACGGTAAGTCGTACGTACGCATGAACGCTACTTTCATTTCTTTGTCATATTAATGGAATTAGAACTAAATGAGAGGTATGTATATTTTAATTCCAGAATTATATTCATCATTTAGATATATCATTAATTATATATATCCATTATATACATGTACTTTTAATAGTACATTACATTTGTGGATAAGAAATGAAATGCACCGTTCATGGAGACGGTAAGCCGTACGTACGCATGAACGCTACTTTCATTTCTATCTCATACTTTAATGGAAAGAAATAATAATGATATAGATGTATCTTATAATTCCAGTATAACATCATAAATAATAACTTTAAATCCATCCTTTACACGTCCCACATAGGGCATTAACCAATCACATCACTTTGAGGGGGCGGTAGTCCGCACTTCCTTAAATGAAGATATCGTGTTTACCCATAATGGAAACCATAAAGGTATGCCCAAAATGAAAAATACAGAAGCTTAAAGAAAAAATAAACATATTATATATCATATATAAAAATAGTGACATCATAATGGCCACCTTTGAAGGTGTTAAATGAGTATTGAACAATCATCGTTTCGGGAGGCAGAATTTCGCCATCCACGGAAACCGTATGTTCCTTAACCATTTGATGTAGTTGTGTGAGAGTGTAGCTCAAGAAAATCTTATAACAACATCCTAGTATATTGAAGATACTGGTGTTTTTACAAATGAAGTAAATAAAAAGAGTTTAGGGGGTTGGAGAAGCAAAATAAAACAAATGAACATGAGAGAATGAATTACCTTTAAAAGTGTAACTCCTTTTGATTTGAGCCTAAAGGCTTCCTTTGAAAGGATTATGCCCAAAGGGAATCCAATAGGATGAGTAGAGGGATGTGGAGAGAGTAAATGGGCAGGTGTTGGCCGAGCCAAAGGCTTGAGGAGTGTGTGAAATGAGGTAGAGGTGGGGGCCTTTTATAAGAGGAGAGGAGGGGCACTTTTGGAAAGTAAGAAATATTACTTTATTTGAAAATGTGTTTCGGTTTTAAAAGGTCCCACATTGATATAATTCGTGGATAAGGTGATAAGGGTTCGAAATCCACTCATACAATTGGTTTTGGACATGTGTAGTTCATATATTTTACATTATCTTTCCATTTTATTTAAATCGTCAAATAATGATGTCATCGCTGCATCATTATTATGTCATAAATAATTTAATTTATTTAATGTATAAAAATTATAAAAAAATTACTATGATGTAGGAAATATTTTTATATTTCCAATGACTATTTATAATAAAAAATATGACTTGTATAACCCCATTTAAAAATTGTTTTAGTAAAACATATCATGTTTGTGCCATTTTTACTTTTACATTAAATAAAAAGTTATTTATGTCATTTCCCAACAAAAGTGTCTCCATGGGGTCCCCAAGTTGACCCATGTCTTGTCTTGGTCGTCCATGACACAACCAATGAGGGTAGGACATGTGTCTAGGTCATTTCATATTATTAAAGCATTATTTATACCTTAAACTACACTAATTACCACTAATCACGATTAAAAACTTAATAAGTTACTATTCACCAAAAAATTATTATAATCTCATTGAACCACATTTTACTTCTTAATGAAAACCATGTATGTCAGATTTTTGAAATTCACAACACAAAAGTGGCAAAGTTTCATTTAAACGAAAAATCAGTTTCTTTAACTACCACTTAGTGGTTTCACTATTCATCAAAAATTGACGTTTTTCAGAAAATTACCAAAAATTCACCCTAAGCTATATTTGATATTAAGAATTCAAAAATGAACTCCATTTTAAAAAATTAGAAACATATAAGTCACATTAATTAATTTAATAATTAATTCCCGCTATCAGAGCAAATAGCGTGTTTTTATAAAACAATAAATATCAAAAGATTGACACTAGTTTAAGTCCGATTTCAAAGTGAAATTAATTACAATAACAACTATTGGATTTAATGGTAAAAATATATTATAATTTCTCTTTAAAACAAATTAAAAAGATAATCTAATCATATAAATAAATTAGATTAAAAAGTGGTTTTGAATTAAAATACCACATTTTACACTATTCATAAAAAAAATGAACTTTATCGGAACGATACCAAAAATTTACACAAAGTAAATTTTGATGTCCCGATTATAAATAAGAGTTATTTTTGGTCCAATATAATTTATAAGATTGATCAAAACTATATTTAATGACGGTTCTCTGTCAAAAGGAGATAAGTGAACCCTTAGTGAAAATTAGGGTATAAATGCCTAAAATTGAACTCTTTCTGTATTTTAAGCCTTTATCTCTTATTCGGTAAATGTAAAAACATTAAAAAACATATATAATCATATTTTTGTTATTTCTATCCATTCCCGCCAGTACAACAGCTACTTGTTAACTAACTTTTAAAATAATATTATTTTATTACTTGTGTGCAATGTAAGTTTTCAAAGAAACTCATCATTGCGTATCGAGTACACTATCGAACGTAGAAACCCCTTTTAATTAAAATTAATATTTAAATTGTAAATATTAATATATATGAAAATTATTTATTCTTTAATTACCTGGGATGTTACACCTATTATACTTTTTCAAGAAAAACTATGTATGTGTGATATAATATATTTAATTGTTTCATTAAATCCATAACGGGCTCACCTGGTCTTAGAATTTCATGTTGTTGTAGCGCATGGCTCCAAAAAAATTTCTCAATTTTTCTCCAAGTCGTACAAAGAGTAAATAGAGATCTTATTGATAAATTGAATATATTTTACTAAATAAGATATTTGTATATCTTGTATCTAAAGGTACTAAACCATTATGGTTCTTGGGAAAGTATTATTATGATATGTTTTGAATATTCATCAAAAATGATGTAAAAATATATATATAATGCTTAGGACACCTCATAAGTTTTATAAAATAAAATTGATTTTGAAAGGGCTCTAAAATATTTTTAGGAAGGTTATGTCTATTATATAGAAGTTAAACGACTTTCAAGGAATCTACGAATTAAGGTAATGGTTTTGTTAACTCAATTTTACATTAATTTAGTTATCAACCTTATTCATGAAGATTTTTATTATATATTTGGATATTTATACCATATAATTGTGTAATATTACTATTTATTTTACTTTTAATCCTATTTACATTTCTTTCTCATTATTATTTTAATTAACTATTATAAAATCATATAATATGACTTTTTAAGGGTTTCGTTTTGTCAATTTTCATTATTTGATACATATAGTATGTTAATCACTTGTTTTATTTTATGTAGTATATATACATCCATATGGATAAATTTATCATTATTTTGGTGAAATTAAATGGATTTTTAAATCCACACAATTATATATCTTTTTATTAACTGCCTCTTAAAAGGATTCGAATGTTTTAAATGTTTTTTATAATCTCATTTTAGATCATGAATTCTTATGTTGAAAAATCCATTTAGGGAATTTGTATGTTATTTTTCTGAAAAAACCCATACTTTTTTCCCTTTGGTTATTTTTTTTCATATTATCTTTCAATTATATTACCCCTTGATCTAAAATTTACCCAATATGGAACTAACCCCACCACTTTGTTTCGGTCGGGACTATTTCTCCTCTATGTATATATTTATTTGATGATTTTACGTATGTCCTTATCTAAGAATCATTAATTAATTAATTAATATTTTTTTAAAAAAATCGTACTTATTTTAAATGAATTGTTTTTACATTTTCTATATGTATCATTATCGATAGAAGCATGAAAAAACTATTTTTTCATTTTTTGTGGGAACAGATCTTATCACATTCATTGTCCTTTTCTATGAAAGTTCCTTTCTGAATTTTTATGGTCTTCTTAAAGAAATTATTATCCTAATTTTTTTATGTAAAACCTCAACCTAGATCACTATATGAACATTAGGTAAACCATTTTGTGGAAAGGACTCAAGAGTGCCTCCATATATATCATAGACTATTGACTAGCATTGAGGTCATATGGTGTGTCTATGGGGAGACAATGGTCTCGTATAAATGTATGAAAACAATAAAAATTCCCAAAAATCACCCATACCATTAAATAATTAGAGTACGAGAGTAATAAATATGAATGAAATTAATAAATTAAATATAGAAATGGACTGAATATCTAAGTCATACAGACTACACAGATCACACACTAGTTTGATAACATATGCAATATATTAATGAAAATTAATACTCAAGGATACTGTGCTAATCCAAGATGAACAACATACCCAGTCTGTAAATACCCTGATGAGGTGATCCAACTCAATGATATTAATCCAACTAAGACACTCTTCTATATCATGTAACTCAAGGCCTCACCCTATCATTCACACATATTTTCCCAAAAGAAAATATAAAATGATATTTTTATGTACAATGTGGTGCATGTATAAGATGTGAGAAATAAAACTCACTAGGACACCCCAACTGTGTTCCTATAAATTTATATCATAAGTATATGCTCATGAAATATTCTAAACATTTATGAGACACAAATTGAATGAAAATAAATAGCATTAATCCACTATCAATCCCTGGGAATGTGTTCTAGATCGACAATAATTTCTTTATCCAATGCCAAAAATGTACTTGAGAAAGTTATGTCGCCATTAGGGGATACAAGTCCAATTTTTGAGATCACTCATACTTTAATCTAATATATATAAAGTATTCTTTCATGTACAAACAATAAATAATGTAAATAAGGCATATAGAGGGATTTCATACCACTAAAGTCATGTATATCAAGTGAAACCCATACATCATCTCACAACCCCCTACTCTAGTTTGATGTCGGGTTTCTAGGTATGGGTCCATAAGCACCAAGACATTGGAACATAGATAAACACAAATGGTATATGATCTTTAGGTTTTATATACAGAATACTATCCTAATTTAAGATAATAACTCAGAATCATTCAATAATTTTCACAACAGTGCATTCCTAGAGAAGTCTGGGTAATGCCTTAATGGTGTAAACACCTGATCCTAGGGAGTATCATAGGAATAAATCAAGGTGATAATCATCATAAATATTTATATATTTTATAAGTATTCAGTACATAGGGGAAATTTATCAACTTGACAACCGATAGAATCACCTTGATCCCATAAATCGCGGTATCCACTGAGTGACACCAACTAAGATGGTTTTTAAGAAAAACTCACCAGCATCCTCTATTAACCAATATCAGGGAGGATTCCAAATGACACTAAAAATTAAATAAGTAACATTAATTAAATAAGTATCATAATTTAGATCCCATGAAATACCTCTAGGAATTACCATCTTACCATTTCATCACATTATGCCCATAAGCCAAATTCTTGGAAGCATGTGCGAAATCTGTAGACACATAAAAAATAATAAAGTAAAAACATAAATAAATGAGTAAGGTTCCCCAACCATCCAAACCCATAACTACTAACACAACCCCTCGAGATAAAATGTTTAGTATGGGTTTTATGGGGACACCCACTACCATATCTTCCCAAACCCATAACTCACTAGCTCAGGGTTGTTCTGCCATAAAGGAACCCACTTGGATCCCCTAAGTTAATACACTGAAGATGAATAACATCAAAGATCCTCTATGTCCACAAATAAGATAATGTATCTCTCTTGGGATCCTTTATGTTAGCCCAAAGTAGATGAATAACTCATGGGATCCTCTGAATTCATACATAGGTAGAGGAATCCCCTTGGATCCCTTATAATGAAAATTTAAATGAGGTCATACCACATGGAATCATCTAGGTTAGATCTTAAGAAACTGTATCCCACGTGGTATCCCCAGTCAAAAACTAGGATCTCATGCCAAGCCTAGATCTTAGGGGTAATAAACCTTCCTCTAGTTTCAAAACATAGAATGGACACATGGCCTCACATTGATAATCATTTAATCACAAGTCTATAGATATGAATCATGTATTATCTTAGTTTCAAGGTTCCATTCTTGGTTTTTCGGAACACCCAACCCATCCATATCCTAGAGTCACATCTCATTTCTACCAACCAAGTACTATTAAAAGATACACCTGATGATAACCCTTGTGATCCAATTCCAAGTCTTTGAACCATTCTCATAATCCACACAAGGGTCTCATTCTATGTCTCACTCCTAAGACCACCAAATACATGTACTAGATGAAGGATGTAACCATTATATCTCAATCGACTAGAAACAAATTTTAGGTGTAATAAATTTACTATAAGGGATATACCACTATTATATACATGGTAAATTAATAAAAATTGAATCCTCTTTTGTAAAATTCTGATTCTGAAGCATAAAATCATCAAAACCCTCAAAAGGGTAAAAGGGGCCTAATACACGATGTGTATTTGAAAACATCAATCATGTAAATGTACTTATATATAGTCTAGAACACATGGGTTCTATCCATTTACTAAAATATGTCTAGGGAATACATGGGTTCTCTCTATTTACTACCTCATTACTGGGAAACACTTGTGGTTTAGATGTGTACAGGTACACATCTATGTCACCCATACAGAGAGAGTTTTCCAAGTAAATGACTAATTGTACATGTAATATACATGGTGTGTACGCCATGTACATGAATTTTAGTATGAAAAATCAAACTACCAATGTTATTGACTACATATTCATATATAACCACATGGTGTTTACTCAGAGTACACAACATGTAGTCCCAAAACTCCATTTGTCCATGTACTCATCTAAATTCCCAAGTAATAATACCCGGTGTGTAATCCATGTAAATGTTTTTTTTACTTTAATAATATTCATCTTCCCTAAAAAAGAATAATTCATAATGCATTTTCATGTAAATACACACCATTTGATCAGGATTTACCAAGTTAAAACCCCTACAATAGGCGGAAACTCACTATTTTTTCCCGATTATACATAGATAATCCCCAATGGGATCCATAGTTGTTATAAAGGGAATTTAGAACTAAAAATAAGTAAATAATCTAGGTTTTATGATAAAAACATTAAAATGGATTATCTTTGGGACCCATATCCAAGATTTAAAGTTTTCACATGGTGATCTGGATCCTCCTGATCATCGTCGCGACACATCCCTTTTTTCATACCTCTCTCGCCCCCCTCTCCCTCTAATCCATAGTTTATAAAAGGAGAGAAACCAATATGAATTATGTGATAATTGAAGTAATGGGGATAATGAAAAGGGAAAAATTAAAGGAATAAAAATAAATGAAAAGGAAAAGGGGTTAGGGCCGGACCCCCATGTAGGACATTTGTTTATGCCTCGAATAGAAACCCCCCCAATCTAATCATAAACGTGGAGACATAATCTCAATAAAATAATCCATAAAAATATAGCAGGGATTGAATATGCATGAATAAATCAATAATTAATTAATTCAATATTAAATTCTAATTATTTAATGAAAATTAAAACCTCATTTATTTCTACAAAACTCTTATCCAATGGTAAAAACCCTGTTATAGGACAATTAGAGTGGATATAAAAATTATTTGAGATCATATAATAGGGGAAAATACCATTTAAACCAAAATTATAATATGAAATATAAAATCAAATTTATGATCAAAATCATAGTTCAGAAAGCATGGGTCTTTACAACATCAGACCCCAGAACCCTTCTCATCCCCATGAATCCTTGGTGGTCAAACAATAGCCATGCTCTCATGTTTAGAATATGCATAACTAATGCTATCATTAACATATTACTTCCAATATCAATTCATCCAAAAGTCTCCTAACATGGGATACATTCTACCATGATAAATCTAGTACTCCCTACTGTAGGAGTACCCTTATCATCACCCCTTAGTAAGAATCCATGTTTCATTCCCATGCTCAATCCATCACTGAATGTTATGAGTGGCATCGATAAAACTACCCATTCCCAAGTGACAAGATGAAACATCAAAAATTTCCAGTTTACCCTTCTAAATAATGGTTTTGATGAAAAATTTTGAATTTAAAACCATTATGAAGGGCACTACTCCCAAATGAAAATGGTGGACACCCACCATACTGCTTACTTTACACAACTTATCGTGCATAACCTAACCCACTCCATAACTAAGTATGTGTCATTCTTAATGATACACACTCCTTTTACAATCCACACCTAAATAGAATTGAGCAAGATCATCCATTCAATCTAATCAAATATATTCTTGATTTTTCTTCTTCCATGGAGAGAAATTTCTCATTACATCACAACCCCTAAAAAAACCATTCCTTGAACACAACTTTTAAAACCTCAGTCCTCACCTCCCACATGGTCAATAATTGATTAAAAATTTAAATAGTATCATTCATAACTAAAACATTTCATTCCTATCTTTCTCATCAAAGAATGTGTACAACCTCATACCACCCGATCTGAACACTCGACTCATTCTACTATATGTTTCATGTCATTTAAGACAAATTGACCATGATGTATGAAATTTTAGTCTTAGTAAGATAGAATCTCTCTTTTAAATCATCTTAAAAATTAGGCACCTCACTTGTGCAATGATTTATTCTATGATTAGATATCACATGGAATTTTTCTAGAATTGTAGTTATGCATCCTTAGTATAAAGAATACGAACCTCATCCACATGCTCAGTTTCCACCTATACACATTCCAATAATAAGATTATATATGTTCTATGAGCATGTTTCTAACTGTAAACCCCTGTCTAATAGGGCCATAAACTTAAAAAGTTCCACCCATTGAATTCGGTCTCAATACCTAAGAACTATAGGTTCTTTTTAAGACACCCAAGGCATCAAATTTTATATAACACAAAACCTGATCACCTATCATGATTCAATATCTTCATGAGAATACAACCAATCTAACTATATCAAGAGGTATCCATATACCTATTCCAACACATATCATAGGATTCCCTGTATCAAACTAAATGATGACTCAAAAGGGTTTGATTCATAATTAAGTACATTTAAGTCTCCCTCATATCCCAACTAGTCAAGTCTCATAGCAGGGTCACTTGGTCTATCTACATAGCCTAAAAATCAATTTCTAACCACGGTCACATCTCAGGTGGTGTCACCCACTCTCCCGTCTCAACAATTAAATGAAATCTAAAACTCTAATAATTCCCCTAAATTGAGGTATATATAGCATCAAACTATGAGTGTTAAAACTTATCGAAATGGGTTCAATTATATAGTTTTTCAATTCATAATTATAGAGGAAAATATACTATAATGTTTAATTGGACACCCATTTATCTAAAACCCATTAGTAACTGAATAACTAAGGGAGGTTTCTAACAACATAACCAACCAATCATTGGCCTACTAGAATTTTATCCTCTTTAAGCATAATCATAAGAGAGTTCCCTATGGAGGGTTATAATATGAAAGAGAAGAAAGATAATTAATTAATCCTCACCAATTATCTGTATATTTTTTTACCCCCTTGAGGCTTCCAATTCACTATAAACATCTAAGTGCCTATCCAAAGCTCACCAGAGGATCCGACTAGATAACTACAATCAAATGATTTTTTTTTGTAAAATATCATTTCAAGATATATTAGAAAACTCCATGTAGGATGTTATGATTCTTTAGTTAACCATGTGTAAAAATAATACACATAAAAAGGGTCTACTGAAAGAGAATTAGTTTCCAATGTTGATCTATAAGGGTTAAAAATACACATACATAATCATCTCAAATGATCCATGTCATGACACACCTAAATAGTTTGATTAAGTAGAAATTCATTCCAAGCTATACAAGAAGAGACCATATTGGTAGTTACTATAACGTTAAATAACCAAACCTATGCAATAACGACCCATGAGGGGTCCAACACTTGAGAACCATGTGACTTATTGGCACACTAGGGTGGACCTACCTATATAAGAAATGAGTCATCATCCACATTGTCAAATGTCTCACCATATATCCACATGAACTTCTATAAAAAATGTTACCAAGTCTGAGTAATTGACTAGAATTCCCCCACATTCCTATATAGAAAAACACCATTTATGATGTTGTTTACACTTTAAACGGTTAGCCTAATAATCAACATATAAATAAAATAATTTTAGGCCTATAACATGTGGACCCAAAGTGAAAAATATTTTTCATGAAAGAATATCTCTTGATAATTCTAGACATGTGTAAAAAATCAATCACTGGCCTCTCACCAATAATAGGAGAGATATAAATCTATAATAAATAATGAAATCCACACTACATATACGTAAATTGAAGAAAATATTATACTCAACTAAAACATTATAAACCAAGATCTTAAATAAAATATAATAGAAAACATGTACTACTTACCGAAACAAGTGTTCATGACACATCATTATGATACCCGTCAAATGTTTTGACACATTCCTAATAATTTTGGATACCCTATTCCATATAGTAATATAGCAGGAATGTAACTTCTCTAATACCACATTTTTATTCTCTAACCTAGATCACTCTATGAATAGTAGCCAAATTGGTTTTCAAAAAGGACTCATAAATGCTTCTGCACACTCTAGAGGATAAGAATCAACTGTGAGAGCCTAAGTGTTGTTTATGGTGAGAATACACCTAGTATTAGAGTAATAAAATAGTGGAAATAACTAAAAATAATCAGCAATAGTAAATAATTAGAGTGAAAAATCAATATATATAAATATGGATGTAATAAATGAAATGAAGTAAAGGGACGAACATTCATATAATATACACAATGTTGATCTAGTACTAGGATGATCACATATGAAAAAGAATAAAGATAATAAATGGGAAAGGATCCAATGATACTCTGTGGTGAACCAAATACTGGGTCACTAAAGACCCAAACAAGTTGATCTATCATTATCATAAGAATATACATGAGTGAATTCTCTAGATCATGAATCCTATGGCCTAACTCTATTAATCATGTATCTATGTATAACATAATAGTAGGCATAAGGACTGCAATCACTCCCAGGTACATCCACAAGGGGTGAGCAATAAATCTCAGTAGGATACCCCCTATAGAAAACCTATAACATACTACCATAAGTACATGATCATGAAATATTACTAACCTAGACAATACAAAAATATAATATTAATAAATGAAAAAAATCAATAATTGATTATTTGGTATGTGATCATGATCGACCATACCTACCTTAGTCAGTAACAGAAATGTATTAGGGAAAGATATTTCACTAAAGGGGGATACAATTCCTAACTCTAGGATCACTTGTATTCACCTCTAATAAATATAACAGGGGAATAAAACTATAAACTGTACATCCAATAAATAACTCATAGAGGTGGACGACATACCAACCAAGCTGTGTTCAATTAGTGTTACCCAGATATAGTCTCGACTTTCCCAAATCAAGTCTAATTTCGGGTTCCTATGACTCTGTCCATAGGAAAATTAGGCATTTGAACTATGAGGAATCCCTAATGGGATGACCCTTCGGTGACATATAAGGAACACTATCCTAATTTGAGATAAAAAATTATCATCATTCAACAACTGGCTCTATAGGCCATTCATAATCAACTTTGGGAAACGCAGTAATGGTGCATCCACCTAATCCTTGGTAGTATACTTGGAATCAATTGAGGATATCATCATCAAACCCTAGAGATGTCATTATAATCTAGTGCTCATGGGAAATGTGGCCACTCAACAACCACTGAAATTACCTAGATCCTAGCAAACTAGGTATCCACTGGGTGACACCACTAATAGGGGTTTTAATATAAATTAATAAACCTCATTTCATTCCAATAAATATGGAGGAATATTAGTGACAATATGGTTTTATGAGTAAAATTAAATCAATAAGTATCACATTTAGAATACAAGGAAGTTCCAATGGGAATCCTCATCACACCATCACATCACATCAGGCTCATATGCCGAGTTCTAGGAACCACATCTAGAATCTATAGCTGCATCAATATTATTGGTGTAAAATCATAAATAAAGTAGATTGGTTGTACCAATGCCTAAACCTTTCAATAATGAAGGATCCCCTTGGGATCAAATATTTGGTTTGGGTTTTAACGAGACACATTCTACCATCTTTACCCAAACCCATAATTCACTAGCTTAGTGTTGGTCAACCACTGAGACATCCATTTGGATCCCATTAGTTAATACATTGGATATGAATCCCTTGTAGTACCCTCTATGTCCACACATAAATGGAGGTATCTTTATTGAGATCCTCTATGTTTATAACAAGTATAGGAATCCATCATGGAATACTCAGAATTGGTTCATAAGAAGAGGCTACTCTCTTGGGACCCTCAGAAATTAAATTCAAGTGGATAAATCCCACTTGGGATCCTCAAGGCCAGATCATAATCCGAGTAATCCTGAAGGGTCCCTTGGTCACAAAATAGGCTCATGGACAAGCCCATTTCCATAGGGTAACACAACATCAATAAATTTCAACACACAAAGTGTCGACTTGGCCATAGGTGTACAACCACTTAAACATCTGTCTAGGGATATGGATCATGGATAATCTTAAGGTCAAGGATTCATTCTAGGTTTTCATGAACACCCAACCAATCGACCTCCCCAAGTCATATATCAGTCTAAAAAACAATATATTATCCCAATTTAAAACATTTGAGGACCAGTTTTGAAATATTCTATATCATCTACCCATTTTTATAATCCTCACACTAGTCTTATTTAACATCCCACTCATGTGACCTTTAAACCCATTTACATAAGGATGAAACTCTCCATTTTATCTTAATCACCCGTAAATTATTCATATAATCCATCAAATAACCCCTAGGGTTCCACCATTGGTATCCACATAAAAAAATATTCAAAATCTATTCCACTTTTTTCCAATTCTATCTCGAGGGAATAAAATCACACAGAACTCTCAAAAGGGTAAAAAAATCATAATACATGGAGTGTACCATAATTACATGACATGTGATTCAAAAATTATGAAATTTCATTGTAATTTTACATGGACTATCCCATATGGGGTATATTTTTGTATTACTATATGGTTGGGGAATACATGGGGTTTCTCATGTACTACCACATGACCAGGACACACCTAGGGTCTAGTTGTATACAACTACATGTCCATATCCCCCTTACATGTGGTGTCATGCAAAGTAATAGAACACTTGACCATGTAATAATACATGTATTTAACTCCATTTACAAAGTATTGTCCCAAAAATCCATCTTCCCATGTACTTGTCGATATAGATAATTATGACTACAAGGCATTACCTCAATGTTAATCAAATGTGGTTCCAAAAATCCATCTTCTTTTCTACCGAACTACATGTCCATACACTAATACATGATATGTAATAAAATTAAACAGTGGGTGCTTTAAAAAAAACTCATCATCCCAAATTGTAATAATTCATGGTGTGTGTTCATATATTCACCTGTTGTGTGATCCAGATTTCCGAAACGAGAACCCCTGCAATCGGCTAAAAACCCCTATTTTCCCTGATTAAGAATATATCAACCCCAAGGGGGACCATAAAATAAATAAAATTTATTTAAAACCAAAAGGTGCTAAATTTATAGGGTTCACCACAAAAACATTAAAATATACTACATATTGGTAGAATTCACTTATTCTTCACCTATATCCAATCTATGCGGCTTCCACACAACGATCTGAATCCCCCTGAGATTTGTGGAGACACCTTCTTTCTTCCCTATATATATATATGGATATATATATATATATATATAGATATATATATTTCTATTTCTATACCACTACCATCTATTTAATTACACAAATAATCCCCAAATAGAACTATGTTAGAATCTAGGTAAGGGGGAGAAAGAAAGGGGAAGTAGAAAAGGAAGAAAAAGAAAAGAAAAAGAAATTTGGGTCAGAACCAAGTGTCGGTGCCTAACATAATATTATGACTCAAATAAAGAATAACCCCTATTCGAGGATCAACTACATTGATGAGATCTCAATCAAATACTATGTTCAAATTATATCACTAAATAATCACATGTGAATAAATTAATATTTAATTATACTAAATACTAATTGTTTCCTAAAAATTTTAATGGATCAAATTTACTCCAAAATTATATACTAGGTTAAAAATAATATTATGGGATCAACAAAGTGTTCAAAAAATGATATGTGAACATATACTAAGAAAAAAACAATATTTTACCCCACATAGACATATAAAAGAAAAATAATTCAATTTCTGTTCAATTTCATAGTCTGGAAAACATATTTATTTACATTTAAGAATTTATTTTCTATAAAATAAATGTTTTTTATAAATATATAGATATTTATTATTATTCTAAAATAAATTTTATTAATGCTATTAAAAAATTATTTTCAACCACATCAGAATATTTTAACATTTATTGTGACTAATTAAGGATAATCTTTAAATGATATCATCCACATTCCTTCCCTAGATAGAATATGATAACATTTAATATATGTTTTTCAAGAAACCTATATATTTTATGTGGTTTTATTAATTGATGTTGTAAATATGAAAACTCTCATGTTCTTATGACACACATATGTGTGGTTAATCATTATATGAAATTTGTGATCTAATTATCCATCCAATTCATTGAATAATGTTTGATATTTCATAATATAATTATGGGAGACATGGATTTGAATTACCAACCCACTATATTTTTAGATTCGTAGATGTTAAATCCTAACTGACTACATTATGGGAGACAAGGAATTTAATTCCTGACCATTTATGTTATGAGAGATAGGGATGTAAATTATTGACTCTCTATGTTATGATTTATATGATTTTGTTTCGGATATGTTTATATGTTTTCAAATTTTATAATGTTATGATGACTCATGTATTGTGTTATTCTTAGATACCCATTCCTTGATTTATTATTAATTATCCCTATTCATTTGGGTATAAATTTCATGATGTTATGTTTATCAACATTGACAATGCTCTCTTACCCATATACTTTTCTTATACTCATTTGTGATCGTCAATTATTATCACTTATGTTTATCTTTGATGAGTATATAATCTGAACCGTTTCTTATGTTTCTATTCCCCAGGTAATGAAGATGATTATAACTTATGAGAAGTCTACAAGGGGGTATAGAGTGGCATGATTATGGAGTAATGTTAACAATTGTTATAAAATAAGTGGTTTAAACAGAAAATATTAAAAGACACAAAACCATTGATTACTATGACTCTGAGATCATTTATGATTTATTGTGAACTTATTTTTAAAGTATATGTATGTTTAGATTTATTCAACTCACATGGTATTAAATTGAGAGATTAAAATACATTTTTTAAGAACTAGATCTAGAAGTGTGGATCTGGGGTGCAATAAGGTCAGTACAAGTTGTGATGTGGTATGGGATGGTGATTATGGACCCCAAATTAAGTGTTAAGGTAGTTTATGAGGAATAGATGTTGTATACTCTTTAATGAGTTGGTGTTGGTATGGATTTCCTTAATTGAGATGGTAGTGTCCAGGATATAGTTTTTGGAGAAAACCTTGAGAGAGTGGGTAAAGTTTATAACATGGAAAGACACACTAACATGAATATTTGGGTATTGGTTGATATTTTTTATGGAAACCTACTAGTATTATTTGGGTATAGGTCAATATGGGTGGAATGAGATGACTTCATTTATGATATAATTTAATGTATGTATGGTCGGGTGTTCCAGTGGTCTGGTTTTCACATTGAGGACCTGACATTCATGTTTAATTTATATCCTTTATATTAATCTGGAATACATTTATATGATGGTTTATATTTGGGTAAATTCATTAGGACATACTGATATATATATCTAGCACTCTACATTGATAATCTATAAATATTTTGGACCTTATGTTTGTTTTATAGGTCTAATAACAGGATGTGAAGTGGATCGAGTTGGAGAAGCTCAATAGGGTATTGGAAATGGAGGTTGAGGTGAAGGTCAAGGATTGTAGTAGAGACTCATAAAATTTTTAATCATTTGTTTTAATTTTTATATGTGATAATCCTATTGGGTGATTAGTTTATGTATGATTTTGAATTTAACATGGTACATTGTTATTATATGATATGTTTATTGATTATGTGTACCCAAATGAATGTTTTCGATGTTTTTTTGTAATTTATTTGGGGTTTTTTAGTTTGATTCAAGATAATAGTCTTCCAAATGTATGATTTAGGCCCTCACAGCTAGTTAACAAACTCTGGTGCATGGGGATTCAAACTTGATGTAACATAACAGTCCATATGGGACACTGAGGAGTGGTCTTATGGTGGGGGTATTACATAACCCATAATGAACATTATCATTTTTGACTTAAGATTTAATGATTGAAATTTCAATAAATATATCAGTTGATAGAAATTATCAATAATAATGTGATAAAAATACTATATAATACATACAATTATTTTGGATAAGTATTGGTAAAGAGAGAGATGATCCCATATAAAAATTGACCAAAGGATAACCCCTTACCTCGAGTCCCAACTTGCTTTAGACAATTCAATAAACACTTGAATAGATTAATTTAACATATTAATTTTACATTATGAAATCATATTAATTTATTTTTCAATTATTATAACTCTATTATTATAATATATTATTCATGTAATGGAATCATTTTTTCTATGTCGATGGTTTGGGGATGTTATGTCAATATTTCCAAAAATAATTTTTTTATAATGTTAATGTAATGACCCGACCCTAGTTACCCAGAGTCGGTGCATTATTACATAACATTGGCATGATCACAAAAGATCAAGTCTCTAAAGACCGATTAGTTTAGTAGCCTTGGAAGTACTAGATACATTTTTAAGGTTTACATTACATCATCAAATGAAAAACTACAACAAAATTATTTCCATATACCACACTCATATCCCCTCAGACTATCCCTACAGGTAAGTCATAAAATACTTCTTCACATCCTAGGAAAAATAAAACACAGAAAAGGGTGAGCTCAGATGCTCAGTAAGGATAACAATATAGCAGAAACTTTCATAAATAAGCATAAACATTTAAGACAATGTCTAACTAAAAAAAGCCTTTTAAACATGAACTTAAACATAATTTGGAACAAATAAAATGAAATAATTTTATTTACATATTCACATAGATATTCTACTAGTCGAATAATCACATGCAATATCAATAACCACTTTCATAATGATGGAATGCATAATGCTAGACTATCATAACCACATAGTGAAGGCCTCATGCCAAGACTACAAATAAGATTTTGTCAAGACCTTGTTCCAAGACACTAGTTTTTCTCATGAGACCTACTGATGCATCGAGGAGCTATAGAGGGCTCCACCCGTTACTTAATAAGTCCAATGCATTCCTCATACGAAAAGGTTTATACATAACATAAACATTCGTATTAAAACTAGCATACAAAATTTCATTACTTTATACAAAAACCATGAATTGTATATAAATAGCACATTCACAGTCAAACATACCTCATTCGTTACAATATGGAACATTGTATTGTAACAGATTAACCTCAATCGAGATTAATGATGGATATTGACATTGGTGAAAATAATCATCAAAACTATTAGAGAGAAATATCCCCCTTCTTCTTGAAAACATTTAAAAGTCACCCTATTTGTCAAGAAGCCATTTCAAAATAGATTTATGAATAAAAGTGTCCCATACCACTTTGAAACATTTAAAAGGAGTTTTAATTTTAAAACTTTAATGTCCATATAAATAAATCCTTAGAACCATTTTTAAAACATGAACATTAATGAGAAATATTTAGAATAATAAATCTTTAAAAAATTTAAAATGATATTTTAGTTAGAGTTCCTAACCAAAAGAGAGACACTTGAATAAAAATAATTGAGGTAATCAAAAATTTATAACATGATGAAAATAAATGGTTTCATGATATACTATGTCAAGGTACATTATATACAACAAATAAACTGATTTGGTTTATAACAACAAACAAATCTCAATGGAATGTAAATTGAGATGAAATCTATTATAAAGACCATATCCTTAGGTTAAGGATAGATAAACGACCTAACTATGTGTGGAAAATATAAATACACTCAATATTATTGGATATTTAGTGTAAATCAATCAGAGTACAGTCACACATATTCTTGTAAGAACAACACCAATGAATGATGTTTAACTCAAAAAATGGAGATTGAGTTAAAATTAATCTTATCAAGTTCATATCGATGACTTGAGAATTTATCAATGGAGTGATTATGTGTATAAAAAGTAGATCCACATAAAGGGGAGTGGAAATTGTTACATAAGAAATTGAATAGTGATTCCACACATAATCTTGGAGCAAAATAATCAATGAAGTATGCGTAAATCCAAATGAGTGGAAATTGAAATTTCAAATTTTCTTATCGATTTGGTAACTTACGAAACATAAACCCATGAAAGAAGGATCATACAATGATTATGTAAATATCCATAAATTAATGTATATTACACAATGAATACAATCATGGGAAGTACACACACTACATGAAATAAATAAGTGGTGAACAATGGAAATCTCACAGAATTAAAAGTGAGATAAGAAACCCCTTACTTTGTACATTTTCCTTGGTAGAGGGTAGATTAACCTTCTGTTTGATGGTAAAATAATTTTTATTTAATTATACAAGAATCATATACATTAATATGATATCATATATGATCTTTTAACATTGATTTGTAAATAATATCTTAGTATTATCATCGTTTCGGGTGTTAACGGATTCATTTTCCTATATATTATTTGTTATGTGAGACATATTTGTTATGGATGGGATGTATCTTATTCATATAAATAATGATATCATGTCTCTAAACATTATTTTTAATCATCATATGAAATTTAGTCTTGAATGGATATGATGGAGAATGAATCTCATCACGTTCGTGGAGACGGTAATCCGTACGTACGCACGAGCGACAATATCATTCTTTTGATATTAAAATAATATATAATTGGATGGTATATCATATATATAGAATCATTATCATTTTATATTTATTATTTAAATGAATTACACATCATTATTATACCCATCCAAATAATAATACATTGAATAACAATTACACCATGACGTGGAGACGGAAGGCCATACGTACGCACATATGGTGAAATGTTATTCAAAAGATGGATAGAATACTCAATATGGTTGTACCATATTTATAATAACATAAAAATATATATAATATAATGGAGTTATTATTTTATAATGGAAATAAAAAGGAAATAATAAGTGGAAGAAGAAAGGAACTTGAAAGAGGGTGGTGAAATCATTACCTCTTCTTCGGGTTCTTCCTTTTGATTTGATCAAAAGGGATCCATAAGATGGATTTATAACCAAAGTAAGGACTCTAGGATTAAGTTAGGGAAGTTTAGAGAATATTGGGACAGGTTTTGTCTGAACCAAAAGTCTTTTAGGGTATGAATTTGAGAGAAGGTGGGCTTCCCTTTTATAAGATGGGTGAGGGGCACCTTAGGAAAAGCTAGAAATATTATTTTATAATAAATTCATATTCGGTTTCTAATGGCTCCAAAGTGGAATATTTAATGTATAAGGTGGGTATAGGTCTAAAAAAACTCAACCAATAGGTTTTAAACAGGTTTGGGTAACTTTATTAACCTTATATTTTAGTTTTAACGCTTAGTTAATTAGTTTGACATTTACCATGTCACCTTGTAATTTTATATTATATGGTTAATAAACTTAATATAAACTTCTAAGAGACCTAGAAGTGGTCCATTAATAATAAAAATATCATTATATAATTCCTTTTGAGGAAACTTATATTTTTAAGAATATAATATCAATTAATAATGTAATATTTCTTTTAAAAACTCATTTATGTCAATTCTGACACTATTCAATAATTCATTTTTGTTAAAGTATTAAAAACATTATTAATTCGAACCAAATTCATTTAAGAAATCTTAACATGTCATATTAAACAATAAAATTGGTTTATGTCCTCAAAACTTTCAAATTATATTTATTTTAACATTTATAATACCAATTATTTGATTCTTTCATTAATAAGGAAAATACATCATCATTATTGTGTCATAAATATATTTAATTATTCAATGTCTAAAAATTATAAATAAAATACCATTATATAGGAATTATTTTTAGATTTATAATGAATATTTATAGTTAAATATATAACATATATAACCCTATGTAAAAATTGTTTTTCTAAAAGATATATGCTTATGTTATTTTTGTATTTACTTTAACTTAATTAATATAAAGTGTGATTATCACTTACAAGTGGCTCCATGGGGTCTCAAAATCGGCCCAAAGATGAAAATGGTCAGAAATATTTCAACCAATAGGGTTATGTCACGTTTTAGGGTAAAATAATAATATAATAATATTATTTTTTTACCCTTATTTATCTGATTAACCCTTTAACCATGCTAAATAAAATATTTAACGAAGTAATTATTCAAAATATCTAAAAATAAGAGTTAACTATTTACACAATTTGTAATTACTGAATCAAAATATGGAATCCATTTTTCCAAATTCAAAACACAGAAGTGGTAGAAATTAATTTAAAATTAATTTCCGTTGTCAAAACAAAAAGCGTGTTTTTACGAAATAATAATTATCAAAAGATTGACACTTGTTAATGTCAGGTTTAAATGTGAAATTACGTCCAATGATGAAATTTGTATTAAATGGTAAAAATATATTCTAAATATATATTTAAAACCACTAAAATTCATAATTTACAACTATTAATTATTTCTATTAAAAAAGTTGTTTTTAATTAAAATTTAGAAATTTTCACTATTCATCAAAATATGAATGTTATCAGAAAAGTACCAAAAATTCACCCAAAGCTAATTTCGATATTCTGAATCCAAAAATGAAGTAAATTTTTAATGATAAAATATATTATATTTCAAAAAGTGGTTATTACTATTCATAATTGCTAGTTTGATTGGTTGTGGTGTGTTAGAATCCCAAAGTCACGTACAAGGAAAGATATTGAATTATTCAAAGGGAAATGTATAGTGGAAGCTTGGGGTGTTAAATTCTACCCTCCTTCAATAAATTGTGACCTCAAAATTTTTAAAATTGGGCTTGGGAATATAATGGAAAGTCCCACAATAGAAAAAGAATCAATAAAACTATCACTTTAAAAGAAAGAAAGGGAAGTACATAGGTCACCCAAGATAACCTATACTAGGATTCCATGTAGAAAAACATGGATATGGATGATAAAATAAGTGTAAATTTATGATGGAGAGATATAGAAAACATGATCAAGAGAAAGTTAACAACAAGAAAGCCACAATCTTGTGATGGGACAAACGGTCATTAGTTTCCCAGTAGGAAAAGTAAATGGACAAAATTTTTATTTTTTATTTTTAATCTACATTACATAAAGATGAGGAATTCATTTCTGAGATTGACTAAGAACATAAAGATATATACTTAATTTTTAAGTAATGTTTCATTCTTTAATAAATTTTTACTACTAACTCATTTTTAAACGATGAGTATTCTAGAAGACTTGGTCATAGTAGAAGAGCTAGAATAAACTTTTTATAGAATCACATGATCCACAAAGAATAAAATATATATTTACCTTGTCTTTAGAGAACAATAAAAACCAAAATGGCTAGTATAAGATCTTATAATCCCCTAAAAGGTTATTCCATTATAGAATTAAACACTAATCTTAATTTCTAAAATTAAATCAACAATACCCCAAAGATAATAAATATCAGTCAATAAACAATTGTCCTTAAAATACTTCAATATAATCCAAAATAATATTGAAACCCAAATCATAGAAGAATTTGGTTATGTATTCTTCTACATTAAACGATATCTCCAAATGACATCAACTACTCATAAAGTCACATACTTGAAAGTAATTAACCAAATCACGTATTCTCTATTATAGGTTAATCATTTCCATAAATAACCCGAATCACTCTAAATACACAATAAAAACATAGATTAAAATCCACCATTAATCCTCAAATGAAATCACATAATATTCTATTTTCCTTGGACATATAGTGTTCCCAACAGAGTGAACATCTTCCAAAATAACAATTATCACTTAATCATCAAATCATTTTCCTATACTAAGAGTATTTGTTTGATAAGAAATAAGATCCCAAATCATCTTATTATTGATCAATAAAATCATTTAACAAAAAATAATAGTTACACTAACCAGGGACTTCACGTAGTCCAATGGTAGGTGATAAATCCCAGTCGCACTTTGGTTGTGGGTTCGATTCCTATAGCTTTGTCTGACGCGACAGGTTGTCACACGGATTGTGTATTGTCCTTTTTCGAAAAAAACAATATTTTATAAAATTAACAAAATGAGATAAATTCCTTAAAATAACCATAACATAATTTAACCACAAATGTTATCTCATACCTTGCATTTTCATCCCAAAATATAATAACTTGTAATTTCCTCAAAACCAAAGAACATATTAAACCAAATGGTTATTTATAACTATATCCACATGAGAAACGATAAGTTTCCTAAAAAATTATTCTCACATGATAAATTGTAGGGTTACACATATAATAGAAAATTCACCCAAAGTAATCTCAACAACAAAGAGCACTAATACCTTTAAACATTTCTCCAACCATTTATTTCCTCATAGGTTCTTCATTGACCAAGAGGTTATCCTATAAAATAGTGTATTCACTCGGGTAAGGGCCAGGTCCCCTACATTTATGAAAAATGACTGTAAATGGATTCTTGGGACCATTTTTATTTTCTTCTATAGTACTCTTCATTTTTCCTCGGCAATTCTCCACTTTATTTCCTTCTTTCCCGCATGTAAATCATTTATTTGTTCTATTGAGACACTTTCCTGGGTGTCTCCTTCCACATTTCCCACATGATGGAAATTTAGGATTCTTTTCTCCATGGTCTCTACTACTAGAGCTATTATAATTCATCTCCTTTCTCTTATTTATTGAGTCTGGGAATTGGTTAATATATATTTTTGATCATATTTTTGGAAAATTGATTTGGCATGAAGACGATATATTTTATGCCTATCAACATCCCATTTTGTTACTCATTTCCACCACTGTTCCCACCTTGTACATAATTCTCAAAGTCACTATGACTTCCTTGGAATCCAGCCATTGACTAAAACAAGAAAGCATTGTGTGAGTAACAGTAGTCATAAAATCATTTAGAGAATATGAAGTCACCATATTCTCAATTTTAAACACATTAGGATTAACCAAGGTCATTTACTCTCATATTATATATAATACATCAAATCGGTTTGTAAAGAAAATTTAAATTATCCCATGAATATCCCCGAGGAGTGTTGTAACCAAGAGTGCAGCAAGGACCCTTGTCGTGCACCAGTTCTAGTTCGAGTATAGCTCAAAGCGGTGTTTTCAGGATTTACCCCTAGGTACATTTGTACCAGAGCTGCCTCTACCTGGTCATATCCAAAAAGGGATGTATTGCTTGGAAAACTCACAAAATCTGTACAATACCAAAATTCTAGGAAGTTATTCTATTCTAATTTTCAAAGTTATTCTTAGGGCTATGTGATCTAATCAGAGTTTATCTAAATCTAGATTCCAAGGTTTTTTCTAAACTTCCTCTGATACCAACTGTAATGCTCCGACCCTAGTTACCCAGAGTTGATGAATTATTACATAAAATTGGCATGATCACAAAAGATCAAGTCTCGAAAGACCGATTAGTTTAGTATCCTTGTAAGTACTAGATACATTTATAAGGTTTACATTACATCATAAAATGAAAATCTACAACAACATTGTTTCCATAGACCACATTCATATACCCTCAGACTATCCCTATAGGTAAGTCATAAACTTCTTCTTCACATCCTGGGAAAAATAAAACATAGAAAGTGGTGACCTCAGATGCTCAGTAATGATAACAATATAGCGAAAACTTTTATAAAAAAGCATAAACATTTAAGGCAATGTATATCTAAGAAAAGCCCTTTAAACATGAACTTTAGCATAATATGGAAAAAAATATAATGAAATAATTCCATTTACTTATTCACATGGATATTCTACTAGTTGAATAATCACATGTAATATAAATAACCACCTTCATAATGATGGAATGCATGATTCCAGACAATTATAACCACATAGTCAAGGCCTCGTACCAAGACTACAAATATGATTTTATCAAGGCCTTGAGCTAAGACACTAGTTTGTCTCCTGAGACTTACAGATGCATCGAGGAGCTATAGCAGGCTCCACCCATCACTTACTAAGTCCAATGCATTCCTCATACAAAAATCCTTATACATAACATAAACATTTGTATTAAAATTAGCATGATAAATGTCATTACTTTATACACAAACCATGAATGGTATATAAATAGCATATTCACAATCAAACACAACTCATTCGATAAAATATAGAATATTTTATTGTAAAATATTAACGCCAATCTAGAATAATGTAGGATATTGACATTGGTGAAAATAATCATCAAAACTATTAGAGAGAAATATCCCCCATCTTATTGAAATCATTTAAAATTCACACTATTTGTCAAGAAGCCATTTCAAAATAGATTTTTGAATCACATTGTCCCATACCACTTTGAGACTTTTAAAAAGAGTTTTAATTTTAAAACTTTAATTTCCATATAAATAAATCCTTAAAACCATTTTTAAAACATGGACCTTAATGAGAAATATTTAGAATAATAAATATTTGAAACATTTAAAATGATATTTTAGTTAGAGTTCCTAACCAAAAGAGAGACACATGAATAAAAATAATTTAGGTAATAAAAACTTTATAGTATCATTGGAATAAATGGATTCATGTTATACTATGTCAAAGTACATTATATACAACATATAAAAGTTATTTGGTGTATAACAACAAAGAAATCTCAATTGAATGTAAATTGTGATGAAATCCCTTATAAAGACCGTATCCTTAGGTTAAGGATAAATAAATGACATAACTATGTGTGACAAATATAAATACACTCAATATGATGGATATTTAGTGTAAATCAATCAGAGTACATTCACACATATTATTGTAAAAACAACACCAATTAATTGGATGTTTACCTCAAAAAATGGAGATTGAGTTAAAATTACTCTTATCAAGTTCATATCAATGACTTGAGAATTTATCAATGGAGTGATTATGTGTATCAAAAGTATATCCAAAGAAAGGGGAGTGAAAATTATGACATAAGCAAATGAATAGTGATTCCACACATAATCTTGGAGCAAAATAATCAATGAAGTATGCATAAAGCTAAATGAGTTGAAATTGGAATTTCAAATTTCCTTATCGATTTGGTAACTTATGAAACATACACCCATGAAAGAAGGATCATACAATGATGATGTAAATATCTATAAATTAAATTTTATTACACAAAAAATACAATCATGGGAAGTATACACACCACATGCAACAAATAATTGGTGAACAATGGAAATCTCACGGAATTAATAAGAAACCCCTTACTTTGTACCTTTTCCTTGGTCGAGGGTAGGTTAACCTCCTGTATAATGGTTAAATAATTTTTATTGAATTATACAAGAATAATATACATTAATATGATATCATATGTGATCTTTTAACATTTATTTGTTAATAATATCATAGTATTATCGTCGTTTCGGGTGTTAATAGATTCGTTTTCCTTTATATTACTTGTTATGTGAGACATATTTATTATGGATGGGATGTATCTTATTCATATCCAGAATTATATCATGTCTCTAAACATTATTTTTAATCATAAAATGAAATTTTTCTTGAATGGATATGACGGGGAATGAATCTCATCACGTTCGTGGAGACAGTAATTCGTATGTTTGCACGAGCGACAATATCATTCTTTTGATATTAAAATAATATTTAATTGGATGGTATATCATATATAAAGAATAATTATCATGTTATATTTTTTATTTAAATGAATTACACATCATTTTATACCCATCCAAATAATAATATATTGAATTACAATTACACCATGACGTGGAGACGGTAGGCCGTACGTAAGCACGTATGGTGACATGTCATTCAAAGGATGGATAGCATACTGAATATGGTTGTACCATATTTATAATAACATAAAATTATATAGAAGATACTGGATTTATTATTTTAGAATAGAAATAACAATGAAATAAGAACTGGAAGAAGAAAGGAACTTGAAAGAGGGTGGTGAAATCATTATCTCTTCTTCGGGTTCTTCCTTTTAATTTGGTCAAAAGGGCACCATAAGTTGGGTTTCTGACTGAAGGAGGGCCTCTAGGATGAATTTAGGGAATTTAAGAGAATATTTGGGTAGGGGTTGTCTGAACCAAAAGGCATTGAGGGTATGAATTTGAGAGAAGGGGGACTTCCCTTTTATAAGAGGGGTGAGGGCACCTTAGGAAAAGCTAGAAATATTATTTTATAATACATTCATATTAGGTTTCTAATGGCTCCAAAGTGGATTTTTTAACGTCTAAGGTGGTTATAGGTCTAAAAAAACTCAACCAATAGGTTTTATACAGGTTTGGGTCACTTTATTAACCTTTTCTCTTAGTTTTAACTCTTAGTTAATTAGTTTGACATTTACCGTGTCACTTTGTATTTTTATATTATATATTTAATAAACTTACTATAAACTTCAAAGAGACCTAAAAGTGGTCGATCAGTAATAAAAATATCATTATATAATTTCTTTGGCCGAACCTTAGATTCTTAAGAATAGAATATCAATTAATAAAATAATATTTGTTTAAAAAACTCATTTATGTCAATTTTGACACTATTCAATAATTTATTTTTGTTAAAGTATTATCAACTTTATTAATTCAAATAAAATTCATTTAAGAAATCCTAACATTCCATATTAACCAATAAAATTCATGGACGTCATCAAAACATTCAAATTATATTTATTTTATTATTTATAATACCAATTATTTGATTGTTTCATTAATAAGGAAAGCACTACATCATTATTGTGTCATAAATAAATTTAATTATTCAATCTCTAATAATTAAAAATAAAATACCATTATATAGGAAATAATTTTATCTTTCTAATGAATATTTATAGTTTAAAATATAACATATATAACGCTATGGAAATTGTTTTTCTTCTAAAAGATATATACTTATGTCATTTTTGTATTTACTTTAACTTAATTAATATAAAGTGCCATTATCACTTATAATTGGATCCATGGGGTCCCAAAATCTACCCAAATATGCTCATGGTTGGAGAAGTATCATCCAATAGGTTTAGGACACGTTTTATGGTAAATTAATACTATTTTTTACCCTTATTTACCGGATTTACACTTTAACCATGGTAAATAAAATTTTTACCGAAGTAATTATTCAAAATGTATAAAAATAGGAGTTACCTAATTACACAATTTGGAAATCCTGATTACAAATATGGAATCAAACTTTTTCAAATTCAAAACACAGAATTGGAAGAAATTAATTTAAAAATAATTATTGCTGTCCAAACAAAAAAGCGTGTTTTTAAGAAATAATAACTATCAATAGATTGACACTTGTTTATGTCAGGTTTAAATGTGAAATTACGTCCAATGACCAAAATTGTATTAAATGGTAAAAATATATTATAAATGTATTTTAAAACCACAAAAATTCATAATTTATCACTATTAATTATTTCGATTAAAAAAGATGTTTTTAATTAAAATTTAGTAATTTTCACTATTCATCAAAATATGAAAGTTATCAAAAAAGTACCAAAAATTCACCCTAAGCTAATTTAGATATTAATAATCCAAAAATGAAGTCCATCTTGAAAGATAAAATTTCTAAAATTTCAAAAACTGGGTATTACTATTCATAACGACTAGTTTGATTGGTTGTGGTGTATTAGAATCATGAAGTCGCGTACAATGCAAGCTATTGAATTATTCAAAGGGAAACGTACTATGGAAGCATGAGGTGTTACAGTTAATGGTTAGTAGTATTTGAAAAATGGATCCATTATATCATAAGAGACAAAGGTATTAATTTTCATGAAATTCTAGTTTTATATAAGTTTTATTTTCAATTTATTATTTAGAAAGATTTTATTTTAAGAGATATATCTTGGTAAGATTGTTATTAAGTGATTAAATTATATAATATGGTTTATTTTAAATTTAAAGAATATTATACCAATTTTATAAATTAAAAAACATAAATATAAAATTATATGATAATTAATATGATAAATATAAATTAAAATTATTTTTAAACATAAAAATAATGTTTAGTAATGAAAAACACCATCGCTCACATATATATGGTATAAAACTACCATTGTGTAAGAAATGTTTATAAAAGATTTCAAAATGAAACAAATTTTTTTTATTATATGTATTTCATTAATTCATTTGATTATAATTATAATACTATTTTAATTTTTTTAGAATAATAAAATAGATATAGATGGGTGAGTTTAGAAGTATGAAAATGGAAGCATCAAAATTTGGAAGGCTTTCCTTTCTCTTTGAGACACAACCTTTACTACTCAATTTAAGGATTCTAGGAGAGATATTTTGATCAAAATAATCCCTCTAAAATGTCATTTAAAATGTTTGGAGAGATATTTTGGGAGATCTTATTTAAGGTAATAGGCTTTAAAGTGAAGTGAAAATATTAGAGGAGGGGTGTATTTATAGGTGAATGAGAGGGGATCCATTGGATAAACTATTGATTAAATTATAATTTTATCATCAAGAGTATGAATAGTTATAACTAATGTGGATAATAATAGTGTTTTACTAGAAAATATTTATCATATTTACTTTTATACAATCCCAAAATTGAATGGTCTGATTTTTATATTTAGTATGAATTAAATAATCCAATAAAAGTTTTCATTATAGTAAAATATAATTTAGACTTTGGAAAATATTTTATAGGATTTGAAATTAGATTTATTATTTAAAATGAAATATTTTACTCATTAATTACATTTCATGTCACGTATTTATTTTTTTGAAATTTTCAGGTCATTTTCACATAATTATAATGTCGTAAAACATATGGAATAAACCAAAAAAATAGTTTTACGATTTATCAAATATTCATGTTTTTTAGAAAAATATCAAAAACAAACGCTATTATAATTTTGAGATGTTAATTTTAAAAATGAGTTCAATTTTATTAAAAAAAATTATAAATTTGTTAATTCTCATATTTAATATTTAAAATAAAAAATTAACATTTTTACTAAACATGTAAAAAAATTTCTATATTTAAATTATACACATATAAATATTTTGTGTCATATAATTTGAGAAATAGTTTAATGATATTATAAACTTTATATTTAATTATCTTATTAATGGTAAATATCACTTATTAGATATTTTATGATTCAAAATTATCAATTACTTTTCCAACTGTAAATTAGTTTTACAACAATCAGATACTATTCAAATGATCATTAAATAATTATACAAAATATAAATACCTATTATCCTCTCTAACTTGACTTTTTTTAAATATCCTTTGAATCACCTCATGGAAAATTTTACATTAGTGTCTGATAAAGTAATGTAATCCAAGGGTGTCCCTGAAGACTAAACATTTAAAAAAAATTTGATAATCAAGTTTGTTAAATTCCCAAAACTATAGGAAGGATCATTCCCCACTACAAGGGAATCAAACACCATGTTCCCATAAATCAAAGTATTTTGGATCCATATACCATAATCCAAAATTTTATTTCACTATCAAATGGTATAAGTTAATGACCAATGGGATGACGAGGGGTAACCTAATTATTTCTCTACTATATCTTAATCTGTCTCCACACATGATAGTGAAGTGCCTGAATCCTTGCATAGATATAAATAAATATTATTAAATTAACATGTTATTCACTAATTTTTCCTTCAGTATTATCTATACACTATCTAAATGGAAATTATATTTATGTTTTTTTGTTTTTAATGAATTGTTCATGGGTGTGATAATTTTGGGTGACTACTATATACCATAATTTATGAATCTAGTTATTATATTTACTTGTGTTTATTATCGTAGTACACTATTTTTAATATTATAGTGTATATATATACTTAACATATAATTTGTTATGTTGATGAAATAAAATTTTGTTATATATATATATATATTTGTTTAGTAAATGTATTATTTTCTTGAATTAATATTTTTTTGAATAAATATTTATTTAATAATGTCATGGAAAATATTTTATTTTTTAATATTATAGAATCATATATTAATAAAAATAAATGAATTTAACACACACATATATTTTTTAAGGGTGAAATTTCCTAAAAATATTCATCATAAATATAATATGTTACATTTTACCCCCTTAAATAAATTACTCGCTCATAAATTTCACTCACTTATTAATGTTTTCTCATATTCTAAAAGATAAAATTACTAAACACAAAATTTAACTTAATATTTTCCATTTTAAATGAAATAATATGGATTTGTATAAATACATTGAGAATGTTAACCCTATGTGGTCAAACTAGTTGTACATATGCTTGTAGTCTAGAAAAAATAGCCCTATATCTATGTATTTATAAAAATATTTCAAAAAATAATATTCCTAAAAAAAATATAAAGTCTGATATGATATTAAATGAGAATCCATCATTCCTACACTTACAGTTCTAGTTCTAAAAAACACACTTTTACACAAAACATGAAAATTATAACAAAATCCTAAGATCTAATGTTTAGAATCTTTGAGAACATGATATATAACACATCATCAACTTATATAAAACTATAAAATTTACTTTAATCTTTTACCAAATAGAAAATATAAATAGATTATAACTTATTTTACACCTATGATCACCTACATATATACATTAAAAAACAAGTGAATGAAATCGTATTAAGTGGATACTCAGAAGAAAACTTGATGATCATAATCAATAATAATGTCAACTGGTCGTTGATTATAAAATTATATCATAACATAAGTCATTACTTAAAAACATAAAATAAGAATTTGTAATTCCATTATATCATCATGGAGTTAAAAACATTATAATGTATAAGAAACATGATTACTGATATTTAAAGAATATAATAAGAATATTTAGAAATATAGAACAAACATAAAATATGTCATCATAATCATATGTCAAGAATTACTACCAATACATCATAGATATACTATTTGGATCACTAATAATTCTATATTTAATATAATTCATGGATCACTTCCCATAGACCGTAACATAGTGTGCTAAGCTCACTACCTGTGCACCATACATAATATCTCATGAGAAATAAGATTTTCCCAATGCATTGGTGGTATGTATAATTTGGGATCCAGTCACATCAAAACATATATATATTCATATGTGTTCCACATAAAATGGATACATAAAACAATCATAATCAAAGAGACCTATATAAAATGAATTGGGTTACAAATAAACACCATATAATAAAATATTAATTTTTTAAAATTGATTAATCATGAATGTACCAAAATAAGAAATGCATAGTTTAGAATGGGTTTCATTGATGAGTTTAATCCATAAATAAAAGAACATTTAACAAGTGGATATCAATCCAAGTAAAAGAGAGAGCATAATGAATGGAATATTGGGAGGAACCTTGTAAATGAGAGATTAAGGTAGGAAATAATAATTAAATAACGAATGAAAGGTAAATTATAAATTTATTTTCAAATAAGAATGGAAAACTATAATTTTATAGATTAATATATTGAATTATATAATATGTTAGAGAATGAATAGAAACCATGAATTAAATGAGGATAAATCTGATGAGTTACTATTTCCATTATCAAGATTGTAGGGTATTTGAATTAATCAATGGTTGGGATGAGATAATTTATGTACATATCATGAATAAAAGTATTATGGAATTATATTTTATCAAGAAATTATATTTCAAAAAATTTAAGATAGGTACACACGATGAAAGTTTTTACCAAAAGGTGATCATAAATTGTTTCAGAAAAATTCTCATTTCCAATATTTTATGAATGTGGTAAAACATATTTTAAATAATTTTCAGAAATATAACTTTTAAAAATAAAATAATAATTAATATTTTTATTTTATAAATGATATGGTTTTGAAAACATGTAATAAAACAAGTAATTATTGAATCAATACTTGAAAATGAATAAAATATGGAAATATTTTCCCTTAGGTCCATCATACGGTTTTACAATAACAAAGTGACTAAAATGATAGTTTAAAAAACATTTTCTACATGAATAAAGAATTTTAAATGATATAAAAATATATATGTATATATATAATGGAATATAATTTGAAAATAATAAAATCGTATGAGAGAATGGGAATAATTTTATTATAAAAGAATGAAAAATAAAATGAGACAGTATTTTGATAACATCATAGGATATAAACTATGAATCCATAAGTCAGATACAAAAAAAAGTAATACCAGAAAATGTAGGGTAACTATTTAGGTAAATTTTTTATACATATGATATAATTTATATAAGAGAAGAAATCCCATTGATAAATCAACATGAAAATCGTAGTGATTTGGGAGTGAACCCCTCATGAATAATATCATGTTTGAATTAATAATGGCGACTTTAACTCCTAACTTTCCTCATTCCTCTCTTAGATTCTTCTTGGGTTTCCTCCATAAATCCTGTGATTATTAATCAGAGGCACATTTGAGTGTCATTTCTTTCTCCTAACCTCCCTTTCTTCCACATTGTTTTCCTCCTGCAACCCTCTTCCTTCATGGTGGTGTGTTTTTCATGGTGTTTGCCTCACATGGTGGATATGCAGGTCTCAACGATGGTTGTCTCTATTGAAGGTTGCACCCACTTCTACGTTTCTATGAACACATATTCTTATTCACCTCTCTAGGTCAGATATAGAGAGATAAATACACTTTGGTTTTGTCTTAAGAATTTTGACCGTTGAGGGGTTTTCAGGTGCTCTGGTTCCAGCTCATTCTTGTATTTGGTTTCCAGTTTTAGCCTCTCCATGATAATGATTTTTAGAACCCTATTCCATTAAAATATCTACCCAGACCACAATTCCCTCCACTCATCTCCATGTCAGATTGGAAGTAGTGATTTCTTAGAGGTTTTGGGGGGTGGTATTTTGCAGCCAATGGTTCTCTCAGCACAGACAAATTTGGTTTGCCTTTATATTCATGTTGTGGTTTATGTTCCAATTCCTGAGGTTCTAATTGAAATATTCATGGGTTTGTTTTGGTTTTTCGGTTCTCTTACCCATGTTTTTGGTGTTTTTATGGTGGTCAATGGAGGAGTTGTTCATAACAGTGCCATTTTGAGAATATTTCACATTCCATTGTGGTGGTTTGTATGTATCTACTTTTTGATGACATGGAGCTGGGGTTTTTAGTATCTACAATGGTCTCTGATGGTCTCTGGTGACTAGTGTGGTGTTCAGATGACGATGATGGTGACATTGAGGATGAAGATGTTGGAGGTGGTTCTCATGGTGACAATGGATGGAGTTGAGACTCATCTGACACGGTCAATGATGATGAAGACTCGATGGGAATGGGGGCATGATGGATGATATAGTTATAACGCATAGCAGGTGGAATCTCTTATATCTAGCCTAGAGTAGTTTTTGAATTTTTTAACTCCATGGTATTGTGTATTTCATTTTGAGTTTTTAAATTCATTAAAGATGGTTGTTTTTGAATTTTGTAACATAGTGGTATGCAATTTGTTTTGGTATGTGCAGTTTCCCACTTTACCATAAAGTGGATTTTTCTAAAATATAAAAAATGGATTGGTGTAAATACCAAAAAATATTCAATAATGAAATTTAAAAAAAGGAATTGGACTAAAATATTCATACAAATCATTTTAATGAGGATTGGTGAACAGATAGACAATCCAATATAAGAAGATAGATCAAAAGGGAACCCTTTACCTCTACTCCTAGCCCACTTCAGACACTTCTATAACCCCGAGAAAAGTTTAATTACATAAATTAATTTTACATTATAGAAATAAATCAAATTATATTTCAATTATTATCCCTTTTTTATTATGAGATATTATTCATGTGCTGGACTCATTTATTTCATGTTGATGGTTTGGGGTTGTTCTATCCAATGTTCCAAAATCACTTTGGCATAGAAGTAATAGACAATGATATTTGTCAAAAAATTCTATAATCTATTGATATGTAAAGGTATTGAATTTTATATCATTATATTAATATAAAAGTTCCATATTCAGTCGATATACTAAAATTTTTGTATTTTAAGAAATATATCATGATAAGAATATTTTTAAGTGATAAAATTAACTATTGTAGATTAATTTTAATATCAACAATATTATTCAAATTTTATCATTTTTGAATAAAAAATAAAAATATTCTAATTATTAATATTATACTTATACTTGTAAAATAATTTTAGAACTATAAATTAACACTGGTAATAAAAGAACACAATCCCTCACATAGGTGGTATCAACCTATAATTGTATGAGCGATGTTTTTAAGAGTGTTTAATAAGAAATAATAACTCATAAAATATTCATTAATTAAATTCATTAGATTATAATTATTAAGAAATTGATTTTTTATAATCATATCTTATATTTATATGGGTCATTAGAGAATGAAGATAATGGAAGAATTTTAATTTAGAAGGAATACTTGTTCAATGAGACACGTCCTTTGGTTGTCAACTTATGGCTTATATGAGTGGTCTTTTGATCATAATAAACTTTACAAAACCTGGTTAATAAATGTTAGAGAGGTAATTTAGTACCTATTAGATTATGGAAGAAGTTTTTTAGTGAAGTGAAATGAGTGGTGGGGTATATTTATTGGTGAGGGAAAGAGAAGTTTTTGAATAAAATATTGATTATTTTATTATTTTTGATCAAGTATATGAATTTTTTTAATTCTAATCGCAAATAATAGTGTTTTATTATAAAGTTAATTAATTGTATTTATTTTCAAACACTCATAAAATTTAATGGAATAATTTATATATTTAACTCAAAGTAATGAAACAAATATAGTTTACCATTAGAATAAAATTGAATTTAGACATTTGAAATTATTTTTTAATTAAAACATTAAATTTATTAATTTTTAATACATTATTAAACTCATTTAATCCATTTTTAGTCAGATAAGTATATTATAAATTATTCAGTTATTTTTACATCATTATTATGTCATAAAACATAAGATACATGAAAAATGTATTTTAACTATTCACCTAAAATTTAACTATTTCAAACAAAAATACCAAAAATTATTTGAAAGTTAATATCAATTTGATGTGTCTAAAAATAAGATCCATTTTATAATAACAAATTCTTATATTAGGGAATTATAATATTTAAAAATAAACATTAAAATTAATTTCTTACTAAATACGTAAAATATTCTATATTAAAAATTTACACTAGTACATATTTTGAGTTACATAATTCAATAAATAATTTTAAAATAATCTAATATTTATATTTTTTTATTCTATTCATTATAAATATTAATTATTAGTTATTTTACTCTTCCTGATAATTTATTATTATTCCAATGACCATTTACTATTCTAATGAGCACTTTCTACTCTAATGGTCAAAAAATACTTATACTCCCTAAAAATACATTTTATTTTATACACATATTAGTTATATATTTTTATTTATGTCTTTTAAAAACACATTTTATAAATTTTAAAACATATTTATATTATTATTTTTTATTTTAATTCTATTGTTAAAAAGTTTAACAATTCTAGGAGACCGCGATGTACTCAAATTTAAAAATCTAGTTATATTATTTACATGTCTTTGTTTTTAGATTATACAATTTTTTATTTTTGTAGATTATATTTATAATTTATATGAAATGTTTTAACTTCATAAAATAAAATACTATTTTCCTCTTTATGTGTTCCTTTAATTTATTTATAAAAATCATTTATTGTTCATTAATAAATATTTATTAAATAAATAGGTATTTAATAATGTCTAGGAAAATAATTAATTTTAAATATTATTTATTAATATATTTAAAAAATTAAAACAAATGTATCTAAAATTTACACATATAAGTTATGGATGAAAATTCATAAAAATATTCACTGGAAATATGGGATGTTACATTGATTATCCTTAGAGATTATACTTGGTTTCCAATTTTTGTGGAGAGAGCCCAATTCTCAGGGTACAATGGCCTCACTAACCTGGAGACCCCTGATCAGGCATTACATGTGTGAGGCACTGTATAGTATGCTTAATGACCATATTTGGGAATATTTTTATTTGTTTATTATAAAATAAAAAAAACTAATTTTCACCCTTTGTTTCTATTTTAAACAAATAAAAATTCAATTCTACTTATTTTCCATTAAAGATCAAGATTATGTTCTTTTAAAAGAAATTTGTTATTTTTAAAGTATTTTTTAGGATTTTAAATATTTGACCAGCAAATATAATGATGAATCAAATAATATTTTTGGGTAAATCATAAAAATGGTTTTCATTTGGTCATTTAGAGTTAAAAATATATTTTCATAAATGAATATTTTGGATTCCAATATTTGTAAGCATTGTATGATAATATTTTTTTAAATAATAATACATTATGAGATCTTTTTGGGGCCCAATATGTTTAGCATGTCCATAATAGCTCATTGGGATTAAAAATCATGTTTGATATAATGTTTGGATTATATTATTTACAACTATCGAAGATGATGAATCATTAATGGTCATATTGGTCAATGAATTTTCAATGAGTGTTATGAGTTGATTAATGATTATTTCATGTTTTTTATTTTTAAATCATGATTAGAAGTTATATATGATGTAATTATACTCAAATTTTAGAAATTATTTACTATATGATTTTATTTTTCATGATGTATGGTTTTATAATTGGTATGGGTTATCCAATGGTTAAGTGTGTTACTATGATATGATAAACATATTATATATGATGTTAGTTTGATACATCCTTAAAAAAATTAATATATATCAAGGATTAACCTATATGATCATGCATCTTGAGACATTCATGATGATGATGAGAACAAAATGTTGATATTTTTTATGAAATAGAGATATAATGTTTGTGGTTTGACTTCTTAGGGATGATAATCTTGATAAAGTGTTATCCAATTTTTTATATAGATTCATGGAGATGATAGTAATAAATTTATTAACATAGATATTTTTTTTGAATATGTTTATGTGTGATTTCTTTTATCATTTTTGTTATTTCTAAAATTGAATTGTACAGGACAACTATTTGTTGAATCTTCATAGTGAAACACTAATATTGGGGTGAGGATACTAGAGGCCATGTGTTGGGAATTTTTTAGAGTTGTTGTCAGATTTTGTTCCCTTTAACAATATTTTATATACATATTAGTTCTATATCATGTATAAATTTTTCTATATATGTTCTTTTGATCACATATTATTTTTTTCTATATGAAATATGTGATAATGTTCTTATAATATTTATCACATTAATAGGTTATACCTATTCTATTCTATAATTATAATCAAAATATATGATGAAAATATCCTTAAATGTTTTTACCATTCTCAAGAATATTTTTATTAACAAAATAAAAATGAATTTTGACTATATTTTTCATGAAATTTAAACTTAGTGATCTCCATGATTGGAGATTGTGATGATTGATCTGTCAATAAGAAATACATATGTTCTATATTTAATAATATATTTCTATTTGTTAATTTGTGTATTATTTCTTAGACTTGAGGTCATAATTAATATATATCATGAATTGTGTAGTTGGATAAAATATGAAAACCATAAAATATAATCTCTTAGAGATGTAACTATTCTCAGGTGAATCATGGGTGGTATGAAATTACATTAATGTTTAAGTTAAAATTTGTCCCTATCTCGTTATATAAAATATTTCTATTATATTTTTATTGAGAAAAATTTGTATACGTGGGAATCAAATTTTCGGTGTCTATGAAGTTTTATATATTTTCTATTATAAATGGTAAAATAAAAAAAATGTAGTATTTAATTGGAATTATGAATGTGGTGTATTATTTTAGACAGTTTTTCTATCCTTGGGTCAGGGTTTGGTAATCTTATGAGGTGATGGTATTTAACCATAAGTGTATGGTGGTAGTTTAATTTCATTATTATTTATTTATTTAATTATATCATAACTTATATGTTATTTTTATAAAATTAATATTGGTATGTGACATTTTTTATGTGGTGGTTGCGACATAAAAATGTTAGATAACGGTGGATCTTGATTTTTATATGGTTACCTAGATTCTTAGAGAAATTAAAGATGAATTTTGAATGGAAGGATTAAATAGAAATTAACGGAATAATTAATAGTCAGATTAAAATGTATTAATATAGGGTTTATAGTAAATTAAATGGGTATGGATATATAGAATTAAAATTACAACATTGTAAATTTATTATAAAATTATCTATTCTAAAAAAACATCTTAAGGAGGATAACCCTTAGATTTTAGTGGAATGATGGATCTGAAAATGATTAAATTAATGAAGAATTATATTTAGGACAAATAAATAATGATGATCATTAAATAATTAAAGGATAACATTCTTGGTAGAATTAAGGTAGGTTTCTTGAACTTTTATTTCCTTTGTAATCCTTGTTAACTTACCAAGATCTTGAGTTCTGTGATGGGTAGACAAATCATAATAATTTGGGAGTATGATAGATTTTTAAAATAGTATTTGGAAGTAAATAATAAATATTGAATTGATTGATTATTATGAAATTATTATATTGTAAAATTAAATTTTAGATATAGATGAAAAATAAATTAAATGAAAAAACAATTTTCAATGATTGAGATGGATATTAGTTAATTGTGGAAAATATAATGAAGAGGTAATTGAAATGTGAATCAAATTGGATAAATATTTAATAATAATGTTTGAAATTAAATAAGAAATAGTGTCTTTTAAATTGGAACAATTAAATAGAGATATTGGAATATGAGAACTGATTGAAATAAATTATACCAAAAATAGAATTATAATTATTTGTTAAATTAGAAATAATGGTAGTAAAATATTATAGGATAATTTTTTTGGAATTTATTTAAATAATTGTAAAATATAATTATATGGTATTTAAATTATGTTAATTCTTGATGAATAATTTATTATAAAAAAATGAGGAATGGTGAAGAAAAATATAAAAATGACAAAATAGTTTTTTATGATTTATAATTCATGTGTAAATTATTTTAATATGTTGTTTTTGGTAGAAATTGTTGTTCCTATGTGATATTGAATAATTATAAAATATTTCTTATAAATCCTACATCAAAATTATATCCCAGAGTAGTTAAGTCATTTAGAAAATACTTTTTTTCAATAGATTATTAAATTTTCACCTTTTTTGCAAACCCTTTCCAATTCGATATGAGTTCCATGGCACTAACTAGAATTGTGCACTAAATTCAAGTTTAGTGGAGGGGAAGACCATATAGTGAGTTCTATGGGACCACACCATAGTTTAGAATTGAATTTTTTTGACGGAGTTTCATATAAAGAGGTTATAATTAAATAAGAGGCCTATCAACTAGGCATGGGGAAATACAAATATTAGTGAGGCTCATATAGTATGTAATAATTCAGAAATAATTAAATTGATATTTTTTTAATATTGATTTTTGACCTTATTTTTAATTAAAATACCAAGTTAATATCTCTAGTGTGAAAAGATAGATTTTTAAAAAAGGAATAGAGGTGTAGATGATTAGGTTACATTAGGTAAGGTCCTTTGATATGTGTTGTCTATATGAAGAGGTTTCAGTACAAGTGTGTTATAAATATATGATGAATGTTGTAATATAGATTGACTATACTCTCTAAGATCTAATTGTGAAAGACCTATGTGGGAGCTTGGTATATCTATGTAATTTTATTATGTTCCCTAGTACCATTGTTTGTATGGTGGCCTAAGTGGGAGAATAAATTAATGATGGGGGTTTGAATACATTTATGATATTTTATAGGGAGGTGTATGTTTTGATTAGTGATGTGGTAGTGGTATAAATATTGATGATGATGTAATTGGGAATAATATAATTATCTATATTTTATGTATATCGTAACAACCCAAACTTTTATCAAGGAAAATTACTCTTGATCTAATTAAATGTATTATTATGAAAAACAGTTATATAAAATAGTCACTTCCTTGGTTTTTTGTTTTTGGATTTCAAAATACCAATAAGAATTGTTACAACTGCTAATATAGGAGTTGTACAGTGATAAATGATTAGTATAAATATAGGGCTTTGACAAATCCATTTTGCTCAGACAAAGGAAGCGATGACCTCATCCAGTAGACTTTCCCCATACGAAGTCCATTTGTCGGAGCTCCAAAAGGACATGGTGTCATTGGGCTTCTCTCTTGACCAATCCCAAGATGAGATGCAACATGTTAAGCTCAAATGGAACCTCTAACATGAGAAGTGGAAGTCGATTGAGATTACCACCTGAGTGATGTTATCCGAGCCACCCCAAGAGTCTATCTTGATCGCACAAATTACCCTTCAGTCTTATGTGAGTGTTATAAGGGGTTATGTAAAAAAGACCATATCACTATGATTATGTGATTTTTTTTGTATATAATAAATAATATACATTCATTTTATTATTGTTACTTTGTAAAAAGTTTTTAAAGAACAAATAGTATTTTTAGTAAATATTCAACTAAGACAATTATTTTGTTGAATTAATGGATTTTTGAAATAAATAATATTATATTTAAATATTGTTCCTAAATTACGTTTTATATAATATAAATGAACATATAATTATTATGAATACTATTGTAATTTTTATTAAGGTTTGAAATCTATTTTTGTCAAAACCCATGAATTTTTGATAAATGTCAGTTTTTATTTTAAAAGTAAAAATTCACATATTTAGATAAATTATTTAGATAAAATTGATATTATTTTTGGAATCATGATGTCGAAATTATCCAATGGTGAATTTTTCATAATTTTCTGAGACACTCTATTTTTTGGGTAAAAATTAAATACCATTTAAATATATAATGTGGTTTATGACATCATAATGACCCAATAATGATGTAATAAAATAAAATAAACATTATTTTCGGCCAATATCTGTTTTACCATTAAAATAATGTTATTTTAGGTTTGTTTGATATATTTTACAAAGTCTTAGTGGACCCTTCAAGACTTATAAAACATTTTAGCTTATTAAATTGATTTCTTTGAGAGTGTGAACCAGATCCACATGAGAAACCATATTATTTTAATAAATTCGTCCATTATACTTATAAAATATTTTTTTCAATCCCCTTTGGAAAAAACCATGGGCTGGTTTGTGGTTTTTATTAGTTTAGTGTGCGGTGTCCCAAAACTAAATAATAAATAATTCTCTCTCCTTTCCTATATAAACCCACCCAAACTCCCCTTCCTCTTCACTCAAAGCCTTTGAAGTTCGATCAAACCCTACCCTCATCTCTCTATAATCCTCCCAATGCACCCCATGCTCTCTTGAAGTCTCTCCCAAGCCCCTCCCAATCCTTTTCCTTTCTCAATTTTATCCAAGTTTCTTAATATTATTATACCCTTTTATTTTCAATTATAAATATTGGGGTATGATTTCTTACCTCCCACATACTTTCCTATTTATGTTTGAATAATTATATACCCATTTCTCTCTCATCGATTCCATCCATGTATACCCATTACCAGGCCGAAATTTAGTAAGGGATTTCTCTCTCCTCATTTAAATTCAAGAAATTCTTCAATATTGTGAATCCAAAATTCATTACTTATGTTGGGACATGTTTCTATATGAACCCATTACTTTCCATTTATTGTAAATATGATGAGACTCCCTTTATCTCTCATCAACCATTTTTTTGAATTATTATGTCATGAAGTTATGCTACCGAAATTGCACCGTGGTTTTTCAAGCCAAAGTCATTGTGTAGTGAATACCATGCCTATTTCTCTATCAAGGCTATTCACCTTTATGAACATTTACTCATTAATTATAGATTTTCTTGTCTGAATTAAAAGTTCATTTATCGTGGAAGAAATTATTATGTTTAATGAATCCATGTTATATGATCCATGTGGCACACTTAGGCATGAAAAGAAATGGTTAAGAAAGGTGCGCCCTGATAGCACTCCAATGCATTGGAGAAGGATTAGTATCATGATATGTCAAGTGAAATGAGGATTTACTCATGATAATTCAAGTTAAATGAGGATTTACCCCTGATAATTCAATTTCAGTGAGGGTTTACTCATGCTCCATGTGAAATGATCCTTGGCTCATACTAATTTCATGTTAAGTGTTGTTGCCACATTTCCATGTTATGATTATCATGCTATATCATTCCATTATGTTCATGTTATTTTATGCTCCATTGATATGACTATTTCCTAAAATTTATTTTATTCTTAAGTTTATGCCTTGTTTACCCCCTTACTTGGATTTATAGCTCACCATTTTAACATGTATGTCCTTAGATTATCCCATATATTGCTAAGTACGAGGGATTGTCGTGGTTATGTAAAGGATTTTTTCAATAAATATGTTTTCTATTTTATTTTTTAAGTTGTTATGTAATGTTCCTAAGCCCTAAAGACCATATACCTCTCTATATTCCATGTTTTATCAAGTGAAGAGTTTATGTAATAAATCATGTTTAAGTGTGTAATAAAAAAAGGGTTGTTATATTTTGTATCAGAGGATAGGTTTAGTAATTTTTAGGATTAGGATTAGAAAACCCCAGTGAAGTCTTAGATACAAGACTAAGTATAATAAAAACCATCGTAATTTTTTTTGATTATTGAGTAAGTGGTTTATCAAGAAAATAAATCCATGTATGGATACGAGCAAGTAGAGGTGGCTCTGGAACATATGCACCTAGGAGTTAAAACTCTGACAAGGAGTTTTGGGCTTGACCTGGGGTATCCTAGTATACAAAAATGGGCCTTTCTGCACTCTTGGTTATGACACTCTTAGGAGATATGGTTGGGTAAATTCACAATCTTAGTATGAACCCTTATTAATTGAATTAAAAAACTCCACCTAATAATATACGTTAGAAATTAGATCATGGATAACATAGATTGAAGCCTATAGATTCATAAGTTAAGAAAGAAGATGCAATTTATAAGACATTTTGTGTACTTGGATTAACCTTTATGTGTTACCCCTAACATTCCTTTTATTTCAGCCAATATCCGGTAATAGGAGGACTCAGGTTAGCAACCAATGTAAAGACAAATGTGATGACTATTATGATGAGATGCCCAATCCGATGGGAGTAGAAATCACAAAATTTGTCATGATAATCTATCAGTTAACTCAAGATTTGGATCGAAACATGGGTCAAGGGGAACATTCACCCCCCCCCCCAAGAAATAATAAGTCTCAATCGAGAGCTTCATGAGACAAAGGCCTCCTACTTTAAATGTAGCATTTGATCCTTCAATCACAGAACAATGGATGAAATAAATTGAAAAGATCTTCTCCATCATTCAATGTTCCGAACAAGAGAAGGTTCTTCTGGCTTCTTATCATATAGAGGGTGAAGTTGATCAATGGTGGATATTGATAAAAAAATGAAACTTGAGGAGGAGATCGAGGTGTTGGAATGGAAGGATTTCCAAAAAAATAGATAAATGTTTTCCTCTCACCAACCACCTTAAGATAGAAAGGGACTTCCTTTCCCTCAAGAAAAAAGACGAAAAATCCATCAGAGCTTATGAGGAAAACATCAAAAGGATTTCATGACAAGCCTACAGCTTTTTTGTTACCCCTGAATGCAATTTTGGATGCTTCTTGGTGGATAAAACTTTGCCTCTGGAAAGCCCTGGAAATCCGTGACTTCGAATGATATGAGGAAATTGTCCAATTTTCCCTTAATGTCAAAATGGAGATTGGAGAATCTCAGGGGTATCATAGGGATAATATGCATAAGTTGAACTTCAATTATGGCATTCTGATGGATAAATACAACTGTGCTATGAAAATCCAACACCCCACCTGCCAAATGTGTGGAAAGAAGTACCCTGAAAATTTCATGAAGTGGATAAGGAAATGCTTTATGTGTGGAAGAGAACAACACCTAGCCATTAAATTCCAAAAAGAAAAACCCGCAACTACGATATAGAAGAGGAACACTCTGTTTCATTCTCAACCCATTGTTCAATGCTTCAACTACAAAGAACTAGGGCACCTTACAAATCAGTTCCATAAGACAAGTGTTTTCAGAGGTCACAAACAACCTCCAAGGTAGCAAGGGTGAGAATTTTCCACCACTACCACTGAAGTGGGACCTGAAAACGAAGTGGTGACAAGTACACTAGTTATTCATTTAAGAATAGAAGACATACTTTTTGATTCTATTTCTACACATTCTTTTGTATCCCAAATATTTATAAGAATAATCCCAACACCACCACAAATCATGGAAGCAAAGATGTCAGCGAGTACAAAAAATGGGGTAATCATTTCATCCCACAAATATAAATCCTCCCATAACATAATTCATGGATTGAACTTCTCGGAGAACCTCTTCATAATACCTCTAGTGGAATTTGATGAAATTTCTGGCATGTATTGTCTTCCCAATATAGAGCCAACATAAATTTCCATGAGAGAGAAATCACGCTCCATATAGAGAATCGACCCCCGATTCTATACAAGTGAAAGGAGGTAGATTAATCTTATTTAGCACCATCATCTCAATCATGGATATTACTACCCTATGACCATGTGTATCTGTCATAGATGATTGAGTCTGAGGAGGAAACCATCCATGAATACATGACTATTGTGAGGGAATTGGATGAAGTATTTCCTGATTAATTTCTAGGTCTTCCTTCTAGAAGAGATATGGAATTCTAAATTGACCTTATACCTGGGGAATTGCCAATATCCAAGAATCTATATAGAATGGTTGTTGTGGAGCTTGAGGAGATGAAGAAACAACAATAGGAGAATCTGGATAACGGGTCTATACTCCCAAGTGCTTCACCATGGGGTGCACGAGTCCTCTTCTTAAAGAAGAAGGATGGGTCATTGCACCTTTTCATTGATTATCATGAGCTCGAAAAAATCACGATAAAGAACAAGTATCCTCTTCCATGAATTTATGACTTGTTCGATCAGTTGTGTGGAGAACAATACTTCTCCAAAGTGAATTTGCGGTCGAGATACTATCAAGTAAGGGTGAATAAGGAAGATATCCCTACGACTGCTTTTTTTAAAAGATACGAGAACTATGAATTCATTGTAATTCCTTTCGGACTTACTAATACTCCAACAATCTTCATGGAAATGATGAATAGAGTCTTTATAGATTACCTCAAAAAAAAATTTGTAGTCTTTATCGATGATATTCTAATATAATCCAAACCCAAGGAGGATCATGAGAAGATTATATGAACTATACTAGAGACCTTGCGAAAGGATAAACTCTATGAAAAGTACAACAACTATGAGTTCTGGTTGGAGGAGGTCTCATTCAAGGGTCATATCATCACAAGTAATGGGATATCTCTGGATCCCTCCAAAACAACATCAATTGAGGGATGGACGAGGCCAACATTGTTAATGGGTATCCATATCTTCTTAGTGTTAGATAGATATGATCACTAATTTGTGAGAAATTTCTCACGATTGACCAACCCTCTTACCAAGCTAACTCAGAAGGGTGTAAGGTTATCGTGGAGTGATGAATGCGAAGGGAGCTTCAAGGAGTTGAAAAGGAGGCTTATCACTATGCCTGTAATCACTTTACCCACACGTGGAGAAATTTATGTTGTATTCATTGATGCATTGAAGAAGTGCATGGGTTTTGTGTTGATGTAAAATGATAAAGTGATAGCCTATGCATCGATGTGGAAAAAATCTATGATAAAAACTATCCCAAGCATGATCTGGAGTTGGAGGATATGATCTTTGGGATGAAAATCTGGCGACATTATATATATGGGGAGAATTTTAATATATATAATGATCACAGGAGGCTAAAATATATATTCACAAAAAGGATCTTAATACGTGCCAACGAAGATGGATAAAACTCATCAAGAATTATGAATGCTCGATCCACTACCATCTAGGTAAGGCAAACAAAGTGGCAGGTGATCTAAGTAGAAAGGATCCAACTTCTTTATCAATGATTATAATCGAAAAGGAACCAATCTTATTTGACTTACAAAGGATGGACATGGGAATCATTAAGATAGAAACATAATCAATCCTTTCTCAAATTATTTCTCAACCATCCCTCATGGATAAAATAAAGGATGCTCAAAGAAAGGATATAGAGATTCTAAAAAGGGTTGAAGCTATCATAAATGAGAAATTCTCACAGTTAGTAGTTGAAAAGGATGGAATTGTGAGATTTGGGTCATGATTAGGTATATCATAAGATACAGAGATAAAGAAGGATCTTATTAATGAAGCACATAGCTCGATCATCCCTACTCACCTGGGGAGTACAAAGATGTATCGAGATATCCAAGAAAACTTTTGATGTGACAATATGAAAGGGAAGATTTCTAAATATACATCAAAGTACCTGATATGTCAGAAAGTGAATACTGAAAGGAAAAGTCTAATGTAATGATTCAACCACTACCCATACAAACATCGAAGTGGAAAAACATTACTATGGACATTGTCACTAGAATTCCAAGGGCGACCTAAGGAAAAAATGCTATATGGGTCATTGCGGATCTTCTTATGATGACATCTAACATTATTGGGATTCGAGAGGACTTATCATTAGATCAAATTGAACGGATTTACATCAATGAAGTGGTAAGGCTATATGTAGTACCACTATCTATTTTATCTTACCGTGATCCTAGATTCACCTTTATGTTCTGGAAAAGTCTCTAACATGCTCTTAGCACTTATGTGAACATCATTACGGATTATCATCCTCAAATTGATGGAAAATTTGAGCAAAATATTCAGACACTATATGATATGTTATGATCATGTTTTATGGACTTTAAAGGAGGATGGGTCCAACATCTTCAACTGGTTGAATTATCCAACAATAACAGTTTCCTCTTGAGTATCCAAATAGCACCATATGAAGCCATTTATGAGAAAAGGTGAAGAACACTGTAATATTGTGATAAAGATGGTGAGTGTAAGTATCTAGGACTTGAAATGGTCAAAGAAATGGTGTAGATGGTGAAAAACATTCCACAACATATCAAGGTATCCCAAAGTCGACCGAAGAGTTATGAAGATAACTGCCAAGAAGACATTGATTTAAAATATGGAGACATTGTATTTATATTAATTTCTCTATGGAAGAAGGTCGTGAGGTTTAGAAAGAAAGGGAAGTTAAGTCCAAGGTACATCAGACCATATGAGATTATTGATCGTGTCGGGGATGTGGCCTATAGACTAGAACTTACACCTACCACAGCCAAAGTACATGATGTCTTTCATGTATCCCTCTTAAGTAAGTACATGACAAACCTTTCACATGTACTCTCTATCGAGGTAATACAGTTAGAGGATGATCTTTCTTATGAAGAGAAACCAGTGAAGATCTTAGATAATAGAGAAAAACTTATACGAAATGAGACAATTCCCCTCGTTACGGTGTTGTGGAGAAACCCCATGTTTGGGGAAGCAACATGGGAATCATACAAAGTGATGAAGCAGAGTTACCCACATCAGTTTTAGTGTGGGAAAAGGAAATTTCGAGAGTGAAATTTTTTAAGGAAGGAAGACTGTAACGACCCAAACTTTTATCAACTAAAATTCATCTTGATCTAATTAAATGTATTATTATAAAAAATGGTTATATTTAATATGAAATTCCTTGGTTTTATGTTTTTGAATTTCAAAATACCATTGATAATTGTTACCGTTGATAATATATTCGTCGAACAGTGATCACATGATTAGTATAAATATAGGTCTTTAACAAATCCAATTAACTCAAAAAAGGAAACGATGGCCTCATCCAGTATACTTTCCCCATATGAAGCCCAAATTTCAGAGCTCATCAAGGAGGTGGCGTCATTGGGATTGAATCGTGACCAAGCCCAAGCCATGCTTCAACATGTTAGGCTCGAACTGAACTTCATAAGGATAAGTGGATGTTTGTTGAGATAACCACCCGAGTGACGTTATCAAATACACCTCTAGAGCCTATCATCATCGCACACCTTACCCTTCGGTCTTATGTGGGTGTTAAAATGGGTTATGTAACAATACCTTAGCACTATGATTATGTGCATTATTTTTATATATAATAAAGAATATACATTCATTTAATTATTGTTACTTTTTAAATTGTTTTTAAAGAACAAATAGTATTTCTGGTTAATATTCAACTATGAAATATATTTTGATGAATTAATGGATTTTTAAATCAAAAAATATTTTAATTAAATATTATTACTAAATTACTTTTTATATAATATAAAGGGCCATATAAATATTATGAATAGGATTGTGATTATTATTATGGTTTGAATGCTATTTTTTTCAAAACCCATGAATTTTTTTGAAATTTCAGTTTTTATTTTAAAAGTAAAAATTAAAATATTTAAAAAATCATTTAGATAAAATGAATATTATTTTTGGAATAATGAAGTTGGAATTATCCAATGGTGAATTTTTCATTATTTTCCGAGACAACTAAATTTTTTGGTAAAAATTAAATACCATTTAAATATATAATGTGTTTTATTAAAACATAATGACCCAATAGTGTTGTAATAAAATAATATAAACATTATGTTCGGCCAATATATGTTTTACCATTAAAATTATTTTATTTTAGGTTTGTTTTATATATTTTACCAAGCCATAGTGGACCCTCCAAGACTTATAAAATATTTTAGACTTTTAAATTGACTTCATTGAGAGTTTGACTCACATACACACAAGGAGCCATATTATTTTAAGAATTTCTTCCATTGTCCTTATAAAATATTTTTTTCCAACCTGGGTAAAACCATGGTATGGTTTGTGGTTTGCATTAGTTTACTGTGTGGTGTCCCAAACCTAAATAATAAAGAACTCCCTCTCCTTTCCTATATAAACTCACCCTAGATCCCACTTCCTCATCACTCAAATCCTTTGGAGTTCTTCCAACCACTTCCCTACTCTATTAAATCCTCTCAAGGTGCCCCATTCTCTCAAGAAGCCTCTATCAATCCCCTGTCATGCCTTTGGGATCACACATCCAAGTAAGGGATTCCTTCCTTTCTCATTTTTATCTAGGTTTCTTAATATTGTTATGACCTTTTATTTAAAATTATAAATATTGGGGTATGATTTAAAACCTCCCCTATACTATCCTATTTATGTTTGAATGATGAAATACCCATTTCTCTCTCATCGATTCCTTCCATGTATACCCATTACCATGCCAAAATTTCGTAAGGGAGTTCTCTCTCCTCATTTACATTCAAGAAATTATTTTCAATTATGAATAAAAATTCCATTAACTATGTTGGGAGATGTATCTATATGACCCCATTAACTTCCATTTTATTTAAATATAATGAGACACCCCTTTCTATATCATCAACAATTTTTATGAATTCTTATATCATACCATTATGCTGTCAAAATTACACCGTGTTTTTCTAAGCCAAAGTCATTGGTTAGTGAAAACCATGCCAATTTCTCAATCAAGGGTATTCATTTTTATGAACATTTACTTAATGATTATAGAGTCTCATTTATAAATTCCACATTCCTTTATCATGAAATAAATGATGAGTTTAATGAATCCATGTTATATGATCCATGTGGCACACCTACGCATGAAATGAAATGATTAAGAAAGGTGTGCCCTGATAGCGTTCCAATGCACTGGGTAATGTTAGTATCATGATACGTCAATTTAAATGAGAATTTAATCATGATAATTCAAGTTAAATAAGGATTTAATTATGAAAATTCAAGTGCAATGAGTGTTTACTCTTGATCTATGTGCAATGAGCCTTGGATCATACTAATTTCATGTTAAGTGTTGTTGCCACATTTCTATGTTATGATAATCATGCTATATCATGCCTTTATGTTCATGTTATTTTATGATACATTGATATTCCTATTGACTAACATGTATTATATTATTCATTTTATGCCTTGTTTACCCCCTTACTGGGATTTATAGCCCACCATTTTCACATTTATGTCCTATGGTTATCCCATGAAATTCCAAGTATGAGGGAATGTCATGGTTATGTAAAGGATTTTTCCAATAATGATGTTGTGTGTTTTATGTTCTAATTTGTTATGTAATGATCCTAAGAAACAAAGGCACTAGACCTCTCAATATTCCATGTTGTATCAAGTGAAGAGTTTATGTAATAAATCATATTTAGGTGTGTAATAAAAAGTAAGTTTTTTATATATAGTGTGATGGTGATTAAGATTGTTTTGGTGGGTAAATAATTTGTCAGTGGTAACATAGTAATATAGTAATTTTCCCTGAGGGTTAGAAAATGACCAGGAACAATAGGTTGTGGTGGGATGATTACATGAGGGTGGACACTCAAAGAACAATTAGATTCCCTATGGGTGATAAATTACCTAACAAATGGATTAAAAAGATGTCGGATTCCTTGTTAGCGATGTAGGTTACAATGGGTATGTTTCACAAAGGGTAGAAATAGGAATAACTAGTGATAATCTATGTAGGTTGATATATTTCAAACCAATAGACATGGATATCATTGTGAGCTTATTGTGGGTTTATAAATAATTAGTGATGTGGATGATAATGTTTATTTTTTGTGGGTTGAATAATAGTAAGGAAACAATGTTATATTAGTGAATTACATAAGGATGGAAAAATACTTGGTGTATAGATTAGGATGGGTGATGGTTGTTGTGTAATTCAGGTTTCATGATGATATATTAAGGTAATAATGTTACATTTTGGAAGTGGGATAGTTATATGGTATGAAATGCGATTGATTAGTTGTTTATATTAAAGATATTTTTGTTTCTTGATAGCTTTGTTTTATTTATTATATACACATATGACTTAATAATCTATATTTATGTGGAAATATGAGAGTTATGAGTATGGGATGATATATTATATTTATACACTTGACCCTAATTTATAAAACTTATTTTCATATTAGCTGGAAAAATTTGGTGGTGGTGTAGTATGAAATTAGTTTTAGGAATTGGGGACTTATCAATATTGGTAGATTATACTATTATTTTCCTTATATATAATGGTGATAATAAAATTGTGGTTATTTTATTTTTGGTCTTGGAAAGTATGATACAAAATTAATTATACCAAAATTTTCAAATATTGAGAATGTGTTTTATATTATATTTATCATGGTGTTTTTGAGTTTTTCTAATAAATGAAAATTCCATAAATATATGGATAACATTATTGTATTGGTGTTAATCTATAACTTGTGTCCAAATTAATGGATGATTTAGGGATTACACTGTAAATATCTGTCAACTCTAGTGGAGTCCCAATTAGGGTGGTTCATGAACGGATGATATTAATGTTATTTTTTATTAGACTGTTTGAAGTAGGAATCAATGAGGCTTTCAACGGGATTGATAAGGAAATAATTTATATGAATATAAGGTAGATCAAAGAAAAGGTAAAAACATATAGGATGTGGGTGGGTAACATATTCATATAGGTGTACCTTAACTATATATCTACTATACCTAGGAGATGGTATGTTATATAAAGGGTTCTAAATTATTTATGATGATGCATAATATAGATTTAGGTTATGATAATTATGTTTGTGATGTTTTTGGGGTGATTTTCTATGTTGTAGGGGGTGGATTCTTTGAAAATGTTTGTAGGAATATAGATAATGTGGGGTTGTGGTTATTTTTTATATATTTATATATAATTTTGATGAGAATAACTATCAATGTATAAGGGGTGTATCACTTGTTTCGAGTCTAAGAATTAGGTAGAAGTTGTTGAGATAGATTTGTAGCTTATATAAAAGAGATATAATCACCATATTCTTTTATAGAACAGATTGGAATGGTTTCAGTGTGTAAGGGGTAGAATATATGCTTGATTGATATTTTTGTGTTTATAATTTTATGGAATTAGTTTATGTACTTATTTAGTAATGATTTCTCATATGATACTCTTAAGGATGAAATATAGAAAGGTATGTTGGCGATACAACATTGGAGAATTTTTTATTTTGGAAGTTAGAGATTATTGTAAGGAGTATATATGTTATTTTAATACCTTTATTATTAAAAAGAAGTTCTAAGATCATCATTATGAATGATCTTTGAGGTTTGAGAACTAAAGGTATTAGAGGATCAATTTTCTAATTTACTTATTGTGATACTGGAAATGATTGATATAATAAAGAATATTTTGATAAGGATGAGATCCTTTATGTGGAATATCAATTGGGTTTTTACTCAAAGTAGATCTAGAAGTGAATATTATTAATTTTAAAAGAAATTTAAGTTCATGTTTGCCTATAGAAGTTAGCTTCAATCATGATATAATTTCTTTAGTTTAGGTAGTATGATTAGATCGACTTTCCTAGAAACAAGACTTACAATCTACATAATTTGATTCCATTTTCTAATGGTGGGGGGTAATTTTATATTATTTGAATTATGATTATGTGTGGGGTTTTAGAAAAATATACCCTTTTTTTATGATATGGATTTATTTTTTGGATGTCACATTTTATTTTTGAGGCTTGATGCATTGGGAAAGTGATGTGAAAATGGAAACGTTTCCTCAAATTTTTAGGGGTACTACTAATGTGTTTTTGGAGGAGGTTATGATTTTACCTTTTAAGTGAGAGATTGAGTTTAGGATTGATATGTATCTAGAAATTTCTTTTACCACTATGTTAGTTTATCTTATAAAACATATGGATCATTTATAATTTAGGTATCATTTTGATGTGTTATTTTCGTGATGGATTATTTGGAATAGGGCGCCTCTATGGGATGCTATAATGTTATTTTAAAAGTAGGAATGTGATGAATTGGGGTTTTATATCAATATAAAATATTTAATCAAGTAATGTATAGTAATGACTATCGTCTACCTTGGATATATTATTTTTTGATTAGTTAAAATGGGAGTTGATTTTTAAAATAAAATTACATTATAGATAACTAAAGTTATGGATTATAGATTAATAAATTACTAAAGTTTATTTTTATGTTGGTATAGGTACTTCATGAATGTTTTAATACTATTTTGAGTTAATAATACAATAAATGTATTATTGGTTGTCATTTTTAGTTATTAGTCATGTTGTGAGGAATCTTGGTGAATGTAAAAATAATGATAAGTGGTTGAATCTATTGATATCTTTTTCATCTAAGATATGATGAAATTTTTTAGGGGGTTTCTATTTATCATATGGTAGTGACATATTTATTAATTTTGTGTTTAGTGGATTCTTATCTAGTAGACACTATGGTGGATGTGTGGAGAAACAGAAATTTCAACGGTGGAGCATTGGATTTTTCATTCGAGTATGAGGACCATCGAGTTTTTAGAGAGACTTTTTTCTATAATATACGGGTAGATATTATTAATGAGTTCCATTTTACATATTTTGTAGTCAATCTTGGTATTGTAATGATATATCTCACTTGTATTGGTTAGGTTTGGTGGTATTAGATGAAAATGGGTAGTATTTGAGTTCGTTTCTTCATGTTTTGTGTGATAGAATGTGAAAGCTAAACATCATGCCTTATAAGGGTTGAATCATCCATTTGAGGATATATTTAGGGAATGTATATTTAATTTTATAGGATCATGAGTCAATTATTTATAGTTGATGTAGATTTTTTAGAATGATAGTTTATATTTAACCATTAGTATGGCTCCTTTTGAAGATTTTTATAGACAACCATCTAATACACTATTATGTTGAGGTGAGGTTAGTGAGGCTTATATATTTAGGATATAATAAAGTCTATTAATGTTACTCAGTATCACATGAAGATTTCACTGAGTAAATTTAAATCTGATACAAATTGTAGGAGGAGGCCATAAGAGTTTGCAGTTAGAGATCATGTGTTTTTAGAAGTTTACTCTTAGTGTGTGAATCAAAGGGTTGGTAAGAGAAAAAACATATAAGTAATATTTGATAATAAATATAGTGTGAAGAAGGATATTGGAGAGTTATATTATTACTTTTAGTTACTTCCATGATTGGAAAAGTTTTATGATGTGTTTCATGTTTCACAGCTTTAGAATTACAATGATTATGCCCTTATAATTGATTCTCAGTAAAGTGGATATCAAGATATATATGATTCTTTAGAGTATCCAATGTTATTTTAGTACCATAGATATATATATATATATATATAAGTTATTCCCTGATTTGGAGTTTATTGGAGGCATGGTGGTGCTAGAGAAAGATTATAGGAAAGAGAAACACATATGTGTATGAAATATAATTTTTTTATTATATTAATGAATATTTTTGTTGTGAAAATTAAATATGAATGAATTTTTTTATAGGTTTCCCATTTTTATGATTATGGTTTAACCTTTTCCTAGATAAAAATATTTAAAAGGGAAAATAATATTAAGATCCAAAAAGTAGAATTTTTGGTGGTTGCAAAATATTATTAATTTTCAAATATAAATGGTAAAATGTCAGTTTGTTTATTATTGGAATGTAATTATGAATATGTTATTAGATTTTTAGTGTGATGTTTTCCCATGAGAAATTATTTTGTAAAGTGAAAATGTTATCGAGTGGGGTGTATCCAAATATTTTTTTAGTGAGACAAAAATATTGATAAATAAAAGAGGAGGTTTAAATAGAATGTAATGGAAACAATAATAGGTGGTCATGCACGTACTAATGTTTATATTTATAAGATATTTATTATAAATTGATAGATGTAATTTGTTTTCCACCATTGATAATTAAATGGAAAATTATTTATTCTCTAAAAACCTCCCATGTAATTGAAACCTAAGAATTTTAGTGGCATGAAAAGTCAAATAATGATGTGAAAATAAAGAATGATATTTTTAGATGAACTATCGATGGTGATGATAAAAGGATATTGGGAAAACACTCATCTTGGAATCAAGTTATAAGATTCGAACAATTATCCATTATATAATCATTGTGAATCTACCATGACCTTGATTTTAATGATATTTATATTAATCATAATAATCTAAGAGCATGATAGAATAGTGAAATTATATATGTATATTAATTATTAACATTGAATTGATATATTATTATGAAATTATTAGATATAGAAATTTATTTACAGATCTGGATGAGAAATATATTCTATGATAAAATAATTTTTAATGAAAAAAGTGAATGTAGGTTAATACTGAAAATGATGATGAAGTGGAAATTTATAGGTTAATTGAATAGAATGTATATTCTATAATAATATTTAATATGAAATAATAAATATTGGATTCTAAATGGGAACCATTAAATAGTGTTTTCAGAATATTGAAATTATTATAAATAATTTATACAAATAAGGGAATTTAAGTTATTATGAAAAAAGGAAGAATAATGATAAATTATGTCACGATTAATATTAGTTACTTTATTTATAAAAGTGAATGATATCATGGTACATGGAACTGATTATTTGATATTAACTGTTGTTTACAATTAATAAGTAAATTCTAGGTGAATTATTTTCAATAGGTAAAATGAAAAATATTTACAAGGAATATAAAACTGATGAAACAATTTGTGTTAATGTAGAATAGGGGGTTTTCAATTTTTCATGGGGTTATTCCAATCACTAGTGTTCTATGTTTAAGTGTTTGTGAAGGATGAGGGGTGAGTTGGTAGTTATTTACATGAGGAAATGATATATTTTCATGGTTTTGTGAAAAATTATGTATTGAAAATCATATGCAAGTGTGTAACATGGGTGGTGTTGATTCTACATGTTTCATGGAAAATAAGTATGGGTACGTTCCAATTATAGTAGGGTCTGGGTAGTGTATACCAATTATGATAGGATGATAATGATACTTGTAGATTGTGGTGGTGTAATTTGTGTGTAATACACACCCATGGATAACCTATGTAATGTGAATAGATATAAGTTTTATTGAGGAATAATTTAGTATATGAGGTGGTTTTTTTCATGGGCTCATTTGACATGTGTTACCTATATGGGGATGTTCCAATATTAGTGTATTCCCATGATATGACTAATGTTATAGTGTAGTGTGATTATACTCCCTAATATCTAAATATGATAAACATATTTTTCAGTGTGGTATATTTATGTGATTCAATTTTATTCTCTAGGAGCGTTGTATATGTGGTGGCTTGGGTGGGATAATAAATTAATGTTGGGGGGTCTGAATCCATTTATCATAGTTTATAGCGAGGTGAATGTTTTAATTAGTTATATAGTAGTGGTATATATTTTATTGATGATTATTATGTTGATGTCGGAATAATAAAATGGATATCCATAATTTATGTATTGTCTGATGGTGATTAAAAAGGTTCAAGAGGGGAAAATCCATGTGTATGGACACCTGATGATATAGTGAGAGAATATAATTCTAGAAAAATTCCCAATGACTATAGGTTGGGATGGGATGATTTTATCTGTTTAGACTCTTAGAAAATAATTAGAGTCATTATGGTTGGTAAACAACCCGACCAATGGATTTTAGGAATGGTTGATTCATTGTTAGTGATACAAGTAATTTTAGGAGATATCCCCTAATAGTGGACACCTGAATTACTTGTGAGAGTCCATGTGTGTAGATAGAGTCCTAACCAATAGATGTGGATAACATAATTAGCTCCATAAATGTCAATACCTACTTAGTTATGTGTATTTTCAATTATATATTCATTGAGTTTCTCACAAGTGGATAAATACTTATTATTGGTTTTCTATCATTGAGTTCCTTACTAGTGGACAATTACATAGACTCTTGATGTTGATGAGTGATGGATATTTTTTTGTGGGGGATTCAGGATGATAAGTGATGAGAATGATGTTCCAGTTTAAAAGTGTGATAGTTATATAATATAGAATAAGAAAGATTAGATAAATTTCTTTGGGTAATATTCATTGGATAATTGTATTTTATTTATTTTATACATGGATTCATTAGTATGAACTATTTATATAGACACATGATAGTGTCAATGAGTAACCAACTATGTATATGTATAACATTATCCCTTATTTATGAAACTATCTTTCTGACTATCTAGAAAGAGTTGGTGGCAGTGTCGAGTGACGTTAGATCATAGCTTGGGATGCTTTTTTATTGAGGTGTATTATACTATATGATAGCTAAGGTATGGAAGATATTATAGTCATGTTATTATTTTTTTTAGATTTTTTAATATGATATTCATTGTATCATATTATTTATATACTGAAAATAAAATTTTCATTATAATAATCCTAGTATTTTGTAATTTTTATAACAAATGGTATTTCCATCCATATATATGTTATATTATATAATTGGTCATAGTTTCCCACCCATGCACTTTCATGAAGACCTTTGAGGATGATACACTATGTCATTACTAGCTCAAGTTAAGTCCCATTGGGGGCGGGTTGTGTAACACCCCAAAATTTCATAGTATGTTATCTTCTTTAAAGTAATTCTATAGCTTGTGCGACATGAAACACCGAGTTTGAGTGCATCCTGATTTACCAAACTAGTCATTCAAAAAGTGGTTATAAATAGTATTAAATTACTTTTAAATTTTATATACTACATATAATTTTATAATCCATATTATGTTTTTTGAGTCAAAATATAAGAACAAATTCAATTTTTCAGATAAAAAAATTATTTTCCAAAAATGTAATTTTACAGCCTTTTAATGGTGAACCCATTTAAATATGGTATTTGACAGTTTTTATATTAAATTTGACAAAATAAACTTCTTATTTAGAATCAGGACATAAAAATTTAGTTTTAAACCTTTTTTGGTGTTTTTCTGATAACTTTCATATTTGGGTGAGTAGTGAAAAATACTAAATTTTAATTGAAAACAACATTTTTAATAAGAATAATTTATTGTGTTCAATTATACATTTGAAAGGTTTGGAATTATAATTAGATTATATTTTTATCATTTAATGCAATGTTGGTCATAGGATATAATTTTACATTGAAATTATACATCAACAAGTGTCAATCTTTTGATAGTTATTGTTTCTTAAAAACACGCTATTTATTTTGACAACAGGAATTCATTTTAAATTAATTAATAAAATTTCTATGTTTTGAATTTGGTAAAAATAGAAATAATTTTTGAATTCAGAATATCAAATATATCTTAGGCTGAATTTTTGTTATTTTTCTAAAAAACATCAATTTTTGGTGAATATTAAAACCACTTAGAAGAAGTTAAAAAACTGACTTTTTCATTTAAATGAAATTTTACCGCTTCTATGAATTGAATTTAGAAAATATGACATACATGTTTTTTATTAGTAAGTAAAATGTGGTTCAATAAGATAAAAATAATTGTTGATGAATAGTAACTTTTGACTTTTAGATACTACGATTAAAGGTAAATAGGGTAATTCTAGGTAAAAAGAATATTATAATAAAACAAAAATACCTTAACACTTGTACTAAATTTATTGGATGAGTCATGGCTAACCATGGAAATCCTTGTGTTGATTTTGGGACCCCATTGTGCCACTTAATAATGATAATGACATTTTATTTTAATTAACTTAAAGTAAAGACAAAAATGACGTTAACAAACATCCATTAGAATATCAATTTTTTCATGTGGTTATATAAGTAATCGTTTTGAATATAAATAATAATTTTAAATCTAAATATATTTCATACATTATAGTAATTTTTTTATAATTTTTAGACATCAAAAAAATTATATTATTTATGACAGAATAACGATGTAGTATTTTCCTCATTAATAAATGATTTAAATAAATAAGATTATTAATATTAAAAAAACATCCAAAACCATTTCAATTTTTATTAGATTATTTTATTTTGAACACGAGTCATCTTTTCATTGACTTTAATGAGTTTTGGTCCTTTTTAAAATGAAGATAAATTTATAATAAAATAGCATTTTCAAAATTTCTTAATGAGCCCCTCCTCTCCCTTAAAAAAGGACTCCACTTCTAAACCATTCCTCACACCTCTAAAGCCCCTTGGATCATCCAACCACTACCCAAATAAGCTCTTAAGATCCCAATCTTCCACCTATAAGACTTAACATAGGCGCAAGTTAGTTCAAGAAGTTCGTTTGGTTCAAATAAAAGGGAGTTCCCAAATTAAAGGTAATGGTTTCTGTAAACTTCTTTTCTTTTATTTTACTTCTCCAACCCCTAAACTCTTTTATTACTTTATCTTATAATAAAAATACTATCCTAAAAATACTAGGACATTGTAATTAGGATGGTTTGAACTAAACTTACCCACACCTCCATGTAATGGGTAAAGAACATATTGTTTCTGTGGATGGAAAACTAACGCCTCACGAAACAATAATTGTTCAATTATATTCTACCGCCTCTCATGGTGTCCATTTAGATGGAACTATATTTATATATGATATATATTACGTTTATGATTTCTTTATGAGTCTGTATCTTCCATATATATCATTCCTTTATGGTTTCCATTTTGGGTAAAATGCGATAATTTCATTTGAGGAAGTGCGGACTACCGCCCCCTAAAAGTGATATGACTTGTTAAAGCCTTATGAGTGATGTATAAAGGATGTATTTAATGATATTATATATGATATTAAACTGGATTTATAATATACCTATGTATCATTATGTTTTAATTCTATTAAAATTCAAAACAGAAATGAAAGTAGCATTCATGCGTACGTACGACTTACCGTCTCCATAAACAGTTCAATTCATTTCTTATATCCAAATGTTATGTACTGTTATAAATAAATATATATACTATATATATAATATATATGATATCTAAATCAAGTATATCATTCTGTAGATAATTTAATTTTGACTACATTGAAAAATTATAATTATAACAAGTTCATTTTTGACACATGTTCCGAACATCGATAAAATATCTAATATGAACTCCAATAATTAACTAATTGTTATAGCAAGGTAATAGTTGATATAAAAGGATTAATAAACTTGAAATTTTTTCTTAATCCAGTAGAAATTAACTAATGTTTATTATTCAGGAAGAACAATGAACATACAAGACAAGTCAGAGTTGAGGTATGTGGTTTCTTATCTCACTTTTATTTCCGTGAGATTTCCATTGTTCGCCACTTATTTATTCCATGTGGTGTATTGTGTACTGCCATTTGATATATATTATCATGTTTATCTTTATATTCATGGTATTATTTTAATTATTTGTTGGTTATTAAATTTTTTTCATACGACTCGATTGATTACAACGTGGTAAGGGGATTTCATCTCACTTCTTATTCCTGTGAGATTCACGTTGTATTGCTACTATTTTCTTTTGTGTAGTGTATGTACTGTCCATGATTATATTACTTGTGTAATATACTTTAATATATGTGTATTTACAACTTCATTGTATTATTCTCATTTCATGGGGTGTATGTTTCTTGAGTTACCAAATCAGTAAGGAAATTTCAATTTTCAATTTCCACTCATTGGGCTTTATGCATGCTTTATTGATTATTTTAATCCAAGATTTTGTGTGGAATCACTATTTATTATTTATGTAGTATCTCCCACACCCCTTTGTGTGGATATACTTTTGATACACATAATCACTCCATTTATAATTTCACAAGTAATTGATATGAACATGATAAGAGTAATCTAAACTCAATTTCCATTCATTGAGTTAAACATCCATGTCATTCATATTGTTTTTTTCACAAATATGTGTCAATGTACTCTTATTGATTTACACTGAATACCCAATCATATAGAGTGAATTTATATTTTTCACACAGAATTATGTCATTGATATATCCTTAACATAAGGATATAGTCTTTATAAGGGATTTCATCTCAATTTACATTCCATTAAGATTTATTTTTTGTTAAATGCCAATTAACATTTATATGGTGTATATAATGTAATTTGACAGAGTATATCCGGAATAAATTTATTATCATTATATTATAAGGTTTTTATTACCTCAATTATTTGTATTAAAGTGTCTCTCATTTGGTTATGAACTCTAACTAAAATATCATTTTAAATGTTTTAAAGATTAATTCTTCTAAATACTTCTCATTAATGTCTATGTTTTAAAAATGTTTTTAATGATTTATTTATATTGTTATTAATGTTTTAAAATTATAATTACTTTTAAAAATTTCAACATGATATGGAACACTTTGATTCAAAAATCTATTTGAAATGACTTCTTGATAAATAATGTGACTTTTATATGTTTTCAAGAAAAAAGGGGATATTTATCTCAAATAGTTTTGATGATTATTTATATCTATGTAAATATCCTTCATTATTCTCTATTGAGTTTAATATATTATAATACAATATTCCATATTGTATTGAATGATTTATGTTTGACCTTGGATGTGCTATATTTATGCCATTCATGGTCTGTGGTTAAAATATTTAAATTTCATATGCTAGTTTTAATACGAAAGTTGAGATTATGTTTCAGCCTTTTCATATAAGGAATGCATTGGACATAGTAAGTGACGGGTGTAGGCTTCTATAACTCCTAGATTCATCAGTAGGTCTAATGATACAAACTAGTGTCTTGGAACAAGAACTTGACAAAATCTTATTTGTATTCTTGGAACGAGGCCTTGACTATGTGGTTATGATGTCCGACAATATGCATTCTATCATTATGAGATTTGATATTGATATTTCATGTGGTTATTCATCTAGTAGAATACCCATGACAATGTTTTATTATGGAATTATTTACTCATCCCATATTCCTACCATAAAGAGTTCATGTTTAATATTTGTAAAGGAATGTGTTTTCAAATATTCATCATGCCTAATGTTTATGTTATCTTCTGCTGTATTGATTACTCTTACTGTGCATTTGAGCTCACCCCTTGCTTATGTTTCATTTTCCCAAGATATGAATAAGTTAGTTATGAGTGACTTGTAGGAATAATCTGGGAAGCTTGTATGTTTCTAATGGAATAAATTAGTGTTTTGTTTCAAGTTTAAATGTTCAACTAATGTATGTATCTTGTTTACAGGACTACTAAACTGATCGATCCTTCAGGACTTGATTCTTTGTAATCATTCCAATGTATTAGAATTATTCACTAGATCCTGGATTCTGGGGTTGGGGCATTACAATTGGTATCAAATGAAGTTTAGTACTAACCTTGGAAACTAGATTTAGATAAAATTTGATTAGAGAAAATTACCCTAAGATAGAATTTGAGGATTAATATAGAAGAAATTCCTAGAATTTTGTTAATGTAGAGATTTTGTGTATTTTCCAAGAAATACATCCCTACCTGGATATGAATAAGTAGAGGCGGTTATGGAACAGAAGTACCTAGGAGTTAAAACTCTGACAAGGAGTTTCGGCCTTGACCTGGGGTATCCTGGTACATGACAACGGGCCTTGCTTCACTCTAGGTTATGAAACTCTTAGGGGATATGCTTAAGATAATTTAAATTTTCTTTACAAACTGATTTAAAGGATTTTAATATAATATGAGAATAAATTACCTTGGTTAATCCTAAGGTGTTTTAAATTGGAAATAATGTGTCATGATATTCTCTAAATGATTTTATGACTACAGTTACTCACACAATGCTTTCTGGTTTTAGTCAATTGGTAGATTCAAGGGAAGTCTTAGTAACATTGAGCATAATTTACATGGTGGGAACAGTAGTGGAAATGAGAAAAAAAAATGGAATGTTGATAGGTGTAAAAGATATTGTGTTCATGCAGAAGCAGTTTTCCAAAAATATCATCAACAACATATATATTAACCAACTCTCGGACTCAACAGAGAATAGAAAGGCGATGAATGATAAGAGCTCCAGAGGTGGAGACCATGGAGAAAAGAAACCTCAATTTCCATCATGCTAGAAATTTAGAAGGAGACACCAAGGAAAGTGTCTCAATAGAAAAAATAAATGCTTTTTGTGTGGGAATGAAGGACATAATGTGAAGAATTTCCGAGGATAAACGAAGAGTACTATGGAAGAAAATAAGAATGCTCCCAAGAATCCATTTATAGTCATTTTTCGTAAATGTAGGGTACATGGACATTACCCGAGTGAATTCCCTATTCTATAAGATATCCTCTTGGTCAAGGAAGAAGCTATGTGGAAATAAATGGATGAAAAAATGTTTAAAAGAATTAGTGCTCTTTGTTTATTGGATTACTTTGGAAGACTTTTCTATTGTATTTGTAACACTGCAGTTTTTCATGTGAAAATGATATTTTAAGAATAATTATCTTTTCTATTGTGGATATAGTTATAAATAAACATTTCATTTTATATGATCATAGAGTTTAAGGAAATTAAAAGTTATTAAATTTTGGGATGAAAATGAGATGTATGAGATAACATTTGGGGTTAAATAATTTTATGGCTATTCTGATGAATTTATCACATTTTGGTAATGTTATAAAATATAGTTTTTGAAAAAGGAAAACACGTAGACCGTGTGACAACCTATTGTGTCAGAAAAAGCTGTGGGAATCAAACCCACAATCAGAGTGCGATTGGGATTTATCACCTACCACTGGACTACGTGAAGTACCAGGTTTTTGTGACTAATTATTTTTAGTTAAATGGTTTTATTCATCAATAATAAGTTGATTTTGGATCTTATGTCTTATCAAATGGATACCCTTAGTATAGGAAAATGATTTTCTGATTAAGTGATAAATGTTATTTTGGAAGACGTTCACTCTGTTGGGAATACTATATGACAAAGAAAAATAGAATACTATGTGATACCATTTGATGAGTAATAATGGATTTTTATCTATGTTTTTATTGTATATTTATAGTGATTTGGGTTATTTATGGAAATTATTAACCTATCATAGAGAAAATGTGATTAGGTTAATTAAATTTAATTATGTGACATTAAGAGTAGTAAATGTCATTTGGAGATACAATTTAATGTGGAATACTACATAACCAAATTATTATAAGTTTTGGGTTTCAAAATTTGTTTGGATTATATTGAAGGATTTTAAGGATAAATGTTTATTGATTGGTATTTATTTAACTTTTGGGTATTGTTGGTTTAATTTTAGAAATTAAGATTATAATTTCTTTCTGTAAAGGATTATCCTTTTTGGGGATCATATAATCTTATACTAACCACTTTGGTTTTGGTTAATCACTAAATACAAGGTAAATAAATATTTTATCCTTTGTGGATCATGTGATTCTCTAGAAGTTGATTATAGCTCTTCTGGTGTGACCAAGTAATCTTGAATACTCATCATTTGAAAAAAAAAGATGAGTTAGTGGAAGAAATTTATTAGAGAATAAAACTCTACTTAAAAAATAAGTATATCTCTTTATGTTCATAGTCAATCTCATAAATAAATTCCTCAACTTTATGAAATGGAACTTAAAACAAATAAACGTTCTCTGTTTACTTTTCCTACTGGAAAACTAATGACTGTTTATCCCATCACAGATATGTAGTTTTCTTGTTGTTAACTTTCTCCTGATCATGTTTTATATCCCTCTCTACCAGAACTTTACACTTAGTTTATCTTCCACATCAATGTTTTCCTACATGGAATCCTAGTATGGGTTATCTCGGGTGACATTTGTACTTATCCTTTTTTAAGTGATAATTTTATTAACATGTTTTCTGATGTGGGACATTCAATGAAGCTCCCAAGACCAATTTTAAAAATTGCGAGGACGTAATTTCCAAAAGGGGGGAAGAATATAACACCGCTAGATTTCATAGCAAGTTATCTTTTTTAAAGTAATTCTATAGCTTGCGATACACGCAACACCGAGTTTGAGTGCATCCCAACATACCAAACTAGCCGTTAAAAAAGTGGTTATAAATAGTAATAACTAAATTTTAAATTTTATATACTACATATAATTTTAGAATCCATATTATGTTTTTTTAGTGATAATATAATAAAAAATTCAAATTTTCATATAAAAAAGTATTTTTTTTAAAAATGAAACTTTATAGCCTTTTAATGGTGAACAATTTTAAATCCAATATTTGAAAATTTTATATATTAAATTTGACAAAATAAACTTCATATTTAGAATCAGGACATAAAAATTTAGTTTCAATTAATTTGGGGTGTTTTTCTGATAACTTTCATATTTGGGTGATTAGTGAAAAATACTATATTTTAATTGAAAACAACTTTTCTAATCAGAATAATTTATAGTGTTAAATTATAAATTTGAATGGATTGTAAGTATAATTAGATTTTATTTTTACCATTTAATCCAATTTTTGTCATTGGAATTAATTTCAGTTTGAAATTATACATAAATAGGTGTCTATCTTTTGATAGTTATTGTTTCCTAAAAACACGCTATTTGTTTTGAAAACGAGAATTAATTTTAAATTAGTTAGTAGAATTTAGATGTTTTGAACATGGTAAAATAGAAATCATTTTTTAATTCAGAATATCAAATATATCTTAGGATGAATTTTTGGTATTTTTTTTGAAAAACATCAATTTTTGATGAATAGTAAAACCACTTAGTAGTAGTTAAAAACCGAATTTTTCATTTAAATGAAATTTTACCACTTATGTGAATTTAATTTTGAAAATATGACATAAATGGTTGTTATTAGTACGTAAAATTTTGTTCAATAATATGAATATAGTTTTTGATGTATAGTAACTTTTGACTTTTATTTACCGTGGTTAAAGATAAATATGATAATTCAGGGTAAAAATAATATTATAATAATAAAGAATTATATTAACACTTGTCCTAAGATTATTGGATGAGTCATGGACGACCTTGGGAATACTTGGGTTGATTTTGGGACCCCATTGAGCCACTTAAGAATGATAATGACACATTATTTTAATTAACTTAAAGTAATGACGAAAATGACATTAACAAATATCTATTAGTATATCAGTTTTTACATGGGGTTATATAAGTCATCTTTTCAAATATAAATAATAATTGGAAATCTAAAAATATTTATTACATTATGGTATCTTTTTATAATTTTTATGCATCAATTAAATTATATTATTTATGACACAATAATAATGCAGTATTTAACTCATTAATAAATGATTTAGATAAATCATATTATTAATATTAAAAAAAATACCCAAAACCATTCCAATTGTTATTTGATGATTTTATTTTGAACATGAGTAATATTATATTCTACTTTAATGAGTTTGGGACCTTTTGAAACCGAAGATAATTTTATAATAAAATATCATTTTCAAAATTTATTAAAGAGCCCCTCCTCTCCCTTATAAAATGACACCATTTCTATCCCATTCCCCACAAATCTCAAGCCCATTGGATCATCCAAACCCTACCCAAATAATCTCTTAATATCCCACTCTTCCTCCTAAAATACTTAACTTAGGCATAAGTCACTTCAAGAAGTTCGTTTGGTTCGAGTAACCCAAATTAAAGGTAATAGTTTCTCTTAACATCTTTTTTTATTCTACTTATCCAACCCCTAAACTCTTTTTATTCCATTATTTTATAACAAAAACAGTATCCTAAATATACTAGGTTGTTTTAATGAGAATAATTTGAAATACACTTACACACACCACCATCTAATGGGGAAAGAACATATTGTTTATATGGATGGAAAACTAACACCTCACGAAACAGTGATTGTTCAATTATATCCTACCACCTCTCATGGTGGCCATTAATATGGAACTGTATATATATATTATATATATTATGTTTATGTTTTCTTTATTCTTCTTTATTTTCAATTTATATCATTTCTTTATGGTTTCCTTTTGGGGTAAAACCTGATAATTTCATTTGAGGAAGTGCGGACTACCGCCCCCTCAAAGTGATATGAATCATTAATTCCTTATATGGGATGTATAAAGGATTTATTTAATGATATTATATATGATATTATACTTTATTTATAATATAACTATGTATAATTATGTTTTAATTATATTAAAATACAAATTATAAATGAAAGTAGCGTTTATGCGTACGTACAACTTACCGTCTCCATGAATGGTGCATTTCATTTCTTCTCTCCAAATGTTATGTACTATTATAAATACACTAATATAATATATATATAATATATATATTATATCTAAATCATTCATATCATTATGGAGATAATGGAATTTTGACTACACGTAAAAATTGTTGTTATAACAAGTTCATTGTTGACTCAAGTTCCGAACCTCGATAAAATATCCAATATGAACTCAAATAATTAACTAATTGTTATAGCATGGTAATAAGTGATATAAAAGGAATAAAAAACTTGAAAAATTTTCTTAATCAAGTAGAAATTAACTTAAGTATATTATTTAGGAAGAACAAGGAACATACAAGACAAGTCATACTTGAGGTAAGGGGTTTCTTATCTCACTTTAAATTTCGTGAGATTTCCATTGTTCGCCACTTATTTATTGCATGTGGTGTATTGTGTACTGAAATTTGAAATGTATTATCATGATTCTATTTATATTCATGGTATTATATGAATTATTTGGCATTTATTAACTTTTGTTCATACAACTCGATTGATTACAAAGTGGTAAGGGGATTTTATATCACTTCTTATTCCCGTGAGGTTCACACTGTATTGACACTATTTCCTTTTGTGTGGTGTAGGTACTAGACATGATTGTATTCCTTGTGTGATATAATTTAATATATGGGTATTTACAACTTAATTTTATGAACCTTATTTCATGGGGTTTTTTTCGTGAGTTACCGAATCGGTAAGAAAATTTCAAATTTCAAATTCCACTCATTGGGCTTTACATATACTTCATTAATTATTTTACTCCAAGATTATGGGTTGAATCACTATTTATTATTTATGTAGTAATTCCCACTCCCCTTTGTGTGGATATACTTTTGATACACATAATCACTCCATTTATTATTTCTCAAGTTATTTTTATGAACTTGATAAGAGTAATCTTAACTCAATTTCCATTCATTGAGTTAAAAATCCAAGTCATTGGTGTTGTTTTTTTTCAAGAATATGTGTGAATTTCCTCGGATTTATTTACAAAGAATATCCAATCATATAGAGTGTATTTATAATTTTCACACATAATTATGTCCTCGATATATCCTTAACCTAAGGATACAACCATTATAAGGGACTTCATCTCAATTTATATACCATTGATACTTTTTTGTTATTATATGCCAATTCGATTTTATATGGTGTATATAATGTAATTTTACATATTATATCATGAATCCCTTTATTATCATGATATTATAAATTTTTTATTACCTCAACTATTTGTATTCAAGTGTCTTTCATTTGTTTATAAACTCTAAATAAAATATCATTTTAAATTTTTTAGAGATTTATTCTTCTAAATCCTTCTCATTAATGTCCACGTTTTAAAAATGATTTTTAAGATTGTATTATATGGACATTAATGGTTTAAAATAAAAATTTCTTTTAAATGTTTCAAAGTGGTTGGAGACACTTCGATTCAAAAATATATTTTAAATGACTTCTTGATAAATAATTTGACTTTTAAATGTTTTCAGGAAAAGGGGGATATTTTTCTCAAATAGTTTTGATGAATATTTTCATCTATGTCAATATGATTCATTATTCTAGATTTAGGTTAATCTATTATAACACAAGCTTCCATAATGTATTGAATGATTTTTTTTACTGTGTATGTACTATTTTTAATCCATTCATGGTATGTGGTTAATATACTGACATTATGTATGCTAGTTTTAATACAAATGTTGAGATTATGTTTCAGCCATTTCATATGAGGAATGCATTGGAATTAGTAAGTGACATGTGGAGCCTGCTATATCTCCTTGATGCATTGGTAGGTCTCATGAGACAAACTAGTTTCTTGGCACGAGGCCTTAACAAAATCTTATTAGTAGTCTTGGCATGAGGCCTTGACTATGTGGTTATGATGTTCAACATTATTAATTCCATCATTATGAGATAATCTATTGATATTTCATGTGGTTATTCGACTAGTAGAATACCCATGACTATGTTTTATTATGGCCTTATTTACTCATCCCATATTCCTGCTATAAAGTGTTCATGTTTAATATTTTTAAAGGCACGTGTTTTCAATTATTCACTATGCACGATGTTTATGTTATCTTATACTGTATTGATTACTCATAATAAGCATTTGATATCACCCCTTTCTTATGTTTCATTTTCCCAAGATACGAAGAAGTTAGTTATGAGTGACTTACATGAATAATCATAGAATCTTAGATGTTTATAATGGAATAAATTCGTGTTGTTTTTCTTTTTATGTTGTAAGGTTGAACTTCTGTATGCATCTTTTTTCCAAAGACTACTAAACTGATCATACCTTTAAGACTTGATTCCTTTTAATCATTCCAATGTATTAATATAATGCACCGACTCCTGGATTCTGGGGTCGGGGCATTCCAGGTTCTGATAAAATAAGTTTATGAACAGATTCCATGACCTTTTGGATAACATTCAATTTTAATTAGTTAATTTATATAAATATACATCATTCATTATGTGTGATGGAATAATAGTTGAAAAATATATTATATTCCATAGTACTTTTTATAGGATGATTTTCATAAATAGTTCAATGGATTATATCACTCTTTTAGTGGTCATAATGTATCTCTAGATACATCTCTTAGATTTTTATTTGGATTTAATACTACTAAGAAAGGTTCCTAAAGGGTAAAAAACTACGTGTATTAAGAATCAATATAGATTTAGTTGAATCTATGTGAATGAATATAATAATTTCTATCTTGTGGGATTAATTCTATTTGAGTTATTTTGAGCATGACTAATTAATAAGTAATTCATAATTGGAATAAGTGATTTTAAATTTATTTATTATGGTATTTATAAGTTATCATGTGTTAGATAAGTAAATATAAGTTATTTATTGAATGATCATAATTACTTTATTGTTTGGATTTTGAAATTGCATTAGAAGAGCATTATAAGAGTCAATTATCCAAGGGATATATTATTTCATTATATAAAATATTTCATTAATGAAATAATATAACATTTCTATATTATTTTTAAATAATATTAAAAAATATATAAAATTTAAATAAGTTTCATGTGATATTTTATTTATTTATATTAATTGAATGATATTGTGTTTAATTCATTTAAATTAGACCAAAATATTAAAAGAAAAAAATGCTACAAGATTTAGTTGGTGGAAATACATTTTTTTAATCATTATCTCATAATCTAAAGATAATTTCAGAGGTTTTCCCAAAATATCTCAATATTTAGAGATATGTTTCAAAGATATATCCCTATGTGATCATGAATGGACATTTCAAGAACCTGCTCGGGCACCCTTGTAACCCAATAACCGAGTTGGTGCTGACTTAGCCTGAAGGGTGTTCCTGATCCCCATGGGTCGGTGACTAGCACCTAGCATCATAAAATATACAAGTGGGAATGATTTTTCCACAAGAATATAGAAGAAAAAGATAACATGGAAGTATGTTTAACGAATGAAACTTAGTTGGGAGTATAATAACTGAATAAAACAATGAATAAGAAGCCCAATGTACAACCACCCAAGTACTAAAATGGAAAAAACAACCCCAAGGTCCCTAAGGACACAAATCACTGAGACCAAAGCACAATAGCTGGATCCTGCTCCAAAAGATCCCTTCCATTTTCTTGAAACAAGAAGAATCAAGTCTACAAACAGCTGAAGGAAAAATATGGGTGTGAGCCTAAGCCTAGTAGGATACCACCAGATATTACATAACAGATTCCAACTACAGATTATCCAATGTAATGCTTTTAATTATTAAAGATAAACACGTTTGGAAATTCAAAATCATTTTTAAACATAACATGCTATACATTTTTAAAATGATGGAAAATACACTCAAAGAACAGCATTTACAATACGAGAGAAGGGAAATTTCAAAAAACATGGCTTAAGTAAAACAATTTTATGTAAAATAAGCAGGCATGTAAATAAGTTCCAAAAAACATTGACATACATTTATATCTAAAATATAAATAAAGAAGCATTAAACATGGTAATATTCCAAAATGTATGATAGTATTAACCAGCTAAAAGATTCCACAATCTTAATGTGAACTCAACAAAATGTGCATACACACGTCCCTACAACACTATCCAAAGGAGACTCGTCACCAACCCATCGGGGATTTGACCTGCCACAAGTCTGTTTTACAACATTGTTGTAGCATAGAGTGTATCTAAATAACTCAAAAACTACCTAAGGATTGCATGCTCTCTTACATGATGGGTGAACTATTTTAAGACTACTTAAAAATACAATCAATCCCATTATTCCATTTCAAAGGTGTGAATTTCATTCCATTTAAACCCAAAATAGTTTTTATACAAAATCATGACTTTTCACATGATAAAACCATTGACGTTCTATTAAATAATTTTAATCCATTTTCACAAATTTAAAATCCAATCAAATCCAATTACATCATTACAAAATTTATTTCCATAATTAAATTCAACAATTTAATTTAAATTATTTCCATCAAATTCACAATTTAAATTAAATAATTTAAATCATCCAAATTACAAAGACACACCCAATTAAATGGAATTGGGTTTTTTTTCATAATTTCTATGCCAAAACCATTTCAAAAATCTATTTTAACTTGTATGGGGTTTTTATCAATTTAATTTAAATCAAATTATAGAAATTGATTTTAAATAAAAATTGAAATAATTCAAGAAATACAAGGATAGTCAATTTGGCTAATCATAACAGGACCACCTACCTCAAGGTCATTGATGTCAGTGGAAACAATAATCCACCTAGTGTGTTTCAATACACCTCATGATGACTTTTTTATCATAACCATCGATGCAACAAATCTCGATGCTCATCAAGGGTTCCTAGAACAGAAAAAATATATTTTATTTTATAAGGAATTAAATATTTCATGTGATTATATTTTATCTCTCCTGGATAATATATGGATTATTATTTTATGTTAGCACATGCAGTCAAAAGAAATATACATAAGAATAATTATAAAACTCATTTGATAATTATATCCCTCTATTTTATTTCTCAAGGAAAAAAATATTACATGCGATTAAATTTTTTCCCTCTTGGATAATATCTGAATTATCGTTTTATGTTGATGCATGTGTTTGAAATTATCCATAAATAGTTTATGCAACTACACATTGATAATTTTTATATTTAATAAAAATATACTTAACTTCAGAAGTAATTTTTAAAAATATATATCTAACTATATATATCTTTTGTTAATCCAAATAATTATTGGTTGATAATTTTAAACAATTATCCATTTAATAATTTGATGAAAATATCATTTGTTAAATAATCCTAGTTATTTAATAAAAATTTCACCTAATTATTCATTACATGATATTTTTTTGCAATTATACTATATTTTAAGAAGATTATATTCTCAAATTAAAATATCAATGTAATTATCGTCTAATGAAACATTGAATTTATCTAGTGATAAATTCTTTAATAACTAACCTTTGATAATTTCACCCAATTATCATTTGATGATATTAATAATTATTGTTTGTTAATCCACTTAATTAAATGATGGTAATATTTATAAACTACTTTGCGGTCTAATTAACATATTTTTTTTTTCATATTTAAACCTTGATATTTTACATCAATATTATTTTTGATAAATCTATATCATTTAAATTTGAACTCAAACACTTTTATTTCCATAATTTGAGAAGTGTAATTAAAAGAAATAAAAAATAAATTTAATTAAAAATAATGAATCCTTGGATGCTATAGAGGTTTGGCTGCTGCATGTCTTATTGTGGCAAGAAGAACACCGATCCAACACTCTTGTTCATGGGTAATAAGAGCGGAGAACACCGATAGTCATGATTATTAATCACTCAGAAATCCATGAAGCTTTTCCCACATTAAAACCGACCCCTTATGGTAAAATAAGAACCATTGATTAAATATCCATTTTAAATGCATGATTCAATCCCAAATTGAATGAGGATTCATTAATTCAAAAATTTATGATATTTATTGAATTAATCCTGTGGAAATGGTTCAAAAATAGAGTTTCTAAAACCTTTAAGCATCAAAAAATGGGAGTTAAAATTTTAGGGAAGATGATTGAATAGTAACATACAATTTTTTAATTATTAAATAAAATTAATACAATTAATTATTTTAATGTAATTATTAAAAGATTCAATTAATCATCGACGTGACCAAACACCCATTACTAATGAATGTTATACCCTACTTAGGGTAAACACCCCGTTCTGGACCCAAAGGTGGCCTTAGATTTCTTATACGATGCACTATTTTAAATTTAATAGTGATTTATTATTAAAAAATTGAAACAATTAATTAATTTAAATAAAAAACTGTTATTTTTGCGAGCGATTAATCCAAACGCTCGATGCAAACAAATGTTATACCTCTTCTAGGCTAAAACCATCATTCTGGACCCATCAGTGGTCTTGTATTTCTCATAAGACACACTGTTTGGGAGATATTAAATTATTTTTAATAAATAATATATTATATATTTTTTAAAAACATAATCTCACAAGAAAGGCATCCAAAAGTTTGACGTCTTCGAATGTTATACCCCTCCTAGGGTAAACACCATATTTTGGACATAATCGTGGTTCCAAATTTCTCAAACGATAGGCTATTTTGGAGTTATCCAAATATTTTGAATAAAACGTGTGCACTTAATATATTCTATTGAATAATTTTATACTGTCTTCCCTGAGTCTTTGTAGACCTAGAAAACTCATACTTACTCAGTGTTTAACTCAAAAAATATTTAATTGAATATTTCAGAGTGTTAATTAGATGTTTACCATTCCACGTCCAGTTAAAAAATTGAATTTTTTTCACTGATAAACAATTTTTCCCATTAATCTTAATAATAATTTAACATAAGAAGGTTTAGGAATACCTGAAACTGTAACTGGATGTTATAACCTCCCTAACATAGGAACTTTCTATCCCCAAAAAGCCTACAAAGAATCATCTGTGTCAAAAATATGAGGCCACTGCGCTCCCATCAATGTCTCCCTTTACCATGTATGCTGGGAATCAAAACCATGACGCCATAGTCCATATAATAGAGTTATCTCCCTCCCATGAAGTACCTTGGTCTCAGAATCAACAACCTTGATTGGTCGTTCAATCAAAGATAAATCTCGTTTAATCTCAAGATCACTCCATCTCAAAACATGAGATGGATCAGTAAGATACTTTCGTAGTTTTGATACATGGAATACATTATGCAACAACGTTAGCTGTGATGGTAGATCTAGACGGTAAGAAACTTTCCCTACCAGATCAACAACCTCGAAAGGTCCCACAAAACTAGGAGTAAGCTTACCTTGGCTCCCAATCTGCCAACAACCTAACGATGGTGAAACCATTAGGCACACCTAGACACCAACTAAGAACTCCAAAGGTCTATGACAACAATCAACATAAGACTTTCATTGGATCTGTGCTATCAATATTCTTTGAAAAATCAACCGGATCTTAGTTGTCGTCTCTTGGACCAAACTCGGTCTAACCAAGTCACTTTCACCAATCTCCGACCAACACAAAAGAGATTTATAAGGAAAAATATACAGTGCCACAAAAGGATCCATTTTTATCACAGACTGATAACTATTGTTATAAGAAAACTCAACCATCCCTAGATGATCATCCCACTCCCCCACCAATGTCGAGAACAGAGGCGTAGAGCATATCCTTAAGGATTTGTATAGTTTTCTCTATATGGTTTTCTGATTGTGGATGGTTGGCCATGATCAAATGGCATTGAGATCCCAGTGCCTCCTTAAGTCCTCTCTAAAAGAGATAATTAAAATAAGGATCCCTATCAGATACTGTAGGGATCCCCAGTTCACATAGATATTTCCCAAATAATTGACATTGGATGTATCTCGAATGGGTATAATGTGAGCCAACTTGACTAGAATATCAATCACAACCCATATCATTTTCTTCTTCCTCTGGTATTTAGGTAACCCAACAAATAATTCCATATAGATTTCATCCCACTTCCCTGTAGGGAATGGAAGTGGTTGATGAAAACCCAAATGTTTTTTGTTCTTAGCTTTCACCTACTGGCATGTATATCAACATGATACAAAATCAGAAATATCCCATCTCATACCTGGCCACTAGAACTATCGTCGCATATCATAGAACATCTTCATGGTTCCTAGGTTCACAACCAACTGAGAGTTAAGGTAATCCCCCATCACAACCTTCCTTGCCAATGATGGCATAATGTAATGGTTTCTAAAACACATAACACCCTCTTTGGAGAATGATCACTGGGTGTCAGTATCCCCACCATAAAGAGATTCCATAATGCTATTTAAGTTATCATCAAGATATTGTTTATGAATAATCAACTCGAGAAGAGAATATGTCAATTGAACACTGGATAAAGAAACTTCAACCACCTTCCACTGAACTCCAATATACAATTGAGAAAAAAGAGCCATCAAACTCAACTCTTCCAAATATTCTCTCACAACCTGTGTTGGAAGTTTCCTTCTTAATTCATCTACAATTAAATTTCCTTTCCCTGAGGTATAGGTAATTTCAATTTCAAAATATTGTAGGTACTCCGCCTAATTCCTTTGGCAGAGATTCAAATATTTTTGAGAGAAGATATAACTCAAAATCTTGTGGTCTGAATACACAGTAAAACTTTCACCATAAAGGAAATTTCTTTAACACTTATGTCTTTGCATTACATCTACATGTTCAATGTCATGTGTAGGATAGTTATTCTCATGAGGATTAAGTTGAAGAGATCCATAGACAACAACATGATTACCTTTCATAAGGAGAAATCCCAAAACGGAACCTGATGCATCACATAATACCGCATAACCTTTCCTAGCCTAAGGAAGAGTTAATACTGGTGAAGTAGTCAAAAGATGCTTTATCTCAACAAAATAACTCTGACATTTATCATTCCAGGAAAAAATCACTCCCTTTCAAATCAGAGCAGTCATTGGAGATGATAACTTTGAAAAGTACTTAACAAATTATCGATAATATCCTATTATGCCCAAGAATATCGGAATCTCAAAAACATTTAGTGGTTATTCCCAAGTCATAACAACCTTCACCTTCTTAGGATCAACTTATTTTCCTTGTTCTGACACCACATGCACAAATATTTCACTTCCCAAATCCAGAAATCACACTTTGAAAGCTTGACATAAAGTCGACGATTCCTTAGTAGATTTATAACATTTCTTAGATGATGCCCATGATCCTCCTAAGACATAGAGTACACAAGAATTTCACCACAAAGACTACCAAAAAGGTATCCATATACTCATGGAAAACCTTATTCATCAAAACCATGAAAACTGCATGAGAATTTGTTAGGCTGAAGTGCATAACAAGGGAATCATAAGGGCCAAAAATACTCCGAAAAGCGATCTTTTGAATGTCATATTTTTTATCCTCAACTAATGGTAACCCAATCGAAGATCAATCTTTGAAAACCAGTCCTCCATTTCAATTGATCAAACAAATCATCAATTTTGGGTAGCTAATATTTGTTCTTTATCATAACTCAATTGATATTTAGATAATCAACATATAAGCGAAGAGAACCATCAACCTTCTTGGTGAAGAGAACCAGCACTGCCCAAGGTGACACACATGGGCATATAAATACTTTATCAAGAAGATCATCAAACTGAGACTTCGGTTCTTTTAGTTCAGCTGGATTGATTCTGTTAGAGGGAATAGAAACTAGTTCAGTCCCTGGCACAAAGTCAATAGAAAAATCAACCTCCCTTACCGATGGGAAACTAGAGAAGCAAGTAGGAAACACGTTGGAAAACTCAACGAAGACTGAAGGAAGAACACAACACATTGAATCCCTCTCTAGATCAAAAGAAAACACTGATATCACTTTCTCCAACTCCATATAAGAGTGTCCAGATCTGCCCGACCTTAGGTCTCATTATCCTTGAAAGACAAGAGGCACACCACCGGGTGTAGTAATGTAGAACCGTTGAAGATGATAATAAATTAGGGATTTATTAAAAATGACACAATCCATCCTGAATATGACATCAAGATATTTTATGTCGAGATCCAAAAAACACTAAACAATCTCGACAACTGATAGAGAGGAGACACAAGAAGGACTACAAAGACCCTTCTCTCTCTTTTTATAAAGGGGTGTAATAATATCCATTGCACAAGATAAAATATCCATAGGTATATTAAGAAGATTAACAATATGGGTCGAAATAAATGAGTGAGATACACCAGTATCAAATAGAGTAGTCACTAAAGGAGAAGCTATAGTTATGATGCATATCACTTTCATTGGACCTGTATCAGCCTCATATATAGATTCTTTCACTATGTGATGAAGCTTCGTTTTGGATGAATCTGGCTAGATCCCTTTTGTATGTGAAGCATTTGATTGACCCACAATTTTTTAAGGTTATAATAGTCTAACCTCAACTAGATTCAGATCCACAACATGATTCACTCACTGAGGTTCAAAAACAGCCTCCTCCAAGATCCGATTAGCATGTATTCTCGAGGGCATTTAGTTACACAACATCAACCTTCAATAGGAATAAATTAGATTAATACTCAGACTTAGTAAAGAATAAAATTGTTGTCAATAAAAGGAACAAAAAATATTTAGATTTCACTCTATCCAAATAAAAATAGGCAAAAGACTGGAAATACACTATAGGATGTCTTTCCCAAACCACCCTTGGTGACTTAAGGTTCATTTTGGTGAGAGCTGTCCATGCACTCAATTACAACAACCTCATAAGTCCTGAAAAGATTTCACAAATCCTTACTGACTTCAAACTAAAATGATTAAACTCCATATGATACCATTTTCCACGAACCATCCTGGGTACCCTGGTAACGCAATAACCGAGCCGACCTTGACATAACCCGAAGGGTGTTCTCGATTCATATGGGTCGGAAATTAGCACCTAGAATCATACAACATACAAGTGGGAATGATTTTCCACAATAATGAGAATAAAAAATACAACACGACAGTATGAATAACAAAAGAAACTCCATTGGGAGTGAAGTACTAGAATACAATAAGGCATAAAAATTCCAAAGTACAACAACCCATGTACTAAAATGGAACAAACAACCCCACGGTCCCTAAGAAAACAACTCATTGAGACCAAAGCTCAATAGTTAGATGCTCCTACAAGATATCACTTCCCTTTGCTCAAACCTAGAAGAATAATGTCTACAAACAGCCAAAGGAAAAATTAGGGGGTAAACCTATGCCTAGTAGGATATCACCAAAAATTCCATAATAGATGCGAAATATTGAGTATCCAATGTAATGATTTTAATTTATAAAATAAATAGTTTTTGGAAATTCAAAAGATTTTTTGAACAAAACAAGCTATAAATTTTCAAAATGATGGGAAATAAATTCAAAGAACAACCTTTACATTATAGGAGATGTAATATTTATAAAAAAAGCATAAGTAAAATAATTAATGTAAAATTAGGTGGCATGTAAAGTAATTCTAACAAATATTGTCATACATTTATATCTCAAATATAAACAAACAAGCGAGCAACATGGTCATCTTGAAAAAGGTATGACAGTGTTAACCAGATATAGGATTCTACACTCTGTAGGTGAACTCAGAAAAATGTGTATACACACGTCCCTATGACACTGGCCAATGGATACTAGTCACTAACCTATCAGGGATGTGACCCGTAGCAAGTATGTTTTAGAACATTGTCGTAGCATAGAGTGTACCCATATAAATCACTAAATACCTAAGGCTTGCATGAAATCTTACACGATAGGTGAACTATTTTAAGTATTCTTGAAAATAAAATCAATCACATTCTTCCATTTCAAAAGTCCCAATTTTTTTCCATTTAATCCCAAAACAGGTTTCATACAAAAACATGCCTTTTCACACGATAAAAACACCGAGTTTCTATCAAACCATTTTAAGACATTTTCATCAGTTTTAAATCCAATCAAAACCAATTCAATCATTAAAAAAATTATTTACACAATTAAATTCAATAATTTAATTGAAATCATTTTTGTCAAATACACAATTTAAATTAAACAATTTCAATCATTGAATTTTTATAAACACACCCAATTCAATGGAATTAGGGTTTTTTTCCTAATTTACATCCCAAAACCATTTCAAAAATCCTTATTAACCAGAATGGGGTTTTAATAAATTTAATTGAAATCAAATTTGTGCAATTTAATTTTAATAGAAAATTTAAATAAATCAATAAATACAAGGATAATCAATTTGGATAATTGGAACGGAACCACCTACCTCAAGGTCACTGATGTCTGTGGAAAAGATAACCCACCCTGTGTGGTTCAATACACCTGTTCATGAAATATTTATCATAATAATCGACACACCAATGCACGATGCTCATCTAGGGTTCCTAGAACCAAAACATCAATATTATTTCATAGGGAAGTAAAATATTAAAGTTATTACATTTTCTCTCTCCAATATAATCTCTCGATTATTATTTTATGTTTATGCATTTAGTCATAAGAAATATCCATAAGAATAATTATAATCCTCATTTGATAATAATATCCATCTATTTTATTTCTCATAAAAATAAAATATTACATGCGATTACTGTTTCCCTCTCCGAGATAATATCTGGTTGTCGTTTTACGTCAACGCATGTTTTTGAAATTATCCTTCAATAGTTAACAAAACTACATGTTGAAAATTTTTATATTTAATAAAAATATCCCTATCCTCTAAAGTGATTATAAAAAATATATATATCTAACTATATATATCTTTTGATAATCCAAATAATTATCATTTCATAATTTTAAATAATTATCCATTCAATAATTTTAGGAAAATATCATTTGTTAAATCATCCTAGTTATTTAATGATAATTTCACCTAATTATTCATTAATTGATAAATATTTTTAATTATCCTTTCTTTTAACAAGATTATATTCTCAAAATAATATATCAATGTAATTTTCATCTAATAAAACTTTGCATTTATCTAGTGATAAATTCTTTAATAACTAAACTTTTATAATTTCATGCAATTATCATTTGATGGTATTTATAATTATCAATTGTTAATCCACGTAATTATAAGATGATAATTTTGATGAACTAATTTGGGGTATAATTATCATAAACATTATTTTTCATATTTAACCCTTGATATTTTACTTCAATATTATTTTTAATAAATATATATCAATTTAATTTAAATTCCAACACTTTATTTTCTATAATTAGAGAAGAGGAATTAAAATAAAATGAAAATAAATTTAATTTCAAAGAATGAAAAGATGGATGCTTTGGAGGTTTGGTTGCTGAAAGTCTTGTTGTGGAAAGAAGAACACCGATCAAACACTATTGGTCACGGGTAATAAGAGTTGAGATCACAGAGACATAAGATTATTAATCAATCTGAAAGCCATCATGATTTTCCCACTTTAAAACCAACCCCTTATGGTAAAATTCGAGCTGGTGATTCAATATCCATTTTAAATTCTTGATTCAATCTAAAATTGAATGAGTATTCATTAATTAACAAATTTCTACTGTTTTCTGAATAAATCTGGTGAAAAAAAGTTCAAAAATAGAGTTTCTGAAACCTTTTAGGGTTAAAAAATGGGAGTTACGATTTTATGGAATATTATTGAATAATAAATTCTATTTTATAATTATTATATTAATTTAATATAATTAATTATTTTATTATAATTATTAAAAACTTAAATTCATCAGCGACGTGAACAAACGCCCGTTACTAATGAAATTTATAAACGTATAACAACCATGTTCTTTATTACACATTAAAACATGATTTATTACACAAAATCTTCACTAGATACAACATGGAAGATCGAGAGGTCTAGTTTATTTGGAGGTTAGGATCATTACATAATAACTTAAAACATGAAATAAAACATCTTTATTGAAAACTTCATTTGCATGACCACTACATTCCCTTGTACCTAGCATTGCATTGGAGAAGCTGAGGACATGCATAAGAAAAGGGTGAGCTCAGTAAGGGAATAAATATAAAATAACATGACAAATACAATACATGTTAGACAATAGTAATATAAATTGAGAACAAGAGAAACATGAACATAAAGTCATGATAAAGCATGATAATCATAACATAGAAATGTGGAAACAACATTTAACATGGAATTTAGCATGAGCTAAGGCTCATTACACATAGAGCATGAGTAAACACTAATTTCATATGAAGAACGAGTAAACCATCGTTGCACTTTAATTACCATAATTCAACACTCATTGCACATAATGTATCATGATACTATGCTTTACCCAATCTATTGGAGCTCTATCAGGGCACACCCTTCTTAAACATTTCATTTCATTCATAAGTGTGCCACATGGATCATATAACATGGAATCAATCAACATTATAAGTTATTCCACGATTATGTAATCTGGAATAAATACATGAAATTACCATTCAATATGTATATGTGAATAAAGGTGAATACCCTTGATAAGGACATTGGTATGGTATTCACTACAGAATGATCTTGGTTTGGAAAAAAAGCAGTGCAATTTCGGTCGCATAACGGCGTGACATAAGGATTCATGAAAATGGTTGATGAGGGAGAAAAGGTTTTATAATCATATATACATAACATGGACAGAAAGAGGATCATATAGATACATGTCCCAACAAACGTAATGAAATTTAGATGCATAATATAAAATAATTACTTGGATGTAAAAGAGGAGGGATAAATCCATCACGGAATTTCATCATGGAAACAGGTGTACATGGGAGGCATTAATGAGAGATAAAAGAGTCTCCCATCATCCAAACATAAAGAGGAAAGTATGGGGGTGGTTAGAAATCATACTCTAAAATTTGTAATTGAAAAAAGGGCATAACAACTTAAATAAAATTAGACAAAAATGGGAAAGGAAGAAATACATTACATGGAAGTTTGATCCCAAAGGATTGGTAGGGGCTCCAGAGAGGCTTCTTGGGAGCATGGGGAACCATGATTAGATTATAGAGAGTGGTAGGTAGAGGTTGGGCTAACTCAAAAGGATTTTATTGATGAGGAAGTGGGAGCATGGGTGTGTTTATATAGGAAATGAGAGGGAATTATTTATTATGTAGGTTTGGGACACCACACATTAAAGGAATCAAAACCACAAACCGAACCATGTGTTTTTTCATAGGGGATTAGAAGACAATATTTTATGAGGCCAATGGCCGAAATTCTTAAAATAATAGGGTTGCTTATGTGGAGGTGAGTCACACTCTAAAGGAAAAAAATTTAAAAGGACAAAATGTTTGATAAGCCTCGAAGGGTCCACTAAAGCTTTGTACAATAAATCAAATAACCCCAAAATAAGATTATTTTAATGTTAAAACATATATTATCCAATAATAATGTTTATAGTATTTTATTACACCACTATTGGGTCATTATGATGTCATAAAACACATTATATATTTAAACGATATTTTATTTTTAACCAAAAATTTGACAGTCTTAGAAAATTATGAAAAATATACCATTGGATAATTTTGAAATCCTGATTCCAAAAATAATATTCATTTTATCTAAATAATTTTATAAATATGTGAATTTTTACTTTTGAAAAAAAAACCACTAACATTTATAGAAAATTCTTGGGTTTTGACAAAAACTGATTTCAAACCTTAATAAAAATTACAATTGCATTCATAAAATTATACAATAATTTATATTTAATAAAAATTAATTTAATAATTATATATTATTATAATATTATTTAATTAAAAAATCCATTAATTAATCAAAATATATTTCTTAGTTTAATATTAACTAAAAATACTAATTGTTCTTTAAAAACTATTTACAAGGTTACAATAATAAAATGAATGATCATTGTTTATACAAAAATAATGTACATAGTCATAGTTCCAGGGTATTGTTACATAACATCTTATAACACCCAAATAATACCTTATTGTATGGTGTGCAATGGTGACAGACTCTTGCGGTGGCTCGGATAACATTTCTTAAGTGGTAATCTCTATCAACATCCACTTCTCTTGTAGATAGTTCTACTCGAGCTTAACATATTCAAGATCAGATTGGGATTGGTCAAGAGATAATCCCAAGGAAGACACGTCCTTTCTGAGCTCCAAAAAATGGGCTTTGTACAGGGAAATTTTACTTGATGAGTCCATCGCTTCCTTTTTCTTAATAAATTGAATTTGTTAAAGCCCTATATTTTTAATAATCATTTGGTCCCTGTTCAAAGTCTATATTAGCAATGGTCATAATTCTTAATAGTATTTTAAAATAAAAAACATAAAACCAAATAAGTTCATATAGTTTACATAACTACAAGAAGACATTTAAATAGACCAAGAGGAATTTTCATTAATGAATTTTTGGGTCGTTACAATCTTTCCCCATAAAAAATTGCATCCTCTTAATTTTATTACACACTAAAAGAACTCGGAAATTTAAACATGAATTCCGGGTTTCTTACCCACCTCCATTAATCATTCCCCAACCCTCATTATCATATCGATCATGGAAAGAGAGGGTCAATTCAGTGCAATAATAACTCAATGCAAATTCAAAGTCTTCCACTTCCTTAGTCCAGATGCAGTCTGTGCACCTTGGATCATACTGATGGTGAATCTGATACACTTTTTGAAAATAATTGTTTCTAACATATAGTTTAAAAACATCACCATGTACCACATTTTTGTAAAATAGTCTGACAGAGTCATCTTGGAAATTTTCAAAATATGGTTCTTCTAATATATACCCTATGTTTCCAAAATGACAGGAAGCCAAGACTATATACATATTGGCTACTGAGAGGTCTCCCTCTTCAGTAGCTATCCTAATATCCAATAGTGTGTCATACTATATGGAAATGGTGAATTATTTGAAAATACCCTGACAATACCTCCCTTGCTAAGAAAGGTGAGAGAGTTTATGGCTTAATATTTGATCATAAGTGATCCATGATCCTTGAAGATTTTTTTATATGGAGGAGGCGTTTGATATGTCGTAGAGAATCTTCCAAGAATTTTGGACATTGGAAAATGTCTTGATACTATGCAATCTTGACTTCAAAATAATTATAGCTAGTAAGTCCTCAAGAAGGGACAAGAGTGTTGTATGAGGTTCTTCCCCTTCCATCTCGAATCTATCCTTTATCCTACTAATGAAACATATAAAATTTTTAGTTACCCTCTAGACATGATAAAATAGTGATATTAAACTACTTGAAGTCTAATGATTCACTATTCCTTAATGAAAGTAAAGTTAGGGGTAACACATAAAGGGTAATCCAAGGACAAAACTAATGAATTATAAATAATTTTTATTTCCTTAACTTATTAATCCATAGGCTTCAATCTATTCTATTCATGATATACTTTCGAACATATATTCTTATGGGATTTTTTTAATTCCCTTAATAAGGGTTTATACTAAGCTTGTGAATTTACTAAATCATATCCCCTAGGAGTTTCATAACCAAGAGTATATCAAGGCCTGATGTTGTTCACCAGTTCTCGTTTGAGTCTAGCTCAAAGCGGTGTTTTCAGGTTTTACCCCTAGGATACATCTGTGCCAAAGCCGCCTCTACATACTCGTATCCAGACAGGGATTTATTTTCTTGATAAACAACTTACTCAACAATCACCAACACTTAGGGGTGTTTTTGTTATACTTATTTTTTTCTCTAAGTCTTTACTAGGGTTTTCTAATCCTAATCCCAAAAATAACTAAATCTATCCTCTGATACCAACTATAACAACCATGTTCATTATTATACACTAGAACATGATTTATTACATAAAATATTCGCTTGATAAAACATGAAAGATAGATAGGTATAGTTTATTTGGGGATTAATATCATTACATAACAACATAAAACTTTAAATACAACAAATTTGTTGAAAACTTCCTTTATATGACCACAACATTCCCTCGTACTTAGCATTGCATGGGATAACCTGAGGACATACATAAGAAAAGGGTGAGATATAATGCCCAATAAGGGAATAAACATGGAATAAAATGATAAATAAAATACATGTTAAAGAATAGGTATATCAATGGAGAACAAAAGAAACATGAATATAAAGGCATGATAAAGGAAGTTAATGATAACAAGGAAATGTTGCAACAACACTTAACATGGAATTTAGCATGAGCCAAGGCTCATTGCACATAGAGCATGATAAAATCCTCATTTCACATGAATCATGAGTAAAAACTAATTTCACTTGAATTATCATAAGTCAACACTCATTGAAAATGACGTATCATGATACTATACTTTACCCAATGAATTGGAGCGCTATTAGGGTGCACCCTTCTTAAACATTTCGTTTTTTGCATAAGTGTGCCACATGGATCATATAAAATGGAATCAATCAACATAATAAGTTATTCCAAAAATAAATAATGTCGAATAAATACATTAAAGTACCATTAAATATGTATATGTTCATAAAGGTTAATACCCTTGATAGAGACATGGGTATGGTACTCACTACACAAAGATCTTGGCTTAGAAAAAATGCAGTGCAATTTCGGTAGGATAACGGCATGACATAAGGATTTATAAAAATGGTTGATGAGAGATAAAGGGTTTTCACATCATATTTACATGAAATGGATAGTAAGGGGGTCATATAGATACATGTACCAACAAACTAAATGGAATTTAGATTCATAATACAAAATAATTTCTTGGATGTAAAAGAGGAGAGAGAAATACCTCACGGAATTTCGATATGGTAACTGGTGTACTTGAGAAGCATTGATGAGATATAAAGGGGTCTACCATCATCCAAACATAAAGATGAATGTATGGGGGAGGTGAAAAATAATACCCCAACATTTTTAATTGAAAACAAAAGGGCATAACAACTTAATGAAAATTGGAAAAAGATTAGAGAGGATAAAATCTCTTACTTGGAAGTGTAATCCCAAAGGCTTGGGAGAGGCTTCAGAGAGGATTCTTGGGAGCTTGGGGAACATTGGGAGGATTATAGAGAGAGGATTTAAGGGTTTGGATGAACTTAAAAGTATTTTAATGATGAGGAAGTGGGTGTTTGGGTGGGTTTATATAGGAAATGAGAGAGAAATCTTTATTATTTAGGTTTGGGACACCACACATTAAACTAATCAAAACTGCAAACCATCCAATTACATTTTCACATTTTTTTGCCAAAGGGGAGTGTAAAACAATATTTTATTATTCCAATGTACTAAATTCTTAAAATAATAGGGTTTTATATGCGGAGGTGAGTCACACTCTCACGGAAAACAAATTTAGAGGAAAAAATGTTTTATAAGCCTTGAAGGGTCCACTAAAGCTCTGTAAAATATATCAAACAAACCAAAAATCACATTATATTAATGTAAAAACATATATTTACCGAACAAATGTTTATATTATTTTATTACATCACTATTGGGTCATTATAATGTCATAAATCACCCTATATATTTAAACATTATTTAATTTTTACCCAAAAATTTGACTCTCTCAGAAAATTATAAAAAATTCACCGTTGGATAATTTTGACATCTTGATTCCAAAAGTAATATTCATTTTATCTTAATAATTTTATAATTATGTTAATTTTTTACTTTTAAAATAAAAATCGACATTTATCAAAAATTCAGGGGTCTTGACAAAAACACCTTTCAAACCATAAAAAACATACAATTACCTTCATAAAATTATACGATAATTTATATTTAATAAAAATTAATTTAATAATAATTTTTTATTAATGTATTATATAATTAAAAAATCTATTAATTCATCAAAATATATTTCTTAGTTGAATATTAATTAAAACACTATTTGTGATTTAAAAACAATTTACAAAGTAACAATAATAAAATGAATGCACATTATTTATACAAAAATAATGTACATAGTCATATTTCTAGGATCGTGTTACATAACCCCATATAAAACCCTCTTAATACCTTAGGGAAAGTAGCATAATGGTGACATACTCTTTGGGTGGCTTAGATAACATTGCTTGAGTGGTAATCTCTATCAACGTCCACTTCTCTCGTAGGCGGTTCTGATCGAGATTAACGTATTCAAGCTCAGATTGGGCTTGGTCAAGAGCGAAGCCCAATGACACAACCTCCTTTATGAGCTCCGATAAATGGGATTCTTATAGGTCAAGTTTAATTTATGAGGCCATCAATTCCTTTGTTTGAGTAAATTGGATTTGTTAAAGCCCTATATTTATACTAACTATGTGGTCATTGTTCAACAACTATATTAGCAACGGTCACAATTCATAATAGAATTTTAAAATCCAAATCATAAAACAAAATAAGTCCATACGTTTAATATAACCACAAGAAAAATTTAAATAGACCAAGAGGAATATTCATTAATGAATTTTTGGGTCATTATACCCTACTTAGGGTAAACACCCCATTCCGGACCCAACATTGGTCTTAGATTTTTCATACGATGCACAATTTGAAATATATTAATGATTTATTATTATAAAGTCATAACAAATAATTAATTAAAATAAAAATGATTATTTTTGTGAGTGAGGTGTCCAAATGCCTGATGCTAACAAACGTTATACCTCATCTAGGGTAAACCCCTCATTCCGGACCCATCAATGGTCTAATCTTTCCCATACAATGCCTTTTTTGGGATAAATGTAGTTATTTTTAATAAATAATATATTAATTATTATTTAAAAACTTAATCTCATGAGGAAGGCATCTAATAGTCTGACACTTTTTATTGTTATACCCCTTCTAGGGTAAAACCATATTTCAGACATAACTGTGGTCTCAAATTTCTCAAACAATGGTCCATTTTGGAGTTATCCAATTATTTTGAATAAAAAGTGTGCACATAATATAATCTACTGAAATTTTATTCCATCTTCCCTGAGTCATTTTAGACCTCTAAATCTCATACTTACTCAGTATTTAATTCAGAAAATATTTATTGTAATATTACAATGTATTAATTGGTCATTTTACAATTCCGCAACATGTTAAAAAACGATTTTTTCACTGATAACCATTTTACATAATAATAGTTTAACATAAGAAGGTTTTGGAATACCTGAAACAGGAATAGGATCTTATAGGACATCACAAATTTACCTGTCTTAGCGTCAATGATATTAATATAGGTGTCATAAAATTGAAAAACACATTTAGATATTATTTAATATTTAATAAGTCATAAACAATCCATTTAAATGGGTACTTTCACCACATTATGAGGTAAAATAAGGAAAACAATGTAGTGAATTCATTTCCAACATTGTACTATCGAGATGGGATATTTTTAGGGATTTATATTTACTCATTTTGTAAATGATTATCATACTATTTAGGCTTATAAAACATCATGTGATATTGTATTTATTTGAAAGTAATCATTGAAGAGTTTAGTGATCACTTATATAATTTATTTGAGTGTTATAAAGTGTTATAATGTTGAAAAAGTCATGCTCTATCCAAATTTAATAAACATATAGAGTTTCTACAAATAATTACAATATACTATATACATAAGTGTTACGTGCCTCATTATGTATGACTCAATATAAACACAATAAATCAAAGCAATCATTATTATCATTCTCATATTAATCTATTGGTAAAGCTAGCACATCATTGGAGTTAAAGAAGGACTTACAAACAAATTAGTTATTTGGTGGATATAATAGGAGGAATAAGTAAGTTAATTTCTATTTAAGTATCTCATTCAATCTCATTATTATGGAATATAATCATTCATAGTGAGTTAATTTTTTTTATTGTCACCTATTTATATTTACATCATTTCACATTGAGAGATACTAGATATTTGGAATTCTTTAGCTCTATTAGTGAATCATGATATCGTTCAAAAACCAATAGCAATGTTCTAGTAATATTGGTGATGAATTGGTTTAAAATTATTTAACTAATATTAAAAATATATAAATAAAAACATGACATAAACATCAATATATCTAGTTTTATTACTGTTTCAAGATTGGGATAAACCATTAAAGGTAATAAACTATCTATTAATTTAATTTTAATTGTGATTTTAAGAGAAATTTGTGATAAAACATCATATATAGAGTACTAAAAACCTTCATTTTCTCACTAAAATGGTACATAATAAAATAATAACATCTCTCCCCTTTCACTAAAAAATGTCATCAAGGTGAAACATTTTGAGATGACACTACCCTCAGAAAAATGTTTTATGAGTTCTGCAATGAAATTTTCATAGTGTACATAATTTTTACCATTATAAAAGTGTTCTATAATATATATTTTGTTAATATATGTACATTTTACACCTAATGATATATTTAAAAATGTTTTTTAAAACATTTTGTTGAAAAATTCCAAAGTGTATACGCCAAGCCCACATGACAATAGGCTATAAGAAAAGTTGTTTTGATATAATGTATCATTTCTTAAAATTTAAATATCTAGTAAAAAAAATTGAATTGGTTACTAATATATTAAATCCCCATTTAGTATTCATATATTAATTTTTTTATATTATTAATGTCGGTATGATTCAAATTATTCTACATAGATCACATTTTATAAATTTTATATAATACATATAATGAGTCACAAGATATGCATTAGATAAGAATTATATTAGTTTAAAATACTCTGATTTATTATGTAGTTATAAATCAAATAATAAAGGTTTGTTATTTTTATTTACATTTAGTGTTAGGATTTTATTGGAATTGAGGACTATATTATGGATTATTCTATGGAGCGTGGAACTATGGGTCATAATTCTCACTGGTTGGGGAGCTTAGGCTATGTTCTATAAAATTTTTGGTAGAATACCTATTAAAACATATTTTTTCTTAAATATATTTTATTTTCATATGATTCTAAAAATTGAAGTGAAATATTATCATTTTATTTTTTATTGAGATGGATTTGGATAAGATATGTTATTGTTAGTTTTCATTTCTGTCTAAGGGACAAAAATCAAAAGTTATATAAATTTTTATACCTTAATATGTTTTTAAAAATATAGTTTTTTACGGTATTGGATGAAAAAATTAAGCATTTGTTGAGTGAATATGTATAGTTATCAAAATAGGTTAAAATACATTAATGGGGGTATATATAAAAATGTTTATACTATAAAAACAAATTAAAATATTAAATGTGATATTCATTTCAAAGTGATTATTTGCAAATTACATGATAATTCAGTATAAGTAACCTTAATGATTAGGTACCCATGAATTATTATGGGTATAAACTGCATATTATTGGTGACCATGACCATTAGGTTCCAATGTACGATGTGTGATTTGGGTTACATCAAACTAGGCATCCATAACCATTAGGTTCCTTGAGGAATAAATTTACGGAAAATTTATATCATGAATTTGGATAATAGATTTTCCAATTAACTATCCATGTTTCATATGTAATAAGACTAGATTTTTTTGGATTATATTATTTTTTAAGATAAAAAATTAGTTGAGTTAATTATTGATGAAATATGGATTTTAGATCACTAATATATGTGATCGAAGTGGATATCATTTTAGTGGTACTATGATCAATAAAATAACTTATTGAATTGATATAAACATAAAACTCACTTGATAAATATGTCATGTTGTAGATTATTTCATGAAACATGCACATAATTTTGAGATATAATATATATTAAACATATAATTTAAGATATTGGAATCTATGTTTGATAAGTGTTCTTAATGATTCATATTATAATCATAAGGATGAAAATTTTATAGAAATCAATTTCTCTAATTCCAACTGATGGGGTATGGGATACCGAGTATACATTACACATTTGTGTTGATGTATACCGACCTAAAAATTGTGGTGGGTGAATTAGATATATGTGTTCTAAATGTGGAAATTCTTGTCACATCTATGCTATAAATATATTACTTACATCTACCTAGTATATTAATCCCATAATTGAAAAACTAAAACTATGTTTTGGCCATAAAAAAACTATTTTTATATCTTTATTGGTTAAAATGTATTTCATCATGATTAAGAGTTATACTTGTTCTATATGAATAAATAATTTTATTATGTAATTGAAAATATTTGGAATGGTTTATTCAATTTGAATATAGATAATACAATATATAACATTACAAATAATAAAGTTAACATAGTTGATTCAAACACCACTTATATGTGGCATTGTCCCCTTGGGAATATAAACGAGGAGTACATTCAAATGTTTGATAAAGTAGGAATCAATTTATTATGTTTTATTTGGTAAATGTGAATCTTATTTATTATTAAAAATGACCAATACAAATTTTAATAAGAAATATGGTAGGGATAATGTACTATTTGGACTTATACGTAGTGATATATATAGATAAATGAGTATATAAGAAAGTGGTTGGTATACGTATTCAATAACCTTTACTAGTGAATTCAATTGTTATGAATTTATGTTTGTTTATGAGAAAAAATTTTAAAAAATTTGAAATGATTATATATTTTGAAAATAAATTAAAAAATAAACAATTCAGAAGTCTTAATATTTTGTGATTAAATTGTGGTGGTGAATACTTATTCATGAAAGTTTACCTATCATCTAAGATATTGTGTAATAGTTTTTTAATTCAATATTACGAGAACAAAATAAAGAAATAGTGTTTCTTAAAGGTTAAATTATACCCTTTTATACATAATTCAAGTAATGATGAGGTAATGTGATATTATTATATCATTATGGGGATGTTAATTAGATTAAAAAAAATCATTCCAAAAAAATTCCCATTAATTCACTCATAGAGACACTATATGATATATAGATCTATAAGCATACACAATTTTTTATTTGGTTTTGTGGTTGTGAATTATACTTCCTTTGTTTATTATTAGAACATATTGGACAAAAATTTGGAAAAATAATTTTCTTTGTTATCATTAAAAAAATTGGATATCATTTTTATAATATTACTAAATACAATGTTTTTTGGGGTTTTTTTTTAAAAAATATCAAATTACATGAGCATTTATTTGAATTAAAATTTAAAATAGATAATTTTAAGACAAATAAATAGGAATAGTTATTGATTTCGAATGTGGGCTAGTTCTACAAGTTGTTTTTTGAAACTGGACTTACTCTAGTTGGACAAGAACATCAAAGGCCTGGTAGAATTTTTAAGTGGGTCAGAGGTATAAAGTTCATATTTGATAATGAAAATGAAGTAAAATTAATTTAATATATGGATAATACATTATGAAATTCCTTTAATAGTTATTATTCAAATTAATTAATAGAATCCATGAAACATGACATTGAATCCACGAACACTAACCATTTTTGGAACACAGTGGGTTTACATGAAAGGGTTAAACTATTTTAGAAGTGGTTTCATTTAAAATAAAACACATATAGATAGTAAATTCCCTAACTATAACTCTAATTTGGTTATAGAATGTTTTTTTAAATTCATGGTATTGAGTAGGAACTGAAATTATCACTGGTTGGAATGAAAATTATAATTTATATATTATTTTACAAAATAATATTTTATACTTATGATATATATTAAATGGATATAAAAACAAGTTTTATATCATGAATTTTGTCTAGGACGTGTGTATATTACATCTTTGAGTTATTTAGTATCTCAGTGATGTTTCTAATGAATTAAAATTAAAACAATCCATTTTTGTATCCAACAAACTTTCTCAAAGTTGTAACATCCAAATTGTCTGTTAAATCAAAGAGTTTGTTTTGTTAAATAATTTTTATGAGTCTTATATATAAAAATTAGTAAGTGGGTGTACTATTTTTTTTTCTAGTTTTGTATTTTTAAAATACAATACTCGTCAAGAATCATTTCCTTGTTTACATTACATAAAGGTATATTTGAAAAAATGATTCTCGGAGAAATACATGGGTGAAGAAACTTACATACATGGTGTAAATATCTATTGAGATAAATAATTTAGGTTGTATAATTTTATTTAGAACACATAAATAATTAAATTAAAAAAAATTAGTATGGATAACTCCAATAATGGGTCTTTACCAATGTTACTCGGTGAGAGCAGTATAAAGTAATGATAACTTTCTAATGATCTAGGAAGTAAATATATGAATAATAATCCATAAAATTTAAAAAAATTATTCAAAAATTATGTTTTTTCTGTACACTTTATCGAAAAAATATTATACATGTATCATTAATAATGGTTAAAAATCTAATCATGGTGTGATTCAACCAATTATATAGAAGCAAATCTCTAATTAATTGAGAATAGGTGATTAATTTTCATAGATTTTAGAGTTGTGGAAGAGTATATTATTAAGGATTACACCTATAATAGATTATAAACTAATAATAATTATTTAATATTTCAACATGGTCTCCTTTATTGACATAAAAGGTTGAGTTATTAGTTAACATATTTCCAAAAAACAACTATGGTGGACTCAGAAACAAAGGCAGGGAACATCACTACATCGAATCCTACAAAAGAAGTTATTTGGGTTAAATAATTTATTACTAAAATTAATTTCGGTCCTATAATATTGGGTGAAATAAAGCTCTATTATGAAAATAATGGATAAAAGTTTCAGTACAAGGAACCTCAATCACACTGAAGTATTAAACACATAATTCACAAATAAGATCTTATTTGAGAAATATTTTAGAGCAGAGATATAAATATCACAATGTTGCTATATAGGAGAATATATTGGATCCATTTAAAGATCAAAAATATAACACCATTATGATATTCCTGTAAAGACGCTATTTGTTAGATATATGAGATACTTGATGTAATGGTTGTTGTGAATATAAGTGTAGTTGGATTTTATAGTAACGATAATATTTATTTTTAATCCATTCACGATTGTTGGTTATTGTAAATGAGGACTAGAATGATAAAAATATCATAAATTATCGCCTTGAGTTATCCCTAATTTATTATCATCATGGATTATTTGGTTTTTTTATGACATATTAAGACTAGTGTGAATAATTTATTGTAAATGATACACAGTAGACTCATAAGATAATAAGTAGTAAATTATTTTTTGGGCCAACAACATAAAATTATTTTACATGGAATATGATATACAAGGATACTAATATATTCAGAGATTAATGATTTATATTATTCCAAATTACAAGATTTTTTTACATTATCTCACATGTGAACTTGTATAATTTGATACCTTCCTAAAGCAAACTTTTATGCTAAGATAATTATAGGATTGTTCAGTATAGTGTTGATCATATAATAAGTATATATTAACCATGAAGGAATTTATCCTCATATTATAGGATTTTTATCTAGTCCCTCAATTGAATTGGAATGAAGAAATTTATGAACATTCATAGATTAGTGACATGAAATGTGCTCATCAATATGAAAGAATGACATTTTTTTGTATTCATTTAATCTAGTTTTTCTATTTCGGAGAACCATATTTCTATGAGTTGAATTTTACTAGAATAATATCTTCCATATTTTACTACAGGTATTGATTTATTTTATATAAGGATTATATGTGTATACATACAATGTATAATGATACACCATTTTGTAGACATGTACATATGGATATATGATTTTGTTAGATCACATTCACAGTAGACCCATATATTTCTTTAAGAGAAATGATATTTCTCAAGTGTGTATTATTTTATTAAAATAATATATTGGGTAATACATAATTGTTTTCAACACTATAGAGTAAAATAGGTTTACACTATTAATCCATGGACGGATTAAATTTTGGTATAAATAATTTTTCCAAAATTGGTAGAGTTTTAATAATACTAATATTCAATGGATTTTTTATAGATTCACAAGTCTTTTGATTTTTTTTGAATCTATATGAGGATTTATTACATGTATGAGATTATTGAGTATTCAATAAACCATAACATGGCCTAAAATATGTGGGATTATTTTCCCATATTATGAGATACGTATTAGATAATAAAGTAGAAAATTTGCCTCATATGTTAAATAATTAATATTATATATCATTAATTTAATTTATAAATGAATTTTTATCATAACTTTTAGGGTTTTAGTATATCAATTTATAATTCATTTTTTAAAAAATTAATAATTTTATAGTTTAAAATTATCTTATATAATTATGTTGACTATTAAAAGAGATACAATTTTCGGAAACCTACAGGTAATCCAAAAATTATAAACATTTATTGATCCTTTATCTAATGAAGAATCACTATATAAGGAAGTTCCCCTTGTCTAATTTTTTCATATCTTGTTTTAGGAATGATTAATTAGAATTTATATTCTTTCTTATTTTATCCTTATCACATGGGTGATGTTATAATTTCATTAGGGTTTAAAAATGGTCTTTTGGATTTTTTAGTAATTCTACTATCTGATAGATACCTTAGGATGAAACAGTTAAAGGAATACTATTTAGAGATCTCAATCCATATCAATCTTCTACATGAGAGGTATATATTGTAAGTTATACATTATTATTATTATTAATTTTGTTAATGTGTCCCATAATGTGAATTTATAGTGTTTTGGGTAGTTTTTTTGGTTAAAATAATAGGTTGAAAAGTTCAGTGGTGGAATTCTAGCATGATTTTTAACATGGTATGTTAAAAAATCATAAACATAGAGGTATAGAAGCACATGAATAGGTACATAATGTTTTTTACAAGGTAGTTTCAATTCATAGTTTTTTCCATATTTTTAGGGTAAAAAATTTAGAGGAAGAAAAAAATGGTGTATTGGTAAAATGATGGATTTTTGTGTAAAAGTAAAAGTTACGGAAAAGGGTGAAGGTGTTTTCAAATGTTGCATATAAGTGATTATTTAGGGTCATAACATCAAAATAAAAGAAAGTATAGTGTTTCACACATGTTTTAAAGCTTTATGAATGTTAGAGTTTCAATACATAGAGAGAGTGGTGCAAGCCCATGAAATAGAGAAGTAATTGGGAGAAGGTGGTTAGTTGCATGATGAAGGTGAAATCAAGTAATTAAATTTTAAGGAATATGGAATGTTATTAAAATAGTTGAAGATGAACAATTTAGTTTCATGAATGGTGTACCATATATTTAAATAGGTGGCTAGCCCTTCATTTCAAAATCTCAACCCTTATATAATTTTAGGGCTATGTATCATGTAAGAGTTTTGTGAAGATATTTATTGAGTGAAGCACAACAGAAACAAACATTTCACATAGAAAATTGAATTTAGTATTTAAGAACAAGTTAATTATGTGATAATCTAAAAGTTACATGAAATTTAGAGTTTTTCTATGAACAAATTTTTTCTCAAAAGTTGTTAGAGTTGCACACAATCCATGAAAAGGTTATAGGAAATACAAAGTTTTGTGAACCTATAAGGATTGTCATAGAAATTATATGGTAAACAGGTTTTTATCATGTTGATAAAAGTATATAATAATGTCAATCCAAATGTGGTGAAAAAAATATTGATTCAAGTGACCAAAATAATATTATTTTGAAGGATAGGTGAGCACAAGTTGGTTGAGGGAGTATTTTGATTTCAAATTGGGATTGGTTGCAAAATAGTAGGGATAGGGAGCCCACTGGGAACCTTGTAACAATAGTGAAATTTAGTATACTTGGAACATCATCACATTATCATTGTATGTTCCTTGGATTTATCCTATTAATGGTTAACCAAGATAAATTTTTTTGTAATACGCAATTTCTAATCTATATTTATTATATGATATAAGAAAGAGAGGTAATATAGTTATGTTTAATGATGAAACCAAATCCATAAGGGATTGTTATTTTAATCTGTCATACCCTGATTCACCTCCCCCTCAGGGTATTTAACCTATTTAGGACAAAAATTTATTTATATTTACATAATTCCACATTAAGATATATTGGTTTATTAGGTTTATTTTACTATATATGAGCATTATGATTTCCATTAAAACAAAATAAATATTTCTTAAGGAACTCTAGTTTTAGTTCTTGAAGAAATGATAACTTCAACAATGGCTAGAGATCGAATCAACCATTTTATTGACTAGGGGTAATTGAATATATAAATTATCCACCAAGGTAATTTTTATTTAATAATTAGTTGGAAATTATGTGTAATTATTTGGATTATAGTTCCATTCATTGAGATTCAGATAAAAAAATTAACGATGATAGAAAATTTCACTTCAAATTCTCCTAAATACTTCATGTGGTGTTAGAGAAAACATAATTAATTTATAATTATTATTTTTAATTTATTTTATAAAATTAATCATGATGGTATAATTTTATTTGAAATGACTATTTAAGCCTTATAGACCTTATAATAGGAAAAATTTTAAATTTTGTAAAAGGATACCCCCATGTGGTGTTCCCTACCTAAGTATACAGTCATCCATGGTTACATGCAATGGTGAAAGATGCATCATATGATTGATCAAATCATTAGTAAATTTTTCACACCTAGATGTCCCTAGTAGGCTTCACTTGACCTAGTATAAAATCATAGCCAATTGATAATCATAGTGACTATACTGACTAGGATCCCTCTGACCAACCCCACACACTCCCATCTCATAAACGTCCATGTCATTTTTTATAATCCTCAGATGGTTTCTTTCGTCTGAGTTGATGATTATAACTAGTTGATATAAATAGTAACAAAACTACCTAGGTTAAATCTAACTTACCATGCTCTTGAATAGCTCATCAACACCATTTGTTGTCTTTTAAAGTCCCAAGGTGGTTTCACCTCAACGAGTACATGATCTGGACCGTCTACACACATCACTGATAAAATTATTTATGAACCCAATCTTGATCCTCGTACCCTTATTATGTTGAGGGACTACATGGATAATAGAATTATGATAACACATGGTTGATAGACATTTTGGATGATGGGATATTTTTCGTAGGTGCTTATCTAGTGTATTCTTTATTGGATTTCTAGTATTTAACTATATGATGCATTGTGAGACCATATAATTCAAGGAAAAAAATACCCTAACCATTCAAATAAATACATCAATACATATAATTAAGTGATATAGAGGAAATGAAGCTTGGAGATGACGAATAAATCCATCAAGAGATATTAAAATAGTAAGAAAACATTACTAGGAAAGTGATTCTAAGTTAACTACACAAGGAAAAATGCCCCCAAAAAACAACCTTAGGAAACTTATATTAAGGGAACTACATCGCAATGTACATATACTGCATGGTAACTTCACCTAAATCCATCACTTTATTCTAGTTCACAATTTCTCAAATTGAATAATTGACTCCAATTGGTAGGCTACATTGATGGAACCAATCAGAACATGCTATGCTTGTGGTATGATGCACAAGGACCAAGCATTCCTTTTAAATCCTTATCAATACTTATTTTATCTATCACCTACCTTTTTTAATGAGATGGTTTACCTCCATAAAATTTTAATATCTATCGAAGATACATATCTAGAAAAAATAAACCTGAAATACATTCTTTTGTTCCTTTATACAAGGTCAAAACCATGAAAAGGACAAAATAAAATTCCCCTCAAAATCTATGAGAAGTAAATGATCAGGGAATTCACACCAATTTTTACCACTTCCATTAAGAATTACCTGGAAAAATATTTCTTCTATTCATCACACTACTCACTTTTACCCCTAGGGTAATTTCAATTGAATATTACCTTGTTAATGAGATCCCTAATAATAATAATTGTTGTAGGAAATGTCCTAGATCACTTATTTTTTCATCTATTCAAATGGATATGCTAGAAAGGGAATCCCTTTTGGAGTATGCCCCAAGTATCTCTTAAAAGAGGACATATTACACCAACCTCTACATCCAACACTACCTAGGTGAATATAGGATGATGAGAAGACCAGTTTCCCTTTAGGGAATAAGAACCGAGAAGGTTTTTGTTGATAATACTATTATTTAAGTAGGGCTACACATATAGTGTAGCCTCAATGCACATTCAAAGTCAAAATATTATTATATGCTCATATAAAATGTTTATAATCCTCTATTATAACTTATTTATCATATTAATCATGAATCACATAATATTAGAGATTTGGGTTGGCCGTTAAATTGATATAATGAAAATTCCCCCAATATATGCTCTGTACTAGGTGTAAGCCCCAAACTATCTTTATTGATACATGTAATATGTTTAAGTACCACTCAATACTCTATTTTTAAACCTTCCATGAAACATATAACCCTATATACTGATGTTAAAATGTGTGTAAAACATTATAACAACATGATAATTGAAATTCATGGTATGTTCATACTATATGACATCAATATGCACACCTCAAACTATGTGGCATTCAAAGTATATCAAACATGATATATAAGAAGCTCCCTATAGGTTCACACCCAATAAATACATATTCAAAGTCTACCATCATTGTATAATATTCCTCATGAATCCATTTTCGTCTTTCCTTAAGAGTTTACATTCAATGAATGTTTAGATGTCCCCTCATCAGATCATATTCTCCATGAAATCAATCCCTCTTTCGTGGAGGGAAACATTATATCCAAGAATTATCATATATTCTTAGTTGGTACATATCCATAATGGGACCATATTTTTCCTATAGATCCATGTTTCCTCTGAGTAATCAAGAAGTCTATCCTTATTGGTCTATATTCCCTTTGAGAGTATCTATAATGGACTACTCAAGTGTAAGCCCCACACCAACCATCACAAGTCTCCTTACACCTAATAATCATTACCACACGATGTAAAAATACATTGGTTAGTGTTTTTACACAAAATTAAAAGTTATGAAATGTCCAATTATGTGTAATTTAACTAAAAGGTTTTTGATTCCTTTCACAAAGATACATTGGAATCACTTTTCAAGAGCCCAAACCTTACACCATAATCACCCTATATGTCCCAAGATGTTGAAAAAATATTATGTTCCCAACTATGTAGATTTAAACCCATACATAACTAACTAATAAGATAAATATTCATAACATCTAATACACATAAATGTTTTAATTGATACATATTGAAATAATTTTTTGTAACAAGTGTAACAAGTCCTAACCAATGAATTTTGGAAGGATTCGTGAACAAAATTTAAATCTAACAGATGGTCCTCCACTAGAAAATAACCCTCCCCCTAAAGGGTGCGATGAGCCAAGAATTTAATCCTTTCAACCAATGATCTCTCTTAAGAATTAATGTTAATGAACTGAAGTGACTTCATACCTTAAGAATATTGTGTAATGATATTTATTATCATGTATATGGGAGATATTGAATGTTTTCATTTAAAAAAGTAAATCCCATTTGAAAATTATCAAAATTAAAATTGTGAACATGATATAAATATTTCAAGAACCAAAATATATATGTTTTTATTATATTGAAAATATTAATTTCTGAACATGTTCATACATATGCTACTGAACTGATTTATCTTCTTTTTTGTGGTGTTCCCATTCGAAAGGTTCCCTTTTAAAATATCTCTTAGATCCCATGTGGTGATATGTTCACCCACAAAATTACCTCACAATTAGGAATATGAAAATTATATGAACCTAAACATAAAAAAACTGACATCACAAATTCATAACCTCTAACAACACATGGTGAATAAAATGATAAAAGAGTAACAATAAAATCTTACCATTCTGACCTTGGATGATGCACATGAGTCTCAAAGCACTGAATACCCTTAGTTAATCCCACCAGAAGAACTCTACAATGAGGCATGTTATACCTATCACCACCTTTATCATTTTTTGGAATATATCCTTATAGAATGATAATAAATAACAACATATCATAGGGAGGTGGATTAGGAGGATAAAGTTGATATCACCATAGCCAAGGGTTCACCTGGGAGGGATCTATAAAGTCTCCATTATCACCAACATTGTGAAATTTTCAACCCACAACAAACTAATGGGGAAACCACTCAATATATCCCTCCCCAAGTAACTTAGAACCTCACCATGAAAAGAATGTTTCTAATCACATGTAGCATGATCATATTCTTTTTTCTACTGAAAAATCCTAAAAATATGGTATAGTGACAACCAATGAAAATGTACATTTCAATGTTTGTTCCCAACAAACCTTCCAATATACTCTAGTAGCACTAAATTAAGTATACCAGAGTATACTAGTAGAAACTATTGGTAGTCAAATATTACTTCCACCACTCATAATGCTCCTCGACACAACCTGATGATAAGAATAGGATAGTATATGGAACATATTCACAATCCCACTATGGAATGGGAAAATATTCTCATCCCCACCATAGATGCCCATCAACATGTCATGTGAGAGATGAATGGATAAACCTATATCCTTAATAACATCTCAAAATTTTGTTAAATGATTAATAAATTACTAGAATAAGGTGGTAATCAGCATAACCTATTTATTTCCATAGGAGTATTACCCTATCTACACTACCACAAACGCTAAAGAATCCTGTTATCATGTCCTGGTAGATACTAGAGAGGATACCCATACCATATCTCCCCATTTGGATGAAAATATATATATTCCAATAAAAATAAAGTAGTGGGATCATATTACCACATTAATATAAGAATTCCAATGGTATATCATATAATCAACAAAAATATAGATAAACATTCCTTCTCTATATTGTCCTAAAGAATACAGATGACATGACTCTTCGACTATTGAAATGTGGGAATACATTTTTAACATGTATGAAGGGAATCATTGAGATATTCTAGTGAAAAATAGGATAGTACTATTCTCCGTCCCAGTTCCAAGTATTCCATCAACCAGAAACACTAATGGTGTAGAATTCATCCATGAAGACTCTAATACAAGGTAGTCACCAGTCTTCCCCAAGAAGAGAATCTAATGTAATTTATTTATGAAGGTAGATAACAACCCAAGAGTAGCCCAAATTTCTATATTGATCAGTGTTGATGTTCTTGAGGCCATTCAAAATTGGGCTATGGAGGCGCAATAGTCTTTTTAATTATCATTAAAAATTTAAATAAGAATTAGTCATTGAAGAAATCCCCCCAACACTCTGATGAATTTCTCTTGGAATCCCTCATAGAACACATGATAATAAGTCCCTACCCTTATTTAATTTTCTTCAATAACACCAGAAAACCATGTGGCACTTAAAGGATTTACGCTGGTTAGATCTATGACCTCAACTACCCCATGTAGTACCTTATCCTCATGAATATAATGAGATACTTCCCATTTTGATAAAATAAATGGAGATAATTTAAGTTCATCAAATAATTTGGTTGAATATTCCCACAAAGGTGATGAAAATGGTACGTATATGTGGAAAAAATTAGATATGGATAATATCCCAACCATGTTTTGTCTTATTTCAACCCGTTGTTATGATATATCATTGGTTTCAAGGAGGGGTGAATTCTTTACTTATGTCATATTTTGTATGTATCACGTTATCATGTAAAGGCAAAGAACCTCCCTTAGAATGGGTATTACAATCATCTTCAGGTGGTGAATGTGAAAAATTGTTTAATCATGTTTTCTGTTTTATCAAAATCCCCAAGATCAAGATTTGAAGAAAACTGTGAATTTTTTTGGAAAGATTATCTCCCCATATTGAAGTTACTTTAATAGAAAATTTTAAATACCTCATCAGAGATGAATATATAAGGATGGGGTGAGTAAGGATAATTCAAATTCACCCCATTATGGGGAAAAAATTCCTCCAATTAATACTTCTAATAAAATAATTATTTTATGAGAGGTCACATTCCCAAATAATGTGTATTTTTGTTTGTCTTTCCAGAAAAACTCTCTTTTCTCTAATACACAAAAGAGGCATGATGAGTGTGAATATTACATTTACAAGATTCTATACAAATCCTCCAAAAAGGTCACCAAAGAATTGAAATTGGGACATGGAAAGACACAAATTCAAGAAAACCTATAATGGTGGGAAGTTCAAATTTTAAACACGTATTTCACCTGACTCACGCCCATGTGAAATGATGCCAGATTATGAAAATGCATTGGAAGAATTTTTGGATTCCATCCATTAAGAACCACAACCCATAGGCATGGGAATATTTTTCCACAACCACTACCTATAAAATCATAAAATCCCCTACAAGTACAGGATGTGCTAGTGGTGGAACTATGTTAGAAACATACCTTAGGGTTGCATGCATGTTCACTACTTTTCATCTAAGGATGTTATAATTTTCTAGGCTGGTAGGTGATCTCCAATAGGGTACACCCCCAATATTTCTTCCACTATATAAAATAACCCTATAATTCATGGTATGATCAATAAATATTGTTGGTTATTCCCACAATATTACATTCAATAGATCAATTTTAGATGAATATTTGCAAATTAAAATTAAACCCCAGAAAGCTCAAAATATAAAATGATCTGATAAGAAAGGGGACTTGAGGGAGGCCCAAGATGTGACTTTGATAAAAGGTATAAAAAATGATGATACACCCCATTATTTTCATTAGGATAAAATAATTGACATGTTTAGGCCTGTGTTGGTGAATGTTTTGACTATTAATATGATTGATGATGTAGACAAATACATAGACACTAAAACACATAATAAAGAAACAATCCCTCAAGATATAGTTCAAATTAAAACACATGAAGAAGTTTTTCCTAAGTAAAATCTGAGGCATACTCAAAACATGGAAGCTCCCACTGATTAGTTTACACTTACTTATTTCCATTATACTAAATATAAATGAAATGTTTTTCATATATCCAATATTCCACTTATATAGATTTGATTTCTCCCCACTGAAGAGAAACTCACCCAAACATGGCCAAAATATTCCATATACAATTAATAAATGTAGAATTACTTAGATTTAATATTCTAGATGTGAATACTATTCAAGTATAAGTGTATCTTTCACATCCCACACTCCAAGAAATAGTTCAATAGACTATGAGTGTATAATATGAGAACCATTTTGGCTCTAGATTAGGTATCCATTGTACATAAACCTTATGATCGAGGGATACCATGATTTTCCTCTAATTTTATAGTAACATCCATCCTTTCATGATATTTTTCCAAGAAATTATCATAGTAAGAGTAAAACATTTATATATGTGGGGTATCGAAGCCAAGATTCATCTATTACCACTATTCAGGGTTCAACCCAAACATGGTTTCCACTAGATTTTCTATGTTCCATTGAGTCCAACTCCCCCAAAATGGAAGATATTAAATGGTGAAATACTCTAGTGTAACCCAAAAAGAATCTATACATTGAATATATAGATTCTACCCCCCCCACCGAATATTGAAAATCATATCTTTTTATCCTCTAATGGAATATGATATCTACTATGACACCCATCAAATTTATTTTCTAGGTGTGTCTCATTATGGGAATGCTCGATCAATAAGAGGAATAAAAACTGAAATGATTCATATAGACTTTAGTGGGACTATGCCTTGTTTAGAGATTTTTCCATCTTGATCTATCATTGTTTAGGAAGACCCTTTTGATTAATTGAATTATCAATTACTCTATATAATAAAAAGTTTACTGGTTATTGAAATTTAAAATCCCATAAAATTTCTAAATGATAGGGCTTCTAATTTCATCACCAGATAGAAAATCCTGACATACTCACACAATATGAATCTCTCATTTGAGAATCTATCGGATATTGCATAGATAATTTTTCTTGATGAGATGAAAAAAATATAAGTCTTATTAAAGTACCCATGTTTTTTGTAAGAGTTCTCAAACAAGATATAATTCCTATAGGAATAAATTTGGAGAACCAAAGAAAGATATATTCAAAATTCAATTGTTTACTGAAATAAGTTTAGGGAAGAACAAATTTACATTTTCAAGCATATTCCAGCACTAACAATTATTGTGGAACCAATAAAATATCTACACCAACTAATTCCTCTGATAGAGTGAAAAAATAACAAAACTATCCACATATAGGGGAAAAAATACCTAGTTTTATCTTAATATTAGAACAAAATAAGAAAACTAATCTTTAATAAAAGTTATGATTCTAGGATAATTCATAGAATCTATAGAAAATAATTTACTTAAGCTTCCTGAGGCTAGGAAACTAATGATGTTAGAAATAATGATCTCCTTAAATATTTCCCTTTTCATCAAATATTGGTCACCACCATCCAAGACTTCTTCATCATAATGAAAATATTCTATAATATATTTGATTCCTTAATGGTGAAAGTATACAAAACACTAGCACAAGTGGTCTATGGGTGAACCATCCACCAAATCGAAGTAGGTGACTAGCTGGAATACCCCTCCCTAAGTGATAAAAATTTTATATATATGATAAACTAGAAGATAATTGATCAGGCTCATGCCATCATCAAGAAAACACTAAATTAATTATTTTAGTCACTTTTTCCAAATGCATCATCCAAATAAATATCTTCCACTACAACATTTTGAGACAAACACGGTTAAATGAATCAGAATTTTGTGTAGAAATAGGATTTTTTACCAAATTCTAAACGAGTACAGACCCTTATGGATTTACTATCCCATCATTTGAAGCATAGGAATCACCCCACAAGATGGAACCATAAATATATTAAGAGTCAAAATATGTCCTAGTTAATGGAATCCATTTGGAAGATCCTTTCTCTGATAAATAAATCATATGGGAATGTTAACACCCTAACTGGAATTGGGGTGGTAGAATAGTGATTTCAAGGGCTGAGAATGTAAGTGGAGGAAAAATCATAGGAAAAATCATCATTTCCCAGAATCCCCTACTAAATCCCTATACATGTATGATACTAAAGGGAATGTACATAAATAAAAATAGAAAGATATTAGATACACCCTTAAGTCCTTTAGGTGATATATAAATCTAATTTTCATTAAAAACTTATTAGAAGAATACAAATATCTAAATTGGCCAAATGTTTAGGCATAACAGCTTGAATAAATACACTAGTTACAAACATGCCCCTAGGTTTAAACTAGTAACATTGTTCATAAGTATCAAATACCTTAACCATAAATCCTTAGGTTAAGGAAAATACCAATTTTGGTAAGTACTTCTCCCTAGTGTATAATAACGATATCATGAAAGAGATGGTTGTTTTCCTATCCTAACATTCAATCATGTATTCTCTTAACCACTTAAGAAATATCAAGGAAGCACTTGTTGAGGTATTTCAGAGCTAATAATAATTCAATACCGAAGTTATCATGGATAATTTTTATCATCTAGAGATTTCCCCCATAGAATTTCATGTAGTATTCCAATTCAAAGATTAATATTTAGAGGCCCCCATACAGGGAAATATCAGACCCCTATATGTCTCATGAAATATTGAGAGTGTTAATATTTTCTATTTTCGAATTGAAAATATCCTTGAGATAAATGTTTTACCAGGAAGTCCTAGGCTTCATAACCATGTAGTGACACCATAATTATACCATTAATGCATAAAGTAATGTATTAGTGTAAATTTAGGAGTACTAAATTGAAATGTAACTAACTTTGAATCTTTTTAATCCTAGAATTCCAAAACATTTTTTGAAAAGAGAGAAGTAAGATATCCATTGATGGAAGGCAACATGCATGACACTACTCCCAGTAGTTTTGGAACTTCACCAAAAAACCCTTGGAACATACTTGGTGATGATTATATATTGGAAATCAAATAGTTGTTAGAAAAACACTACTCTAGAAAGACCCATTTGTTAAAAAAAATTACTAGCCTCTGTTTACATAATAATAGATGCAATTTATGAGAAAAGTCCATCTGATGGGAATCAGGTTATACCTTGGGATAATTTCTACATACGTGATAATTTACCTATAAATAATGATTTCTATTTGTCTTAAAATTCCAATAAGATCTATACATTGTCACTAGGATATAAATATTCCACTACATAAACATTTCAAAGATCTACAAATCACTCTATGTCATAAAAAATAGTCAAAAATCCATACAGGTACTGTTATAGACTCAATGATTCCACTTTGTTTTCCACTTATGATTACATTATGGTGCATAAATAAAAAAAGGATTGAATCATATATTCCATTACTTCATTTGAGGAATAAATCTTAAATACTATTGATAAACATAATAAAATAAATATAGTTAAAAAATAAAACCCCCAACTCACATTTCTTAATTCCTTTATGCCTCATCAACCACATGAAATTCACATCATCTTGAAATTGTACCGTTATAAGTTCACCTAGAATAATAAAGAGATGAATGGAATGCATTCTCATGTGTCCACTCATCATCTATTATTTATAGATGATCATCATATTTTAAAAATGGTATCTAGGACGATGATTCTATCCAATTCTTTTAATGATAAAGGCATATACTATAATATTATTAAAACAAAATTCATCTAAAAATTATAGTACACAAGAGGATTGAAAAAATCATCATCATTTAGAAAAAAAAGGGTTGATCAGTGTGTGCATTGATATTAATGACCTCAACCGACATATTATGTAGGATGATTTCCCATTTCCAATCATAGAATTATTAATTAACACAATCACATTCTTCCTAGACTTTCACTTCATTGATGTGTATTCAGGGTAAAAATCCCTTGATAATGAGGAAATCAACGATTTTAGAGAACCCTAAGGGAAATTCTTATATGAGTTCAATATATTTTATTTACATACTACTGGATATACATATTTTTTTTTATATTTCATATCAACACATTTATAGGAAATATCACCTAATTTTATGTTGAAAATATGGGGGTTATATAAAAAAACAATGATAATCGCACCGATATTCAAATACTTTTCAATATATATCTATATAAAAGATATATATGAACCCCCTAAAGTGTTCTTCAGTTGTGATGTTAAGAAAATTACTTTATTTCATAGTATTCCTACATTTCCTGGAATCTAACCTCAGTAGGACTAATGCGATCCTTGAAATTATTCCACCTTGAAACCTTAAACACTTGAGAGTGAGATTTTGGGATTCATTACCTACATAGAGCTTTCAATATCAAATAATTCTGAGAATATATTTTTTTGATAAAGTAAATCTATAAGGGAGACTCTTACTAATGGTATAAAAACTATCAAGAAGCCTTCAAAAATTTTAAGTGATGTCTTCTTCCCCCAATGATGATGATGCCTTGTTGTAGAACTAAATCCACTAAATCTATATTAAAAACATGGAGAGATATCTTATAACCACTATTTCACTGAAAATTAATTTATGAATGGAAAATAATCTCTATAATCAATTATTATTGATGCTAAATATGGATAAAAAATATTAAGAATTCAGGAAGAATGAATTCAAATTGATTTTTGTGGTAAAAAAGTTGAGGAAAAACATATAAAACCATCAGGTCCTAATGGAATCTCACATTTATCCCCTCAAATAAACCATAAATATCTAATTTTTACTGATAATTTTGTTAAATGGTTAGTTATTCAAAAATAGTTCTAGATTATATTGTTGTCACAAAACTAATAAAAGGGAAGACACTAGCATATTTTTTCAAAATACACCCTAACCCTGAAAGTGAATCAGTGAATAATAAACTCTTAGTTATAGAATTTTTTCAATATCCATGAAAATTATTTGATGTGGAATGTTTACAATGATAGAACCCTTCAATGTCCAATTGGGAAAAGGTTGAAAAAATTGAAGCTCAATAGAGGTTTTTTGGTGATTTTTTTTATCACCGAACCCAATACAGTTCTACCCAATAATTTTCACTATCCAATGATTTAAATAAAAATTAATTAGGGTATTGTGCTCTGATCCTAGCCTTATATTTTTCTCTATAACTCTAGGTATCTTTTTTTAATGTCATACATGAATCAGTGAAAGTAATAATTATATTAATAGTGAATATACCATTAATAAGGAAGGTTTATATCCCTACATTGGATATATAATGGGGATGATTGAAGAATTCCCCATAGAGTCAAAACAAAATCACATCCCTTGATAACAAAATGCCTACACTAACACATTATCTAATGTAGCTAGAATCCTAGATAATCCTCAATGAGAAGAGAAAATATTCTATATCACAAAATGTAGGTTTCTTTCCACAATCCTAGTCAATTTTGTAGAGGAAATCAATTAAATCAACACTTTATCAAATCATGATGATCCAATGTCCTCAAAAACTGATGTTTACACTTAATGGATGTTATCTATAATATGTTATCTTCAATGTGGATCCTTCCATTTCATTGATCCAATAATGTAACTGATCAATCTTCTAGGAGAAAAGTTCATCCTATTGTATGAACCAAATGATAAAATGATACTACACTAAAAAGGTATTGATATAGCCTAAAAATATACTGAATGGGAATAAACACTTTCCATCATACATGATATTCATATAGGGTCCTTTGGTGTTCATCAATTTGGGACCAAGCTCTTCCATCAAATCAGGGGACATTTATCTTTATAGATAACAATTAATCATGGTTGTGTGGAATATATCATGAAGTGAAATTATTTTCAAATACATTCCAACTATATCTATTAACCCATGGAGTTACTGAATACTTATAATTACTCATGATAGTTTACCATAAGGGGAATTGATTTCATGGGGGAATATCTCCTAGATTAATCTAGGTAGTATAAGTACTTCCTTAATAAAATTATCTTCTTAATGAGATGGGATAATTTTATACCCCTCACATAAGTTATGATAGATAATATCATCCTCTTTGAAGAGTAGTACATTTTCACAAGATTTGGTGTACCTCACATGATACTAATGGAAAATGAAACCAAAATCTATTGCTTTGAGTTGAAAAATATTTATTATAAGTATAAAATCCACGCAAACCACTTATCCCACTACCATGAAATAGAAAATAAAAAAACCAAGGCCTTAAATATGACTATGCCAAATATAATCTAGACAATTGGGATAGTTACAAGAAATCTTGGATAGATAAACTTATAATTTCCTGATGGTATTTCCAGATAAAAACATATAATTTTATGATTTTGACCCCATATTAATCTGTTTATATAATGTAGTTATTGATTCCAATAAAATACAATTCTCTCTCTCCCAATTTATAAATGTAGTTATATATTAAAAGATGAACCATTCCATAAGTGACATGAAGAGTTAGAACGACTTTATGAGAACATATTACCCACACATCATGACCTGGAATACCATAAAAATTATATCACATAATAAATATATAATAAACTTTACCTCATATCAATCTATTTAGGAGATATTGAATTTTTTCATAGAACCCCAATGAAAAACATGGAATTATACTCAAATATTGGAACCAAAATGGTATGGGTCTTATGTTATACAAAATGTCTATTCCAATTATTCTTTCTCCTTTTCTATAAAGGTTGTGTAGTATATCAAACACCCACTAATGAATTATTTCTCTATAAAAAAAATTCATTATTTCACTTCATTTTACAATTTCATAACTACATTATGTTGAAATGTATAGTTTTATCACATATCACATGATCTTAAATTTCATGATTCCTAGGTCCTCATTGAATGGTCTTAAACTATAAAAAAAATTTGTGCAATCATTATGAACCTAAATTAAATTCCACCATAAGTAAATTATATTGACTCTAAAATAATCAGGGTGGAAATTTTTTTATAGCATCATTCTCTTACATGAGATCCCGGTCCTTGTTGTAATTCTTATGGATTGATATAATCTTTTCATAAACCTACACAAAACTAGGTTCCCATTTTAGATAAGTATGAACAAGATATATATAGGGAATTTATATTTAGGAACTAAGTGTGGCTTGATTCATACTCATATGGGATATATAGTGCTTCTTGAATCTTCCATCCCTGAACTAGCCACACATTTCATCAATAAATAATTACCGTATATTTTATACTGGATAATGTATAGAATGGACCATATAAAAACTATGTGTGTCTTGATTCCTGTTACTTAAAGATACATTGTGGTCACATGATCCCCTTTCCTAGGATAATATAATATTTTTGGAAAACAAAAGTCGTTTCCAAACCCTAGTCTGTTCCACTGCACAGAGGTGAATCCAGATTTTCAACCCATGCACATGAATCCATCTCATGTAGAAGAAGCCTCATAAAAATTGTGTATAGACAGATAGAAATTTCTTCCCAAATATATTATCTAGATATACATAGAAGATTTAATCATGGAATCCTTCACACATGAAACCATTCTAAAATGCTTCTCCAATGTAGAAGAGTATAGTATGCAAAAGGGTTCTTTCTTTGTTACTAGGTAATTTAATGGTTAAAGAAGTTTTGGCCACCCTAGATATCATGGTTCACCAAGATTATGATATAAAATCACCCCGTCCCCAAGAAAATGTTTTTTATGTATTGGGAAAATTTTATAATAACTATGTATGGCTTGACTACTATCCTCACATGATTTGTACCAACACACATGATCCTTTCCTTGGTCCTAGTAACAATTTTGTTATTATCATTTTTTTATACTGGATCCACCCTTTATAGTCTTGATCCATTTGGCAGTGTATTCCCAAAACATAAAAATTACTCTATCCTAAATATGAACCATATCAACAATGTGTCCCCAATGTAAGAACATTTATCCATGAACCTATGAATAAGTAAATTACCAATTTCCCCTATATAAGAGCCAAATATACGTAAGAACATTTCATGAATTATGTATAATGACCAATAATTTACATAAATTGATATTATATAAAAGATAGGAATATTAATTACAAAATATAACAAATCCAGGATAGTACTGTATAGGTATTGTGTCATTAGAAACTGGGAAATATAAACAACTAGTTTATAAGCCATCTTAATTGTCTCCCCCTTATTTCATTATAACTAGACCCCTTTTTGACATATCATACTTAATAACCTTATTCATGTACAAGGGAAAAGAAACATATGAATGGGTGAGATCGTATTACACGTAAGTGTAAACAAGGGAGATATCAATAATATCATAATCATAAGATATAAGAACATAAAATTTGAAAATCTTATCTTGTATATGAATGATTGTGACATTATTCCATGAGATAAATCATGAATGTTCACTAGAATCAATGAACGTAATCCAAAAATTCATAACATAATACATGATGTTTTGTGAAATACATAGAAACATATAAAATCATTTCAGATTAGTCAAGGATCATTTCAATGACCATTTTAACTATAACACCCGAGACTTTTATGAGAAATATATTTTTTTATATTATATAAATCATCAAAGGAATCTTTCGCTACACGCAATCAGGACCTTCCTCGATAGCGTGTGTCGTACGCAGTACCGAGTTCCACTAAACAACGATATATTATTATAATATTATAAACTAGCCGTTATGAATAGTATTAACTAAATTTTAAATTTTACAACATTATTATTCATCTTACAGATTTTCTAGAACATGGTAAGAGAACAAAAAAAAAATTGGGTAAAATAAGTATTTATAAAAAAATACAGTTTTGCATCCTTTTGATGGCGCACCCAAATTAAATCTAGTTTTTGACACCTTTATACGTTCAATTTGACAAAATAAAATTCTTCTTTTGAATCTGGATATAAAAATTTACTTTGGATAAATTTTTGATATTTTTCTGATAACTTTCATATTTGGGTGAATAGTAAAAATACGCGAATTTTTAATTAAAAACAACTTTTTTCATTCAGATAATTTATATGGTTAAATTATAATATTGAATGGTTTTAAAGTATAGATAGAATATATTTTTACCATTTAATATAATTTATGTTATTATCATTAATTTCACATTGAATTCATAGGTAAAAACATTTCAATCTTTGGCAATGTTTTAACTTCTAAAACCCATTTTCTTAACAATGGGATTTATTTTAAATTAATTACTGCAACTTATATGTTTTGAATTTTGAAAAATGGATTCCATATTCATAATCAGTGAGTCTAAATTATGTTAATAGGCTACTTTTTATTTTTGGGCCTTATGAATAGTAACTACGGTAAATTTTATTTACCATAGTTAAAGGTAAATTGGGTAATTAAGGGTAAATATAAGATTATAAAATTACCCTAAAACCTGGAAAAATCCTATTGGATGACTAAAAGTCGACCCATATCACCTAAGGTCAGATTAGATTCATTTAATAGACTTTTTTCCATGAAAATAATTTAATTATTATTAAAACCAAAGAATGTGACAACATGTCACTTTCTTAAATCATATAAGTATAATAATATTAATTTGGTGATAAACATAATGAAACATCAAACATTAATAGTCTCCAGAAATCTAATACAATTATCTACATAATAGGAATTTATTTATAATTTTTAGGGATTAAATAATTATCATTAATTATGACACAATAGTGATGTTGAAATGTTTTTATTAATTAAAATATCAAATAAATTGTTTTAAAAATATTAAAATAAATAATATATGAACTATTTAATGTGCTACACTAATTTTCTAGAAACATATGACATTTTATGAATCTATTAAAGCTTTTATTTCGAACATATATTCTGTATATATTTTATTTAAATTCAAATAAATGAATAGTGTCAAAATTGACACTATTGTTTTTTATAAAAATAACATATTATAAAATTGTTTAAAAATCACAAAAATATTTAAAAATTATAAATTAAAATTTAAATGGTCGAAAATGACATAAAGTGTCAAATTATGGAAAATTCACAATACATATGTAATTATTTAAAATTTAGAATATTAATACCGCAAATACAATTAAATTGATAAATAAGGATAAATCAAGTTGATAATGTTTAAAATAAATTCCTAACATGTCTAAATTTTATTGGTTGATGATATTACAACCTTATCTCATCCAATATTCGGATATGAGTCATTTTGGAAGTTTTTAAGTGGGGTTGGGATTTAATATAAACTAATATTTCTTTTCTTTCAAAAGGTGCCCCTCTCCTCCCTTATAAAAGGGAACCTCCTTCCTCTCCTCCTCACACCAATTTGAGCCTTCAAGCTCGGCCAAACCCTGCCCATTTCACTTCCCCGCTTCCTTAGAATCATCCTAGAGGTTCTGGTCTTCTTCAAAGACCAACCCTAGTGCCCTAAGAGGAGGTTAAGAAGAGGCACGTCAAAAAAAGAGGTAATATCCATTACCGATCTTTTCCAAATTCTTTCTTCTTAAACTTCTTCTTATTTAGTTGTTTCATTATAAAGTAATAACATCAATATCACTCATATAATGATATGTTATTATAATTATGAAACAACCCTATTTCACCATCTATCCATCCTACAGAAAGTGAAATCACCGCGCGTGCGTACGTACGAAATAAAGTCTCCATACCGTGGTGTAATATATTTTCCCCCACCACCTTACTTGGATGGGTATAATGGTGTAAATAATTACTATATATTATTATTTTAAAGTGATATTGATTCTGAAATAGTATACATACACTCCAATACAATTCCACGATCATGGGAACGATATCATCGCTCGTGCGTACGTACGGAATACCGTCTCCACGATGTGATGCGATTAGTTCTACATGATCTTCATTGAATAATTATTATATAAATGAATTGAATGAATAAATATGATATATAGTACATTAATACCATTCTGGAAATGATGTATCTATAACCTAAAGAGAAGAATAAGAATTTATTCGACAAAACACGCATAAGAACAAAAAGTTATAAACACCCGAATAACAAGTAGCAATGAAATATTACTACTAAGAAGCTAAGAATATGACCATATATGATATCATAACTATAATTATGATTCTGGAAGAAGTCAATAACATTATTTAAATCATTATACAGAAGGTTCGGACACTTACGAAGCAAATCGGACCTAAGGTAAGGGAAATATCACAATCTCATTTTTATCCGAGATTGTTTATACTTTGGTATTTACTGGGTGTATTTTATCATCCACATCCATGTTTCCTCAATATGTAATATTATTTCCATCCACCTATAATTTTTTAAATCCAATTTTACCCTTTGGTGAGTTTTTAGTAAATGATATGAAAGGAATCTTTTGTCGTTTTTCGTACGAGGTACTTTTTGATTTTTCTGACAAAAGTACGAGAAGAATGTTTTTTAACTTATACGACATGAATGGATTTTTAAAACATTATTTCCAAGAAGATTCCTTTACAAGTTTTCATGTTTATTTTTAATTCGCTTCTTTTAGTTTAAAACTGTATGACATGTTAAAGAAAGAAAAGTGTTTTTGAAGTAGAAAGGATATTTTCCTCAAGAATGGAGTTCAAGTGTTTTATCAAAATTATTTTCCATATAAAATAATAAAGGGTTCTGTTTCTATAACTATTATTACATTTATTTGATTATGTTGTGATGGAATTATTTTTATGAATTCCTTTATCTTATATGAGTTGTTTTATGATGTCACGATGTTTAAGATTCCCATTTTTATTACATGGGTAATGCTATGATGTATTGTTTATGATATTGTGGCACACATAAGAATGGTATCATTATGAGATTGGTGGGACCTATATCTCCCTCCAATGCATTGGGTAAAGATTTTATATCTCATGAGATAGACATGGCTGGAATGGCAGGTTATACCGGTTCAGTGAAACAGGACTGAAACGATGAGTGGACTCGGTTCAGAAATGGACTTTGTCCACTAAGATAGTCTTGGAAATGAGTCTTGACTAATAAGAAATGATTCTCTATGATTATGTGTGTATTCCACAAAGTTTCATGTTTTAAGTTATGATTATTGGGATTTCATTTCACTACTTTGATTTATCCCTTGTTATGAAATTATGCTCTCTTTTGCAGGTTAAGATTTCAAAAATGTTATGTTCTTATGAATATGATGTGATTGATATTTCTTTTGTTTACCCTTACTGAGCATTTGAGCTCCCCCTTTTGTATGTTTTATTTCCCTAGGTCAGGGAGAAGGTTATTAAGTAAGATATTCCAAAAGGGACTATATATATGATGAAATAAATGGGAGACAGTGTAGACGCATTATGAACCAATTGTTTATGTTTCCCAGTTTCTAAAGACACTATACCTGTACGGTCCTTTCATGGTTTTGTTATATGTTGTTATAAGTATGCTTCAATTTTGAAGTAATAACAATCTATGTAAAGTATGGGTCATTATTTTTGGTATGAGAGGAAAGGTATAGTCAACCATTAGAAACTAGGATGTGAAAGCCTTGGTAAGAACCCTAAGGAAAAGTATAAGCATAGAACACAATATTAGTGTTTTAGAAATGACCATGAATAACCTAGGATAAGGCCTTAAGTGTGAAATTTTATTCTTTATTATGTGGTTTCTCTATTATAATTAGTGTTCATCACACTATTCTTCTTGGTTTTAGTCAATGGCTGGAACCCGAATGAACCGTGTTAATGCAGAATGTGACGGGCAATGCAATGATTGTCCCCCTGAGAAACCAAACGTTATGGGAGCTGGAATGAAAAATATTGTAACCATGATCACACAACTTTCTCAGGCTATGAATCATGCAGGACTTCCAAACAAGCAAAGGAAGGAGTAAAATTATGTTGAATTCTTCATGAGGCAGCGTCCACCTTCTTTCAGCGGGTCTACTGATCCATTAGTTGATGAACAATGGATTAGTACTACTGAAATGATATTTTCAGTTCTTCAAAGTTCTGAACATGATAAAGTCATCCTTGCAGTGTATCGTTTGGAAGGAGATTCTGATCAATGGTGGAATCTTATTAAGAATACGAGGCAAAGGGATGAAATTGAGTCCATGGAATGGGACGAGTTCAAGAAATTATTTTTCAATAAGTACTTCCCTCGTATTCTCCGAACAAAGATGGAGAAAGAGTTTCTTGAACTGAAGAAAAAGGATGATGAATCTGTTGGTACCTATGAAGAAACTTTTACAAGAGTTTCGAGGTATGCTTCTGGTATTATTATTGAACCTGAGAGTAAGATCGATCGATTCTTTAGTGGCTTAAAACCAAGTCTTCGAAGGGTGTTAGCCATAAGGGACTTCAATAGCTATGAGGAAATCGTTCGATGTGCTCTCAAAGTCGAGATGGAGATTGGAGTAACCCATCAGTCATATGAGTTTGATAAGAAGAGGAAAATGAAATTCAATGGAAAATATAAAGAGCACAATGAAAAGAAGACGAGCTTTCCCTTATGCTCAAAGTGTGGAAAAAACACAGAGGGAGTTGTCTTAAAGGGACAAGTAAATGTTTCAAATGTGGAAAGGAAGTTCATTGGACATTTGAATGTCGCAATGATAGGAAGAAGATGTCTACTGATGTAAACAAAGGAAGGGACACCCAGAATGAACCTACTACACTTCAATGTTTCATGTTCTAAGAGATGGGGCATTATTCCAATCAATTCCCAAATCTAAGGGTTGATGATGATGATCGATGTCAACAAACTCTTAAGGCTAAAGAAAAAGGAAAGTCACAATCAATTTCTATCAGCGATGTGGAGTACGATAATGATCTGGTGAAAGGTACACTTACCATCCACTCTAAGGTAGAAAATGTTTTATTTGATTCTGGATCCACCAACTCCTTTATTTTTGAAGAATTTTCTAAGGATATCATCGTATTACCTCAACAATTAGATGTCGAGTTAGCTGTGACAACCCCTAATGGCACAACAGTCACATCAAAAGTTTATAATTCTTCTTCGATTGAAGTTTGTGGGAAAGTGCTTCCTGCAAATCTTGTGATCCTTCCTATAGTGGAATTTGATGTGATTCTTGGCATGGATTGAATTTCTTTATATGGAGCTCATATCAATTGCCAAAGAAAGGGAAGTCACATTTCATATTCCAGATCAATCTATGATCATCTATCGATGCAAGGATGAACATAACCTTCCAGTGGAAATTTCTTCCATCTTATGGGTCTTGATTCCACTTAATGAAGATTATTTATCTCAAATGGTTGACGAGAAAATCACAATTAAGAATATGCCCATTGTACGGGAGTTTGATGATGTCTTTCCGGAGGAATTGCTGGGTCTTCCACCAAATCGTGAAGTTGAGTTTTCAATAGAACTCGTACCAGGTGCTTTGCCTATTTCAAAGACACCTTATAGAATGGCCCCAATTGAGTTGCAGGAATTGAAGAAGAAACTCCAAGAGAATCTTGATAAGGGATTCATATGCCCTAGTGCGTCACCTTGGGGAGCACCTGTTCTGTTTGTTAAGAAGAAAGACGGATCAATGAGACTCTGCATTGATTATCGAGAACTTAACAAGACCACTATCAAGAAAAAATATCCTCTCATATGCATTAATGACTTATTTGACCAACTACGAGGAGCTAAATACTTTTCCAAGATTGATCTTCGTTCAGGGTATCACCAATTAAGGGTCAAAAGGGAGGATATACCAAAGACGGCTTTCCGTACAGTGTATGGAGACTATGAATTTATAGTGATGCCATTTGGTCTTACTAATGCCCCTACTATCTTCATGGATCTGATGAATAGAGTCTTTAGAGACTATCTTGATCAGTTTGTGGTAGTCTTTATAGACAATATTCTTGTATATTCAAAGAGCAAGGAAGAACTTGAAGATCACTTGAGAATTATATTTAATACCCTATGAAATTATAAGCTTTATGCCAAATTTACCGAGTGTGAATTTTGGCTTCAAAGAGTTTCATTTTGGATCACATAATCTCAAAAGAGGGGATATCTATGGATCCAGCAAAAACAGAGTTTATCGAAAGATGGTCGAGACCAACAACAGTAACTGAGATCTGAAGTTTTCTTGGTTTGGCTGGATATTATCGACGTTTTATGAAAGATTTTTCACGATTATCTAATCCACTCACCAGGATGACTCGAAAAGGTGTTAAGTTCGTGTGGACAAACGAATGTGAAGATAATTTCAAGGAGTTGAAAAGAAGGTTATCCAGTGCACCTGTACTCACACTTCTATATAGTGGAGAAAGGATTGTGATCTACAATGATGCATCCAAGAAGGGACTGGGATGTGTTCTCATGCAAAATGATATAGTGATAGCTTATGCCTTACGACAGTTGAAAATCCATTAGCAAAATTACCCAACTCATGATTTGGAGTTAGCTGCGGTAATCTTTGCATTAAATATTTGGAGGCATTACCTTTATGGTGAAAGGTGTGATATTTATACTGATCATAAAAGTTTAAAGTATATTTTCACACAAAAGGAGCTGAATATGCGTCAAAGAAGATGGTTGGAGATGATTAAGGATTACGACTGCTTAATTCATTACCACCCTGGGAAAGCAAACATGGTGGAAGATGCATTAAGTCGACAAGAACATGCCAGTTTAGCCATGATGAGGATCACAAAAGATCCAATATTTATGGATCTACAAAGGATGGATCTTGGAATTATAATGGAAGGGGGAAAATCGTATCTTTCTCAAATAATGTTCAACCATCTATACATGTGAAGATTAAAGAAGCACAGAAAGAAGATGTAGAGTTACAAAAGAATGTGAGAAATGTTCCTGAATTCAACCTTGATTGTGATGGGATAATAAAGTTTAGGAATCGGTTTTGTGTTCCTCCCATCCCCGAATTAAAGAAGGAGCTGCTGGATGAGTCTCATAGTTCTTCATTCTCTATTCATCCTGGAAACATGAAGATGTATAGGGACCTAAAAGAGTACTTATGATGGGATGGAATGAAAAGAGATGTTGCTGAATATGTATCTCAATGCATGGTTTGTCAGTTAGTTAAATCTGATAGACAGAAGTCTAAGGGGATGTTACAACCATTACCCATACCCGAATGGAAATGGAAAAACATCACTATGGACTTTGTCACATGACTTCCTAAAACATCCAAAGGCAATAATGCTATCTGGGTCATAGTTGATCGTCTTACAAAGTCGGCACACTTCATCGCTATTAGAGATGATTTCTCTCTGGATCAGCTTGCCAGGATATATGTAAAGGAAGTGGTAAGATTGCATGGAGTACTAATTTCTATTATATCTGATCGGGATCCAAGGATTACCTCAAACTTCTGGAAAAGTCTTCAGCATACTCTGGATACAGAGTTGAGTTTCAGCACTGCTTATCATCCTCAGACAGACGGTCAGTCTGAGAGGACAATTCATACTCTAGAAGATATGTTGAGAGCTTGCTCTATAGATTTCAAAGGTGGTTGGGATCAACACCTACCTTTGGTGGAATTTTATTATAATAATATCTTTCACTCTAGTATTCAGATGGCTCCTTATGAATCTCTCTATGGAAAGAAATGTAAGACTCCAACTTGATGGGATGAAGTTGGGGAAAGAAAGCTATTAGGAAATGATATTGTTGATGAGATGGCAGAAAAGGTCCGATCTATTCAACAACACATAAGAGCAGCTCAGAGTCGACAGAAAAGTTATGCCGACAACCGAATAAAAGACCTAGAGTTTGAAGTTGGTGATAAAGTGTTCTTAAGAATATCTCCCTGGAAGAGGGTCATGAGATTTGGAAAGAAGGGGAAGTTGAGCCCTAGATATATCGGTCCTTTCGAAATACTGGATCGTGTTGGGAAGGTAGCTTACCGATTGGCGCTTCCACCAAATCTCTCTCAAGTTCACGATGTGTTCCATGTATCTCTCCTGAGAAAGTACATACCTGATCCTTCACATGTACTCAGCTCAAAAGTTGTACCACTGGAGCCAGTTCTTTCTTATGAAGAACAACCAATAGAGATTCTGGATCGTAGCGAAAAATTCCTACGAAACAAGACCACTCGCTTGGTGAAAGTTTTATAGAGGAACCACCAATTAGAAGAAGTTACATGAGAGCTTGAGGATATGATGAGGGAGAGGTATCCTCATCTGTTTGTTACAAAGTGACAAATTTCGAGGGCGAAATTCATTTTAAGAGGGGTAGAATGTAACACCTGAGACTTTTAATGAGAAATATTTTGTTTTTATGTTATATAAATCATCAATGTAATCATTCGCTACACGCAATCGCGAACTTCCTCGATAGCATGTGTAGTACGCAATATCGAGTTCCACTTAACAACGATATATTATTATAATATTATAAACTAGCCGTTATGAATAGTATTAACTGAATTTTAAATTTTACAACATTATTATTCATCTTACACATTTTCTAGAACATGGTAAGAGAATAGAATAAATTTTTTTTGGGTAAAATAAGTATTTATAAAAAAAATATAGTTTTTCCACCTTTTGATGGCGCACCGACATTAAATCTAGTTCTTCACACCTTTATAAGTTCAATTTGAAAAAATAAAATTCTTATTTTGAATCAGTATATAAAAATTTACTTTGGATAATTTTTTGATATTTTTCTGATAACTTTCATATTTTGATGAATAGTAAAAATACGCAAATTTTTAATTAAAAACAAATTTTTTCATTGAGATAATTTATATGGTTAAATTATAATATTGAATGGGTTTAAAGTATAGATAGAATATATTTTTACCATTTGATATAATGTATGTCATTAGCATTAATTTCATATTGAAATCATAGGTAAAAATATTTCAATCTTTGGCAATGTTTTAACTTCTAAAACCCATTTTCTGAACAACGGGATTTATTTTAAATTAATTACTGCAACTTATATGTTTTGAATTTTGAAAAATGGATTCCATATTCAGAATCAGTGGGTCCAAATTATCTTAATATGCTACTTTTTATTCTTGGGCATTATGAATAGTAACTACGGTAAATTTTATTTACCATAGTTAAAGGTAAATCGGGTAATTAAGGGTAAATATAAGATTATAAAATTATGATAAGACGTGCCAAAATCCTATTGGATGACTAAAGGTCGACCCATATCACCTAAGGGTCGGACTAGATTCATTTAATAGACTTTTTCCATGAAAATAATTTAATTATTATTAAAACCAAAGAATGTGACAACATGTCACATTCTTAAATCTTATAAGTATAATAATTTTAATTTGGTGATAAACTTAATGAAACTTCAAACATTAATAGTATCCAAAAGGATAATACAATTATCTAAATTATATGAATTTATTTAGAATTTTTAGGGATTAAATAATTATCATTAATTATGACACAATAGTGATGATGAAATTATTTTATTAATTAAAATATCAAATAAATTATTTTAAAAATATTAGAATAATTATTATATGAACTATTTAATGTGCTACACTAATTTTCTAGATACATATGTCATTTTATGAATCTATTTAAGCTTTTATTTCGAACATATCTTCTGTATATATTTTATTTAAATTCAAATAATTTAATAGTGTCAAAATGGACAATATTGTTATTTTATAAAAACAACATATTATAAAATTGTTTAAAAATCAAAAAAATATTTAAAAATTAAAAATTAAAAATTATATGGTCGACAATGTCATAAAGTGTCAAATTATGGAAAATTCACAACACATATGTAATTATTTAAAATTTAGAATATTATTACCACAAATAAAATTAAATTGATATATAAGGATAAATCTAGTTGATAATGTTTAAAATCAATTCCTAACATGTCTAAATTTTATTGGTTGATGATATTACAACCCTATCTCATCTAATCTTCGGATATGAGTCATTTTGGAAGTTTTTAAGTGGGGTTGGGATTTAATATAAACTAATATTTCTTATATTTCCAAAGGTGCCCCTCTCCTCCCTTATAAAAGGGCACCTCCTCCCTCTCCTCCTCACACCAATTTGAGCCTTCAAGATCATCCAAACCCTGCCCATTTCACTTACCCACTTCCCTAGATTCATCCTAGAGATTCTGGTCTTCTTCAAAGACCAACCGTAGTGCCCTAAGAGGAGGTTAAGAAGAGGCTCATCAAAAAAAGAGGTAATATCCATTACCGATCCTTTCCAAATTCATTCTTTTTCAACTTATAATTCTTTATTTGTTTCATTATGAAGTAATAACATCAGTATCAATCATATACTGATATGTTATTATAAGTTTGAAACAACCCTATTTCACCATCTATCCATCCTACGGAAAACGAAATCACCGTGCGTGTGTACGTACAGAATACCATCTGCACATCGTGGTGTAATATATTTTCCCCCACCACCTTAATTGGATGGGTATAATGGTGTAAATAATTACTATATATGATTATTGTAAAGTGATATTGATTCTGAAATAGTAAACATACACTCCAATACAATTCTACGATCATGGGAACGATATCATCGCTCGTGCGTGCGTAAGAAATACCATCTCCACGATGTGATGCGATTCATTCTACATGATCTTCATTGCATGATGATTATATAAATGAATTGAATGAATAAATATGATATATAGTACATTAATACCATTCTGGAAATTATGTATCTATAACCTAAATAGAAGAATAAGAATTTATTCGACAAAACACGCATAAGAACAAAAAGATATAAACACCCGAATAACAAGTAGCAATGAAATATTACTACTAAGAAGCTAAGAATATGACAATATATGATATCATAACGATAATTATGATTCTGGAATAAGTCAATAACATTATTTAAATCATTATACAGTAGTTTCGGACACTTACGAAGCAAATCGGACCTAAGGTAAGGGAAATATCACAATCTCATTTTTATCCGAGATTGTTTATATTTTGGTTTTTACTGGGGTGTATTTTATCATCCACATACATGTTTCCTCAATATGTAATATTATTTCCATCCTCCTACAATTTTTTAAATCCAATTTTACCCTTCGGTGAGTTTTTAGTAAAACATATGAATGGAATCTTTTGTCATTTTTCGTACGAGGTACTTTTTGACTTTTCCGACAAAAGTACGAGAAGAATGTTTTTTTAACTTATACGACATGAATGGATTTTTAAAACATTATTTCCAAGAAGCTTCCTTTACAAGTTTTCAAGTTTATTTTTAATCAACTTCTTTTAGTTTATAATTGTATGACATATTAAAGAAAGGAAAGTGTTTTTAAAGTAGAAAGGATATTTTCCTCAAAAATGGAGTTCAAGTGTTTTATCAAAATTATTTTCCATCTAAGATAATAAAGGGTTCTGTTTATATCCCTATTATTACATTGATTTGATTATGTTGTGATGGAATTATTTTTATGAATTCCTTTATCTTATATGAGTTGTTTTATGATGTCACGATGTTTAAGATTCCCATTTTTATTACATGGGTTATGCTATGATGTATGGTTTATGATTTTGCGGAACACATAAGAATGGTATCATTATGAGATGGGTGGGACCTATATCTCCCTCCAATGCATTGGGTAATGATTTTATATCTCATGAGATAGACATGGATGGAACGGCAGGTTATACCGGTTCAGTGAAACAGGACTGAAACGAGGAGTGAACTCGGTTCAGAAATGGACTTTGTCCACTAAGATAGTCTTGGCAATGAGTCTTGACTAATAAGAAATGATTCTATATGATTATGTGTGTATTCCACAATGTTTCATGTTTTATTTTATGATTATTGGGATTTCATTTCACTACTTTGATTTATCCCATGTTATGAAATTATTCTCTCTTTTGTAGGTTAAGATTTCCAAAATGTTATGTTCTTATGAATATGATGTGATTGGTATTTCTTTTGTTTAATTTCACTGAGCATTTGAGCTCACCCTTTTGTATGTTTTCTTTCCCCAGGCCAGGGAGAAGGTTATTAAGTAATATATGCCAAAAGGGACTATAGATTTGATGAAATAAATGGGAGATAGTGTAGAAGCTTTATGAACCAGTTGTTTATGTTTCCCAGTTTCTAAAGACACTATACCTATACGGTCCTTTCATGGTTTTGTTATATGTTGTAATAAGTATGCTTCAATTTTGAATTAATAACAATGTATGTAAATTATGGGTCGTTATAGTAACAGACAAATTACATTACTGAACCGAGTTCACTCCTCGTTCTAGCCCTATAATACTGAACCGAGATCATTTGTCATTCCAACCATTTATATATTATGAGATATAAATATTTAACCCACAAAATGGAGGTACATATAGGTATCACCCATCTCATAATAAAATCATTATTACATGTGCCATAAAAACATAAATCATTCATCATAGCATACACCAAAGAAAAAAACTGGTTTCTTAAATGTCATTCTACCATAATCTGTATAAAGATTAATTCTATAAATATCATTTAATCATAAAAAAAATAAAATCATAGTAATAATAGGGATAGAAACATAACCTCATTTAGATAATATCATCTTAGATGAAAAATTATTTTGATAAAATACTTGAAATTAATTCTTGAGGAAAATATCCTTTCTTCATCAAAAATGTTTTCTTCTCTCAAAATTTTGTGTAGTTTTATAAAAAAAAGAATTTAATTGACAATAAACATGATATATTGTAAAACAACCCTCATGTAAATAAGTCATTATGAAAGGATAAAAATATGTTCATGCTGTATAAGTTAAAAAACAATCTCCTTGTACTTTTGCTAGAATGGTCAAAAAGTACCCTATTTTAAATAATGACAAAAGATTCCTTTCATACAATTTAATAAAAATTCAAAAAATGGGTAAAATTAAATCTAAAAAATTGCTTAATAATATAATAAATATTACATATTTATGAAAAATGGATTTTTAGGACAAATACACCCCAGTAAATACTTACATATAAACAATCTCATATAATAATGAGATTGTGAAATTATCCATTACCTTTGGTATACTTTCCATTTTATGTATCTGAATCTATTGTATTATGATTTAAATAATTTAATTTAATTAATTAATATTAATATTCATTTTTATGATATCATATATGATCCTATGATCATATTTTTTTAATAACAATCCATTATTACATGTTATTTGGGTATTAACCGCTTCATTTTCTTATACATATTTTGTCGAATAAGTTACGGTTCTCCTCAATAGATCATAGTTATGTGATTAAAAAATTATATTAACATTATATATGTAATTTTAAATCATTATAAATATTTATAAAATCCTTCTTTAAATAAAATCATGTAGAATGAATCACATCAGATCGTGGAGATGGTAGGCCGTACGTACATATGATCGACGATATCATTCCTAAAATTATAGAATGGTATTGAATTGAATGGTGTATAATATTTCAGAATCAATTTAATTTTATAATAATAATATGTAGTTATCATTTAAATCATTAGATTCATCCATGTAATTTGGTGGTGAAAAACAAATTACACCACAGCGTGGAGACGATAAGACGCACATATGCACACATGGTGATTTCATTTTTTGTAGGATGCATTGAAGGTCAAATATGGTTGTTTCATAATAATAATAATAACGTATAAATACATAAGTGATTATTGATAATTATATTATAATTTAAATACAAATGAATAGGTAATATAAGAAGAAATTGTTTTGAAATAATCGGAAGAGGAGATTACCTCTTCATCAACATGCTTCCTCTAAATCTCCTTTTACAGCACTAGAGTTGGACTTTGAAGAAGAAAAGAAACAATATAATGTGACTAGTAAAGTTTATAAGAGAAAAGGGAAAGTTATTTCCATGCATGAAGGCTCAATGCGAAGTTAAAAGTTTAGGGAGGAGGTTCTCTTTTATAATAGTGGTGAGGGACACTTTTGGGACCTCCAAAATATTAATTTATAATAAAATTAAACCCCATACATAATCCTCAAAAATGACCTAAATTAAAAGATGATATTAGATAAGGTTTCAATAACATCAATATATAAATTTTTTATAGGTATTTATATCAATTTAAACCTTATCATTTTAATTAACACTTAGTTATCTCATTTACTTTTTAACTAGGGCAACAAATATTTAAATATTAAAAGGGTGTAAAATTTACTTATTTGACATAAATTAGACCTTAAATGAATAATTTAGAACATCTTATATCATATAATAATTATTATTTATTTTTAGAAATGTTTTATGTTTTTTAAATAATTTAATAAAACATTATATTGATAAACAATCAAATGTATAAATTTTTACACTCTTCAATTCATTGATTTTTAAAAATATTAATAAAATGAGATAACATCGAACAAACAATTTTATTACATTACTAGGAGGTAAAGGTAATATAATAACTTCATTATTCATATTAATTTGACCAAATTATATTTACATTAATATTTTTAATAACATTTATTTGTTATATCTGTTAATTAAATAATTCATACATCACTTTTGTGTATTTATTTAATATAATAATTTTGGAATAAAAAATAAAAATAAAATATAATGATAAAGATAAATATAATATATTATATAAGAATATTTTTATTAGAATTTATATTCTTTAAAATCAAACAAATAAAATGTTATACTTATTAAATTATTAATGTGATAACTTTAACATCACTTTAAGTAAAATAGTATAAGTGTCGGAATAAATTCTATAAGGATCCAAATGGTCAATAACTGGACAATTGGATTGTTACAGTCAATATATTCTCGAAAAATAAGATTTTGTGAAGTGTTTGGGTTCTTTCTTTATTATAATTCTAATAAAAATTGTTTATTTATTTCTCATCAATTAATTATTTTTTACATCATCAAATTATAGTCTTCTAGGTAATTATTTATTTCTTAAAAATTAAAAATAAATTACATTGAAAAAGAAAAAATTTTAATTTTCAAATGAGAATTTATAATTTAATTTATCTTCAGAATAACCACATATAAATAATTATTTCTTTATTAAACTTTTACTGAGAAATAGTTAAATTTTCTTTAAATAAAATAAATTGCATGTCTTAATCTCATCCAAGTGGCTTCCAAAAGACACCATTTCAAACCCAAAAATATTTAGGTCAAAATACACTCATAAAATTATATTAATAAAAGTGTTAGTGTTACCATATAATATAATTCTTACCCTTAATTACCCAATTTACCATTTTACCGTTTTAATAAAAATTGCCAAAGTTACTATTTATAATGCCAAAAAAAATAAAATAAACTATTGAAATAATTTGATCTTATTAATTCCAAATACGGTATCAAATTTTTAAAATTCAAAATACATATGTTTTAGTAATTAGTTTAAAATTATTCTCGTTGTTGGAAAGAGACATTGTTTTTTTAAATGTTAAAACATTGCCAAATGTTGAAATGTTTTTACATTTGAATTCAGTGTAAAATTAATGATAAGTACATAAATTATATTGAATGATGATATTAAATTATATTTATAAATTAAATCCATTAAATATTTTAATTTAACTATATAAATTATTTTGATGAAAAAATTTATTTTTAATTAAAATGTACTGTATTTTTACTATTCATCAAAACTTGAATGATATCATAAAAAAATTAAAAATCCATTCAAAGTAATTTTTTATATTCCGGATCCAAATAAATTTTTTATGTTTTCATATAAAAATTATTAATGTGTCCAAATCTTAATTTAAAATGGGTTCACCATTAAAAGGTTATAAAATATCTCTTTAAAAAATACATGTTTTCATACATCAAATAGAGTTTATTCGTACCATATGAAAAAATATCTATTAGATGAATATAAAAATTATTTTTTTTAATTATATAACCTTTATATTTAATTAACTTAATTTATCAATAGTAATTCACTCAATTTATTAATAAAAATATACAATTTATTTATATTTTTCATAAATAATTGGTAGCAAATGACTTCATCAAAAAATTTCATAAGTTAGTTATATATACCTCCACTAACGTAAAGGCAAGGTTAAAATGGTACTTTTATACTATGGGAATCTCACAGTTCATTTAAACTCGTGATTCTGTGCAATGCATGCTATTGATGAATTAAAATAAATTAGTGAAAATATTTCATAAAACATACACGTGTTACATTATACCCCTTAAACTAAATTTTTCTCTCAAAACTAGTCACTTGGATAAAACGAGATGAGGATATCTCTACCTAATAACATCCTCAAGTTCCCACATATCTTCCTTATATTAGTGGTTCCACCACAAAACATTAACCACGTGAGTGGTCATGTTTCATAGATCTTTTTCGCTACTATCAAGAATCTCTATCGATTGTTCTTCCTAAGAAAGATCATGCTCCAGTGGTACAACTTATGAGTTTAGTAAATGTAAAGTATCAATTATTTACTTTGTTATAAGAGATATATGGAACAAATAATAAACATGATAGATATTTGGTTGAAGTTCCAATGGGTAAGCTACCTTCCCAACGTGATCCGTAATTTCTAAAGGACCAATATACCAAGGGAACATCTTAAGATTCTTTCCAAATATCACTAATCTATTATAGGGCTATATTCATAGAAGAACTGTATCACCCAATTCAAACTCTAGGTCTTTTCTTTAGTTTTCAGCAAAAAAATGTTTCTCGAATCTGTGATTATCTTATGTGTTGTTCAATAGATATGACCTTTTTCTATTTCATGAACAATATCAGGTCATAATAGATTTCTTTCACAAAATTCATCCCAAAAAATTAGAGTTCAGAAATTCTTTCCATAGGAGAATTTATAAGGTGCCATCTGATTATTGGAGTGAAATCTATTTTTTTAAGAAAATTACACCAATTTTTTCTGTTGATTTCAACAACCTTTGAAATGCATAGATAAATATATCTATATGTCTTTTAGGGTTTGAATTTTCCTCTTAGACTGACCATCTCTATGAGGATGATAATTAGTGCTAAAACATAAATATGTATCTAGAACCTACTAAAGACTTCGCCAGAACATCAAGGTAATCCTCAGATCCTGATCAAATATAATGGAAAGTGGCACTCCATGCAATCTTACCACTTCCATAACATATATCTTGGAAATCTGATGAAGAGGAAAATCCTCTCTAATAGAAATTATTTGTTCTGAATTTTTATGGTGTTCAAATTTAACCCATGTAGCATTATTTCCTTGATAATTTTTGGGATGTGTTATGATAAAGTCCATATTGATGTTTTCCCAATTCCATTCTGGTATTGGTAATGTTTGTAACATACCCTTAGGCTTTTTTCTCTCATCTTTATCATGATGACAAACCAAGAACCAAGTGACATATTCAATATCATATCTTTTCAATTCATCCCACAAAAAATAACCTTTAAGGTCCTTATACATCTTTGTTCTCCTAGGGTTAACATATAATGAGTTACTATAAGCCTCATCCAATAGTTCCTTCATTAATTTTGGTATGATAGGAATACAAACCAGATTCATAAACCTTATTATTCCATCATAATGAAGGTCTAATTCAGGAACATTTCTCACCATCATTTGTAGATTTATATCTTCCTTTTGTGCCTCCTCGATCTTCACTTGTTTAGATGGTGGAGCATTCATTTGAGAAAGAAAATATTTATCCACTTCTTTTAAAATTTCAAGATCTATCCTTTTCAAATCTGTAAATATTAGATATTTTTGTGATCCTCATCATGGAGAGGCTAGCATGGTCCTTTCTACTCAAAGAATCTGCCACCTTGTTCGTTTTCTTTGGTTGTAATATATTTACATGTTGTAGTATTTAATCAACTCCAACCATCTTCATTGGTGCATATTCAAATCCTTTTGTGTAAAAATGTACATTAAAAATTTATGATCAATATATATATCACAAATTTCACTATAAATATAATTCCTCTATATCTTTAGTGCAATGATTAATGTAGCTAACTCCGAATCATGATTTGGGTACTTTTTCTCATGGATTTTCAATTGTCTCAAGGCATAAGCTATCACCATATCAATTTTATTAAGGAAAAATAACTCATCCCATTTTGGATTCATCACTATAGATCACAAACCATTCTCCACTACAAGGTAGTGTGAGAATATGTGAACTACCTAACCATCTTTTGAGTTCTTTGAAATTATCGTCACATTCCTCCATCCACACAAACCTAATGATTTTTTGAGTCAACATGGTTAGTGGATTAGATAATCATGAAAAATATTCCTCAAAACATCGATAATATCCATTGAAACAAGAAAAGATCGGATCTCAGTTGCCATTTTTGTTCTCATCCATCATTCAATAACTTTTGTTTTTGATGTATCCACACATATCCCGTATCTTGGGATTACATGATCCAAAAATGAAACATTATATAACAAAAAATTACACTTCATAATTTTTTCATACAACTTCTCTTTTATTCAGGTCTTTATTATAACTCTCAAAGTGTTTTCTATGTTATTCCTTTATCTTCAAATAGAGAATAATATCATCTATAAATACTACCAAAAACTAACCAAGATATTATATAAATAATCTATTCATTATATCCATAAATATCGTGTGTGAATTTGTAAGACCAAAAGGCATGACTATAAATTCATAGTGTCCAAAACATGTATGGAATGTCATCTTTGGAATATCATCCTTTATAACCCTTAATTAATGATATCAAGATTGAATATCGGTCTTGGAAAATTATTGAGATCCACATAGTTGGTTGAATAAGTATTAAATGTGGGGAATATGATATTTTTTCTTGACAATGATCTTGTTATGTTCTTGATAGTCAGTGTAGAGTCTCATCGATACATATTTTTTTTTAGAAAGAATAGGTGAACTCCAAGGTGACCCACAAGGGTGTATGAATACCTTGTAAAGATTCTCTTGGATTTGATTCTTTAATTCATAAAACATAATTGGGTACATTCTATAAGGTGACCATTGAATTGGAAAATCACCTGGTTTTAGTTCTATTGAAAACTCAACTTCGCAGTTTGGTGGGAGACCTAGAATTTATTTTTGAAAGACATCATCAAAATATCCTACGATTGCTGTATTCATAATTTTTAGTTTCTCCCCAACCAGTTGAGATATATAAACTTGATTTATGGGGATCAAGACCCATAATATGGATGAAATTTCTACTAGAATTTTTTATTAACCTTTGCATCGATATATGATCATTGAATAATCTGGAATATGAAATGTGAATTCCCTTACTTGGACATTAATATGAGATCCATATATGGAAATCCAATTCATTCCAATAATCACATCAAATTATACTATAATAAGGATCACAATATTTTCTAGAAACACTCTCCCAAAAATATAAACTAGAGAATAATTACAAACTTTTGACGGAAACATTGTTCCTTTAGGAGTTTTCATAGAAAACTTAACATCAAATTGTTGAGGTAATATGGAGATACCATTGGATAATTATTTAGAAGTAAAAGCGTGGGTGGGTATAGAGTCAAATAAAACATTTTCTACTTTAGAGTGGATGGTAAGTGTACCTTTCACCACTTAATTATGGTACTCTATATCACCGATAGTGATTACATGTGAATTTCCTTTTTCTTTGGCATTAAGAGTTTTCTGATGTTGATCATCATCAATAAAACTTGGATTAGAGAATTGAATGGAATAATTCCCCATTTCATTGAACTTGTAACTTTGAAGTGCAGGAGGTGTATTTTATGTAGTATTTTCTGTATTCACATAAATAGAAGTATTTTTTTCATCACATCATCATTAAACTTCATGATGAACTTCTTGTTCACACTTATAATGTTTACTAGTTCCATTGATACAATTTACTTCATGTTTCTTTCCAAACACTGAGCATAAGAGAAAACTAAAATCCTTTTTAGTGTGGCCTTTATATTTTTCCTTGAATTCCATTTTTATCTTCTTATTAAACCCATAGTACTGATGTGTTACACAAATATCCATCTCAACCATGAGAGAACCTCGAATGACTCTTCATAGCTATTGAAATACATTAAGGTTTAATACCCTTTAGATATGTGTTCTTAATCCACTAAATAATCGATAAATGTTACTCCTAGGTTGGAAAATAATTCCTGAAGCGTTCATTTCATGTCTTGTAAAAATTTTATCATAAGTTCCAATAGATTCATTGTCCTTTTTCTTATGTTCAAATAACTCCTTCTCCTTCTTTGTTTTAAGAATATGAGAAAATTACAAATTTAATAATAAGTTCTGGAACTCATCCCATACCATGGATTCAATTTCATATATTTTCCTTATATTCATGATATGGTTCCAACATTGAGAAACTTCACCATCCGAATTTTATATAGATAAGATGAATTTATCTTGTTGTGAACATTGGATAATTTAAAATATATTTTCATTGGTCCAGATCCATTGTTTATCAACAAATAAATCAGAAGACCCACTGAATGATAGCGGGTGCTACCTCATGAAGGACTCAAAATGTTTTTGTTCCCCATTTATATTTTTTGATTATCCTACAAGATTTATATCTTGAGAATGTACTGTGATCATTGCTACATGATTTTTCATTCATTCTCCTATAACATTTGGTTGCTTAGAAGGACAATCATGGCATTTCATATCACATTCAGCATTAACATGCTTCCTTCAGGTTCCATCCAATGACTAAATCAAAAAAACATAGTTTGAGAAACACTAATCATAATAGTGAAACTACATAATGAAGAATAAAATTTCAATTTAGGACAGTTTAGGTTTAATCATATGTTACTAATAATCCTTTCTAAAACACTCTGATCATAACATGTACTTCAACATATCCTTCCAGTTCTTACTAATGTTTTCTCATCCTAATTTCCAAAGCATAACTATAAATTTCCTCTTATACCAACTATAATGAACCATACTTTACATAAATTGATATTAATTCAATAATGACGAATATTCCATAAAAACATATCAATGTCATGACAGGCCCACATAGGTGTCACGACCTGTCCTCGGGGCCCGTCCCGTGACTACCCCAAGCCCGCCTTCCATAGGCTAGGGGCTGGAGACTAGAACCAAAGGAGTAAATCTAAATAAAAATGGAAGGAATTTACTTTAATAAGTAAAAAAATACAATATAGTACGCAACTTAAAGTAAACACTAAGTAAATACTATATACAAAAGAAAGTATTGAAAGGAAAGGGGCCGGAAATACAAGCCCAATAGTAAAGTACAGTACAACTGAAAAGATAGTACAACTACACTAGAGTAAAATAGAAACTACTGAGTCATCCTATAGAAATCCCACCTGAAGGGTGGGTACAGATGGCCTCCTCAGCACCCTGGGTCCGTCCGTCTACTTTGGTAACATCACACCATATGGTCCACCTCCAGGTACTGTCCATCTCTACAAGTCTCTCACTCGATCAATGTTGTCTGTCATCTACAAACAACTCAACGTAGTGCATGCATAACCCATTCAGGGGTGAGTATAATGATGCTTAGTAGGGATCCCGAGACCCCCTAAGTTCTCCCAAAATCCATGAAGGATAAACCACAAAGGAAAGATAACATCACGAAATATCCACCAATCCTACTTAGGTATATTCCCATACATATACCTAAGTTATAAATCTCAGTCCGACACCAACCCTCGAGCCCAAGTAGATCCCAGTCCTCACAAGAAGTAAATTCATTCACATTGATGATAATGATTGAATTTCAAGCCTCACCTCACACAGGTATACATCTGTTTTATAGCGATAGAGATGATTAGATGTAGTTATTGATTCATCTAAGTTGTCGGACACACACAGGATACAAGAACAGAAGTCAAAACTATCAGACCCTTACATGATTAAATAACATTAGTCATCACTATCAAACCCATGTAGGATCCTAGTACAGGAGTCGTCATTGTCGAACCCACGTAGGATCCTAGTACAGAAGTCATCACTATCGATCCCATGTAGGATCCTAGTACAAAAGTCCTCACTGTCGAACCCATGTAGGATCCTAGTACAGAAGTTATCACTATCGAACCCATGTATGATCCTAGTATAGAAGTCTTCACTGTCGAACCCACGTAGGATTCTAGTACAGAAGTCGTCACTGTCGAACCCATGTAGGATCCTAGTACAGAAGTCGTCACTGTCAGCTCTAGGGTTTCCGCACACAACATGCTCGATTCTGGGAGGGTCTACTCCTCATGAAAAGGGTTCGATACTTCAACTATCACAAAGTCCTGAGTTGATGTATCCCAAAGTTCTGTATCTTCAAGAGGAACCCAACGCAACAGACGTCCCGTCAATCGGACGCCCGGTCTGAGAGTTATTGGCATTTTCGTTCAAGGGGCCCCATTAGATTTTTGGTACCATCTAACCTAGACATACGCCAACATCATAAGAATCATGTGTTATGTATTCCAAAAGGTCCGTCTCATCAAAAGAAATCCAACGTAGTTAACGGCACGTCAATCAGACGTCCGATCCTTAAGTTATAAGCATTTCCGCTCCGAGGACCCGGTTGGTTTCGGGTTCGAACCAACTTGGCCGTACACAAACTTCACCAAAACCCTGAGTGTAATAAATTGAAATGACTATCTCGATCCAAGAAATCCTACGCAACTAACGATGGATAGATCAGAGGTATGTATCTCATGTTATGGGTGAAAAACCAAAAGTGGTCCGAAGAGGGGGGACGGGGGCCGGTCTGACCCGGGTCGGCCTGAACTGGGTCAACCCGACCGGGTCCGGGTCAGGCCCAATAAGGCCCAGCCCAGCCCAGTGGCAGTGGCCCGACCCACGTGACTGAAGCCCGACCCGCGTGGTAGGCGGTTCGGCCCGCGTGGTAGGCGGACCGACCCGTGAGGCTGGCGGCCCAGCCCGATGGATGTGCGCGGCTTGACCAGCTGGTCGAGCGCGGAATAGGGGGGGTGTGTTTCATAACAGCGGTTCCAGGAACCCCCATCCTACCCGGAACCCGCGGTTGGGGGTTCCGCTCCACCACCGTGACTGGTGCCACGACGGCCTTCCGCCAGTTCCGTGACAGCCTTTCGTCGGTGTCGCGACTGCCTTTCGTTGGTGCCACGACGGCCTTCCGCCAGTGGTGCGATGGGCGCCGCCGCCCCCAGGCGGCCGGCCACTGTCGTGCTTGTGACCTGCACTGCCGTGCACTTTTACGGGCCACCGGAGTCATTCTGGTGGTCCGTTTTGCCTCTCGTCTGTGCCTAAGGCCTCCTCTGGTCCTGCTCTTCACTGCGATGGCCTCAAAACGTCGTTTCCCTTTCATTTTCCCATCACCCAACAAACCATGCATCACGAAAAAAATGGCGGAGGGTCCGAACTTGATCGTTAGCCCGCACCCACCATGTTTGAGGCTCAAATGATAATTCAACATATAATTTCTCAAGTATGAGGGTATAATTCACATATATAAAATTATACAAAACCCCCTACCTCATAATTGACGTTGCACATTGACGAGCTGTAGAAGAGGAGCGTCGCAGAAGTTGGCGTCATGGGAGATGGTGTCGCGGAAGACGGTGTCGTCCCATCAACTTCGGAGGAAGATTCATAGTCTTCGGCGACGTTCTTCACGAGCGTTGTCTTCTCCCTTGATGCGGGGTAAGAAGAATGAAGAAGAAGGCGATCGAGGGCCTTGTGTTCTTTGTTGGAGAGGGTAATTTTTCTTCGTGGGAAGAAGGCCCTCTCTATTTTCCCAGGCTCCACCAACACAACATGTGCCAACCCAAAAATAATATCTTAGGCTATTTTTTTATCCTTAACATGAATTTCAAATTAAATCAAAAAGTTGATCCAATTAATTAATTGATCATTAATTGAGTGTGCGTTGGCACATTCATGAGAGGAGGGTGGAATGTGGAGAGTTTAAATTAAAAGAGGAGAGGTGGAGAGTTTATGAGTTAAAGGGGGGTTTCAATAAGATAGAGGGGAGTTGAAGGGTTAGATGCACGTGTGGGCCCCACCACCAACCTCCTTTGAAGAGAATAACTACCAACAAAATAAAAATGTGTTCTCACACATTTTTATTTAATTTTTTTTAATTTTAAGTAGTAATCCCAAATTAAAAGATCCAACCTGTACCAAACACAACTGCGGTAAAGGTCCCTTTAAGCAAATACCGGTGCTTCGGTTTCATTGGTGTCCTCGGATTTCAATTCCGTGCACCGGTTCAAAAGATAGAAAATCCCGCTCATGCGTCTGCAGAATGAACCCGAACAAAACATCATAAAATTATTCCTGGCACACCGAGCCTCGGAATTAGGTTCCGTCAGAAACTGCAGACTCATTAAATTCCAATGAATTTAAGGAAAAAATTCCTCGAAATTTCAGGGTCTTTAAATTACCTCCTTTGTAGGGATTTACATCCCCGTAAAGCTACAACACACACTAGGGAAAGAAATGAGGGTACTGAGCACACATTTGAGCCTCTCGACCCCATGTTCTCTCTTGGAGGTTCCCATGCTACTAGTGAATGCACACCAGATGAATCAACAATCCATGAGGGACCCGCTCTTGTTGATCCTTGATCTCCACTGGGACCTCCGTGAAAGTCACCCCTTCATCGACGTCCATCTCCCTGTGGTCGATGGTGTGGGACAGGTCGTGCACATATCTCCTCAGCTGGGATACGTGGAAGATTCCATGAACCCGATTCAATTGAGGTGGAAGAGCCAGGCAGTAATCCACCTCACCTACCCTGCTGGGGACCTGGAACGGTCCAATGAATCAAGGAGATAACTTGCTTCCTCGACCAAATCTCCATAGACCTCGTCGAGGTGAGACCCATAAGAAGATGTGGTCCCCATCCTCGAACACCAGTAGTCTCTGTATCCTATCAACATATGACTTATTCCTACTCTATGCAGTCTTTATCCACTCCTGGATGATCTGCACCTCCTCCGTCATATCCTGAACCATCTCTGGTCCTACAAGAGCTAACTCACCTGGGTCAATCCAGCACAGTGGCGATCTGAAAGGTCGGCCGTACATCGCCTCGTAAGGTGCCATCCCAATGGTGGAGTGGTAGCTGCTGTTGTATGCAAACACCACCAAGGGTAAGTGATCCTCCCAACTATGACCAAAGTCAAGGACATAGGCATGGAGAATGTCCTTGAGATTCTGAATGGTTCTCTCAGTTTGACCATCTGTATGAGGATGGAAGGCCTTTCTCAAGCGATGTTGTGTGCCAAAAGCCTCCTGTAACCCCTTCCATAGCTTGGAAGTGAAACGAGCATCTTGATCGGAGACGATAGTCGATGGCACACCATGAAGCCATATGATCTCCTGAATGTAGAGGCATCCCAAGCCTTCTACTGAGTCCTGCTCCCTGATCGGTAGGAAGTGGGCTGACCTGGTGAGTCAGTCGACAATCACCCAAATAGAGTCGTGTCCACTGTATGTACGTGGAAGCCCCATCATGAAATTCATGGATATCACATCCCACTTTGTAAAGACCCGTAAATTTCAAGGGATTTTTTTTTCTTTATTTCATTGGTATTTTAAGAGTACGCAGTTTCTGACGGCACCTGATTCCGAGGCCCGGTGTGCCCAGAATCAATTTCTGAAGTTTAGCTCGGGTACGTTCCGTGAATGAATGAGTGGGTTTTTCTAACATCTGAACCGGTACATGGAATCAAAATATGAGGGCACCGATGAAACCACAACACTTGTAATTTCCTAAGAAGACTTTTCCAGGAGTTGCGTTTCCTCGGTAAGTGTTGTTTAAAAATGTCGATTAAGTGTTAGGTAAAATAAAATTGTGTTTCAATTTGTTTTCTCTTTTCTAGATGGTTTAGTCCCATGTGTGGGAGTTGAGGTGGGACCCACTTGATCCTAAACATCTCTTTATAGGATATTAGTGAGGTGGGGCCCACACAAGCCCCACCCCTTCAAATTCCTCTAACCCCTCTTAAATTTGGCAACCCCCCATTAATTTGTAACTCACCCACTCCTCCACTTTATTGCATGTCAACTCTCACATTAAATTGATTGATTAAATCTATTCAATTAATTTAATTATGTGTTTGAGTTTTTGACGTTTTGAAAAGCTTGGAATGTGTTAATAAAATAAGGAAGACCTTATTTTATTTTGGGTGTTTTATTGTGTGAGGATATTTGGGGAGAGAATAGTAACTCTTGAAGAACGCCATCACTTTCGTTGAAGAACGTCAAGACATAGATGATGAACGTCGTCACCGCCAGGAGTGATCGACGTGCCGTTCCTTCTCCTCTCCACAACCGGTGTGTGATGCCATTACCTCCTTGTGTGCACGTCAATGCCGTCATCGAAACCAACCCCCGAAATGCTAGCTTCCGCGAATTTCTTTGAGGTAGGGGTTGATTTTATGATCAACAATAATTTGACATTCTTCGTTAATTTTTGGCCGCTTGTTGTCAATATAACGGGCGGGGGAGGGACCGCACAAACATGGCCGATCCTCCTCCCCATTTTTTGTTGATCATCGTTGTGGTTTGGAAAGAGGCGACGTGGTGCCATTGCACTGCGCGGGGACGAGAGAATCGCGGCCGGAGAAGGCTGCGATGAAGGTGTGTGGTGCCATCGCGCCACACTGGTGAGGCCAAAGGAGGTTGCAGCCAAGAGCGGGCCGCGACAGAGGGGTGTGGCGCCGTCGCACCGCGCCGGAGCACCATGAAGGGTCACGACCGGGGTGGGCCATGGCAGAGGGCTGCGGTGCCAAAGCTCCGTGAAGGTTCGTGGCCGGGGTGGGCTGCAGCGGAGGGGTGAGACACCATCGTGCCGTGCTGGATGGGCAGGAGTCGCGACCTATTGCGACGGAGGTTCAGAGGAGCGGCCGGCCGAGCCGGCCGCTGGCGCCAACTGGAGGTGTGACCCCTCGGGTCCCACGGGTTCAATTAAGGCTGGCATTAATGGCCATTCGTTTCTTCAATAAAGGGTGGGAAGCGCCCCCCCTCATCCAGCTCGGCCGAGAGCCGAGCCGCCGACCACGCGGGCCGGGCTGCCCGTGCTGAGCCGCCCGCACCGGGTCGGGCCGCCTGCGCCGGATCGGGCAAGCCGTGCCGGGCCGGGCCAGCCATGCTGGGCCAGATGCCCGCAAAGGGCTACGCCGACAGGGCCGGGCCGCACCCAACTGGGCCAGACCCAGACCCAGGTCGGGTCGACCCGGTTCGGGATGACCAGGGGGTATTGGGCCGGGTCGGACTGGGCCCAATCCCCCTATTTTCAGATAGTTCCGTTCAAACACCCATAACATGGGCTACAGACCTATGATCAATGCACCGTCAGTTGTATTGGGAACCTTGGAATGATATGGCAGTTTCGGTATATTACACTCAAGGTTTCGTAGAACTTTGAGTATGACCGAGTTGGTTCGATCATGAAACCAACCGGGCCCTCGGAGCGGAAACGCTTATAACTTGAGCTCAGGACGTCCAATTGACATGCCGTTGACTTTGTTGGATTCCTCTTAGTGATACGGTTCTTTAGGATTACTCCGCATGAGGTTTGGACGCATCTGGAGTACAGCCGGGATAGTTTTATCTTAAAAACCAACTGGGCCCCTAGGATGAAAAGGCCAATAACTCTCACACCGGGTGTCTGATTGACGTGTCGTCTGTCGCATTGAGTTCCTTTTGACGAGACAGAACTTTGTGATTCATCAACTCTGGACTTCGTGACAGTTGATGTATCGACCCCTTGGCTCGTGGAGTGGACCCTCCTGGAATCAAGCGTGGTGTGTGTGGGAACCCTAGAGCTAGCTGCGACTGCGACGACGATGACGACTGTACTTGGATCCTCCATGGGTTCGGCAGTGACGACGACCATACTAGGATCTTCTATGGGTTCGATGATGATGATTACTGTTCTTGTATCCTATATGGGTCCGACATTATTTGACTCTGTACTTGTATCCTATGTGGGTCCAATAGAGTAGCTGGTCTTTTATACTTTCTGGGTCCGACTTCTTAGCTGGTCTTGTATCCTATGTGGGTCCGACAGATTAGATGAATCCGTGGCTAAATATGATCATCTCTGTCACCTTACAAATTATACCTGTGTGAGATGAGTCTTGACTTTCAATCATTATATTTGATATGATTGACTTGATTTCTATGTGGATTGGGTTAAGCTTTCCTGTGTGGACTGGGTTGTACTTTCCTGTGTGGAATGGGTTGAACTTGGGCTCATGAGATGGAGCAGAATTGGAATTGATGACTTAGGTGTATGTATGGGCATATACCTAAGTAGATTTGGTTGATACTTCATGATTGTATCTTTCCTTTTTGGTTGATCATTCATGGATTATGGGAGACCTTCAGGATTCTAGGGGTCCCTACTGAGTATCGTATACTCACCCCTGCATGGGCTATGACCGCACTACGTTGTGTTGGATACAAATGATGGATAGCGCTGAACAAGGTGGAGGCTCATGGAGGTGGATGGTACCTGGAGGTGGATCACTGGACGAGACATACACAGAGAGGACAAATGGAGCCGAGGAGCTGAGGAGACTATCTGTACCCACCCTTCAGGTGGGATTTCTAGTGGACAACTCAGTGTTTCTGCTTTACTCTTCTGATGCTGTAATTTCTTTCAGTTGTACTTTACTTTCAGTTGGGTTTGTGTTCTGTCCCATTTACTTTATAGCACTTACTTTTGTACTCAGTTTACTTAGTGTTTACTTCAGTTTGTTTACTTTGTGGTGTTTGTTTACTTTATAAAGGCAATGCATTCCCCTTTTATCGGGATTTACGCCTTTGGTGCTAGTTGCCAGCCCCTTGGTTATGGAAGGCGGGCTTGGGGTAGTCACAGCATGGGCCCCGAGGACAGGTCGTGACAAATTGGTATCAGAGGAGTTTGGTTCTACCGTCGAACTCAATACTCTGATATTTCTTCTTTGTGAAGCAATATTTTTAAGGGTATTGAGTGTGATTATTAGTACTAGGAGTCCAGTGTTGGTGCGAAGGCCGACGTATCCATACACAAGGACCCTGACTTTTGATTTCCGACTCAGTGCACGAAAAAATTGACTGCATCTCTGTTTCAAAAGTTTTATTTGTGATTACTTTGTGTTATCTCATGAGGTATACAGTATTGACCATGGTGCACCAGTCTTTTTTTCAGGATGGCCCCAAGACGACAGCCAGCTAGGGTTTCGAGCTTTGTGCGAGATGGCAGCCCACTGAGCGACGAGTCCTTGGTGCAGGGTCCCATTACAGTGGAGGCACCGGTGGTACCTCTACCCGCCGAGCCACTGATTCCACCAGCCCCAGCAGTTGAGAGTGCATGTCGCCTTAGTGCACTACACGAGTTTTAGCATTAGAGACCACCCAGGTTCCATGGGGAGATGGACCCTCAGGCAGTTGGGATTGGATGGAGGCTGTTGTTCGAGTTTTCAGATTAGTAGGGACACCAGCTGACCTCATGGTGATCTTTGCGGCGAGTCTCCTGCACGCGGCAGCAGGTAGATGGTGGAACTTAATGCTCCAGGTGCACGATGAGGCATCTCTTCTATGGACGGATTTTGAGAGCCTCTTCCAGTTAGAGTTCGTTCTAGCCACCCTCTATGCGGTGCGCATTCAGGACCTACTACAGCTACGACAGGGTAGCATGACAGCAGCCCAGTACTCGACGAGATTTACCGACCTCTCATGATACTCCACAGACATGGTATGAGACCCATTCTTCCGGGCCTAGACCTTCGAGCAGGGACCGAGGCATGAGATCAGGGCATCGATGATCTCCCTCAGCTTTCCGACACAGGCAGGATTACTGGAGTGAGCCCTTCTTGTGGAGAGCTTTCTTGCTGAGCCTACACCAGCAGAGAGACCTACCGCAAGGCGGCACATAGCGAAGTCTTCATTAGCTAGCAGTCGACGGATGTCACAGGGGTCCAAGTGGACCAGACCATCAGGTGGGAGACCTCAGGATACTGGCTCAGAGGTGCAGGGAAGACATCACAGAGACATCCTTACGAGGAGCAGACAGTGCTATGTATGCGGTGGGCAGGGCCACATGGCTCGTGACTGCCCGACCTACCATGCAGAGGAGCAGCAGATGGTTGAGGGACCATCCAGGTAGAGGTAGAGGTTCGACCGTGGCGGTCCGCAGGGAGAAGGTGGACGAGGTAGAGGAGCTGGCCGGGCGGCAGGTGGTGGATGACGTTTTGAGTCTCTACCACCACCACCACCACCAGAAGGTCCACCCCTGACCACATGGAGATGGAGAGAGAGGCCTGCTCAGCTTCAGGCAGCGGAGGCCTATGACCACGGCACACCTGAGATGATTCGAGGTACTATCTGTGTCTACTCCACCATTACTTCAGTTCTTATAGACACATGAGAGAGTCATTATTTCCTTGCCTCTGCCCTTGTTCGGATCATGGAGATTCTGACAGAGCCGTTGGGTCGATCCTTACGGCTAGAGACTCCTACGGGAGCAGACTCGACGATTACGCACCGGTGCCGGCAGTGTGAGCTTAATCTAGGAAGCGAGAGCTTCATCTGGGATCTTCTTGTATCGGCGTCGAGGCTTTACGACATCATATTGGGTATGTACTGGTTATCTACAGTCCATGCCCAGATCGACTGTATTAGGCGCAAGGTGCGGTGTGTCCGCCCAGATGGGAGCAAGTTCACCTTCACCGGTGAGAAGGGAGCCTTTGCAGTGTAGGATGGACTCACGCAAAGGAGAGGATAGCTGATCACTCATCATTTGGCTAGCCTTATCCTGGGAGCAGTTGATGTGAGGAGTCTGAGTTTTCTTGCTGTGGTGGATCAGTATGCGGATGTTTTCCCTGACGACGTTCCAGGACTACCTCCTCGCAGAGAGGTATACTTCTATATTGAATGTACCCCGGGATAGCACTGATTTCTAATCCATCATATCGGATGGCTCCCACTGATCTTCGAGAGATATAGGTATAGATGGAGGACTTTCAGGGCAAGGGATTCATCCAACCCAGTGTTTCAAACTGGTCTTCCCCGATTTTGTTTGACAAGAAGGCGGACGGGAGCTTGCGACTGTGTGTCGACCACCGTCGCCGGAATCAGGTGACTGTGAAGAACAAGTATCTGCTACTGAGGATTGACGATCTCTTTGCTCAACTCAAGGGAGCGTGATGGTTCTTGAAGATAGACCTAAGGTCCGGCTATCATCAGCTCAGAGTTCGAGATGAGGATGTGTAGAAGACGACTTTCAGGTGTCGGTATGGCCACTATGAGTTCTTGGTTATGCCTTTTAGCATAAACAATGCTCCAGAAGTGTTCATGACTCTCATTAATAGGATCTTCTAGCCTTACCTCGACTGATTTGTCGTAGTCTTCATCGATGACATATTTATTTACTCAACTACTCAGGAGGAGCACACCTACCACTTGCGGGTTGTACTAGATACACTCTGAGAGCACCAGATTTATGGTAAGATCTCGAATTGTTAGTTCTGGATATGTGAGGTCCACTTCTTGGGGAACACCATATCTAAGGCGGGAGTTGTAGTGGATCCTGCGAAGATCGAGGCAGTGCTAGCTTGGGAGCCACCTAGGATCGTGACGGACCTGCAGAGTTTCCTAGGTCTGGTTGGGTACTATCAGAGGTTTGTGCCAGACTTCTCCAGAATTACAGCATCACTATCATCTTTGACAAAGAAGGGGAAACCCTTCGTGTGGTCAGATAGATGTCAGCTGATATTCCAGGAGCTGAGACGGAGATTGACCAGTGCACCCATCTTGAGGCTACCGGAGGAGGGAGTAGGGTACGTAGTCTACTACGATGCATCAGGGACAAGACTCGGGTGTGTCCTGATGCAGGAGTGGGAAGTGATCGCGTATGGATCACGAAAGTTGAGGCAGCATGAGAAGAACTATGCTACCCATGACCTGGAGTTAGTAGCAGTGGTCTTCAATCTGAAGATGTGGTGCCACTATCTGATGGGAGAGCACTTTAAAGTCTACTCTGACCACCAAAGTCTCAGGTACATCTTCTCGCAGAAGGACCTGAACCTGTGACAGCGATGATGGCTCGAGTTCCTCTAGGACTATGACTTTGAGATAGTCTATACTATTGGAAAGTGGAACGTAGTAGCCGATTCCCTCAGCAAGAGGATGGGAATCCAGCTACTTAGAGAGGCGATAGAGCAGTTAGCCGCTTTACAGATATCCTTCATGGATAGAGATGGGGAAACCTTTCTTTAGTCGCTCACAGTCACTCCTCCACTTCTTCAGTGGGTCAGAGAGGCACAATGAGGTGACGTTGACTATGAGACGCGACGTGAACAGATATCATCAGTAAATGAACATAATGGATTCTCTGTAGGAGGAGAGCACGTCATCCTTTTCAGAGGATGTACCATGGTAACAGCTACATTACAGGAGGAGGTGCTGAGATAGTTTCACACTTCCCCTCTAGTGGTACATCCTCGAGTAGCGAAGATGTACCAGGATCTCAGAAGACAACACTGGTGTCCGGGTATGAAGAAGGTTGTAGTAGAGTTCGTTTCTGGATGCCTCACCATTCAGCAGGTGAAAGCGGAGCACCAGGTACCAGCAGGCTTGGTACAACCCTTGGAGGTCTCGGAGTGGAAGTGGGATGGAATATCTATGGATTTCGTGATTGGGATTCCACATACTTCCAGAGGTCACGACTCCATTTGGGTGATTATCGACCAACTCACCATGTCGGCTCACTTTCTACCCATCAGAGAGCAGGGCTCGGTTGAGATATTGTGATTCCTCTACGTTCGGGAGATCGTACGGCTTCATGGTATGCCATCGACTATCATCTCTGATCGAGATGCTCTCTTCACTTCCCGGCTTTGGAAGGGGTTGCAAGACTCATTTGGGACATAGCTACACCTGAGCACCGCCTTTCACCCACAGACGAATGGTCAGACGGAGAGGACCATTCAGACTCTCGAAGACATGCTCCATGCATGTGTCCTCGACTTTGGTCGCTACTGGGAGGATAACCTACCCTTGGTGGAGTTTGCGTATAACAACAGCTACCACTCCACCACTGGGATGGCACCATACGAGGCATTGTATGGCCGACCTTGCAGATCACCTCTATGCTAGGCAGATCCTGGGGAGTCCGCACTAGTAGGACATGAGATGGTCCAGGCCATGATGGAGAAGGTTCAGGTCATCCAGGAGCAGATGAGGACAGATCAGAGCCAAAAAAAGTTTTATGCTGACAGGAGGCGAAGACCACTAGAGTTCGAGGATGGAGACCACGCTTTCTTGCGGGTCTCACCTCGATGTGGATTACGAAGATTTGGCTGGGGCGGCAAGTTGTCTCCGTGATTCATCAGACCATTCCAGGTTCTCAGCAGGATAGGAAAGGTGGCTTATCACTTGGCTCTTCCACCTCAGTTGCACCGGGTGCACGATATCTTCCATGTATCTCAGCTGAGGAGATATGTGCACGAACCGATGCATATCATTGACCATAGGGAGCTGAACATTGATGACGAGGCGACTTTTGCAGGGGTCCCGGTGGAGATCGAGGATCAACATGAGCGGGTCCTACATGGATGGTCGATACCTATAGTGCACATCAGGTGGCAGCAAAGGAACCTCCAGGAGAGCACATGGGACCGGGAGGCTCAGATGCATGCTAAGTACCCTCATTTGTTTCCCTAGTTTATGTTGTATCTTTATGGGGACGTAAAGCCCGAAGGTTGGAGTAATGTAATGACCCGTAAATTTCAAGTAATTTTTTTTCTTAATTTCATTGTGATTTTACGAGTACGTAGTTTCTGAAGACACCTGATTCTGAGGCCCGATGTTCTTGGAATCAATTTCTGAAGTTTATCTTGGGTACATTCAGTGAACGAACGAGCGGGTTTTCCTAACTTCTGAACCGTTGCTCAGAATCAAAATCCGACGGTACCAATGAAACCGCAGCGCCGGTAATTGCTTAATAAGACTTTTCATGGAGTTGATTTTTCTTGGGAAGAGTTTTTTAAAAATGTGGATTAAGTGTTAGGTGAAAAAAAATTGTGTTACAATTTTATTTCTCTTTTCTAGATGGTTTAGTCCCATGTGTGGGAGTTGAGGTGGGACCCACTTGATCCTAAACTTCTCTTTCTAGGATATTAGTGAGGTGGGTCCCACATGAGCCCCACCCCTTCAAATTCCTCTAACCCCTCTTAAATTTGGCAACCCCCCATTAATTTGTAACTCAACCACTCCCCCTCTTTATTGCATGTCAACTCTCACATTAAATTGATTGATTAAAGCTATTCAATTAATTTAATTAAGAGTTTGAGTTTTTGAAGTATTGAAGTATTGAAAATCTTGGCATGTGTTAATAAAAT